>CM067333.1:91986666-93453333 GCA_034376525.1 Nicotiana benthamiana | reverse complement strand
TATAATATTTTAATTCACATAAGATATTAGTTATTGTTTCTCTTCCAAATTGCTGGATTTATTATTTAATTTTGCTTATTCTTGTATCCTTTAAATAAAATAGAGGTACGCTTGTTTAATCCTGGGAAAATATTTCATATTGCTGAAATAGTTTCTTAGGATAATGCCTAGGACGACTCAAGCCAGTTGGTGTGTTTCTGCTCATAAATCATTTTATTGTAGTATTATTATTATTGTTGTTATTTTCGGTGTCTTTACCTACAAATAGAAATATTGAAACTGATAATAAGAAGTTGATGTGTTTGATAAAAAAGTGCTAATAAATTATTATTTTATTAAAATGACTAAAATGCAAGCTTTACGAAAGTATAATTTTAAAAAGTTTCTTTGTAAAGAAAAGGGTGAGCAACATTTATTGTATGAAAAGAAAGTTAAGAAATTTATTTTGGAAAAAATATTTTGCGTATTATAAAATATTATTAAGGATAAGCTAGTAAAAGTCTTGGTCAAATAAAAGTGTTTATAAGCTGAAACGTCATAAATTGAGGATGACCAACTTATGATTTATGGCTGCCGATTTTAACTTATAAGCACTTGGATTATAATCACTTTGAGTGTTTATCAAATGCGTAAATAAGCCAAAAGAGTACTAACAATCGGAATACACAAAGGAGATTTTTTTGACAGTTATATCCCATATGTGATACCTAAAATCATTTTGACGCTCCTTCTCATTGAGCAACCGTTGATTTCTACGTCAAGTTCCGGGAGCTTAGACGATTTCTGAGGAGGTCTGACTAAAATTATCAGTCATGTTTCACTTCATTATTAAATTTGTTTTCCATGTCGTAAACTACATTAGGGCTTTGCATATATCGGGTAAAACTAATAATCCGAACCGTTAATTATGCATTGAGCTATCAGGTTATTGGGTTAACGATTCGGTTACGATTTAGAATTTTTTCACTCTTGGGCTATCGATTCGGCCCTGAGTTTGTCAATTTTGTTAATGGGTTAACCGATAACCCAATAAGAATTAATGAAATAATAACTTTACCCTTAAGTATATATATGCTAGGGCGTCAGTTCATTCTTTCCTATTCTTTCTCAGCCGCACTCTTCAATCTTCAGTTGTTTCATCTTTATTCTTCATAGACCTTACTAGTTACTCCTAGTGTAAGTCTTTAGGCTTTTAATTTTTATCACAAAATTCATCTTCATAAAGGGATTTTTGATTGTTAAAGATTATTTATTTTTTACTTACATTTCTTAATTTTGTGAGCTCACGTTGTGCCGCCTATACCTACTACCAATTTTTTTTTCCAGGTTAGACATTTGACAAACAAAATCCAGTTTATCTTAGACTGTTTGAGCCTTTCAGAGTTTCAACGCTTGTGGAAGTGCAGGTATTGTGTGAGTACTATATGGTTGGACTTGTTAATCTTAAGGTGAAATTGCTATTACTTTGTATTATTATTAATATATTTGGACAATTACTGTTGAAGAATTAGTACTATTCCAGTTATGGCCGCCAGACAGAACACAGAAATAAGTAGTATATTATATGTGAATTCTTCTCTTTTTTGCCTAACTCCTCTGAATTGTCTTCTCTTTTTTGCTTAACTCTGGATTGAGTTATCTTATCAGGTAAATAAATAACCAAACTAATAATGATCGATAACCGATTAACTGATACCCGATAACCGATATTTTATCGATTCGCTTATCCATTGATCAAATCTATAAACCGATAGTCGATATGCTAAATCAATAATATTTATAATCGAACTAAATCGATCGATGTGTGTCCCTAAACTCAATCAAACAAGTTGAATCCATGTTTAAAATCCAAATCAAAAGAGGATCGAAGCGTCCAATATTCTGTGTGAATTAAGAGTTACGACCCCAATTCCTATTTTTGTGGGAATTAATTATACATACTTATAAATATTAACAAAGTGCTACAAAACAAGACAACAAATTACTAATTTAAAATGTTTAAAAACGACTTAATCAATGTAAAAATTTATTTACAGCATCACATAAAATTGGTATGCAGGCTACAAATTAATCAAAATATTGTAAGCTCATTAAAATAAAAATCCACTAAAATTAATAGGTAAAACGAAAAAGGAATATGCAGGAAAAAAAATTCTAGTCTTGTCAAAGGTAAAAACAGGCCAACTTGGGGAACGTGAATTGAAATTTGTCTCAATGTATTATGACCTGGACACAAGTGCTCCCAATTATAGTGGTTTGGTAAAGTTCAATTATTCATCACTTAATAGCATGGGCTCATTTTGGACTTGTATAGGAAAGGACACAATCAAATTTCTTGGCATATCATTTTCAAACTATTAATTTAAATGTTATACCAATGTGTAGAAAAAGAATATAATGTCCCAAACAGATGTGTTATTGTGTACATGACACTTGTCCCTTGTCCCCTTCCATCAGCTGAAAAAATCAACATGTATGACAAACATTTTGTATTCTTCACATATTAAATATGTATAAAATATCAAAAGAGAATCGAATGATGAATAATGATTCTGTTTGAAGAAAATAATGCCATGCCATTTCTCCATTCGAAAAGTATGAAGAACAATTTTAGGTTATATAGCTGGGGAACGTATTTTATATGTTGAAGCACTGAAATTCTTCAAGAATATTCATAGTGATAAATTCTCAACCAACGAGGTGAAACTAAAGGGAGGGTGAATTGTTTATTTTTAAATTTAATTATCGTTAGTTAACTAATTTTTTTAATTAGTCGATTAGATATAATAAACTGACAGTAGTAACAACAGAATATAAGATGCTGAAATTAAATATAGGAATTAAAGACATCAGAATTTTTATATTGGTTCGGATTAATGTGAATCCTAATCCAGTCCCATTGGGTTGCAAAAGAATGCTCTTTAGTGAATGAGTTTCTTCGAGTACAAAGAGAATGATATGATAGCTTAGTTCCTATATCACTTTTCTCTTTTGATACAATGCCTCGCCAGTATTGTTCTCTCTTTCTTCTCTAACTTGTTACACAACAGGTCTTAGAGAGCTACAATGTTTGTTTGCAGTAGAACAAAGAGAGGGTATTTGGTTCGATCAAAGTATATTTTGCTAATGTGTGATTACATGTTTAAATACTTTAAGAGAGACTTGAATTCTAGAAAGATTTGCCAACCCAAGAGATTTGATCCTTGGAAAGAGATTGATTCTTTTCAAGAATAAAGCTGTTCTGCGACGGCCCGAAATCTTGATCCTCCATATTTAGACACTTGATTGAATATTCAGCAAGATCCAGATTTATTTGATTCCTTTAGTTTAGCTTTGATTGATCCCGTCAGTATCTTTTGATTGCTTCTTCCTTTAATCACTCCTTTTTTCCTTGATTACTTCTGATATATTACGTCAATCTTGTATGTCAATCCATACGTTCCTTGATCATTGCTAATTGATTTCGTCAATCTTGACAGCTATCCAAAAGTTCCTTTACAAAGAGCAAATATTTTATTTTCATCATTAAAATTAGATCTAACAATCTCCCATTTTTTTTCATGATGACAAAATAATATATATGTATAAACATCAGTTGACTTCCCTATAGTTTGCTCCCCCTCAATAGGATCAGTAAGTAGCTGGAGGCACATGTAGTCGACTTCTTCAGGAAAACTTGCTCCCCCTCAATAAGAGCAGTAATTAGTTTGAGGCGTATGTAGTCGACTTGTTATGTTCCTACACAGAATACATATATCTTTTATCCCCCTTTTTGACATCAGCAAAGAGGGAATAACAACACAACATGCATAAACATAATCCATAGCAGAATGTACACGTAGAGTTAGAACATAACAAAAACAATAAAAAAAAACCATCGATTGATATTGCAGTCGAAAAACTGCACATCAAAATATCATCTTAAACTTCCATATTAATGATGCAAAAAATAGGTAAGTGTTGCAGATGGCCTCTTTTAGTCGATCAAAGCTTGGTGTTGGCGGAGACAATCATTTCATCAAGATTGTCATGAACCTCCTTGAAAACCTTGACAGCATTTTCGCTTACTCTGAGAACTGCAACCTGTATCTTGGGGACATCAGACCCTGTTTCCTTGGAGATATCATGAATTGTGACAACAGTAGACTGGGTAGCAATGAGAAGATCCTTGATTGCAGAGAGCTGATTCCCAATGGAGCTAATTTTCTCAGCAAGGTCACAGTCACTGAGGCTAGGATAGGAAGCAGAGGGTTTGATCTTGGAGTCTGTATGAGCAGTCTTGACATCACTTTCTTGTTTCTTGACCCATGAACCCTTCAAACACACATATCTCATGCTTGCAAAGTCTCTAGAGTTGTAGAATTTTAAAACACTGGTAAAGGAGTATGCAGAGAAGGAAATATTGTGAGCTTCCAGAATGTAGGTGATGGCCATTTCATAGGGTAGACTAGTGGGATCTTCTGCACTTTCAATCATGAAATTGATGACCGAGGAGAACATTTTGATTTTGAGTTTGGTCACAAGGCAAAAGACCAGAAAAGTGTTTGGTAGAGAGAAGGTGGAAAAAGAGCCAATACGAGGAAGCATAGTAGTTGCCACAATGTGGGCTAGAACACGAGTTTCAAAACTAACATCACTAGGGCCAAGCTGGTTTGGAAGGGAGTCAGATGGACACTCGGCAATACATTTTTTTGGCTTGATCAAAGAAAATTTCAAAATCATCGGGCCAAGAATTTTTAAAGAGCATAGGGAAACTAGAACACTTACATTGAAAAATTGAATCAAACATGGAACAGTCAAGAAAATATGCTTTCCTAGTACTAAGGTCTCTAACTTAGGTGGGGGAACAAAGAAGAACTTTGACTACCCCTGATAAAAGAAAAGGTCATTTACCTTACAATTTAGCGCTTTCATGTCATAAAGGGTCGGCTACCCTCCCATGAGCAATAGGCTTGTCGTTTAGGGAAAGAAAGAAGTCCCTATTAGGAGAATCCCAGAAATTGAGTTGCGACTCAAGAGAACCAGAAAGGTCAACTTTTGATTTCTTAGGAGTGGAGGAGACATGGGGTTTTTCTATAGGTTTTTTACCCAGGGATTTTTCTCCTAAGGGTTGAGAATGATCAGAGAAATCCACCTGAGAAGAGGCAAATCCCTTAGTGTGATCGGACCCTAGGTCTACCTATTCAGCGGGCTGAGAATGGGGGGGCTTTCTCTTGGAGCGGGTGCTCTTTCTAATGGAGGCAGAGGGGTTTTGGGATCTTTTAGCCATTGTAGGAGGTTGGTGGTTGAGCAATATTTCGGAGAAGGGTATGAAGGAGATAAAGACAATGGAGATTGATACAAGAAGATAGCATAAAAAGGGTTTTATGACGGTTGAGTACAAAAAAGGAAAAATGTGTCAGTGATCAGATGCGATGATTGGTTTTTCTTCTCTGAACTCTGTAACTGATGTGAAAAGAGAAGGAAAAAAAAGGCGTAATTAAGTAGTAAAAGGAACATATATGGACTATTTTAAATACAAAATTAAAAAGTGGCACATATGTCTTATTTTTGACTATTAAGACAAATAATGCCAAGACGTTTTCTTAATGAACAAAATCTTTTTTCTAACAAAGGCTTGGTAAATATATCCGCTAGTTGATCAGTTGTTCCAACAAAAGTTATTTCTATATTTCCTTTAAGAAAATAATCTCTAATGAACTGATACTTAATATCGACATGTTTTGCCCTAAAAAGATGAACATGATTTTTAGAGAGACAAATAGTACTTGAATTATCACGGAAAATTTGTATAGGTTTAAAAGAAAGATCACAGTCACCAAGTTTATGGGACATACATAGTAACTGTGCACAGCATTGTCCAATAGCGATTTATTCAACTTCAGTGGTAGATAATCCAACTGTGCTTGTTTTTTATTGTTCCGGATATCAATGTCTTCCCCAGTAATTGAGACATATCACTTGTGCTTTTTCTATCTTCCTTATCGCCTGAAAGATCGACATCTAAAGACCTAATTTAAAAGAGTTAGAGCGGGGATATCATAGTCCATGAGAAACAATTCCATGAGATATCGAATGATTCTCTTTACTGCAGTCAAATGTGACTCCTTATGAGCTGACTGACCCCGGTCACATTTACAGATATTAAACATAATATCCGATCGACTTGCAGTCGGATAAAGTAGTGAGCCAATCATTCTACGATTCTTAGTTTCATCAACAGGAATTCCTTGTTTATCTTTGTCTAGACTCGTTGAAGGACTCATTGTTGTGCCAATGGCTTTAGCATTGCTCATGCAAAATTTTTGAATAAGTTCCTTTGCGTATTTGGTTTGACATATAAACGTTCCTTCTTTAGATTGTTGGATTTGTAAGTCCAAAGAAATTTTTTAGCTCTCCCATCATGCTCATTTCGAATTCACTTTGCATAAGATTTGCAAATTCCTTGCACATAAGAGGATTAGCACTACCAAATATAATATCATCAACATAAATCTGAATAATAAGATTACCTTCTGATGATGTTTGAATAAACAGGGTAGTGTCTATCTTTACCTCTTGTAAAGCTATGATCAATAAGAAATTAATTAAGTCTATCATACCATGATCGTGGAGCTTGCTTTAGTCCATATAGTGCTTTGGTGAACTTATACATGGTAGGGAAATTTTGAATTCACAAACTCATGAGGTTGCTTCATGTATACTTCTTCCTCAATAAATCAATTCAAGAAAGCACTTTTGACGTCCATCTGAAACAGCCTGAGTCCCTTAAATGATGCATATGCCAGAAGAATTCGTATAGACTCTTGACGAGCTACTAGAGTGAACGTTTCGTCATATTCGACTCCTTCCAATTGTGAATAACTCTGAGAAACTAATCTGGCTCTGTTCCTTACAATCTTTCCATCCTCATTCAATTTATTTCTGAAAACCCTTTTTATTTATTCCAATTACAGTAAAAATTTTTGGTTTGGGTATCCGTGTCCACACTATATTTTTGCCAAATTGATCTAACTCTTCATGTATTTCTTGTATCCAACTTGAGTCTTTTAGAGCTTCATCTATCTTCTTTGGTTCAATCTGAGAAATTAATGCTATGTTTGCTTCTTCTTTTTTTGAGAGAGCTCTCCTGATTTTCATTCCTTCATTTGGATCCCCTATGATGAATTTTTGAGGATTCTCAGGTTCTCTTCTCCATTCATTAGGACAAACTACATTAGTAGTCGACTCCTTCGGATGATCTGGTACACTGTTGCAGACTTTATTAGTTGACTCTATCGTAATATCAAGTTTATTAGTTGACTCTTGAGGTTTTATTGTCTCCTGAATTTCTTGAGCCTGATCTTCATCACTTGCAGTAATTCCTTTCTCGACCGAGGGGTTATTTTCATCAAACTAACATGTACAAATTTTTTCACATATAATGTTCGTTTAATATAGACTCTAACAAATCTACTATTTAATGAGTAGTAGACTCTGACATGTTATACTTACACTTTCTATTAAAAAGTGATTTGGCAGTGAATGATCTAGTAACATGGTTCTTGCCATTTCTTGGAGAGTTCTGTTTTTGCTTTCAACAACTCCATTTTGTTGAGGTGATCATGGTGCAGAGAAGTTATGAGTGTATTCCTGATCATTACAAAAGTCTTCAAATGCTCTGCTTTCAAATTCTCATCCATGATCACTCTGGATTGTTGTAATCATATATCCCTTTTCTCTTTCAACCTTTTTGCAGAAGATCTCAAAATTTTTCGATGCTTCATATTTATTAGATAAGAAAATCACCCAAGTGAAACGTGAATAATCATCAACAATAACAAAAGCATATCTTTTTCCTCCTATACCAGTAGTTCTAGTAGGCCCAAGTAAGTCCATATGAAGCAATTGCAAATGTTTAGAAGTGGATACAATATCTTTATTTTTGAAAGAGTTTCTGGTTTGTTTTCCTATTTGACAGGCATCACAGATATGTGTTCTAGAAAAATTCAATTTGGGTAGATCAATAACTAACTCAAGCTTGGACAATTTTTCTATCGAATTCATGTTTGCATGACCAAGTTTCCTATGCCATAACCATGGATTATAAGATATGGATGTTGAGAAAATGTGGCCAATCAATCTTTTCAAAACCATTAAGAAAATAAATATTTCCATTCATTTTACCTGGGAGGACTATTTTGCCTGTTTCATCTTCAATAGCACAACCTGTTTTCTTAAAGTTTACCTCATATCCTGAGTCGCATAGTTGACTTATGCTCACGAGATTGTAGTTGAGTCCATCAAAGAGATAAACTTCAGTGATATCACAGTTGTTATTGAAGGAAATTGTTCCAGTACCAATTATCTTTCCTTTTGGGTATTCTCCAAACTTAACACTTCCTCCGTCAATTTTTGTAACTTCTATGAACATGTTTTTATCATCTGTCGTGTGACTGGAACACGCACTGTCTAAGTACCATTTTTCTTTGCAGCTTACTTTGTGTTGGTCCTACAAAATATAATGATTACTTTATTTTAGGTACCAAGCTTGCTTGGGTTTTGGGGGGGGGGGGGGGTTAGTATTACTAGGTTGAGAATTATTTTTTGGTTTCCAAACCCATCCTGAAACATTTGCTATACCAAAGCGGCAAAAAGAATATTTATGTCCACTTTTATTACAGTAGTGACACGTAACTTCTGACCCATTTTTAGGTCCTTCATTAGTGTTAGTACTAGTGAATTCTGTTCTAACTAATCCTTTTTCACTTGACTTGTAAATCGCTTGGTTTGACCTGATAGAACTATGGCTGGTGGATTTATGCATGCCATTGAGTTGGATTTTCAATTCCTTATGCCCTTCTTGAATTATTTCCTTTTCAATTTCACATAATTCATGTTTGAGCTTCCAGTCTTTTACTTCTTTATTAGTATCTTAAGTTCATTCATCATTTTTTGAGACTCTTTCAAAGTTAAATCAAGAATATCCTGCAATTCATTGCATCTTTCACAGTTGTAAGATCTTACCTCGCTTGTTTCACCTCGTGCCATGAAATAGTTTTCATTGTTATCTTTGCATTCGCCATTTGAAATGTCCTCGTCCGTTCAGCATCCTAAGGATTTGTTCATCTCTATTTCCAGAATCGTCATGAAGCAAAAATTTGCTATATCTTCGTGTTCTGAACTATCTTCATCGCTCCAACTTTCAAAAGATTTGTTCTTGTTAAAGCTCTCGAAATTTTTCTTTTTAGATCTAGGCACTCAACTTAGATGTGTCCAAATCTTCCACACTCATAGCATTTTCAATCATTCTTGTCTTGTTCTTTGTATATCTGGATCGCCTAGGTGGAATTCTTCCTCTCCTTGTATTCCTGAATCTTCTCATTAAGCCATCCATATTTCTTGACAGCATAGCAATCTTTTCTTAAAGGGCTTCGGGATCATCATCGATATCATTTTCAGCTACTTCAATTGAGGCCTTGAATGCGCCTGTTTTCTTTTTTTCTTCTTGATTAGTCTTCTTGAGATGTGTCTTTTCAAAGGCTATGCGTTCTCACTATAGTTCATCATAAGATAGCTTATTTAGATCCTGAGATTCAAGTGTGACTACTTTGGTCTACCAAGTAGTTAGTAGGCCTTTGAGAATTTTTCTAACTTGATCATCACTCGTATATGGTTTGCTGAAGGCTTTTAGATCGCTAATTATTTTGCTGAATCTAGCGAACACTCTTCAATAGACACTTCTTATTTCATTGAAAAGAGTTCTTAGTCATGAACTAACATGTTGATATGTGTTTCTTTTACCTTATTGGTTCCTTCGTATGTAACTTCAAGCTTGTCCCGCATTTTTTTGGCTATGTCACTACTAGAGATTTTTTCATACTCCTCATCACTTATGGAATTATAAAGCAGGTTTCTCACTTTATTGTTAACTTGTACCACTGTCATTTCCTCGTTTGTATATGAATCTATATCTTCAGGATTAGCAAGTGGTTGAGAGGCTGATGGAAGGGGATAATTCCCCCTTTTGATGACTCTCCAAACTTTAACATCATATGCCTTGGCATATATCTCCATACGCACTTTTCAATGAGAGAAATATTGTCCATTGAAGTATGGTAGCCAAACTTGTAAAGTTCCTTCCTGGAAGAGTGTTCCTACAATAACTTGATTTTCAATGATCTTTTCTCACGAGCTGTTAGGCAAAAAAAATGTGATCCTTGCTCTGATTCCAATTGAAACTACAAGAAGGGGGTCAATTGTTGGTTTTTAAACTTAATCATTGTTAGTTGACTAGTTTTCCGATTAATCGACTAGATGTAATAAACTGACAGTAGTAACAATAGAATATAAGATGCTGAAATTAAATGCAGGAATTAAAGACACTAGAATTTTTATACTGGTTCGGATTCAATGTGAATCCTATTTCAGTCCCCTTGGGTTGCAAGGGAGTTCTCTTAAGTGAATGAGTTTCTTCGAGTACAAGGAGAATGATGTGATAGCTCAGTTCCTAGATCACTCATCTCTTTTGATACAATGTCTTACCAGTGTTGTTCTCTCTTTCTTCTCTAACTTGTTAAACTGCAGGTCTTAGAGAGCTACAATGCTTATTTGCAGTAGAACAAAGAGAGAGTGTTTGGTTCGATCACAGTATATTTTGCTAAGGTATGATTACAGGTTTAAATACTCCGAGAGAGACTTAAATTCTGGAAAGATTTGCCAATCCAAGAGATTTGGTCATTGAAAAAAGATTGATTCTTTTCAAGAACAAGTTGTTCTGTAACGACTCGAAATCTTGATCCTTCATATTTAGACACTTGATTGAATATTTAGATCTTTCTTTTGATCGGCTTAGGATTAAAATCTGTCGAAGCATGAAAAATCTCAGGTGTTATAATGTTAGAAAGAAAGGTAATTATTCCTTGAACTTGTTGTGGGGCAACAATCATATGGGACCAATTATCCCTTTCGAAGATAATATAAACCAGTCAGTTAATTACCAATGTACTAACCATCAAATACCAACAACGTAACACAACACAACAAACAGACCAGAAAGAGAGTCCCTTAAAGCTTATATAATTGTTGAAATGTGAAAGATAAATTTTCAAAAAAGATGCGTGGATTAGATAAATAAAATTATATATTAAAAAAATAAGGCAGAGTATGTAAGGGATATTTCATTACATTTATAAGAACTTTCTTAACTTTATTAGGTCAGAACTGCCCCTAACGTATTGACTTCAGGTTAAAAATGTCATCCGTTAACCTATTTTGAAGAAAATGGCCCTACCGTTAAAAATGTGGCATATTTGTGCCCCTAAGTCTAACAACTGATTGTACTTATATTTAAAACGGTAGGGGCATTTTTTTCAAAATAGATTAACGGTAGAGGCATTTTTAAACTGGAGTCAATACGTTAGGGGCACAAATATGCAAGAATTTTAACGGTAGGGATATTTTTTTCAAAATAGGTTAACGGATGACATTTTTAAACTGACGTCAATACATTAGGGACAATTCTAACCCTTTTTCGTATAATAGAACAAGTTGATCACGATAAGATGGTTGATTTTGCTTTCACTTTCACATGTCAATAGGACAGAGGTGGTGGACGGTAGCTATTTTACGTTTGGGTAAGTTTGAATTATCACTATCGAACTATATGAAAGAATGATTACGACCCTTATATTCTTAATCAATTTTGTTTTATTCGAACCCCGAAAATAAATATTTTCTTTGAACTCTTTACCCCTACACGGGTCTACCAAGCGCAGGTTCGGATTGGTTCGGCCCGTAAACTTAGATACTGGATGGCTAAGAAAGTTGAGTAGCATCACCATTTTCTGTTGAAAAGATAATGTAATTATGTAACACTTACACTTTCTTAGAATATTTGCAATATTTCAATTTAAATATGCAGACAGAATCTACCTACTAAATCTTGGAGATATTGATGTAACATGGCACAAAAATTAGGATGGTCACCTTCTCTCCTTCTGCCCCAATCCTTTTTAAAGTTCAGCACATACTGACGTGCCCATGCCATCCCATTGGAACCTTTCCATCTTAAGAAGAAAAACGGAAAAAAAAAATTGGAATGTCGCTGCAAGATTAGATTCTTTTACTGTTAGACTTTTAATATTTCATGTAATATACTCATATTTTTTAATAATGTAAATTTGGGCAAGGTCGCCAAATATAAATTTGGGCGAGGTCAATAAATGTGAATTCGGGCTAGGTCTCCGAATGTGAATTAGACGAGGTTGGGTATTGATTCGGTCGAGGCCAAAGGTTGATACGAACGAGGCCGACCATTAATTCGGACGAGGCTGACTGTTTATCGGACGAGGCCGAATGTTGATTCAAACGAGGCCGAAGGTTGATCCGGACGAGGCCGAAGGTTGATACTGAGAAGGCCGAAGTTGATCCAGACGAGGCAGAATGTTGATTCGGACGAGGTCGAATGTTGATCCGGACGAGGTCGAATGTTGATCCGGACGAGGTCGAATATTGATTCGGACGAGGACGAAGGTTTGATGCGGTTGAGGACGAAGGTTTGATCCGGTCGAGGCCGAAGGTTGATTTGGACGAGGCCGAAGGTTGATTCGGACGAGGCCGAAGGTTGATTCGGACGAGGCCGAAGGTTGACTCGGACGAGGCCGAAGGTTAACTCGGACGAGGCTGAAGGTTGACTTGTACGAGGCCGAGTGTTGATCCGGTCGTAATTGAAGGTTGATTCGGACAAGGCCGACGGTTGATTCGGACGAGGTCGAACGTTGATTTGGTCGAGGCCGAATGTTGATCCGGACGAGGCCGAGTTCTTCTTTTTGGCGATGGCCCTTGGTCGTAAGGGTCGGCCTCCTCTTTTTTGGCGACGGCTCTTGGCCGTAAAGGTTGACCTCCTCTTTTTTGGCGACGGCTCTTGGTCGTAAGGTCAACCTCCTACTTTTTGGCAATGGCTCTTGGTCATAAGGTCGACTTCTTCTTTTTTTGGTGAAGGCCCTTGGCCTTAAATGTGTTATTTCAAGCTTATCAAAATGTTAACCCGTCATCGGTCAATCAAGGTCGAATTCTTCTACTTTGGTGAAGGCCCTTGGCCTTAAAGGGTGTTATTTCAAACTTATCAAAATATTAACCCGTCGTTGTTCGATTAAGGTCGAACTCTTCTTCTTTGGCGAAGGCCCTTGGCCTTAAAGAGTGTTATTTTGAGCTTGTCGAAAAGTTAACCCGCCGCCGTTCGATCAAGGTCGAACTCTTCTTCTTTGGCGAAGGCCCTTGGTCTTAAAGATTATTTCGAGCTTATCAAATTTTAACCCGTCATCGTTCGATCAAGTTCAAACTCTTCTTCTTTGGCAAAGGCCCTTGGCCTAAAAGGGTATTATTTCGAGCTTGCCAAAATGTTAACCCGTCGTCATTTGATCAAGGTCAAACTCTTCTTCTTTGGTGAAGGCCCTTGGCCTTAAAGGGTGTTATTTCGAGCTTGTCGAAATGTTAATCTGTCGTCGTTAGATCAAGGTCGAACTCTTCTTCTTTGGCGAAGGCCTTTGGCCTTTAAGGGTGTTATTTTGATCTTATTAAACTGTTAAACCGTCGTCAATCGATCAAGATCGAACTCTTCTATTTTGGTGATAGCTCTTGGCCGTAAGGTCGACTTTTTCTTTTTTGGCGATGGGTCTTACCATAAGGTCGACTTCTTCTTTTTTTGGCGATGGCTTTTGGCCGTAAGGTCGACCTCCTTTTTTTGGCGATGGCCCTTGGTCGTAAGGGTGTTCCCTTGGGGAGCATATGATGTATTTCCCGAGGAAGCCCCAGTTTGCTTAATTTTGATTGCTTTGGAGAATATGATGTCTTTCATGTTCGTGTATCTAGGAGAATGCTCCTGCTTCTATTCCATTTAGAAATAGTCAGTTAAACCAAATGAAATCGTTCATTACCTCGATTTGGTCGGTCGGCGAGTGGAGAGGAGTGACCATATTCCCTTCTCTAGTTATGCTTTTAGTGGCCACTACCAATTTTGGTGTGGTTCGCTTTAGTAAAGTTTTTTCTTGTTGTACAGTTGGCATATCTTATAGAGGAACAATTGAGGGAGAAGAGGGCACCGGATGACCATATCTCTTTTGTGCGCCTTCTTGCAGATCCACACTACTGTCTTGTATTTTTGGGAGGCTGTAATATTCTTATCAGTTAACTAGAGTTACTTAAAAAGGCCCAATGCAGAAATGATATTTCAAACATAACGTTAAGATGCTCCATCTACCCTCTTTTTCCACTTCGATGCTCTATGTGATGTCATTTTCTTGAGTTTGTTTTGTGCAATTGCAGCCCTTCTATTTTTGTAACCTAGACATTTTTAACTTCTATGTCCAAGCTCTTTTCATTCAGGACAATTGAACTCATGAGTCCTTGAAGTCACTTATCTATTTTCTACAGTTGAAATATATACAAAATTTATCCAATGATAAGAAACATCTTTGATTTGGCGTCTAAAGAACACAGAAGTTATACGAATATTCTCTTATACGGATAGTATATTAAAAATTTGAAGTTGCAGAAGCGAAAGAGAGTTTAAGAAAGTTATTTCGTCTTTTCATGTTATGGTAGACAACCGTAATAGGAAATATCTACCATGAACATAACGTGGAACTGGAATTGAATTACAGATCTAGAGAAAACTAAAATTTAAACTAGAAAATTCCTACAAACGGTGCCAAATTATTTGATTCAAAAGATATTAAAACCCTTTTGAACAAATCAATCAAAGATAAAAGGGTAAATCCTAGTTAAGGATAATTAACTCTAAATCCGGGATGAATAATACGAATTTAAAAACATAGCTGAATATAAATGTTGACGGCGATTACGACCAGATTTTATAGCATAAAAAAAGATGCATTAAGTAATAAAAATATGAATAAAGGAAAAGATTCACCCCATCTTAAGTGATATGGAACTTCTTTCATTTAATAAAGATGAATGATAGACCAATACAAGAACTTTGTGACCCTTTTTGGATCTAATAAAGGTATGGGGTCACGGATCCTCTTATTTTTTTGGAGAGGTGTATTTACATATTTTTTAGAAAGAGGGAGAGGAAGAGAGAGAGAGGGAGAAAGAGAGAGGGGTGGGGGGGTGGGGAGGGAGAGACCCCATTTTTGGGAAGTCCTCCCTTCTTATTTAAAAGGGGCATCAATAGAAAATCCTAAAAAAGTACGATTAGAGAATATCCGACCTGCTATTGATGACGGTCTGACTTCGGCTCTTGATGACTGTCCGACCTCGACTTGTCCAACCTCGACCTTATGTATATCCGACCTCAGCCTTATGCTTCTATATACCGAATGTCTCTGATCTAATTTTGACCCATACATTTATATTTTACAAATAGTTATGATAATTTTATATAAGCAATACTAAACAAACATATAATCAGAAACAGAGTATACGTACCAGCTAGAATAATGACCAAATTTATTATAAGAAGCATCTAAGGAACCAGATTGTAAAACAAAAAATTGGTTTCAAATAATATTTCAAGCTGAAATAAATGTATGTCGAAATCCTGCAAGCCCGACAACTAACACATCTACCACAGTTTTAAATATAGTAAACGAAAGCATGCGGTTCATTATATTATATCTCAAGCATACAAATTTGATCGCGCGACCTCGACGGAACCATCTTATGAAAACAGTCAACATGTTCGACTCTGACTCGTTATTGTTATTTCCAATATCAGCAATAAGGTCGAGGTCCCTCGACAACAAAAGAACGCCTTCCCGACCTAACCATGATAAACCATGATAAGTTCAGGATATGTTCGACTATAAGTAAAGGGTCAAAGAGCCGAAAAGGGGGGTCCGGCCCTAGCCTCCTCCTCCATTGCTTTGACAACCCGAAAAAGGGATAGGAAAACTCCATGAATAAAACCCCGAACCTATGGGCAATGGGGGATCCATTCTTTTCGACTATCCATAAATGAGATAATATGATTGTAATTCCCGAGACCTCTTCAAGGGGAGGCAGGGAAGATTTCTACAATCAATGAAGCTCTTCTAATGTTATTTCTGTCCAATATTTCCATGTTTCGATTCTGTCTTCTGATCCAGTATTATTTATTATTGGCTATGATTTATCCCTTCATTTCTTTTGATTGATTTGCTTAAAAAATATTTAACAACTTTTGAGTCAAACAGAGATACAATTCACGTATTATATTACTATCATATATTAATCGGGACAAGTTTAACTTCTAGTGAGAGAGTGGAATATTACGAAGGAAAAAAAGTAGAAAATGAAATAAATAACAAATAAACCAAAAAAAAAGGTATGGTAAAAGATATTTAGGATCTCGTGACAGCTTTACTATTTTAAGAAGTATATAGCTGCAAAAGAAAAAACAACAAGGGACATGAAGGAGGCACAAGGAATAGAGACATAATTGCAGAAAGTGAGGTGGAAAAAGAAAAGAATAAAAGTGTGTGTATATGAGAGAGTATATAAGTACATTGAATCAATGTGCAAAATTCATTGAACATTAGACTTCCCCGCTATAGAATAGAGTGCCCCCTCCCCTACTGGAGCTTTTCCAAGAAAAAATAGTATTGAAAAAAAGGAACTTTCTACTAATAAAAACTTGTTACTAAAAGCAGCAGAGCAGACTGTTAATTTGTGAAGTCATTCTGGATATAGCAAATCATGGAGAGTGTAAACCAGTTACAAAGAAAACTAGCTGACTACACTACGTCCTTGTACAATGAGGTAAACCTCTAAATATATTTTTTTCTTCAAAAAATATAAAAATCAGATTGTTATATTGTTTTTCTTGTTGGTGTTAATTTGAACACACATCACCACCACCACCACCCCCCCTCCCCCCTTTTAATATGGTTTTGATGATGGATGGTTATTTATTTATTTTTGTTTGGGTGTGAAGAATTTTTTGGATGAGCAGTTCATACAACTGCAGCAACTTGCAGATGAGAGCAATCCTGACTTTGTGGTGGAAGTTGTGTCCCTTTTCTTTGAAGATTCTGAAAGGCTTCTGAGTGAACTAACAAAAGCTCTGTGAGTTTAGTATATAGTTAACATCCCCTTTGTTTTTCTATTTTCTGTGGCATAATTTTCAATATTTTCAAATTTGGTTTGGTATAAACAGCAATCAGCCTAATGTAGACTTCAAGAAAGTTGATGCTCATGTTCATCAATTGAAGGGTAGCAGCTCCAGGTAAACAACTCCAATATCTCTTTTCTTTTTCCAGTTTGGAGTATTAGGAATTAATTATGAGCTTATTTTCTTGAGAAATATATATTTGTAGCCGCTCCCAAAATAATAACCGAGTTCATTACTCAAATGGTTACTGAACTATTCCAATTATTTTCTAAAGTTACTTTTCTTTCGTTTGTAACAACGAGGTCATTGAACAATGCATATTGCACTTAACTAGATTTTCCAAATTTTGGATTATCAAATACTTATTTTACCCTCTAAATTATAAACATTTATCTTCGTTTTATTTTTTAAAAAACTTTTTAATATATAAATTTTCTTTTTTTAAGTTTATATTATAAACTTACACATAAAATAATAAATTTTTATTTATAAATTAAAAATAAAAAATATTTAAACATATATAATACTGGAATAACAAATTGATGAGAATAGTAAAAAAATTAATTATAATAATTTGTTGGTGATAATAATTTTAGTATTAGTAACAAAAATTCAAAAAACTGTTTACACAATTCAAAATGAAATAAAATAAAGATTGTAAAATATATATTCCATGCACGTAACATAAAAAAAATTATTATATGTTATATATTCTTGAAAATTATGCTCAGGTATATTATTATATTTCTATCAACTTTCCGAGGACACAAAATTATGTCGCCGAAAAGCAGGGAACTATTTGTATAGGTAAAATATACTATATTAAATCATGCACGGAATATATACAATATAATTGAGCATAATTTTTAAGAATATAAAATATATATTATAAAAATATTTTTATTTAAATAATTATTTTATATTACATGCATGGAAATATAACTTTATTTTCTTTTATTCTGAATATTGTAAATAATTTTTTAACTTTTGTTGCTGATACTTAAATTATTGTTACGAACAAATTATTTTAATTAGCTTTTATATACTCATTATTTTGTTATACCAGCGTTATAGATGCTTAAATATTTTTATTTTTATTTATAAATAATATTTATTTATTCTATAGGTAAATCCATATAATATAAATTAAAAGGGAAAACCCATATTATTAAAAAGTTTTAAAAAAATAAAAGAAGATAAATGTTTATAATTTAGAGAGTAAAATAGGTATTTGGCAATCCAAAATTCGAAAAATTCTAGTGGAGTGACATTCTGAATGCAGTAGACATAGTTTAGTAACTTTGTGCTATAAACGAAAGAAAAGTGACTTTAGAAGATAATTTGAGATAGTTGAGTGACCATTTGATTAATTAACTCAATAATAACCCTACCCAATTTTGTAGGATTATACTGTTTTATTGTTGTCCCAAAATTTTTTTTATATATATTTATTATATAAGAATACATATTTTATATACTTTTTGGCTATAGGAGATGATTAGTTTAGGCCGAAAGTTCAATTTTATATTTTGTCCTATTTCTTTCAGTTATCTAAGTTATGTTTGGAGTTGGAATGGTAAAGGCCATTTCATTTTCAATTTGTACGAATAATTTGTGCATCTCTTTATTAAGATTTATAACCTAGATTTGTACCCTCTCTTATTTTTCAGATTATTAATCTCACTTTTTAGTAACAATCCTGTAACTATTACTAGGTGACTTAATAGTAATAAATTTTTACCTAGTCCGTGCATGGAAGTTAAATTCTTCTTTTAATTTAATTACAGTATTGGTGCACAGAGAGTTCAAAGAATGTGCCTTGTCTTCCGTAATTATTGTGAGCAACAGATAGTTGAAGGGTAAGGCTTTTCGTGTAATTTCTTAATTATTCCTACATTTCTTGATTTTCATTTGTTTCTTCTCCTTTTTTTCCTTGACAATTGAATAAAGCCAAATATCATTAACTGCAGGTGCTTAAAATGTTTGCAACAAGTAAACAATGAGTACACCCTTGTCAAACACAAGCTTGAAACTTTATTTAAGGTGATTTCGTTTTCTATCATTCAATTATATATGCTTCATTAATTGCAAATTAAATACTCATTTTGCAATTAATTGACTAATTTGTAGCTGGAGAAACAACTCGTGGATGCTGGAGGTTCATTACCTGTGGTGTGAATATTCAAGAATATTTATTGAGATATGCAATATGCATTATGTGAAATTCCATTATGCTTAATTCCAAGATTAGAACTTCTTCGGATATATGCTATAAAGTTTTCATGAAATTTCGAGCTTCACTTTTTTGGCTTCGAATTACTACTCCATTCGGTCCAAAATAAATAATTATTTTTGAACATTTTTACACAAATTAAGAAATTCACTTTTTAATATTAATTAACAATAGAATTGACCATGTTAATCTTTACTATCTCACATAAATACTCCTAACATATATTCCAATACTATATATAGGAAAAAAATAATTAATTCATTTTTAAAATCTGGAAAAATCACCTATTTTGGACCACAAAAAAATATCAAAAAATCACTTATTTTGGACCAAAGGGAGTACTACTCTATAACCTATGAGAGAAAATATGAGAGGAACTTTCAAAATTACTCTTTCAGTTCACTTTCACTTGACATGTATACGAAAAATAGATTTTTATTTTTACTTATTACTTTATGCATATCAAGAGAAGACAAACTTTTTTTCTCTGTTATGCCCATAATATTTATTACTCATTTTAAATTATTTTCCCAAATTCAATAAAATAAGCATCAATTAATATGGGTATTATAGTAAATTATGCATATTATTTATTATTTTTTAAGGGACGAAAAAAGCCAAAACATGCAAGGAAAAATGAATGAAGGGAGTATTATAATTTGTGAAGTTCTTGTGGATGTAGTAACCATTTTAATTGGATTGTAAATTAATCAAATCTCCACCAATTCAACACTTCTTGTCGATGCATGACCAAGTTCTAACTAAATTGTCTTGCTTATATATGTATGCCTCAATAATGTAAATTCCATTTTTGTTTGAGATTATGTTTCATGCATATTATGGTATAGTAAAAATATTTACGCAATCAACCTACTTATACTTTAAAGTTTTACAGGTGATCATGAGTTGTTAATTGGTACGTAAAAAGTATTATAACTTATTAAATTTTGTTGTTCGTCTAAAAAAAATATACACTGCCACCAAGAACGGAGATAGTGCAGTGCTTCGACGGTTCGAAGGTACCCAATATCTTTTATTCGTATTAAAAAGTCTATATAATATATAAAAGTATTTAATTACAAATCCAATAAATAAAACGAGCTAGGTTTGATAATAAGATCAAACCTCATATATTTTCAAATCATGATTCCGCATTTTACTAACCCAATATATAATTTAAATCCTTTTTTTTAAAAGAAGCATTCAAGCCCGTAACAGGATGAATGATTATAACCAGTGCTCGTGAGTTATGTTACTTTCTCAGTATGAGACAACAATAATCTTAATTTTGTAAACTAGATCTTCAATGTCAGTGCATAAAGAAACAAACCTTTTATTTAATTTTATTTCTCTTTGATAAATTGCTTGTGGGCTCCGTTTTCCACACTTCATAAACAAATAAAAGTACTTGGACCAGAAAATATTTTGTAGAAATGAATAAAATATTTAATTATGTTTTCCATACTGTAAACAAGTATCAAGACCAAATGTATAGTAGACTAGTAGTGATTACCATTCTCGATTTTGAAGCACCGGCCATTGCTCCTTGGCATTATTACAAAATTAATTCTTCTGTTACATGATTAATATATTTACTCAGGACCACATGTACTGATGGAAGCAACTATCTCCTTTTCTTCGACCTTAGCTCGTCCAAATTATTTATATAGCAAAGTTGATATTCTCCCATTTTTTATTTATGGGTTCATTGAACATCTGCGGTTTCTATATATTAGATCTGTCTAACGGGCTGGTTTGACCCGGGACCGGACCTGACCGGCTCGGTATAAACCGAGACCGGACCGGCCCGATTCTTAAGGGGTGAGCTGGGCTGGGTTGGGGGGGACGGGTTAGAACGGTTAGGATTTTAGAAGTAGGACCCGGGACCGGACCGGCCCGGTAAGCCAACAGTGCTTGAACCGGTCGACCCAGACCGGGACCGGACCGGTACAACGGTCAAAATTTTATTTTTTTTAAAAAAAAATTTTCTGCACATGTAGGCCCCACAGGACCGTTGGCAACGGTCCAGAACCGTGGGCCAACGGGAGTATTTTCAGAAATGGCCACTTTTTTGTTTTTTTTTGTATTTATTAAATTACATTATTAACCCTTCTTAAAATCTATAAATACCCTCCCCTCTTCTTCATTTCCTCACTCAAAATTATCAATCTCTCTCTCAATTCTCAAATTATCAATCACTATCTTCTCTTCAATTATCAAGAATTCATATTCTAATTTTATAATTTTATTGTCTTTGTTTTCCCGAATTTAATTTATCGTAATTTCTCATTCGGAAATCGGAATTCTAAGCTTGAAGGTGCTCAACATTGAAATACTTGCTTGACGTTTGTTCGTGGTAACACCGGATTTGCGTAATCAAGTGCTCAATTTATTGTCGAGTTCGGTGCACTCTCTCCAACTCTTTCTCTTATTTAATATTTTAATTGCATATTTGATTTTAGCTTATATATTAATTTTTAAAATATGTTGAATGCTGCTAAAAGAGCGTGTAGAAAAGTTACTGGTAGGGGTGGAAGTAAAAAAAGAGGTAGTCCTGTAGCTTCTGGTAGTAATAGTAATGACCCAATAACACATGTTTCTGAATCATCGCCTAATTTGCAAGATGTAGAAATTGATTATGAACAATTACAAGAAGATTACGGAATAGAAGATAATGAAATTGGAATAGCAGATGAGATACCACATACACATAGTAGTGGAAATGTTGGTAGTATTGGAGTTGGAGTTGGTAGTGCAACAAGGGGTAGAAGACCACCAGTGGCTCCAACTTCTACTCGTAAAAAAAGAAGTCCTGTTTGGAAATTTTTTGAAATAATAGAAGGTACTGATAGAGTTAAGTGCAAACTTTGTAACGAAACGTTTAAACATTTGACCGGAGGTAATTTAGGGGGGACTGGGACACTTATTAGACATCTGTCGACTATCCATCCTATAGAATGGGGAGCTAATGGGGATGGAAGTCAAACAACAATTAACCCTACTACCGGAGGTCTCCCAAAATATGATAAAATGAGGGATCGAGAGGAATTAACGAAAATGATTGCTTTGGGTTGTCTACCTTTTTCTTTTGCTTCTTCCTCTTATCTTATTATGTATATTCAAAGGATATACAATCCTTTGTTTAAAGGTATCCCTAGAAGTACTTGTAGAGCAGACATCTTTAGACTTCACGGCCAATATCAAACATACACACGTTATTTGTTTAGTCACATTCCTTCTAGAGTATGTCTAACTTCTGATATTGGCCATGCTGTTAATGGAAATGATTATTTAACAATTACATGTCATTGGATAGATGATAATACTTGTATGCAAAAACGTATTATTGCTTTTAAATATGATGAAGATTAGAGTGATACTGCTGCATTTATTAGTAGTACAATTATTAAAGTTGTTGAATTTTATAATCTAAACCAAAAAGTTTTGTATATGTCTTTTGATAATGCTTCAAACAATAATGCTGCAGTTTCAATTTTAAAATTGCATTTGCAACCACCTCTTGATGATATTTTCATGTTAGGTGTGCATGTCATGTTTACAATTTAATTGTTAAAAGTGGGCTCGATTTATTTTCAGTTGAGATTACTCAAGTTAGAAGAGCAGTTGGAGTTATTCAGGGAAATAATAGACAATCTAGAATAAAAAAATTTAAGAATAAGTGTATCCAGTATAACCTTACACCTAGATTCATGCCAGACGAAGTTGTAACTAGATGGAACTATACATATATATTTTTAAAATGTTGCTACAAATATAGATTTCCAATAACTGAAGTTGCTAATGCACATTGTACTGATCCTAGGCGTATGTTAACAATTGATACTTGGGAGGTCATTAGTAATGTTGTTAAATTTTTACATAAATTTTATACTGCTACTGTTGTGTTTTCTGGCGCATATTACCCAACTGTTACTATGGCTTTAGTACATATAGCTGAAATTTCTTTGCTACTATATGAATTTAAGAAGAAAGATAAATATACGGATGTTGTTGTAAATATGCAAGCGAAATTCAAAAAATATTTCTTTCCAATTCCTCCAGTTTACTTAATTGGTGCAGTTTTAAATCCTTCTATTAAAATGTCTGATTGTCACCAATTAATGAATGCTTTATATACTTATATGGAGATTGGGGCCACTGAAAGCCCAAATTTGTATGATTCTATGAACAAGCTAAATGAACATTTACAACATCTATATAATTATTATGCAACTCAATATGATAATTCTCGTGCTTCAACAGATGTAAATCCCGCTATGCAATGTAGCAGTTCTAATGTAGATGATGAAGAAGGCATTGTTAGTTTTAATATTTTTTCAACTTTTTCTAACACTCAAAGTAGTAGCAGGAATATTGATGAACTTCTATTTTACTTGCAGAAGCAAAAGGAGCCTCGCACCAAGGAATTTTCACCGTTAGGCTGGTGGCATGAAAATGCAAAGCAATTTCCCGTTCTTTTCGCTATGGCTCGGGATGTCCTGAATGTGCCAATTTCCACTGTTGCATCCGAGAGTGCATTTAGCCAAACAAGACAACAACTTGGAGACACACGCCACTCATTGGGAAGCAATGCTTTGGAAGTTTTAGTATGTTTAAGAGATTGGATTAGATCGGAACGAAAAAATCAAGGAAAGGAAGATCTTGATAGCCCAGAAGACGAAGAACTTGGAGATATATTAACGCATGGAAACCCATCCGAATTTAACACGCCAGAAGAAGGTCAATCGGTTCATATTGATTACGATGAACTTGCTAGGGCAATGCAAAGAATTTGATGATTCCGATTACTACTAGTTTACTACTTGTTACAAAAGATGTAAAGTTTTTACTACTTAAGATACATTTTAGTTTTCCGATTTGAATTTAAGAAATAAAGTAGCACTTGCAATAAGTGCAATTTTTTTTCCATCTTTTATTGTGTTCATTCAATTATTACAAAGTATTAATATAACTTAATATTTATACATAATTCTAAAAAAAAATACAAAATAACGAAACTCGGCCCGGCCCGGACCATTACAACCCGTAACCCGTACGGTTCAATCTTAACCCCTAACAACCCAGCCCGGTGAAAACCGATACTGTTTGGAACCGGCCCGGCCCGAACAGGTAACCCGACGGGTTGAAAAAAAATCAACCCGGACCGGACCGGTGGAACCGGTTGACAGCCTTGCTATATATACCTCCTACTCTGTTGTATGTGTGCAAGTGAAGACAAAGAATATGTTTACTAATGCATGTGATCCATTTCTTATTCTATATTAAAATTTTGTTAAAATAGTTACTAACACTAATTTTTATTCACGTATTATAATTCTCAATCTTTTGATTTCCAACCAGTGTTCAGTACTCGCATTAAAATCCTACAACATCCGAACTTACGCCGCGTATAGCTTCATTGAGGAGGAAGCACTCCCTATCAAGGATTTTTCCATAATAATTCTTGTTTATCTCAAAAAATGTAAGTAACAAAAGATAATTTGTGATTTTAAATATATGTGATTTATTCCAATACAAATGAATACACAAGTAATATTACGTTTAAGTAAAGAGAATTGATGAACCAAACCAATGTTACTGGAGCACCGGGGGCCTCGAGGTGAGCTAAGAACCAATAAAGTATGAACAATAAAGTAACAATAAGGTAAAAATAATAAAGTTGAAGAACAATTATTGAGCAAGGTAAGCAAGAAAAGCGAAGTAGGATGTTCTATTGCAGTGAGTGGGATGATCCTTATAAATAATTGGGGTCCTCCTTATATAGGATGGAAAAATCCTAATATGATACATTTTTAATTATGGTAAAAAAATTCTATTGGTATAGCTGTATAACAACCTAGTACGGACTTCCACCATTTCGTACAAATCTTATGCTATAATTTATGCTCTAACTCACGTGTCCTTGAGAAATACTCGCTCTTTCTTGAGTGTCCTCGAAATTGTACTACCCTCGAGGTAGATCATGACGGGTCCCCGATTTGCTTCTCGAGGTGTGCTTATCGGGGCCTGGCTTGATTCTTACTTCAAGCTTCCCGAACTCGGGCTCAGAGTGTAATCAAGTCTCCAAAATCAAACTCTCTGATTTCTACCGTATATAGATAATTTCCACATTTCTTAGAATAAAATGATATGAAAAAATTTGGAGTCCCCGAGCCTTAGTAATGATGTCATCCTCGTGATGTAAGCGTTCGAAGTGATTGAAACATCCCATCGGTCTATTTCCCTAAAAATATTGAATACATGCCAGTATTGGTCGGCCAATAATGCCATAGAACCATCATTACCCTCCTATAATATGAGGCGATTCCTCTAAGTAAATAACTTTACTCTATCTTCACCCATTTTCCATATTTACCTCTTTCTCCAATCACCCATTTCCGCTGCCTCTTCAAGCGCCGGAAAATGACAAGTTTTTGCCAGAAACACCATATCCCTGTGCAACCCTTATTATTTAGCTTACAACCATGGCCAAAACTTCCAAAACGGTCCCCAAAAAGGATAAAGCATCGTCTTCTTCTTCCTCCCGGCCGGCCAAACTGATAGTGCCCTATATACTTAAGGAAATTACCCTAAGTAATTACATTATTAAAAACGACTTCTCTATCGAGAATTCTCCCGATGTCAAAGGCAATGCGAGCACGTATCTCGATATATTAGCTTAATAATGAAGAAGTTTATCAAGGATGTAAAGAGGGACTGTTGCTGTGGAGATGAGGTTGAGGTCCAAATCCCGAACCCAGACGAACGCATTACTGCCCACATGGAAGGCTTTTTGAGTGCTTACACTTACCCCTTCACATTGGATCCCCTCGGTCCAGTGGTGATTGACTTCTACAAAATGTATGAAATTACCCTCGGTAAGATTCATCCTTCCTTTTTGGCATATTACAAAACATGTTGCGGTATTTTTTTGAAAAGGCCAGGGGTTTGGAATTCACCCTCAGCCACCTAATTCGATTGTATGGGCCCTAGTTATTTCTAGGTCTTATGAAGCTACAGTTCCGAACAACAAAATCCTTCTTTGCAGTACTGACAAACACAAATATAGGGGTTGGATGAGCTGGTTTGTTAGAGTAAAGACTTCTGATGTCATCCCCAAGGATAAAATTCCGTTCCCGGAGAGGTGGAACTTTAACTTTAAGCGGAGTTCGTATTCCTTGTACCTATTCATATTATGCTTTCATATTTCATAATGTTGTTATCCTTCTTTTGGCAGCCAATGCTTGGGCGCCCCCAGCGGTGCCCAATCTCAAGGATTGGGTATGAAAGTTAGTTTCCACTTTTTCCTAAGATGAGCACAAGTGGCATGAATTATCGAGGGGCCAGTGGGAGGCCAAGATCCACGGTAAGTGCCTTTCAACAGTTTCAACGGCCTTTTATGCATTGGAGGTGTTTAACTTACTCGTGCTTACTTTTGTAGGCCTTTGCGATGTGTCTGAGATGAGACTGTCTCAGCCCGGGGAAAAGACCAAGCCTTCAAATCCGAAGTCCAAGAAGGACAACCAAAGGAACAGGGCTTCAAAGCCTAAGGACCCTCAAGACAAGAAAACCCCTGCTCAAAGGCTGCAAAAAGATTTTCTCAAACGAGCATCGATTCGGCCCATGATTCCCCGGATGATAAATACAATGATGATGAAGAATCGGCGCTTATGACTCGGACCGTGAAGCCATTCGAGGTCTTCAAGCCTTCCAATCTAGAAACCTCATCTTGTGGTGAGGATGACCCGAAGGAAAAAAACGGGTAAGTCCCCTGAGTCCCTAGAGGTTGAGATTGTCCTTCCATCTTCAACAACTATATATGGGGGTAAATGTTGAGACCCCTAAGTCTAATGAGAATGCCCCGAGTGAAGAGCTCGAGTCCGCACAAACAGGTCATTTTCTATCTTTGCTAGCTTATTTTGAGGGGGCAGTTGAAGAAGCCAACACTCTGCGTAAGCTCGATCCAATCAAGGTTATTGAGGACAATCCTTTTCAGGGATGCTACGCTAGGCTTGAGGATTCCGATGACCTGAATGATGCGTCCACTATCTTTGAAGAGCCTCAACATCTCCTTTCTCGGGGTAAGTACTTACCTTTAATATTACAAATTTTTCTTTTTTTCTTTTCGACTTATGTATAGGCCATCGCAAAGTTTAGATCAAGTTGATCCAATGTGAGGCCGAGCTCAAGAAAGTTTCGGTTGAAGAGAAGGCCTAGAGGCTCCTCTATAGCTAGAAGGAAGAGGAGCTTAAGGATCTCCGAACCGCATTGGCCAAAGCTTAAAAAAAGCGAGTCCGAGCTAGATGAGCAGGTAACTATTATTTTAACGGAGTACGACCTTCTTGGCCCAACTTCGAAAGCTAATACTTTGATATCTCAGCTGCAGCAAAAGTTGGATCTGATTAGGCAGCTTTGAGGTAAGGTAGATCAGGTTCGGGCAGATTGTCATCAGTGGAAAAAAACATGGATCAACCTACTGCTGATAAGGAAGTTGTTACAGCCCAACTAGCCTTGACTGAGGCTCAGATCCGAGGTGTTGCAGTGAAGGGTCAGTCTCAGGTAGGGGTGTTCATCGGGCGGATTGGGCGGCTTTTACTCTAAACGGTTTGGCTTAACGGTTATCGGCTTTTAAATCTATTAATCCGTTAGCCACCCGATAAGATATCGGGCGGACTGGTATCGGGTTAGCTCTTATAGGGCGGTTAATGGGCGGTTTATCGGCCTAACATACATGTTCACTAAATATCTCTTATTCTCCTTGTCTTAGAAATAAGGAATTGCCATAAAAAATAATATTTTAGAGGCAATATGATGTAGCTAATGAAAAAATCGCCATATAAAATAGATATATTCACTACAAGTTCAGTATCGAGAAAAATAAAACAGAACTTATCTTCTGTTAGAGGCCACACTACATGTGTACTCGTAAGCTTCAGATATAACCAAAAAAATCTGTCACGCAAATTTCCATTCAGCTCCCACAATGAACTTTTAAAAATTGAAGTGCTCTGTTAAATTCTACTCTCTACACTCCTCTTCTATAAATAACTATCGTTCTCCATTTTCCACAAGCAATCATCCAAAATGCACAAATTTATTTCATAGGGTGTCGTTCCTCTAGCCATAACCAACCTTTTCAATTCTTCTTTTTCCATGACACACATAGAACCATATATGTATTAGACAACTCAATTCTATCACTAAATTATATATATATATATATATATATATATATATATATATATATATATATATATATATATATTCTAAACGGGTTAACGGATTAGCCGTTAAGAAAATTGAATAATCCATCCCCAAACCGATAAGCCGTTAATAAAAAAATTCAATCCGTTCCCCATCCGTTAAGCCGTTAAGCCGTTAAGCTTAGGTTTGGATCGGTTTTCGGTATTGGATCGGTTTTGAACACCCCTAGTCTCAGGCCAGGAAAATTGAGGGGCTGGAGGCCGAGCTGGCTAAAGGTCGGGCTGAAGCTACACAGGTTAAGGTTGAACTTGTACAAGCTGAAAAGACGAAGGTTTCGGATGATAAACCATTGTTATATATTTGAGGGAAGCCGCGACCGTTCAAGATGAGTTGAGGGAGTCCTCCTACCGGGGAAGACGGAGCAATAAATTGGCTAAGTGCCAAGCCCGGAGGGAGACTCTCGAAGAAATTCATGCTCGAGGATTTAACCTCGCTGGGGAGATAGCTGCGGAAAAGGCACGTAAAATCGATGCTAGGTTTCTTGTCTCCTCTGATGACGAGGATTTGGTGAGTGGATCTGGGGACAAGGAAGGTGAAAAATATATTTTTGAAGGAGAGGACTATCTCGAAGATAGAGTTACTGAAGATGCAGTTTCTGAAGACGATGCTCCTGGGTGTGTGACCCCAAAAATAGATTAGGCTTTCTTTTTGTACAAGGGCCCCTTGTGGGAGTTGTAAATATGTTTTGTAAATTTCCCTTTTGAATATAAAGTATCTATTTGCTCTATCCTCGAATCGTGTTGAATTTTATTAAGTTCGTGTTTGTGGAAAATTCCGATTGATTCAAATAATTAGTTTGAGTATCGGTTCACAATCGTAATAAACCCTTAGATTTTTATTCCTCAATATCTACCCCTTAAGGTTTTAAATGATCCTCGAGCTAAGCTTTAAAATCAATTTGATGTAAGCTCGGAACAATGGGGCCTTGGGTCTAAGTTGAATGAGAATGGAGTCTCAGACTCCCATAAGCTTTTGGCCCTATATCTCTTTTAAGCTGGCTCTTGGGCTCTTGTATATCGGCCTTTAGTCTTTTTTAAAAATGGCCCCTAGGCTCTTTGAACTAAGACGTTTTGGCCTCTAAAATGGCTATATAATTTTTGCCTCATTTTGCCTAAAAGACTTAGTGAAATTATAGTTATGCCTTAGCATGTGTTTTTGTACCCGCTGGGTTTTTCGAAGACTCCACGTATTGGAACCTTATTATCCATTTCATTTGTGTAGACATAATTGGATACCTCTTGAGGATTTTCCGAAAGCTGGTGTTATTGAAACCTTTGGATTATTAAAGGGTTGAATTTATCGAATCCCTTAGATTTTTCGGGGGCCAAATTTATCGAAGCCCTTTATATTTTGCTTTTGTCGAGGATAGCCTAAATTAACTGGTTTTTCAATGATTGAAATCCTTTAATTTATAGCAGAAGTCGAACATCTCCAAATTGCATTATTTTGGCCATAGCCCTTATGTGGCCGTAGTCTTTAGCATGGTCATAGCCTTCGGGTTTGTCACTTGGACTTGTTTCCCGATAACATTCCAAACTTTTTTGAAAAGTTAGTCCCTGGGTATATTGGCCTTGGCCTTTTGTTTTGAGGGGTGTTTCGAAGGGGTACCTCTTTGAGGTTTTATGAGTATGAACTTTCGATGATTCGGATATATTGATTATCAGTGTTAGTCCTCGAGTATTTCGAGGTGCTTTAGCCCTTGAGCTGCTTCCTGTAGGATTATAAGTGTAGAGCTCGTAATATAGCAACTTCTTTGAGATACAAGGTATTTTGGATATAACATTAATGCTTCTTTAAATAGATGATACATGCGTACATTTTTTGCCGTCAAGGCTTGACTATCCTACATGGACACGGTTCATTTGAATGTTTGTCCTATTATAAAGTTCTCCTATCGAGGTCCTCTTAGGCGTGAAGTAACTTTCTTAAAACAATATAACCTCCGAGGGTGATGCCCCTAGTATTCGAAGTTGATTAAAAAGAAGCCTTGAGTACTTGTCGAATGTTCCCTAGGTAGCATATAGATATTGCCTCGTTAAAAACCTTGCCGGAAAAACTCACTTGGGATAAATCCCGATCCAAGGGAAAAAGAGTACAACACATGCTTTAAACCTAAGGTCATCGAGATGAAAGGCGCATCGATATCTCTAATCGAACATTTGCAAGGAGTTACTTTTAAATACAAATAGAGAAGGGGAGAAGGTCATACCTCAATAGTAATATCGCTTGAGTAACGGTACATTCGGTAGTTGCTCGCCTTCCATTGTGCTAAGCTTGTAGGATCATTTCCCTACGACTCCGAGGACATGGTACGATCCTTCCCAATTGGGTCCTAGTTTCCCTTTGTTTGTTTGGATCTCGAGTGTTGAGAGTGACTTTCCTTAGGACTAAGTCCCCGACTCCAAAACATCGAAGGTTCGTCCTTCTTTTCTAATAACTTTTTGATCCTTTGTTTTTGTACGGACATTCAAATTAACGCGGCCTCACATTTTTCATCGAGTAGTTCGAGAGAAGTGTTCATAACTTCATGATTGGAGTCCTCGGTGGCATACTAAAACCTGATGCTAGGTTCCCCGACTCCGACTGTTATTAAAGCTTCGAACACATATAGTAAAGAAAATGGGGTCTCCCCCATGCTCGACTTCGGCGTTATTCGATATGTCCATGTCACCGCGGGCAACACTTCTCTCAATTTCCCCTTTGCATCATCTAACCTTTTTTTTTAAGTTTTAGATGATGGTTTTGTTTGTGGACTCGGCCTGACCATTTGCACTTGGGTGGTAAGGCGTTGATAGGATCCTTTTAATTTTATGGTCCTCAAGGAATTTTGTTACTTTGCTATCGATGAATTGTTTTTGTCACATGCTATTTCGACGGGTATCCTGAACCGACATATGATGTGGTCCCGTATGAAGTCGATGACTCTTTTTTCTCTTACCTTCTCGAAGGCCTGCGCTTCAACCCATTTTGAGAAATAGACAGCCATAAACAAAATAAATCTAGCTTTACCTGGCAGCGTTGGTAGGAGGCGAACAATGTCCATCCCCTATTTCATGAATGACCAGGGGGATAGGACCGAATGGAGTTGTTCACCAGGTTGATACATCATCGGTGTAGATCTTTGGCATTTATCTCACTTTTGAACGAACTCCTTAATATCCTTTTCCATGTTATCCCAATAATACCCCGCTCTGATCTCCTTACAAACCAGAGAGTCTACACTAGAATGGTTCCCACAGGTGCCCTCGTATATTTCCCGTAATACATAATCAGTGTCCCTGGTCCATCAAAGGTTCTTTGGTACAACATCCCATTTTCATCGAGTGAGAATCAAGCTACTTTGGCTCAAAGTGTTCTTGATTCTTTTAGGTCCATGGGGAGCTTCCCATGCTTCAAGTATTCGATGTACTTATTCCTAATATCCTACGATAAACTTGTTGAATTAATCTCTGCATGGCCTTCTTCGACCACTGACTTTGATAGTTAGATGATCGTCCCTGAGACAATATCATCTTCTACCGATGACCCCAAGTTTGGAAGTGCATCGACCTTGCTATTTTGCTCCCGAGGTATATGGTCCAGCATCCATTCTTTGAAGCGGTGCAGTGTCACTTGAAGTTTGTCTAAGTACCTCTGCATTCAATTGTGTCGAACCTCGAAGCTCATGTTTACTAGGTTTACTACCAACATGGAGTCACTTTTTGCCTAGATGACTTCTGTCTCAAGGCCTTTGGCTAGTTCGTGACCTGCAATTATGGCCTCATATTCGACCTTGTTGTTAGTCAATTTAGAAGTCTTGATAGATTGCCTAACAACACTACCCGTAAGTGGCTTTAAAATGATACCGAGCACAGATCCTTTTATATTCGAGGCATCGTATGTGAAAAGGGTCCATACCCCCGATGACATACCTGTTTTTAAAAAAAGTTCCTTTTCTACTTCGGCTACGAGGGCATGCGCGAAATCAGCCACGAAGTCTACCAAAATTTGAGACTTAATAATCGTTCAAGGCTAATATTCGATGTCATATCCTCCAAGTTCGATGGATCATTTGGCCAATCTGCCTGGTAACTCGAGTTTACGCAAGAGATTTCGAAGTGGGTACGTAGATAGAACAAATATAGGATGGCATTGAAAATATGATTTTAAATTCCTAGATGCACTTATTAATGCAAGATCTAACATTTCCAAATTTGGGTACCTGGTTTTAGTATCTCTTAGGGTCCAACTCACATAATAGACGGGAAATTGCGTACCTTGCTCTTCTCGAACCAACACGCTACTTACCGCTACATCGAACATGGCTAGATACAAGTAGAGTGTTTCATCCTCCTTCGGAGTATGGATCAGGGGTGGTCTCAAGAGATACCATTTTAATTCTTCCAAGGCTTGCTTGCACTCTGGATTCCATGTGAAGTTGTTCTTTTTCTTGAGTAGGGAAAAGAAATGATGGCTCTGATCTGATGACCTCGATATAAATAGGCCTAGGGCAGCTATCCATCCGGTCAGTCCTTGCACAGCTTTCACATTGTTGACTATAATGATTTTCTAGATGGCTTTAATTTTATCGATACCACGAACCCAAAGAACTTTCCCGAATCGACTTCAACGTGCATTTCTCGGGGTTGAGCTCCATGTTGTACTTTCTTAGGATATCGAAAGTCACCTACAAATGGGTCAAATGGTCCTCTGCGTGCAGGGACTTAACTAGCATGTCAGCAATATAAACTTCTATGGATTTTCCTATTTGATGTTTGAACATCTTATTAACTAGGCGTTGATATGTGGCTCCTATATTTTTTAGCCCGAAGGGCATTACACTATAACGATACGTACCATACTTCTTGATGAATGAAGTATTTTCCTGGTCCTCCGAGTTCACTTGAATTTGGTTGTACCTGGAGTAGGAATCGAGAAAGGTAAGGATCTCATGGCCGGGTATAGCATAGATCAAACGATCGATTTTGGGCAATGAAAAAGAATCTTTAGGGCATGCTTTGTTCAAATCTTTGTAATCTACACACATCCTAAGTTTATCCCCTTTTTAGGGACTACCAGTACGTTAATAGCCGTTCGGGATATTTTATTTGCCTTATGGATCCTATTTTGAGAAGTTTGGTTACCGTTTATTTGATGAATGTATGCTTTACCTCAAACTGAGGTCTCCACTTTTGCTTCACCGATTTAAATCTGCGATCGATACTTAGTCGATACGTAGTTATCTCCGGTGGGATCCTTGTCATATCTAAGTGGGACCAGGCGAAGCAATCAATATTATTGATAAAAAACTGAATGATTTTTTTCCAGAGTTTGAGGGTTAACCCCGTCCCCAGGAATACCTTTTGTTCTGGAAGATGCTCGATTATTATGGCATGTTCGAGTTCTTCGACCGTAGACTTCGTCGCATCCAATTCCCTGGGAGAAATAAAGTCTCGGGGGATGAGTAAATCTTCTTATTCATCCTCACCTGTTTATCGAACACCTATCTCTCCGGCTCAATCGAGGGCACGGGTTGTTCATCCTTCAAATTTTTTGATATGGATGGTGACGATACTGGTGCCAAGTCCTGCACTGCAAACATCTCCTTAGTTGTTGATGCTCTCTATATATTGTTTTCATGCCATCCTTTGTTGGGAACTTCATCATCTAATGAAGGGTCGATGGCACAGCTCTCATGATATAGATCCATGGCCTTCAAACCAAAGCATTATCCTCATGTCACCTTCAATGACATGAAATTTGGTATCTTGTATGGTTCTGACCACGTTGATTGGGAGGATAATTTCTCCCTTTGTTGTTTCTCTTTCCATGTTAAACCCATTCAAGACTTGAGATGCCGGTATGATCTGATCAAGCAGCCCGAGCTGCTCCACGAACCTTGACCTAATTATATTTTCCAAACTACCTGGATCCACGAGAACACATTTAACTTGAACTTTATTTAAAAGGATAAAAAATATCAGTGCATCATTGTGAGGCAGAGATAAGGCCTTGATGTCTTCCTCGATGAATGTGAGGGTGTCCTCAGGCATGTAATCCCGAGTTCATTTCTCCCTTGTGATGGATACTTTGCTACATTTGAATATAGGTCCATGTGGGATAATGACTCTACCGATGATCATGTGAATAATATGTTAATGTTATTCATGTTCATTCTTCTTACCTGCATCTCTCCCTAAAGTGATTCTTAGCCTTATCACTTAGGAATTCTCGAAGGTGGCTCTCATTGAATAACTTAGCCACTTCTTCCATTAGCTACCTGCAATCCTTCATTCTATGACCATGTGTGCTATGATACTTTCACATCAAGTTGGGGTTCCTCTAGGAGGGATCAATTTATATTGTCCTGGGCCACTTAGTATCTTTTATTCTCCCAATAGCTGAGACGATCTCTGATGCATCTATGCTGAAGTTGTACTCTAATAATCAAGTGACCGCAACGAGGTCGGCGTGCTTATCGAACTCGTTCTTGCTCATGAGTCCTCGAGAACCTTGACCTCGGTCACTTCTTTGATCGCTCCGAGAGGTGTTATGGCTCGGCCCATTGTTCCTTTGATCGGCATATGGTTGATACTGTTCTTTTCTAAATCTTGATCCCCGGTTTGTGTCTGTCGGGGGCTTGGAAGCGACTCTATTGGGATGAAATGAGCCCCAGGGGGCTCCTAAGTGGTTTTCCTCGATCCTAATTTTTGACCGATAATGATTGTGCATATCTGATCATGTCATAGTTGGATATCCGATCAAGTTCTGCTTTAGGTATCAAGATACAATCGAGCTTCTCTCATTCAAACCTTGCAGAAAGGCCTGACCTGCCCGATCATCGGAGACCGGTGGTAATTCAATTCTTTCTATTTGAAATCAAAACACAAACTCCCTTTGCATCTTGTCATCCCCTTATTTTATTTTGAAGACGTATGATTTCTTGTGGCTACCTTTATGGCCCTGGTGTGTGCTTTTACGAAGGCATCCTCCAACATAGCAAATGAATTAATAAAGTTATGAGCTATAGTTGTAATACCAGATCATAGCTCCTTTTGATAGTGTCTCCTTAAACCTTTTCAACAATACTGACTCGATTTCATCGTCATTCAAGTCATTTCCTTTGATTCCACAAGTGTATGAAGTAATATGTTTGTTAAGGTCAGTTGTTCCATTATATTTCGATATATCGGGCATGAGAAACTCTTGGGAATAGGCAGTGGAGCTGCACTTAGGGGGAGAAATTTTTGGCATCTAGACATTTCAAAATTGGAGGTGCTCCCAGTATCTGGTCTACCCGGGAGTTATAAGTTTCCATCTTCTTATCATTTTTTTCTATTGTCTATCCTTTTAATCAATTTCTCGAGCATTTTCATGATTGTGGTCCTCGAGCCGCTTTCATCGGGCCTTTCAAGTGCTAGTTTAGTATATCGAATGTCCACTAGTTCGATAGTATTTGGAGTTTTATTCTGACTCTGAAGTTGAGAGATGGAGACTTGCTGAGTTTGCAGCATCTCAAATATCACTTGGAGGCTGACTACTCCTTCTTCCATTCCTCGTGTTTCCTAGCCTTCGACTTAGGCTTCCTTGTATGTATTACTTACGAGGTATGTGCCTGCATCCGTGTTTAGACTGTTATGCAAAGTGATATCAATTGGCTCCATATTTGGCACTCCCTCGGGATTTATCGGTGGTACATCAACCCCTATACCATTGTTTTCTTTGAGTCCCTCACTGACATGAGCAGGTGCATTTTGCGTGCTAGACATATCTTAGCCTGATATCAAATAATCTTTCACAAGAAAAAGTAAGAAGAATAACGTGTGTTATGAAAAAACTAGCACTAAAATATTCACTATTATCTTTAGCCCCACGGTGGGCGCCAAATTGTTTACCTTGAAAAATATGATTAAAAATTAAAGATAATTTGTGATTTTAAAAATATCTAATTTATTCCAATACTAGTGGATAAACAAGTAATATTAGGTTTAAGTAAGAAGAATTGATAAACCAAATCAATGTTGCTAGAACAGCAGGGACCTCGAACTCCATAATCACGGGGACATCGAGGTGAGCTAAGAACCAATAAAGTATGAACAATAAAGTAACAATAAGGTAAAAATAATAAAGTTGAAGAACAATTTTTTAGCACGTAAGCAAGAAAAACAGAGTAGAATGTTCTGTTGCAGTGAATGAGATGATCCTTACAAATGATTGGGGCCTCCCTTATATATGAGGAAAAAACCATAATATGGCATTTTCAATTATGGTAAAGAATTCTATTGGTACAGTTGTATAATAACCTAGTACAGACTTGCATAATTTCGTACAGATCTTATCTATAATTTATTCCGTGGCCCGCGTTACCTTGAGAAATTTCTACTCTTTCTTGAGTGTCCTTGAAATTGTACTCCCATTGAGGAATATCATGACGGGTCCTCAATTTGCTACTCGAGGTTCGGTTATCTAGGCGTGTCTTGATTCTTACTTGGAGCTTCCCGAACTTGGGCTCGGAGTGTAATCAAGTCTCCAAAATCGGGCTCTTCTATTTCTACAATACAATTCTTTCATTTATTCGTGTTTGAGATTGATTGACAATTTGAAAAAACCTCCAACAACCAAGGTGTGGTATATCGGATATGATATGAACATAATCTACATATAGAACAATGTTTGATTTAAAAGATATTGGAACCTTTTTGAATAAATCATTCAAGAGAATGAAGGGGTAAATCTCATCTAGGTATAATAAACTCTAGAACAAAAGGTATAAAAGATGAACACGATGGAGTAATATTTCTTGATATTGTGAAAGTGAGTGATCGAACGTTAAAAATGCCAACCTTTATTGTAGAAAGGTATTACAATTAGTTTTATTAGCCAAGAAAGCAAAAATTTCCCTTTAACAAGGTTTTTTCCTCATTATATATAAGGGACAACCCATTTCTGAACCCTACAAGACATATCGTAGGGAATATTCGAAAGTATATTCCTAGTACCCACTGTTGGGCCTACACTACTGTAAAAGTCATGCGTCCTCTGTTTGTTGTCTATCATCCTCCACAAGATATCGAGCTACGAAGATCTCGTCTTTGTCGTATTGGTCAATATCCGTGGTCATCCAAATTTGGACCCATACAGTTAGTCCCTCCGCTTGTCGAGGTTGCAACTTGGTGCATCCTTGATAAGCTTACACTGCCCACTCTTGTGGAGAAATTTGGTTTCACGAAGCGTTATCACTTGGACAACAATGGGATGTTAGTGTGCTCAAAATACCTGGGTGGATGTATCTTATCAGGATATAATGTTATTTCCACGTACTTCATCATTATGCATGTTTTCGAGATAGGGGTTGAGGGCTTATCGCTTTGATATTGGTGCCATTCTGCAGCCTTCAGCTTTGATTCTGGCGCCACATAACCCTATAAATAGGTTGAGGGTTTGTTTTTTCAAAAACTCTTGGCCATTTTTTCTCTGGTTATTCTTTCTCATCTCTCCCGTGTTTGCTCTAATGATTTCTCTGCTTCTTCTTCTTCCATTCTTTATTCTTGTCTTTTTCTATTATTTTAAAACCTTTTCTGCTGAAGAGATTCCTAGAACACATCAATCTCGTGAGGGGGTTTCTGATTCCACCCTGTTATCCAAGGAGCTCCCCTCTAGCGGTGAGGACATGACGGTGGAGGAGGGGTACAACATTCCCACCGTGGAGGAGGTGCTGTCGAGACACCCTATGTCTCGAAGCGACTTCTTTAAGGATCCTCCTCCTAATCCTATCGCTCTTTTCTCTGAAATTGAGCAAGTTCATAGTGATGCTATCCGTGCAAAATATAACATTCCTACTCATGTTAATATGGTTCATGCGCGAAGGGACTTCGTGGAAGTGCATAGGCTTGGGTACTGTGCTTTTTATGAGTACCCTTTCATGATCGGTCATCCCTTCCCCTTCTCCCTTAGCAGAATAATTCTGTCGATTCTATGAAGTTTGCTTGATGGAACTTTCCGCGTACATACATAAAATACTCCTACTGTTGACAAAATATGCAGAGTTGACGGGTTGCAAGGTTACCGTCACCACCTTCTGCACTTATTTTCACCCAGCTTTCATAGGGGTACTATGGTGCATTTGAGGCAAAAATAAAAGGGCTGGTAGTGGGGACCGACCACCGACGATCGAGTGAGTCATAAAGTTTGGCACAAGTACTTCTTTGTCAAAACTGAACACATTGTGTCTAACCTCGCTAGGTTCCTGGAGCGATGGAAAGAGAATCGTAAGTGTCATCACTCGTTTTACTCTTTCTTTTCTTCTCATTCACCTTATTGTTTGTTTGCTTCTTATTTACAACTATGGGGCATCCACCCCACCCTATTGGGGGTCTAAGGGATTGGGTAGCCCATATGTTTCCCCATACACAAAGACTCGAGACTGGCTCGCTTTCGTGAAACACTTTGGGCCGAGAGTTTTATATGGTAATTGTCTTTCCCTGTGTCTCCTTGACTATATATCGTTGTCTATTGATATGACTATTTACGATGATAGGTCACGGAGCTTTTACGCGGTGGGCCTCAGTCCTTGCATTTTGATAAGTTGCTGCAATTGCAAGAATGCAATTTACTCGGAGTAAGTCAGTCCAAGAGGGTCTTGCCCAACCAATACATATGAGAGATCCTTCTCGCGATATGGTCGTAAGGTAAGAGACCTCTTTCGTATTGATCTATCACCTTGTGGACGAATCCTTTAATGGATATGATTCGTTACTGAGGAATAGGAAGAGGGTAGTTCTTGGGAAGGATGTGACCGTGGACACTGGTAAAAGTAGGACAAGTGCGTCTTAGATGGTGCTTTTGCCCACGTTTATGGACTACGCTATCTTGGCGGGAAAGTCTCCCCAAACGGAAGGGGTTTAGCCAAGAGGTGGTTCCATGCGCTGCGTTAAAGGTGGCACATCGTCTAATGTTGAAGGGGGCCTACGCGTCGAGGGTGAAGGATCGAGTTTAGATGTTGACCTGGTGGATGTTCGTGAGTTTTTAGAACGCCATACTCATGTGAAGGTTAGAGTAGAGGGTTCTAATCGGCATATATTTATCCCTGGGGACTGCTCGAACTGTGATCAGGTGGCTTCTGCTTTAACCCTTTTATGTGTTGAGCGAGGCGCTTAGAGCGATGAGCGACATGGATTTTTCTCGGAATGTCACTGGCATGGCCTTACCGGTAGATGTCTTTCTCTTCCTTTTCATCATTGGGTTTGCATTATTATTTTTGGCCTATCTTTTTGTTTTAACTTTTTCTTGTTGTGCCAGACCCTTATTATGGATATCAAGCACGAGCACTGGGAAAGGAAGAGGACGGCCATCTATGGGAAAATGTCTTCTAAATATCAAGAATATCGTACCAAGAATTGTGCAATGGACGACATCTACAATCAGGACCCTGACTTCCAATTGTTCCCTGAAGGGCTTAAACAGAAGGAGGATCAATTGGGCGCAAGGTCGAGGATTTAATGGAGCAAGACAAAGACCTTATGAAGGTCGTCGCTCGCAACAGTGAACTCAAGGTGTCTCTTGAGGTGAAGGAAGATGATCTCGAGTTAATTAGAGGGGTGATAGCTGAGAATGTCGACCTACAAGAAAAGATGGCCAGTTTGACTACCGAATTGGGCATAAAGACGGTGGAGATTAGTGAGCTCAAGGGCGAGTTGAGTGTGAATTTTGATAGACTGGTGACTGTTATTTCTGAAGCGACGGTTTTGGAAGATGCCCTCTGCGTCTGTAGGTCGGAGCGGACCAAGGATGTTACTTTTGAGTTGGTGTCGAAGTAGTATCCCGTCGTGGTTCGAGTGATGTTGAGCTCATATCTTTGATGTTGGCCTTAGACATCAGGATGTTACTTTCGAGCTGGTGTCGAAATAATATCACGCCATAGTTTGTGTAAGGTCGAACTTATATCATTGTCATTGGCCTTAGCCATTGGGATGTTACTGTTGAGCTGGCATCGAAGTAGTATCTTGTCATAGTTTGAGTGATGTCGAACTCATTCTTCGTCGATGAACTTAGCAATTGGGATGTTACTTTCAAGTTGGCGTCGAAGTAGTAGCCCGTCATAGTTCGATTGAATTCGAACTCGTATCTTTTTTGGTGGCCTTAGACATTGGGATGTCACTTTCGAGCTGGAGTCAAAATAGTATCCTATCGTAGTTCAAGTGAACTCGAACTCTTAACTTTGTCGATGGCCTTAGCCATTGGGATGTTACTTTCGAGCTGGTGTCGAAGTAGTATCCCGTCGTAGTTCAAGTGAAATCGAACTCGTATCTTTGTCGATGGACTTAGCCATTGGGATGTTACTTTCGAGTTGGCGCCGAAGTAGTATCCCATCGTAGTTCAAGTGAACTCAAACTCGTATCTTTGTCGATAGCCTTAGCCATTGGGATGTTACTTTCGAGCTGGCGATGAAGTAGTATACCATCGTGAGGGTAACACTCTATTTTATCTGTTGGATTATTGTGGATGCTAGTTTCATTCATACATTGGAGATTTGATTGTATTCTTGTAGGAAATACGTGTTGACTTTGTATATACAATAGAGATTTGGCTATCTATACCCAGTCCCTTCATTACTCGGGTTGGAGATCACGTCAATGGGCGGGGTAATGAATAATACTTCGGACCTCAAACATCTTCCCTTGCTCCTTATTAAAAACCTCACCGATATAAGTCGATTGGGATAAAACCGGGGTGAGGGAAAAAGAGTACGACTTAGGCAGCGCCTCTTTTCAGAAATGGAAGTATTTGAGATAGGCAGCGTTCAATTGTTTTGGAGTAGTTTTCCTTTTATTGTCTCTAACTGGAATGCTCCTTTGTTTGTTGTCACCGTGATTTTATATGGCACATCCAAGTTTTACCTCATTAGGGTTTTTCGCTGCTTGTGTTTTAGCTTTGAGAACATAGTCTCTAACCTTGAGTGGTTGTACTTTGGCCTTCTTGTTATAGTACATTTATGCTTGTTTCTTTTGGGCTACCATTCTTACGTGAGCCATCTCTTCGCTCTTCGATTCATCCAGGTCTTGTAACCTACTTTCGTCATTACATGGTCCACTATCGTTGGAGTATCTCAGGCTAGGTTCTCCAACTTTGACGAGTATAACCGTGTCAGTCCCGTAGACTAATGAATATGGAGTCTTTCATGTGCTAGTTTTTGGCAGGGTGTCGTATGCCCATAGTACTTCTGGCAGCAGTTCAGGCCATAGCCCTTTAGCATCCTAGAGCTTCTTTTCTTCAGTATCATTTTATTGGAGGATTCAGCTTGCCCATTGCCGGCAGAATGGTATGGTGTGGAGAGTATTCATTTGATGTGCCATTTTTCGAAAAACTAAATTTTTTCTTTCCAATGAACTGAATCTGTTGTCACAGCTGATTTCTTTGGGAATGCCAAGGCGGAATATTATATTTTTTCCCTATGAATGAGATAACTTCTTGCTCACATATTTGTGTGTCTGCACCTACTTCCACCCATTTAGAAAATAGTCAGTTAAAACCAAACGGAAGTGTACCATACATCGCTTTGTTGTGAGGGATCCAACAATATCCATAGCCCACTATCTGAATGGCCATGGTGAAGTGACGGAATGAAGGAGTTCTCCTGCTTGGTGTATCATAGGTATATTTGGCACTACACACATTTCCTAACGTAATCTGTGGCTTCTTTTTTCATGGAAGGCTAGCAGTATCTTGTGCAAATGAGGCATCTGACGAGGGCATCACGTATGGGAACCGCAGTGCCCAGCGTGCACTTCTTCTAGTACTTGCCTTGCTTTATTTGGCCCAAGACATTTGGCTAGAGGGCCACCGAATGTCCTTTTTGTAAAGATCATAGTTTATTATATTTGGCCACCTGTATTCAGAGCTTTTTGGCTTCTTTCTTATCTTGTGAGAGCGTTCCTTCCTGCAAATATGTTATGATACGGTTGCACCAGTACCAAGTTAGGTTTATAGAATGTACCTCGACTTGGTCTATCGAGAAATAGAGAAAGGTGAACACATTTTCTTTGTTGATATTTCATGTGGTTGTTGCTAGCTTGGCGAGACCATCCGCTTCGATATTCTGCGCCATGGGTATCTGTCGAGGCGACATTCATCAAATTCTGGTAGCAGTTAGTGAACTTCTGACTGGTACTTTTGTAGTATCTATTCTTCGATTTGGAAAGTCCCAATGACTTGATTCACCACAAGTTGAGTGTCTCAATGGAGGACAAGTCTTCGAGCGCCATATTTGAGGGATAATTTCAATCCTGTAATCATATCTTCATAGTCGGCCTCGTTGTTAGTCATATTGGGGCACGTAGGGACTTTCGAGGATAAGTCCCAATCCCAATCCCGATGCATTAGATTCAACGTCGGTGTAGAGGACCCAGAGGTCGAAATGTGTGGAAACACGGAGCACCTCCTGCTTTACTTCAGGCAATATTTCCACGTTGAAATCGGCAAAAAAATCGACGAGCACTTGCAAATTTATAGCAATTCGCGGTTGATATGTTATATCATGATTACTTAATTCTATGGCCATTAGGTCAACCTACCTGATAGTTTGGGTTTATGTAGGATGCCCCTGAAGGGGAAGGCCGTTACCACCTTTATAGGGTGACATTGAAAATATGGTCTAAGATTTTGTGAAGCTACGACTAATGTCGGAGCTAATTTCTTAAGGTGGGGGTACCTTACTTCGGCATCGATTAAGGTTTTGCTGATATAATAAAATGTAGGGTGTGTATATTTGTATTCGCGGACAAAACTGCACCTACCGCAACTTCGGAGACTACTAGGTACACTAGGAAGCATTCGCCCGGGTCTACCTTGACAAGTAGTAGCGGCGATGACATATACGCTTTCAGTTTTCTTAAGGCGTTAAGGCATTCTGGATTCCACTATGGTCTGTGATCCTTAGTACATTGAAAATTTTATGGCACCTATCTGATGATCGTGATATGAACCTTGATAGGGCAACTATTCGTCATGTCAATTTGTGTACCTGCTTTTTGCTGGTTAATGTCTCCAGTTTTCTTTCGATGGCCTTCATCTGATCCGGGTTGACCTCGATACCCCTTTGCTATACCAAAAGACCAAGGAACTTTCCTAAGGTTATGCCAAAGGTGCATTTATCGGGATTCTGTTTCATTCTGTATCACCTCAATATTTCGAAGGCTTCCTTCAGATGACCAATGTGATCCTCCTTCCTTTTCGACTTCACTAGTATGTCGTTGATGTAGATCTCCATAGTCTTTTTGAGTTTTTCTTTGAATATTTTGGTGACTAACCTTTGGTACGTCGCCCATGCGTTCTTGAGTCCGAACGGCATGACTCTGTAGCAGTGCATTCCCTAGTGAATGATAAAAGTGGTCTTTTCTTGGTCTTCTTTTGCCATTAAAAATTGGTTGTAACCGGAATAGGCATATAAGAAGCTTAATAGTCTATTCCACGTTGTTGCATCGATGAGCAGGTCCATGTGTGGTAATGGAAAGGAATCTTTGGGCATGCTTTGTTCAGGTCGGTGAAATTGACACACATTCACCACTTCTCGTTCTTCTTTTTTACCATGACCACATTGACGACCTACTGAGGATAAGTTGATTATCTAATGGAACCATTAGTCAGCAGCTTATCGACTTCTTCACTGACTACATCATTGATTGCAGCATTGAACTTTCTCCTTATTTGCAGCACATGCGGGTAAAGAGGGCCGGCATTCAACATATGTGGCGCAATGTCCCTTGGGGTTCCCAGCATATCTGAATGGGAAAAGGAAAAAAAATTGGCATTGTTAGTTAAGAACTCGTGGAACTTACCTGGTTTTAAGATGTTTTGCCCAATATAAGCTTTCTTCATGCTGTCAGTGTTGTCCAATTGAATCCCCTTCAACGGAAAACTACATTTAATCCCCTAACTCGAATTTCTGGCTCCACCACTGATGATAGGGACATAACCTTGGATCTCTCCTTCACATAACAAGATAGTTCCTTTTTTTCTCAAACATAGCAAGATATTCAAAATTCCATATTAAGCAAGAAAATGTAAGTTAGTTACCTTGCAAGAGGGAAATACCCAAGTTACACTGACCATCGGGGTCACCAAGTAGAGCAGCCTTTCTATAAAAAGCAAACCCTTGTTCCTTTCTCCCTATTTCCCAATAAAGCAAGCCAGCATCAACCATAGCCAAAGTTGACCCACGAGCCGCACCTTTAAGGAAGGAGTCACGTGCCTTATTCAAATTAACCTCAACCCTACCACGCCCATGCTTGAAATTCTTACAATATTTGAGAAACATAATAGCTTCTCTTCAGGGTCTAAGTGCATCACACCAAGACTTTCATACTTGTGAAGCAGCACATAAATTTGGCAAAGTGAAAGAGGTATCTATTTTTAATAACACGTCGTTAGGAAGTTATGAGAAACTATCTGAGGAATATTCTTGATTTCATGATGAAAATGGATTGAATTGGGGATTATGGTTTATGGGGTTTCTTTCTCTTGGATTATGATTTTTGGGTGGTGTTTTAGACATGAATGAAAAGGCGGTGAAACGAGGACTACCGTCAGATTTATATGGCTATGTTCTCTGATTCATCATTTGGTATTCCGTGGGCCCTTAAGGACCACTATTGGTGCTATTGGTGTTATCCAATTGAATGAATCATACGAGCTGGTGAAGGTGGTCTTAGGGGTCCTTGAGGTTGATCACGCCCACGAGCGAAGTTAACCCATCCTTGATCATTCAACAGTTCTTTCAGGTATCCTTGGTTTAGAATTCTTACCACTTCATGTTGCATACCTATACAATCTTCGGTCGTGTGCCCTCTTTCCTAATGGAATTCACACAGAACGTTCAATTTCTGGGTGCTCGGGTCTGACATCTTTTGCGGCCACTACACCTTTGTGCCGAGCTTTTCTAGTGCATATACTATTTCTGAAGGAGAAACAAAAAATTTATGAGCAGATAATAGTGGAAGCATACCTCTTTCATTTCGATGTGGCACGGTGTGCCGAGGCGTGACGTCGGCATGTCGCGGAGGAGGTAGGATGGATGTCCGGATGTTGGGTTGATGCCTTTCTCAACTGAAATGGGATAGTTGGTCCCTTCAATCATCGTTGCGATGATTTCTCCTTGTTTCAGTTTGGACTGATCTTAGCCGTTGGATCAGACCACGTAAGTCTCCCTCATCTACCCTTACTTCGGAACAATAGGCATTATGGATTTCTTTCCACGTTGTGGGGGGTATTTCATGAGCGTACTTAGCAGTTTTTTGGTTTCTTTTGGCTCATTTCTATTTAACCCATTTTGTAAGGTTGCTACCTTAATCCCCTGTGATACATTTGGTAGGCTCATTCTTACCCTGTTGAATCCGGGTAGGAAATCCCGAAGTCCTTCACCTGTCGTTTGCCTAAAGGCGAAGATGTCATTTACCCTAGCTTCTGCCTTTTTTGTTCTCGCATGAGAACGACCTTATATGCCATTTCTTTGAACGTTGATATTGGCAGTACCGGTAGTTGGGAATACCATGTCAGTGCTCCCCCTATCATGGTTTTGCCAAACTTTTTCAGCAGCACCGGTGACACCTGTTCTTTCGATAGATTGTTGCCTTTACTGTCGTGATGTAGTGGATTATATGATCTTCTGGATCCGTGGTGCCATCATATATTTTCAAGTATGGTTTAATTTTGAAGGTTATTGGAATCGAGTGGGGGGCCATCCCCTTCACTCTATGGTTGCTCGACAAATCGGCCGACGTCTCGTTTTGGTAGCAACTTTGGAGCGCCCTGTATTTTATCGACCCTTTCTTGATGCTCCTTCATCTGATCACGGAGCATTTTGTTCTCATTTTTTATTTCTTCCATTTTCTTTAAGATGGTTGTAAGTGCATCGTTACTTGCATCAATGACAGTATGAGTGTTACCTGTGCATGGAGTTTCTGGCTAATCGGCGGCAGTTGTGGCGTCCACGTGTATTGTGCCTTTGATATCCCTTTGAATAAGTTTGTTGAGTATGTGTCTCATGGTGTTTGTCAGCCACTCTTCTAATAGCCTTTTCACAACCGGTGATGCTTCTCATGCTGCAGATGTTGAGGTTTCCCTCTCGCGCGAGACAGTCACACTTTCATGGGAGGGGGTGAGGTTTTTCCTCAGATGTAGCGCTTGGCGTTGCGTTTTCATTGTCTTCCCTGCCGGCTTTATTGATGGAATCCAGAAGGTTGTTCGTGATACCTACGATTGCCTTTAATCTTTTTTTCCCCTTTCCTGCCATTGTTGGTTTTTGCGAGGCTAAGAATAGGTGATTATCTCTTTGAAAGATCTAGACGAAACTAAAATCCCCACAAACAGCGTCAAATTGTTTGACTCAAATTATATTGGAACCTTTCAATAAATCAATTAAAAAGAATAAAAGGGTAAATCTAGGCTAAGTATAATAAAATCTAGAACAAAAGGTATAAAAGATGAGCACGATGAATAATATTTCTTGATCTTGTAAAAGTGAGTGATCAAACTTTAAAAGTGCCAACCTTTAATGTAGAAAGGTATTACAATCCGTGTTCTTAGCCAAGAAAGAAAAAAAATCCCTATAACAAGGTTTTTCCTTACTACTTCTGAACCCTAAAAGATATATCATAAAGAATATTCAAAAGTATATTTCTAGTGCCCCCTGTTGGGCCTACAGTACTGTAAAAGTCGTATATCCTCTGTTTGTTGTCTATCGCCTCTACAGGACGTCGAACTACAAAAATCTTATCTTTTATTGTATTTGTCAATAGGTGTGATCATTTAAATTTGGACCCATACAAACAACATACAAGCTTTACAGTAGAATATATATAATTGTTCTTCCAACAACACAATCATGTTAGCTTTCTTATAACATTGCTCTTTACTTGGAAAGTAAAACTTAGTAGTAATAAATTATGTTGTTAATGTAATTGAATTCGTTATCTAGGCATCTTAAGTTTTATTTATTTTGAGGAATATTGAGTAAATATAATTGAATATATATTTTTAGCTATTATTTTCACACCGACCTTACAGGTCATTTTCCTAAATAAAATCAATTGAAGGGAAAATGATATTATATGAAAATAATAACAGGAAAATATATATTTATTGTATATTTTTTGTGTATATATACATTATGAATGTGATATACAAAAATTATACAAATTTTATATGTTTTTTTGGCTATCAAATATAAATAGTTTCTGGTGCGATCTAATAGTGAAAAAAACCAGGCATCTTTACGATGTGAAATTCAAAAATCTCCATATTTACAAATAGTAATTGAAAAATAGCTATGATTTCAAAAGCAATCAAAATTTAGCCATTTTTCATGTAAAGAGAAATTTGAATGAAAACAACAACAACAACAACAACAACAACGATTCGATAAAGTCCCACTAAGTGGGGTCATGGAAGGTGTGTGTACGTAGACCTTACCCCTACCCCAATATGGCAGAGAGGCTGTTTCCGATAGACCTTCCGGTCAGGAAGATGGAAATAAAATAATATATTTGAACACAAAACACCGTTCAAAATCCAAAAAATATTCCAGCATAACATATTGGAGTTCGAATTTTTTGCATGTGACTTCTAACATAATACTGGTTTAGCATAATATGCAGGACGTTCATACACCGATGCTTCAACCTCCAGTATATTATGCTAGAACTTTCTGCTGGAAGTTCATACACAAGCACATCATTCTCCAGTATATTATGCTGAAACTTTTTGTGTTGCAGTAAATTTTAATAATTTTATAAACGCTGATTATTTTTCAATTATCAGTCCAAAAACTGATTATCCCGCATTATTTTCACATCTTTACTTGGTTTCGAGTTGGGCCGTGATCTCTCTTTTGGACCAAGTCATGTCCCTCTTCTTGAAGGCCAATATCCAGATAGCAAACAACACATTCGTGGGGGAAGAGAAACATTTTTTTTTGTAGTTGGTATATTTGCGAAAATAGACAGGAAAGGGGAGTATTACACTGTAATTTCATATTTATTTTTCTTTGAAAATAGTGCAAACAAATTCTTGTTGCTCTTCCGAAGATAAATGAACTTTTGAGCTTTATTATCATTATGTTAGGGACGGCACTATTTTTGCCCCAAAACAGGCTCAAAACAGCTCCAAAATGCTTCCGGAACAGTCCAGCGTGCCCCGGAAGGCCCTGGAAGACTCTAGAATTGTGCAGATTGTTGAAGACAAGCCTAGAATCATGTGGAGGCTTCTAGATTCGGCCATGGGCAGCAAGGGCAGCCAACTTGTGTAAATATCTTAGATATTTACTTAGGAAGAGTCTAGAGACTTAGTTGTAGCCGTCGGATCAAATTGATCCCAACCGTCCATTTAGGTAGCCAACTAGTATAAATAGGCACCTTAGGCATTTCATTTGGCATCAAGCAATCAAGCAAAGTTGTAAGTATTCAAAGCATTGTAAAGTTCTCGAAGTTCTCTTAATAAAAGAGTTCTTTCTTCCAACTACTAGTTTCCTTCGCCAAGTTTCTACAAGCTTAGTCTTTCTTAAGTTCTACTAAGCTTCCGGGTAGGCTGACTAGCTAACTTTGGCATTGAAAGTTCGCTAGGCCGGACAGATCATCGTGTTTGAGTTACGGTCCCGTCACAATTGGTATCAGAGCGTCAGGTTCGTTGGAACATCTAAGGGAGTATGGAAGGCGGCAGTGAACTCACCCATACCGAAGGGAACAAATCTAAGGGCCAAAGGTCTCGCTCCAGGGACGCCATGGGGGAGTTGGAGACAAGGCTGGCCAAGGTGGAGTTGGCCATTGCCGATGGGCAGGACAAGTTCATGGAGGCCGACCAAAGGTTCGAGGGGGTCGAACAAAGGGTCGAGGAGGGCCTAGACGGATTGCGGGAGGAGATGCAGTCCGCCGTGAATCAAGTCCTGGCGCAATGTCTTCAGGCGGTGGAGGAGAAACACCAGACAGAGATTTCGTCCATGCGGGAAGAGCTAGGGAGGCTTTCACATGAGCTGGAGAGCGCCAAGGAGGAGCTCAGCTTGTGCAAAAGGGCTTTTGCACAAGGCACTGCCACTACGTCCGAGGTAAGGACTACCCCTTCCAAAATAGATGTTCCCCGACCCAAATATTTCAAAGGGTCTAGAAGTGCGAGGGAACTAGACAACTTTGTTTGGATCATGGAGCAATACTTTAGGGCTCTCGACATGCAAGACGAGGCTCTAAAGGTAAGCATGAGTAGTCTTTTCCTCGAGGACACCGCAATGGATTGGTGGAGGAGAAGACAAAGCGACATAGAGAAAGGCACCTGCTCTATCAAGACTTGGGCAGATTTCAAGGCAGAACTCAAGAAGCAGTTCTACCCAAGCAACGTCGAGGAGGAAGCTCGTGGCAAGCTAAGGCGTTTGCAGCACAAAGGAACCATCCGGGAGTACGTCAAAGAGTTCACAGAGGTACTTCTCGAAATCCCTGACTACCCTGATAAAGAAGCTTTCTTTGCCTTCATGGACGGGTTGCAGCAGTGGGCAAGGCTTGAAATCCAACGCCGTGGTGCCCAAGACTTGACCACTGCCATATCCATTGCCAAGTCCCTTATTGAGTTTAGGAAAGTGGATAAACCTAAACCCAAGGACAAGGGCGGCAAGGGAAAGAGCGGGGGAGACCCGCCTAAGGGCAAGGAGGCGTCAGAAAGGGCCAAGGGACGTAGAAATTTCCCTCCCAAACCGAAGACCCCGGTCCAATGCTTCTTTTGTAATGGACCGCACTATGCGAGGGATTGCCCCAAAAAGAGTAAGCTTTCGGCCTTAATCGAGGATCACGAGAAGGAGGAAGCAAAGATTGGGGCCATGCGGCTTCTAAGCTCAATTCAGGCAAAAGTTGAGGTGCCCAAGAACGAGAAGAAAGGGAGGTTGTTTGCCTAGGCCAAGATTGGGGAGCATACAGTGAAGGCATTAGTTGACACAGGAGCCGACAGCAACTTCCTCACTTTCCAGCAGGCTAAGGAGATGGGCATCCGGTACGAGACAAGCCGAGGTTGGCTCAAGGGTGTCAATGCTGCACCAACAGAAACCTTTGGAGTTGCCCGTAATGTACCGGTTCGCTGTACCGGTTCGCTTAGGCAATTGGCACGGCCACATAAACTTCTCGATTGTGACCATGGACGATTATCCACTCGTCTTGGGTATTGAGTTCATGGACAGGGTCAAGGCCGTCCCAATTCCCTTTGCGAACTCCTTATGTATCTTGGAGGAAGGCAACACCCATCTAGTTCCACTAGAGCGGGAAACCCGACTCCAAGAAAAACAAATTTCGGCCATGCAACTCTCAAAGGGCATCAAGAAGGAAGAGCCAACCTACCTTGTTGCCTTAAAGGAAGAAGCTGCCATTCCTACAACCGAGTCCATGCCACCCGAGGTCCAGCACGTTTTGGAGGAGTTCCAAGACGTCATGCCACCGGAGCTACCAAAGAGGTTACCACCTAAAAGGGAGGTGGATCATAAGATAGAGCTGGAACCAGGTGCCACCCCGCCAGCTGCCGTGCCTTATCGGATGGCGCCTCCGGAGCTTGAGGAATTACGTAGGCAATTGAAGGAGTTGATGGACATGGGCTATATTCGTCCATCAAAAGCACCTTATGGAGCGCCGGTATTGTTCCAAAAGAAGAACGACGGGTCACTTCGACTTTGCATCGACTACCGGGCGCTTAACAAGATCACGGTCAAGAATAAGTACCCGATACCACTCATTGCTGACTTGTTCGACCAGCTTGGACAAGCTTGTTGGTTCACCAAGCTGGATTTGCGATCGGGGTACTACCAGGTCCGTATTGCGGAGGGAGACGAGCCTAAGACAGCATGCGTCACAAGGTACGGCTCATATGAGTTCCTTGTGATGCCTTTCGGACTCACCAATGCGCCTGCAACGTTTTGCACCCTCATGAACCATGTCCTACAGCCTTTCTTAGACAAGTTCATAGTGGTGTACTTGGACGACATTGTCATCTATAGCAACACACTGGAGGATCATGTAAATCATCTAAGACAAGTCTTCCAAGTACTCCGCACGAACGAGCTTTACGTCAAGAAGGAGAAATGTGTATTTGCTCGACGAGAAGTCTCCTTCTTAGGACACATTGTTGGTGAGGGAAAGCTACGGATGGATGAGTCCAAAATTCGGGCGATACAGGATTGGGTGCCGCCGAAGAAAGTTCCAGAACTTCGGTCTTTCCTTGGCTTGGCTAACTACTATCGGAAGTTCATCAAAGGCTATTCTTCCATCGCCGCGCCACTCACAGATCTACTGAAGAAGAACCGGACCTGGGAGTGGACTGATAAGGCCCAAACAGCATTTGAGGAGTTAAAAGCCGCCATGATCAAGGAGCCAGTATTGGTTTTGCCCGACCATACCAAGTCATTCGAGGTGCAGACGGACGCCTCTGACTTTGCCCTGGGAGGCGTCCTAATGCAAGAAGGGCACCCTGTGGCTTACGAAAGTCGTAAGCTAAATGATACAGAAAAGCGCTACACGATCCAAGAAAAAGAGCTGACCGCCGTAGTGCACTGTTTACGGACGTGGAGACATTATCTCTTGGGCAGCAAGTTCATCGTGAGGACGGATATCGTTGCCACCAGTTACTTCCTTAAGCAGAAGAATCTTACACCAAAACAAATTCGGTGGCAAGCTTTCTTAGCAGAGTTTGATTTCGTGATGGAGTACAAGCCGGGCAAGGGAAATGTTGTGGCCGACGCACTGACCAGAAAGGCCGAACTTGCCTCCATCACAAGCCCAAATTTCCCTATAGTGGATCGCATCAAGGAGGGGCTGGAACATGACCCGCAAGCCAAAAATTTCTTTGAATTGGCACGTCAAGGGAAGACAACACGCCAGTTTTGGCTAGAGGACGGGCTGCTCCTCACCAAGGGAAATAGGGTTTATGTGCCAAAATGAGGAGGCTTAAGGAAGGAGATCATCCGGGAAAGTCATGACTCCAGATGGGCAGGCCATCCTGGAGTCCAAAGGACGATGGCGCTGATTGAACGAGCCTACTTTTGGCCCAGCATGCGGGACGACGTGGAGCTATGCGTAAAAGCTTGTCTTGTGTGCCAGCAAGACAAGGCTGAACAACGCCCACCAGCGGGTCTTTTGGAGCCATTGCCTATTGCAGAGAGGCCATGGGAAAGCATTTCCATGGACTTCATCACATCACTACCCAAGTCCGAAGGCTGCAGCAACATAATGGTTGTAGTGGACCGCTTCAGCAAATATGGCGTATTCATTCCTGGTCCAACAAAGCTTACTGCCGAGGACGCTGCTCGACTATTTTTCAAAAATGTGGTGAAGTATTGGGGCATTCCGAAGACCATTATCAGTGACCGGGACCCTCGCTTCACGGGAAGGTTCTGGATGGAGCTTTTTAAAATCATGGGGTCCGAGCTCAAGTTCTCTGTTAGAAACTACGCTTTACGCTAGAGGGGGGGTGAATAGCGTATTAATAGAATTTAGCGTTTTCTTGCGGAATTTAAACTTTGCAGGAAGTAAAATAAATGCAGAAAAATAAACTTACACAAAGATGTATACTAGTTGGCCACCAACGTGGTTAGTCCTGTCCCCGAGAGACTCTCTCGAGATTTTTCACTATCTTGTTAAGCTTAAGGGTGCTCAACAAACCGTTACACACTTGAGGACACAAGCCTCAAACAGTTGCTCGGAGATCGCAATCTCAAAGACTTCACCCAAGGAAACGCAAGTTCCTTGAAACAAGAGAATCGCAATTCTCTTACAAGTATATCAAATACTTGGACACTCACTTAACTAAAGTACTCCTTATTGAGTAGATATGAGTAAAAGAATATGTTCAAGATCACAATAACTTTAAGCAATAATATGGCTCTCAAAAGCTTTATGAAATGAGTAGAAAATGAAGAACAATTGAATGAAAGCTTATAGCAATGTAATGATCAGTTTGTGTATGTTGTTGTTGTTAAAACACTGAAATGAAGCTGTATTTATAGTTGAAAAAGTTGGTTCAACCGTTGTCTAATTGCCAATTAAGAGTTGCTGAAATTACTCAGTGATAATCGATTATTAAGACCAAACAATCGATTATCTGCCAGTCAGTTTAAAAATCAATCCCGAATTTAACGCTTCACAATCGATTATACATAATCTATAATCGATTACTGGCAATATTCAAAATCAGATAATCGATTACACTAAGTTCATAATCGATTACTTTAGCAACGTTCTAAAAATCATTTCCAAATTTTAAGCAAAACATCGATTATATAAAATCAATAATCGATTACTTCAGCAACGTTCTAAAAATCATTTCCAGATTTTAAGCAGAACATCGATTATATAAAATCAATAATCGATTACTTCAGCAACGTTCTAAAAATCATTTCCAGATTTTAAGCAGAACATCGATTATCTAGAATCAATAATCGATTACCTTATGGTATTTGAAAATCATTTGACAACGACCAGCTTCAACAATCGATTGTCCTTTGCAACAATCGATTACTTGTTATTTTCTGAAAATCATAAAACTTACTGTCTCAGTGATAATCGATTATCTAAAGACATAATCGATTACTTAATTAAATTTAAAATCACTGGAAGACATCAACTCAACACAATCGATCACCATTAGTTCATAATCGATTATTTTGAGTATTGAAAAACTTTACCTCAACAACAATCGATTGACATTTGTTCACAATCGATTATCATGCAGATTTGGAAAAACCTGATGTTCACTGTCTTACTCACAATCGATTACCATTAATTCATAATCGATTGTCATGCAGTCTTGGCTCAGAAACAATCGATTATCATAAGTACATAATCGATTATTTTAGCCCAGATTTTTTAGGCATGTTTAGAAAACATTTTGTCTAATGTAAATATGCATAATTTAAAATCTTTTTGACACAGAATTAAATATGCATGATTTTGGAAAATAGTTTTATGAGAGAGGCCATACTATGAGTCAAGTTATAGGATCGAGATTACAATTTAGAACAACTCAATAACAATTAAAAGCTATATCTTGAACTTCAATCTTATTCGCAACCATTGTGCGCTTGTACTTGAATTCCGTCATATATCAATTTTTGCTTCGTTTGTCATTCATCAAAACCTACAAAAGTGTACACGTTTAGTATATTGCATTGAGAACGTGTTTCTAACAATTTCCCCCTTTTTGATAATGGCAAACATTAAGCGGGATATGCAATTTAGGCAAAAGATATTGACAATTCAAGACAAGTAACAATTATGCAATTTTGTTCTTGTTCCCCCTCAATTTAAGAGTTCCCCCTCAATTTTAGCTTATAAGCAATCAATGAATTAAGAGGTGGTGCGGTGGTGCATACCCGATATCCCAGGTGGTGCATACCCGATATCCCGTTTTCTTCCCCCTTTTGCCATTAGCAAAAAAATAGTAAGGAAAGATGCAAAAAGATGAAATAAACAAGGTTTATTTATTGGAAAAAAATGAGGGTACATCAATGGGAACCAAAGAGAACAACAGCAAAAACCACACAAAACACAAAAAAAAATTATTCATTTCCGTCGTTGTCCGCCTCGTTATCCGGCTCTGCTTCAAAAGGAACGAGAGCTGCATATGGATAATTGACATGATCAAAGTATCCATGGATCTCATGAGTGAGTTGAGCAAGCTGGTCGGATATGGTTTGGAGAGTAGCCTCTTGGGACGAACGAGCACGACGGGGTGGACGACTTGAAGAAGGAGCTGGAGCATGATCACCATCATGATGGAAAGAAGACTCCGAGATTTCCCAAATTTTGGTACTCCTTTTGAGAGGACCATTTTCCGTGACAAATCCGGATGCTTCAAGGAAGTTCATAATGAGGAGGGCATAAGGAAGAGGCATGTCATCACCAATGGCATCGAGCATATGAATTTTGATGAGCCGACACCAATTTATTTTGGCTCCGGTGACAATGGCATGCAGAAGTTTGGTATCCTCCTGGGAGATGGTGGTGTGATTGTGCCGTCTAGGCTTGAGGACTCGGGTGATGAAGTAAAGAATCAACCGGTAGTTTGGATCCATTCCCGTTATGGTAGGACGACGGGTAGAGATAGATGGATCATAGGAGGTTATACCGGCTTGGTGGAGAAGGATGGTTTCATCAAAGAGAGCCCCGGCCTTATCAATATACCGGTAAAGGTCTTCACCTTCATTTGGAAGGCGGGCAATGGTGTGGAGATTCTCTTCAGAGAGAAGAATTTGAACCCCATTAATGGAGGTGACAAGTTCGCCATCTTCATCTTTATGGAGGTTTGAGTAAAAAGCTTGAACGAGAGTTGTGTTTATGTGAGGATGAGTGAGAAGCAAGAAGTCATATAGTTGACACTCCTTTAACATATTTGCGGCAGGGGTGAAAGGCTCAAGGAGTTTACTATTTGAGAACCGAGGAGGAAGAATGGTGTGTTTCTCAAATTTTGATAGGAACCTTGTGAGTTTATTTTCAGTTTCAAAGAACAAGACGGAACCGTCTTGGTATGGAAAATTTAAAGGAGGAGGGGCGGTTGAGGCTGATGCGCCATGTTTGGATCGGGAACGTTTTGAAGATCGTCCAGACATGTTAGGAGAAAGACTGCTGGAATTTGGCAAAGAAAATAGAAGAGATTTAGCTTTTGAATACTAGAGATAGTGCTTGAGTGGGTGAATGTGAGCTCTTATGATGCCTATTTATAGAGGAAAGGATTATCAAGCATTGAATGGAGACATTTGCTGAGATTTTGGTTTAGGAGCAGTCAGAAAACGGTAAGAATTAAAATTACTGATCGTTAGATAATCGATTATTGAACTGAAATAATCGATTGTATTTACTATTTGATTGAGATTTTGAATCTGACAAATCGATTCTTGAGTCAAACGGTAAAAAATTTGAATGAAATAATCGATTGTTAAATTTTGGTAATCGATTATGGAGCATTTAAGACCTGACAGGAATCGATTGAGGAGCCAAACGGTAACAAAAAAATTAATATGAAGTAATCGATTGTCAATTCTTGGTAATCGATTATTTAGGGAACTAATTTGATACAGTGAACTTGGAGAATATCAGAATTTGTCAAATAATCGATTGTATGAAAAAAAATAATCGATTGTTGTAGAAAGCATTGCTGAATGACTGAGGCGGAAATCGATTATGCAATTTAGGAAGTAAAAAATTAAACACAGATGCATAATAGTAATAATCAGTCATAAACAATCGATTATTGATACTGATAATCGATGTACTGCACAGAAAATAATCGATTAGTGGCTTGAAATAGTCGATTATTTTGTGCTAAAACTTCATAATTCCCCCTACCTTTGGGGTGGTACCTGCAAAATAGATTTAAACGTCTCCGACGCTCAAGTTAGTAATTTATAGCGAAATTAATAAATTACACTAGTGTTAACAAGTAATGCCGTGAACTCTTAAGAATTGTGTCCTAGAGTGTTCTTAAGAGAGTTTCGGGTACTTACCTTTTCTCCAACATCGCCAATTACCTGTTCGAGAGGATGATCCTTGATCGTTCTCCACTCGTTAGGCGTATTTATTCCTTTTTCTAATTGTGGCGCTTCTTCCGTTGGTTGTTCCCCAATTTCATTTTTGTTTTCCTTTGAAGGTTCTTCTTGGATTTTATCTTTCAAGCTATCCAAGATACCTGCAAGATCAAAACCGGATTCCTTTCTCGCCAAGCGAGTATTATCTTCGGAAAACACAACATGAGGGGATTCCTCCACAATTTGGGTTCTTATGTTAAAGATCCTATATGCTTTGCTACGTGAGGAATAACCAATGAAAATACCTTCATCCGATTTAGCATCAAACTTACCCAATTGGTCCTTGCCATTATTATGAACAAAACATTTACAACCAAAAACACGTAAATGAGAAATGTTGGGTTTTCTACCCTTATAAAGTTCATATGGGGTTTTCATGAGTATCGGCCGAATTGCTACTCTATTTAAAACATAGCAAGCGGTACTCACGGCGTCCGCCCAAAAGTATTTGGGAATCTTAGCTTCGTCGAGCATGGTTCTAGCCATCTCTTCGAGACACCTATTTTTCCTTTCCACCACCCCATTTTGTTGTGGTGTCCGTGGAGCGGAAAAGGTGTGTTCGATTCCGAGTTCGTCACAAAAATCCGCAAAGAGATTGTGATCAAACTCTCCCCCATGATCACTTCTAATCGAAGTGACGGTCGATTCCTTTTCGTTTTGAACACGCTTAAGGAAATACTTGAAATTTTGAAAAGCATCACTTTTATTTGCAAGAAATAGAGTCCAAGTAAATCTAGAAAAGTCATCAACAATTACAAAAATATATTTATTTTTACCAAGACTTTCAATACGAGAGGGACCAAATAAATCCATGTGAAGTAATTGCAAAGGTCTAGACGTTGAAACAATATTCTTGGATTTAAAAGATGCTTTGGTTTGCTTCCCTTTTTGACAAGAATCGCAAATAGAATCATTTTCAAACTTTAAACTGGGAAGACCAACTACTAAGTTTTGAGAAAGAAGCTTGTTCAAAAGATGCATGTTCATGTGTGCTACTCTACGATGCCATAGCCAAGAGTTATCCTCTTTGCTTACTAAACAATCAACATATTCGGGTGAGGAGTTTGCAAGATCAACCATATAGATATTATCAATTCTAAAACCACGAAGTTTGATCTTGAAATCACTACGTCTAAATACAAGACATTCATCCGAATTAAATAGAGCAAGATTTCCCTTGTCACATAATTGGCTTATGCTCAAGAGATTATGCTTCAAACCTTTCACAAGTAGTATATGTTTAATAGAGGAGTTTTCGTCCTTACCGACCGAACCAATGCCGATGATTTTTCCTTTATTGTTATCACCAAATGTGACACTTCCTCCTTCTTTGTGCTCTAGTTGAAGGAATTTGGATTCATCTCCCGTCATGTGTTTGGAGCATCCACTATCAAGGTACCATAGTACACTTGATCCCTTCAAGCACACCTACAAAACAAATTAATGTTCTTTAGGTACCCATGCCATCTTGGGTCCTTGAGGGTTAGGTATGTTATAATGATGCAATTGATTTATATGTCTATGACGAGTAAAGCAAGCGGGAGCAATATGACCAATACGTCTACAATAATGACAAGTCACGTTGGGATTATGCATTTTTCTAGGTACATAGTAACTAGATGAATGAAGGTTGCTTACTCTACTTTGAACACCATTGTTTCTCCTATTATGAGCTCTAGGAGGTTCACAAGTTTGTCTAAAATATGCATCATTTCTAGAATATCTATTTCTAGGTGGAGGGTCATTTCTTGGTCTTCTAAATTGTTCAAGGTTTGGCCTAAAATATGCATCATTTCTAGGTCTTCTAGCATTTTCACTATTTGGTCTAACATGCAAGTTATTTCTAGGATTTCTACTTCTAGGATAAGCATTTTGGTTATTAGTCCTAGGTTGAGCTCTAGGTTGTTGTGGTTTAGCACCAACCTTTTCTTCATTCTTGAATCATATTCCATGTTTAGTTGATTTTAGATTAACAAGCACATCATTCAAGTTTTTATGCGAAGAATTAAACTTATCTAATGTGCCTTTAAGTCTAGCTACTTCATTCTTAAGAAGCACACAAGAAGAACAGTTTCTAGTAGAACCTTCAGGTTTATCAGCACTTCTTTTTCCATAAAACTTGTTTTCCTCTTTTAGCTTCTCATTTTCGAAAACCAGTTTTTCTAATTCTTTTTCTTTTAATGAAAGCTGTGTTTGAAAATCTTTTTCTTTTCGAGAAGCGCTTTCTTTAACACTTTTGACAGTTTTTGAAGCTTTGATAAATTCAGCATATAGTTCATCAAAAGCATTTCTCATTTCATCAAGAGTACTGAAATTTTGAGAAGAGATTTGACTTACCTCGTCTTTGCCGTCTTCTTGAGCCATGAGACATAAATTTGCTACTTCATCGCCTTCTTCTTCGCTTGCTTCATCTCCGGAATCTCCTCCCCAAGAGATGTATGCACGTTGCTTTTTGAAGGGTTTCTTCTCCTTTTTGATGTTAGGGCAATTTGATTTTATGTGCCCGGTTTCTCCGCATTCATAGCATTTTAGTTGATCGCCTTGCTTTTTGTTCTTGCGTTCATACTCTTTGCGCATGAATTTTTGAAACCTTTTGATAACGAGTCCAAACTCGTTGTCACCTTCCTCATCAATTTGTGGTTGGCTAGCCTTTAGAGCAATCCTTTGCCTTCTTTGATCATCAACAAACGGGTTAAGTATAGTTGATTCATAGGTTTTGAGATTACCTCTTAATGCGTCAATTGTGACATTTGTGATGCCAATGGATTCTTGGATTGCAACGGCCTTTGATCGCCATGCCGGAGTGAGACTTCTGAGGATCTTCCGGACAAGTTCTCTATCCGTAAACGTCTTTTTGAGGGCGTGTAGATCATTCACGATCATTGAGAATCGCTCAAACATTTCGTCTACTTTCTCTCCTTCCTTCATGTGGAATAGTTCATAAGAGGGAGTTAAGAAATCAATTTTAGCTTCTCGTACCTGGTCGGTTCCTTCGTATGTCACTTCAAGCTTATCCCACATTTCTTTTGCTGTTTTGCAACATGATATCTTCCTGTAGTCGTTAGCATTAACAGCACAATATAATAAATTTATAGCTTTGGCATTATTTTGAACCTTACGAATATCCTCCGCGGTATATTCCTCTTCGGTCTTTGGAACCCATTCGTCTTCCACCTTCTTGGTTGGAATTTGGTTTCCATTTGTGAATACTTTCCACAAATGAAAGCTATTTGATTGCACAAAGATTTGCATCCTCTCCTTCCAGTATGAGTAGTTTGTGCCGTTGAATAGAGGAGGTCGTGTAGAGCATTGTCCTTCTTCAATTCCTGCAAAAGAGTCAAGAGTAGAAGCCATGGATGGTTCTCTCAAACGGTTAAGTTTTCAGAGAGTTGGGCTCTGATACCAATTGTTAGAAACTACGCTTTACGCTAGAGGGGGGGTGAATAGCGTATTAATAGAATTTAGCGTTTTCTTGCGGAATTTAAACTTTGCAGGAAGTAAAATAAATGCAGAAAAATAAACTTACACAAAGATGTATACTGGTTGGCCACCAACGTGGTTAGTCCAGTCCCCGAGAGACTCTCTCGAGATTTTTCACTATCTTGTTAAGCTTAAGGGTGCTCAACAAACCGTTACACACTTGAGGACAAAAGCCTCAAACAGTTGCTCGGAGATCGCAATCTCAAAGACTTCACCCAAGGAAACGCAAGTTCCTTGAAACAAGAGAATCGCAATTCTCTTACAAGTATATCAAATACTTGGACACTCACTTAACTAAAGTACTCCTTATTGAGTAGATATGAGTAAAAGAATATGTTCAAGATCACAACAACTTTAAGCAATAATATGGCTCTCAAAAGCTTTATGAAATGAGTAGAAAATGAAGAACAATTGAATGAAAGCTTATAGCAATGTAATGATCAGTTTGTGTATGTTGTTGTTGTTAAAACACTGAAATGAAGCTGTATTTATAGTTGAAAAAGTTGGTTCAACCGTTGTCTAATTGCCAATTAAGAGTTGCTGAAATTACTAAGTGATAATCGATTATTAAGACCAAACAATCGATTATCTGCCAGTCAGTTTAAAAATCAATCCCGGATTTAACGCTTCACAATCGATTATACATAATCTATAATCGATTACTGGCAATATTCAAAATCAGATATTCGATTACACTAAGTTCATAATCGATTACTTTAGCAACGTTCTAAAAATCATTTCCAGATTTTAAGCAAAACATCGATTATATAAAATCAATAATCGATTACTTCAGCAACGTTCTAAAAATCATTTCCAAATTTTAAGCAGAACATCGATTATATAAAATCAATAATCGATTACTTCAGCAACGTTCTAAAAATCATTTCCAGATTTTAAGCAGAACATCGATTATCTAGAATCAATAATCGATTACCTTATGGTATTTGAAAATCATTTGACAACTGCCAGCTTCAACAATCGATTGTCCTTTGCAACAATCGATTACTTGTTATTTTCTGAAAATCATAAAACTTACTGTCTCAGTGATAATCGATTATCTAAAGACATAATCGATTACTTAATTAAATATAAAATCACTGGAAGACATCAACTCAACACAATCGATCACCATTAGTTCATAATCGATTATTTTGAGTATTGAAAAACTTTACCTCAACAACAATCGATTGTCATTTGTTCACAATCGATTATCATGCAGATTTGGAAAAACCTGATGTTCACTGTCTTACTCACAATCGATTACCATTAATTCATAATCGATTGTCATGCAGTCTTGGCTCAGAAACAATCGATTATCATAAGTACATAATCGATTATTTTAGCCCAGATTTTTGAGGCATGTTTAGAAAACATTTTGTCTAATGTAAATATGCATAATTTAAAATCTTTTTGACACGGAATTAAATATGCATGATTTTGGAAAATAGTTTTATGAGAGAGGCCATACTATGAGTCAAGTTATAGGATCGAGATTACAATTTAGAACAACTCAATAACAATTAAAAGCTATATCTTGAACTTCAATCTTATTCGCAACCATTGTGCTCTTGTACTTGAATTCCGTCATATATCAATTTTTGCTTCGTTTGTCATTCATCAAAACCTACAAAAGAGTACACGTTTAGTATATTGCATTGAGAACGTGTTTCTAACATTCTCTACAGCCTTTAACCCTCAAACTGATGGGCAAACGGAACGGGTGAATGCTTTGCTGGAGTTATATCTTCGCCACTTTGTCAGCGCCAACCAAAAAGATTGGGCCAAGTTATTGGACATTGCCCAATTTTCTTATAATCTGCAGAAGAGCGAGTCAACAGGGGCAAGTCCATTCGAGTTAGCAACAGGACAACAACCGATGACGCCACAAACTTTGGCCATTGGTTACAAAGGGCCCAATCCGTCAGCATACAAGTTTGCCAAAGGCTGGCACGAAAAGGCAGACTTGGCAAAAGCCTACTTAGCAAAGGCAGCGCAGAAAATGAAGAAATGGGCCGATGTTAAGAGGCGTCACTTGGAGTTCGAGGAAGGAGACTTGGTCATGGTAAAACTCCTTCCTCACCAGCGTCGAAGATCCGGCCAGGTGCATAAAGGGCTAGTAAGGCGCTACGAGGGACCGTTTCCAGTAGAGAAACGCATTGGCAAACTAGCCTATCGCTTGACTCTTCCATCACATTTATAAATGCATCCGGTCTTCCATGTGAGTCTTTTGAAGCCATATCATCAAGACAAGGAAGATCCAAGCCGAGGAGAGTCTAAGCGAGCACCAATGGCCATCACAACGGTGCCAGAGAAAGAAGCAGAAGAGATCCTTGCGCACCGCATCATTCCAAGACGGGGGACTCACTCAAGCTACACTGAATACTTTGTCAAGTGGAAAGGGTCTCCTGACAGCGAGGCGAGCTGGGAGCATGAGCTGACTTTGTGGAATCACCAAGACCTCAACCAGGCTTACAAGGAGCACGCGCCGAGGTCGTCGCGAGATTGAGCGGGGGAGAATGTTAGGGACGGCACTATTTTTGCCCCAAAACAGGCTCAAAACAGCTCCAAAATGCTTCCGGAACAGTCCAGCGTGCCCCGGAAGGCCTGGAAGACTCTAGAATTGTGCAGATTGTTGAAGACAAGCCTAGAATCATGTGGAGGCTTCTAGATTCGGCCATGGGCAGCAAGGGCAGCCAACTTGTGTAAATATCTTAGATATTTACTTAGGAAGAGTCTAGAGACTTAGTTGTAGCCGTCGGATCAAATTGATCCCAACCGTCCATTTAGGTAGCCAACTAGTATAAATAGGCACCTTAGGCATTTCATTTGGCATCAAGCAATCAAGCAATCAAGCAAAGTTGTAAGCATTCAAAGCATTGTAAAGTTCTCGAAGTTCTCTTAATTAAAGAGTTCTTTCTTCCAACTACTAGTTTCCTTCGTCAAGTTTCTACAAACTTAGTCTTTCTTAAGTTCTACTAAGCTTCCGGGTAGGCTGACTAGCTAACTTTGGCATTGAAAGTTCGCTAGGCCGGACAGATCGTCGTGTTTGAGTTACGGTCCCGTCACAATTATCATAGGGGCTAAAGTAATATATATCCTACGATTTCTTGATATGTTTCTCTTGTTCAAGGTTAATATAAACAAAAACCTGGTATTAGTAACAACTATTGTGGTAATGAGCACAAAGAACTTGGTCATTATTGTATCCAATCAGGAATACTACAAAGTATCGAATTCTGCTTTTTCCTTCCTGTTCCAACATTGATGAATCATTTCTATAGTTCGAACATTATTCCTTTGACACCTGTTTTTTCAACTAAAACCAATAAAGCACTTAAATTTACTGGTCATTTTCCATGATTAGACACCATTTCTTCCATGACAATGACTTCCATTCTTACAAGTAATCTTCACTTATTCACCTTTACCAAATGCAAGCTCATGAGCCACAAAAATAGACAAGACAACTACTTGAATTTAGCAGGACAGGCTGGTTCTTTGTCTATATTCCAAAATCGCCAGTGTTCTAACACAGTAACACCTGCATTTAAGCCTTTCTTGGTTATAACAATAGTGCCTGAGCTAGCTTACGTGTACCTCAATTATTTCACGAGATACCTACTACCTTCCACCAACATAAGGATCAATAATACTATAATAGGTAACACCTTCAAGCTGGCTAGTAGCCAACAGAAAATCACCTCATGTGTTAAGACTGCTATTTTTACCACCTCCAACAATGCCAAATTTCATTATTGCAAAATATAGAAAGACCTCATCGAACATTCAGTTCATGTGCAAGAGAACTATAAATACTTAGAAACCATTTCGCTTATAACAAAGAGATATGTTGAATTACATTGTTCAATATGTTCATATTGTGCAATAATAACAACAACAACTACCCAGTATAATCCCACAAAGTGGGGTCTGGGGAGAGTAATATGTTCATATTGTGCATCCTGAAGAAAAGAAACAGTACCTAAAAACACATCTTCTAAGGGGAGGAAGTATTCTAAGGATGTACATGTTCAAGGTCAAGGAAGTGACAAGGAAAAATTACAAAAGAAAATAAACCAAGGGGTGATACGAACACAGGCCGTGAAATGGCGTGTAAGAAAGCAAACATAGTTCTATATAATTCCAGATATTATACAACTTCATGATTTAAGATGTTCATCCATGAAGCAGAGTAGTATGATCACCTATATAACATTAGCAAGACTTACCCCCTCTACTATGGAGGCTAACGTGGGAAATGTTAACTGTAAATCAGCATATCTGCTAGCCGAAGACAAGATGACCATAACCACTGGTGCATCTATTAGAATATACAACCAATATCCACACTCTTTTGGTACCTGGAATAAATATAGCACAGATCCAGCTACATGATTGAGGTTTTTCTGCTTCCAACAACCAACCCAGGCACTGGAGCAGAATCCAAGCAATAGCATGACATTTAATTGGTAATGCTATACGATCTTTCAAAACGGCTGATAGGCTAGGTACTAACTTCAACAAAACATCAAGCGTCTTCAAGCATCCTACTTGTAACAACGTTAAATCTACTAAGAGTCAGAATACACGAAGTTACTTATTTCGTCCATGACAGTATAGAAGTGTTCATTATTTGGCAACAAGTAGAACCCTATTGTCGCCTTCTCCAAATATATCAGTTTAACCTCTTGTCCAGCCTTCTTAAGCCCATCTGCATAGGCCAACTGCCAATCCTGAACAAGGTCTAACCCTGCTACAACAACAAGATTGTTAGGGAACTTAACTCCATTGAGGTTTATACCATTTGGACCGAACGGGTTGCACGCAGGATGATCCCTGTCTGAACCTTCAGGAAGATAAGCTCTCCAATACCAGTCTCGGTCTTGAAGTGTGACGAAATACTTGCCATCCAATCGCTTCTCCGATTCAGTTCTCTCTTGTCCGCCAAACATAGGGTTCAGCAGTATATTTCCCAACACTTGCACGTCAGATTCTACTGCCCTGAAAGCCACATTGTGAACAATATTACCACCAGAGCTATCTCCAGCTAAGTATATGTGAACCTTTGAGTCTTTTTTGCTCTGCAACCATTGCCTTGAATTAACCCACTCAAGAGCAATCCATCCATCATCATAAGCACAAGGATAACGATTTTCGGGCGCTCGCCTGTAATTAACTGACACAACAACTGCCTTGCAGTTACCAACAAGGCGTCGACATAACGTGTCATAGATAGCACTATTGGAAGAAGAGTGCGCAAAACTTCCACCATGGAAGAAAATTATGACAGGTACAACATCAGCAGTCACAGGCTTTTCAAGTTCAACTATGCTCGGTGAAGCTCCGTCTTCAAAAGATGGACGATAGACACGGCTGAGTAGGCCTATTTCACGATCAATGACAACATCAAAAGAGAAAACTCCATCAATTGGATTAGCATTGGCTGGGACCTTACGGTCAAGGAACTCTGCCAAGTGACGGTTGAAAGTCCCATCAGGGCGACGAAGAAGATTGTAAGCCAACTTGAAGTTGGAAATTAGGATCCATGTATTGAGTGGAACCACCCTCTATAAGAAAACAGAGGTGAAAGTTGAGAAATTGTACGATTTTGAAGTGATGATAACCTGCACTATGCATAACAATATTCTCAATTTACATCTAACACTTACAACACAATTGTAAATAGCACTGCAATGCCCTATTCAAGGATGTTGTGCCCAACAAAATCTATCCATTTATATGCACGTATATCATGATATTTAGCATAAATACTACTGCAGCATACTAAAAGAAGAATAGCTAAAATAACTCAGGCCCATTATACATAATGGAAATTTTTTAGCAGAACAATTAGAGCAACTCCAGACCCACACTACCAAGATATACAGACTGAAAATCTACACAAAAGGACACTCATTTTCCTGAAAAAACAAGAATGTTCCCGGGGTACTGAGCACTGATAGACCAAATATAGCAGCAAATAACCAATATTTTAGCAAGTACAACTTTTATATAAAAACAAGTTCCAAGATAAACACAACCCTACCCCTCCAAATCTTCATGACAAAACCCAGTCAAGATCATTCCAAGCTAAATTCAAACCATAAAGTAGAAACCACAATCTTGAAAATAACCCATAAATAAATAGAATTAAATAGATCATCGGGGAAAAAAAGTGGCACTTTGTTTACCTTAGATTCATTCTTGGACTCGTTGGCAGTAGCTTCATTATTTCTTGCCATAGAAAAAGCTGCTCCTTTTGAAGTGGGGAAAAAAAACAGATTACAAAAACCACGAAAAATAAAACCAATTTTGAAAACCACCAAACTTGAGAAATAGTAACAGATTACATTTCCATGAAAAAGCAAAAGAACTTCGATAATATTTTCATTTCCCACTCTCTAAAAACTCTTCTCTCAGCTCATTAATGTATGCCAAACAACAAGAAGAGAGAAATGGGTAGTAGCTTACTACTCATCTGCAAGAAAATGACCAGTTGAGATGAGGTGAGAGAATTGGAGGGGGGGGGGGGGGGTGAAGGATAAGGATTCCGGCGCAAACTAGCACGGAGGAGTAGATCGATGCTAAAGTGCGGAGGGTGAGAGAGGGCTTCGAATAGATAGACGACAAATAGAAGGGGCTAAAAGGGTAATAAACTTTTTTGGGGTAAGTTGTGGGACCCGCATACTAATTTTTAGCATATTTATGGTTTTGGGGGAAGGACTTAAAGTATGGGGTATTTATGAGTTTGGCCCTGAAAGTGTTAGTTTATTGCCATAAATGGGTGGAAAAAGACAAAAAGAGTGAGGGAACGGAGTCCATAGGGACAAAAGCTAAGGAGCGTTGGGGGAACGCCAAAGAGGCACGTAACGACAAACGGAGTCCGTCAGTGGGTACGACTTCAAATTGATGTTGACACATAGTGAACAAAAACTTGGGTATCTCCATTGAAGTACACGTACCCTTAGAACAAAAATTATAAAACTACACATTACCCATATGTGTATGTATTGGAGTTTTCTTAAATGTGGGTGATTGGTGGGCAACCACCCAAGGATGTGGTTTCATTTCAATCTTTGGCCGTAAAAATTTTTTTGTTTTTTTAAAATGGATCTTATGCGGCATAAATTTAAATATAATTAAGTTTTAATGTGCTAACCGATTATAGGGTAAGAAACTAAAAAAAATAAGATTTGATTGGCAGAATTATAAATTTCAGGAAAAATTGAAATATTTTTTCAAGTTAAAAATAATATCTGAAAATTAAAATTGTGTGTGGATATGAAAACAAATTAGAGTTGTTTTGAATTTTTGTGAGTGATTTGAAATGAAAATTATGAAAATATTTTTGGAATATTTTAAATTTTAAAAAATTTCGAAAATCAACTTCAAGTTGAATTTGGAGTTTTCATTGCCAAACACTTATTCCGGAAAAAAAAAATCGAAAAGAAGTGATATTTTTTTATAGCCAAATGAGCCCTTAAAAACTTCGTACTATGTATATATATGTGTTTGCATATATTATCGGTTCCAAACTCGAATAAAAAATTATGAATTAATATGTAAAATTTATTAATAAATAATAAATGATGATAATATACATTAAGCTTAAAGAAAAAAAATGTAATTTTTTCAAATTGCCGATCCCATATTGTTATTTTTGTGTGGTCTCTAAAATTGGATAAGAAAAGGAGATTTCTTAGGATAAATTTGTCCCATTTTTCCAAAAAAGAAAGAAAATCATTTGCTTTCTGCAAACTAGGACTGGAGGTGAAGTATGGAATGCACACTATTTAGCTCTGCTTTTTCTGTCGTATAGCTGTTTAACAAAATTTAAGCAAGTATTTTTTCGATTCAAAATAAGTGATTTGTTTAAATATTTTTATATATATTAAGAAATTTATCTTTTAGCATTAATTAGCAATAGAGTTAATCATAAATAGTTACATTACTTTTGAAATCTGAAAAATTAGGATAATGTAGGGAAAAAATAGTTACTTTACTTTTGAAATCTGAAAAAATTACTTATTTTGAACCACAAGAAAAAATTAAAAGCCACTTATTTTGAACCGGAGGATATTTAAAGAATAGAAATCTGGAACAAAGATAAAATGCATTTGAGATAGGGGAAGAATGGAAATAGATTAATTCTTTAATTCCATCGGCTATTGTTGGTTATTGTTGGAAAAATATTGGATAATTATGAAGAATATAAGATTTAGTTTAAGATGCGTAAAAAATATTATTTTTAAGGATATTTCGCCTATATTGTAAAGAATAAAATTAGGTGTATCCTCCAATAATCAATATGTTCTTTTAGTATAACTAGAAGCAGAAACAACAAATATTGAAATAAAAGAAAAAAACTCAGCACAAAAGAAAAGGGAGGAAAAGTTTTAAACTCTATTCACTCTTTGTTACTCCTCCAAATGGTCCAAAATAAATCATTTTTTAGATATTTTTCCACAGATTACGAAATTCACCTTTTAGCATTAATTAACAATGTAATTGACCATATATCTCACATAAACACTCCTAACATATATTCTAACACTATTTACTCCAAGGATAATGTAGGAAAAAATAATTAATTCATTCTTCAAATCTAAAAAAATTATTTATTTTAGACCACAAGTAAAATATTAAAAATTACTTATTTTAGACTAAAAGGAGTAATATACTTATATATGAAACCCAGAAAGAACATCCAATTGTTGGCAAGAAAACATTAGAAGCCAAGGCCATTAAGGCTCTTAAATTGCCAATTGAGTAACGTTCAAATTAGCATTCCATATTTTGATTTACTTTGTCCCAATTGATTCCAGAATTAAACTAAGTTTCTGTTACAAATATATTTTAATAATTAATATAATAATGACTTATTAATATTATAGTAAGAAAATAAATCTAGATATAGTTTTGGAATATTTTTTTTAGTTATCAAATTATTTTTCTAACAATCTCGCAGCATTAACATATCGGATCTTATCAGAACTCCGAAGTTAAATGTGCTTGGGTGAGAGTAGTACTAGGATAAATGACCCCCTGGGAAGTCCTCGTGTTGCATCCCTATTATTAAAAAAATAATTTTAATATCTCAAACAGAATATTAAGTAATAGAGTAAAATTAAAGTTTCAATTGGTTTTCACAAATGAGCATAATTCGTCGAATATGGTGTCTCTTGGACTATGAATCAGACCTAGACAAAATAAGATTAAAACTTATAGAGCAATCGGTGAAGTTTAGAACTTTTACGAACCAAAAATTCTTCTGTAAGTTTAGTGTCTTATCTATCACATTCTGCTCGCACACACTTTGTTGTTTATCACGGTTTTGCCCTAATAGGCCATGTGTGCCTCTAATTTTCATGACTACTCTAGAAATTTCGTCACAAATTTCGTAGAAGTGGCCCCACTCCACAGTCATATATGTCCATGCATCAAGTATATTCTGCAACTCGATACACCATCTATAAAGGCATATAGATTATTGGATTAAGAATATAACAACTCAACCACACATTCCTTGCAATCTTGCACAATATACGTACACACCATAAGAAGAGACATAATTTGATAATGTATGCTTGATCAGGTAATGACTTGTTATTACCTATATGAACATATTTCATGGGATCTTCAATCATATAGATTGGGTTACCATCATTGTTGATACATCTCAATGGCAAAAGTCTCAATCCCTTAATGTTTCACTCATAAGTCAAAGGATCGACCAAAATTTCTTTTGACTATGTATAGTATACATAAAAAATTCTCATCTCTAAATAATTACTTTATGACATTAGATCTTAAAAAATATGTCTACTCTTCCCATTAACATATTTGTTTTCTTACAGTGGTTATTGCGCCTTGACAATTACAACTGATCCACATAATTATTGTCGGTTTAACTAAGAGGTTGCTTAATCAACCTCATCGCCAAATAATTTCAATACTATAATACCCCATCAAAAGATGATCACACAAACACTAGTGTTTTTCACATCTCAATAAGAGATTCAATATATTATTGTATCCTTCTAATATACTGAAAAATCCACACATAGAATACTAACTCATTGTATTTCTCAAGGCATATAATCATCTCAAGTGAAATGAAACTTGACTTATGTACAAGTACCTTTTGAAACATCTTTCAACACATAAAAATTTAATTTCTTTTTCAATCTTTCATAGTCAAGTACCAAAGTAAAATATTTTAAATATAAAAAAAGTTTTAACTGCGACAAAAATATCTCAAATTAGTAAAAAAAAAGAAAGGGTTATAATTCAATAACTTCTTCACCATAAATTTTCAAAGCCATAAATACAATATATTTTTATCTTCCGATAAAAAAACAAAAAAAGTTTCAAATTTGTAAGTCTTTATTATAACATTAATAAATAATTTTTTCCTTACTTTTTCCTTTTTATGATCAAGCTATAACACTCTGGATATTTTATCCCTCTAGAAAATTTAAAGTTAAGGAAATAATATTTTCATAACTCATAAAGAATTTTACTTATTTTTCATAAAAAATTCATTAATTCTTACTAATGCAAGTCTATGCTCTTGATTGATCTTCTTCAAAAAGAACCAAATAAAACATTTAAAATCTCACGGCACAATAAATTTAGCCACTTATAATAGATAATAACATCAAATATTTGTTGCAACACTTCTATGTGGTAAATTTATATAATATCTCAAAATATATAATGATATATAATATTAATAAATCTTAATTTACTCTTTTGTGTCCTCGCAAAGCATGCTCTTATTTATTTTAAAATACTAGTTTTATGGTACGCACTTTACGCCTATATTTATATCAACAAATATATAATTATTAATAATTATATAAAAATTATTAAATATTGTGTTTGAGTTATTGAATAAACATTAAAAATCATAAGTTCCTAAAAATAGCGAATGTTAATCTCACTATTCTAGCTTCGTTAATAATTTTATTGAGCTAGCTTAGTAAGATTAATATTAGTTATTTTTGGGAACATATATTTTTAAATATTTATTCAATAACTCAAACACCTCATTTAATAATATTTATATAATTTTTAAAAACTATATATTTATTGATATTGATACACGTGCAAATGATAGAAAATACAAATTATTTTCGAATCTTTTTCCTACTCGAACAATATAGTATTTTCTTTGTCTTTGTGTAATATTCAAAAACTATATTTTATAAACAAAATATATAGTTAGTTAGGTACCATATCTCTTACTTTTAATAGTATATTTTAATAGAATTATAAGTTCCCTAATATAAGAAGAATGAATGTGAAACGTATTTCTATCTGAAATTGTCGTTGGATACACAAGGAAAAGAAACATAATTTTACTTTTATTTTCCCAAATAATACCTACTTTAAAGTCCTTAATATTAGGACTTCTTACATAATTCAAATAAGGAAAGATTTAATAATTAAAAATAATAATTAATTTTAAAGTCCTATATATTAGGATAATAACCAAATTATAATTTTGTTTAATGTAAAATTTATTTTTAAAAAGTAAAAAAAAATAACATTTCGCTAAGGGCCTTCTGCTTTTAATATAGTATAAATAAGTATTAAATATTATCTAATGATTATCTATCGTTCAATTTGATAATATATGTAAGTTAAGTAGCCTAAAGTTAATATTCCTTTTTTTGAGTTTAGTCTAATCGAAGTGGTAATTTGGAATTGATTTTAATTTTTTAAATATTATGGCTTCTTGCATCAAATAAAGAAGAGTTTAATAAATAAAATGCAGTTGATTTTAAAGTATTAAAATTTTAAAAAATAAGTAAATAATATTTTATCTAGTGTGACATATATTTTTGAAGCGGAAAAAAATTGAATGACATTTCGTTAAGGCCCTTTGTGCTTTTAATATTGTATAAATAGATATAGATATAAGATTAATACTATATTATATATGTATATTAGGCCTATTAGTAATTATTCATGTATTTTAGTCCTATTAAGAATAATTTGTTTTGGTGAAATCGTAATCGATCTTTGTAAATGCTAAGCTGCTGCATAGTGTAAATAAGTGAAGAATTTATAGCTAAACTTTTATTAATATCTGAAAAAGAATTAAATGAGTACTGAATAAACCACGTGGGATTTATTCAAATTAAACTCAAAATTCCACCACTTGTAATTGACAACAATGGTAAAAGAATTTCCAAAGTGAAGTTCGCTGCATTCTATTCCTTTTTAAATTTGGGTTAGACTACTTAATAGGGTTAGTTTTGTTGGGGTCAATCTCTTTATTTATGTTAGATTTAATATAATATAAATATTAGACCAATATTAACATAAAAGGTATTGTAGTCATGCTATTTAAATCCAATAAATAACTATACAAGGTAAAAACTTAATGATCTTTAAAGTCAAATCGGACTTACTCCCAAACTAAATAGGAAAAGATCTAATAATCATAATTTTACTTAATTTCAAACTCCTAAATATTAGTAAAGTATTAAATAACTATTTTGTTCAGTGTTGTAAACTCTATTTTAAGAGGATACAAAAGACGAACGATATTTCAAAGGCCTTCGTACTTTTAATATAATATTGCTATAATTATGGAGAATAGAAGATTGTACTTTTGGGTATTCTTTCCTATTATGGTACGTGAGATGTGTTTCGTGTGTCTAATCCTGCAAAGTATATAAATTACGCTCAATAGAACTAGCTAGTTATGCCATTTTTAACAACACATTTTAATACAAAAATTAGGGAATCAATCTTCTCACTCTTAGCTTGTATGGTTTTTTCCAAAGAAAAAAGAGGTACTTATATGGAATTGTTACTCTCCATCCCAATTTATTTCTCCGTGTTTGCTTAAAGATAATGCTTTTAAAAGAAATGGATATTTTTTATACATAAGTTAAATATTATGCAAAAGCACCAAAAGCAATCGTAATAATAATATGTTTAGTAAGGCTGAGCAGATTATGTCAATGACAAAATGAGAACACTAAAAGTTAGTGACTTCTAAATATTGAATCGTGCAAATTTGATTAATGGAGCATATAATGGCGTACTATAAATATGAAATTGTTAGGAATAGAATTCTAATTAGAGTGAATGTCTATCTTGTAGAGAGTTTTACTTTGAGGCTAAGTCATTTTTCCTCCTATAAATAGAGGGGTCTTACCCCATTGTAAATAACCCCAAAATTCAATAAGAAATTTCTCTCTCTCTTTCTCTGCAATATTGCTCTTCTTCTTTTATTGTTTTATAACACGTTATCTGCACGAGACTTTACCGTCTCAAGAAGCTCTTTGAGAAGATTAAGCGGCTAAAGTTTACCCACAATTCTACTACGTATCAAATTATGAATTGTCTGGAAGGTTTGATTCTCATATCTAGCTAGATTCTGATATTTGACGCTTATATAATTCTGAAATTTTGGTTTGTATGTCTATTTCCTAGACTGTATTTTCTTAATAATTTGATGGTGCTTTATATGCATTTTTTTTGTTTTCATGCTTCTGGGAACTAACTTTAAAGTATGTGGGGGTATTAAGAAAAAAAAAAGTGTTCTTCAAGGATATATATATATATATTTATTTATTTATCCGGCAAACTTAGGGAATTAACTTTGAACTATGTTTGGTGTTAAAGAGAAAGAAATTATTCTTTAACGATGTATGTATATTTATCCAGCGAACTCTAATTAGCAAAATAGAAGCTATAAGTATTTTTACTTGAATAGAAGTTAAATATCCTCTGTTGAAAACCAAATTTCTGCTCTATAAGGTTTTGGAAAAAAATATTTTTTTCCACTTGTGAATTATTGCCGTTCACTTTTAATTCAGAAAGAAAATTGTAATAGGTGTTGCTTTAATGTTAGGGATATGCATTGTTCTGCATAGATCTTGAAAATTTCTATATTCAGCGATTATATTCATTTAATTTTCATTATAGTCTAAGAAGAAGTTATTTAGAAGCTTTTTGAGATTGCATGTAATTTATGTATGAGTTATATCGGACTCTGTGTTTGTTTATTTCGCTTTTGACTTGATAAATTGTCTTTTTTTTTTTTTTTTGAACCTGACCTCAAATTCACAAAATAATATCGTCAAGTAAATCTGTGTACTATAGTCTTCTGATTATATGATATTATTTCAACGACTCTTTCCTTACTATTTTTGTTATTATGAAGATGCGGTTGAAGCAAAATAATTCTACCAACAATGACTTTCTTTTTTATCTTTTATGTTATGAAGATGTGGTCGAAGCAAATAATTTTTTTTAATTGTAACAGAGAAAAGTTATATGCAGACTTATTTTTATTATAATATACTTCTCTTTTTGAAAGTCCTTCAAATATATTGTACTCCACGTTTTTATGTGGGTCTTAAACCGCCCAACATGGTAAAATTTCTATGCCCTGCTATGATCAAATTCATGTATGATTGTGGGCAAAGGATTGAAAAGCCGTCCCATTGAATTTGCTCAATTATCATTCCCTTTAGAGAATATGATAGCAGTATGTGATAAGTCTGAAAGAAGACAAAATTATTACCGTGAAGGTATCAATTGATATGGACGTGGCAATAGACGGAATTATAATCGTCATCATTGTGATAATGAGAATAATAAAGATTCTCAAAATAATCTTTCACTTTATGAAAGTAATATTTGTCATCGATTTGACATTAGATTTTATAAAGCACATATAGATAATTATGGTCCATTCATGATTTGAATGTGACAACATCTGACTTATGAATACATATTCATTCTAGGAAGAATATAAACGTACTAGTGGTAGTGAATATACCACACTCGCCTCTAGAAGGAGGTTTGAGATGATATAAGAAAATAATGTCATTATTATGGCATGAATGGCCATTGATCACGTACCTATTGTACGCCAAAATATTTCGGTAATGTGATTATTAAAGGACAATAATAATGCAAGAAACATATCTTGCATATAATTTTGACCATGACCATAATGGTATAACTTTCTCTTTGAAAAAGATATTCACCATATGGATATTGATGAATATGTGGCAGTACCAAATTAATTGAGAACTCTGCAAGAGCCAATTATACTATTTTGAAGAAACACAATTGATTACCAATAAGGTATTGTGTTGTAGTAAGTCTCAAAGAAACTTATTCAGTTTCCAAAGTATATGCGAAAGCGATTGATTATATTGAGACTATAAATAAAGGAAAGATTTGATATCTTCTATTACTACAACTTGTAGCGGGATAATCTATATGTGAAAAGCTACCCTCTTTATTCTCCAGTTTGTACTACACAAACAAAAGAATACCACAATAAAGTGGATGTTTATTGATATAAAAACCCATATCATAATAAACATGGAGTTTATTGAGAAATGCACATGTTATGGTGTAAACATGAACTTATCAATATTGATAATTTATTCAGTTGGCATAATCATTTTAGCCATATCAATTTAAAGTGTGATGTGCAAAAATAAACGAGAATCTATATGGGTAAATATTAAAGAACTAGAATCTTTACGAATTATCTTAGGTTGCTTGTTCTCGTTAATTGATAGACCAATTAAAATTGGGATTGAATCCCATGAATTCTGGAAATATCAAAGGTGAATATGGGCCCATTTACCTGCCATGTATACCACATAAGATGCATCTATGAGATGGTTACATGCGCGATTATTATTAACCCGCAACCTGGCCGGTGTTTGCGAGGTAACTTACTCAATAATTTAATATAGACACAATTTCCAGATTTTTTATTGATAAGGTGGTTTACATCATAGTTGGTTTAGAAAATAAATATTTATTGAGTGCCTCCACTTAATAGCTAAATTATTGCTTATGAGAACAAAGTTATCTATATCAATTTGATATACGTTATATACGAGAGTATATTATATTCTCCCCTCACAAGTGGTTCAGGTTCAGGAACCAAATAATTCATCTTATTATTAATTGATGTGCAGTGTATATTAACATGATAATGCACAAAGATGGGTTCCTATAGCTGAGGAAACAAGTTAGTTTTTCTAACATGAGGGGGAGACATGATAAACATTTGAGAAAAAGTTACATGGAACAGATTATCATTTGTATATATAGATCCTCGAATATCATAATATGAACTTGAAGTTCATAAAAGGATAAATCATTTGCAACATATTTCAAAGCATGCCATACGCATCTATTGACCTAAAGAAAGTAACTATATTCTCATTGCAAATGTTCATATTAAGTCCTAGAAGGACAAAGTCTATGGTACGCTTAAAGCATACAGACAGATCAGTTTCAAATAGAATTTCTTGATAAAGAAGATGAGCAAATGATCAAAGTGATCATAATAAATGAGTCAAATGATCTAGAAGGTCACATGACATAACACTTCATAAAATCTCATGAGAGATTCGGGTACCTGAAAATATGAATAAAGAGATCTCTATGTTATGTCTTTATGAAAATTTATTGGAACTGATATAACATGTTTGTCGACGACATCTATGATAGCACTAATATAATGAGGATCTTAAGTCGGTCGCCTACAGATACAAAAGTATTGGCCAAATGGAAGAGATACAATTCAAGTAGAATTGATTCCATATGAAAGACATGTAATTTTGGACATGTAGTTCAAATACTTAAAAGTATAAAGTCAATGGTATGTGCAATCAGTTTTCGATATCTTATTTGTTTAGCATGACATGAAAACTTGATATTCATCTACAATCTATAATATGGCTTATATGACTTAACTTATATGACAATCCATGAAGGATTTAAGTTGCTTGAAGCATATACAATTCTTGATCTTGAGGTACCATTTCCTTAATGCAATTTATGCACAACTATATCTTGCTATAACTATAAGCATGATAATGTGATAGCCAGGATACCTCTATGGAAATATTGAAGAGCCATTCCACGACATTTGTGAAGACGTTATATATCTATCACGAGTGATGATTTCAAGGTGTAAAATATTCGTTCAAGTTAATATGGCTGATTTATTTATCAAATCTCTACCAAAGATCGTTTTGAAGATGGTGCACAAGATTGGAATGCAAAGGCTCAAATATGTGAATTGATGCTCTCATTAGAGGGAGTTAATGCGCGTTGCACTCTTTTTCCCTTTCAAGGTTTTGTCCCACTTGGTTTTCCTTGTAAGGTTTTTAATGAGGCAACCAATAGGCGTATTTCTAAACATGTGTACTCTTTTCCCTTTTCTAAAATTTTTTCCTATTGGGTTTTATTTTAGTTAAGGTTTTAACGAGGCACATTATTTATTGAGCAGACATTCAAGGGGGAGTGTTAAGAATAGAATTCTAATTAGAGTGAATGTCTATCTTGTAGAGAGTTTTACTTTGAGGCTAAGTCATTTTTCCTCCTATAAATAGAGGGGTCTTACCCCATTGTAAATAACCCCAAAATTCAATAAGAATTTTCTCTCTCTCTTTCTCTGCAATATTGCTCTTCTTCTTTTATTGTTTTATAACAGAAATGAAACTTTTATATTTTTATACCATATAAAATTTTTTATTACCTTCAACGTTTAAGATTTGATATAATTATATTTAGTATATCAAATTATTAATTTTATATCATAATATATTTTAAGGGTGTAATTATATACCACGCTTTATAAACTTTGCACCAAAAAGACAAAACTCTAATCTGTTATCGGCAATTTTTTCTTTTGTGACCATCTTTGGTATTTTGGCTGAAGCCAATTGGATTTTGACATATGGCCTAACAATTTGACCACAACGTAATCACACTCCAAGCCAACAATGTAGTGCTAAATGCCATGGGAAAATTAAACTTCATATTATCGTCGGCGTCGTAGTAACCGTCGGTCAAGTCAGTATTCACCGGCCACCCGTTGCTTAAACCGGAATATCCTGGCCAGTTCATTCTCTGGTCTTGTGGTAAATAACCAGAACGTTGGCCTTTCAAAAAGAGAATGGATTTTGTTAATGCGTCTGTGTAGTCGTGATAAGAATAGACATTGGGTCTAACTCAATCCCAAAAGTTAGCTTACGAGGTAAGGATTGTCCAAGTCATATAAGGAGACCAAGGACCTCAAATCCCTCCGATATGGGACAACTCAACACTCCTCTCACGCCTAGATCTCTGGAGCGTGGACAACATAAATGGGGCCCAACATCGGTAACAATAATTGGGATGAGCCTGACTCTGATACCATGATAAGAATGGACATAGGGCCTAACTCAACCCCAAAAGCTAGCTTATTGCCCAAGCTATATAAGAAGACAAAAGACCTCAAATCCCTCCGATGTGAGACAACTCAACAAGTCGTGGTAGCTTCCATGGATTTTTTTCAACTGAAAGTAAAAGAAGAAGAAGCGTGAATTTTGAAGAAATGTTGTTCTTCATTTTTCTTAGCTTCTTCTCTTCTTACTAGTTATAGTTTAATTGGAATTTTCGACATAATTGTATTTTTGCAAAAGATTACAGAAAACAAAGCATTCACAATTAAAATATAAATAATCTACAATTTATCTATAAAATATCACAAACTGGGTACATTAAATTTTTATATCCCAATTCTCATTTAATTGTAGCATAATTGAGATTTTTTTACATAATTGCATTTTTTAGAAGATTTGTAGAATTTTTAGCTGTTTTTTATTTGTGAAAACAGAAAATAAAGCATCTACAATCTGAATACTAATAATTTACAATGTATCTATAATTTCTGAATATGTCTTCTTCTTCTTCGGTTTCAATCTGAAATTCAGTCAAAACCAAGTCTAGTCTTCACCAAAGCCCCTCAAAATTGAGATATAAACTCCAAACAATATTCTCAATTATTTCAACAACACCCAATCCAAACAAATAATGATTTTTAAAAACCTAAATTTGAATTTAAAGCTTTCAAGCTTTTTAATGGTTGTTAATGGTGGAATTGATTTTCTCTTTTCATTTGCTTTGTCTTCCTTAATCCAAAGAAAAGGCTCAGAAGTAGTAATGGTCCCCAACTCCCTAGACTAAAGACATATCCACATAATTCGTTTTGAATTACAAAAGCTGAATATTTTTTACTGCATTGGGTACTAACTCCACACGCCTAATTAGGAAGAAAACTACAAATAATTAGTATTTAATGAATGATATAATAATTGTAAAAAAAATGTAAACATAATGGGTAAACTAAAAACAATATATATATTTGATAATAAAATTTCATATATGATATAGAAAAGAAAAAACCTTAATATAAAGTGGAAGTTGTACCAAGTTTTGGGCTATGGCAAGACATGGACAAACTCCAACAAGCCCTTATTAGCCCATAAGCCTCAATCTATAGATAGATCATGGGCTTGATTGAAGGGATATGGTAGAATTTTTTATCTGTGCGAATAGCCATATAGATTTATTATTTTTTTTTAGTCAGTATATATAAGTTATATATTAACTACACAAGATTATACACATATTATACGTGAATCATATTCATTTTATATTCTCTGATTATTTTTAATATAAGCGATTGAATGAACGATTATTTGAATTAATATTTCTGCAAACAAAGGAGGCAAAATAAGACATCCACAAAGTTCATGAGAACATTTCTCACATGCAAGCTTTATGAAGCAGTTGGTATGCATGTACTTATATGAAGGCCAAACTTTTAAGGTGACCACTTTTTTTTGTTAAACTCTCGAAATTTAATTTAACCAAATATAAATATTTACATTCGCTAGCTTAACTAGACTCTAGAGCTAGACCTTATATAAAAGAACTTTCTAAGTTCTAACTAATCAGATATCACATCTCCTATTACAATTACATTTAACTCATTTTAACTAGGAAAATTCTTCAATCTTTCCAGCTTTTTGTGCCACTTTTATTCACTCTGCCCTTTGATGTAGAACTCCAGCACAATGTCTTTAATCCTCTAAGTCCAAGCCAACATCTTTCCTTAAAACTTTCTTTGATTTCTCTCTGTCCAGACATGGTAGACCATTATTGTGAATAGGAATGCTAGTATTTCACCTCTATCTTTGCTGACAATTCTTCTTTTTATCCATTCAATCTCCTCTTCCCATCTACCAATGCAATATTTTTCTTCTAACCACTGCAGTAATGTAGCCCACAATGTTCTGGAGTAATCACACATAAACAACGTATGCTCCATTGACTCATCTACACTATTTCCACAGAGTACACAATCACTTGCTACGGTTATTCCCCGTTTTCTTAATCGATCAACTGTGTCTAATCTTCGATGTAATGCCAACCATAGTATGAATTGATGTTTTGGTATTGCTTTGGATCCCGTTGTTACTCTCTTCCAAGGGTTTTTCTGGTACTGAGGTATCATTGCAATGTAAAGTTGCTTGATGCTGAACTTCCCTTGCCTATAACATGTGCTCAGATCAGCATTTGAATGTTTTTCAATGAACCAGTTCTTGATATCAAAAATCGTCCTAACAAGCCAGCATGTCTGCTTCGGAGTATTCATTATCATGACATTTTGCTCTTTACTATAGAAGTTGTGGATCCATTGAATCCACAAGGTATCCTTCTTTGCACTAACTATCCATAACAGTTTGGACATTTAGTCCCCCTGCTGAGAATGGAATACAAACTGTGTCCCGTGCAATTAAGGCTCTCCTAGATGGTTCACTACTTCCTGTCCACATGCTGTAACTATTAGCTTAATAATCTTCTTTAGCAATACAAACATCTGTGCCCAGTATGTCTGCATTTAGAAAATCAGACTCTTAATTAGTTGAAACCTTCCACAGTATGAGAGGAACTTGACAGTCCAACAGTTAATTCGAGCAGCGATCTTCTCAATCAATGGCACACATTATTGAAAAATCAATTTTTTTGAAGAAAATGGTACTCCAAGATATTTATATGGTAGCTCATCCGTTGTGAACCACATCTTTTCGAAGATAATTTCTTTGAACCTCCTTGTGACACCAACAATGTATAGAGAACTCTTCTCCATGTTAGCCTTAAGGCATGACACCTCCGAGAAATGATTGAATCCGTCCAATAGTAATTTGATAGAAATCTTATATGCTCTATAACATAGAATCAAATCATTAATAAAGCATGTGTAGGTGATGTTATTTCTGGCACATATATAGTAATTAAAGTCTGGAATGGCTTTTTAATTCTTCAAAGCCATGTTTAGGTACTATATCACCAATACAAACAGATTATGAGACATCAGATCTCTTTGTCTTAACCCTTTCTTTCCTTGGAATTTTGTTGTCAAGCCTCCATTTAGTAGCCAGGAATAGCTTACAGTGGTCACACCCATTATTAACAGCACAAACTTAATAGGCATTCCACGCTCTAGCAATATCATCTTTAAAAAGGCCATTCAACTAAGAGTTTTTTTTTCCAAGCTTTTTAGAGTCCAAAAGTACTTTTTTTGTTAAAAATATATTTTTTAAAAATTTTAATGTGTTTGACTAAAATAAAAAAGTACTTTTGACCAATAGCAGAAGCAGTTTTCCTGATTTTGGTAAGAAGCAGAAAATTCTAGCTTCTTCCAAGAAGCAGAAGCAGAAGCAGAGAAAATTAATTTATTCAAGACAAAATTATACTCACCTTAAATTTATATTTTTCAAATTATCCTTTAAATTTTATTTCTATCTATATATATATATATATATATATATATATAATGTTGCCCCTACTTTAATGTGTTAATAGTGTGGGGTAATAAAAATATCGAGCCATCTTCAGTTTGAATGGTAAAGATGTGACGACCCAAAGGTTCATCACCTGTTTCTTTATTCATTCTGTGTCTCTGAGGCATTGAAAACCTCATTTAGGGTTATCTCGATTTGCATGTACAGTCCGGGCGCGTAGCTGAAAAGCTTAAATATGAATTCTGTGCAAAAAAATATTAAATTTTGATATTAAAATGAAAACATTTGACTTTGGTTAATATTTTGGGTAAACGGATCCGGACCCATTATTTGACGGTCCCGGAGGATCCACAAAAAAATATGGGACTTGGGCGTATGCCCGGAATCGAATTCCGAGGTCCCAAGCCCGAGAAATAAATTTTTGTGTGAAATTATTTTATGAAAATAATTGAGGAAATTAGAAGTGAAATTTGATTAAAAGATTATGGTACCGGCCCCGTATTTTGGTTCCGGTGCTCGATACAAGCCTTATATATGGTTTAAGCGCTTTTGTAACGCTTGGTTAAAAATGGACGTTGTTTGACCTGTTTCGAACTTAAAATGAAAATTTGATGTTTTATGAAAAATTTGGAGGAAATCATGGATTTTGAGCCTCGATTTAATGTTTATGATGTTATATTAGCGGTTTGATCGCATGGATAAGTCTGTAGGATGATTTTGAGGTGATGTGTATGTTTGGTTTGGAGCCCCGAGGGCTCCGGTGAGTTTCGAGTAGGTTCCGAGATGCCTTAGGCTTAAAAGACCAGGTATTGCAGGTTCAGAAAATATGTTGCTGACTCTAAACCCCCCAGTGCGGTCCGCGTGAAAACGCGTGCGACCGTGGAGGGACTAGCGTGGTCGCAGTCGCCTTTGCGCAGTCCGCAGTGGGTATTGTGCGGCCGCGGTCCGCGTAGGGCTAAGATCCGCAGGTCTTTGGGTCTTCAGGAAGGACAGCGCGACCACGGTCCTTTTTTCACGGTTTGCGCTGGGAGACTTCATAGGGTATAAATACACGGGAATCTCAGTTATTCTTCACTTTTCAAAAACCCAAAACACAAGGGGCAATTTTGCCAAACGATTTTTCTTCTTCAAAACGATTGGTAAGTAATTTCTAACCTATTTTCTTCACTCCTTAGCATTTTTAACATAATTTCAACTTCAAATCAAAGATTTTAATGGGAAAATTTGGGTATGTTGGATAGAACCTAGGTTTTTCAAAAATTTGGGGATTTGAACCTCAATTTGGGGTCCGATTTCAAAACAAATAATAGATATGGATACGTGGGGGAATGGGTAACCGAGTTTTGGTTCGAACCTCGGGTTTTGACCACGTGGGCGCGGGGGAGATTTGGAAATTTTTGGGCAAAACTTTTGGAAATTCATTTTTATGCATTCAAATTGATTCACCTAGCATTTCTTGATGTATTTAAATAATTTGTGACTATATTCGAGCGGATTGGTGGTGGAATCGATGGGTAAATCTATAATTGAGGCTTGAGTTAAGTTCAAATCATCAAGGTACGTGTTCGGTTTAACCCTAGCTTGAGGGATTAGGAGTTGAGTCATATTTGCTACTTGTTTGTGTTGCGTACGATGTATGGGTATGGTGACGAGTATCCATATGTTGGTGTCGAGCATGCCTGTGGGTATTGATAGTTGTAAATTCTTAATTGATCCTATAAAGGCCTTGATTGGTGATCCTTAATACTGAGTATTGGTTTCAATTGTGCCAAGTAGAAATTGAATAGAATTGGTTATAGCTGACTCTCCCTTGCCGGGACATTTGAATTGTTGTTATTGTTTTTCTTTGCTGGGAAGTTATTAGATTGTCTTGTTCCCTTGCCGGGATTATTTTGTGTATTGTGTTGGAAGTAATGGGATTGGAGTGGTATGCCTACCACGAGTTATGATGAAATAGGAGTGGGTGGTACGCCTACCACAAGATATTGATGAAATGAGATCGGGTGGTACGCGTACCACAAGATATTACTTGAAATGGGATCGGGTAGTACGCCTACCAAAAGATATTGATTGAAATGGTATCGGGTGGTATGCCTACCACAAGATATTGATTGAGGTAGCCTTGCAGGCATCTGCAGGCCCCTAGTCTCCTCTAACCTTATTTTATCATGTATCTCATGTATTTCGAGACAAACAGTTTACACTTTGTTTCAGACGTTGTATTTAGCAAATCTTAGTAGTTGGTGAGTCATGTGTCAACGCCCCCTTTTCCTAAAGCGAAATCGGGTTTACGACATTTGGGAAGACAACTCTATTCCTTTCGGAAATTTGGGTTTTGGAATTTTGAAGAGTCGCCACCTAACAATTAAAGTGCATTAGGACACAAAAAGGGTTTTTGGTTGAAGAAACCAGAGTTGGGGTAAGGGCTAGATATTATCTCGAGGGGAAGGTGTTAGGCACCCCTCAAGATCCACTAGTGTGGTTACTGGCCATGTTATATTGTGACTTCACATAATCAAGTAAGCAATTAATGGCTCAAGTAGAGGGACTTGCATGTAGCATTACGGATAAGTTGAAACTTTTAGGGAAAGTAGAGAAGGTACAAATTCATGAAAAGATTTAAGACCTTAAAGAAGACGGATAAAAAAGCAAAGTAAAAGGGAGGGGAGTCCTAGGCTTATGACTAATTTAGATCACGTCAATGCAATATCCAGTAATACCTCCTCGAAAGAAGGGCTACATGAGATATTAGCGCATCGGTCATCATCTCCGCATCTACCATTCCCACCCCGTTAAGGTATTAAATGCGGAAAGGTATCGTTACCTATCGTATGCTCTTACCCGTCCCAATCCTACCAGTCCCGGTGGAATGTGGGGTTACTAATCCTAGGAGGGAGAGAGTGAAGGCTTTTGAGAGTTTTCAAAGGAAAAAATGCTAAGGCAACAAACAAAACATATAAAGCAAGTACGGGGAAAGCAATTAAGCAGATACAACTCAAATAAACCTCCTCGAATCAAAGGAAAGCACATAGTCTAGCATGTCTTACACATACTGGTTATGGTACGAATTAAAACTTAAACATTAAGGAGGCAGACTGGCTTGTTACATGTTTCAGATAAGAAACCGGAATCAGACCTACCTACTGGCTGGGATTAGTAGACTGATGTAGTTATAGTTTTTACCCTAAAGCTTGCCTAGGTGTTAAACGAAACCTATAGGCATGATGTCTATCCATTCAAAAAGAAGTAAACTCGTTGTAGAAAAGAGTTGCCGATTGCCGGGACGTTATTGCTACTGATTTTAGCCTCACCGGTTGTGATTTGGTTGATAGCTCCTATAAGTATGCTTTCTGGGCGTTACTGATTTTAAGAGTTATTAACATGAAAAAGTCTAATAGGCAGGTCATCTATATGCAATTGGTTATTCAAATCCTATAACAGGTTTTCCTAGTGACAGATGCATATGCAAAAATGCGAAAGTCCTATAGGCATATCATCTATATGCAGAATTTTAGGGGTGACTTAATAGGCATGATGTCTATATGAAATGCTCAAAACCTATAGCCATGGTATCTTTTTGAGATTCAGTATTTCAGAAATAGTAATTCCCTATGGACATGATATCTATATGAAATGCATAATTTCAGGAGTAGTGATTCCTATAAACATGGTATCTATATGAAATGCAAAATTTCAGGAGTAGTGATTCCTATGAACATGGTATCTATGTGGTGAAATGCAAAAACTCAGAAATAGCAATTCCTATGAATGTGGTATCTATGTGGTGAAATGTCGAAACTCAAAGACATAGTTTCTAGTGCAAAAGTGAAACAACTTATAGGCAGGATTTCTACATGCCATGCATAAGCGAAAGAGCAGGCTGTGATTGTAAAGTAAATACCTAAAGCAGGATGTCTACCCATATGCATACATGAATGACCCTCCCTTTTTTTACTATAACCTCGTAGTTATTATAGATTATTACAGACCCCAATGAATAAAAAAAGTAAAATACATCACAAAGCTAAATGGTCCCAGCCAAGGAAAGCCTGACTTGGACTTCTGTCGGAAGCATGAAGTAAACCAACTCTCAAGATCAGATTTCCAAAGCCTTTCTCTTATTTGGGATGTATCAGAGTTCCCTAAGAATCTCAAACGGACTTCGGGCAATGCTTACACTCAAATATATTGCAGAATTGGATTATGGTGCAGTGTGGAAGTGCTAGCCCTCAAATGTCCAAGTTCAGAGGGAAACTCAAGGTTCCCAAGTCAGGGCTCATAAGAGGGGACAGAACTTAGGGTCTAAGAGTAAGTGCAAGTGTAATAGAAGGGGAAAAGGCAAGATGGTGGTCATGCCCAACAATTTTGAGGTGTTGGCACACCCCTAACTAGCTTGTCAGACTAAATTGAAGAGTTAAGACATGTTGAAGGTTAGGTTCAGCCATGGACAAAAATTTGAATGCTACCAGGCTATACCTTAACTCATCATACATAGGGGAATAGGGTATGGGATTCATAACATAGATAGAAGACAAAGAAATATGGCCAAAGGGCATGATCAGTAATGAAACATGCTGACACACCTTTTACTTGGGGTCAAAGTTTAGTTCATGGACAAAAAACCAAATTGCCATGCCCTAAATCCCCATTTATAAACATATAGAGGGTCAGGGGGTAAGGATCAATCATTTACAGGAAAGTAAAGTAAACACAGCATATGAACATGTCAAATTCTGCAGGTAACAGACACAGATATTAAAGACTTGTAAATAAACACATTGGAGTGATACTGGGTATCAAATTAGGACATACCAGTTTCAGCGACGTAAATAATGAAAGCAAAAATCTTGTAAGACAAATTTGCAAGCAAGCAATATAAAAGATCTCAGAAAAGAGCAGAGAAGAGCATGTGCAAGAGTATGCAATTCGAAGTGTTCAGTAAGTGATGTTGTGAAAGTATAGAAGGGTCGTGCCCTTTTATAGTGCAGCAAACAAGTAAGAAAAGGTAAGAAAATAACTTTGAATCAATCTCCCTTTAATTAAGGGACTCTGATTTCAAACGGGTAAAGACAATTAAAGAAAGAGTTGATCAGAACATTTTCCCAAGCAGTACAATAAAGGGTAAATACATAAAAGATATTTAATGCAAAAGTCTAGTGCTACTTGGTTTATGAAAAAATAAAGAAAGGGAATCAATCAAATAACCAGTAAAAATCAAAGTTGAAAGCCTTGTTCAAATGAACCAAGTTAGAAAAGTGGTAAAGGAAAATTCAATTAGAGAAAAATTAGTAACAATCAAGTAAACAACATTAAAGGAATTCAAAATCAATTAGCAGTTGGCAAAATCTTTTGAAAGAAAAGTTCTTATATATAAAGCACATAGACATGTCAAACAAGAAAGAGTTGTTATGCTAATTAGAAAAGACTAGCAAGAAAGTTTCAAAATCATAAGCAAAAAGGGTTCAAATTTAGTTCATAGACTCGGAATGTGTCTGAGAGAGTCAAGGATTCAGAGTAGAGCCCTAGTCCAAACACACAATCAAACTTGCCAAAAACCTCAAATCTTGGGGTTTTCGACTTGAGTCAAATAATGAGACGAGAAGACAAATAACTAAACAGGGACAGAGACCTCTTTTAGAGTCTCATGAGAAAACATACATGCACAGTAGTAGGTTCAAGGCAAATAGAATGTAGAAACTGATTCGAAACACAGGAAACACGTTTTAAGCAATTGGAGCATGTAAGAACATGAACATAGTCCAGTAAACAAAAAAAGTTAAACAAATAGTAAAAGTGCAGAGAGAACATAACAAAGATTAACAGGAGTAACACGCATAGCAGAATCCTAAACAAAGCTCAATAGAAGGCAGATAAAGGACCATAAGAACTTAGCCAGAAAAATATAGTAAAAAACATAAGAATCAAGGGGAAAGGTATAACAAGAAAGCATATAGGAACAACACAATATGATAAACATGTAAGAACATGATAAAATATAGTGGAAAAAATCTACAAGACCATAAAATAAACACAGTAAAAGAAACATACAAAGATGATACGAGACCACAACAGAGGACAACACAAAGAAGAAAACTCCTAAACATTTTCCAGAAAACCCTAAATCATCGAAGAAAGGTTTTAAAAAAATAATTTTCAAAGAAAACGTTAGGGAAATCATTTGAAACCTCACACAACAGATCTCGAAGAATCGAAGAAAAACGTCGAATAACTAGGGTTTCAAAGGAACCCTAGAGCTAGAAATGCTTTGGAAAAGGTCCGATCTAGGCCGGATAAGGTCAGAACCAGGCCCAGAAGGCTAAGATACGCCGTACCAAAGCCGGAGATGGCCGGAAACCTCAAGACGGCGAAGGTATGGTCTCGAATCCTTCAAGCATCAGACACACATGTGTATTAGGAAGTGAGCATATGGCCAGAGAAGCCATAGACTCCGTTAGGATTGTGGTCGGAGACGATGGACGTCATCGTAGAAGAGGGAACTAGAAGGTTCTAGATATAAGTGAGAGGGAGAGACGATATAGAGAGAGAGACTCTCAAAGAAATGGGGGATTGAGGGTTTAATTATGGTAATAATAATCTGGGTCGTTTCTCTTAATTGATTAACGACTCAGACTAATTAGCGATTGGATTGGGTTGGTTTGGGTATTGGGCTGGGTCAATAAAAATCTGATTGGGGTGTGGCCAAATTGGCTAAAATTGAAATGATAAGCGGTTGTTTGTTAAATAGCCAGTTTTCCCACTTTTATAATTTTATAAAATAGTAAAAAGATTTTAAAATGAATTAAAGATACAAGACTGATTAATAACGTATAAATAGTAATCTAATAATATTAAAAGTTATTTTATAATTATAAAATGTTATTAATTGTAAAATAGGTTATAATTGCAATTATATGCAACTTAGCTTTAAAAATACCAAATAAATATATAAAAATATGCAAAAGTTACCTTAACTATATCTTGGTGTAAATATGAGAATGAAAATAAATTACACACCAAAAAATGCTAGTTTGGGAATAATTATTGAATTTTGTAGTATTAAATTAGACGATAAATTGATTTTAAAATCTTTAAAAATAAAAGAAAAATACCAAACTCTTAGGAATGATTACATATGCATGTACATACTATTTTGAGAATATTTTGAGTAAAAAAATACTAGAAAAAAATTGGCTATCAACAGTTGCCCCTCTTTACCCAAGAGGGATGGAAGAGTTGTCAGGTAAAGATATGATGGTCAATTTTGACCGAAGGAAAAGATTTGAAAAGGTTTTAACCAAGCTCTGGTCCCTGAGCTGCCTACATATCCCTGGTCTTACGGGAATTGGGCTATATGTAGTGCAAGATCCATCGCTGGAATATACCAATAGAGTTTTCGAAAGGAACGGACGCGATGTTTAGGTTGAGAAGGCTCGCTAAAATCTGATAGGTTGCGAGAACCGGAGCGGGATCGCTCCTACTGTAATGGCCGTTGCTAGCCAGTGTACCTGCAAATAAGCAATACATACATATATTGTGCAGAAATTAAGCGTGATGCAAATTCCCGCTGGACTATGAATGTTGTCTTTGGATGGTTAGGATGACATCCTCAGACTATGATGTCATGCGCCATAAAGCGTATAATAAAGGATTCGCAGGCTATGAAATGGTGTTCTCGGGCTATGAGGATGATGCCTTTGAATATTGATATGAAAAAGAATAAAATGGGGTCCTCAGGACATAGCATGACGTTCTCGGGCTATGAAGATGGTGTCTCCGAACAATGACGCCTTCGGACAATTTGGCGATCTTTCAGCCCATGAGATGCAGAAAGGTGGCGATCTTTCAGACGATGCAAGACGTAAATAAAAGGTGGCGATATTTCATCCATGCAGGATGGAGACATAGCTTAGTCTTGGAAGGCAGAATGGTAGCCTTATGCAATGCAATAAAAATGCAAATGGAGGTAGAGTTTAACCTCGAAGGCACAAAGGTAGCCTTATGCAATGCAGAAATGCAAATGAAGGTAGATCTTAACCTCGAAAGGCAAAAAGGTAGCCTTATGCAATTCAAGAAAAATGAAAATCGAGGTAGAGATTAACCTCGGAAGGCAGAAAGTTAGCCTTATGCAATTCATGAAAAATGCAAATGGAGACAGTGCTTAGTCTCGGAAGGCAGAAAGGTAGCCTTATGCAGTGCAAGAAAAATTTTACAAATGGAGACAGTGCTTAGACTCGGAAGGTAGAAAAGTAACCCTATGCAATGCAAGAAAAAATGCAAATGGAGGTAGAGCTTAACCTCGGAAGGTAGAAAGGTAGCCTTATGCAATGCAAGAAAAAATGCAAATGGAGGTAAAGCTTAACCTCGGAAGGTAGAATGGTAGCCTTATGCAATGCAAGAAAAATGCAAATGGAGGTAGAGCTTAACCTCGGAAGGTAGAAAGGTAGCCTTATGCAATGCAGAAAAAATGCAAATGGAGGTAGAGCTTTACCTTAGAAGGCAGAAAGGTAGCCTTATGCAATGCAAGAAAAAATGCAAATAGAGACAGTGCTTAGTCTCGGAAGGCAGAAAGGTATCCTTATGGAATGCAAGAAAAATACAAATGGAGGTAGAGCTTAACCTCGGAAGGCAGAAAGGTAGCCTTATGCAATACAAGAAAAAATGCAAATAGAGTTAGAGCTTAGTCTCGGAAGGCAAAATAGTAGCCTTATGCAATGCAAGAAATAGAAAGCGATTAGTAATGATATATCTTAGCTGATAGATGATAGTTGATAGTTGATTGTGTGGTTTTGGCTACTGGGGATGTCGTGCACGGATAGCAATTGCAAATAGGTGATGGTTCCGAGAGTCGCATTCCTGAAGAGTGTGAGTGTTTAATTGTTTCTAACAATTTTATGCCTTGGGTGCCTGCATCCAAAGAAAAATCGTGAATTTTGTAAAAAGAGGGAAGGTTAGTTCGTCATCTCGTGGACTTTGCTTGTTCTGCTCGACTCTTGCTTTTATTGGGGGTAGTGTCACTAAACAAATTAGTTTGATAGTAGCCATGCATGATTTTGTAAAGATGTAAATACATAATTTAAAAAATGATTTTCTTTTCGATGAACTGACGATTGCGATTAGGTTGAAGACATTGTGACCCTTTTTGCTCCTAAATTTTGAGGATCCTCCTCAAAACCTACCCAAGTTTACTGGGCTGGTGCTTCTGACGGCTACGTGCAATTAATGGCTGAAAAACTGACTTCGGAATTTTGAGGGCCCTCCTCAAAATTTTGCCCAGTTTCTAAAATCGGGGAAATAAATTTTTATTGAATTGTGACCGAACCCATAAGGCTGCCTATGTATTCCCTATTATACATGAATCAGGTCAGGCGTAGTTCAAATTACATCATAAAGTGAATCATAATGATTACATATATTAACGTTTGACTGCTTCTGAATTAATTGGCTTTGGCCATACTTCTCCATCTATTTCAGTGAGTATGAGGGCTCTTCATGTTAGGACCTTGTGAACCATGTACAGGCCTTGCCAGTTAGGAGAGAACTTTCCTTTGGGCTCATTCTGATGCGGGAAAGTTTTCTTCAGCTCCAACTACCCCGGTGTGAATTGTCTTAGCTTAACTCTTTTGTTGAAAGATCTAAACATTCTATTCTGATACAATTGACCATGGAAAATTGCATTCATTCTCTTCCCACCTATAAGAGCCAACTGCTCGTAACGACTTTTCACCCACTCTGCGTCGTCGAGTTCTGCTTCCTGTATGATCCTTAGAGAGGGGATTTCTGCCTCGGCGGGAATGACTACCTCGGTACCGTAAACCAACATATAAGGAGTCACACCATTAAATGTACAAACTGTGGTGCGGTATCCCAATAGAGCAAATGATGGCTTCTCGTTCCATTGCTTGTGCTTCCCTATCATTTTCCTCAGTATCTTTTTGATGTTCCTGTTGGCTGCTTTTATGGCTCCGTTAATTTGAGGTCTGTAGATTGTATAATTCTTGTGTTTGATTTTAGACGTTTCACACATGGCTTTCATCAAATAACTGTTAATATTGGAACCATTATCAGTAAATTTGATTTTGGGACGCCGAACCGGCAAACGATGCGGTCGCGGACAAAGTCTGTCATGACTTTCTTAGTCAGTGTCTTATATGATGCTACTTCCACTCATTTCGTGAAATAATAAATTGCCACCAGACAAACCTGTGTCTGTTTTATGCGGCAGGCTCGATAGGTCCAACGACATCCATTCCCCAAGAGACAAATGGCCACGGCGAGCTTGTTGCAGTAAGCTCATTCGGATGCACCTTTATCATATCTACATGTATCTGACAGCGATGATATTTTTGGATATACTGGATGCAGTCTATTTCCATAGCCATCCAAAATTAACCTGCCCGGAGTATTTTCTTGGCTAGGACAAAACCATTCATATGTGGACCACAGGCCCCTGCATGAACCTCTTCTAATAACCTGGATGCTTTCTTTGCTTTGACACACCTTAGTAATCCTAAATCGGGAGTCCTCCTATACAAGATACCTCCACTGTGAAAGAAGTTGTTAGATAACCTTCAAAGCGTGAGTTTCTAGGTAGAATTTGCAAGTTCTGGATATTCTCCTATTGTTAGATACTCATTGATATCATAGAACCAAGGTTTTGCGTCTGCTTCTTCATCGACATAGGCATATTAAGTTGGTTGACCGCGAATTTTGACCTTGATGAGATCAATGAAGTTCTTATTTGGATGTTGAATCATATATAACAAGGTGGCCAACGCATCGACGAACTCATTATGGACTCTAGGTACATGCTGGAAATCTGTCCTTGTAAACCTCTTCCTCAACTCATGTATATGATGCAAATACGGGAGTATCTTGGAATTCTTGGTCGCCCGTTCTTCTCTGACCTGTCGTATGAGCAAGTGTGAATCCCTATTACTAGTAACTCTTGAATGTTCATGTCAATGGACAACTTGAGCCCTAAAATGCAGGCTTCATATTCAACCATGTCGTTGGTGCGCGGGAACCTGAGTTTTCCGGGCACCGGATAATGCTCACCAGTTTCTGCCACCAGGACTGCACCTATACCAACTCATTTGAAGTTTGCTGCTCCATCGAAGAACATCCTCCAACCATCATAGGATTTTGCAATATCCTTTCCTATGAAAGATACCTCTTCATCAGGAAAAATACATTTTTAAAGGCTTGTATTCTTCGTTTACGGGACTCTCGGTGAGGTGATCTGCCAAGGCCTGTCCTTTGATTGCCTTCTGAGATACGTAAATTATGTCGAGCTTGCTTAGCAAGATTTTCCACTTGGCTAGCTTGCCGATGGGCATGGGCTTCTGAAAAATGTACTTTAGCGGATCCATTCTTGATATGAGGTGGGTGGTATGGGCACAGAAATAATGCCTCAACTTTTGAGCTACCCAAGTCAGAGCACAACAGGTGCGTTCTAATAGAGAGTATCGATCCTCTTATGGAGTGAACTTCTTGCTAAGGTAATAGATGGCTTTATCCTTTCTCCCCATTTTGTCATGCTATCCCATAACACAACTGAATGCTCCATCCAATACCGCTAAGTAGAGCAATAGGGGTCTACCTGGTTTGGGAAGAACCAAAACTGGTGACGTTGACACGTATTCCTTTATTTTGTCGAAAGCTTTCTGACAATTATCAGTACATTCGGTAGTAGCATCCTTTTCCAACATCTTAAATATAGGTTTGCAAACGACAGTGGATTGAGCTATAAAACGACTAATGTAGTTTATTCTTCCTAGGAAGCTCATCGCATCCTTCTTGTTCTTTGGTGGTGGCAATTCTTGAATGGCCTTAACTTTTGACGGAATTAGCTCTATTCCTCGACGACTCACAATGAATCCCGGTAGGTTTCTGGCGGGAACCCCGAATGTACACTTGGCGAGATTCAGATTTAGATTGTATCTTCTTATTCTGTTGAAAAACTTCCTCAAATCTTCCATGTGGTTAGTCGCTTTTTTGGATTTGACGATGACACCATCTATATATACCTCAATTTCTTTGTGTATTATGTCGTGGAAAATAGTAGTCATGGCCCTCATGTAGGTGGCCTCAGCATTTTTCAACCCAACAGCATCATTTTGTAACAATACATCGCTCATAGCGTAATAAAAGCCGTTTTCTCAGCGTCTTCCTCATCCATCCGCAGCTGATGATACCCAGCAAAACAATTAATGAATGACTATTATTCGTGCTCGGCACAATTTTCAATTAGAATGTGTATGTTTGCTAGGGGAAAGTCGTCTTTCGGACTGGCCCAGTTGAGATCCCGATAATCGACACAGACCCTAACCTTTCCATCCTTCTTTGGAACTGGCACAATGTTGGCCAACCATGTTGGATATTCTACTACCCTGAGAACCTTGTCTTTGACTTGCTTGGTAACCTCTTCTTTGATTTTCAAACTCATGTCAAGTTTGAAGTTCCTAAGCTTCTGTTTTACCGACGGACATACTGGATCCGTTGGCAATTTTTGTGCTACAATAGATGTGCTGAAACCAATCATATCATCATACGACTAGGCGATATATGTCCTCATATTCCCTTAAAAACTCTGTGTACTCCTCCTTTTCCGATGGTGACAGATGAACACTGATGTGTGTTTCCTTGACATTCTTTGTATTACCCAAGTTGACAACCTCAGTTTCGTCCAAGTTAGACTTAGGCCTATTCTCAAAGTTCTCAGATTCTTTAACAACCTCTTCTGGTATATTATCCTCTTCTGAGTCTATATCCGTTTGTCGCGCTGCCTCGTTAAAACTCACAATCTTCGTTTCATCAAGACAAGTAATAGTAATGCTGTGTAAATAAAATAAAGAGCAAAAAGGTAATGAGAGCGAGCTTTATAAGGAACTAAAATGCTTTGATGATTTCCATAAGTGTTTTGAACATTGGAGATCTTATTTCGAAATTAAAATGCAGAAAGAAAAACAACTAGCAAAAAGCATAAGGTGATGCATGGTGCTTTGTTTAGCTTTGCTACCCAAAGATTTCCGGGCCCTGGTGGTTCTGACAGACCAATTTCTGAGGCATGCTCCTTGCCTTACGGCTTATATGGAAGGGCCTCCCTCCCGTTCCTCCTCGAAAACGACACAACAGTCCATGTTATCATCCTCCAGTAATAAGTTTCTCATTGCTGCTAATGCTTCCTCTTCTTCTGGCCCATAAATGACTTTGGCTAACTAAAAAGTCTGCCCTAGGCGAGGTATCAAGTGCTCCAATGGATAGTAAGGACCGCGCCAGGGTAGCGACCATTCTTTTAATTCCTTCCAGGTATACTCATATCATATGCCGAAAGTGGTACCATGTTTCTTTAGCTTGATCGTCTTGGCGATCCCTTGGAGATTCTTGCCAAGTCCCTTGCCAGGTTTGTATCCATACCAATTCAGTATACTCCTGATCTTGTTATCCCACCATTTATATTTTTCCACGGCATTGACTCACTCAATATGATAGTAGGTTTCCCACCTACCTTTGTCCTTCCTCCGATCACTAGAATGGTTTGGAGAGTGTATATGGGATACCGTCGCCGTGAATAATTACCACTTGGTGATTCCACTCAAATTTTACCGATTGGTGTAGGGTTGATGCTACAACTCCAACGACATGAATCCAGGGCCATCCCAACAACATATTGAAGGACACTGGAATATCTATCACTTAAAAGTCAACATCGGACCAAGTTGGTCCTATTGGCAGACATAAACTGATTTCCCTGATTGTGGACCTTTGGGATCCATCAAAAGCTTTGACATTGATGGACCATCTTTGATCTCTTGCAGGCTCTTACCCAATATTCTAAGAGTTACCAACGGGCAAATATTGAGGCTGGATCCTCGGTCAACCAAAATCCTGGTGATGAAATGATTTTCACACTGCATAGTGATGTGCAACACCTTGTTGTGGCTCAACCCTTTAGGTGGTAGTTCATCTTCGTGGAAAGTGATTTTACAACTCTCCAATACTTGCCCTACCATGTTTGCCATTTCTCCTCCAGCTATGTTGCTGGGTACATATGCCTCACTTAGTGTTTTCAACAAGGCATTTTTATGCGCATCGGAGTTTTGCAGTAGAGCTAGGATGGAGATATGTGCCGGTGTTTTATTCAGTTGATCAACAGCCGAGTTTCAACAGGTGTCCAGAGATCTGTTTGCTCAATTCAGCTAAATACTTCAGAGTATTAACCCTAGCGGTTCGGGTCATACCCTATGCTGCAATTGCTTCTCCAAATTTGATTTTCCCCTTCCTTCTTACCTCGTCCGTGTAGTCCCAGGGAAAGGCCTGTGTATGGAATGATGTTATGGCTGACATTGCTACAGGAATGGCTACCCTCGCTTTGAGAGGTAACACAACAACTTCAAATGGTGCCTTTGAGGACCCAAACTCAACCTCAATTGGTCCTGGCGCCTTTGAGGCAGATGATGCTTCAAGATCGACTGGTATGGACATATTTGCTTCAATGTCTTCAAAAGGTTGAATCTCGAAAACGATCGGGTTAAGTATGACTATCGGTTTCTTTGGCTTGTCACCTTCAGTAATCAACCTGATCGACCCTTCGGGGTCCCAATCATCCTCTATCTCTATCATGTGAATGCTCCCGCCCTTGTGGTCAGGTAGAGGGTTGTTGCGGACATTGGGAGTAGGATCCTTTGCCATGATGATCTTATTGTCATCAAAGCCTGAATCTTGTCCTATAGGGCATGACACTCATCAATCATATGACCCTTCATGCCAGAATGGTATGAGCAAGTTTTGTTCAGGTCGACCCATTGGGAAGGATTTTCTGGGGTTATGGCAGGGATAAGGGTTACGTAACCAACATCTTTAAGCCTTTCATACAACTGGTCTATTGGTTCGGCAATGGCGGTGTACTGTTTAGTAGGTTTGATATCAAAGTTTGGTCGGGGTCTAGGGAAATTTTGGTGAGGTGATTGGTAGTGAGCTTGTTAGATATTGTTGGCTTGGTAGACATATGTTGGTTGGGAGTCTTTGGGGGAAGTGGACAGATATGTGGAAGGTGGAGATGATTGGTAAGTAGGTGGTGGGGTTTGGTAAGAAGGTGCTTGGTAACTTAGGATAGGTTGATGCGTGAGTGGAGGTAATGGGTAGGTTTGGTATATGACTGGAGATTTTGTCCTCTGTGCAACCATTACGGCACTCACATCTCTTTTCTTGGATGTTCTGCCAGACTGCAGAGCCTTGTTGGTGGCTTGCAATGCTTCAAAGTTAGTGGCCATACCACTTTTAATACCTTCTTCGATTCTCTCTCCTAACTTGATGACGTCAGAAAATTTCTGGCCCTCGATCAGCATCAGCCTCTCATAATATTAGGGTCTTGAGCCCGAACTAAAAACCTGTTAATCTGTTATTCTTGTAAGGCCGGCCTGACCTTAGCAGCCTCTGACCTCCAACGAGTAGCATACTCGCGGAAAGGTTCTGTAGGTATCTTCTTCAAATTCTGGATGTAGAATACATCTGGTGCATTCTCGGTATTGAATCTGAACCTATCCATGAAATCAGATGCCATACCTACCCAATTTGTCCACTTCTTGGGGTCTTGGCTAATGTACCAAGATACAACATCCTCTTTTAGGCTTTTCATAAAGAGCTTCATGCAGATATTTTCATCTCTCCCGACTCCGACTAACTTATCGTAGTATGTCCTCAAATTGACTCTAGGATCTCCTGACATTTTGAACGTGGGAGGTTTGTACCCCTCCGGGAGTTCAACATTTGGTTGGATGCAAAGGTTCCCATAATTCAACCCCTCGATACTTTGTTCCCTTTGGCACCCTGGATTCGACTGGTAAGTTTCTTGAGTTCTGTGGCTAGGCTTTTGATGGGAGAGTGTTTTCAATCAGACTCGGGTGTGTTTGAAATGGGTTGAATGGGATGTGACATGTTTCCACATAAATGGGATTGTTGTGATGGTAGGAATGGTCATTTGTGGATGTTAGTGGTTCAAAGACAAGGAAACGGGGTGTTATTTGAAGTGTGGCATGTGTTGTAGTGGTGATGGGGAGCGGATTGATTTTGTGGTTTCGGGATATTTTGTGGAGGTAAGGGGTTCTGAGGGTTGGAAAAGTTGACACCCGGGGTAGTGAGGGAAATGACAAGCTGGCCAAATTCCGGACTTGGTCTAGTTCCTCCTGGAATTTCAATAACTTTTGTTCAAGCTGGGAGGCACTCTCCTTGGAGACCTGCGTACCCTGGGAGGTCTCTACCCTTTTAACGGAATTCTCTTTCCTGATGTTACCCAAGTCTTCCATTTTTCCTTTGTTCATGTTTCTGATTGGACTTGGAGGAGGAGGTGGAGGGACCTTGGATCTTGTAGAGTATGATTATATCATAGTGCAGCGGACTAACCTTCGAGGAAGGGGAATAAAACAAAAAATAAAAACAAAAGGTAACAAGTAGTAAGGATTATGAGGAGAAAACTTGCAGTATTTAAACACATAGTGCAAGAATATAAATCGTGTTCCTAATTTGGGTGCCTTGTTGTGCCCGAGGTAGGCTTAGCAACAAGTTGATTTGGAGAACTTATAATCCTAAATGACTATCTTATTGATAAAAATAAGACGAATCCCCAAAATGACACTAAAATTACAGAAAATAAAAAAAGGCCACTAATGGCCACTGGTCTTATTACAAAATGAAAGAAAAGACTCCTAACTACTTGGTCCTAGAAGGACCTTCCCTAGATTCGGCATCTTTAGCTTCGTCGAACAGCTTCACCAGCTCACGCAGTCCCAACATCAAGTAGGTTCTTGCCAAGCGTCCTCCTTCATTTCCCTCAGCATTCTGGCAGTTTTTTACCCTTTGGATGAACTTCCTTTCCAATTCTACCAAACCTCGCTTCAAATACCTTAGTCGCTTGTTGGCACTGCCAGCCATACACTTCCTTCTTCAATAAGTTTTTGATGGGCCTCTTGAATTCGCTGGTGCTTGCTTTTGCATTCTTGAATCCTCTTGCGCAATTGATTGTTCTTAACCTGCATTTCAACTCTTTCGTCGATGACTCTGTGGCTTCGAACAAACCCGGGTTGTCATAACCCGCCATGGTTGTCTTCCAACCAACTTGGGTAGTATGGAGTATAGCCAGAATGGTACCTGTCTGCTCTATAGAATCTTTTCCCAAGATGATTTTACAGTGCCACATGTGTTGGCTTTGACACTTGTATAGGCTATCGCCACCTTGGAAATCGGCCCTGAAGTGTTTCATTTTTTCGACCCTTGGTATAAGTTCCTCTCAGACCAATGAGTACCAGAAATGGTGCGTCCCGAGAACAGACGATGACCTCTTCAGTAGGGAACCATTCAAACATCCATTGTACCTGCTCCTCATTCAGATTCTCAAACAACTCTACCCACCTCGTAGCGTCTTCAGGTTCAGCAAACATGTTAGGCATATAATTCATTCGTCTTGGCTGATGGAAGGTGATATGATTATCCCAGTCGCTGCGTATAATCTCTTGCCGATATTCACCCTTCTGGAGGTGTTCCGTGAGCCAGAGTTGGAGTAATAAGTTACAACCCTCAAAGTGCTTGGCCCCTTGTTGACAATTTTCCAGGGCTCCGTATATCTCTGCAACGATCGTAGGTACTATGCTAAAAGGTTGCCCGTCAATTCCTTCCATTAAAGTCTTAATGACCATGGCCAGTTTGGTATGGATCCTAGCCTTCTTCATGGGGAATACTATCATCCCCAAGAAGTAGAATATGAAGACAAAGACTCTCCTGTGAATATGTCCTAATGAGATAAGGGCAAATTTGTCTGGGTAGGTGCGGTACGACTCTATGGACGTGCCTCTCGTACAGATAATCGAAAGGGATGTAAGAGTCCTTCAAACAAGCAAATCCTGGGTTTTTCTTCAGTCCCATCATCTTGAGGAAACCCCTACCCTTGCGATTTTCTGGCATGAGAAAACCTGGAGTCTCCCAAGGGATACCAGCTTACCCTCATATGTCTTCAAGCAAAGAGGTCATTTCCAGGTCCCTGAAGCGAAACACTGATCTATCGTTGTCCCAAAATAAAGTTACAGCCTCTCTGATTTTGTTGTCGGGCTGGACTTCTAAAAAAGAAGGTAAATTCCTCAAATATTTGCGGATGAGAGTCTGATCGCTGGAATGAAGGTTTTCCCACCAGCTTAGCAACCTTGGGTGAATGTTGGTTACCATGCCGAATCTGGGGACCTCGTGCCTCATTTTCTGCAAAATAAAGTGTTATAACCCCATCCCGCCGGACTCGACTATTTAAACCAATAATTAGCATAACAATATTTCGTTCTCCAATAAATGCACAGAATATGGTAATGTCCATTTTGGGTTCGAAGGAAAATTGGTGGACTTAGGACATGGCTATCTTAAAGAGTCATTATGTGGACAGCATAACTGACTCGGCTAGGTTTGACAATGATGCATGCATAATTAAATAGAATAAGGTTTCTATGGGGTATTATACTGGTACCCTTGAGCGGACAACTCAAGAGGGAAATGAACGGAACTGTCGACTGCACCGCTGATCGACTGATTTTACCCTAAATACGCCTTTACCAAATTTAGGGGGTGATAATATCGAAAAAGTGCGACCACTCATTATAAGAATTGCTATGGTATTTTATTTGGCACGAGTCGAATGATGTTGAAGAGGCAATTACAAGAAGGAAACAAATTGCCACGTATTTGCACATTCATAGAACAGTAATTACAATAATTGCTTGTATTTACAACAGTATTGAAGGAAAGCAATAAAAAAAAGAAAAGAAAATCCAAGTCAGTTTTGAAGTAGAAGAGAGATAAAGACATTAAAGGAAAGGAATAAAGAAACAATAAAGTCATAATTAACATGTAGTGATAAAATCCTAAGAAATATCTCCAACAGAGTCGTCACGCTGTCGATGCCCCCTTTTCCTAAAGCGAAATCAGGTTTACGACATTTGGGAAGACAACTCTATTCCTTTCGGGAATTTGGGTTTTGCAGTTTTGAAGAGTCGCCACCTAATGATTAAAGTGCATTAGGACACAAAATGTGTTTTGGGTTGAAGAAACCAGAGTTCGGGTAAGGGCTAGATTTTATCTTGAGGGAAAGGTGTTAGACACACCTCAAAATCCACTAGCGTGGTTCTCGGCCATGTTATATTGTGACTTCACATAATCAAGTAAGAAATTAAGGGCTCAAAGAGAGGGACTTGCATGTAACATTACGGATAAGTTGAAACTTTTAAGGAAAGATGAGAAGGTACAAAATTCATGAATAGATTTAAGACCTTAAAGAAAGCGGATAAAAAAGTCAAGTAAAATGGAGGGGAATCCTAGGCTTATAACTAAATTAGATCATGTCAATGCAATATCCAGTAATCACTCATCGGAAGAGGGGCTACATGAGATATTAGCGCATCGGTCATCATATCTGCATCTACCATTCCCACCCCTTAAGGAATTAAATGCGAAAACGTATCATTACCTATCGTATGCTCTTACCCGTCCCAATCCTATCAATCCCGGAGGCATGTGGGGTTACTAATCCTATGAGGGAGGGAGTGAAGGCTTTTGAGAGTTTTCAAAGGACAAAATGCTATGGCGACAAACAAAATAAATACAACAAGTACGGGGAAAGCAATTAAGCAAATACGGCTCAAATAAACCTCCTCGAATCAAAGGAAAGCACATAGTCTAGCATGTCTTACACATAACGGTTATTGCCCAAATTAAAACTTAAACATTAAGTGGGCAAGCATGTTTGTTAGATGTTTCTAATAAGAAACCAGAATCAGACCTGCATGCTGGCTGGGTTTAGCAGACTGATGTAGTTATAGTTTTTTGTAGAAAATTATTCTATCTATGATATGTGCGCTTTGGTTGTATTAGCATGATTTTCAGGTATAGGTTTTGATGAATGACAAACAATGAAGTCAAGTGTCAAACAACGATATTATATGACAAACAATCAAGAGTAAATGCCAAGAAGCATATTGATGACGGAATTGCATAGACAAGCCAAAGACGAGTTCAAAAGTTCAAGACCAAAGACCCAAGGCGTAGGTCGTTAGGTAGAACAAATGTAAGAGCAACGTTTAAAGTTATCTCGTCTTTTGGCTCAACATAGGTCATCATAAATATGCATAAAATCATTTTACCAAATCATATTTATCATAAACATATCTTAAATACTTCAAACAAAATGATTTTAACGTTTTCATTTTAACCAAAATGGTTTTTGAAGTAAGTTTTCAATTCTGGTATACTGTGGTATACACAGTGTATATCAATGGTATATAATCGATTATCTTGCATACGTTGCCAAAGTTTTGAACACTGGAACAAAATAATCGATTATTCCATCCAAATAATCGATTATTTTTTAGCAGAATCTCTTCCGATTTTGTAACGGTAAAAGGATAATCGATTATGCAAATCCAATAATCGATTATCCTTGCATAAAATCAGCATAATTGATTGCCAATTAAGCAACGGACATCCATCCTTTAACCCCCTATAAAAAGAGGTCTTTTGAGATGTTTTTAAACACACAACACCTCCCAATATTGATATACATATTGACATTATTTGAGCATCATTTTAGAGCTTTTGTTGAGCCATTTGAGAGACAACTTTGAGTTGTTCATAGAGCTAAATTTGTATCTCTTTATCTACTCTTTTGAGAGAGTTCTTGTTGTAAAAGAGAAAGGTGCTTGAGAAGAACATATCTTCTCATTGATTGTCGGGTTCGCTAGGTACCCTAAGTCTTAGTGTGTGAAGTCTTGTGGTGCGGTATCCACGAGCAAGTTGAAGTCTTGGGGTGAGGTATCCTCGAGCAAGTTGAAGTCTTGTAGAGTGTACATCTACGAGCAAGTGTAACGGTTTGTTAAGCACCCGTAAGCTTAACGGAGTTAGTGGAATCTCGAGGAGTCTCTCGGGGACTGGACTAGCCACAAGTTGTGGTGAACCAGGATAAATTCGGTGCGTTCTTTCCTTGTTATTTTAATTACCGAATTTATTTTATTCCTGCAATTTTAATTCCGCAATATTTATCAATATTCTTGTGCCGCACTATTCACCCCCCCCCCCTCTAGTGACGGGCATAAACCCTAACATTTTTACCCTAAAGCTTCCCTAGGTGTTAAACGGAACATATAGGCATGATGTCTATCCATTCATAAAGAAGTAAACTAGTTGTAGAAAAGAGTTGCCGATTGCAGGGACATTATTGCTACTAATTTTAGACACGTTGGTTCTAATTTGGGTGATTGCTCCTATAAGCATGCTTTCTAGGCGTTACCGATTATTAAGCGCTATCAACATGCAAAAGTCCTATAGGAAGGTCATCTATATGCAATTGGCTATTCAAATCCTATAACAGCTTTGCCTAGTGACAAATGCATATGTAAAAATGCGGAAGTCCTATATACATATCATCTATATGAAGAATTTTAAGGATGACTTATAGGCATGATATCTTTATGTAGTGCTGAAAACCTATAGCAATGGTATCTATATGAGATGCAGTATTTTAGAAATAGTAATTCCCTTTGGACATGGTATCTATATGAAATGCAGAATTTCAGGAGTAGTGATTCCTATGAACATGATATCTATATGAAATGCAGAATTTCAGGAGTAGTGATTCCTATGAACATGGTATCTATGTAGTGAAATGTAGAAACTCAGAAATAGCAATTCCTATGAACATGGTATCTACATGGTGAAATGCAGAAACTTATAGACATAGTTGCTAATGCAAAAGTGAAACAACTTATAGGCAGTATTTCTACATTCAATGCGTAAGCGAATGAGTAGGCTTTGATTGTAAAGTAAATATCTAAATCAGGATGTGTACCCATATGCATACATGAATGACCCTTTTTTACTATAAGCCCACATTTATTACAGATTATTACAGACTCGGATGAATAAAGAAAAGTAAAATACATCAAAAAACTAAATGGTCCCAGCCAAGGAGAGCCTGACTCAGACTTCTGTCGGAAGCATGAAGTAAACCAACTCCCAAGATCAGATTTCCAAAGCCTTTCTCGTATTTGGGATGTATCAGATTTTCCTATGAATCTAAAACGGATTTAGGGCAGTGCTTACGCCCAAATACATTGCAGAATTGGGTGCAGCGTGGAAGGTCCAACCCTCAAATGTCCAAGTTGAAATGGAAACTCAAGATTCCAAAGCCAGGGCTCATAAGAGGGGGGAAGAACTGTTAGAAACTACGCTTAACGCTAGAGGGGGGGTGAATAGCGTTTTAATGAAATTTAGCGTTTTCTTGCGGAATTTAAATTTTACAGGAAGTAAATAAGTGCAATAAAAATAACTTACACAAGGATATATCCTGGTTGGCCACAACAGTGGTTAGTCCAGTCCCCGAGAGACTCTCTCGAGATTTTCTACTAACTTGTTAAGCTTACGGGTGCTTAACAAACCTTTACAGTTGCTCGGAGATACAATCTCAAAGACTTCACTTGCTCGGAGGTTCCTCACCTCAAAGACTTCACTTGCTCGGGGATACAATCCCAAAGACTTCACTTGCTCGGGGATACAATCCCAAAGACTTCACTTGCTCGGGGATACAATCCCAAAGACTTCAACAGAGGAAGCACAAGTTCCTCAACACAAGAGAATCAAAATTCTCTTACAAGTATTTGAAATACTTGAACACTCACTTAACAAAGGTACTCCTTGATGAGTAGATATGAGTAAAATAATACGCTCAAGATCACAACAACTTTGAACAATAATATGGCTCTCAAAAGCTTTATGAAATGAGTAGAAAATGATGAACAATTGAATGAAAGCTTAAAGCAATGTAATGATCAGTTAGTGTATGTTGTTGTGTTTAAAACACTGAGTTGAAGCTGTATTTATAGGTGCAAAACTTGGTCTTACCGTTGTCTAATTGCCAATTAAGAATTGCTGAATTTACTCAGTGACAATCGATTGTCATGACCGAACAATCGATTATCTGCCAGTCAGATCAAAAATCAATCCCAGATTTTACGCTTCATAATCGATTACTTACAATTCATAATCGATTACCGGCAAAATTCAAAAACAGATAATCGATTATACCAAATCCATAATCGATTACATTGGCAACGTTCTAAAAATCATTTCCGGATTTTAAGCACAACATCGATTATATAAAATCTATAATCGATTACTTCAGCAACGTTCTAAAAATCATTTCCAGATTTTAAGCAAAACATCGATTATATGAAAACCAATAATCGATTACTTTGAGGTATTTGAAAATCATTTGACAACGGTCAGCTTCAACAATCGATTGTCCTTTGCAACAATCGATTACTTGTTATTTTCTGAAAATCATGAAACTTACTGTCTCAGTGATAATCGATTATCTAAAGCCATAATCGATTACTTGTTATTTTCTGAAAATCATAAAACTTACTGTCTCAGTGATAATCGATTATCTAAAGACATAATCGATTACTTAATTAAATTTAAAATCACTGGAAGACATTGTCTCAACATAATCGATCACCATTAGTTCATAATCGATTATTGTGAGTATTGAAAAACTTTACTATCAACACCAATCGATTGGCATTTGATCACAATCGATTATCATGCAGATTTGGAAAAACCTGATGTTCACTGTCTTACTCACAATCGATTACCATTAATTCATAATCGATTGTCATGCAGTCTTGGCTCAGAAACAATCGATTATCATAAGTTCATAATCGATTATTTTAGCCCAGATTTTTGAGGCATGTTTAGAAAACATTTTGTCTAATGTAAATATGCATCATTTGAAATTATTTGATACAGAAATAAGTATGCATGATTTTGGAAAATAGTTTTATGAGAGAAGCCATGTTATGGAGTCAAGTTATAGGATCAAGATCACATTTAAGAATAACTCAATAATAACAATTAAAAACAACGTCTTGAGCTTCAATCTCAACATTTGTGCTCTTGTACTTGAACTCCGTCATATATCAATTTGTGCTTTGTTTGTCATTCATCAAAACCTACAAAAGAATACACGTTTAGTATATCGCATTGAGAACGTGTTTCCAACAATTTCCCCCTTTTTGATAATGGCAAACATTAAGCGGGATATGCAATTTTGACAAATAATATTGACGATTCAAGACAAGTAACAAGTATGCATATTTGTTCTTGTTCCCCCTCAATTTAAGAATTCCCCCTCAATTTAAGCTTATAAGCAATTAAGCAATTTAGAGGTGGTGCAATTTAGCAATGTAGAGGTGGTGCATACCCGTTATTCCGTTATCTTCCCCCTTTTGCCATTAGCAAAAAAAATAGTAAGGAAAGATACACAAAGACGAAATAAAACAAAGTTTATTTATTGAAAATTAGAAAGTTAGAAATGTGTAGGAGAAGAAATGCAATGCATGACTTAGATCAATGTGGAGTCAAGGATCCCGAGTTCATTGCGAATTCGGAAGAAGGACTCTTTATCCAAAGGCTTTGTAAAGATGTCTGCCAATTGGCTTTTAGTTTCAACAAATTCAATTTCGACATCGCCTTTGAGAACGTGATCTCTAATAAAATGATGTCTAACTTCAATGTGTTTAGTTCGCGAATGAAGAACGGGGTTCTTCGTCAAGCATATGGCACTAGTGTTATCACATCTAAGAGGAATGTGATCAAGTCTTAGGCCATAGTCCAAGAGTTGTTGTTTCATCCATAGGATTTGAGCGCAACAACTCCCCGCGGCTACATATTCAGCCTCGGTTGTGGACAACGCAACACTTACTTGTTTCTTGCTAAACCAAGAAACGAGAGAGCTACCGAGCAAATGGCAAGTGCCACTAGTGCTCTTGCGGTCCAATTTGCATCCAGCAAAATCAGAATCGGAATAGCCAATGAGTTGGCATGAAGAGCCTTTGGGGTACCATAGACCCACATTTGAGGTACCAACAAGATACCGTAAAATTCGTTTTACCGCCGAAAGGTGAGACTCCTTCGGACATGATTGATAACGAGCGCATAAGCACACGCTAAACATGATGTCCGGACGACTAGCAGTAAGATAAAGTAGAGAGCCAATCATACCTCGATACTTTTTGGTGTCGACTTCCTTACCTTTTTCATCTTTGTCTAGATGATCGGAAGTGCTCATGGGAGTTGCCATTTCTTTTGCATTGTTCATATCAAAGCGTTTAAGCAATTCTTTGCAATATTTGGCTTGGCAAATGAATGTACCTTCCTTCATTTGTTTTACTTGTAGTCCCAAAAAGAAGGTTAATTCGCCCATCATAGACATCTCAAATTCGCTAGTCATTAGATTGGAAAATTCCTTGCATAAAGCATTGTTAGTGGCACCAAATATAATGTCATCTACATATATTTGAACTAATAAAATATCATTGTTTTTGTGTTTGACAAAGAGAGTTGTGTCAACTTTTCCCCTAATGAAATCATTTTTCAAAAGAAATTTACTCAACCTATCATACCAAGCTCGGGGAGCTTGTTTTAACCCATAGAGAGCCTTTTTGAGTTTGAAAACATGATCGGGATATTTAAAGTTTTCAAAACCAGGGGGTTGTTTGACATAAACTTCTTCTTCAATAAAACCATTTAAAACGCACTTTTCACATCCATTTGATATAAGACAAAATTCATAGAGGAAGCGAAAGCAAGCAATAAGCGAATAGCTTCTAATCTAGCTACTGGAGCATAAGTCTCCTCATAATCAATACCTTCTTCTTGATTGTAGCCTTGAGCCACAAGCCTAGCTTTGTTTCTAGTGATTATACCATTTTCATCTAGTTTGTTGCGAAAAACCCATTTCGTACCAACTATGGTATGATCTTCGGGTCTTGGCACCAAATCCCAAACGTCATTTCGTTCGAATTGGTTAAGCTCCTCTTGCATTGCCAAGGTCCAAAATTCATCCCCAATTGCTTCAGAGATGGTTTTGGGTTCAATTTGAGAAACAAAAGCAGTAAGTTCTAAGGTGTTTTTAAGGGAGTTTCGAGTACTTACCTTTCCTCCAACATCGCCGATTACTTGATCAAGAGGGTGATCTTTGATCGTCCTCCATTCCTTTTGTTCTTTTGTTTCACTTTCCAATTGTGGAGCTTCTTCCGTTGATTGTTCTATAATTTCATCATTGTTTTCCTTTGGCGGTTCTTCATGTATTTTGTTTTTCAAATTACTCAAGATATCTGCAAGATCAAAACCACAATCCTTTCTCGCCAAGCGAGCATTATCTTCGGAAAACACAACATGTGGGGATTCCTCCACAATTTGGGTTCTTTTGTTAAAGACCCTATATGCTTTACTACGTGAGGAATAACCAATAAAAATAGCTTCATCCGATTTTGCATCAAATTTACCTAATTGGTCTTTGCCGTTATTATGAACAAAACATTTACAACTAAAAACACGTAAGTGGGAAATATTGGGTTTTCTACCCTTATACAGTTCATATGGGGTTTTCAAGAGTATCGGCCGAATTGCTACTCTATTTAAAACATAGCAAGCGGTACTCACGGCGTCCGCCCAAAAGTGTTTGGGAATCTTAGCTTCGTCGAGCATGGTTCTTGCCATCTCTTCGAGACACCTATTTTTCCTTTCCACCACCCCATTTTGTTGTGGTGTACGTGGAGCGGAAAAGGTATGCTCGATTCCGAGTTCGTCACAAAAATCTGCAAAGAGATTGTGATCAAACTCTCCCCCATGATCACTTCTAATTGAAGTGACGGTAGATTCCTTTTCGTTTTGAACACGTTTAAGAAAATACTTGAAATTTTGAAAAGCATCGCTTTTATTTGCAAGAAATAGCGTCCATGTAAATCTAGAAAAGTCATCAACAATTACAAAAGTATATTTATTTCTACCTAGACTTTCAATACGAGAAGGTCCTAGTAAATCCATATGAAGTAATTGTAAAGGTCTAGAAGTTGAAACAATATTTTTGGATTTAAAAGATGCTTTGGTTTGCTTCCCTTTTTGACAAGAATCACACATAGAATCATTTTCAAACTTTAAATTGGGAAGACCAACTACTAAGTTTTGAGAAAGCAATTTATTTAAAAGATGCATGTTCATGTGTGCTAATCTACGATGCCACAACCAAGTATTATCCTCTTTGCTCATTAAGCAATCAACATATTCGGGAGAGGAGTTTGCAAGATCAACCATATAGATATTATCAATTCTAAAACCACGAAGTATGATCTTGAAGTCACTTTGTCTAAACACAAGACATTCATCCGAATCAAATAGAGCAAGATTTCCCTTGTCACATAATTGGCTTATGCTCAAGAGATTATGCTTCAACCCTTTCACAAGCAATATATATTTAATAGAGGAGTTTTCGTCCTTACCAACCGATCCGATGCCGATTGTTTTTCCTTTATTGTTGTCGCCGAAAATGACGTTTCCTCCTTCTTTGTGCTCTAGTTGAAGGAATTTGGATTCATCTCCCGTCATATGTTTGGAGCATCCACTATCAAGGTACCATAGTACACTTGATCCCTTCAAGCACACCTACAAAACAATTTAATATTCTTTAGGTACCCATGCCATCTTGGGTCCTTGGGGGTTAGACAAATAATGATTATAGTCGTACGAGAAGTCTCTATGCTTTGCGAAACACATCGGTGCAATGTGACCTATACGATTGCAGTAATGACATGTTGCGTTCGGATTGTGCCTGTGTCTAGGTGGAGCAAAATACGTTCTGGGTGATCTATAGTCATTCCTCGATGCGTTGAAATTTCTAGAATCATTTCTAGGTTGTCTAGGGTGATTTATCCTAGATTCGTTAACAATCATCCTAGAATTCTTTCTAGGTGATCTAAAGTGGTTAATTCTAGACTCATTGTACCAATTTCTAGAATTGTATCTAGGTGTTCTAGAATTATTAACCCTAGACTTGTTTTCATACATCCTAGCGTAGTGTCTAGGTGGTCTAAAGGAATTTGTCCTAGACTCGTTTACAGCCCTAGAGTTATTTCTAGGTGGAGCAGTAGGATTTCTATTGTAATTTCTGTTTTTATGCCATTGATTACTCTTAGACGTTTCCTTTTCTTCAATAACCTTAGGAACGTCTACACTATGTGATTCTAAGGTTTTCCTAAGTTCTGCGTTTTCTAACTTCAAAGAGTCGCAGGAAGTACAAGTAGAGCATTTATCAATATAAGAAGCTTCATGCATAATCTTAATGACTTGTCTAAGCTCTACACTATCATTTTGAAAAAATTGATTTTCTTTTACAAGATTCTCGTTATCACGAGACAGATTTTCAAAATCCTTTTGTTTTAAAGAGAATTGATTTTCGAAATCTTTTTCTTTCAATAAAAAGCGTTCTTCAAAATCCTTTTCTTTTAAAGAGAGATTTTTCTGGAAATCTATTTCTTGCTGGGAAAGTGATTTCTTCAAATCTCTAATCATTTTAACAGCATTTTCATATTTACCAAACATATCTTCATAGGCATTTTGAAGTTCTTCAAACGAGAGAGAGTTAGAAGTGCTTACCTCTTTTTCTTTGTCGTCGGCCATCAGGCACCTGATATTTGATTCATCATTTGAGCATTTTTCCACTTGAGATGTTCTTTCATGAATTTCTTCAAGCTTATCCCACATTTCCTTAGCAGTTTTGTAGTGGGAGATTTTTCGCCAGATTTCCTGGTTCAAGGATTTATACAACATATTTATCGCATTAGTGTTGTATTCACTTACCTTGGCTTTTCCAACTTTTGTCGTCATTTGATTTCCATGCTTGATGATTTGCCATAGATAGAGGTCGTTTGCTAGCGTAAAAACTCTCATTCGTTCTTTCCAAACTGAGTAGTTGTTTTCACCCAATTTTGGAGGCGACGTGTCGCATTCACCTTCACCTATTCCTGCAAAAAAGTCACGAGTAGAAGCCATGGATGGTTCTCTCAAACTGTTAAGTTTTTCAGAGAGTTGGGCTCTGATACCAATTGTTAGAAACTACGCTTAACGCTAGAGGGGGGTGAATAGCGTTTTAATGAAATTTAGCGTTTTCTTGCGGAATTTAAATTTTACAGGAAGTAAATAAGTGCAATAAAAATAACTTACACAAGGATATATCCTGGTTGGCCACAACAGTGGTTAGTCCAGTCCCCGAGAGACTCTCTCGAGATTTTCTACTAACTTGTTAAGCTTACGGGTGCTTAACAAACCTTTACAGTTGCTCGGAGATACAATCTCAAAGACTTCACTTGCTCGGAGGTTCCTCACCTCAAAGACTTCACTTGCTCGGGGATACAATCCCAAAGACTTCACTTGCTCGGGGATACAATCCCAAAGACTTCACTTGCTCGGGGATACAATCCCAAAGACTTCAACAGAGGAAGCACAAGTTCCTCAACACAAGAGAATCAAAATTCTCTTACAAGTATTTGAAATACTTGAACACTCACTTAACAAAGGTACTCCTTGATGAGTAGATATGAGTAAAATAATACGCTCAAGATCACAACAACTTTGAACAATAATATGGCTCTCAAATGCTTTATGAAATGAGTAGAAAATGATGAACAATTGAATGAAAGCTTAAAGCAATGTAATGATCAGTTAGTGTATGTTGTTGTGTTTAAAACACTGAGTTGAAGCTGTATTTATAGGTGCAAAACTTGGTCTTACCGTTGTCTAATTGCCAATTAAGAATTGCTGAATTTACTCAGTGACAATCGATTGTCATGACCGAACAATCGATTATCTGCCAGTCAGATCAAAAATCAATCCCAGATTTTACGCTTCATAATCGATTACTTACAATCCATAATCGATTACCGGCAAAATTCAAAAACAGATAATCGATTATACCAAATCCATAATCGATTACATTGGCAACGTTCTAAAAATCATTTCCGGATTTTAAGCACAACATCGATTATATAAAATCTATAATCGATTACTTCAGCAACGTTCTAAAAATTATTTCCAGATTTTAAGCAAAACATCGATTATATGAAAACCAATAATCGATTACTTTGAGGTATTTGAAAATCATTTGACAACGGTCAGCTTCAACAATCGATTGTCCTTTGCAACAATCGATTACTTGTTATTTTCTGAAAATCATGAAACTTACTGTCTCAGTGATAATCGATTATCTAAAGCCATAATCGATTACTTGTTATTTTTTGAAAATCATAAAACTTACTGTCTCAGTGATAATCGATTATCTAAAGACATAATCGATTACTTAATTAAATTTAAAATCACTGGAAGACATTGTCTCAACATAATCGATCACCATTAGTTCATAATCGATTATTGTGAGTATTGAAAAACTTTACTATCAACACCAATCGATTGGCATTTGATCAACTTGGTGGTCATGCCTAGTAATTTTGAGGTGTTGGCACACCATTGACCAGCTTGTCAGTCTAAATTGAAGAGTTAAGACCTGTTAAAGGACAGGTTCAGCACATGTATGGGATGTGGTATGGGATTCATAACAGAAACAGAAGACAAAGGAAGACGGGCAAAGGGCATGATTAGTAATGAAACATGCCGAGACACCTTTTACTTGGGTCAAAGTTCAGTTCATGGACAACAAACCAAATTGCCATGCCCTAAATCCCCATTTATAAACATATAGAGAGGTCAGGGGGTAGGTATCAAGCATTTATAGGAAAGTAAAGTAAACATAGCATCTGAACATGTTAAATTCTAGAGGTAACAGACATAGATATAAAGACTTGTAAATAAACACATTGGAGTGATACTGGGATCAAAATTAGGACATACAAGTTTCCGGGACGTAAATGAATGAAAGCAGAAATCTTGTAAGACAAATTTCCAAGCAAGCAATATAAAAGATTTCAGAAAAGAGCATAGAAGAGCATGTGTAAGAGTATGCAATTCAAAGGGTTCAGTAAGTGATGTTGTAAAATGATAGATGGGTCGTCCCCTTTTTTAGTGTAGCAAGCAAGTAAGAAAAGGTAAGAAAATAACATTGAAATCAATCTCCCTTTAATTAAGGGACTCTGATCTCAATTGGGTAAAGACAATTAAGGAAAGAGTTGATCAGAACATTTTTCCGAGAAGTACAATAAATGGTAAATACATAAAAGATATTTTAAGGAATAAGTCCAGTGGTACTTGGTTTGTGAAAAAATAAGGAAAGGGAATGAATCAAACAGCTAATAAAAATCAAAGTTGAAAGCCTTGTTCGAATGAAACAGGTCAGAGATGTGGTAAAGGAAAGCTCAATTAGATAAAATTAGTAACAATCAAGTAAACAACATTAAAGGAATTAGAATCAATTAGCAGTTGGCGAAATCTTTTGAAAGAAAAGTTCTTATATATAAAGCACATAGACATGTCAAACAAGAAAGAGTTGTTATGCTAATTAGAAAAGACTAGCAAGAAAGTTTCAAAATCATAAGCAAAAAGGGTTCAAATTTAGTTCATAGACTCGGAATGAGTCTGAGAGAGTCAAGGATTCGGAGTAGCGCCCTAGTCCAAACACACAATCAAACTTGCCAAAAACCTCCAATCTTGGGGTTTTCGACTTGAGTCAGATACATAGACGAGAAGACAAATAACTAAACAGGCTAAGAGACCTCTTTCAGAGGCTCATGAGAAAACATACACCCATAGTAGTAGGTTCAAGGCAAATAGAATGTAGAAACTGATTTGAAACACAGGAAACACGTTATAAGCAAAGGTTGGAATTTGAACAAGTTTAGAAAAAGGGAGATAACACAAATGTGAACACAAGTAGATGGAGCATGTAAGAACATGAACAGAGTCCAGTAAACAAAAAAAAAGATAAACAAACAGTAAAAGTGTAGAGAGAACATAGCAAATATTAACAGGACTAACATGCATAGCAGAATCTTACACAAAGTTCAATAGAAAGCAGATAAAGGACCATAAGAACTTAGCCAGAAAAATATAGTAGAAAACATAAGAATCGCCGGGAAAGGTACAACAAGAAAACATATAGGAACAATACAGTACGATAAATATGTAAGAACATAATAAAATATAGTAGAAAAGATTTACAAGACCATATAAAAATACACAATAAAAGAAACATACAAAGACGATACGAGAACACAGCAGAGGACAACACGGAAGAAAACTCCAAAACATTTTCCAAAAAACCCTAAATCGCCAAAGAAAGGTTTTAAAAAAATAATTTTCAAAGAAAACATTAGGGAAATCATTTGAAAACTCACACATAGCATAGATAAACTACAGATCTTTAAAGATTCAAAGGAACCCTAGAGCGAGAAAGGCTTTAGAAAAGGTCCGATCTAGGTCGGATAAGGCCGGAATCAGGCACAGGAGGCTAAGATACGCTTAAGCCAAGCAGAGATGGCCGGAAACCTCAAACAATCAAAAGTTTGGTCTCGAATCCTTCAAGCATCAGACACACAAGTGTAATAGGAAGTGAGCATATGTCATTTATGGCCAGAGAAGCCATAGATTTCGCTTGGATTGTGGTCGGAGACGATGGAGGTCATTAGAGAAGAGGGAACCAGAAAGTTCTAGAGAGAAGTGAAAGGGATAGAAGATATAGAGAGAGACGGTCTCAAAGAAATGAGGGGTTGAGGGGGGGTCGTTGCGGGTTTAATTATGGTAATAGTAATCTGGGCCGTTGATCTTGTTTAATCAACGGCTCAGATTAGTTTGGTATTATGTCGAGTTTGTTTGGGTATTGGGCTGCGTTATATTAGGGATTGGGTTGGGTCAATAAAAATCTAATGGGGGTGTGGCCAAATTGGCTAAAATTTAAATAATAAGGGGTTGTTTGTTAAATAGTCAATTTTCCCACTTTTATAATTTTATAAAATAGTTAAACAGATTTGAAAATGAATTAAACATACTGGACTGATTAATAATGTATTAATATTAATAAAAAATATTAAAAGTGATTTTATGATTAAAAAATGTTGTTATTTGTAAAATAGGCTATAATTACAATTATATACAACTTAGCTTTAAAAATACCAAATAAATATATAAAAATATGAAAAAATTACCTTATTTATATCTTGGTATAAATATGATAATGAAAATAAATTACTCACCAAAAAATGCTAGTTTGGAAATAATTATTGAATTTTGTAGTATTAAATTAAATGATAAATTGATTTTAAAATCTTTAAAAATAAAAGAAAAATACCAAACTCTTGGGCATGCTTATATATGCATGTACATGCTATTTTGAGTATAAAAAATACCTAGGGAAAAGATGGGTATCAAACATCATGTGACACCAGATTTTGGATAGAGGCTATGAAGAACTTCCGTGTTGTTATTCAACTTGAATTAATATTAAGTCTTCCGCTTGTTTAGTTAACAGTAGCTTTTATCTTGTTGTCATTAATTATTAGAATGGGTTATGTGGTTGTAGAAAACTGATTGAATTTGGCTTACCTAGCTCTCATTAGTAGGAGCCATCACAACTCCTGGAGGGAGGGGGAATCCGGATCGTGACAAGTTGGTATCAGAGCACTAGGTTACATAACTCTCACAACTCATGGACAAACTTAGTAGAGTCTGAAAGTCCGGTACGGAGACATATGTACTTATCCCCCATAGGCTACAAAGTTAGGAAAACTTCGCATTCGTTCTTTCTTGTCGTACGGTTCTGTTTCTCAAATATTGATTGTCTATCTACTTTATTCTTTCGCAGATGGCAAGAAGACACGCTTCCTCATCTTCTGATCAGTAGTCCGAGCCCCAGGCAGCCCCTACTAGGGGCAAAGGGCGAGGCCAAGGCCGTGCTAGAGGCCGAGGTGGGGCAGAGCTCAGCCCCGAGCATCAGCACCAGTGGTGGAGCCTCAGATTCACTTCGACGAGGAAGTTCCGGCCCCAGCTCCAGCAGTTCTGATGGGACCAGTTCAGGTCCCAAAGGGATTTATTGCTACCCTAGTTCTTAAGGACGTTTTGGTCCGATTGGTGGGTCTTATGGAGAGTGTTGTCTAAGCGGGTTTGCTTCCTGTAGCATCAACCATCTCTCAGGATGGAGGAGGAGCCCAGACTCCAGATACTCATACTCCAGAACAGGTAGCTTCCTAGGTTCAAATTCTAGTGGTCCAGCCAGCTATGGCAGTCCAGCCGGGAGTGGTTGTTCAGACCGACGGTGGAGCGGCTATGTCCGTAGATGCTTTGTGGAGGTTGGATAGGTTCACCAAGATCTTCACTACTACCTTTAGCGGTTCACCCACCGAGGACCCTCATGATTATTTGGATAGCTGCCACGAGTTTATTCGGAACATGGGAATTGTTGAGTTTAATGAAGTTGATTTCACTGCATTTTGCCTATTGGATCCGCCAAGACTTGGTGGAGGGATTTTTGCTTAGCTAGACCAGCGGGGTCTCCAGCCTTGACCTGGGAGCAGTTCACACATACATTTCTGGAGACGTTTCTCCCTGTCACACAGCGTAAGGCCTATCGGAGGCAGTTCGGGCATCTCCATGAAGGGTCCATGTCAGCCACCTAGTACGAGACCAGGTTTATTGAGTTGGCTCGCCATGTTATTATCATACTCCCCACTGTGAGGGAGGGAGTGAGACGGTTTATTGATGGACTCATCCACCCTATTCGTCTCCATATGGCTGGAGAGTCGGGAAGTGATATCACATTTAGGAGGCATCCAATGTGGCCTGGAGTATTGAGATGGTATTGTCACAGGGGGTGGTCATAGAGCAGACAAAACACCTTGTCAGTCAAGCTGATTTAGTGGTGCCTCATCTGGAGGAGAAGATACATACGATAAGGGTCACCCTCCTAGACCTTTCCAGTCAGCACTTCTTGTTTCTCATGGTAATTGAAGTGCTCGTGGTTCTTAGCCACATTATTCTGATCAGCAGCCTTAGAGTACACCATTAACACCTATCAATGCACCACCACTTCAGAGTTTCCAGGGTCGCCAGTCCCAGCAGTCGAGAGCTTGTTTTACTTGTCGTGACACAAGGCACATTGCTAGGTATTGTCCTTGACCTTCGAACAGTTCTTCACAACAGGGTTCCCGTGCCATGGTACAGGCACCAAATGCTCTACATCCTGCCCAACTGGTTAGAGGCGGGGGTAGAGATGCTAGAGGTGGAGGTAGAGGTCATAGAGGTGGAGCTTAGGTTGCCATGGGAGGAGGCTAGCCAGTAGTCGGTCGTCCTAGAGATGCGGTTTCAGGAGGTGGGGCCCAGCCCCAGTGTTATGCTCTTCCAGCCAAATCAAAGGCTAAGTCTTCAAATGTAGTCATTACAGGTACTATTCTAGTTTTTGATAAAGGTGCTTCAGTGTTATTTGATCCAGGGTCTACATATTCGTATATGTCATCTTATTTTGCACCATACCTGGTCATGCCTAGTGATGCATTGAGTATTCCTATTTATGTATCTACACCAGTGGGTGATTCTATCATGGTCGACCGAGTTCATCGTTCTTGTGTTGTGGTGATTGGGGGTCTTGAGATCCGTGTTGACTTGTTGTTTCTAGACATGGTCGACTTTGATGTCATATTAGGGATGGATTGGTTATCCTCCGTATCATGCTATTTTGAATTGCCATGCCAAGATCGTGATCTTAGCATTACCAGATTTGCCCCATTTAGAGTGGAGAGGGAGTCCTGGTCATTCCACTCACAGTGTTATCTCATATGTAATGGCTCGACGTGTGGTCGAGAAAGGGTGTTTGGCTTATTTGGCTTATGTCCGTGATTCCAGTGCTAAGGTCCCCTCTATTGATTCTGTTCCCATTGTTCGAGAGTTCCCTGATGTGTTCCCATCGGACCTACCGGGTATGCCGCCCAACATGGATATTAACTTTTGCATTGATGTGGCTCCGGGCACTCAGCCCATTTCTATCCCGCCATATCGCATGGCCCCACTTGAGTTGAAAGAGTTAAAAGATCAATTGCAGGACTTGTTGGAGAAGGGCTTCATTAGGCCCAATGTACATCCTTGGGGTGCATTTGTATTGTTTGTTAAGAAGAAGGATGGGTCAATGAGAATGTGTAATGACTACCGGCAATTGAACAAGGTAACGATCAAGAATAAGTATCCACTGCTGAGGATTGATGATTTTTTCGATCAGCTTCAGGGTGCCAGAGTATTTTCCAAGATTGACTTGCGACCTGGTTACCATCAGTTGAGGATTAGGGCATCCGATGTCCCTAAGACAGCTTTCCGCACTCGGTATGGGTATTATGAGTTCTTGGTCATGTCGTTTGGGTTGACCAATGCCCCAACAACATTTATGGAGTTGATGAACCAAGTATTCATGCCTTATTTGGACTTGTTCGTGATAGTCTTTATTGATGATATTTTTGTATACTCCCGCATCCAGGAGGAGCACAAGCAACACCTTAGAGTGGTTCTTCAGACTCTGAGTGATAGTCAGTTATATGCCAAGTTCTCCAAGTGCGAATTCTGGCGGAATTTAGTAGTATTTCTTGGTCACGTTGTATCAGCAGAGGGTATTCAGGTGGACGCAGAAAAGATTGAGGCAGTCAAGAATTGGCCTAGACCAGCATCAGCTACAGAGATTCGGAGTTTCTTGGGTTTGGCGAGCTACTATCATCGGTTCGTGGAGGATTTTTCATCTATTGCAGCCCCGATGACCAGGTTGACCTAGAAGGGTGCCCAGTTCAGGTAGTCAGACGAGTGTGAGGCAAGCTTTAAGAAGCTCAAGACAGTTGTGACTACGGCACCGGTGTTGGTTTTGCCTAAAGGATCTGGTATATTGTGATGCTTCCCGTATGGGGATTGCTACAGTGTTGATGTAGAATGGCAATGTCATGCCTATGCTTCGAGGTAGTTAAAGATTCACAAGAAGAACTATATGATTCATGATCTAGAGTTGGCAGCTATTGTTCACGCCTTGAAGATTTGGAGGCACTATTTGTATGGCGTGGCATGTGAGGTGTTCACTGACCAAAAGAGTCTTCAATACTTGTTTAAGAAAAAGGAGTAGAATTTGAGGCAGAGAATGTGGTTGGAGTTGTTGAAGGACTATGATATTACCATTTTATATCACCCGGGGAAGGCCAATGTGGTAGCCGATGTGTTGAGTAGGAAGTCAGCCAATATGGGTAGTCTTGCTTATATTCTGGTCAGCCAGATACCACTTAATTTGGATTTTTAAGCTCTGGCCAATTGACTCGTGAGATTGGATATTTCTGAGCCCAGCCGAGTGTTAGCATGCACGGTTGCTCGATCTTCATTATTGGAGTGTATCCGTGATCGACAGTTTGATGATCTCCATTTATAAGTCCTTAGAGACACGGTGCCAAGCAGGTGACCTTAGGTGATGATGGTATTTTGAGGTTGCAGGGGAGATTTTAAGTGCCCAATATTGATGGGATTTGAGAGTTGATCTAAGCAGATGCACATAGTTCCTGGTATTCTATTCATTCGGGCTTCGCAAAAATGTATCAGGATCTGAGGCAGCATTATTGGTGGCGCAGAATGAAGAAAGATATTGTAGCATATGTGGCTCGATGATTGAATTATTAGTAGGTTAAGCATGAGCAGTAGAGGCCTGGGGGATTGTTCCAGAGGATTGAACTATCCGAGTGGAAGTGGGAGAGGATTACCATGGATTTCGTTACTGGACATTCGTTGACCCGGAAGAGGTTTGATGTAGTTTGGGTCATTGTTGATAGACTGACCAAGTCACCGCATTTCATTCATATGGCAGTCTTCTATTAATCTGAGAGATTAGCTGAGATTTATATATGAAAGATTTTCCTCCTTCATAGTGTGCAGGTATCTATCATTTCGAACAGGGATATGCAGTTTACCTCGTGCTTCTGGAAAGTAGTTCAGCAAGAGTTGGGCACTCAGGTGGAGTTGAGTAAATCATTCCATCCCCAGATGGATAGTCAATCCGAGCGGACTATTCAGATCCTAGTGGATATGCTCCAAGCCAATGTCATTGACTTTAGAGGCTCGTGAGATCAGTTTTTGCCCTTAGCGGAGTTTGCCTACAACAACAGCTACCAGTCAAGCATTCAGATGGCTCCTTATAAGGCTTTATATGGAGGCATTGTCGGTCTCCAGTTGGATGGATTGAGCCAGGAGAGGCTTGGTTCTTGGGTACAGAATTGGTTCAAGAGGCCTTAGAAAAGGTCAAGATCATTCAGGATAGGCTTCGTTTGGCTCAGTCTAGGAAAAAAGAGTTATGCATACCGCAAGGTTCAAGATATGGCATTTATGGTTGGTGAGCTAGTATTTCTTCGAGTGTCGCCTATGAATGGCGTGATGAGATTTGGAAAGAAGGGCAAGCTTAGCCCTAGGTTCATTAGTCTGTTTGAGATTCTTGATCCAGTAGGAGAGGTGGCCTATAGACTAGCATTGCCGCCTAGCTTATCAGCCGTGCATCTAATTTTTCACTCGTCCATGCTTCGCAGTTATCATGCCAATCCCTCCTACGTGTTGGATTTCAGCACTGTCTAGTTGGACAATGACCTGTCCTATGAGGAGGAGCCAATGGCTATTCTAGACCAGTAGGTTTGACAGTTGATGTCGAAGAGTTTTCTTTCTGTGCGTGTTCGGTGGAGAGGTCAGCCTCCTAAGGCATCGAACTGGGAGACCGAGTTTGATATGCGAAGCTGTTATCCCCACCTTTTCTTCGACTCAGGTACTTCTTTCTTTTGTCTGCTCGAGGGCGAACAATTGTTTTAGAGGTGGAGAATGTGACGACCCAAAGGGTCATCACCTATTTCTTTATTCATTTTGTGTCTCGTGGGTCTTGAAAACCTTATTTATGGTTGCCTCGATTTGTGTGCGCAGTCCAGGCATGTAGCCAGAAAGCTTAAAAATGAATTATGTGAGGAAAATATTAAATTTTGACATTAAATTGAATACATTTGACTTTAGTCAATATTTTGGATAAACAGACCCGGACCCATGATTTGACGGTCCCGGAGGGTCCGCAGGAAATATGGTACCCACATGCCCGGAATCGAATTCCAAGGTCCCAAGACCGAGATATAAATTTTTGTGTGAAATTGTTTTCTGATCATATTTTGGTTCCGGTTCCCGATACAAGTCTTATATATGGTTAATGCTTTCTGTAAAGTTTGGTTGAAAGCGACGTTGTTTGACGTATTTCGGACTTAAAATGAGAATTTCATGTTTTACGGAAAATTTGGAGGAAATCATGGATTTTGAGGCTCGATTTAATGCTTATGATGTAATATTTGCGATTTGATCATATGGATAAGTCCGTAGGATGATTTTGAGGTGATGTGTATGTTTCGTTAGGAGCCCTAGAGCTTGGGTGAGTTTCGAGTAGGTTTCGGGACGCCCTAGGCTTAAAAGATCAGGTGTTGCAGGTTCCTGAAATATGTTGCAGACTCTGAACCCTCCAGCATGGTCCGCGTGGAAATGCATGCGGCCGCGGAGGGTCTAGCACTGTCGCAGTGGCCTTTGCGCTATCTGCGGTGGGTGATGTGTGGCCGCGGTTGGCTTTGCGCGGTCCGCACGGGGCTAAGATCCACAGGCCATTGGGTCTTCAGCTAGGCCAGCGCGACCGTGGTCCTTTTTGCACGGTCTGCATTGGGAGACTTCAGAGGGTATAAGTACAAGGGAATCTCAGTTTATTTTCACTTTTCAAAAACCCAGAACATAAGGGACGATTTCCCAAATGATTTTTCTTCTTCAAAATGATTGGTAAGTGATTCCTAACCTATTTTCTTCACTCCTTAGCATCTTTTAACATGATTTCAACTTCAAATCAAAGATTTTAATAGGGAAATATGGATATGTTGGGTAGAGCCTAGGTTTTTCAAAACTTTGGGGATATGGGCCTCAATTTGGGGTCTGATTTCAAAAAAAAATTAATAGATGTGCATTCGTGGGGGAATGGGTAATCGGGTTTTGGTTCGAACCTCGGGTTTTGACCATGCGAACCCGGGAGCATTTTGGGGATTTTTGGGCAAAATTTTTGGAAATCATTTTTATGCACTCAAATTGATTCACGGACCGCGACCATGGTCATTTTTTCGCGGACCGCGCTGGTATTTTTGCGCGGCCACAGTCGATTTTGTGCGGCTGCGGAGATGAAAATCTAGGATTTACTCGATAAATATGAGGTTTTGGGTTTTATTTGATATTTTGCCCTAGAGAACTCGGATTTTGGCGATTTTTCAAAGTTTTTTCAAGAAATTCATCCAGGTAAGTGATTCTAACTCAAATTTGACTAGAGTACATAAATATATCATTGAATTCATCATTTAATTCGTGATTCAGGATGGAATTTAGGAAGAAAATTGTGGAATAAACGATAATATATCCAAATTCCATCCCTCTTGGTTGAAAGGAATTCCTATAGATCCAACAAAAAAAGTAAAGAGTCCTAATACAAATATTGGGAATAGCATAGTATTGTCCGATTCATAAGGATAGGAATAAACCGCTTTATGCTCAAAATGAGCAATAGTCATAAAAGGTCGTGTCATCTTTCTTCCATTTTTATCAATTGGATATTTAGTTTTTTCAAAAAAATAAGTACTTTCATTATTATTCATAGTTAATAAACAAGAGTTTTTCTTAACTCCGTTTTTACCCCATAGAGATATTGAATAGAAGGGGGTTTTTTGTTTCCCACCATAATTTTGAAAATGAGCGTTTAAATGCCCTTCAAAAGTAAGTAAATAGATCCGAAACATATAAAAGCATCTTTTAAAAACATAAAGTGATGATTTGAAGGAGAAAATAGTGTCGGAATTGGATAATTTACGTATATATAGACTCATGGCGAGATAGACTCCATTGATGTAAAATTTTCTGGAATTTGAGAAGTGCGCCCGGGGCTCGGGTTTTGCTAAAAAATGAGATTTTTGCTATTTTTTGATTGTTTTCGGTTGGATATTATTCCATTGGCATATTGTGATGAATTCGTTGTGATTTTGATTGGATTCGATGCGTGAGGAGGACGATTTGAGAGACAAAAGCATATCGGGCTTGGATTTTGGTCGGTTAAGATGAGTAATAGATGTAAATGATGTCATGAGGGTTTGAAATCCCCGATTTGTACATCGTAGCTATATTGACGTGACTTTCACACCGGATAGCGAGCGTGGGGTAGAGTACCATTGGGGATTGCGACTTGGTCCGTCCCAGTAGATTAACATACTGTGTATTTAATTAAAATTTAATTATTATTATTATAATTGAGCCGATTGCTATGATTGGGCTTCTTGCCAATTGATTGAATCCTTCAGGAATTGCTATTACTGGTTTCCTACCATTTTTACGTATTATTGAACTCAGTCCTGGCATTTAATATTATATTTCAAACTCAGCCATATTTTCTCAAACTTGAAACTTAAATAATATTTCTAATGAAGTTTGGCCTGAAGAATTATATATTGTTGTGCCCGAGGGGCTTATGTGATTCTGGACTGAGCATGGGATCGAGCTGCGCGCCGTAGCAATATAATGTGGATATTGATATGAGGCCAAGGGCCTAGCTAATGCCACGAGATGGCTTATATTGCGCTTGGACCGTAAGGGGCTTCTGCACACCCCTAGTGAGCGCCGTCGATGATAAATAAAGGGAGCGGGCTGCACGCTGCAGCGGGTACTAGAGAGTACCGGACAAGGCGTTACATTTAATGTTTGCATGTCACTTTCTTACTTATCTGTTGTAGCATTTCCATAATTTATGTTATGGGTGTACTGATTTAATACTATCTTGTTCAAGTTGCTGTATTTATAGAATTACTTTGCGCCAATTCATGATTTCTTATTCTCAGCCTTTATTTATGTTTATTACTCACTGGGTTGGAGTACTCACATTTATCGCTACACCTTGCGTGCAGATCCAGGTACATCTGAGGATGAGTGAGCACTTCTCTACCGAGCAATTATTGGGGAGCATCAAGTTAGCTGCATTACGTTCGTAGTCCTAATCTTCCTTCTACCGTATTTGCTTTATTCCTCATTTCTTTAGAACGATATATAGTAGATTGATACTCAAATATTAGAAGCTCAAACTTGTGACACTGGATTCTTCGGGCTGTGTATTTATTTTTATTACTTGGGATTATGCATGTTTTAGTTTTATTGCAGATTTTCATGATTATGATTTAGTACATTATCTGTGTTAATTAACTCTGGAATGGTATAAAAGTGGTTAAGACTATGGAATTGGTCGGGCTTGCCTAGCAAGATGTTGGGTGTCATCACTACCGGGGTTGGGGTCGTGATAAGTTGGTATTAGAACCTAGGTTACTTGGTCTCGCGAGTCATGAGCCAGTTTAGTAGAGTTTCACGGATCGGTACGGAGACGTCTGTACTTATACTCGAGAGGCTGCAGAACCTTTTTAGGAAAACTTCACATTCTTGAAACTATTGTCGTTCGGCTTTGCTGAACTGAGAACTAAACTTCTATTATTCTATTCTCTCACAGATGGTGAGGACACGAGCTACCGGACGTGGCAAAGGACCACTAGTACCACCTACTATGGCCACTAGAGGTCGTGGACACGGTCGTGGTCAGGGCAGAGGCGGAGCTGCCAGGGAAACACCTGCTGATCCACCAGTTGCCCCAGCTCAGGATCAGGCTCCAGTTGCAGACACACCAACAACACCTGTTCAGGCACCCGCGGTATCTATCGTGATTCCGGGCCTTCAGGAGACCTTGGCACATATATTATCAGTCTACACTGGCCTGTCTCGGGCAATTTCAGTTATCACGACATTAGCAGCTATTTCAAAGGCCACAGGAGGCAATCAGACTCGCCCTGCTCGCACACCTGAGCAGGTGGTGCAGGGACTACAGACACTAGAGGCACCTCCAGCTTAGCAGCTTGCACCATTTCAGGGCTTCGTTGTTCCAGCTATGCCAGATGATGAGCAGCGTCGTCTTAAGAGGTTCGGCAGGTCCAGCCGCCGACATTTAGTGGTGCTGAGGGTGAGGATGCCTAGGGTTTTCTTGACAGGTGTTAGCGTATACTCCGAACAATAGGGATCCTTGAGTCGAGTGGTGTGGCATTTACCACATTTCAGTTTGTCAGAGTTGATCTTACTTGGTGGGAGGATTTAGAGAGGCGTAGGACTGTCGGTGCAGCACTTCTTTCTTGGCAGCAGTTCTCCGACCTTTTCCTGGAGAAGTATCTACCTCAGTCCCGCAGAGAGGAGTTGCGTAGGCAGTTTGAGTGGTTGACGTAGGGGGATATGACGGTGACTCAATACGAGATAAGGTTCTCACAGTTGGCCCGCCATGCTATATGGATGGTTCCATCAGATCGAGAGAGGATTAAGAGATTTGCGGATGGCCTTAACTACCATCTCTGTATTTTGATGACTAGAGAGAGTATTGGGTGCTACATTTGAGCAGGTGGTGGATATCGCTCGTGAGATCGAGTTAGTTCGCCGTAGAGTGCAAGAGGAGAGGGAGGCCAAGAGGCCACGTGGATCGGGCAGTTATAGTGGTTCTCCTTCGAGGGGCTAGTTCCAGCATGCTAGAGGTCGTTCCTTCTGGCCTGCTCAGTAGGCTCGTCTAGAGTATCGTGGGGGATCTTCAAGCCGTGGTCATCATGGGTCCAGCAGGGCCAATCTTCACTCAGCGCCCTCCCTGCTCAGAGTTCATCTCATGCCCCATCAACTCAGGGTTCTTCTGCGCCGAGTGCATCTGCTAGTCACTCTGGCGCGAGAGGTTCCCTTCAATCCCCATCTCCATCACCGGGCACCTACTATAAGTGCAAAGAGTTTGGTCACTTGAGGAGGCAGTGCCTTCGACTTCGTGACAGATATCATCAGCAGAGGGGTAAGCCCTCGACTTCTGCTCCAGCTACTTCATCACCTGCCCAGCCATCTAAAGGTGGAGATCAGGCCGCCAGGGATTGCCCTAGAGGTGGAGATCGATCAGGCAGTGGCCAGGCTCGTTTCTATGCTATGCCAGGCAGAACAGATGCTATTGTATCAAACGGTGTCATTACAGGTATTATTTCAATCTGCCATAAAAACGCCTCAGTATTATTTGATCCTGGTTACACCTATTCATATGTGTCTTCATATTTTACTCGTTATGTATTAATTCCCTGGGAGTCCCAACCTTTACCTATTCATGTGTATACCCCGGTGGGCGATACGATTATTGTGGACCATATGTACCAGTCATATGTTGTGATTATTGGGGGTCTAGAGACCCAAGTTGATTTGTTGCTATTGAGCATGGTGGACTTCGACGTTATCTTGGGCATGGATTGGTTATCTCTGTGTCATGCTATTCTAGATTGTCATGCTAAGATAGTCACATTGGCTACGTCGGGTGTATCGCGGATCGAGTGGCGTGGCATGACTGATTATGTCCCTAGTAGAATCATTTCTTTCTTGAAGGACCAACGCATGGTTGGGAAGGGTTGTCTTTCCTATTTGGCGTTTGTGAGGGATGTTGGAGCGGGGACTCCTAGTATTGATTCTGCTCCAGTTGTAAGGGACTTTCCCGATGTATTTCTTCAGACCTGCCGGGTATGCCAAGACATGGATATTGATTATGGTGTTGACCTGGTGTTAGGCACTCAGCCCATCTCTATTCCACCATATCGTATGGCACCAAAAGATTGAAATAATTTAAGGAGCAAATTTAAGAGCTCCAAGATAAGGGGTTCATTCGGCCTAGTGTGTCACCTTCGGGTGCGCTAGTTCTGTTCGTGAAGAATAAAGATGACACAATGAGAATATGCATCGATTATAGGCGATTGAACAAAGTAACAGTAAAGAACAAGTATCCCCTGCCTCGCATTGATGATTTATTTGACCAGCTTCAGAGAGCAAGGGTGTTCTCCAAATTGATCTCCGTTCGGGTTATATCCAGTTAAAGATCAGGGACTCAGATATTCATAAGACTGCTTTCAGAACTAGATATGGTCACTATGAGTTTCTTGTTACGCCTTTCGGGTTGACCAATGCCCCAGCAGCATTCATGCATCTGATAAACAGTGTGTTTCGGCCTTATCTGGATTCATTTTTCATCGTCTTCATAGTTAATATCCTGGTATACTCGCGTAGCTTGGAGGAGCACACGCAGCATTTGCGAGTTATATTGCAGAGATTGATGGAGGAGAAGCTTTATGCAAAGTTCTCCAAGTGTGAGTTTTGGATCAGCTTAGTGGCTTTCTTAGGACACGTGGTGTCCAGCGAGGGCATTAGGTTGACCCAAAGAAGATAGAGGCAGTCCAGAGTTACCCTAGACCGTCCTCATCCACAAAGATTCGTATTTTCCTTGGGTTGGCAGACTACTACTGCCGTTTTGTTTAGGAGTTCTCATCCATCGCATCGCCCTTGACCAAGTTAACTCAGAAGGGTATTTCTTTTATATGGTCGGACGAGTGTGAGGAGAGTTTTCAAAATCTCAAGACAGCTTTGACCACAACTCCAGCATTGGTTTTACAGTCAGCTTCAGTTTCTTATACGGTATATTATGATGCTTCGCGAGTTGGGATTGGTTGTATAGTGATGCAGGAGGGTAGAGTTATCGCTTATGCTTCCTGAGAGTTGAAGCCCCATGAGCAGAACTACCCCGTTCATGATTTGGAGCTAGCTGCTATAGTTCATACATTGAAGATTTGGAGGCACCACCTATATGGCATATCTTTTGAGGTATTCATCGATCATCGCAGTCTTCAGCATCTATTCAAGCAAAAGGATCTTAATTTGAGGTAGCGCAGATGGCTAGAGTTACTGAAGGATTATGAAATTACTATTCTGTATCACCCAAGGAAGGCCAATGTAGTGGCAGATGCTTTGAGCCGAAAGGCGGTGAGTATGGGGAGCTTGGCGTACATTCCAGTTGAGGAGAGGCCATTTGCAGTCGATGTTCAGGCCTTGGCCAATCGATTTGTGAGACTAGATATTTCAGAGCCCAATCGGTGTTGGCTTGTGTGGTTTTTCGGTCTTCCCTGTATGACTGCATCAGAGATTGTCAGTATGAGGATCTGCATCTGCTTGTCCTTAAGGACAGGGTTCAGCATAGTGATGCCAGGGATGTGACCATTGGATATGATGGTGTGTTGAGGATGCAGGGCCGAATTTGCGTGCCTAATGAGGATGGGCTTCGGGGGTTGATATTGGAAGAGGCCCATAGCAAGCGGTATTCCATCCATCTGGGTGCAGTGAAGATGTATCAGGATCTTAGACAACACTATTGGTGGCGGAGGATGAATTGAGATATTTTGGAGGATGTATCCTGGTGTCTTAATTGTTAGCAGGTGAAATATGAGCATCAAAGACCGGGTGGTTTGCACCAACAGAAGGTTATTCCTAAGTGGAAGTGGGAGAGGATCACTATGGATTTTGTTACCGGACTCCCATGGACTTTGAAGAAATTCGATGCCATTTGCGTGATTGTAGACAGGCTGACCAAGTCCGCGCACTTCATTTCGATTTGTACTACTTATTCTTCATAGCGGCTAGCAGAGTTATATATTCGGGAGATTGTTCAGTTGCATGGTGTCCCAGTTTCCATCATATCAGATCGGAGCACTCAGTTTACCTCTCAGTTTTAGCAGAGGGTCCAGTGAGAGTTGGGTACTCATGTATGGTCGAGCATAGCCTTTTACCCTCAGACGGACGGACAATCCGAGCGCACCATCCAAATATTAGAATATATGTTACGCGCATGTGTTATTGATTTTGGTAGATCATGGGATCGGTTTCTACCGCTGGTAGAGTTTGCCTAAAATAACAACTATCAGTCTAGCATTCAGATGGCACCGTAAGAGGCTTTGTATGGGAGATGGTGTAGATCTCCAGTCGGTTGGTTCGAGCCCGGTGAGGCTAGATTGTTGGGTAAATATTTGGTTCAAGATGCATTAGATAAGGTGAAGGTGATTCAAGAGAGACTCCATACAGCGTAGTCGAGGCAGAAGAGTTATGCGGACCGGAATGTCCGAGATGTATCCTATATGATTGGTGAGAAGAATTTGCTGAAGGTTTCACTCACAAAGGGTGTTATGAGATTCGGAAAGAAAGGAAAGTTGAGTCTGCGGTTTATTGGGCCCTTCGAGGTACTTAAAATGATAGGGGAGGTGGCATATGAGCTTGCGTTGGCACCCAGCTTGTCGAGCGTGCATCCAGTTTTCCATGTTTCTATGCTCTGGAAGTATATTGGGGACCTGCCTCCAAGTTTTGGATTTCAGTACAGTCCAATTGGAGGGTGATTTGACCTATGATATAAAGCCAACAGCCATTTTGGATCGTCAAGTTCATAAGTTGAGGTCCAAGGATGTTGGTTCCGTGAAGGTGCAGTAGAGAGGTCGGCCATGGAGGAGGCTACCTAGGAAACCGAGCAGGATATACGAAGCAGATACCCTCACATATTTGAGGCTTCAAGTATGTTTCTTGACTCGCTCGAGGACGAGTGTCTGTTTAAGTAGGGAAGACGTGACAACCCGACCCGTCATCATCTGAGTGACCTTATATTTCCCCTATTTTCTACTTCCTTATGCTTCGTTATGAGTGTTTTGTAGGAACAGGTTGACTTGGATTGAATTGAGAAGGAAATGTGACACTTAGTCTCTTTAAGGAAGGCTTATTTTGGAAAAGCCGGATGTTGACTTATGTGCTAGGAGGCTCGGATGTAAATTCCGATGATTTGGTTAGCTTCGGGGGATGATCTGTGACTTAGGAGTGTGATCGGAAGTGATTTTGGAGGTCCGGTGTAGAATTAAGCTTGAATTGGCGAAGTTAGTATTTAGGAAAATTTCGATTGATATGTGAGATTTTGATCCGGGGGTCGGAATGGAATTCCAAGAGTTGTTGTAGCTTCGTTAGGTGATTTGGGATGTGCGTGCAAAATTTTAGATTTCATGGACGTTGTTTGGATGGACTTTTGATTGAAAGCATAATTTAAGAGTTCTTGGAGTTCTTAGGCTTGAATCCTATGTTAAATTGGTGATTTGATGTAGTTGTGAGCATTCCAAAGTTTTGAACAAGTTTGAACGATGTCATGGGATGTGTTGGTACAATTAGTTTGAAGTTCCGGAAGTTCCAGGTAGGTTCCGGGATGTTTTAGTGCGAAAATCATAGTTGTAGCAGGTCCAGAAGGGTTGCAGGCCTCAGGACTCACCCACGTGGTCCGCACGAAAAGAGTTGCACCCGCGGTAAGTGTTGTGTGGACTGCACCAAAGTGTGTGCGGCTGTGGTATGTGTCGTGCGGACCACACAAAAGTGTGTGCGGCCGCGGTGAAGAACCTTCCCACTGGTCCTACTTTGGAAGCTCATATCCTTTGATCTACAAAAAAATTTTGAGATGATTTAAAAATGAAAGTTTTAGTTCTTTGGATCTAGTTTTCAGAAATATAAATCTAGTTTTTAGAAATATATAGTAATTGTCATTTGGACATTTCTACTGAAAGTTATGGCCAAAATACAAAAGCTTGTCATTGTAGAGAACCCTGCGCAACCGCGATCATTTTTGCGCGGACCACGCTGGTATTTTTGCACGGCCGCAGTTGATTTTGTAAGGCCGTGGAGGTAGAAATCTAGGAGTTACTCGATAAATACGAGGTTTTGGGTTTTATTTAATATTTTGCCTTAGAGAGCTCAGTATTTGGCTATTTTTCAAAGTTTTTTCAAGAAATTCATCGGGGCAAGTGATTCTAACTCAAAATTGACTAGAGTACATGAATCTATCATTGAATCCATCATTCAATTCGTGATTCGGGATGAAATTTGGGAAGAAAATTATGGAATCTTTCAAAAATATAAAATGATCATTTGAAAGACCAAATGGTGTCGAAATTGGATAATTTTCGTATGTATAGACTCGTGGCAAGATAAGGACTCCATTAATGTAAAATTTTCTGGAATTCGAGAAGTGGGACCGGGGATTGGGTTTTGCTAATTTCGAGATTTTTACTATTTTTGATTATTTTGATTGGATATTATTTCATTGGCATATTGTGATGTATTCGTTGTGGTTTTGATCAGATTCGACGCGCGAGAAGGTCGATTTGAGAGGCAAAAGCATAGCGGGCTAGGATTTTGGCCGGCTTGAGATGAGTAATAGATGTAAATGATGTTCTGAGGGTTTGAAACCCTGAATTTGTACATCGTAGTGCTATATTGACGTGACTTGCACGCCGGATAGCGAGCGTGGGTAGAGCACCGTTGGGGATTATGACTTGGTCCATCCCGGTAGATGAATATACTACGTATTTAATTAAAATTTAATTATTATTATTATTATTATTTGACATGATTTCTATGATTGGGCTTCGTGCCAATTGATTGAATCCTTCAGGGATTGTTATTACTGGTTTCCTATCATTTTTACGTATTATTGAAATCGGTCCTGGCATTTAATACTATTTTTCAAACTCAACCATCTTTTCTTAATCTTGAAACTTAAATAATATTTCTAATGAAGTTTGGCCCGAAGGCTTATGTGATTCTGGATTGAGCATGGGATTGGGTTGCGCGCCGCAGCAATATTATGTGGATATTGATATGAGGCCGAGGGCCTAGCTGATGCCACGAGATGGCATATATTGCACTTAGGCCATAAGGGGCCCCTCCCGGAGTCTGCGCACCTCCAGTAAGCGTCGTCGACGATACATAAAGGGAGCGGGTTGCACGTCGCAGCGGGTACTAGAGAGTACCGGACTAGGTGTTGCAATTATTGTTTGCATGTCACTTTCTTACTTATCTGTTGTAGCATTTCCATAATTTTTGTTATGGGTCTACTGATTTAATACTATCTGGTTTAGGTTGCTGTATTTATAGAATTACTTTGTGCCTATTTAGGATATTTTATTCTCATCCTTCATTTATGTTTATTACTCACTGGGTCGGAGTACTCACATTACCCCCTGCAGATTGAGTGCAGATCCCGGTACATCTGAGGCTGAGTGAGGACTTCTCTACCGAGCAGTTATTCGGGAGCATCAAGGTAGCTGCATAACATCCGCAGTCGTGATCTTCCTTCGACCTTATTTGCTTTATTCCACATTTCTTTAGAACGATATGTAGTAAATTGATACTCAGATATTAGAGGCTCAAACTTGTGACACCGGATTCTTCGGGCTTTGTAGTTATTTTTATTACTTGAGATTCCGCATGTTTTAGTTTTATTCCAGATTTTCAGTATTATGATTTAGTACATATCTGTGTTAATTAACTACGAAATGGTATAAAAGTGGTTAAGACTACGGAATTGGTCGGGCTTGCCTAGCAGTGTGTTGGGCGCCATCACGACCTTGGTTGGGGTCGTGACACGAAATCAAGACAAAAGAGGATAGAAAATAAGGGCGTTATCTTACCCGTAAGGGGCCTACGACCATATCTCTCGTGGAAGGTCGACCACGTGCGAACTCCCGCTATATGGGGAAGGATGGCCTTGAACCACTCCGAATCCCCTCCAAGGGTGGCGGGGGTAGCTTCTCGGCTGCAAAACAACAAAGTAGATCAGCATACACTTCATGAAAGATGTAAGGGCCTAGACAAACCGAGTATTCCACTAGTCGGGGGTGGAAGCTTACGGGCATAATTCCACACCGCAGGAAATGCCGTTGGATCCACCACAAGGTGCTCAGTCCGCACATAGAAGAAGTTCTAAAAAAAGCAATGATTGGTCCTATCATCCATCTATACTACCAAGCCTTTCGACCCTCGAGGGCGCGCACGGATCAACGTGTCGCGAATCTTCTGGGGAGAAAACAAACTGAGCACGTGCCTCAAAGTGGCCTCACGACCGGCTAACTCCGCATATTTGATGAACATGAGAAATAGCTCGTAGAGGTAAGGGGAGAGATGGGCAGGACATACCTCATAATAATGGAAGAAATCGACTACCAGCCGGGGAAGCGGGAGTGTTAACGCTACAAGGAAAGGGTAAGTATAGAACATACAGAATCTGGGATGGTCAAATTGGATTCGGTCATCTCTCCCCGTCGGCACCATCTCAACATAGTTAGGAATTCCCCATTGTTCACTTAGACCCACTATCCCAACTTCCCCTATGAGGGCAGAAATATTTACCGACTCTTCCCCGCCGTAGACGCTAAAGTTTGCCACCACTCTCCCCGGGCGGGACAAAATTTCCTCCGTTAAAGGAACATTTTCACTTTCCATTGGTCCTGCGTCTCCGACTGCCGGAGCAGAATTCTCAGCTACCGAGGGGACGATCGAGGGATTATCACGAGAAGAAGTTCCTGCCATCATAAACCCACAAAAAAGAGAAGAAATAACTTTGCGGAAAAATGTAAAAATTGAAGATTATCGCGAGCAAGGGAGTAAAGAAAGGCCCAAATTAATAGAAATGGAGATATCCTGGAAATTCTCTCGATGATGAGCGATGAAATGTGAAAAGCAAATGACATATTTCTTCAATTTATAAGACATAAATTCTTCAAGCACGAAACCCAATAGTCGCCATTAGAACCTGACCGGGCGAAAATTGTTCGAATCATCGAGAACGTGCACCACTATGACCGTCTGCACGAAGCAACGCTCTATTTACCAATCGGCTCTTCGACTTCGAAACCATCGTGATGGTATACTAATACTAGATAGATGTCCCGGGCACTTTCAAAATTCATAATGCGTCTAAGGAACAAAATGTGAATCTGACTCCTCCCGATCATGTAATACATATGACCTGTCCGCCGAAGTCGGCAAGGCACGACATGACGAATGGAGGGACTAATTGTCTTGGCCAAAATCTGACCACACGACCTCGATGGAAATAATTAACCCCATTCCAACCATCTTATGAAAACAGTCAACATGTACGACTCAGACTCGTTACTGTTATTTTCGATATCAGCAATAAGGTCTAGGTCCCTCGACGATAAGAGAACACCTTCCCGACCTAACCATGATAAATCATGATAAGTTGAGGATATGTTCGACCATAAATAGAGAGTCAAAGAGACAAAAAAGGAGTCCGGCCCTAGCCTCCTTCTCCATTGCTCTGACAACCCAAAAAAGGGACAAGAAAACTCCATGAATAAAACCTCGAACCTATGGGCAATGGGGATCCATTCTTTTCGACTGCCCATAAATGGGACAATATGATTGTAATTTCTGGGACCTCTTCAAGGGGAGGCAAGGAAGATTTCTATAATCAATGAAGCTCTTCTAATGTTATTCTGTCCAATATTTTCATATTGATTCTGTCTTCCGATCCAGTATCAATTACGATTGGCTATGATTTACCCCTTATCTGCTCTACAAAATAGAATCAAATCATATGCGGGTGATGTTATTTCTGGCACATCTTGGATGGTAATTAAAGTCTGGATTGTCTATTAAAATCTTCAAATCCATCTTCAGGTACTCCATCACCAATACAAACAGATTAGGAGACATCGAATCTCTTTGTCTTAACCCCTTCTTTCCTTAGAATTTTGCGGTCAACCCTCCATTTAGTAGCAAGGAATAGCCTACAATAGTCATACATTCCATTATTAATTGCACAAGCTCGACAGGCATTCCAAACTCTAACAGTATCATCGATAAAAAAAGGCCATTCAACTAAGAGCCTGTTTGGCCAAGCTTTTCGGAGTCCACAAGTTTTTTTTTGTCAAAAAAATACTTTTTAAAATTTTAATGTGTTTGACCAAAATAAAAAGTACTTTTGGCCAACAATAGAAACATTTTTTCTGCTTTTTGGGAAGAGCAGAAAATTCTAGCTTCTTCCGAGAAGCAGAAGTAGAAAATTAATTTATTCAAAACAAAACTATACTCACCATAAATTTGTATTTTCTAAATTATCCTTTACATTTTCTTTCAATATATATATATATATATATATATATATATATATATATAATTTGCCCCTACTTTAATGCGTTAGCAGTGTGAGGTAATAAAAATATCACTCATCTTCAGTTTGAATGATAAAGATAAGAAATTTACTAATATCAAGTGCTAAAAAATGAATAACTAAATTAAATTATTTCTTTTTATGTATAAACGATATTATGATCTCCAAATTTATTTTACTTCTGTACTTCTGATCCTAATAACTTTCGTTTCAAAACCTTTTATCTCAAAGAAATTTCTATCTATTTTCCTTCTAACATATTCTATCACAACTGTAGGCAAAAATAAAGTTAAGAAAATAATAGTTCTAATACAAAAAACGGTGAACAATTTTAATTGACACCCATTATAATAGAGTAAATTCTTTTGAAATTATAAAGTGTTTCTTTATAACCGTTGAAAGTACTAAACTTTATGTTGAACTTTTCTTATATATGTACATATAATTTTTAAAATAATGGTAGAAATTTAAAAAAAAACTATTCAAAAAGAGCAAAACCCAATGAGAAGACAATAAACGAATTTGAAAGATTCATATATATATATATATACATATATATTTGTTTATTGTCTTTTCATTTGATTTTTAATTTTTTTTTAATTTCTACCATTATTTTAAAATTAAAGATATCAAATGAATGAACATCTTGTAATTTTTCAAATTTTTTTTGACTTTTCTTGTTTTTGATGTTTTCTTTGACTAATTTTGTTTTTTTATTTCTCTAAATTAATAAATTTCCTAAAACTCTCCTAATAACTTTAATAGATTCATCTCCTTAATACTTTATGCAAAATGAAGAGTCTTATTATTACTATAAATAGACTTCTTCTCCTTTTTTCTTGTGCATATTCTTTTTTTTGTCTCTTATTCCTCTTTAAAATAACAAACTAACAACCACTATAAGTGTTTCTTTGTTTTGTAGTATGCCAATTTATTATACTTAGATGTACTTTTACTTTTATTCTTTTTCGTTTCTTTCTCTTTTTTTATTTATTTACTTCTCTATTTGTTTAATATTATTATTAACCACATTTTCTTAATGCATCAAAGAAAATGAGCAAGAAATTAACATTGGATAACAACTCAGAGAAGGATAAATGGGATGCAGAAACTACAGAACTATTTTTAAATCTGTGTATGGAAGAAATTTTAGTAGGAAATCATTTTTTCACTCACTTCAGTAGATTAGGATGGTCTAATCTGGTGCAAAAGTTTAATAACAAAATCGAAAGAAGCTACGATTAAGTTAAGTTGAAGAAGAAATGGGATAGCCTCAAAGGTACATGGAAAGAATGTGATACTTTAGTTGGAAAAGAGACTGGTTTAGGATGGGATCCTAATAAAAAAATAATTCAAGCGAGTTTGAATTGGTGGGATAAGAAAATAAAGGTGCTTGTAATTCTACTACGTAATTTTCACTTAACGTAATTTTATTTATTTATTTATTTTGCTTTGGGTAGGTGTAAGGTCTGCTTAAACAATATCCTCCCCAGACCTTACTAAGTGAGATTATACTGGGTTGTTGTTGTTGTTATTGTTGCTTTGATATTTTAAATTATCCTGTTCTTATTCACATTAGGAAAATCCAAATGTAGAGAAATTTAGAGAGAAAGGTTTACAACATCGATAACTGATGGAATATTATTTTAAGAATGTTGTTGCAACCGTGAACATGTTAGGGCACCGTCATATGAAGTGTTACCAGATGGTATACAAGGAAGCAGTTGGTTTCAACCAAAACATCCATTTGAGTTTGGAATTCCAGTAGACAATGAAGAGTCTGTGAATATTGATGGTATAGAAAAGAATACGAAAAAATGATTCGAACAAACTAATCCAGAAGAATCAAATATGATTGAAAAAGTGCGTGGTAGTGATAATGGAGAGAGAAGAAGAAGAAAAGCATCAACTACTATAAAATGAAAAGGAGAAGAATAAATGCAATACTAGTTTAAGAATTACATCATCAATAGAGAAAATTAATAAAGTAATACAATCACGCTCTTCGATGAATATGGGGTCAAAAGACTCTTCACTTAGTATTAAGTATATAATGGATATCTTTTCGATATGATTGTTGGTAGTTGTTTATGGTGAAAAGAAAGTGTGCTACTAGTCAAGCAACCAATAAGAGAAATATTTTTAGGACAAGAAGATCCAGAGTTATAATTGCAGTGCTTGAAAAAGATGTGACGATCCGGCCGGTCTTTTTGGAAATTATGCCCCAATCCCCAATTAACTGCTTCCACTAAGTTTGTTTCTGCTATTTTGATTTTTCGGGACATTAGGTATTGGGTTTCGGAGAGTTTTGGGACACTTAGTCCCCCAAAGAGAGATTAAGTGTTGGAAAGTGGTCCACAGTTGGAACAGTATGAAGACAACCTCAAAATGAGAATCTGATAGTTCCATCAGCCCCATTAGGTGATTTCAGGGTTAGGAGCGTGTTTGGAATGTATTTTAGAAGTATGTAGCTCATTTAGGATTGAAATGCCGAAGTATGAATTCTTGAAGTCTCCGGTCCGATAGTGAGTTTTTGATCCGGGAGTTAGAACGAAAATTCGAAAGTTGCAGTAGCTCAGTCATGTCATTTGGAATGTGTGTGTAAAATTTTAGATCATTCGAATTTGTTTTGGATAGGTTTTTGATCGAAAGCATGTTTTGATGAAATTTGAAGTTCTTAGGCTCAAAACATTGATTAATTCGAGTTTCTGACATTGTCTTAGGTGGTTTAAGAATTGGTGCAAGTTTGAATGATGTTATTGAATATGTTCGTAGGTTTGGTTGAGGTTTTGGGGGCCTTAGGTGTGTTTCGGATAGGCTATCAGTTATTTTTCCCTATGTTTGAATTGATGTTCTGCTATCTGGTATTTCTTTCTATGCGATCGCATTGTTTTTCCTGCGATCGTATAGCAAAAAATTTGGTACCAATATTATCCTTCTATGAGATTGCATTGCTTGTCCCGTGATCGCATAGAACAAATTTGGCAACGATATTTTCCTTCTATGCGATCGCATTGATTGCCCGCGATCGCATAGAATAATTTGGCGACAATATTTTTCCTTCTATGCGATCGCATAGCACAAATCACTAGGCAGACAGAATTAAATCCCAAATTCGAACCATTTTTTCACATTTTGACTTCTAGAGCTCGGTTCTTGGCGAATTTTAAAGGGATTTTCACCTGGGCGACTTGGGTATGTGTTTCTCACTCGATTTAGACCAATTTTCATGAATTTCCTCTTAATTTCGTCCATTAATTTTAGATTTTTAATGAAAAATGGGTAGAACTTTATAGACCGCATTATTGAGTTTTGAGGGAGTTTTTGACCTCCGATTTGGGAGATTTTTATATGGTTAGACTCGTGAGAGTACGAGGGTTCTGAAAATGTGAAAATGATCTGATTTCGAGATGTTTGCCTAAGGGTAATTTTAGTTATTTTACCTAATTTCCTTTTTTATCATTGAATTAAATAGTAGAATCAATTGCTTGAGATATTATTTACGATATGTAATTGAATTGAATAGATTTGGGCCATTTGGAGTCAGATACTCGTGGCAAAAGAGTAATTTCAAGTGGAATTTGGAGCTGGTTTTAGGTAAGTGGCTTGTCTAACCTTGTGTGGGGGACCTTTTCCCTTAGGATATGTTATTTGGTAATTGAGTGCCTTGTACGTGAGGTGACGAGCGCGTACTTGAGCCAATCATTGGAAATTTGGTTTTGCTTAAGATATTGAGACTGAGTTTTTTTCGTATTTGCTTTATTTTACTTGAAATTTCAACCTGTGTTAGATTGGAAAAGCATGTTTAGCTGATTTAACCCGCCTACTTGTTTAAGTTGGGCTGACTGTATTACATGAAGCATGTTAGGCTAGTACTACCTATTGCTTGTCTTTTGTACGTCTTTGTGAATGTCTTCAGGTTGTGACTGTGCATTTACATTGGGACTACGGAAGTGGGATTCCAGTAGCTCCCCCCTTGTTTGTTTACTTTGTGACTACGAGTTAGATTTTCGGTTGATTCCCCTGCACTTTACTTTGGGACTAGGGGTTAGATTCCCGGTAGATCCCCCTACACTTTACTTTGGGACTGCGGGTTAGATTCCCGGTAGATCCCCCTGCATTTTACTTTGAGACTATGAGTTAGATTCCCGGTAGATTCCCCCGTACATTGATAGTTGGACTACAGGACGATATCCCGGGAGATCCTTCGGTTATACTCATATGATGGACTATGGGACGGTATCCCGTGAGCTCCTCGGAAAGTTGATGGAAATGAACTACAGGACGGTATCCTGGGAGAACCTCATTTAGTATTTCGGTATTGAGTTGTACGTTTCTGTGTTTACTCTGTTCATCGCTTATTTGTTGTTGCCTCGTAAAATTCTGTCTTATTTCACTGTTGGTTCATATTGTCTCCATCTTATTTCATATTGTACATTCTTATTATATTGATTGAACTCAATAGGGCCCTGACCTTCCTCGTCACTACCCGGTCGAGGTTAGACTTGGCACTTACTGAGTACCGCTGTGGTGTACTCATGCCCCTTCTACGCATGTTTTCATGTGCAGATCCAGGTATCTCCACTCAAGTATACTATCCTCGAGGCGGAGAGACCTAGCAGAGACTTTGAGGTGTATCTGTTGTGTCCACTAACTAGGAGTCTCTATTATGTTCCAGCTTTAGTAGTTATTATATCCTTTTGTTTCAGTTGTTTTGACATTCTAGAGTTAGAGCAGTATATTTTATTTCTATTAGGATGTGGTTCCCGTGAGTTTTTGGGTTCTGGTATGAGATCATAGACTTCCGTGTTTTATTATTAAGTTGTATATGCCAAGTGGCACTTATATACCGCTTTCTTCTAGTTTTGCTTAATTTAGTTAACTGTATCGCAATTTCTATTAAATTTCTGCATCGTTAGGCTTACCTTGTTGTAGGAACTAGGTGCCATCACGACATGTTCATGGAGGGTGAAATGGGGTCCTGACAAGTTGGTATTAGAGCTCTAGGTTCATAGGAGTCACAGAACACATGTTGATTTATTAGAGGAGCCCTTCAGGAGACGTTGGCTCAGTTCATGTCTATGTACACCAACTTGGCTCAAGTAGGGTTGTTTCCCCTCGCTGTAGCCACATCCCAAGCTGGGGGAGGAGCATAAACTCCCGTGGTCCGCACTCCTGAGCAGCGAGTGCAGGTGGAGTAGGTCTCAGAGATCATTCATGTTCCGCCTACAGTGCCAAATCAGCCCGTGGATGGGGCAGCTGCTTCTGAGGATGAGCAATGGAGACTTGTGAGGTTGAAGAAGTATGATCCTCCTGTTTTCAATGGATTAATGACAGACAATGCCTTAGGATTTATAGAGTAGTGCCATCGTATTCTTCGCACTACGAGCATAGTAGAGTCCAGCAGGGTTTCCTTTACTGCTTTTCAGCTCCGGGGAGCCGGCTATGATTGGTGGCGCACTTATGAGATAGATAGTCCAGTTGAGGAACTTTACTGACTTGGACCCATTTCTCGGAGATGTTTATGAGAGTTTTTGTCCCTCAAAGTCTCAGGGACGCATGGCGCATAGAGTTTGAGAATTTGCGCCAGTGTGCTATGATCGCATCGGAGTATTCTATCTCTTATACCAGATTGGCCAGGCATGTACCGACTTTGGTTGCTACAGTCGCAAGAGAGTTCGCAAATTCATTGAGGGTCTTATCCCACTTATCAGATCTAGCATGGCTCGAAAATTGGAGATGGACATTCCTTATCAGCAGGTAGTGAGCATTGCTAGGAGGATTGAGCGTATGTACGCTAGGGGGGAGGAAAGAGAGGCCAAGAGGTCTCGAGAGTCGGGCCACTATTATGATGCCCCTACCCCATCATCAGGTCGACATAGTAGGGTTTTTGTAGGTCGCCCTATTCATTCAGCTCTTCCAGCAGCCAGTAGTTCTCCAACTCCGCCTGTACCTCAAGAGCCTTACTGTGCACCTCCAGTTTCTAGCGCGCCTCCTGCGCAAGGTATTTCAAGAGGTCAATCCAGCAGACCTAGCCCTAGTCAGTCACAGCCACCATGCCCTCCCAGAGCTTGTTTCGAGTATGGTGATACATTCCATATGGTTAGGTATTGCCCCAGATTTGGTAGTGGTGCACCTTCACAGACTATTCAGCCACAGCATACCCCGCAGAGCTCTCAGGCTATATTTACAGCTCCAGTTGCCGCCCCACCTCCTCCGCCAGCTAGGGGTGGAGGTCGCAGAGGTAGAGGTTGCCCTTGAGGGGGAGGCCATGCCAGATATTATGCCCTTCTTGCTCGTGCCGAGGTTGTTTCCTTCGATTTTGTTATGACATGCATTATATTGGTTTGCCATAAAAAGGCATCAGTTCATTTGATCTGGACTCTACGTATTCTTATGTGTCTTCTTACTTTGCTCCACATTTGGGTGTGCCTCGGAATTCTTTGGTGCCCATTTATGTTTCTACTCTTGTGGGAGATTCTCTTGTTGTGAATCGCGTCTATCGGTCATGTTTGGTTACTATTTGTGGTTTTGAGACCAGAGCGGATTTATTATTACTCGATATGGTTGATTTTGACATTATTTTGGGCATGGACTGGTTGTCACCCCATTTTGCTATTCTTGATTGTCACGCCAAGACCGCGACGCTGGCTATGCTAGGTATTTCGCGTATTGAATATAGTGGTACTTTAGATCACACTCCAAGTAGAGTTATCTCTTTTCTTAAAGCTCAGCGTATGGTTTAGAAGGGTATGCCTCGTATTTAGCTTATGTGAGCGATGTTAGTGTTGATACACCTTCTGTTGATTCAATTCTAGTGGTACGGGACTATCCCGATGTGTTTCCAGCTGATCTTCCAGGCATACCGCCCGATAAAGACATTGATTTTGGCATTCATCTGTTGCCGGGCACTCATCCCATTTCCATTCCTCCGTACCGTATGGCTCCTCCTAAGTTGAAAGAGTTGAAAGATCAGTTACAGGAGTTGTTTGATAAGGGTTTTATTTGGCCTAGTGTTTACCGTAGGGTGCTCTTGTCTTGTTTGTAAAGAAAACTGATGGTTCCATGCGTATGTGTATTGATTATCGCTTGTTGAACAAGGTTATCGTGAAGAACCGTTTTCCTTTTGCCTCGTATTGATGATCTATTTGATGAGCTTCAGGGCGCACAAGTGTCTTTTAAGATCGACTTGAGCTCAGGTTACCATCAATTGAAGATTCGGGAGCAAGATATCCTGAAGACTCCCTTCAGGACTCGGTATGGTTATTACGAGTTCCTTGTTATGTCATTTGGGCTGACCAATGCCCTAGCAGCTTTTATGCATTTGATGCACAGTGTATTCGGGTCATATCTCGACTCATTCATTATTGTTTTTATTAATGATATTCTGGTGTATTCCCGGAGTCGGGAATATCATGAGCAACATTGAGGACCGTGCTTTAGACCCTGAAGGAAAAGAAGTTATATGCAAAGTTCTCAAAATGTGAGTTTTGGTTGGATTTAGTGGCATTCTTAGGCCATGTGGTCTCGAGCGAGGGCATTCGGTTAGATCCGAGGAAGATAGAGGCCGTGCAGAGTTGGCCCAGCCTGTCCTTAGCCACAGGAATTCGCAATTTTCTTGGCTTGGAGGGTTATTTCCATTGTTTTATGGAGGGGTTTTCATCAATTACAGCCCCTATGACTAAGTTGACCTAGAAGGGTGCCCCATTTTAGTAGACAAAGGAGTGTGAGTGAGCTCTCAAAAGCTCAAGACAGCTTTGAATCCAGCCCATATTTTGATATTGCCTACTAGTATGGGGTCTTATATTATCTATTCTGATGCCTCGAGAGTTGGCCTTGGAGTGGTGTTGATACAAGACGGTAGGGTGATTAACTACGCGTCCAGACAGTTGAAGATACATGAGAAGAACTACCTTGTCCACGACCTTGAGTTAGCTGCTATTGTTTATGCCTTGAAGATCTGGTGTCATTATTTGTACTGTGTGCCTTGTGAGATTTATACTGATTATAGGATTCTGCAGCATTTGTTCAAGCAGAAGGATCTAAATTTGCGCCAAAGGAGGTGGTTAGAGTTTCTAAAGACTATGATATCACTATTCTATATCACCCGGGCAAGGCCAATATGGTAGCAAACGCCTTATGTTGCCGGGCAGAGAGTTTGGGGAGTTTGGCATATTTACCAGCTTCAGAAAGACCCATGGCGATGGATGTTCAGGCCCTAGTCAGTCAGTTTGTGAGATTGGATCTTTCGGAGCCTAATCGGGTTCTAGCCTGTGTGGTTTCTCGGTCTTCATTGTTCGGTCATATCAGGGAGCGCCAGTATGATAACCCTCATTTACTTGTCCTTAGGGACACGATTCAGCACGACAATGCCAGAGAGGTGACCATTGGAGATGACTGGGTATTGAGAATGCAGGGCCGCATTTGTGTGCCTAATGTTGATGGGTTTTGGGAGTTGATTTTAGCATAGGCTCATAGTTCGCAGTATTCCATCCATCCGGGTGCCGCGAAGATGTATCAAAACTTGAGATAACGCTATTGGTGGAGGCGAATGAAGAAGGATATAGTTGGATACGATTCCCTCAATACAGCTTAACTCCGTCAAGCCTGGACGAGTAGTGAAGAAGTATAGAGCACTTTGGTTGGTTGTTGACCAACGGAAAGCATGGGAGAAAAAAAAATGCACAAACGAAAAAGCAGCTACATGCCTCAACTATCAGCAGGTGAAGTATGAGCAACAGAGACCAGGTGGATTGCTTCAGCAAATAGAGATTCTGGAGTGGAAATGGGAGAGGATCACCATGGATTTTGTAGTGATCTCCCTCGGACTGCGAAGAAGTTTGATGCCATTTGGGTGATTGTGGACTGGCGGACCAAGTTCGCTCATTTCATCTAGGTGTGTACTACTTATTCATTGGTGCGGTTGGCGAAGATTTATATCTAGGATATTGTTCATCTGCATGGTATTCCGGTTTCTATTATTTCAGATAGAGGTACTCAGTTCACATCACGGTTCTGGAGAGCCGTTCAGCAGAAGTTGGGTGCTCGGTGGAGCTGAGCACAACATTTCACCCCCAGATGGATGGACAGTCTGAGCACACTATTCAAATTCTTGAGGATATGCTTCGTGTGTGTGTGATTGAGTTTGGAGGGTTTTAAGATCAGTTCTTTCCATTGGCGGAGTTTGCTTGCAACAACAGTTATCAGTCCAGCATTCAGATGGAATTGTATGAGGCTTTATATGGTAGGAGGTGCAGATCCCCGGTGGGTTGGTTTGAGCCGGGTGAGGCCAGGCTATTGAGCAAGGAGTTGGTTCAGGATGCATTGGAGAAGGTCAAGGTGATTCAGAATAGACTCCGTACAGTCCAGTCCAGACAGAAGAGTTACGTAGACCAGAAGTTTGTGATGTTTCATATGTGGTCGTAGAGGATATTTGTTTCGGGTTTCACCTATGAAGGGCATCATGAGGCTTTGAAAGAAAGGAAAGTTGAGTCCGAGGTTCATTGGACCTTTTAAGGTTCTGAGATGTGTTGGGGAGGTTGCTTATAAGCTTTCCTTACCTCCCAGTTTGGCCGGGGTTCATTCGGTAATTTATGTTTTGACGCTCCCCAGATATCACGATGACCCGTCGCACGTATTGGATTTCAGCTCAGTCCAGTTGGATAATGATCTATCCTATGTTGATGAGCCAGTGGTTATACTGGACAAGCAGGTCCTAAAGTTGAGGTCAAAGAACATTGCTTCAGTAAAGGTTCAATGGCGGGGTCAGCCAGCTGAGGAGGCGACTTGGGAGACCGAGCAAGATATATGCAATCGATACCCTCATCTTTTCACTACTTTAGGTATGTTATCTATGCTCGTTTGAGGACGAATGGATTTTTAAGTGTAGGAGGACGTGACGACTCGGCCGTTTGTTATTGGAAATTGCGCCCTGATCCCCCATTAACTGTTTCCCCTAAGTTTGTTTCTGCTATTTTGGTTTGCCGGGACGTTCAGTGTTGGGATTCAGAGAGTTTTGGGACATTTAGTCCCTAAAAGAGAGCATAAGTGTTGGAAAGTGGTCTCTAGTCGGAATAGTGTGAAGACGACCTTAGAATGGGAATTCGATAGTTCTGTTAGCTTCGGTAGGTAGTTTCGGGTTGGGAGCATGTTCGAAATGCATTTTGGAAGTCCGTAGCTCATTTAGGCTTGAAATGATTAAATTTGAATTTTTGAAGTTTATGGTCCGTTAGTGAGTTTTTGATCCGGGAGTCAGAATGGAAATTCGGAAGTTGCAGTAGCTCCTTCATGTCATTTGGGATGTGTGTATAACATTTCAGGTCATTCGGACATGTTTTGGTAAGGTTTTTGATTGAAAGAGTTTTTTGATGAAATTTGAAGTTCTTAGGCTCAAAACATTGATTAATTTGAGTTTCCAGCGTTTTTTAGATGGTTTATGGATTGGTGCAAGTTTAAATGACGTTTTGGGATATGCCTGTAGGTTTGGTTGAGGTCTCGGGGGCCTCAGGTGTGTTTCGGATGGACAACCGGTCATTTTTCCCTATGTTTGAAATGATGTTCAGCTATCTGGTATGTCCTTCTATGCGATCACATTGTTTTTCCCGCGATCGCATAGCACAAATTTGGGCACCAATATATTCCTTCTACGCGATCGCATTGCTTGTCCTGCGATCACATAGAACAAATTTGGCAACAATATTTTTTCTTCTATGCGATCGCATTGATTTGCCCGCGATGCATAGAACAAAATTGGCAACAATATTTTTCCTTCTATGCGATCGCATTGTTTGGCTTGCGATCGCATAGCACAAATCATTGGGCAGACAAAATTAAATCTCAAATTCGAACCATTTTATCACAAATCACTCGATTTAGACCAATTTTCATGAATCTCCTCTTAATTTCGTCCTTTAATTTCAGATTTTTAATGAAAAATGGGTAAAACTTTATAGACCGAATTATTGAGTTTTGAGCGGGTGTTTGACCTCCTATTTGGGAGATTTTTATATGGTTAGACTCGTGAGAGTACGAGAGTTTTGAAAATGTTAAAATTATCCTATTTCGAGATGTTGGCCTAAGGGGCATTTTGGTTATTTTACCTAATTTCGCGTTTTATCACTGAATTAAATAATAGAATCAATTGCTTGAGATGTTATTTACAATATGTAATTCAATTGAATAGATTTGAGCCATTTGGAGTCGGATACTCGTGGCAAAAGTGTGATTTCAAGTTGAATTTGAAGCCGGTTTGAGGTAAATGGCTTGTCTAACCTTGTGGGAGGGACCTTTCCCCTTAGGATATGTTATTTGGTAATTGAGTGTCTATTACATGAAGTGACAAGCGCGTACTTGAGCCAATCGTTGAAAATATGATTTTTCTTATGATATTGGGATTGAGTTTCTTTCATATTTGCTTTATTTTACTTGAAATTTTAACTTGTGTTAGATTGGAAAAGCATGTTTAGTTGATTAAACCTGGCTACTTGTTTAAGTTGCCTTGACTCTATTACATGAAGCATGTTAGACTAGTACTACTTATTGCTCGTCTTTTGCACGTCTTTCTGAATGTCTTCTGGTTGTGGTTGAGCATGTACATTGGGACTACGGATGTGGGATTCCGGTAGTTCCCCCTTGTTTGTTTACTTTGTGACTACGTGTTAGATTTATGGTAGATCCCCCTGCACTTTATTTTGGGACTACGGGTTAGATTCCCGGTACCTCCCCCTGCATTTTACTTTGAGACTACGGGTTAGATTCCGGGTTGGTTTCCCTTGCACATTGATAGCTAGACTATTTGACGGTATCCCGGGAGATCCTTCGGTTATACTCATATGATGGACTACGAGACGGTATCTCGGGAGCTCCTCAGAAAGTTGATGGAACTGGACTACAGGACGGTATCCTGGGAGAACCTCATTTGGTATTTCAGTATTGAGTTGTACATTTATGTTTTTACTCTATTCATCGCTTATTTGTTGCTGCCTCGTAAAATTCTGTCTTATTTCACTATTGGTTCATACTGTCTCCACTTATTTCATACTGTACATTCTTATTATGTTGATTAACCTCAGTAGGGCCCTGACCTTCCTCGTCACTACCCGGCCGAGGTTAGGCTTGGCATTTACTGAGTACCGCTGTGGTGTACTCATGCCCCTTCTACGCATGTTTTCATGCGCAGATCTAGGTAACTCCACTCAAGCGTATTATACTCGAGGCGGAGAGATCTAGCGGAGACTTCGAGGTATTTCTGCCGCGTCCGCAGACTAGGAGTCTCTATTTTGTTCCAGATTTAGTAGTTATTCTATTCTTTTGTTTCAGTTGTTTAGATATTCTGGAGTTAGAGCAGTATATTACATTTCTATTAGCATGTGGTTCCGGTGAGTTTTCGGGTTTTGGGATGAGATTGTAGACTTTCGAGTTTTATTTTTGAGTTGTATATGCCAAGTGGCACTTATATACCGCTTTCTTCTAGTTTTGCTTAATTTAATTAAATGTATCGCAAGCTTACTTAGTTGTAGGAACTATGTGCCATCACGACACGTTCATGGATGGTAAACTGGGGTCGTGACAAAAGATGTCTGAGCTTCAAAAAGAATAATTTAATTATATTACAAACTATTATCTGCATTTTATTTTTTCTAGTTATTGAAGCTTTATATTTTCCTTAAAATATTGTTCTAGTTATTCTTTATGATTATTGGAATCTATATTTGACTTTTATTCAAGTTGCTAATATTTATTTTGAAATAATACAATTTTATGCCATTGTACTTAGGTGATTTTTGTTTTCTTTTAATAATAAGTATATAGATTGTTATTTAAATAATTTTATTTGACTATTTTTCTTATAGATATGTCATTCACCGTAAATAATGATGAACATGTTGACGAAGTTCTTATAAATTAAGTAGAAGACGATGATGATGTATTTGATTTGGTAATTTTCAGTAGCTCTCGCATCGGAATATTATTTAAATTTTTGTCTAAAAACTCCATGCAGAACTTCTTCTCATATAGGATTTTATTTCATCAAGGAGATACTTGAAGGGCATCATAAGAGATGTTGTGAGATGTTTAGGATGGAAAAATATATATTTCTTGACTTATGCCAAACACCAAAATGAACAGTATGGTTTGAAAGCAACAAGAAAAATGACCATAGATGAGATAGTTGCCATGTTTTTACTAGTGGTCGAACATGATGTAAGGAATTGAATAATTCAAGAACGATTCAAACACTCTAGAGAGATTGTTAGCAGACATTTTTATCATGTTTTAATAGCATGTTTGAAATTAGTTATGGATATTATTAAGCCAAAAGATCCAACGATTTTCTGATATTAATCCTAAAATAAGAGAAGATGATAGGTATTGGCCTTGTTTTAAAAATTGCATTGGAGCTATAGATGGCGCACACGTGCCTTGTATTTTTCGTTCTAAGGAACAAATAAAATACATTGGTAGAAAAAGGCTTCACTTCAAAAAACATAATGGTTGTATGTGATTAGGACATATGCTTCATATTTGTATGGCCTGGGTGGGAAGGTACTGCACACGATGCTAGAATATTTGATTAGGCACTTAGAAGGCAAAACTTTAACTTTCCTCATCCTCCATCAGGTAAACAACACTAATATTATGCCTTGTGTTAGTTTAATATGTAGATTTTATTTTTATTCATCTTAATTAACTCTTTTTTACTTGGTGTAGGCAAATGTTATTTAGTTGATTCAGGTTATCCAACAACGATGGGTTATTTATGACCCTATAAGGGTGAGCGATATCATTTCCCGGATTTCAAGCGCAACTCTAGTTTTAGAATCCAAATGAAACATTCAATTTTTTTCACTCCAGTCTTCGATATACAATTGAAAGAACATTTGGAGTCTGGAAAAATAGGTTTTCTATTTTACGCTCAATGCCATCTTTCGAGTTTGACACTCAAATTCATCTTGTTACAACTACCATGGCTCTACATAATTCATCAGACGTCGATCTTCTACTGATGATGAATTCAACTATTATGCTAATAAAGACATTACTGCAGAGATTGAGGAAGGAGATGTGCCTTCTGGTATTCCTTTAGAAATGCAAGACAAGTCTTCTACTATTATGGAGACGTTGCGTGATAGAATTAGAGATAAAATTATTGAGAAATATTATCATGTGTGAATGACTTTGCTTATTATTTCATGGTGTAAATAACAAGTAATTATAGTAGATAATATTATTGCTTTGGTATAATTATATGTGTTACTATGATTTAAATATTTAGTATGTATGTTTACTTTATGTTTATATTTTAATTAAATTAAATAAAAAATAATATCAGTCTCTTAAAATAAAAATAAAAATTTATTTTTCTTTTTAAAAAAATTATAAAAGATTGGTACTATCATTTTTGGTAATTTGACATCTAAAAGTACTTTTTATAAAGATTGACCAAACACAATTTGTTTATCAAATATTGTAAAAAGTACTTCTTAAATGAATTGGCCAAGCATAGATAATTTTTTTCCACAATTATTTTTGAATATTTTTTTTAAAAATTTACTTTTAAAAATAAATAAATTTTGACAGTTTGACCAAACGTTCTCTAAGTCATACGCTAAGATTACCACTTTTATATTTTAGTAATGACTTATTTGTTATCATTTTATATGATATGGTTAGTATGTAGAAAATAAACTTCTAGAAATGGTTTTGCTTATAAAGACTTGTGAGTTATAGTCAACTTCTTGAAATATTTGTAATCTTTAAGTAAAACTATTTTTGTAAGTATTTCACGAATACAAGACTCGACACTAGATATATGTTAACGTGCTTGCTTTCCTTTCTAAAACTTTGTAGTATACTAAATTGTAAGTCTTTTTTTTTAATAAACAGATTTTTTATTCCATTCCGTCAAAAAAGTATACGTACAAACATAGATGCTGACCATATATTCCCATATGCTATACAATCACTACACTAATATCACTTTAAAAAACAGTATCACTAATTGATAATACGTGTGACAAAAACTGTCTCAAAAGAAGCCTATTTCAATAGAAGTCTAGGGGTAATGGTTTAAACTTTGTAGGACAATCCTCAATTTGTGAATTGAAGCCCCTCTTGAGTGGAGATGGACTACAATTTCCTTACAAACAGTATCGCTCATCAACTTACCTCCCTGAAATCTCATTTTATTCCGCTCCCTCCATATCACTGTCACCAGGATCCCAAACAGACAGGCAGTGATTTCTGCTATTCCAGTTCTACTTTTTGCCAGCTTACTAACCCAGTCACATTCCTCCTTCCAGTCAGCAATGGAACGCTTATAGCCCAACCAGCTAAGGAGTCGATTCCAGATTTCTTTGGTCTTCAAGCAATCAAAGAACATATGCTCAAAGGTTTCACGATGCAAACCACAGAAAATACAGTCCTGTGGAACCATGATATTTAATACCTGAAGTCTGTCCACAGTTGATAGTCTCATGTGCAGAGCCAACCACATAATAAATTTGTATCTGGGATGCAGTTGAGTCTGCAATATGATGGTCTTCCAATGTACTTTGCTGTACTGAGGGTGTAGTTGTCTGTATAACTTCTTGATGCTAAATGAATCACCCAACTGAAACTGCAACAATCTGCTGTCCATATTACCATTGAGAGTTGCAATGCCATTTATCAATTCTCTCGACTCAAATATTTTCCTTATTGCCCAAGCAGCAAACCCAGGCACAGGCATAACTGCAGTTCTTAATATAGAAGGTATGCACCCATTTTATCCACATGCTATCCTTCTTCTTGGTCAGTGCCCATAAATGCTTTACAACAGCAGCCTTATTCCATTTAGACAGATCTAATACATTCAATCCCCCTGCACTGTATGGCATACAGAGAGTATCCAAGGCAATCAGAGCTTTCCTTGAAACTATAGCTGAACCTGTCCAAAGATATGATCTGTAGATTGCTTCAGTCATTCTCAGAATTTTTTTAGGCAGTAAGAATATTTGGGACCAGTAAGCTTGAATACCAAATAGAACTGATTTAATCAGTTGTAGTCGACCAGCATAGGAGAGTAACCTTGACGACCAGCAGCTTATTTTCTGTGTGATTTTCTCCACAAGTGGCCAACATTGAGCAATGGACAACTTCTTTGAATCCAAAGGCACCCCCAAATATTTGAATGGGAGCCTGCCTTCAGAATATCCTAACACCTGTAAAATCTCCTCCTTCTGCCAGTTTGTCACCCCTGCTATGTACACTGCACTTTTATCAATATTTGCTTGAAGTCCAGAAACCTTAGAGAATTTCTGGAGAGTCTGTTTCATTAGGCTTACAGACTGAACATCTGCCTTACAGAACATAAGAAGATCATCCGCAAAGCAAACATGTGCTACACCCAACTTCTTGCATCTAGGATGGAATTTGAACTCTTTCCTCATCATCATTTGCACAAATTCTCTTTGTAGATACTCCATGGCCAGAACAAAGAGATATGGAGACATCGGGTCGCCTTGACTTAAGCCTCTTCTTCCTTTAAATGGTGCAGTGAGGTCACCATTGATGTTGAGAGAGTAGGTAACAGAGGAAATGCACTCCATAATCCACCCAATAAATTTATGAGGAAAGCCCAAGCCCTGCAGTAGTCTTTCAAGGAAACACCATTCAACTGAGTCATAGGCCTTCTTTAAATCCACCTTAAGCACACATCTAGGAGAAATGCCCTTCCTGGAATAGCCTTTGAACAGTTCTTGTGTGAATAAGATATTATCAATAATATTACGACCCTCGATGAATGCTGATTGTGATCTACCCACCAGGTGGTCAATAACTACTTTCAGCCTAGCTGTAATAATCTTTGTGATGATCTTGTACATAGTTGTACAGCATGCAATGGGTCTGTAGTCCTTCACTTTGCTTGGATTCTGTACTTTAGGAATTAGCGTTAGTGCAGTGCTGCTAACTCCAGTATGTAACTTCCCAGTAAGAAAGAAATCTCTCACATCTTCACAAATGTCTTCCCCCCACTACATGCCACTGCCTTATAAAAAATTCAACTGGGAAGCCATCCACTCCTGGTACCTTATTATGAGGCATATCCTTAATTGCCTTTAGTATTTCCTCCCTCTTGACTGGCTTCACTAGGTCATCTTTCTGTTGTAAGTTGAGAAAAGGGCCCTGGTGGATTACTTCAGTGTTTGGACATTGGTAGTCTCCCCCAATAAACTCTTGAAGCAAGTAACAAACTCTTCTTCCACCTTCCTGGGATCAGACAATTTTACTCCCTCTTCAGTATATATAGAGTTGATAGTGTTAAAGTTTGTCCTCATCTTTAGTTGTGCATGAAAATATTTAGTGTTGGAATCTCCACAAGCAATCCAGTAAGCTCTAGATTTCTGTCGTAAGATCTGCTCCTCTATATTACTCGATTTCTCCACCTCCATAAGTAGCATCCTCTCCTGGTCAATCAGCCTTTGGTCCATACAATTGGACTGCATCTGATTCTGTATAGTTTCCAGCTTCTGCCTTGCCTCACTGAGATGTATCCCATACTTTTCCATATAGGTATTCAACTCCTTTAACCCCACCTTTAGGGCCTTCAATTTATTCCATACTTTATGCAGTCTCCCTCCCTGCTGGTGATGGTTCCATACCCATTCCACGATGCTAGGGAATTCAGCATGGTCCATCACAGATGTATACAGTTTGAATGGCTTAGGATGAATGTTCCTTCTCTGTTCCTCAGGGTTACACAGTAAAAGGATAGGGGAATTATCTGAAACCCCCGGGGTCAACATATCAGCTTCAATGTGACTGCATTCCTGCATCCAGTTCACATTCCCAAAGGCCCAATCAATCCTGCTATATACTCTTGTCTCTGGTTTCTATTTATTGCACCATGTATAAAAACAGCCCAAACTCTTCGACTGAGTGAGTTGAAGAGCAATGAGTGTGTCTTGAAAACCTTGAATCTCCTGCTGCATAACTGAAGCACCTATTCTATCATCAGTGTGGAGAACATTATTGAAGTCTCCACTGAGAAGCCAGCTTCCCTGAATAGTAGCACCTAAGATCAACAATTTGGCCCAAAGTTGTTGTCTCTTGTTCAGCTCATTATTTACATACACGACTGTTATCAGTGTTCTGAAATTTGTACCTCTTTCTTTAACCTCACTGTGTATAAACTGTTCATCAATCTTCAATACCTGCAACTCAACTTTTTGAATTCCACAGTATCCAGATTCTCCCATTTGGATGCTCATTGTAATTTCCAGTGTGTCTCCAATCATTCCCCAGTTTTGTAACAATCTGTTGCACCTTTGCTTCCTTCACTCTAGTTTCTATACATCCCATACAATCTACTTTATGCTTTTTGAGAAAGAGTTTCAGCTCCTTCTATTTATGGGCCTTATTAAGACCCCTAATATTCCATGTGCTGAATATTATGTTGTGGTGAAGCTGGATAGGCCAGCGTCCCCTGGATCATCACCTATCTGTAGCAAGGAGAAACTGTTTGTCGTGTTCAATGAGGCTCCAGCACAGTGTTGTACATTCTTCCCTTTTGCCAACCCTCTGTCAATCACCCTGCTTCCAGCATTGTCTGTCTGCTTACATTCCTCCTATGTCCTAGAATTTTTAACCATCTCACTATTCTGCTTTGGTTTTGGTATCCATTTCCAAGTCTCATTTTGCACTTGCTTCTTCTCCCCTGCTGCCTTGTAGTGGTTCTGTGCTACATCTTCCCTACCCTGCTTCTTTTTATACCAGCAGTCTTCAGTGTTATGGCCAAATCTTACACAGTCACAACAGAATTTTGGCCTCCAATCGTAGTCAATCTGTTGTATGATAACTCCCCTCTTTGTATGTAACTCAAAACTATCTGGCAAGGGTTGGGATATATATGTTTCCACATGCACTCTTCCATAAGAAATCCTCTCCAATTCAGCAGTGATCCTATCAGTGAATATAGGTTTCCCAACCACACTAGCTAGTTTACTGAGAGCTTCAGTGGACCAAAATCCCAATGGCAAGCTAGGGAAGGTAACCCATAAAGGAATTACACTCACACTACCGGGTTCATACTTGAAATCCATTCTCCACTGTTACAAATGGCTTGTTATGAAAGGTGTATGGACCAGCCTGAAGAACAAGGTCCCTATCCTCACTATTATCAAATCTGAAAATATAATAACCTTCCTCATGATGCAGCACTTGAGGTTTTGGAACAAAATCCCAAACATTTGTGATGAAATTATCCATAGCTCGCTCATACGGGTCTTCTCCAAGCACAAACTCATTCAATGCACTGCTCTAGTAGGCCTCTTGTTCCTTCGTATCCTCGTCTTCAATTTGTACCACACATACCATCTCGCATAGCAGGTGGTACATAGCACAAAGATTTCCCTTTTTGAGGGCTTCGATTCTGTTGCATGGTGTCCCTTTTATCATTTTCTGCTATAGGAGCATCAGAAGTCTGACCAATCTGAACTTGCTTTGCTTGTGCAGAAAATTGGAGTCGTTGATGAACTTGTTGTGTATCGGCGCTGTCCATCCCCAGCATTTCATCCTCGCCTTCGTCAATTCCCTCACTGATATGTTAGAATTTCAACGGTAAAAAGCTGCCAAATGTAACTGGTAATCACTGTTGAACTCCATTTTCCGGCGTTATCTGCGTTCCAGAGTTTCCATTTCCGCTAGGGTTGTGAAAGATTGTAGGCGCCGAACCCATTACGGTTAACCACTGAGTAGGCTTATTCACAGCAGGTGTTTCTATTCTCTCCTCCGCCGGTATCGCATGTGTCACTGGTTGTTTCTTCCGTCTTCTCGCCATGGCTGGAGGCGCAGGTTAGCGTCTCTGCTTATCCTGCGCCGAGAGCGTTTTTTTTATATTTATTTTTGGAATAACTGTAAGTAAACTTTCTCTATTGTCTAAAATGGCAAAATGTAAGTTTTCACATACGAAAATGACAAAATGTAGTATGAAAATGCATGTCAAAGACTACTTCCTTTTTTCAATACACCCATGTAGGATTTTGCTATCGAGTTAGGATTTATTGATTGTGAGAAATGAGAATACAAGGACACAAAGGGAAAGGCATGCATATCGCCTTAATTACCTCCAAATATATCTTAAAAGATAAAAACTGAAAAACTCACTACGTTTAAATAATATTTCACAGTTAAGCTAACTTATGAACCTTTTAAATTTGATTATGTAAATTGTAATCTCTAGATTCTGATGTGAAAGGATCATTTTTTTCTCGTAGTGAAGAAACACTAAAAAAAATAGAATTAGCTACAACCTTTATCGTTAATATTGCTAAATCGTTCGTAGCTAGTATAACTTTTCGATAATTTATCGTTAATTTGTTACTAAATAAAATTAGTCAAGAATTTTTCTATTTAGCTACAATATTTGTCAGTCACTAAAACTTGCATTTTTAGTAGTGAAAATAAAAATGTTTCATCTATATTACTTTTATTTTTTCGAGATTCAAACTATATATGACTTTAACTAATATTTTAAAATATATACTTTTAATCATATTAACATACGAAAATATATCTAATAGAATTTTTCGTATAATTTTTGCATATTTAAATTCTAAATTATTAAGTTGATCTAATTAATTTAACTTTTAAAATCAAAGTCAAAAGTGACACTTTGGGATGGGGGAAGCAAAAAAATACTCATATAGTATTTATATTTATATACCATATTAAATTCACAAAGACACTTAGTGAAATATTGTTTGGCTTTTTTATCCTTTAAAATAACTTTTACAAGTGAGAAAATTACAATTTAAGTTAGTTTCCTAATACTTAAGACTTTGAAATCAGTTAAAATTTGCATATTAAATTTTTTCTTATTAAAATAGGTAAAAATTATAATATTTAAGAATTTAAAATCAATGATATTTTATATTATATAATCATACTAAATGAAAATTTCTAAATACATCATTTGTACAATACTTATCAAATTAAAACGAGAAAAATTTTTAATACCACATCTAATCATATTATACTGTACAAGTCTAAATTTATATTATTAAAGCACGGAGCCTCTTCACAGAAGCTAATTGATTTTTTTATCCTTTTAAAATAATTCATGTATTGAATAAAGTGGAAGTATTTTACTAACATTTAAGATTTAAGTATTAGTTAAAAATTTTATGTATTAAATATTTTCTTATTTGAACTATATAGCCAATATAGGAAGTCCAAATAGTTAGGTTTTAAAATGGATTATACATGTAAAAACATCTACTTTAACATACACCCACTTAGTGAATTCAACAACCTTTTCTAGTGATTTGTTCGTCCTATCAAATTTTCATGTTCTAGTAAAATTTTCGTTGCTCTTGCACATTTTGCGGCAAAGTTATGTAAATTATAAATATAAATTTTAATAATTAAAACCTCACAATATCGGTAATATTAAAATTACTGAAATGAGATAAACTGAGAAGATATCTTATTCTTTTTTTTTTACTTTATGTTATTTGATACTTCTTAAAAGAATCTTAATGAACGATTTAGTGTTTCAGAAAAAAATTTAAATCTTAAATCTTCCATATTCAAGGGCTATGTGTTTTTATTTATTGATCTAAAAAGAAAGTACGATAATTTGTGAAATTGACCCCATATTATATAATTAGAATATAATTTAAGGTGAATATATTGAATAATTATTAAAGACTTTTATGAATAATTTTTATTAATAAATTAAGTGTATAAGATTAATATTTATCAATTTCTGAAGCTTATACATTATTTTATAACTTAATTATAATTTTGTAATTTTCTTACAAAAGTTCTTATTGAGATGGGAATAGGCGAGTGTTCTAGAAAGATTTAAGGATTTTTTACATATATATATACCATATAGCAAACCTTATTATCAAAATTGTGTATGGTTTGGTATTTACCCGCCCATACCATGTTTTGTTTACAAAAATTGTACCAAACCAAAAATAGATAGATTCTACCCTAAAAAGGCTCCAAATTTGTAGGAATCACATTTAATGGTGATTCTATCACCATTAATATCGAAATTTAAAACGGAAGAAAATCTATTGCAGCATAATTCTCTCCTTCTCCATATATTTTCCACCATTGATAGCCATTAAAAAGCTTGAAAGCTTTGAATTCAAATTTGGATTTTCAAAAATCATTATTTGTTTGGATTGGGTGTTGTGTAAATAATTCGAAATATGTTTAGGAGCTTATATCTCAATTTTGAGGGATTTTGGTGAAGATTAGACTTGGTTTTGACTGATTTTCAGATTGAAACTCGTCGAAGAAGAAGAAGACATAAAATTGTAGTTCAATTGTAGTTAAATTGTAGTTCAATTGTAGTAGATAAATTGTAGATAAAATATAGATAAATAGTAGATAAGTTGTAGATAAATTGTAGATAAGTTGTAGATAAATTGTAGATTGGGAAGACTAAAACTTCTACAAGTCTTCTACAATTATGTCGAAAATGCCAATTATGCTACAATTGAAAATCCCTTGGATTGGGTGTTGTTGTAAATAATTCAAAATATTTTTAAGAGTTTATATCTCAATTTTGAGGGTTTTGGTGAATATTAGACTTTGTTTTGACTGAATTTCAGATTGAAACTCGTCGAAGAAGAAGAAGACATATTTTTCAAGAATTTATAGTTAAAATGCAGTTAAATTATAGTTAAATTGTAGATAAAATATAAATAATATGTAGATAAATTGTAAATTGTAGTTAAATTGTATTGTTACATTTATACTACAATTAAACTACAATCTTGTGTCAAATAAATTTAAGCATACCAAAATTTAATTAATTCTTAATATTCAAAATTTCAATTTTGGGAGTGCCGCAAATTTTGAAAGGGCAAGAACGAATTATATGCATTGGTTGTTGTTGTGATAATTTATTTTATAATATGTGTTATTGTGCTCTTGGTAAAAGAGAAAAAAATTTTTACTATTTAGTGTGAACCATATAATAAAGTCATTGGCAAATTAAGGGTAATAATATAAACGAAATAAATGTTGCAACTGTATGCCCTTAAGCGAACCGTTATCCTTTTAGCATATAAGTTTCTTAAGCCAATGATTAGGAGTGCCATAAATGGCTAGTGAGTGTAGAAGGTATTCCAATCTTAGTTCTTTCCAATTGTTACGTGCATACACACGTTGAAGTAGAAGAGAATTTTTTTTTACTATTTAGTATAAGCCATATAATAAAGTTTTCTTATTTTATTTTGGTGAAAGATATGCAACACTAGGAAAGAGAAGAGGAAAAAAAGGAAAAATGAATATATGCTACTAAAATCATGCCTAAAATAAATGAAGCAATAATTATACCCTTAATTTGCATTATGGTACATAAATTGAAATTTGTTATGCTTAAATGTAATAAATACAAACCTTAAACATGACATATAATAAGGTTTGCTATATGGTACGTAAAAATACCAACATTTAACCTAAATTGCACAAAACCGAAAAACTCTCAAACCCAAAACCCAAAACCTCGTACTGGCGGCAGTAGTACCACATTTCCTCCGTCTCTTTTGCTTTCTCAGGTACTATCCTTCTCCCTTCTACGAAATAGACCAATTTATCTTTTTATAATTTATGTTTTTTTTTCAATGTTGAAAGTATGGGTGCTGTGGCATTTCTTTTTTCGTTCCATAGAAATCCATCGGTAAACAATGTGGGCCGCCATTAAAGTTCGATCGAACATCCATGGAGGAATAATTCATTTCAACTATAGCAGAAAAAATGTTAATAGCAGTAGTTTCGTAAGAGGGCGAAAATCTTTAGTGAAAATGTGTTCTACTTCTGACCAACATGTTCAGCTCATTCAGAACACGCCTTCAATCGATGCACTTCCTATAATGGTACTTTCCCTTCAACCTACCTGGCATTATGATTACTTGTTGTTTCAATTTTTTTGATGTAGTAGCGATTTCGCGATGACATTTGATTACACGGGCTAAAACTGTTCTAAAGTTTTATGAGTTTTAAAGTTATATTCACCATCCATGTAAGGAATTTTGCCGCTATTATGTCACCTTCACCTATTTTAAGGAGGCTTACCTATAGTGTAAAAACATATTAACAGTTAGTGTACATAGCTTAAACTCATGTGTTTATACCAATTGCAATTGGTGGTATCAAATATGGTTGTCTCTTCAAAAGTTAAGCCATAGTATAAGCATGGATTTGTTTTTTTAACAATGTTATATGTGAGTACTTTTTAATTCAGATTGATTAAGCTCATTTTTTTTTTTGGGTTTTTTTGGATGATATAAAGGTGAATGGTTGTACTGGAAAAATGGGGAGGGCAGTTCTTGAAGCATCAATCTCTGCGGGACTTCAACCTGTTTCTGTATGTTTTGGTGGTCCGGAAGATGCAGGAAAAATTGTGGAGGTGAGTGGAAAAGAGATAACTGTGCATGGTCCTTCGGACAGAGAAAACATCATGTCCTCTGTCTTTGAGGAACACCCGAATTTAATTGTAGTGGACTACACAGTGCCTGGAGCTGTGAATGGTAAGACAAAGATTCAAAAACTTACTCTCGAATATCTTTTTGCTGTCCTTATATCCTAAACATGTATAAATCTCCTTTTTGTTTTGATTATTGTGTTTGATCCCATTGCTCAGATACTTTTGGATATCTTCATCTGAAAATAAGGTCAAGCATTCTCTACAAATTACTATAGACCCACTGAATCACTGGTACTGAAAATATAAGGAAATAAGGATCAAACAATACCGCTGTCCTATTGAAGACAGATGAACATATCCTACTGCTGTGCCTGTACTAAGTCCTCTCTGAAATTTGAGGGGCTTTATTAGTTACAAATGTTGTTTTGTTGTTAATAGTGTGGAATTACAATCTTGAAGGAAGCATATCCACATGTTATCATAAACAATAGGTTAGCAACATTGCCCCTGGGCTTTGGTCTAGTGGCAAAAGTTCAACACGTGAGTGTGGGTTTTAGGCACACATCACGAGTTCGAACCCTGCGGCAGCTAAAATCACGTTAATTAGGTGGAGAAAGGTAGAGGGGCGGGCCCATTATCTGACGAGTTTCGACTGTGCGCCACTGGTATCGTTGATTTCTCCATTAGAGAAAAAAAAAAGGAAAAAAGGTTAGCAACATTGGTTGACCTTATCACAAGATGCAATTGGGGTCTATCCTTGGAAGTATGCTTTTGAAGAGCTATCCAGTCTCTGGATTCTGGAATGGAAGAAGTAGACAACATCATATACAAGAACTATAGTTGCACAAGAATAGGTGAAGGGGAGTGCAGAATGATTTGGACAGCAGTGGAAACATTTTAGTGGTTAGGTTTTAGATGACTCATCACACGTGTCTAATACAAAACAACTTGCAGAGAAGATGGTTCCTTTTTTTTGGTTGCTGTGAAGGTTCTGCTAGATCTTTACGATATATCCTGCTTCATTGCAACTTGACAACTTGTGTGTACATTTTGGAACCTTTAAGGTATTTAGTGCGCGATGCTGGGAAGCAAGCAGTGACTAGCTGGTAACAGCAGAAGCTAATGATTAGGCAGGCATGGAGAACTGTTCCTTTATGAATATTTTGGACAATTGTTTGAAAGAAACCACACATGTGTTGAGAGTAAAACATAGAATATTTCTCTTATCAATTGTAGATGTCTTTATGACTTAAAAAATTTGGTCTACGGGGAAGGTTAGTAATGATTTTTCATAAAATTCTGGACATTTTAGATTGTCTACGTACTCAGGTACACAATCATATTGATGCTAGAGTTTTATAAATAAAATTTACCAGCATAAGTAGGTTCCTGTGATGTCTATTGCACATGTCTTTAGTGGAGGAGAGAAGAGGATGTGGTATGAGGTATAAAATACAAAAGCACCAAAATGATATCTATTGTATTCTCCGCAGGAGATGCCATTGTAATATTCTTGTTACCACTATGAACCTGCAGATAATGCTGAATTATACAGCAAAGTGGGAGTGCCTTTTGTGTTGGGAACCACTGGTGGAGATAGGGAGAGGCTTTACAAAACAGTGTCAGACTCAAAAGTTTATGCTGTGATCTCCCCACAAATGGGAAAGCAGGTTTACCCATTTTTCTCTTCTATTTTCTTTTAATAGTATGCCAGACTTTAGTTTAACAGGGGGTTATACCTTGCCTCTGTTTTAGGTGGTAGCTTTTCTAGCAGCCATGGAAATCATGGCCGAACAATTCCCTGGAGCTTTCTCCGGGTACACTCTACAGGTTTGTCTTCTTGGTCGTGTGAGTTGACCATTGTTACAAGCTCTTGCATATTCAGCCAATGTTTCTTATTGAGACCTTGATAACTAAAACAATTTTGTATTAATTTAAAAAGCTGATTATATCTTGTAATAGTTTCATTCTTTTACCATGAAGTTGCGTAGTTGCATTACTTGCATTGGTATCCTTGGCTTCTGATCTCGTTGACAATACATGTATACGAGGTTAACATAAATTCTTTTCCTTTGGAGATTTGCATATATTAGACCCAAATGGCTTTTGAATTTAATGTTGCTATAGAAAATGTTAAGAGCTACTGGGAATCAATTTTACGGCAGACAGCGGAATTGGACTAGTACTTAAGCACAAAATTACTGGTTATCAATTTCACATTTTCATTAATATCCTAAGTTGCATGGACTCTTCAATTTTGGTGCCGACCCCGTCCCGATATGAGACTTGGACAGTTGCTGGAGCGGGGAACGTCCTGGATATGGTCAATCGACTTCGGCTACTTTGACTGGAGTCCATCGACAAATTTGAGAGAAAAATTGAGATTTTTGATTTCTCAAAATAAAAAATTAAACAGATTTAAGTTATGAAAAATGGCACACCTTCAATGTTGTAGTATTTCTATCTCTTTTTTGTTGCTTTGTGTGTCGGATAGACCAAAAATTCACAGTGTCATGTTCTAATTTTGTACTTCATCTAGACCTAGTCAATGTAGATGGAACTTTGCCTTGAATTTCTTTCTTTTTCTCTTATGAGAGAAGAACGAAGGGATGTGAACGAAGTGTGAATGGCGATCTATACGAGCTTGAAAGAAGTTAGGGAATTTTGAGCATATGTAAGAGGAAGATGAGAAGTTGGGGAATTTTGAGCATATGTAAGAGGAAGATGAGAAGTTGGGGAATTTTGAGGAAAATGAGAAGTTGGAGAATTTTTTGGAAGATGACCTAGATGATCTGCAGTTCCTTCCTAAACACTCTTAATTTTTAATGATATAATAATAAGTGACCCCTTTATTCTCCATTATATGCCACTTGTCCCTTTTATTCTCCACACTTGTGAGTTGTGACACGTTATTAACAGGTTTTTGGTTGCTATTTGCAAATATTTTTTTCCCATACAATATATAGGAATAATTTTTAAATTAATTATTAGCATGTTGATTTTTTGCTAAATAAATTATATATTTTAATAGCGTAAAATTAATTTATACGAATAATAGGAGGGTGTGGAGGTCGAAGATTAAGGTAGAAGGTTAGTTGGTAGTTTATAGTTCACCGATAGTCTTAGTAGTGCATGTCCTTTCATACTCTTAGATTTTTGTTATGTTATGTGGTTTTGTTCGCCTCAGGTATTGTATTCCTTGTTGCTATTATTTGGTGCCACTTATCGTTTTTCGTTTCCTTTTTTTCTTTGATCTTCCATCTTTCTTCCTCCATTGCTTTCCTCTTCTTCTTCTTGTCTTTCCTGAGCCGAGGGTCTATTAGAAACAACCTCTCTACCTGATTAGATTGGGGTAAGGTCTGCGTACAGACTACCCTCCCCAGACCCCACTTGTTGGGATCAAACTGGGTTTTTTTGTTGTTGTTATTATATACTAGTTGTACAAATTTGTCGTAACTTAGTAGTATTGTATAATTTTAAAATATGTAAATTTACAATATTTTTATAGCTCTATTTTTTGTTATTTTGAATTTACTTAGCCGTATCGCCGAACCCGTATCCATATCCAGATTAGCATCCCCGATCTTAAAATTTAGATTTTACCGAATCCGATACTCGAAACCGTCCCCGTATCGGATACCCGCACCCGAGCCTGAGCAACTTAGCTAATATCCATCTACGCGGTACATGTTCTATGAATGTATTTAGAGTTAATGACCTCAAAAATAGTAATTGCTTGAGATTGTGTACATGAAGCTGTTAATATTGAAGATATATACTGAGAACAAGCTTAGGGGTGACGGTATACATGAAAATTGCTGTATTTGGCGTTTTGTGTCCATGTCGTGGCTGGATATCTAAAGGGCCAATTGAAACCACCAGTTATTTGATTCATGTGTGATTGGGACAGTAGGCCGCTGGATGTTGTTATCTCATCTTGCTGCGTGATTAAAATGGCTGTTCCTCACTCATTGAGGAGTTTAGCAGCTGTTTCTTTTACAACTGGGGTTTTGGTTTGCCTTTTAGAGTTCATGGATGGAGAGAAATAGGCAGGGCATTAAGGGGTCTGAAATGCCTTGCGTATCTGAACATTAAAGTATTCTTTTTCAACTTCAACCAAATGCCTGTTAAATCATTTAGTACCCACCAGGTATCGTGCCTGCATTTTAGGTAACTATTTGCATGCTCCAGGATTAGGCAGAGCAATTTAAAGACTGTCTTTCATTGGTTTGGTTCTTTATTATTTTCTTCTTCTGATTTGACATACAGTGGACATACCTCATGCTTATCTTACTGAAATATGAAGGAACTGGTCCGCAAATAATTATTGGAGTTCTGACTCTTTTTGATTGTGCTGTTTAACCTAAGATATCTATATCTAATTGAGGCAATTCTGGGAATCCGGTCATATATGTAATGTGCATGCTTGTTGCCTTCCCTAATTATCGGTGTATTTGTGGTGCATTTGTTTTCTTCTTTGCTTGCCCTTCAATATTCTCTATTTACTGATCCTCTTGCAGTCATATACATCTGAACATGTTAACAGAATATTCAGTTTGATTTATAGCATCCTGTGATTGGAGTTCAAGTTTTGAGCCTCTTTATCAATTTTTAAGGTGATGGAGTCTCATCAAGCAAGTAAATTGGACACTTCTGGAACTGCAAAGGCCGTTATCTCTTGCTTTCAGAAACTAGGTGTTTCTTTTGATTTGGATGAGGTGCGTCTACAACTTTGTTGATTCAATAACGACATAACATTGTCCAGTTATGGTACTTCCTTATCCTCTTCTCCCAAATTTCCATATCCTCCCTTTTATTTCGTCCGGTCTTTATCCTTTTCATTAAATGGTGAACTCTCTTAAGAAATAATGATACTCTACGTATTTGATTGTGGTCTTCCGCTTTTACGAACGTGAGTTCATCTTTACGTAATTTGACTATTTTCTGACACCACTAACTTTAGCGTCCTGCTTAAATAAGTTGAACAGGAAAGAATCTGATAGCATAGAGAAAAAGTTTGACTTTATTGCTCCATGGGAGTTCTTATGCTTCACAGCTCTAAATGAAGCATCTGAATTCATGGTCATTGTTGGAGAGTTTCAGGTCTAGCTTGGAGCCAAATTGAGTCGAAATAACTGCCACAATCAAATTATTTGTGTTTTAACTTTAACCATGTTTTAGATATCTGCAATGGGCTTCATGAGAGGATTTGATGATAAAGCCATCAGACTCGTACAATATGAATGTATCACCTCCCTTCACTCTTGTGTATTGCTTCAAATGTCGCTTTTTGCATTAAACTTCTCTTTATACTGATAACAAAAGTTTTGAAACGGTGACGAGATCTGACAGATATAGAGTACAGAGTACATCCACTTTTTTTTTTCCGGAGCTATCATCATCCCTGGCACTTTATTGTCATGCTACTTGTTCCTATATCATATCTTCTTCCATTTGGTTCCTATATCTTCCATAGTGCCATTTTGCTTTTGGGGTTTCCGACACCTTCTGCAACCCTTTTCCTGGGACACACATTTCTTTAGTTGCAGATTTATGTTTCTGTTTCTTTCTTGGACATTCATCTAGCAGAATTCAACATGTTCTCTTAAATCCATTGTGCAATTTCTATACCAGCAAAAAGTCTGAAGAAAATTCTATTTCCTGTACGGCATAATTGTTCTATTAACCTTGTCTGGGATGGTTTTTCGTTCCTTTAAGTGGTGGTACAGACTGTCAAGTTACCGGATATTTTCAAAGTGTGTTTCAAGTTTGGAAGGACAGAGAGTGAAATGAAAGATACAACAACATACCTAGTATTATTTCACACCGTGGGGTCTGAGGAAGTTAGTGTGTACGCAGACCTTATTCCTACCTTGTGAGAGTAGAAAGGCCGTTTCCAATAGACCTTCGGCTCAGGAAAGTATAAGCACCACATTAATGAAAATACAGACAAGAAGGGACAAGTACCAAAAAGCCATATAAAAGCAGAATGAAAACAACAAGATAGTAAGGTGATCAATAATGAAAGAAAACAACGATTAGTCATAAAAACCTACTACCAACAGAATTGGGATTGCGTGCCAATATTGTTGTTATGAACACTCTAGGCTACCTACTCTACTATCCTAATCCTCGACCTCCATACCTTCCTATCAAGGGTCATGTCCTCGGTCAGCTGAAGTTGTGCCATGTCTTGCCACATTAATGAAAGGAGATATACAAGGTCAAATATACTTTCAGCCTTCTTCGAGTTTTGGAGGAAAAGAGAATGAAAACGAATGAAGAAAGATTAAATTAAATTGGAGTTGGAACATATAGAGAAATTCAATTTGCTCTCAAGTGCTGAAAGTGATTTTTCTATATAACTTGCATTTTACAAGGTAGAATGCCGATTCTCAGATCCCTAACAGAATATTTGATTATCCTCATGAATATTCTGTCAGGTACAACTAATACGAGATCCCAAGCAACAAGTTGAGATGGTTGGTGTGCCAGAAGAACACTTGTTAGGTCATGCTTTCCACATGTACCATCTGACCTCACCAGACGGAACGTAACACTGTCTATCTTTTGCTTTTCCCTATGTTATTTTTGTTGCCAACTTTTATTTTTATAAATTGAACAACTTTAACCTGGTATCCTCCCCCCCTTTTTTTATGATAAGGTTTAACTTTGTATCTCCTTTTTCAGGGTTTCTTTTGAATTTCAACACAATGTTTGTGGTAGATCAATCTATGCAGAGGGGACAGTTGATGCTATACTTTTCCTTGCTAAGAAAGTAATCTGAACAAAAAATGTGTAAATTTGTTATTGGAGCTTCTCTTTGCAGCGCTTTCAGCATGCATCTCAAGGAACAAATTCAGTTCGAAATAGAAGTTTCAAATATTTTCGTGATGCGTTTTAGCTTTTTACTCTGCATCACCAAAGAATAACAGTTGATGTTTTCTGAATATAGGTGAAGTTGAAAGAAGATAAGCGAATATACGACATGATCGATGTGCTGCGGGAGGGAAACATGCGATAACAGCTGAGTAACGTATGCTGGAGTAGGATGTATAACAAGTAGACCTAGGAATGCAGAGAAACAAATGTTGGGGTCAATTTACTTGGATTTTTCCCTCCAGTGGTTCTTGATTCTTTCGGATTTGTTGTTGCATGATTCTTAAGATGTAGCTACCAAAATAATATAAAATTTCTGTTATGACTAGTAGGTTTAGCTCCATCCTCCGTACAAGAATCATGTGTGCTTCTCTTGAAGAGCTTGTTGGATGCATTTTTTTCCCCTCCTTTTTCTCTTTGTACTACCATAAGAGAAAAATTGTGATAGGAGGTTCCCAATGTTTTGCGAAGTACAATATTCACCATGTATTGAGTTTTGGCTATTTTATTATTGAGATTATTACATGATTTTCTTTCATTAGGTTTGATTTGATTTTGTCTGGTTCAATTATTGTTATATTCCTGGATTAGATGTATTCTTGCCGAGAATCAATAGTATATATGTTTGCAGTATTAGTAAAAATTGTGTGTGGTAGTCACTTTTTAGAGTAGTATTTACTTTTTATTCAGCATTTTTAGTGCCGTATAAAAGTAATCACTTGTCTATTAAAATTATGAAAAGATGATGTTACCTTTTCTTCTATCTCTTTTTTTTGAGTGTCAACTGTAGTGTTGATTTACGATGGTTCGAGGTTTCCAACTCCTGCTGCAAAAACTTAACCTTTTTGGTTACATCCTTAACTTAGACAGCTGCCTCGTGACACTTCTTTTCCAGTGATAATTCCAACTCGAATTTTTTATTGTTTAAGGACTTGAGCACTTCTTGTGAAGACAACTTATGTTTTAGTTCATTCCTTCCGGTATGTAAAAGAGTCTAACTCTTGCCTCAGACTATTTGCTTGTGTCATCAAATCATTAATCCTAGACCTTGAGTTGATATGATTTTTCTCAAACTTTGTAAGAAGATTAGAAAATTGATATTCTTTCTCTCAGAATGCAGCCTCCAATTCTTGGATGTGAGCTTGGAAACCTTGAATTATCCTTTTCCAAAAAGATAAATATTTAAAAATATTTATACTGAATTCACATATAGTCCTGAACTTAAAGTTTCAAGTTTAAAAAATAAGGACATGCAGTCTTGAACTTAGAATTACAAGTTCAAAAGTTAAGGACAGGTAGTAATAAACTTGGAATTACAAGCTCAAAAATTAAGGACATGTAGTCCTTAACTTAGACTTACAAGCTCATAAATTAAGGACAACTAGTAGTTAAAGGACACTTGGTCCCAAACTTCGTGAGCGCGTAATTTTATTTGGGGGTAAAAATTTATTAAAGCAATAGCTATATAAGGAATAGCAGTTTACTACTGAAAATTCCTGATATATCAAGGCGTATGTTTGAGGCCAGGTCTACAAGATTTAATCAATGGTGTCTTTTTTATGATAACTTGGATGAAACCTTTAATAAGCTGATCGGTGAACAAGACTTGTGGCTGTATAGTAAACTAAGAGAGGAGTTTACCTTAAGTGAAACCTTTAATTTGGCTGATTTATCCCTTTTTGTATGATATTCTTTATTGAGATGTCTCAAGATATTTGGTGTTATTCGATTACTAATTATATTCACCATTTACAAGAACTGAAATATCATCAAACCAAACTGCTGGGGTCTCTTTTGGGACATTGTTTAGTATGGACTTGCGACGGCTTGCCGTATTCTTATAGTTGGTTTGAAACTCTATATAAATGATAGTATGTCTTTTAACAAGTTGCATTTTGCTATTAGACAAATATGAGAAAGAGAGGGATGGAGAGAATATTGGCACTCATTTCTTTGTTTCTTCTCTATGTTGCCCTGGCAGTTCAAGTGTTTTCTTTTTCCTTTGGGCATTCACTTTGCTCTTCACATGATTCCATTGCACTTCTACAGTTTAAGCAATCACTTGCCATAGCGGACTATCCACTTTTAAATTATTATGACTTCTTTTGCCCATATTCTTATCCTAAGACGACGTCTTGGAATAAGAGTAGTATGGATTGTTGTAGGTGGGATGGAGTTACCTGTGATAGATTCACTGGTCATGTGATTGGTTTGGACTTGAGTTGTAGCAAACTTAAAGGAACTATCCATCCCAATAGTAGCCTTTTCCAGCTTCATCATCTTCAAACGCTCGATCTTTCCCTTAACAACTTTTCGCTATCTCATATTCCACGGGGCATAGGTCAGTTGGTCAGTTTGATGCATCTCAAACTTTCTTATGGTATGTTCGAAGGATGGATTCCATTAGAAATCTCACACCTGTCCAATTTGGTTTCGCTTGATCTTTCTTATCACTTCGATCTCTAGTTTAGCCAGGAAGGATTCAACATGCTCTTTCGAAATTTAACCAAGTTAGAGGTACTTTCTCTTGCTTTAGTAAACATCTCATCCAAGATTCCCATGAATGTATCATCCTCTTCTTCTTTGAGATATCTAGATCTTCGATATGGCTTGCACGGCGAGCTTCCAGAAAGCATTTTCCTTCTACCCAATTTGGAAACTCTCAGATTGTCAGGAAATTATGATCTTACTGTTTCTTTCCCCAAGTTTAACTGGAGCAGTAGCTATATGCTAACTGAGCTAGATCTCTCTCACAATAATATTTCTGGAGGACTACCTGGTACACTTGGAAGTCTCAAAGCCTTAAAGCTTATGAATCTTCATTGGTGCAACCTCGTCGGACCTATTCCCGAATCCATCGGGAACCTTTCACAAATCACTCAGCTGGATCTTTCATACAACCATTTGGAGAGCAAAATTCCTGATGCTTTTCCAAGTTGCAAAAGCTTACATTCTTAGCACTGGATGGCAACGCCTTCACTGGCTCGTTCCCATCTTCCCTTGTCAACTTTACAAAGCTTGAAGATTTGAGATTGAGTGACAATTCACTCAGTGGTCCACTTCCTTTAACTGCTAACGGACTTCAAAATCTATATCGACTAGTTTTGTCTAATAACTCACTCAACGGCTCAATTCCATCTTGGATGCTTAGTCTTCCTTCATTGACTGAGTTACTTCTGGAGAGCAATCACCTCAGTGGACCACTTCCTGAGTTTAAGCCCAACTCGTCTCAAAATCAACTCTGTGGTTCCATTCCTCAATCGCTTAGGAATCTTGTGAACCTAAGCGATCTCAATCTTGGACAAAATAAGTTGGTCGGGGAGGTTGGAGCAGAAATGTTTTCAAGCATGACAAACCTCCGATATCTTGATCTTTCATCAAATAATTTGAGTGGTGAGGTAGGAGCAGAAATGTTTTCCAGCGTCATCCGTCTTGATCTTTCTCATATTGGTTTATCATGGAGTAGCAGTAAGGACAACATCACCATTCTTGCACTTACTTATTTAAGTTTAGGCTCTTGTCGTGTAAAAGATTTTCCAAATTTCTTCTTGAACTCGACGGGATTAAATACTTGGATCTCTCGGAGAACGAAATTCACGGCCACTTCCCAAAATGGTTTGATGGTCTGAGTTCAATGAGATTCCTTAACCTCTCTCACAACTACCTTGCAAGCTTAGACCATCTACCTTGGCAGACAATGAGAGTTGTTGATCTTCAGTCAAACTCACTCACTGGACCTCTGCCGTCCTCCCTTTGCGCATTAACTTACCTTTCATTCCTGGATTTGTCTTATAACAATCTGAGTGCTGAAATCCCCAATTGTCTGTTGACTTCTTTCTATCTGACGGTCCTAGACGTATGAGCAAACAACTTTTATGGTCCCATTCCAAACAAATTCTCAAACTTTTGTCGGCCAGTTCATATTAGTTTGAGCAAAAATCAGTTGGAAGGTCCAATTCCAAGATCGCTAGTCAACTGTGCATCCTTAAAAGTCCTTGATTTGGGATACAACAAAATCCACGATACATTTCCCACTTGGCTGGAAACATTGCAAGACTTAGAGGTTCTCATATTGAAATCTAATAGATTTTATGGACCAATCATAGCTATCCAAACAAAATCGCCATTTCCAAATTTGAGGATCTTTGACCTCTCTGGCAATTCTCTTACCAGCCCTTTACCTACCCAGCTTCTAAAAGGTTTCAAAGCTATGATAAACACGGATACACACAAATCAAAATTGGAATATTTTGAGGAAGATATTGGTTATGTTGATCGCGCAAAGCATGTGCAAATTCTTGAGTATCGCAGTCCTCCTAGTGTTGGTGCTAGTGATGCAACATATGAGGAATCAGTGGATTTAGTAATGAAAAATCAAGAGACTAAATTCAGAATGATCTTGAAGATATTCACAACAGTTGATTTATCCATGAACAAGTTCGAGGGAGAAATCCCAAAGTCCATTGGGAACTTGAATTCGCTTCTGCTGCTGAATTTATCTCACAACAACCTCACTGGACATATTCCTGTTGAAATGAAGAACATGAGCACGCTTGAAGCTTTGGACCTTTCATTTAACCAGCTTACTGGGAAAATTCCAGAGGAATTGACAACTCTAACATTTCTCGCAGTTTTAAATCTGTCGCACAACCATCTTGTTGGATCTGTTCCTCATAGTAATCAATTCAATACATTTCCAAATGATTCATATTTTGGAAACAGTGATTTGTGTGGGTTTCCATTGTCAAATGAATATGGGCATCATAAGAATACATCAGCACCAGGATTATTGGTTGAACAAGAAGAAGATGAGCCAAGTTTTCTTAGTGAAATGACTTGGAAATCTGTCTTAATTGGGTATGGTTGTGGCTCGATATTTGGATTTACCGTCCTGTATCTCATATACTGTTTCGAAAGGCCAAGATAGTTCTTAGACTTTTTTGCAACTATCACTAATGAACTGACATACAGAACAAAGAGGAGAGGTCAAAGACGTAGGAACTTTCACAGAAGACACTAAAATCTATGAAGTAATATTTTATAGTCAGGTTACTGTTTCTAATTCATTCTTGTTCTTGTTCACACAATATTCGAAGGCCCTAATGTTTATTATTACTCTGCAGATGGCAATCAGAAAGTGTCAAGAAGCAAGAGAGGGATCGGAAGGCAACTAGAGTGATGGATGCTCTAACCCGACATATTCAAGGGGATGTACCTTGGTGTATGCTATTTGCTGATGACATAGTCTTGATAGACGAGACGAGGGTCGGTGTTATTGAGAGATTAGAGGAATGGAGACATACTCTCGAGTATAAGGGTTTCAAAATAAGCAGATCTAAGACGGAATATCTGGAGTGCAAGTTTAGCGCCGAGCCGAGCGCAGTAGGCAGGGACGTGATGATTGGATCTCAGGTTATCGCAAGAGGGGCAGTGTCAGATATCTTGGGTCGGTGATTCAAGGGGACGGAGAGATTGAAGGGGACGTCACTCATCGTATAGGAGCGGGGTGGTCAAAGTGGATGCTTGCATCAGGAGTCCTGTGTGACAAGAAAGTTCCACTGAAACTCAAGGGAAACTTTCATAGAGCTGTGGTTAGACCTGCCATGTTGTATGTGGCAGAGTGCTGGCCAGTGAAGAACTCTCATGTTCAAAGAATGAAGGTTGCGGAGATGAGGTTGCTCAGGTGGATGTGCGGGCTCACCGGGTTAGAAAAGATTAAGAATGAAGTTATTCGAGAGAATGTGGGGGTGGCCCCGGTGGATGAGAAGATGCGAGAAGCGAGGCTGAGGTGGTTCGGGCATGTGCGGAGGAGAAATCCTGATGTCCCGGTGAGGAGTTGTGAGCGGCTGGCGATGGTCGGCGTACGGCGAGGCAGACGGAGGCCTAAGAGGTATTGGAGAGAGGTGATTAGGCATGACATGGCTAGAATGCGGGTTTCCGAGGACATGACCCTTGATAAGAAAGTCTGGAGGTCTAGTATCAGGGTTGTAGGATAGGGGCTCCTAGAGTTTTTCGTACTCCTCACCCGGGGTTGGGTGAGGCTTGGCAGGGCTATCCATAGATGATTTGTGTATTGAGTTGTGTCTCCCTTATGGTAGTTATTTATGGTAGTTACTGTCTGATATTATTGCATACTATTTTATTTATGGTTCTTATGTTTAGATAATTATTTACGCTATTTCTGCTGGAGTTACTAATGCCCTTTTGTTTTTGTTGTTGTTTTTCCTTTCCTTCTGTGAGCCGAGGGTCGATTGGAAACAACCTCTCTGCCTTTTGGGTAGGGGTAAGGCCCGTCTACATATTACCCTCCTCAGAGCACACTTTGTGGACTATACTGGGTAGTTGTTGTTGTTGTAATAAGACAATGCAGATCACTGTTACAACTTTGTTTGGATGATTGTTATGTATTTTTTCGATGTGTCGTATAGTATTGTATAGCAATACTGTACTGTTTTGATGTATACATGATTGGCTATTTTGTATTGTTTATACTCATTTTATGATGTCGTGCACCAACAATATGAAGCATAAACTTGCAATATTATAAAGAAAAGTGAGGTAGACAAGATAAAAGGTAAGATAAAAAATAAAATAGGATTATGTAATAATAAGGAAAGACAAAATAAGAAAAAAAAAGATATCGACGCTATCACACTAAATTGGTCGTTCATAAAGTGGTAGTTTTCATCATTATGCAAATATGAATTTAACGATACGATAAAATGGTAATTTTCTTCGTTACACAAATATGAATTTAACAATACGATATAATAAAATTTAAGTAACAATCAAAATAAATATTGTATTTAAAGTAATAGTACGATATAATACTATAGTTAACAATCATCCAAACAAGCTATTAGTGTTTGTTAAGTATTGTACAAACAACTTGTTATTGTCCCGTTTGACCAAATTCTACATTGGTGTGTTTTGTGCTTGCTTCTATTTTAACCATTTTATTTTTAGCGTCACTCACAAGTTTTAAGTATCTTCTTGCAGTTATAATTTGGCACTCTTTAGTAGTTCAGAAACGGAAGTTTTCCAAACAGCTAAACACCTGCGGTGAATAACTCTTAAAAACGGCTAATAGGGGACTGCATGCTTTTATCTCCTTTTTTTGGTCAAGAGGATATTATATTTATACTAGTTAAACAGAATGGACTACATTTGAGACATTAGTGGGGGTACCTCATGGAACCCATAGTCACAATATTTTGCATAATCATATTTAAATTACAACCCACAAAAGATCTAATTAGTTCAATTTCCAGTATGTCTATCTAAAATACATCATTGGCAAACATCGGGGGAACTGATAGAGACAAGAACTTGTTCAAAAAAATTTCTTTTGCTGCTTCCTTAGCCAGTGTATCAGCTAATCTGTTCTGCTCCCGGTAGATGTGTCTCACCATCGCGCTGCCCATCCTTTGGATAATTGATCTGCATTTACAAATTAGAGGGTCAAAAATCAGATTTTCATTTTAATAGCATATTTTTGTTTCCACTGGATCAGTGTCTATTTCCAGCGAAACTAGATTATTTTGCTCTCATAGTTGTAGATCCAGGATAGAGGGGTTGAACTTCTGCCCTTGTGTTTGTCGTTTGGGGTATATTGTCCATATAACCCAATATCCGGTCTCCATTGTGGTTTCTAAATATCCCCCCTGATCCTCCCATTCGTGGATTCCCATTTGTTTTGTGTTCAGTTTAAAGGAGCCTCTGGATGGGGGTTGCCATTTGAGCATAATCTGGAGAGTTACCATTATTGAGTGATTATTTGTAAGCATATGGTACTCTATCGCCTTTGAGATGGTGTCGTTGGCATTAATGTGTTCTTTTTTGTTATTGGAAACATTGGTGTTTCTTGTTAACCAAATGTGCCAAAGGTAGAACGGGATGAAGTTTTCCCAATATAGGTAGCTGTTGTACTATATAGCTTTGAGAGAGTCCCATGTTGATTGCCACATGTGGCTATTGAAGATTGGTTGGGATGAGGTAGAGCCTGAGGATTTGGATAGGATATCATTCCAGAAGTGGATAACATTGGGACATTGGAAGAAGATGTGGTCAATGTCTTCCTAGTCATTGTTACAATAGTGACATTGATGGACACAGTTGATTCCAATAGAGTAGAGAAAACTCCTAGTTGGGAGTACTTTGTGGGATAGGAGCCAGTGAAGTGCTTGATTTTATTGGGGGCTTGAAACTTCCAGATCCATTTAAAGGGTGCTTCTTCCCCAAAAGGAGGGCTTGTTATAGTCCTGCTTATGAAGGAGTAAGCAGAGCTATTGGAGAACTGTTCATTGGAAGTAAAATCCCATGTTAGATTGTCATCATTGATGGTGGTATTGGAAATGAACACAGAGCTCAGGAGGTTTAGGATACTTGGGGGGATGTTGATGGACAAGGTTGAGGTATCCCAATTGCCCATGTTGTGAATTGATTCAACTCTGACTTGGAGGTCATTTTGAGTGGGCCTTCTATCATTTGCCTGATTGCAGGCTGGTTAGGGATCCAAATATCATTTAAGAACTGACCATATTCCATCTATTTGACTAACCATCTGCTTTCTTTGCTGCAAATCTCCCAAACCTTTAGAATGTTCTTCCAGGTTGGGGGTTTTGGGTTCTTTAGGTATCTCAAAGCATGGGATGGTTTAGTCATATTGCAGTGCTTATGAATCAACACTCTAGCCCATAGACTGTTAGTGTTCTTGTAAGCTCTCCATGCCAGATTTGAAAAAGAAGCTTTGTTTTTAATGCTAGCTTTATGAAGCCCTCCCCCAGCCTTGGTCTTAGTGACTACATCTCACTTAATCATATGTGGCATTTTCCTTTCAGAGGTGGTGCCCCAAAGGAAATTTCTCTGAATTCTATCAATCTGGTTGGTGACTTTGACATGTAGGTTTATGTATTGCATAACATGATTTGGGATGTTGCTCAAGAATGTCTTGGCTAGTACTGTTCTCCCAGCCATGTTAAGGCATTTAGTTTTCCAGCTAGCCAACTTGGATTGCATATTATCAATGATGAATTGGAAGTCTGAAGCTACTTGTATTTTGTGGAGAATGGGAAAATCTAGGTATCTTCCAAAGAAGGTGGTGTGTCTGATGGACAGAAGGTTGGTAAGATGTTGGAAGGTATCTTGCGTGGTGTTTGAAGAAAGCAGGACTCTTGATTCGGTGAGATTTATTTTTTGTCCTGACTGATCATTGAAGTTCGGCAGTATAGAGAGTATGGTATTGCAGTTTCTGACATTTGCTTTGGCAAAGAGAGTGAGGTCATCTGCAAAGAAAAGGTATGAGATTTTTGGTCCAGACCTACTTATGCTTATGGGGTGCCATTGGTTTTGGAGAACTGCCTTATCAATGGATCTAGAAAGTCTTTCCATGCACATAATGAATATGTAGGGAGATATGAGTCCCCCTGCCTAATGCCTCTTGAGGGATTGAAGGGTTCAGTTTTTCCCCCATTTACAAGAATGGAGATGGAGGATGTACTAATGCATGACATGATGAGCTTGGATAAACCATAGGGGAAGTTGAAGGCATCCAGAGTGTCTTTAATGAAAGACCATTCCAGCCTATCAAAGTCCTTCTCTAAGTCTATTTTTAGAATCATGTTGCCACTCTTCCCTTTCATTTTACTGAAGTGAGTGATATATTCCTGGACAATGATGGCATTATCATAGGCCCTTCTGTTAGTCAGGAAGCTTTCTTGGCTTGGCCCAATGATGTGTTGAAGGATAGGTTTTATCATGTTCACAATGATTTTTGTGAATGCCTTGTATACGGTGTTACAGAGGCCAACGAGTATGAAGTTTTTTAGCATTGAAGCTTGGGGGCATTTAGGTATTAGACACAAAAGAGTTTGGTTCATGCTGCTATCCATAGAGGTTATGGAGAAGCATTTTTGGCAGAATTTTGTGATAAAGGTCCCTACAATATCCCTGTATTTTTTATAGAAGAAGTGGTGGAGGCCATCTGGGCCAGGAGATTTGAAGGGTTTATTGGATAAGACAGCCATTTTAATCTCACTCACTTGAAAGGGTCTGTCCATAAAAACCTTTTGGCTTTGGGACATGATGGGTTCCATGGTGGAGTGATTAGTGGTTGCCCAAGGGGCTTCAGTATGGGAAGTTGTGTATAGCTCAATAAAGAATCCTACAATAGCTGAATGGATGTCATTTTGGTCAAGAAGCCAATTGCCATTATCTTCTTTAAAGGATAAGATTCTGTTTCTCCTTCATCAATTAAGAGTTGAAGTGTGAAAAAAATCTAGTGTTAGCATCACCCTTATTTAGCCAGTTGATCCTAGACTTCGGTTTCCAAAAATCATCTTCATTTTTGAGGATAAGGTTAAGTTCAACATTTAATCTGTTTCAAGATTTAAATAGGTAACTACTAAATTGGTAGCTAGGATACTTGTGGATTCTAGAGATTCTAGCCAAGAGTCTCTTCTTTTGATGGAAGATGTTTCCAAAGACTTCATGGTTCCATTTGGTTACCAGAGTTTTAAAACTTTAAGTGGATTGAAGAAGGGTGGATTGGTTAGAGAAAACCTTATTGATGATGAAGGGGAAGGAATGGGTGGCTAGCCCACATTGATTCAAACCTGAAGGGCCTTGACGATTTGTTGTTTGGAGGCCCTACCAGTTGAATTTGCAAAAGGCAGTGGTCTAAGTAGGTATTAGGGAGGTGGAATACAGTAGCCTCAGAGTACTGTTCTATCCATCCTTCATTGCAACACACCTATCTATTCTTTCCAGAATTAGGGAGGTTTTGTTGCTATACCTTTTATTAGTCTAAGTGTATTTGCTCCCTTTATCACCTAGGTTTATTAGGTTACACTTGTTTATGCAGTTCCAGAATAAGTTGTTGCGGCTCAAGTTTATAGAGTTACCCCCAAATTTGTCCCTGGCCTTTAAGACTTCGTTGAAGTCTCCTCCTATGAACCAGTTTGTTTTTATGTTGTTTGAAATTATGATTAGCTGCTCCCATAGGAGTTTTCTACTGCTAATAGGTTACTGGCATTAATAGCGGAAAAGAACCATTGAGGGCGGTCTGGTCTTACCTTCACCATTGCGTGGATACCTTTGGGGGGTAGTTGCCACTTCTTCCACAAACACGAACACTTTTTTCCACTTAAAGACGATACCCCCAGATGGGACTATGGCTGGTGACTGGATGATTATGTTGAACTAGAGTTGCTGAGCCAAAGACTGGTGGTCTACCATCTTGGTTTTGAGCAATAATAACATTGCAGGATTGTGTATTCTCACCATTTCTAAACAGTGCCTTTTGAACTCGGCATTGTTTCCACCCCAAACATTCCATATGATGTAGTTCATCATTAGAGTTATGGGTGATTGGTGAGTTCCCTCGCGAGGGATCATTGGTCCTGGCAGACCTGGAAGCTGGGGTGGTGGTGATTTCCTTTTTAAACTCGAGATTGGGGTTAGGGTTAAAAGTGGTTTCAACAGACCGTGAGTTTGAGATGAGACTAGGCTCATTCCACACTTGGTCATTGTTTTGGGGCACAACACCACTACTATCTCGCTTATTTCCTTGCTGAATCCTATCGATCTCACTGAGTCGAGAAGGAGTAAGTCCGTCCTTAGTGTTGGGTAAGCTGTTCTGGCTCTTCTGAGGCATTCTTCTTCTTGAGTATCTCAAGTACTTTGGAGATTCCTTTCTGAATATTCTAGAGGGGTGGTGAGCTGCTCTTTGGAGCAGAAGATGATGGATTGGTTGATTGATAGATCGTAACACAGACCGACTCCACCATTGGGTCCTCTTACATCAGATTTGGGAAGAAGGGGAGGGATTGGAAGCTCTGTAGGGTATGGTTGTTGAGGAATTTGGGGTCTGTTATTGGTGAGATGCTGTCATTGCTAGCCATCGACTACCATAGGAGAGGTCCAAAGGCCGCCAATGCCTTGTTCATTGCTTCCACCGTTACCCTGGCTAGGTGGGCTGGGTTTTTGTACTATCAGTGTCACCCTCCAATTGTCCACGGTGAAATCGTAGGATAGACCCTACCCTTGCAAGGCAACCTCCAACCAGGAGGCCGGTTGGTGATCCGAAGGTAGTGGTAGGGTGGAGATGGTGGTCGGAAGTGTTTCTTTTTCAATTTTTGTATTTTTTTGGCTTGCTACTTTGGGTAGAAATAGGAATAAAGTTTAGAGACTATTTTCCTATCATTAAGCCCTTTGGTGTCACATCTTGGATAGTGGAAGGGTTGTTGGGCATTAGGACTAGGGGGTTGGGTGTTCATTAAATGTGGATGTAATGGAGGTGACAGTTGTGATCTTTTTATCTAGAAAAGAGAGGCTAGCAGATAGGGTACTCGATTGTTGTTGGTGGCTATTGGGATTTCTCCATTAGAGAATGTTGCAAGAGATTTGGTAAGGAAAGTGTAGGTTTGAGTGTTGGGGTGGGGAGTTGGGCTGTCAGTGGTACCCTTAGTGGAGTGCCCGTTTAGGGAGAAGGAACCGCCCATATTGGGTGTTTCACCAGACATGGTATTTGAAGTATTGGAAATTAGGCTAGATGCACCTTGAGAACTGGGCTCATGATTGGAGCTAGTGGGGTCATCAAACGTTGGCCTCGATTTCGTTTGGCACCCGTATTGGGCTGCAATCTTGGTCATGTGTGCTGCCCGTGCTTGGGCATGTATTGAGCACTGGTGGATATTTTGTTTGGGCCAATTGGCTTCTTTTTGGTTTTTTGGACATTGTTTATTATTTTTTTGAATTAAAACAAAGAGTCTGAGTTTGTAATAATTTACCTGAATTGGCATCGAACATATTTACCTGTTTCTCTTCCGTCTGTGCAGCATGTTATGGTCTATTCACTTTACCTTCATTGTTGTTTATTGCTTTTGCTTGTCCTTGCTTACGTCTTCGTGGGAAGGTGACCGTTATCCATTCATTTGCCTCTGGAATGATTGGGTTCTCTTGATGAACGTCTTGTGGTTCTGTGGTGCTGTGGGTGTATGTGTCCTATAGTTGCAGTTAAGAACAGTGTGCCCTATCCTTCCACAAATGGTACATAGAGTTCCCTCTCCCTCATAAATCATAGCCTGTTTGTGTTCTCCAATTATTACTGATGTTTCCACTGGGTTTTTTAGTGGAACTTGGATACAGATGCATGGATATCTTCCCCTTAGTGTAGAGGATGTATATTGGTTTATCTTGAGGAGTTTAACCAGTTTTCTCCCAAATATTTCTAAATATATGTGTCGTAGAATCCTGTTGGTAGTTAAGGTAGCCGGATCCAAATGGCAGTAAAGGTGAGGGCGGCTTCTTGAGGGAAATACTTTGGTTCTCATTTACGTACGGATAAGAAGTTTCCAAAATAAACCATGGTCCTTGGTGTAGAGCCTTGACCATGCTTTCCTCTAAACTAAATTTAACTATGTAGAAGTCTCACCCTAGGTCTATCAAGATTAACTGTTCGGATGGATTCTATAGGTAGTTTAGCTTAGATCGAAGTAGGTGGTATGGCATCTTTCATTTTGAATATTTTGATAATCACCGAGCATCGCCATGGGAGATAAAGGCATTTTTTCATCTTGTGAGAGAGGAATTGAGCCCTCAATGTGCTTCCCGTTGTCCAGTTCAGGAATTGTTTGGTGATCTATGTTGTAGTAGTTGGTTTGGTTTCTTATTGGTTTATCTAGGAGCATTTTCTTATACGAGTGATGGGGTAACTCTACCTCAATTTAGCTGTGTTTATCCGAGGGTTCCGATGGAAGTTGTGGTTTGATCGGTGGAGGGTCTATATTGTGGAGTTATCTTAGCTGTTAGATACAAGAAAGAAGAAGTAGATGAACATAACTTAGTAATGTACTTGCTTTTTTTATCACAGGTTTCTAGGGTTGTTTGGTATGAAAGAAAAAGATTTTTCTAAAAAATATTTTCTTAGAGAATAAGTAGTTTTGTAACTTACTTTTTTAGTTTTTGGTTAGGTAGCAAAAAATATTTTTCTAAAGAAATATAGTATAATTTAGACAACTACTATAAAAAAGGCGAGGGTGATAGGGTAGATTCTTTGTTATAAGAGTGACAAGTCTTAAGGTACGCGCTTTGCGCTTGTACCTATATCAATTAAATATATAATTTTTAAAAGTTATATATATATATATATATATATATATATATATATATATATATATATACTAAACAATAATGTGTTTGAAAAAAAATGTAAGTTTCTAAAATATAATGAATATTAATCTACTAAGCTAGCTCATTAAATAAAGAAATCCTACTCCACATAAGTCTTTATATGTCTTTTATGAGACATGAAATATATATCTTATGAAAATTATTGTTATCATTATTACCAAATACTATAACAAATAACAGGAAAAGAAAATACTTTACAATAATTATTCAAAGTTAATAAAATAAATTCAAGAATTTGGATCTTTTGGCTTTTAGAAATTTGTGACTGAAGAGATAGAACAATAGCTCCTAGAAAAATATTAATAAATAACAATATAAAGTATTTAACATTTAATATTCAATTATAAAAATATTGTAACCCGATTTGAAAAATATAGGGAGCTATCGTAAATGAATATAAAAAGAAAGCAAAATGATAAAGGCAATATTTTTGAATAATTTTTTTCTTATGTTATATTCTTATTGCTCCAACTTTGCATTTTAGCAATATAACTTTTATTACTATATTATAATAAATTTTGCTCTATCTTCTTATTTCTTGCATGGCAAATGCTCTTATTGTGTAAAATAATTTGTGTATCTTAAGAGTTTTATCAACTTGACAAATAAGTCTACTTGTATAATAATTTTGAATCGAATTGACCTTTTTGCTGCTTTATTAATTCAAAAACTTAATTATTTATTGAGATTTTATACTTTTATGTTAGCACAAAAGATACAAATTATTTTTTAATTTTTCTCCTACTCAAGCATAATATTATTCTCTTTATCGATTTATATAATATTAAGAACTACATTTAATAATTAGAATAAATATTTAATTAGGAACAAAAAATCTTGCTTTTATAGTAACAATATATATAAAAACAAAAATCAACATTCAACATTTTAAGGAATAGTAAGATTTTTTTCTCTCTCTTCTCCGCTTTCCTCTCGGCGCACGTTAGTTAACGTACGCCGAGCTTCGTTTCCATGGCGAGAGGGAGGGGGCGAGGTAGGGGTCGTCCCAGGAAAATCCCGATTTCCACCATTGACAGAATCATCTCAACCATAAATCAATCAGTTACGGACAAACAATCTTTCACAGGAGTATCGGATCAATCAGTCGATTTGTCAGGCGAGGGTGAGGAGCCTTCGCTTCCTCAGCAACCTAATATGGTAATGGAGAATCGAAGCTGTCCGATTGAAGCATCGATTACTCCGATGAAGCAGGTGACCGGTGAAATTGACCACATGCAAAAGACGAAACCACTTCAATCACCAGTGACCGATATAAGTAAACCAGTGGAGGGGGTTTCTACTGAGGTACCAAAAGGGAACGTGGAAAATTTGTTTCAGAAGAATCGATTTGCCTCTAACGGTATGGCATTAGAGTATATTCCACCGGTGATGATTGACGGGCAGCCAGTAGGTCAGTTGAACAAAGAAGAGGTGGAGGTGGAAGAAATCAAATGGAAATGTGCCCTAATAGTTTATGTTTTAGGGGATGGACCGGGATATAACGCGATGAAAAGATTCATCAGTCTACATTGGTCGCATGTACCTGAGCCAGGACTCTTTTATCATGAGGAGGGATACTATATAGTGAAGTTCCGAACAATCGATGATGCCAGAGAAGTTCTATGTGCTGGTCCCTACTCCATTGCAAATAGGCCCATGATCCTCAAACAATGGGCGGCTGATTTTGATTTCACTGCTGAATTCCCTGCTGAAATTCCACTGTAGGTCAAATTTCCTAAACTCCCTATGTCATGTTGGGGAGTGAAATCCTTGAGTAGGATAGCTAGTGTACTGGGGAAGCCCATTTTTGCTGATGAGTGTACGACCAAACAGTCCAGAATTTCCTATGCCCGTATGCTCATAGAGGTGAATGTTTCAAAATGTTGCCTAGTGATATATGGGTAATGGATCCAAATGGAAAGAAGTTTCTGCAAGAAGTGGCCTATGATTGGAAACCATCATACTGTGATAAGTGTCTTATGGTTGGACACAACTGTGTGATGAATTCCAAACCTATCCAGCCTCCCCAAGTGAAAAAACCTAAAGTGACTCAGGAATGGAGAACTAAAGCTCCAAACCAGAATGTTCAGAAGCAGCAGGAGGCCCCCCTACAGCAAACTGAGACAAGACAGAGTAGTGTAACTCAGAGAGAGCCTCATGGTCCTCCTTCAATGGTAACAGAAATGAACAAACAGGAAGACAAAGGGAAACAGGCACAATCTCCAAATTTAACCTTACAAACTTTCCTCATCTATCTCCTATTGTGGTGAGTAATCGATTTGAAGCAATATCTATTAGTAGGGCTGAGATTCCTCCAGATGAAGGGGGACCTAGTAATTATCAATGAAGTGATTAATCTGGAACATTAGGGGTGTAAATAAAAGGTATAAACAGAAGGAAGCTAGGGAATATATTAGGAGCAATAAATTTAACCTTATTGGTCTTGTAGAGACAAAGGCCAAAGAGAAAAATGCAGATAGGATTGCTAAGCTGTTGGTGTTTGGTTGGGGTATGCTAACAAATTATCAGGGCTCCATAAATGGTAGAATTTGGATTCTATGGGATACTCAAATGATCAGGGTCACTGGTATTCAGAAGGAGGCACAATTGATTCACTGTAGAGTCAGGAACATTGATGGAGATGCAATCTGCTATCTCACTGTGGTATATGGTTTTAATGGGATGGACCAAAGGAGATCATTGTGGAAAAACCTACAGGACTATTCTGTTGCTATTACAGACCCTTGGCTAGTGGCAGGGGATTTCAATGATGTCCTGTATGCAAATGACAGACAATCTTGTAACCAAGTGAAGCAAGCTGAGATCCTAGACTTCACTCAATGTATACAGCAGGCTGGACTTTCTGAACTTCCCTGGCAGGGGGAGTATTTCACCTGGACAAACAAGCAAACAGGCAGGGATAGAGTTTGTAGCAGACTGGACAGAATCTTTGGCAATTATGAATGGATGATTAACTGGAGTCATGTGCAAACTATATATGACTATCACTTAATCTCTGATCATAACCCTATGGTGATTACACTGGCTGAAGTTATTAGGCAAAGGAAGACTCCTTTCAGATTTATTAATGCATGGGCCAATCATGTAGACTTTCATCAACTGGTCAAGGAGATCTGGCACAGTAATACTCAATGTTCTATGAAAGTTGTGTGGATCAATCTCAAGTCACTTAAACCAGCCTTAAAATCTTTAAACTCTAGAGATTTTAAGAACATTACCCAGAGAATTGATTGTAGTAGACAGGAATTGAAGGACATCCAAAACCAGATGGCACTGGCTTATACTGATGAATTGCAACTTAAAGAGAAGGAAACAGTACTGAAGTTGGAAAAGTGGTCATTGATTGAAGAAGGTATGCTACAACAGAAGTCCAGGGCAAAATGGATCCAGCTGGGGGATTCAAATAACAAATATTTCTCTGCTGTCTTGAAGGAAAGGAATCAACACAAGAGTATTACTGAACTGGTTACAACAGGGGGGGGGGGGGGGTCCAAGATTACCAATCTAGATGCTATTAAAAGGGAGGTCAATGATTTTTATAAGTCCTTAATGGGTACAGCAGCTGTCTATCTTCCAGCTATAAATCGACTGTATATGAACAATGGTCCTACGCTAACACATCAACAGAAGAAAGATCTAGTTGCTGATATCACTGAATCTGAGATTCTGGAAAGTCTAAAGGCAATTGGTGATGACAAAGCCCCGGGAATTGATGGGTATAATGCAATGTTTTTCAAGCAGACTTGGAGCATCACTGGCAAACAGATAATTGGTGCAGTCAAGAATTTCTTCCGTGGCACCAGGATGTACAAACCAGTCAACTGTGCCTCCCTCACCCTGATACCTAAAGTTCCTAATCCAGCAACAGTCAAAGAGTAAAGACCAATAGCTTGTTGCTCAGTGTTATACAAACTGATTTCCAAGATATTAGCCAACAGAATGCAGAAAATCATGGCTAGCATCATCTGTGATGCTCAAGCAGGATTCATCCCAGGCAGAAAGATTGCAGACAATGTTATACTGGCCCATGAATTAATCAAAAATTACTCCAAATCTCATGTAACTCCTAGATGCATGATCAAAATTGACCTGCAGAAGGCATATGATTCTGTCGAATGGATTTCCTTGCAACAGGTAATGGAGGCAATGTGATTTCCAGTCAGATTCACAAGCTGGATTATGGAATATGTCCAAACAGTCAGCTATGCAGTGGTGATTAATGGGGAAACAACTGAACCTTTTAAAGCAGCTAAAGGCCTTAAACAAGGTGATCCAATCTCTCCATTTCTCTTTGCTATAGTAATGGAGTACTTAAGCAGATCTCTGGCTGAATTGAAGAAAGACCAAGATTTTATATTCCATCCAGGCTGTAAAAAACTAGGCATCACTCATATCAGCTTTGCTGATGACCTGCTGTTGTTTGCTAAAGGTGAAAAGCAATTTGTAATTACCATGTTCAAGTACTTCTCTCAATCGACTGAAGCTTCTGTGCTGAAAGCTAATCTGACCAAAAGTTCAGTTTACTTTGGAGGGGTAAATACTGAAGTCCAGCAACAAATTACTGACCATCTAGGCTATGTATATGGAGATTTGCCTTTCAAATATTTGGGCATACCTTTATCTACTAAGAAGATGGCTTTGATTCAGCGGCAGCCACTGGTAGATAGGATCACTGCTAGGATCACATCTTGGACTACCAGGAAATTGTCATATGCTGGAAGACTTCAATTGGTCCAATCAGTGGTCTTTGGTATACAAGCTTACTGGGCTCAGCTTTTCCTCATACCTTCAAAAATCCTAAAGCTTATTGAAGCAGTTTGTAGAAGTTTTATCTGGTCTGGTTCAGTAGATATCACTAAGAAAGCATACATTGCCTGGGACAAAATGTGCCTGCCAAAGTCAGCTGGTGGGCTGAACCTCACAAACCTCCTGCTGTGGAATAAAGCAGCTATGGCTAAGCTATGCTGGGACTTGGCTCACAAGAAAGATACTCTGTGGGTCAGATGGATTCACACAGTGTATATAAAACAGCAGCAACTGGAGACCATGTCTATACCCAAACAAGCTAGTTGGATGGCCCGAAAGATAATTGCAGCAAGTGGACTACTGCAGCAATATCAGAGTTTGCACAGGCCAGTGTGCTCTATTAGGCTACTATATCTGCTTCAGATTGGTCAACTCCGTAGAGTTACATGGAAGAACTTAACTGCTCAAAACTATGCTAGGCCTAAGGCTGTTTTCAATATGTGGCTGATACTTCAGGATAGATTACCATTGGGCTGCTACATTTGAGTATTAATGTGGATAGCATCTGTGGTCTGTGCCAGCAAGCTCCGGAGACCAGAGACCACCTCTTCCATAGATGTTCCTTTGCTACTCAACTAAGGCACCAGACATTATCTTGGATTAGGGAATCTCACCCCAGTTTCCTAAATTGGGAACAGTTTGTTCAATGGATTGTTGGTAATGCTAAAGGGAAATCGAGTCGGGCTCATATATTCAAAATGGTTGTACCATAATTGTTCTATGCTCTGTGGTTAGAGAGAAATGCGAGGATCTTTGAAAATGTCTTCTGTACCAGTGATAAACTACTTAGAACCATTGCATATACTTGTAATATTAGAGGAACCCCCAAAATTAGGTTACAACTTCAGCAATATCTTCTGTAAATAGAGGGATAGGTATAGCGATAGTTGATATAGAGTCTAGATATGATAGTCAGCTGTGTAGTAGCTGCACTATAATTTTGTACTGAAATCTCTTTGGTGATTAATATAACCTTTAACTACCAATATATATATATATATATATATATATATATATATATATATACATACATACTAGGTTCCCTGATAAGAGGAATCAATGTGAACATACTTCTATGGATGTTACGTGCGTATATATAAGGAAAGAAACGTAATACTCTTACTTTTCTTAAATAATATACATTTTAAACTCCTTAATATTAGAATTTCTTACTTAATTCAATTAGGAATAATCCAATAATCAAAATTTTAGTTTTTTTTTGAAGTCCTCAATATTAGAATAATAGTTAAATGACTATTTTGTCTAATGTTAACTCTATTTTAAAAGAATAAAAAAGGTAAACAACTTTTACTAAGGATCTTCATGTTTTTAATATAACTAGTTTCTGGAAACGTACGTTGTAAGTGTATCCCACATCAATAAATACAAACAATATAAAGTAACAACATAAACATCGGATCAGAAAGAGAAATACGCATCAACGTCAACCTAAAATACAATGAACAAACAAAAATGCTGATGGGAGGAGAAAATAGGACAAAATAAACGTTTTTTCATCCCATAATATTTATATTTTGAAATTTCATACTATATAAGCAATTATGACATGAACATGCCTGTAATTTGTGAGCAATTCAGTCTTAACAATAAATATTTTTACAATAACTGCAAATGCCAGTTTGTAAATGTTAGCCATGATGAAATCAGAAAAATTTCATATTAGAACAACTAGGCTCTATACTTTTCAATTTTATAACTCATATTTCAATTTAGAACCAACTAGCCCATAAATAATAGGTTAAGATTCAACATTTAACTCCAATAGATTCTCAAAATTACTATATAGTTTTTAAAAAAGACTCCTCAAGCTTTTAAACTAATTTTTAAATTAATTATCACTTACTCAAATATTAATTCAACAAACAAATTCTTTTGGGTGGTGAAAATTAAATTTTTAACAAGATTTAATATGTGGGATTAAATTTCGAATTTGATTTTGTGAGAAATTTGGAGTGGACGTTACTTAGACTTGTTAAAAATAGTATAAGAAGGTTGTATATAAAATTTGGTGTCATTTCATGGAGATTTCAACTGATTTTGAACAAGAATTGCAACTGAAAATCGTGGAAGAAGTTCGTCTACAGACGCTTGTACAAATGTGTATAAAAATGTATAAAAGTGTATAATGTGTGTTTCTACACTCATATACAATACAAGATTATACATAATTATACAACAAAAATTGACTTCGTCTTCTTCCTTGCATCTTTTCTGAAATTTAACTCAAATCTACTCCAAATCACTTCAAATTTAAATTTTGAAATCCTTTTGATATTTTCAATCAATTAGAACAATACCCAATTCAAACAACTAACAAATCCAAAAAACCCATTTTCAAAAGCAAAGCTTTGAATAGTCTTCAACGGTGAACTTCTACTCTTCAATTTTCTTTCATTACAAGCAGGTGAGACAAAATGAGAAATAAAAAATACACGACCCTTTGAAGCATATGTAAAAGATGTGAGAAGAAGAGAGAGTGAACGCAATAGTTATGAGAACAAATAATTAACTCAATAACTTTTAAAAGCAATGGTTGTAAAAATACATATCTTGAATTTACAAGTGTTTTCAAAATATGTACAATGTGGGCTGGGTGGGGTAAAACTTAAAAATATGAGCCATTTTTTGTTATGGTGTAAAGTCATGTGTATTTTCTTATAATTCTAAGATCATCATCCGAATGATTTAATATTCATGATATAACTATAATTGCAAGCATCTCAATATTTCACCTAAATATTTAGAGAAATTTTAAAATACTAAAAATAGAATGAAAGAAGTACAACAGACCCATAAAAAATACAGTCGTTTGAAGTACTTTGTATCTCAATTTCATGTTTTGGGTTTCATACACATTAAAAGTACTTTGTATCTCAATCTTGCCATAGGAATTTGATGGGTTGTAGAAGTTAATTAAGAAAATTAAAGAGGAGAAAGAGTGAGAGGCTAATTAAGAGGTAGTTTAAAGAAGTAACCATTGATATATTAGACAACGGAAAGAAGAAGAAAAAATAACTATTGAGTTCTTGATAATATTGCATATATAATAATAATAAATTAAATTAATAAATTATTAAGTAGAGGACAATTTGGCCTTTCAGTTTTGAAAGATATTTTAGTAAAATAACTTAATTTAAAAGTTTTCACACTTATAATATATATATATATATATATATATATATATATATATATATATAGATAAATAGATAGAGAGAGAGATAATCAACCAGGAACAACAATAAAGAATATAGTGTTCTTTGTGTTCTTTGTTTTTGAGAAAGATAATCAAGATCTTGCTATGAGAATATATTTTAGCTTCAGTAAATACTTACTTTTACACATGTTTTTGGTATGCAATCAATAAGGTTGCAACTTGTTGATCCCAAAAACCAACTTTTCCTGTGAAAGATGAATAATATCATCTTAAATTCATTCTATAACAATAACAAATATCTCTATATTTTGCATTAATAATAATAAATAAATGCCATACTCAAATAATCCCTATACATGTTTTCTCACATGGCATAGTACATTTATAATAGCTACTAAAAAAAATATCAATTTTGATAACAAAAGTTCCTGCTATGAAAGGATGGAGCACACGCACCAAGAATATAGTATATAAATGGTAAATACAACTAGAAGAGATTTAATTAGATAATTTTTTTGTCTCTCATAAAATAAAGGTTATATATCACAATTATCTAAGTAATATTTAACTGATTATTATAACTTGATTGTTTTTTTAATATGTACACATAATTTTCATTTTGATTTCTATTATATAATTATTATAAAACAATAAAAGAAGAAAGTAATGCAGAGAAAAATAGAAAGAGATAATTCTTATTAGAGAGATAATTCTTATTTATTTTGGGATGATTTACAATGGGATAAGAGCCCTCTATTTATAGGGGAAAAATAACTTAGCCACAAAGTAAAACTCTCTACAAGATAGACATTCACTTTAAATAGAATTCTATTCTTAACACTCCTCCTTGAATGTCTACTAAATAAGTAATGTGCCTCGTTAAAACCTTAACTAAAATAAACCCAACGAAAAAAAATTCTAGAAAAGGAAAAAGAGTACACATATCTAATAATACGCCTTTTGGTTGTCTCGTTAAAAACCTTGCAAGGAAAATCCGGTGGGACAAAACCTTATAAGGGAAAAATAGTGCAACACGCATTAATTCCCCCCGATGACAGCATTAATTCACATCCTTAACATTTGCATTCCAATCTTGTGCACCATCCTCAAAAGATCTCTTGAAGGAATTTGTTCCACCTTGAAATCATCATTCCTAATAGATGTATTGTCTTCATATGATCTTGTTGGAATCGTCATTTCAATATCTTCATAAAGAGGCGAAAACTTTTGCTATCATATTATCATGTTTATGGTTATAATAAGATATATTTGTGCATAAGTTGCGCTGAGAAAGTGCTACTTCAAGATCAAGAATTGTATATGCTTCAAGCAACTTAAATCCTTCATGGATTGTCATATAAGTTAAGTTATATAAGCCATATAATAGACTTTAAATGCATATCAAGTTTTTATGTCATGTTAAACATATAAGATATCGGAAACTGATTGAACATATAATTGATTTTATACTTTTAAGTATTTGAACTACATGTCTTTCATATTAAACCAAATCTATTTGAATTGTGTATCGTCAATTTGACCAATATTTTGTATTTGTCTCGACAGCCTTAAGATCACATCTATACTTAGCGCTATGATGGATGTCGTCGACGAACATTTTATATCGGTTCTAACGTTTTTCATAAAGACATAACATAAAGATCTCTTCATTCATATATTTAGATACATGAATCTCTCATGAGATTTTATGAAGTCTTATGTCATGTGATCTTCTAGATCACTTGCCTTCTTTATTATAATCATTTTGATCATTTGCTCATCTTCTTTATCAAGAAGTTTATTTGAAACTGATTTGTCTAACGCTTTAAGTGTACCATAGACTTTGTCCTTCTAGAACTTAATATGAGCATTTGCAATGAGAATATAGGTACTTTCTTTAGGTCAGCAAATGCATCTGGCATGCTTTGCAATATATTGCATACGAATTATTTTTTTATGAACTTCAAGTTCATATTATCATATTCGAGGATCTAGATATACAAATGATAATTCATTGCACGTAACTTTTTCTCAACTGTTATATCTTGTCTCCCTCTCATGTTAGAAAAAACTAACTTATTTCCTCATCTTTTAGAACTCATCTTTGTGCGTTATGATGTTAATCAAAATATACACCGCACATCAATAATAATAAGATGGAATTATTTGGTTCCTGACCCTGAACCACTTGTGAGGGGAGAAAATAATATACTTTGATATATAACATATATCAAATTGATATAGATAGCTTTGTTCTCATAAGCAATTGTTTAGCTATTAAGTGGAGGCACTCAATAAATTATTTTACTAAACCAGCTGTGATGTAAACCAACTTATCAAGACAAACCTCTTGAATAGAAAATCTTGAAATTACGCTCAAAATTAAACTATTGAGCAAGTTACCTCGCAAAATACTATGTTGGGAGTTAATAATGATTGCACATATAACCATCTCATATATGCATCTTATGTGGTATACATGGCAGGTGAATGGGCCATATTCACCTTTGATATTTCCAGCATTCATGGGATTCAATCCCAATTTCAGTTGATTTATCAATTAACGAGAACAAGCAATATAAGAGAATTCGTAAAGAACTCTCTAGTTCTTTTAATATTTACCTATATGAATTCTCTATTATTTGTGCACATCATACTTAAATTGATATGGCTAAACCAATTATGCCAACTGAATAAATTATCAAGATTGATAAAATTCATATTTACACTATGACGTGTGCAATTATCAATAAACTCCAAGTTTATTATGATATGTGTTTTTATATCAATAAGCATCTACTTTATTGTGGTACTCTTTTATTTGTGTAGTACAAACTGGAGAAAAAAGTGGATAACTTTTCACATACATATTACCCCGCTACAAGTTGTAATACGAGAAGATATTAAATCTTTCCTTTATTTAAAGTCTCAATATGATCAACCGTTCTCGCGTGTACTTTGGAAACTGAATAAGTTTCTTTGAGACTTTCTACAACACAATACCCTTATTTCTAATCAATTGTGTTTCTCCAAAATAGTGATAATTACTCTTCTAGAGCTCTCAATTAATTTTGAACTATCATATATTCATCAACATCCATATGGTCATATATCTCTTTCATGGAGAAAGTTATACCATTATGGTCATGTTCAAAATTATATGCAAGATATGTTCCTTGCATTATTGTTGTCCTTTAATAATCACATTATCAAAATATTTTGGCATACAATAGGTATGTGACCAATGGCCATTCTGTCATAATAATACATTATCTTATATAATCTCAAACCTCCCTCTAGAGATGAGTGTGGTATATTCAGTACAACTAGCATGTTCATATTCTTTCAAGAATGAATATGTATTCATAAATCATATGTTGTCACATTCACATCATGAATGGACCATAATCTATATGTGCTTTATAAAATTTTATGTCAAATCGATGATAAATATTACTTTTAAAGAGTAAAGGATTATTTTGAGAATCCTTATTATTCTCATTACTCAATGATGGCGATTATAATTTCGTTTATTGTCACGTCCACATCCATTGATACATTCATAGTAGTAATTTTATCTTTTTTCAGACTTATCACATACTGCTATCACATTCTCTAAAGAGAATGAGGATGGGGCAAATTCAATGGGACGAGTTTTTAATTCTTTACCCACAATCATAGATGAATTTGATCATGGCAAGACATCGAAATTTTACCACTTTGGGTGGTTATAATTTCTTTCAAACTCCACTAGAGTTGCAATCAAGATTTATCTTCTTTGCTTGTATTTAAAATCACATTATAGAATGTCAAGAATTTGAAAGAGAAAAGTAAAATACTTACATTAAGTCCAGAATTTAATCTTGAAAGAAGTTTATAGAATAATTGACACACATTATGCTCAATCCCAAAGCTTCTTCTCAATTGGTTAGAGTCTCGTGCTGATAACGTGTTATAAAACAATAAAAAAGAAGAGTAATGCAGAGAAATGTAGAGAGAGATAATTCTTATTGATTTTGAAATGATTTACAATGGGGTCAGACCCCTCTATTTATAAAGAAAAAATAACTTAACCACAAAGTAAAACTCTCTACAAAATAGATATTCATTTTAAATAGAATTCTATTCATACAGTAATTCAATAATCTCATTTTTAGCCACTGATTTAAATTTAAGGGAGTTAATGTCACATATAAAAGACTAAAGAAGGTAAAGTGTAATTTAACTCACTATTTATTTTCAGTTATTCCATTTATTTTTCTCCATTTGGCTTTGAAGAATAAAATAAACAAATAAATAAAACATATATATTTGGTCGACGCTAATTAGGGAAAGTAGCAGTTTTCTCTTCTTCAATTCAACGACAACGGAGTTCTTGTTGACAATTTAGAGGTCGTCACTGAAACCCCCCTTGTAAGTATATCTTTGAATTTCTACTAAACACTGCTATATATATAAGATACATAAATATTCACAATTAGGATTCTAGGGTTTGTGGGTATCTTGGGTATGTTCCTTTTGGCTCCTAGTCTTGTAGTTATATATTCATGGATCCGTAATCAATTCTTTTTTAATACAATTGTCCCGCTTTGTAATTCAACTGCTTTTAGCTTAGTTGTTTATGGTACAATACATGGAACGTGAGGGAAAAAGTAATTATTTTGGTTCTGGGTAGTTTTTGTTTCTTCTTCCTGAATTGGTTATACATGATGTAGGTTTATTCTGTGATAGATACTGATAATATGGTGTCCTAAAGTTTGTTTATACAGTTTACTTATATGGGGTTATCCAACTTTTGTTTCTTGTTGCAGTTTATAATGGATTCTTGAAATTCAATTATGATTTACACGGCATTAGATACATTCTATCTAACAGAGGAGCAGCTTATAAACTCCCCTTCTAGGAAAGATGGTATCGATGATGTTATGGAAACAACACTTAGAATCTATGGCTGCGATCTTATACAAGAAAGTGGCATTTTGCTCAGATTGTATCCTTTTTTTTTAAATAATAATACCAGCTGAGTTACTTTTCTAATATAAAGTTCACTGCTTTCGTTTTTTTGTGTCTCCTTAACACTATAATTTGCAGACCCCAAGCTGTAATGGCTACAGGTCAAGTACTATTTCATCGCTTTTACTGCAAGAAATCATTTGCCCGTTTTAATGTGAAGGTTTCTTTCTCTTCCTCTCTGCCCCTACTCTCTCTTCTCTCAAAAGAAAAAGTGTGCTGTCCATGCTGAGGTGTGTTCTTTTGTGTTAACTTTTACAGAGGGTTGCTGGTAGTTGTGTTTGGCTTGCATCAAAGCTCGAAGAAAGTCCTAGAAAAGCAAGGCAGGTGCTTAATGTTTTCCATAGAATGGAATGTAGGAGAGAGAACTTACCGTTAGAACATCTGGATACATCTTCAAAGGTTAGATATCTCATTTACTTGAGAAAAATAGTTCTTTTCTATCTGCATGTTAGTTTGCTCTACTTATTGATATATTGGGTAATTCACCCTTTTTGTGTGAGCTATATTGGTTTTATTTCCTTTTTTTCCTGAAATACACAATTGGGAAGGGTCTGCATATGCAACTTTCCTGCAAGTTCTGCAAAACTTTTTATCTTCAATATCAGTGGAACTGATAGTTCCCATGAGATCAAATCAAAGTTTTGATGCGCTGCAAGTTGCTTGACTGCAATAGAGACTAATGATTTCACTGACAACCTTTTAAGTTTTAATTCATGCGTAAAATCATCTATCTGCAACTTCCCTTTTTATTCTTTTTTTTTGGGGGTGGGTGGGTGGGGGAGTCAGTCAGATGCATTTGTGCCCACCAAGTTTGCATTTTCTTACATCTTTTTGGTGTTGACTCAGGGGGTTTCTACATGTAACGACATCAAGTTGATAATATAAGATAAAGATTATTGGTCTCTTTGCAGAAATATGTTGATTTGAAAGCAGACCTAATCAGAACAGAGAGACATCTTTTAAAAGAGATGGGTTTCATCTGCCATGTCGAGCATCCTCATAAATTTATATCAAATTACCTTGCAACTCTTGAAGCACCTTCAAAATTGAGAGAAGAAGCTTGGAATCTTGCAAATGACAGGTGAGCATGTTAGATATTGTTATGTTTATCTGAATATGTTTCTTATGTAGGCTTTGACTATAGAAAGTATTTTGACTTGGTACAAGTTTTAGTAGTGGCTGATGACCTTTGTGTATAATGTAGACATTTAACGCACAGTACCCGAAAATTGATTAAGATATATCTGTGTTTTGGCCATCTTTCTTCCTATATTACATTGTGTTGTCAACTTGAAACACTTAAAAGCTCTACACTATTTCTTTGGAAGTATGAACTCCGATGTTAGCTTGAAAATTAGTTAAATCTTTTAGGTAATAACTTTATGCTAGGTATGATCAATATATGACAATTTTCAAGATCCATACATGTCCTTAAAATGAAAAGGTCATGTAACGGTAATCAAAAGACTATAAGTGGGTAAAGCTTTTTGATATTTGTTTTTCTTTCGTAATTTTTTCTCGTTTTCCATTCCCAATTTTCTATGCTGTGACGAATCGTATCGTTTTTTACAGAGTCTTCATCCTTTGTTCCAGGAGAATTATAACCATCGCTTTCGATTTATTATGTCATTGCTCGTTTTAAATTAAACAGGTGCTGTCTACATCCTTTTCCTCGTGTTATTAACATTTAGTTGAAGAACTTAAAGAAGCTGTCATCCAGTATACAGTAAGGGGTCGTTTGGTTGGAATACGTTTTATACCGATATAAGTTATGCCGGTATAAGTTATATTGGGATAAGTTATGCTAGACCAGTGTTGTAAATAGCGCTCGCCTCAGCGCTAATAGCGTGAGGCGAGGCGATGTGAGCTGCCATCGCTATTTTACAGTGTGGCGTAGCGTTTTCAAAAAGGCGAGCGCCTCTGCCTTTGTAGCGTGAGGCGACCTGTAGCGTGAGGCCAGCTGTAGCGTCGCTTTTTGCTAAAAAGAAAAGAAGAAGGCAGTAGCAGCGATCTGTTAAAACAAAAAATTAAGGCTCGCGATTTCTGTACTCTTTATCCTTCAAGTCGACAACAAACCTACCGCAGACCAGCGATTTTCTTTCTTCTTTCTTCATCAGGTATGCTTCCCTTCATCTCTTTTTTTCTTTCTTCTTCTCCTTTCTTTTTTACTCGAGTTTCTGTTCTGTGACTCTATCCAATTCTTTTTCCTTCTTGCTTCTTTCTTCTCTCTTCTCTCTTCTTTCTTTTTGTTTTGGGCTCTGTTTTTAATCGCTGCTGCTGCAACAGAACAGAGCAACACTGTGTTACTCTATTTTTTCTTCTTCTTCTTCTTCATCTCTTCTTCTTTCTTTTTGTTTTGGGCTCTTTTTATCGCTGCTGCTGTTGCAACATAAGTACATAACAGAGTCTGTGTTGCTCTGTTTTTTCTTACTTTTTCTTCTTCTTCTTCTCTTTTTTTTCAGCTCTGTTTTTTTATCACTGCTGCTGCACTCAACAGATTAGTCTGAGAAAATTATGCATTTAGCAGCAGCTTACAGCTACAGTAATGGTTTTTTCGGATGAAGAAGAGACAAAGTTAAAATTTAGAGTTTTTAATTAATATTTAATTGTAAAGTAAGATACTTTTTAGGCAAAGACACATGCTGACACATTGAATAATTGAACATTTTACCTTTTTAATTGTAAAGTAAATTCTTTTTAGGCAAAGGCATATGCTGGCACTACTTTATTGCAGAGAATCAAGTCCTTTCTCCTTTCTCCTTTCTCTTTCTCGTTTCTATTTTCTATTTTTTTCCCTCCGTTTTTCGAATTAATTGCGTAGTGGCTGGATAATTTTTGTATATAAAATAGCGGTGGTTTTTAGTTATATATATAATATTTTATTTTTTTTATAAATTGTCGCCTCACGTCAAAAAGGCGAGCGCTTCACTGCGCGCCTCTCGCCTCACTGAAGCGAGCCCTCATCGCTATTTGTCGCTGTGCGCTATCCAAAACATTGTGCTAGACGAGAGGGGTTGCTCTGATGGTAAGCAACCCCCACTTCCAACCGAGAGGTTGTGAGTTCGAGTCTCCCCAAGAGCAAGGTGGGAAGTTCTTGGAGGGAAGTATGCCGAGGGTCTCTATTTGGAAACAGCCTCTCTATCCAAGGGTAGGGGTAAGGTCTGCGTACACACTACCCTCCCCAGACCCCACTAAGTGGGATTATACTGGGTTGTTGTTGTTGTTGGGATAAGTTATGCAAGGATCGTTGTTTATTCATGTTTGATATGTTGTATTAAGAATGACAATTGCATAATTTCTAAGAAGAGGGTATAAGTTATACCGGCGCTAATTACCCCACCTTCTATAAGGTATAAGTTATCCCAGTGTTAAAATTAACATCGGGATAACTTATACCTAGTTTGCTAACCAAACAGAGTATTAAGGTGGTATTAAATTGTATACCATCCTTATATCTTCTTATACCTCGTACCAAATGACCCCTAACTTTGTCTTTGGCCAAATAGAGGGTACTGTTATTCCAAAGCAAGAAGAAAACACAGAAAACACTATCATTATTATCTGAAAAAGCAAGCTAAATGGTATCACAATTGCTTATTTCAAACCTTTATTGGGATGTAGTGGGAAGTTCTTTCTACTTTGATCAAAGTATCTCGTTTTTTTGGCATTGAGATGTAGTGGAAAGTTCTTTCTAATTTGATCAAAGTATCTCGTTTCTTTTGGCATCTATATCTTTTCGTCCAACAAATGTCATGGTAATCTTGGAGGTTGGATGAAGCTTAACTAATTGAGCAGTGATTAATAATTAATTTGCCTAAGATTTCCATGTAACTCATTGCCCAGAAATGATAATGTTTCTAAACAATAAAACCCTACTGGGTGCTTTTGTCCGTAAACAGTTTGCGCACAACACTCTGTGTAAGATTCAAGAGCGAGGTTGTTGCCTGTGGAGTTGTATATGCTGCAGCCCGGAGATTTCAAGTGCCGCTCCCAGAGAATCCTCCTTGGTGGAAAGCATTTGATGCAGACAAGGCTGGCATAGATGAAGTTTGCAGAGTTCTCGCTCAGCTTTACAGTCTTCCAAAGGCACAATATATTCCTGTATGCAAGGAAGGAGGCTCCTTTGCTACATCAAACAGATCGCGGGACTCAGCGTCGCTTCCTGTATCTAAGGTAAAACACTTATCTTGTCTTTCAATTTGATAGCCATCTACTATAGGATACTTCCAATTTGATATTAATCTCCCCCTACCCCCTCTTTATAGGAAGGTTTGTTGGATGGTCAACCGTTGAATGAAGATAATGGTACACCAGGAAACCAGGAAGTGGCTAAAGAGGGAGTAACGAAAGCTTCCCTTGATAAGTTGAAGGACTCAAAGAAGAGCGATGATGACTCCAAAAGCAGCATGCCTTCAGAGGGGGAGTCAAAAGAAGAGCCTGGAAAAACTGACCATAGAACAGATGCTGGTGGAGAAAAGAACAAGGAGAGAGAGAGGGAAAGGGGCAGAGACAGGGAGAGAGAGAGGGATAAGGAAAGACTAAAGTCTCGTGAACGTGATAGGGGAAGGGAATCTGACAGGGAAAGGGAGCGAGAAGACCTTGAAAGGGACAGGGATAAATCCAAGGAAAGGAGTCATCGTTCAAGAGACAAAGGTACGTTCTGGTTGATTCATGATTGTCTAATGCCAGACTTCTCAAAATTCAGATTGGCTTGGCAATGCCTAGTCTCTTCCCATTGGCTAGTTTTTCTGGTTTAACTTGTTCAAGCTCATCTAAATATTGCAGGTCACTCGGAGAAACCAAAACATCATTCTTCTCGAGGTAAACAACAATATACTTTTGTCTGATAACGAGTCGTGACTCCTGATGGACTGTACTTGACAACTTTCTGTGTATGCAGATCGTGACTACCAGTCTTATTCATCACGGGAGAAGGATCGTCGTAGACACCATTAGCTTGGAACATCCTAGCAAAATGTACTCAATCATTTCAAGTAGTTGCTTGTTCCATTCAGGATTCTTTTTGAACTTTTGTTTACGGATTTCATAAGTTCTGCATATAGAGGATTTTCTTCATTGGGGGAAATGGTATATCCACCTGTTAAAATTGAACCCATCAATGTCCTGTTCGAGCCACCTAAAAGTATGTTTGTGGCTTGATGTTGCAGGTTACCTACCATGCCAAATAGGTTTTTGGTCTCTATGGAGTGTGGCTCAGTCCTTTGCATATAGCTGAGAGTGCCTCCTGGTGAAACTGTACCACCCTTGATGTATTAACAAGGGTCTCCTGTAATCAAGTCATTGGTTTTAACTATTTGCCTGTAGTCCCTCTCTGAACAATCAACACCATTTACTCTTTTAACATTCAGTTGACTATTCAGCTTTTCGAGAAGGTGAAAAAAGCAGAGAAAGAGAGTAAACAATTGACGTGAAATATCATTGATATCAACGTGTTCTTGTGAAGATTTTACAAGTCAAATTAATTTTTAAAAGGAGGATCTGTTTAGTGCTAAAGAACAGAAGAACCATTAGAAAGTTGAGAATATCTCTTTTTCATTGGTGATGTGACCGATCTGTTTGTCAATTATTTCAAACTCAAATACTTCATAATAAGGAAACTTGTCAATACATAGCCTTTTCGGTGTTCTATTTTCTTCCATTGCTTTCAAAATTTCACCAGGAGACTTGATTGACATAAATATAGAGGTCATAATGATCGTGGGGAAAGGTGTTCAACTTGTGTTTTTGGTCTCTTCCAACCTACCTTCTTTTAAGTTACCGGTTTCTCAATGCAAACAAAGAGACACTTTACTTCTTTGGTTTGTCAATCTTTAATTCGGAAATCATCATCATTTCTGCCACTGAAATCAATGAACAATAAAGAAATCAACTGTCAATCTCACCCAAGTCACGAAGTCATTCAAATCCAAATTCAAGTTAATGATTACAGTAAGTGAAATAAGACAAGCCTGAAGCTTCAAGTTTACCATTCCCCTGGCAAAATAGGATAGATTACAACAAGAGACGCCTTCTAAAAGAACAAACTTGTCTGTTAACATCCTCACTACATGTCCAGCAACCACCTCATTCCAGACAAAAGTGTTCAGCCACAATGTCAGCGGTTCTATTACTAAAGTAGCGTATCTTTAGATTTATAATGACACCATCTGCAAATTCAGGCAAAAACACCTTCACCGGAGTAAAGCAGAAGACAAAGAATCTGTCTACAGATCCTTCTAATCCTCTCTTTTTTCTGCTTCAGAGGATATATGTATATATCTACAAAAACGTAGGGACTGTCCGACTATAGAAGCCTAAACCTATTACAATAGGGGGATGGACTCTTCCAAAAACTCCACATTACCCTCCCTATAGTTGTGTTCCACCATTATCATCAAGCAAGAAAATGTTGAGAACAAAAGGCAACAGGTGCGTTGACGTAGCAACAGATGAAGAAATATTTCACTTCCAAGTTTCTCTAAATCCAGGAGAACCAATTCATTCTTGAGTCCCATCACACCATAATCTCAGTTCCAAGTCAACCTCCATAGAAGACTCTTCATCAGTAGCATGAATGCCCTTCAAGTTCCCAGGCTTCAGAGACGTCGTCACATTCTCAGGTGTTCTTTGATCCTTGCTGTTACATGCTAAGAGTTGAGAATTTGAAGTCCTGCTTTCTTCCTTAACTTTGCCAGGGTACCAAATATCATCTGGATCAAGGGGTAAAGAAGCAGGATCAAGTTCAAACGATCCCACTGGTACACCCTCTCCTTCAGTTCCAGTCATTTTGAAAAAGGGAATTCGATGAGCGAAATTGTAAAGTTCATTTGGCTTTACGAAGAGTGTACCAGATACAGTAATCCTTGTTCGCTCGAAAAGGCTAACGAAACCAGTCACTTTATCTAAGTAACCTGTGAGAAAGCACGAGAGACAAATATTATTAATTAACAATGATACAATGAGTCATATATATATATATATAACACGTCCTACTCCTAATACATATGAAATTAGGGTTATTTACTCATATTCCTATTTATATAACAATTCTAGCACTTCCCTCAAGCTGGTGCATATAAATCATATACCAAGCTTGTTACATATGTAATTAATACGAGGACCAGTGAGGGACTTGGTGAAAATACCTGCAAGCTGATCATTCGACTTCACAAACTTTATAGCAATTGCTCCCGAGAGTATCTTTTCTCTGACAAAGAGACAGTCAATCTCAATGTGTTTATTTCTCTCATGGAACAATGGATTTGACGCAATATGAAGAGCATCTTGATTATCACATACAAGGCCCATCTGACTAATGTCACCAAATTTTAACTCCTTGATCAACTGTTTGATCCAAATTAGCTCACATGTCGCCATAGCCATCGCTCGATATTCTGCTTCTGCACTAGACCGAGCAACAATATTCTGTTTTTTGCTTTTCGAGGATACTAACTTTCCTTCTACTAAGACACAATATCCAGACATAGAATGTCTATCAGAAGGTGATCCTGCGCAATCAGCATCTGAGTATCCAACGATCTGCTCATGGCCTCGATCCTCAAACAATAAACGTTTTCCTGGAGCTGATTTTATATACCGAAGAATGCGAACAACTGCATCCTAATGACTATCACACGGAGAATCTATAAACTGACTCACAACACTCACATAAAAGGAAATGTCAGGTCTTGTCACTGTAAGGTAATTTAATTTACCAATTAACCGTCTATATCTTGCAAGATTGCTAAGAGGCTCCCCCTGTCATGACTGAAGTTTAGAATACGGATCCATCGGAGTGTCAACAGGTCTACAACCTGTCATTCATGTCTCCTCAAGAATATCTAAAGCATACTTTCGTTGTGAGATCACAATACCTAGGCTAGACTGAGCGGCTTCAATACCCAGAAAATACTTTAGTTTGCCCAAATCCGATTAACTAAATAACAAGTTGTGAGAACTGCATCGCCCCAAAAACCCAACGGAACATGAGATTCAATGAGAAGTGTGTGAGCAGTCTCAATGATGTGCATATTCTTTCTCTCTACAACCCCATTTTGTTGAGGGGTATAAGGATAAGAGGTCTGATGAATAATTTCTTGAGAAGTCATAAACTGCTGAAATTGAGAGCATAAATATTCTAAGGCATTATCATTATGAAAAGTACGAATTGAAATACCAAATTGATTTTTAATTTCAGCACAAAATTCTGGAATATAGAAAACAACTCAGAACGATCTTTCATTAAGAAAATCCAAGTGCATCTTGAATGATCATTAATGAAACTAACAAAATAACGAAATCTCAAGGTTGAATTGACTCTACTAGGACCCCATATATCAGAATGAACTAAAGAAAAAAAAGACTCTGCATGACTCTCAATACTACGAGGAAAGGAGGCTCGGGTATATTTCCCGAGCTGACATGACTCACACTCTAATGTAGATAAACTAGACAAACTAGGCACCATCTTCTGAAGCTTGAATAAGCTTGGATGTCCTAAACGTTTGTGAATTAAGTCTGGAGGATCTGTAACTAGACATGCCTCGGAGGAATTGAGTGAGTTAAGGTAGTAACGGCCTTCTGATTCAAGTCCTGTTCCAATCGTCTGCCCCGTACTGCGGTCCTGCATAATAAAGGAATCATCAATAATATATATACCACAATGGAGGGCACGAGTCAAACAACTAACATATGCAAGATTAAAAGGACAGACATGGACATAGAGGACGGAATCTAGAGTGACAAAGGGTAGGGGATTTGCTTGTCAACTCCTTTTGCTTTGGTTTGAGACTCATTGGCTAAAGTAACAGAGGGAAGAGACTGTTAATACGCAATATTTAACAAAAGTGATTTATTACCACAGATATGATTAGAAGCGGCTGAGTCCACAACCCATTGTCCAAGAGTACTAAACTGGGAAACACAAGCAAAAGAATTACCAACAACAAAAGTATCAGTCTGGGCAACAGAGGCTACTTATGGAGATGTCTGCTTACTTGCTCGATACTGAAGGAACTCATTATACTGCCATTCAAATAAAGAAAATTCCCGATTACCTGTAGTCTCAGTCTGAGCAACATAAGCATTTTTGGATGGGCGGCCATGTAAAGAATAACACACATTACGAGTGTGTCCAAGTTTATGACAATAAGAGCACTTGGGTCTAGATCTTCCAAAACGACCTCATCCTCGTCTATTCTCCATAGTATGAGATGCACCATTGTCCACTGATTGGGATACGAGGACATATGAGTCAAATGTTTGTGATGAGTTCACTGGGTGACTTGGTGCACAGCAAGGCGAAGTAATTGAGAAAATAATTAATCAACTGTAGGGACAGTCGGACTAGCCAAAATCTAGTCACGTATTGAATCAAGGTCATTAGGGAGTCCAACGAGTGTAAGAACTAGAAACATCTTCTGTCGTTGCTCTTGCTGCATTTCAATACTAGCAGAAACTGGCATCAACGTCTCAAGTTCTTCCATGACTGCCTATACTTGTCCCAAGAAAGTCGACATATCCAATTCCTGTTTCTTCAGGCTTGTCATTCACAATATTACATCATAGAAACGAGATATTCATTAGTGTATAATACGAGCCTTTTCCCAAACTAAATAATAAGTCTGGAATGGACGGAACAAGGGTATCAACTTGGAATCAATAGATCGCCACAGGATACTACATAACTGAGCATCGACCCTCTCCCACAGTGTTTTGGCCTTTTCATCACCTTCGCTAGCCTTTTTTGTTAAATGATCTTGCACTTCTTGACATTTACACCACAACTCGATAGATGAACCCCAAGCTAAATAATTTGAACCTCCTATTAAAGGTTCTGAGGTAATCATAACACCGAAATTAACAGAACCCGGGTTTTAAGACCCAAAAGCATCGACTCCCAAAGACATGGTTGGATTATCATCAAATAACAAAAAGAATCAACTGACATTTTGCTTAAATAGATGGAGGAAACACTATGTTTGCAAAAAAAAGTATTATAGCTGCTGGAAAAAATCAGTGTAGTCGCCGGAAAATAACTCAGCGGTCGGAATCAAACAAAAACAGAATGGGTAGGGTCAGAATTAGTAGGCGACCCAACTGTTCTGAATAATCGTCGCCAAAAATGGCCGGAAGTGGGCGTATGTGACGGCGTGTGGGGGTCACACGCTCGCCAGAAAATTTCTTCTGCCGGCGCATGGCAGCTTTTCTGCCGGAGAAATTTTAGAGGGCTGGTCGCCGATGAGTGATCTACCTCGTGGTAGTGTTGGTTTTTTGCATAACACCGATAGAAAGTGACTTGATTACAGGCTGTAACACTCCTCAAATCTATAAAAAAATTCAAGACATGCTAAATTAAAGAATTTAATTTTTATAATCTTAAATTATACTTCTATTACGAATTTAAATCCTTGTGATTGATTTTGAATTACTTTTCTATTTATAAATAATTGCGCATACAATTTGGGGAAATATTAATAATTTTTAATATTACTAATTATTAAAAATAGGAATAAATAAATACTAGTTTGTCAAAACAAAAAAAAACAATAAAAAGGAAAGAAAGAAAACAAAAGAATGGTCACGTGCAACAAGCCCATAAAGGTTTTTGGCAATTAACAGGCAAAACTGATAATCCTTAGGAAGATTTAAAACAAAGCGACATTCTGCCGCCCAACAAAAACAGAAGCGGCGTTAGAAAATATTTGCACAGGCAACGAAAGATTTTAGGGTTCTTTACACATCACTAATTCTTGAACTCAGGTATATAAAATTTTCTATTATCAATTACCCTATAATAATAATAGGTAAGAATTTAATAGCTAATCCCCTTTTTCCTTTATATCCTCAATAAATTTCATAATTAGGTGTAGTACTTTAAAATTGATTAAAGTACACTGGTTGTTGTAGAATCGATTGTTTGACTGGTGTCAATTGGACTAGGGCATGCGTATTGGCTCGAGAAGTTTTAAGGTAAATTGATTTAACCTTTTACTAAAGTGGTTTAACTCACAAAAGTACGTATACAAGGTGTTTGATGAATTGCTTAAAAGAGTTCATATTTTGTTTAATTAGGGCGAGTGAGTATCCATTAACTTAGAATTGTTCTAGCAAAAATTTCAATGATCTATTATGATATATGTTCTTAAATTTTCAGATTTTTGTGTCATTTTTATATGCTATTTTCATGTTGAAAATTTATAAAGAAGAAAGAATCTTTAGAAATATTTTTATATGTTTATTTCATTCTTATTTTCAGATTTTTGTGTTATTCTTATATGCTATTTTCATGCTTAAAATTTATGAAAAAGAAAGAATCTTTAGTAATATTTTATATATATTTTTTTTTTCATTCTTATGTCATGCTTTACATTTAAAGCCACCAATATGAGCATGTACATGATGTTCTATAAAGAAAAGATTTAGACTCGAAAAGTCACAAGAAGAAACTATAGAAAGAAAGGATTTTTGGGAGTATCCTTTATTCTGAGAAAAGGTCATCGTCCAGGCCAAGGGTCCTGATCAAGGCGTTGACTTCCTGAAACTTCTTGTGCCAAAGTAGGGAGCACACGAGCCGAAGGTCTCGTTGCTGAGAATTTACATAGCCATGCAAAGATATGATACATGAGCATTGAGAACCATGAAGCGAGTGACACCTCATGGATTGGGCCTATTCGATCAGGTTGAGATCGAACCCGTGCCGATCAGACAGTGGCTGAGACAGAATTAAGTCGGGATAGTTGGAACTCCCAAAGTATAAAGTGAAGTATTTTTTTCAAAAGAAAGAAAAAGGAAAAAGAATTTCTTTTAGAATATTCATAAACTGCTATTATGAAATTATTTAGAATTAGTCTTATAAGCTTTATGTTTTACATGCATTTAGAACCTTCGCTCATAATGAATATGTTATTAAAGTTTCGCCCCTTTGTTGTCGAGACTCACTGAGTACAATGGATGGTACTGACGTTCTCTTTTGGAAACCTACGTTGGTCTGCGGTACAACGTAGGAACCAGATTTGCAGGCGAGCAAGCTACAAGTATGGACTTCCTTCCCTTCCAGTGCTATTGGTGAGCTCCGCTTTTGTTCGTGGAGTATTCTTTTCAGTCATATTTATTTAGTTATTTTTTTGTTTACTTAGAGAACTGGCTAGGAAATCTATGTCCTGAGCAATGCGTCAGTTTATCAGTAGAGGCTCATAGACATAGTCATTAGGTTGAGATTCAGATATTTTTTTTTTATATAACTTAGTAGTAATTCAGTAGTTGTTACGAATAAAGTTTTGGAATTGATTTGTTTAAATACTTGAATTAATCAAAAGTAATTGGTTAGAGTATTGCCTTGTTGCATATAAAGTTTGGAGCTATAATAGATTTGATACAGAGATGTTTCGCTTGATCATGTTTAGTGATCGAGTGCCAGTCTCGGCTTGTTTAGAAAATGGATCGTGACACGGGCAGCCATCTAAGTCGCCGGAAAAATTGTACGACGATGAGGTCTTTCTTCCCGGAAGTCGCTGGAATGATGCTAACAATAGGTTTTTCACTAATGCTCTAATACCATGTGAGAAAGTACGGGAGAAAAATATTATTTATTAACAATGATACAATGAGACCTATATATATATATATATATATATATATATATATATATATATATATATATATATATATTATGTATCTTACTCCTAATACATATGGAATTAGGGTTATTTGTTCCTATTCCTATTTACATAACTATTGTAACATAACCAAATTGGACACCAACATCCTCAACGTAATCAGAAAGAATCTCCACAACTACATACTTGTAGTTCCTAATTCCTATGGTTCTTTGGATCGGAGCTCCAACAAATATCCCAATCCTTGAAAAGTGCCCACACTTCCCCTTTCCTAGGATATACAACGTACAAACCTCTCTTTCCCATTTCGCACTGAACTTGATGAGAAAATGTAAGTCGATCAGAAGTGGAATCATTACACCTATGTTTAAAGTTCCCACAGGCAACAGGCAACTCTGCCCTGACCCAAGCTCTGTCTTCTTGATCTTCTGGATGAGGCTCGAGCCAACTGAAAATCACATTAAATTCAGAAATGGATACCTTCCTAATGTGGGCATAGAATCTTGGCATAACATCATCCGTATCATAGCATGCCCAGATTTGGTCAACTGCAAAGCAATTATCTGCTTTATGCTTGTCAAAATCACTGAATTGGGGATCAGGATAATCATACACCTGTGCAGGATTACCATCACAAATTGCTTTTCCAATAAGTTCAACTTTTTCCAGAGCACATGAGGGCAGTCTAAAATAAAGCTCCTTTTTTCAAACTCGATGCATAAACATGAGCAAAACCATCGTTAAATTGTAACAGTGTATCGACACCTTGATCCCTCAGCCATATCAATTCGGACCTATCAAACTTCACTGTAAAATGCAAGATCTTTTCTGAAGGATCAATGCCTAGTCGGTCAAAAACGGCATTCACAAAATCATTGTACTTTATACCTGTCTTCATAATAATCAGATCAGTAATACCTCCCATACACAAAATGGATCCATCTCGTAGCACCTTATTCTTTCTTCCCCAATGACAGTAACAACGCAGCGTTTTATCTTCAGTTCCCATCATGAAGTAGTATACATAAACACAGAAATGATAGTAATTTCTCTTCTTCTTTTCCTGAGACGGGTAACAATTTGGAAAACTAAAACCTGATCAAGAAAGAAAATGAATTTAAAGTGAGTTACTTATCAAGGCTCATACATACAACTCGGTGCACTAAGCTTCAGGATTTTGTACATACGGGTTAAATCTTAGAAGTACATAACTTTAGTCATAAAGTAGTAGTTGTCATGTGGGTTCAAATAAAATATTTGTACAAAACTTATGCAGCTTTTATCGTAATTTATACATATACCTATTATTATTTTTACTGAACCCACTTGCCACCACGTGCATCCGCCAATGCTAAGCTCCTTCTATGCACGGGGTCTAGGGAAGGGCCGGACTACGGGGGTGTATTATACGCAGTCTTACCCTGCATTTCTGCAAGAGGTTGTTTCAATTGCTCGAACCCATGACCTCCTCTTCACATGACAAAACTTTACTTGTTAAGGCTGAATATACTAAAGAATAGTAATCCATAAGGACACAAAACCATGAGCACTAACCAAGCGCCTTGAAGTACATAAGCATTTTTTCCTTTAAGTAAAACATCTCAAGGTTTAAACAACCAAATTCTAAATACAGGATAGGAATAAAAAACAAGCAAGTTAATAAATTTTTTGGCTGTAGGAAGAAAAAGCATAATCTAAATGTATGTCAGCAAAAAAAGTAACCTACTTATGAAGGTTATCTAAAGCATAATTCTTAAACATAATATTTTGTATGTATCGTTTGTAGTTATCTGTTGTACTAATCTTCAAGGATACTAGATTGGTCCTTTGTATGTAATACTATAAATACCTCATTGTAATTATACTGTCATTATCGAGTATGGTATTGTTTCATGGTATCAGACGCTTAGGCTTCTTCTTTCAGCCAACATTATATTCCCTAATCAGATTCATGTCTTCTTCTGCTTCATCAGTTTCCACAACTTCGTCACCAGTCTCTACTGATTGTTCTTTGTCTCCCTCACCCAATACTGCTGTTTCTAATATCAAAAATTTAATACCTACGGTACTCGAGTTCACCAACTATTTGTTATGGAGGGAACTCTTCTTACCAGTTTTCAAGGGCCATGGTGTTTATGGCTTCATTGGTGGAAGCTTTCCTTGTCCATCCTCTAACATTATCAAAGAAGATGGTACTTCTATTGTCAATCCTCCCTTTTAACATTGGATTCAACTTGATTCTATAGTCTTATCTTGGATTCAAGCAACCATCTATCAAGAAATTCTTCAAGCTATTCTTCATCCCAATCGCTCTCTTACTTCTAGAGAAGCTTGGCTAGAAATTAAGCGTTTGTATGATCAAGTTACTGCTCGAACTCTTCAACTTGAAGTTCAATTTCACAATCTTAAGAAAGGTGATCTTTCGATTAATGATTATGTGCATAGTCTTAAAACTATTGTAGATTCTCTAAACTCCATTGGAAATCCAATTTCTGAAACTGATCTTGTTCTCCAAATATTATCTGTCCTTCCTCTTGATTATATGTTTGTTAGCTCTTCTATTTCTACTAGAATACCACTTCCTTCTTTTACGGAGACACGTTCTCTGCTCTTTCTTCATGAGGCTCAATTAACTAATTTCTCAATCTCAAATCCAGACTCTTCTGCTACTGCCCTTGTTGCAAAGCAACATTCTACTTCTCATGGTCGTGGTCATGGTAAGAACCATTATGAAGGTCGAAACTCAAATAATGGCCGTGGTAGAGGCCATAACAATCCTAGGTTTAACAAGAATAATTCTTTCTCTTCTCAAAACTTCTCTCCTCGCTCTGCATCTATTCTCGGGCCTGCTCCTTATTCTTTTTTCCCTTCTTCCCCGATGCACGTTCCTATTCAGTGTCACCTTTATTTCAGCATAATCATTCTACTCATGATTGTCCATCTCTTAGTTCCAAAGCATTTATTTTTGTGACTTCCAATCAACTTTAACTCATTCTTGTGGAATGTCGGGTGATGCACAATGGTTCGTTGATACTGGGGCATCTTCTCATATGACCCCTAATCCTGGTAATGTATCCTCACTTCTTCCTTACAACGGTAGTGATCGAGTTGTTGTAGGCAATGGTACTCAACTTCCCATTTCCTACACTGCTCATGGTACTATCTCTACTCCTTCTAATACCTTTTTATCTTAAAAATGTTCTTATTGTTCCTGATCTCTCAAGTAATCTGCTTAGTGTTCATAAATTTACTTTAGATAATAACTGCTCCATTGAGTTTGATGGTTTTGGTTTCTCTGTTAAGGACTTCAAGACGAAATAAATTCTTCTACGGTGCAATAGCCAAGGCCCTCTTTATTCCATGTCTTCCAGGGCACATGCAGTTTATCAAGCTTTTGCAGCAGTGCGACGCTCTCCGAATCTTTGGCATCAACGACTGGGCCATCCAAGCTTTGCCATTCTTACTAGATTAGCTGGAGAAAATAAAGTTTCTTGTACTTCTTTTAAACAATTAGATTTCTTATGTATTGCTTGTCAACTTGGCAAGCGCAATAAATTGCCTTATATGGATTCTAGGTCATTCACTATTTCTCCATTTGAGTTGATACACAGGGATATATGGACTTATCTCGTACCATCTTTTACAGGCTTTTGTTATTATTTTCTCTTGATGATTTTTCAAAATTCTCATGGGTATTTCCTTTAAAACGGAAGTCTGAAGCTTTTTTAAAGTTTACATCATTCTATTCTTATGTCTCAACTCAATTTTCCACAAAGATAAAAGCTTTGCAATGTGATGGAGGTGCAATATATTAAACTTGGTATATTCTGTGACTTTCTTAATGAAATGGGATATCTTTACGCATACCATGCCCATATACTCATCAGCAGAATGGCAAGGCTGAACGGATGCATCACATTATTGCAAATATGATTCGTACTCTCCTTTTTCAGGCCTCTCTTCCTTCTAAATTTTGGGTTGAAGCTCTCCACACTATTGTTCATCTCTTGAACATTCTTCCATCTCCCAAACTTCAATTCAAGACTCCCTATGAAATCCTTTTTGGAAAATCTGCTACCTATGATCATCTACGTGTATTTGGATGCTTATGTTATCCTAATCTTAGTGATTATTCACGTAACAAATTAAGTCCTCGGTCTAAGCATTGTATTTTTCTTGGTTATCCGTTAAATTATAAGGGATTTCGGTGTCTTGATCCATTAGCTAATAAAGTTTATATCTCCAGGCATGTCCGCTTTAATGAGGAGTCCTTCCCGTACCTCTCTCTTCTACATTATGTCACTCACCTCACACAATTCCTATTCCTTCTAGACTTCATAATATGGTTACTCGTTCTCAAACTGGAAACCTTAAGCCTCGAGTTCTTCCCTCACTCTTATCTCACACTGCATCTAACCGACATGTCATTTCTATTCCATCCGAGCTTACCTCATTCAAGGAAGCTAATAAGGATCCTAATTGGAGAGAGGCAATGACTGAAGAATATAATGCACTCATGGCCAACAACACTTGGCAGTTAGTTTTACCTCCTCCAAATGCTAATATCATTGGTTGTCGCTGGGCATATAAAGTAAAACAGCGTTCAGATGGTTCCGTTGAACGCTTTAAAGCTCGTTTGGTGGCGCAAGGATACTCTCAACAATATGGACTAGACTATGATCACACGTTTAGTACTGTGGTGAAACCTGTCACCATTCGTACTGTTCTTGCTCTAGCTGCCTCCAAAGGTTGGCTAGTTCATCAACTGAATGTTAAGAATGCATCCTTGCATGGTAGTCTTAACGAACTGGTGTATATGAAACAGCCTAATGGTTTTGTTCACCCAAACTTTCCTCATCATGTTTGTCGGCTGAACAAAGCTCTTTATGGCTTAAAGCAAGCTCCTAGAGCATGCTTCCGTTGTTTTGCCACATTTTTGCTCCGAATTGGTTTTAAAAATAGCATGTCTGACTGTTCTCTTTTTGTTTATAAATCTAAAACAGAAATTGCTATTTTGCTTCTATACGTAGATGACATTCTTCTCACCTTTTCCTGATCTTCTTTACTTCATTCTTTAATTCAATCCCTTAAGTCTAAATTTGCTAACTGATTAATTATTTTCTTGGTGTTTCTATCACTCCTCGTGATGGTGGTTATTTTCTCTGTCAGTCCAAGTATATTCAAGATCTTCTTCGTCGTGCAAATCTTTTGTTCTCAAAACCTGTCTCTCCATCAGTCCAAGTATATTGATCCCCTTTCTTCTAAAACTTTGTTGCACACATCTGACTCTCCTCTTTTTTCTAATCCCACTCTATATAGAAGTCTTGTAGGCGGACTTCAATATCTCACTTTCACTCGTCCAGATATTGCATTTGCAGTCAATCAAGTGTCTCAATTCATGCACTCCTTTAGAAGTTCACTATATCGCTGTTAAACGCATATTGCGTTATTTGAATGGCTCACTATCTCATGGCTTGTTCATTCGTGGTGGTTCTCTGGATCAACTTACTTGTTACAGTGATGTGGATTGGGCTGTTTGTCCTACGACACGCCGCTCTACTTCCGCATATTGTCTCTTTCTTGGAGCAAACCTCATTTCTTGGTCTTCTAAGAAGCAAATGGGATCGAAGAATGATTATATCACACGACAAATTTTATGGGGAAGTTAAACTATTTTTTAGTGTGTTTGGTACGTATGAAAAATATTTTTATGAAAAATGAGTGTTTTAACACTTATTTTTTCTTATTCGGTTGGTGGGTAAAAAATTTTTTCGAAAAATATTTTCTAGTGTTTAATTAATTAAAAAGTAAAAAATATATTTTTATACTATTCTCCTCCACCTTCTCTCAAGTCTCTAAAAACTAACACAAACTCAATGAAACTGATGTGATTTTACTTTTTCTTATGCAAAATAAAGTTGAAATTTGTGGTACATAACTAAAAAAAAAATACTCTGGTTGAAAAAGAAAGTATCTTCTTAAGTTATGAAAATAAAACAGTCATTTTATTAAAATAAAGTAAAATAATTTTTCTACATGATGAAAAGAAAATACTTTGTTGAAATTAAAAAATACTACTTTTTTAATCTGTCAATATTCAGATTAATCGATAAAATCACAGAGAAACTAGAGAGAGAAAGTAGAGAGAAGGAGGAGAGATTGAGAGAACCGAAGAGTCGGTTGTTGGGAAATGAAATGAAAATATCTGATGTGTAGAACCTTCTCCTCTACACCATATGTACAAATAAGAATTGGACCGGACCGGGTCGGGTATTGGGTCAAATGACCCGGGCTCAGATATGACCCATTCGGCTCATAAGTGTCAGTGGCCCAACACATGAGCCCAGAACATATATCATCACTGCCCATTATATATACACTCTATATACATCAAATATACAAAATCAATATACAATTACACAACTATTGAAATGGCTTAGAAGCCATGTAATCTTGTAAGTCAACATCCCCCCTCAAGTTGGAGGGGGACACCACCTTCAACTTGGACAACAGCGGATGTAAGGCAGTGCCAGTTAGAGGCTTGGTGAGCAAATCAGCCAGTTGCCGAGAAGTAGATACATGAAACAGCTTAATGAAGCCTGAGTTGACCTGATCACGCACAAAATGACAGTCCACCTCAATATGTTTTGTGCGTTCATGGAAAACAGGATTAGTAGCAATGTGTATGGCAGATTGACTATCACAGTATACAGAAATTGGAAGAGAAATAGGAACACCAAGATCAGATAATAAGCGAGATAACCAGGAAGGTTGTTTCTTAGATTTCCAGCTGACCAAAGAACCACCCAGAAGAACAGAAAACCCAGTAACAGACCTTCGGGTATCAGGGCAAGCAGCCCAATCACTGTCAGAATAACCACTCAAAGAAAAATCATCATTGGCAGAGTAGAAGAGGCCCATAGAGGAAGTGCCTTTAAGATATCGCAACACATGCAGAGCAGCATTCATATGAGGTACTCGAGGACACTTGAGAAACTGACTTAGATGTTGTACAGCAAAACAGATATCAGGTCTGGTATGTGTCAAAAATAAAAACTTACCCACTAGACTCCTAAAGTGATCAGGAGAGGGTAAGAGGTCACCACAATCAGCAAGAAGTTTGACATTTGTATCCAAAGGACAGACAACAGAAGATACATTAGAACAGTCAAACTGATGCAACAGGTCAGAAATATATTTCTGCTGATTGAGGATCATTCCACCAGGAACATGAGACATCTGAATCCCCAAGAAATAATGCAAGGACCCAAGGTCCTTGATTTTAAACTGATCATCAAGAAACAGTTTCAGTCAGAGATTTCATCATTGTCTTCCCCAGTGATAATAATATCATCCACATACACTGCTAGAATAACTAAAGACCCAGATGTGCCTTTGATGAATAAAGAATAGTCATTCAAAGAGTGTTTATATCATCTGAGAGAAAGAGCATGAGACAACTTGGCATACCATTGTCTGGAAGCCTGTCTCAGCCCATAAAGAGATTTTTTGAGTTTGCAAACCAGAGGAGAAGAAAGAGGAGAAACAGAATCAGAAACAGTAGCAGAAACAGTCAAGCTAGGAGGCAATTTCATGTACACCTCCTCATCCAAATCACCATGTAAAAAAGCATTATTTACATCAAGTTGAAACAGATTCCAATTCTTTTTCACAGCAACAACAATCAAACATTTAACAATACACATTTTGACCACAGGAGAAAAAGTTTCTGTGAAATCAACCCCTTCAACTTGAGTATCCCCCCTAATAACAAGTCTGGCCTTATACCTTTCAATAGACCCATCAGCCTTGTACTTTATTTTATAAACCCACTTGCAACCAATTGGTTTCTTACCAGGAGGAAGATGAACAACATCCCAAGTTTGGTTGGTGTCCAAGGCTTCAAACTCCTTTCTCATGGCATCCTCCCAAGCTGGAACTGAAGCTGCCTGAGAGTAATACAGTGGTTCAGATTCCAAAGAGGAGGAAGAAGAGCCAGAGAAGGCAGGGAGTTGGCAGACATAGTCCTTAAGATAGGAGGGAGGATTATGTGTTCTGGTGGATTTTCTGAAAACATGAGCAGAAGGAGAGAAGGGCAAAATGGGAGGAGAAGAATAGGATCAAAAGATGGAGAAAGTTGATGGACAGATGAGGGAGAATCAGAGAGATCATCATTTTCTCCAAAAGGCAAGGAAGAAACAGTAGGCATGGGAGAATCCGTCAAATCATCATCTTCTCCAGAAGGAACATAAGGGAATGGGGAGGCAGAAGGAGAAACAGCAGGAGATGAAGACTTAAAAGGAAAACATGATTCATGAAATATGACATCTCTGGAGACCAAATATTTCTTGGAGTTAAGATCATATAATTTGTAACCCTTTTTGCCAAAAGGATAGCCCAAGAAGACACAAGGGATAGCTCTAGGCTTCAATTTGTCCCTTTGAGGGATTGGAACAGTGGCATAAGCAAGGCAGCCAAAAGCTCTTAAATGAAGAAAAGTAGGAGGTTTCCCATACAACAATTCATGAGGGGATTTGTTATGTAACAATCTGGTAGGTATTCTATTAATCAGGTATGTAGCAGTTAATAAACAATCCCCCCAGAAAGAAGTAGGCAACCCTGACTGAAAGAGTAAAGCCCTACAAGTCTCAAGAAGGGTTCTGTGTTTTCTTTCAACAACTCCATTTTGTTGGGGAGTGTGGGAACAAGAAGTTTGGTGGATGATGCCTTGGCTGCTAAAAAATGAAATGCCTTCATTGCTAGAACCCAACTTAATGCATTATCACTTCTAACAGTTTGGACCATAGTATGAAACTGGGTCTTAACCATAGAAATGAAGGACTTAAGCATAGAAAAGGCATTGCCTTTGGATCCTAACAAGTGAGTCCATGTTGCTCTTGAAAAATCATCAACTATTGTGATGAAGTATCTACAGCCAGAAAAGGTTGGAGTGTGATAAGGTCCCCAGGTGTCAACATGAATCAGTTGGAATGGTTTAGAGGATTTAATGGAACTGTCAGGAAAAGAAAGCCTAGTTTGTCTGGCCATAGGGCTGACTGAACAAGGGAAAGGTTGTTTAGAAGCAAAAGGGAAAGATACACCAGAAATACATTTCATATGTGCAAAAGGAATATGACCAAGTCGTAGGTGCCAAATGTAATTCATATCAGAATTCAAATCATTATTACAAGTGGGGCTAGTTACATGTAAGGATGATGAAACAATTTTATTATCAGACAGAATTGTATCATTACAAGAAATAGGCATGGAAGACAAAACAGTAAGCTTGCTAGTATCACAAGAAGTAGAAGCAGAACAAACAGAACTTGTTGAAGAGAGGGAATATGAAGGAGGAGCCCATGTCAGCTTATACAAGCCAGCAGTTTGTTTACCAAGATCCAGTGGCTTCTTCAGAGAAGGGCCCTGTGGCATGTGGAGGAAACATGAATGTTCAGAGAACATGACTATACAATGTAATTCCTTTACCAACTTATGGACAGAAATTAAGTTGTGTGTGAAAGAAGGAATTAACAGTACACCATGAAGAACAATAGAAGAAGTCAATTGGAAGGAGCCTGTGCATATTACTTTTACTTTGTATCCATTAGGAAGGGTCACAAGATAAGGAACATATAAAGGTGTAAGGTTAAAAAGCAGTTGTTTGTCATATGATTAGATGCACCAGAATCTATTATCCAAGACACAGAAATACTAGTAAGCATGCAAACTTTGGAATCAGAAACTGGGCTCTCAGTTAGCATAGTACCAGCAAAATTGACAGCACACATGGGAGAGGAATTTGGAGCATTGGAACCCCCTAGCTGGGTTTGTTGTAAAAGATTCATCAGCTGATCATAATGCTGACTGCTCAACCTAGGTATCACAGAAGACTGACCATCTGTTTTTGAGACAGATTCATGGTTGACAGTAGGATTCCCTTGAGGAACAGACAAATGACAATCAGAATTTGAAGCAACAACATTAGCAGCACCAGATTTCCTCCCTTTGAAAGTTGTATTTTGTGGATACCCATAAAGTTTGAAGCACTTATCAATTAAATGCCCAGACTTCTTACAGTATCTACAGAACAATGACCCTCTACCTTGATCAAAGTTAACTCTTTGTTTGAAAGAAGAGGAAGTATTAGGCGTTGCAGTCTTATTAGAGTCAACTGGCTTCCTGTTAGAGTAGGCATTGAAAGATACAGAATCCGGATTAAAATGAGAGGGAGACTGAATATGCCTTTGTTTCTCATCATTCAGAGGATATTATACACAATGTCAAGGTTTGGAGGGGGCTGCATCATCAGAATATTGCTCCTCACCCCCATGTATGTGTCATTGAGGCCCATTAAAAACGGAAACACTTTAGAATCATCATTTTCCTTTACTATACCTTCCTTAGCAGCACACACACATCTTTGCCCATGGTTCACACACATAGATTCAACTTCATCCCATAGACCTTTAAGTCTATTAAAATAGGATGCTATATCTAGGGACCCTTGAGAGATGTTACACAGCTCTCTTTTTAATTCATAAATTTTGGTCCTATTGGCAGTACCATAACGTGCCTGAAGTTGTGACCATATGCTTTCAGCAGTATCAGAATAATGCACGGACTCAGCAATCGCAGGAGAAATAGAAGCAGTTAGCCATGAAATTACCATACTATTACACCTATCCCATAATCTCTGTTGAGCCACATTAGTGGCTGGTCGAGGATAGGTTCCATCTATAAAACCAATTTTATTTTTGGCAGTCAAAGCAACAATTATTTTTCTTCTCCATCCCCCATAGCCATCACCCGAGAAGGGTGTGGGGACAAGAGATACCCCGGGAACATCGGAGGAGTATAGAAATAGAGGACTTGAAGAGTCCAAAAGACCAGTATTGGTGTTAACAGCCATGATATATCAACAAGGAAAAACAGATTCAGCAACCAGAATGTAACAAATCAAATAGCCACACACAAAGCCAACTATTCAAACACAAAGCCAAAATCGATATACACAAACCAGGTAATATTGGATTTTAAGACAAAGTTACCCTCCTTCTTCGCTACCGGAAGAAGATCGGCCTTCAAATGGTAGTGAAAACCCTAGGTATGAAACCCTAGGTTCAGACGTCGAGTCAGTCACCGAAAATATAAGAAACGATGTCGGAAAGTTACCCAAACATCCACGAGATGAGAATCGGACCACCGGAAGACGGTAAACCAGCAAATCAAAACCACAGAAAACCCTAGATACTGATAACTCACCAGAAATCACCCAAAACCGATCAAAACGTTGTTAAAACGTTGAGGTTAAGAAGATTCACCCGGATATTATGGTGTGAAACACTGTGAACCATGTCCGATCAAAACGGAATCATCACTGACCATTCGATCTCAGGAAAATCCTCAAAAATCGTCAAACAAATGTTCAAAAGTGATACCGATATGCAAATAAACATGATCGGATCGTTGTAAGGCTCTGATACCATGTCAATATTCAGATTAATCGATAAAATCACGGAGAAACTAGAGAGAGAAAGTAGAGAGAAGGAGGAGAGATTGAGAGAACCGAAGAGTCGGTTGTTGGGAAATGAAATGAAAATATCTGATGTGTAGAACCTTCTCCTCTACACCATATGTACAAATAAGAATTGGACCGGACCGGGTCGGGTATTGGGTCAAATGACCCGGGCTCAGATATGACCCATTAGGCTCATAAGTGTCAGTGGCCCAACACATGAGCCCAGAACATATATCATCACTGCCCATTATATATACACTCTATATACATCAAATATACAAAATCAATATACAATTACACAACTATTGAAATGGCTTAGAAGCCATGTAATCTTGTAAGTCAACATAATCATGAAGAGATAATACTTTTTTTGTAGAAATAAAAAATAATAATTTTCCTACATGAAAAAAAATTCATTTGTTGAAATAATAAAAAACTAATTATAACAATTTAAAAAGTACTAATATAATATTTTTATTTAGGATAGGGTGATGGATGGGTGAGTAAGTGAGGATAGGTTGGTGGAGAAGGTTAACAAGATAGTTTTAAAAAATATTCTTTGAAAAAAATATGGAAAATGAGTTTGCGAGTGACAAATCAAATATGAAAAAATTAAAAAGTATTTTTCCTCCTAGTTAAAACATGGAAATGAGTTCATGAGTACCAAACCAAATATGAATTTTTTTTAAAATATTTCACTTTAAACCTTCTAGATTTCCAGTAAATGTAAAAGGATAAAAAAGAAACCCTAGGAAAGGAAAAAGTTTCAAACTTTGAAGCAAGGACTGGAATCTTTCTAACAATAAAACTCAAACAACTTTTTCCACACAAAATTTGCAAGAGAAAAAAGAAGAAGTTATTTTTGAGTGCCAAGCTTCACCCTTTTCTCTTTTTAATTCAGTACTTCAAAATAATCTCATTCTTCTACTAGTAGAGAATGGAGCGAGCAACGAAAAAAAGTTACCTCAGCTGCAGAGTGCTGATAATTAAATTTTAACCAGAGGACTGAGGAGGTTTTCTGCCCCTTTTCTTTGTCATGTGAAGAAGATTTAAATCGTTTTACCAAATACTTATTTTACAAAAAATAATTTATTGTGGTTTTTCTACTACTCCTTCCTTCCAATTTATATGTGCAAAGTTTAAGAAAAAATAAAAAGGAAACCACAATATTTATTAAGTTATAAAAACTTTTTATTAATAATAAAATTATAATTTTAAATTAAATTATTTTTAAATTAAAAAATAAATCATTCTTTATAAAATAAACTAAAAAAATAGATTTGCGGGACGAAACGGAGGGAGTAGCTTTATCATTAGTTTTGTTATAGGTAATAGTCTCATTTTGCATTGAGTAAACTGTCAAAGCGAGTGAAGCATATACAGTAAATTTTAGTTTTACCGGTTTCTTGGAAAGGCAAAACATTGTTGAAAGCGGAAGACAAAGAAACTAATGCAAAAATAGTTTTTTTTGTTAATTAAAGACGTTTATTCATAACAAAAATTTAGAAGTCATTATAATATGAGATTTGTCTAGGTCACACAGTGCCTATTCCATCTCTATTAAAAACTGAAATAGCAAATACAGGCGGATAATAGTATAATTCTAAATCATCAAAAGAGTCCAGGCTGCATCCATTCTTACAAAGGCGTCCCCTACCCCATTAGCTTCCCTGAATGCATGTTTCAACGGAGGTGATCCCGCCTCAGATAATAGGAACCTGCAATCGTCAATATTATTTTGATAAAGTATTTTTTCCATTTTTAGTCAGATTTATAAGTTCCTGGCAGTCTGTTTCGATGACTAAAGGGATTAGTCTTTTTTGGATGGCTAATTGTAGACCTTGTATTAAGGACATGGTTTCCATTTGGATATTTGTTGCATTAGTAAAGCCCTTACTAAAGCCTAGTATCCATTTTCCCGTTGCTATCCCTGAAGACCCCTCCTGTGCCTCCCTTACCTAGACAACCTGGACATAATCCGTCTATGTTTAATTTGTACATTCCTAGCTCTGGTGGATCCCATTTTATGAGGATTTTCAATTTTGGAGATCTAGAAGGGCTTCAATTACTAAGGAAGAGGAATTCCTGAGCGCTATTATCACTTTGCTTATGTTAGGATATGAGTAATTTTTGCGAAAGATTTTTTCATTTCTTGTGGTCCATACATACAAAAGGAGAAAAGGTAAGAAGCTGGGCCAAGATATGTATTGGTTAAAGTCTTGTTTGATTTTAGTTGAAGTTTTAGCCATTGGAAGATAGTAGGACCATTGTCTAAGAGTGGGTAATTGTGTTTTATGTGACATTGTCCCCATATTTCTTTAGAATAGGTACAATACAAGAGTATATGCTTTACATCTTCTTCCCTAGCCCCACATATGGTGCAAATATCTGTAGTGCAAATATTGCGTTTTGCTAGGAAGGTGGTTGTTGGGAGTCTATTAAGGGTAAGTAACCACATGAAGTACTTAAGCTTATTAAGAGTGTTACTTTTCCAGATCCACCTGTAGTCGAGGTTGCTTTCCTCAGTATTAGTATTCTGGAGGGAAATAATATCATTTGTTGCTTTGACTGAGAAGTAATTATGACCTGGCGAATTCCAGGATATTTTATCCATACCGGGCAGGGATTGTTGTATGTAAGTGCTATGAATTTTTTGGATTACTTCTAGAGGGAATTCGAATGATAGATTTGATAGATTAAAGGACCCATGCTTGATGATTGAGCTTACTTTCATGTCTTCTTCCCTCTTTTGGAGAGGACCCTGGATGCTGTTTCTTAGGTTGTTTCCTTGGTTAATCCAGCGGTTGTTCCAAAGGTTTATGTTGTCCCCGTTACCAATAGTCCAGGTAATCCCTCTCTGGCAGTTCTTTTTTTCATTGTGGATATTTTTCCAGATATGGGAGGATCCCGACTTAAGGACTAATATGTTATTGCAAGGGGCAACCTTATCATATTTATTGTGTAGAATCTTCACCCAAAGGGTTTTTTTGTTGTTCAAGTATCTCCAGGCAAGGCTAATGCTGAAGGACTTATTTTTGTAGCTGGTTTTATAGAGTTCGAGGCCTTCCTGGTTTTTTGGAGAAGTGGCTTTATTCCGATTTAGAAGATGGCATTTTCTTTTTTCCTCCATGCTGCCCCATAGGAAGTTCCGTTGGACAAAATCTATCTTGTTTTGGGTAGCTTTTGGTAGATCAAAGATTTGCATGTTATGGTTGGGGATAACTTCAAGGGTCGCTTTAATAAGAGTGGTTCTTCCTGCTAGGTTCAGGAAACGGATTTTCCATCCTTTTAGTTTGTTGTTTAGATTATCAATAATGAATTGAAAATCCTTCTTGAACAATCTTTGGTTTGTTATGGGAAAGCCCAGATATTTTCCTATTGAGCAGGATGTTTTCATATTTTAACACTTACTAATTAGAGTCTCAGTATCAGGGTGGTTATTTTTAAGAAGATAAGTTTTTATTTGCTAAAGTTTATGGATTGTCCGGAGAAATCATAGAATTTGTTCAAGATATCTATAATAGAATTACAACTTCCTGTTCTATGCACCGATCATCCTTCACTAAAAACCACTCAAGACACTCCGTGATTCTCATAAACCTTATGAAGCATAATATAACATCTGTAAAGAAATTTCCTTAACTTGAGCCACCTCGATCTCAACCTCCGCAAGCTTTATCTGATTCACCCATACATCTCAAACTGGAACCAATATAGCACATAACCGTGCAACCAATTAATCAATAGCAGACTCCAGCACTTAGCTCGAAGCCATAGATCAAAACACACATAATGACTCATAATGCTTAAAGTCAATCACTGCCATAATACTATAGCAATATTAAACTCGATCCTTTATAAACTCATGAAACACCGACCACCTAGTACTTTAAATCTTCTGCCAATCTCGCATTCACACTTGCAACAGTTAAACCCACTCTCTTAAGTGACCCAAATTTAAATTTCAACACATATCTTTCACTTGTAAATGAGGTCTCTAACATACAACATAAGGACCACACAACTTCAGAACACCACGCAGGAGATAACCCACATGTTTTGCCTTAAAATACTATTTCTGTTTACCTTCTACCATCATAGACATTACGTAGTCGCTTGATCTTCCCGAGTCTGAACTCATACCGCAACATGAAATTTACTTCACTCCCAGCTAGAAAATATGAAATGATCCTTCACATACCTATAACTCGGGGCTATACCTCAAATTGAGATGAAAATCAAGTACCTAATGTTTTTCTATCCTCCAATGGACCCTTCTCGTCACTTCCAAATCATATGATTACATCTCGCAGTCGTAACATACTAATCGCCTAGCCATCCGGCCATCACTTCTATTATCAGGGACACTATCAAACATATAAGTTCAAAAATACTTGCTCACACAACCAACACGTTGGTGCTCAAGCCATAGGTAAAAATCCGGCCTTGAGTCCTCCAGACTAGCCCAACATCGACACACAGTGATCATATCTTTCCCCTCAATTAGGGAATCACAAGCCATAGATGCACATCTTATACCGAGCGTTTATTCACGCATACGAATGTGTGAAAGGAATTCAAAGATATATTTAAAGCTGAATCAAGGACGCACGATAAGAGTTCAAGAATGTGAAGTTTCTCCCAAAGGTTTTTTAGCCTCCCGATGATAAGTATAGACGTCTCTGTGCCTATCCACGAGAGTCTACTAAACATGCTCATGACTTGCGAGACCTATGTAACCTAGGCTTTGATACCAACTTATCACAACCATAAACCCAAATTCGATCGTGATGGCGTCTCTCATGAAGGCAGGGCCAGCAGACATACTTCCAATTTACTTTAAGCAGTTAAAATAATAAATACCAAGTCTTTAATAAAAATAAAATCCCAAAATAACAGTATAAGTTGCAGCATTAAAAACCTACACAGCCCGACATTGGGGTGTCACCAATCATGAGCATCTAAAACAATACTAGAAGTCTGAAGTCTAATCCACTACTACATAACTGAATCAAAAGAACTAAGATAGAGGGAGAATGCACTGGGCTGCGAATCACCAAGCAACTTCCTAGTAAATCTCTGAAGACCTGCTGGACTATCAACCCTCAGGAGCAGGACCTGTAGCGCCCGAATCTGCACACAGAGGTGCAGGGAGTAAAGTAAATACTCCAACTCACTGAGTAATAAAAATAAATGAAGACTAGTGATATAAAATCACGTAAGGAACAACATTAAGCTAAAAAGGCTAGACAAAATTAGTAAATATAATTAAGCAATGAGATCTCATAAACATCCTTTAAACAATTAAATAATATACAGGAAAAATTAAAAAGTAAACATATAATTACTACCCCTCGGGTACAGTAACAACAGAATCAACCCCTCGGGTAATATCATACAACAATACTAGCCCCTCAGGCTACATCTCACATCACAATGGGTACTCGCGCTCACTGGGGGTGTACAGACTCCGGAAGGGGTCCCCGTACGGCCTAAGTGTAATATCAAGCCATCTCGTGGCATCATAAACTGGCTCTCGGCCTCGTATCAAATATCAAGCCACCTCATGGCGTACAAATATCAGGCCCTCAGCCTCATTAGCATAATCAATATATCACTGATGCGGCATGCAGCCTGACCCTAAGTATCCTCACACCACAAGCCATCGGCCTTTCTCAAGTAGAATCTCATAAGCTCCTCGGGCATCAATAAAACATGAAGCTCAGCTCAAATATCTATCATTTAATGTGTTTAAAACAGAATAACATAGATGAGTATTGAAAATAGTGAAATATTGTATGACTGAGCACCAGTATGAAATCAAACAGTAAGGAAAATATCGTTTAAACTCCCCTAAGGGTTCAAATAGTTGGCACGAAGACCACATGTGATATTTAGCCCAAAATATAATAATATTAAACAATTAAATATCAAATACGCAGTAAAATAGTTATTCGGAATGGGCTAAGTTACAATCCCTGATGGTGTACGACCCGACGCTCGTCACCTAACGTGTGTCGCACCTCAACATTGCCGTACGCTGTGAAATTTTGGGGTTTCATACCTTCAGGACAATATTTAAAATCATTACTTACCTTAATCTTGCCCAAAGTTCAGCTTGCAATGCCCTTGCCCTTCGAATCGATCTTTGGATGCTCCGAATCTACCAAAAATTAGAACATAATCATTAATTTATGCTAAAGAGACGAAGCTCATTCGAAAATAATCGAAAAATATAAAAAATTCCTAAATTGCTCAACCGTAGCCCCCCGGACCTACGTCTCGGAATCCAACAAAATTAACATCAACGGATCCTCGTCCTCTCACAAGTTCATACATATCAAATTTACCAAAATATGACTTCGTATGGTCACTCAAATTCTCAAAATCTACTCTCCAATTTCAAGCCTTAATTTCCCAACTCTCCCTCTAATTTTTTCACTAATTTTTATGATTAAACAGTGGAATAATCACCATAAACACAAGGTATAAGGTCCAAGTAGCTTATCTCTACGGAAACATTAGACCCCCTCTTGAAATCACAGCTTGGAGCTCCAAAATTGCACAAAAATGGTGAACAAATGACTGAAAATCCCGAAGGGGGATTTTTATACATTATGCCCAGCACTACCGCACCTACAACCCCATAAGCGCACATGCACTTCCGTGTCAGCGGATTTCACTTACTCCTTCAGATTTCGCATCTGTGATCCAGGTATTGCACCTACGGTCCAACAGATGCAGTCAAAGTCTCCAGTTCTACGGCTAGCACCGCTTTTGCGGTCTCCTTTACCCACCAACGGCACCGCACCTTCCGTCACCAATTCGCAGGTGCGGAAACAACAGAGGTAGCAAATTTTCTGCTGCAAAACTCCAAATCCGACTTCCTGATAATTATCCGAAATCACCCCGAGCCCCTTTGGACCTCAACCAAAAGCACAAACATATCCTATAACCTTATTCAAACTTGTACCAATCTTCAAAATACATCAAACAACATTAAAAATATCAAAACTCATCGAATTCAAACCTAATGTTCTAAATTCTTTCGCATTCCGCTTTTGATAAAAAAAAAACTCACGTCCAAATGACTTGAAATATTGCACACACGTCTCAAATGCCACAATGGAGCTTCTGAAACTTCCAGAATTTCATTCCAACCCCTATATCAAAATCTCACCTATTAACTGGAAAATGTCAAAATCTCAATTTCGTCAATTCAAGCCTAAATTTTCCACGGACTTCCAAAATGCATCCCGATCACGCTCCTAAGTCCCAAATCAGCTAACGGAGTTAACCAAATCATAAAAGTTTCGGTCTAAGATCGTATACAAACAAGTCAAATCTTGGTCAAACTTTTCAAATTTCAAGTTTTAAACTAAGAATTGTTATTCCAAATTCACTCCGTTTACCCTGAAAAAATGACGATTTACATAAGTCATGATGCGTAATACGAGGCTAGATTTTCCTGAGAACTGGCGAGCGAAGTGCAAAAGCTCAGAATAACCGGTCGGGTCGTTATATATATACACATACACATTATATTAAAAGCACGAAGACTATTAGTGAGATGTCGTTCGCCTTTTTTACCCTTTAAAATATGTTTTACTTTGAATAAAATTGTCATTGTACTTATTTTTCTAATATTTTAGATTTTTACATCATTAAAATTCTACTTATTATATCTTTTATTTAAACTCTTGAAAAAATAAATTTAAAAATTAATAAAGAGTTTACCTTATATACAAGATTCACTTATTATGATACAACTACAATATACTTATTCTAATATTTACGAGGAGAAGCCGATGAAGAAGCCAAAGTTACCTTATATAAACGTTTTCAAATTTCCTTACTACTAAGAAATCACTTTCCTCGAACATTCTATGTCTTTCTATTTTGTTTAAATTATTATTTTCTGAAAATAAATCATAACAACGTTGCATATACTCAGCAACAAAGTTTTTGATCTTCGAAGAATTGTTCTTACCAAATAAAAGTATCTGGCAGACTTTTATATTCATTAAGTTAAATTTTAACTGAACAAAACATTTATTTAATTATTTTTAGATTTAATGCCAGTCTAGACTCAAATTTTTTATTTATTCCAAACTACCTCAACTCCCTTATGGATGTCTACATAACTTTTCAAACTGATATTATACCCTTGAAATTCTTTTTAATTTAGACTTAAACATGCCAACATAGACTCAATACCGACGCGCATATTCTTGAGCATATTTTAGCTCAAGAATCACATTCTAATTCCTAAACTGAATAATTTATGAATTATTTTCCCTCATTCAAAAAAGCTTCAAGTTAAATATTAGTTTATTTTTAGTAACATGTTTATATTTTTGTATTTATGAGACTATGACTATAAAATGTACACATATGTAAATATATATCCCTCTGGTCCACTTTAAATATTTATATATATATATATATATATATATATATATATATATATATATATATATATATATATATATATATATATATATATATATATATATATATATATATATATATATATATATATATATATATATAAATAAATTTATTCTTTAGCATTAATTAACAACAAAATTGACCATATTAAACTTAATTTGTTCATTGAAAATATAATAGATATTCAGACTCTTTATTCAAGAGAAACTTTGGAAAAAAGAAATAAATGCCATCTTAATATACGAAAAAAAATCAAATATTATGAATCACAGACCAAAAAATCAATTAAAATAGATTCGAAGAGTAATAATAAAAGAACAAGATACCAATACATAAAAAAAAGTTGCTTATTAACTCTATCTTTATTTGAAGTATATAGAAAGCACTAATACTTAGTGAAATATTTCAAATCTTTATATCACTAAGATGAGATACATGCGAGATCGCACATAAAAGCACGAATACCCTAAGTGAAATATTATTCATCTTCTTTATCCTTTTAAAATAAATTTAACACTGGACAAAGTGCCATTTAGGTTTTTCGACTTTCACATTAATAACTAAAATTTCGACTATTAAATATGTTCTTAATTTGAACTAGGTGAATGCTCATATATTTATGAATTTAATATTTATTTATATAAATATAAATTCTTTCCTTATTTGGATAGTTGTCTTTTTCAAAGTCCTAAATATAAGGCTATCCTTTTCTTTTCACAAAATCATTATTGTGTTTACTTTAGAAAAGTGTTAGGGATATAGTAGATATGCCCTAGATCCAATATCATATTTGATAACTTGAACGTATTTTTGTGAATGTCACTTGATATAAAATATATGGCATTCGATATTCTTTTATCATTATTATTAATTGTTTGATTAATTTGATAAGGTCCTTGATTAAATTTCGAGATTTGTCATCGTGATAGAGATCATGATAATAAGAGCAAAGTCTTTTACAATTTAATCTAAATCTGTTCTTGATCGTAGGATTATTAATTTGGACATTAGTAATCCGGTTAGATCAATATTTATGTGATCGTCTTTATGGATAAAGATTAGTTGATCTCATTAACTAAATCACATACATAGATGATGCATATAGAGATATGATCATTGAACCGACTCATTGGATAATTCCTAATGGTTAGAATTACCATAAACTGTCAATAGGATATTTTTCTTGAAGAATGTGATGTAACCGTTTCCTTTGACTTGAGATCGTCATAGTAATTGACAAGTTATTTATTGTGCTTTGATACTAGACACCTATGGCCCTAGGGCGATAGTTGAAAGGATATTGGGTACGATTAAATACTTGTAGAATTAGTGATTGATCAAGACGGAATCTGTCAACTCTTGGTAATGAGTTTAAGCTCCATGTTGTCATGAATTATAAACGACCAAACTAAGACCTTGGCCAGGGCCTGACTACCAGGAGACTTATAGTTCGAGAATATGTTAAAATTATTTATTGCATTAGATGTATGGATTGAAAGAACTATTCAATTTTACACTAAACGCCTGGACTACCCGGGGGAGTATAAAATTTAATAAGTTTTTTGCAATCATGATGGTTGAACTCAACTATGCCACTAGGAACGACCTGACTACCAGGGGACTATTTGACATAGAGCTATTTAAGGAAATTGTATGGGGATACAATTGGTAAGAGTACCTACCTTTAAAATACAAGTGAGAAACGACTTGATTACCAAGAGGCTCATACATATTGTTAAAGGATTCCTTTACTCCACTAAAAGAAATAAAGATTTCGTAAACTATAATAAGGGTAAATAGTTTAAAATAATTAGTGGAAATATCATTTAGATAAAAGTCCATGTCTTTATGATATATGCAAATATGTTCTTATATTAATGCTTTTTCTTTTCTATATTTTAGATTTGTCAATATGTATGTTATATCACTGTGTGAAATACCTGAGACCAACAAATTGGTAGGACCAAACTTTGATGACTGGTATAGAAATTTGAGAATTGTTCTCATGCATGAAAAGCTTATGGATGTGATCAATAAGCCTGCAAAGATAATCCCTCCAGAGAATGATGTTCAAGGCAACAAGGTTTATCATAAATATTTGGAAGAAAAACTGCAAGGAATATCTTGCAACTCTAAAGGACAAGAAACAAGGTGAGACATTAATGAAAAATATTTTCAAGGTTTCTTCAGCTACCACTAATTCTTCACTGTGGGTATTAGATACTGGAAGTGGTTATAACATCTGCAATATGTTGCAAGGGTTCAAGATAAGTAGGAGGCAAAAGAAAGGAGAAATTAATCTACAAGTTGGAAATGGTGCAAAAGTTGCGGCCGCAGCTGTAGGATCAATTTCTTTAATAATGCCTACGGGCAAAGTACTTATGTTGGATGATTGTTATTACGTTCCTAAATTTGTTTCGAACATAATTTCAGCTTCTATGTTAGACAAACATAGTTTTCGCATTAATATAGGCAATGGTATTTGCTCTATTTATTATAGTGATAATTTATATGTGAATGGCTATCTCCAACATGATGTCTATGTCTTACCTAGTTTGAATGCTAATTCGATTATGCATGTTTTAAGTCTTAAGAGGAAAAGAGATGATCTTGTAAATCAAACATACCTTTGGCATTGTAGGCTTGGTCATATTGGAGAGTAAAAAATTAATAAGTTGTACAAGGAAGGGTACCTTGACAAGTATGATTTTGAATCATATCCAACTTGTGAATCTTGTCTCAAAGGAAAAATGACCAAATCTCCATTTACTGGAAGTGGAGAAAGAGCTTCTGAATTATTGGGACTAATTCATACAGATGTTTGTGGGCCCATGAAAATTCAGGCTATAGGTGGATATTCTTACTTCATCACCTTCACTGATGATATGTCAATATAGGGATTTGTATATCTTATGAAACACAAGTCTGAATCTTTTGAAATTTTCAAAAGATTCCGTAGTGATGAGAAGCAGACTAGTAAAAGTATCAAAGTACTTAGGTCTGATAGAGGTGGAGAATATCTTACTAAAGATTTTACGAGATATCTCAAAGAGAATGGGATTCTCTCACAGTGGACACCTCCAGGAACACCACAACACAATGGTGTGTCTGAAAGGAGAAATAGAGCCTTATTAGATATGGTGAGATCTATGATGGGGTTCACTGATCTTCCAATAAATTTTGGGAATATGCTTTGGATGCAGCAGCATACTTACTTAATAAAGTTCCCACTAAGTCAGTCTCTACAACACCATATGAGATATGGAAAGGATGTAAGCCTAACCTTAAATATATAAAAGTTTGGGGTTGTCCAGCTTATGTTAAGAGACTAAAGTCTGATAAACTTGACTCAAGATCTGATAAGTGTAGGTTCATTGGGTATCCCAATGAAACAAGGGGATATTATTTCTATCACCCTTCTGACCATGAAGTGTATATGGCCAGAGGAGCAACCCTTTTGGAAAGGGAATTTCTTTTGGAAGGAAATTATAATGGAGAAATAGAACTTGATGAAGATCAAGAAACTAATGAATCAACACAATATAAAGATCATGAGACCCAAGTTGAAGAACCTTTATTGGATGTTTTGAAGTTGCCAGGGAAATTTCCATCTTCAACAGTTGAAGTTCAAGAACTAAATGAAGTTCAAGAACAAGTTAATGAACCAGTTCCAAACCGAAATTGAGCAACAACGAAATCCAACACAAGGTGAACAGGTTGTACAAGTACCTCTTCGAGGTCTACACGAGAACGTCATGTACCAACTAGATTAAATTTATTGGTACAAGATGATTTATCAAATGAGGTTGATCATAATGATGATGACCCTAAGACCTATGAAGAGGCTATGCAAAGTTCTGATTATGAGAAGTGGCAAAAGGCCATGGAATCTGAAATGGAATCCATGAAGGAAAATAAAGTATGGACTTTAGTTGAACCTTCAAAGGATATAAAACCTATAGGTTATAAATGGGTTTTTAAGAAAAATATTGGAGCAGACGAAAAGGTGGAGACCTACAAAGCACGTCTTGTTGCCAAGGGATATCGTCAGAAAGAAGGAGTCGACTATGACGAGACTTTCTCTCCTGTGGCAATGCTTAAATCTATTCGGATTTTGCTTGTTATAGCAGCATACTATGATTATGAAATATGGCAAATAGATGTGAAAACAGCTTTCCTTAATGGTGAGCTAGAAGAGGATGTGTACATGACACAACCTGAAGGTTTCACATCTTCGTCTGATCATAATAGAATTTGTAAGCTACAAAGATCTATTTATGGATTAAAGCAAGTTTCTCAAAGTTGGAATATTCGATTTAACAAAACAATTGAAAAGTTCAATTTTGTTAGATGCGAAAAAGAACCTTGTGTGTACAAAAAGGTTAGTGGGAGCACAATTATATTTTTAGTGTTGTATGTTGATGATATATTGCTCATAGGGAATGACGTACCGTCATTGCAAAATACCAAGATTTGGCTATCTGAACAGTTTTCCATGAAAGACTTGGGAGAAGCATCTTATATATTATGAATAAAGATCTATAGAGATAGATCTAGGAAGCTGCTTGAACTTTCCCAATCTTTGTACATTGATACTATCTTAAAGAGGTATAACATGGATAATTCCAAAAGAGGCTATCTAGCGGTAGGCACTGGAATTTCTCTCAGTAGGGAGGATTGTCCTAAAACACCTGAAGAGAGAGAACGCATGAGTAGGATCCCATACGCTAGTGCAGTGGGAGCTATCGTGTATACCATGACATATACACGTCCTGATGTGGTTTATGCACTTGGAGTGACTAGCCGATATCAGGCAAATCCTGGTGAGGAACATTGGAAGGTGGTGAAGACCATTCTTAAGTACTTAAGAAGGACTAAAGACCAATTCCTCATCTATAAGGATTCTGAGTTGAAACTTGAAGGTTATATTGATGCAAGTTTCTCTTCAGATAGGGATGATAGCAAATCTATTTCTGGTTATGTATTCACATTAAATGGTGGTGCAGTGAGTTGGAAAAGTTCCAAACAAGCTACAGTAGCTAATTCAGTGACTGAAGCAGAATATATAGCAGCTAGTGAAGCTGCTAAGGAAGGTGTATGGATGAAAAGGTTCTTAATTGAACTTAGTGTGGTTCCTTCTACGGAAGGTGTGGTTCCATTATTGTGTGACAATACTGGAGCCATTGCTCAAGCAAAAGAACCAAGATCACACCAAAAATCCAAACACGTTCTGCGAAGGTATCACTTGATAAGAGAGATCATTGAACGTGGAGACGTCGAGAATCAAAAGGTTGATGGAAAGGAAAATGATGCAGACCCATTCACTAAAGCGCTTGGCACAAAGGAGTTTGACAAGCACAAGTGGAAATTGCGGATGAAGTACAAGAGCGATTGGCTCTAGTGCAAGTGGGAGATTATTAGGGATATAGTAGATATGCCCTAGATCCAATATCATATTTGATAACTTGAACGTATTTTTGTGAATGTCACTTGATATAAAATATATGGCATTCGATATTCTTTTATCATTATTATTAATTGTTTGATTAATTTGATAAGGTCCTTGATTAAATTTCGAGATTTGTCATCGTGATAGAGATCAAGATAATGAGAGCAAAGTCTTTTACAATTTAATCTAATCTGTTCTTGATCGTTGGATTATTAATTTGGACATTAGTAATCCGGTTAGATCAATATTTATGTAATCGTCTTTACTGGATAAAGATTAGTTGATCTCATTAACTAAATCACATAGATAGGTGATGCATATAGAGATATGATCATTGAACCGACTTATTGGATAATTCCTAATGGTTAGAATTACCATAAACTGTCAATAGGATATTTTCTTGAAGAATGTGATGTAACCGTTTCCTTTGACTTGAGATCGTCATAGTAATTGACAAGTTATTTATTGTGCTTTGATACTAGACACCTATGGCCCTAGGGCGATAGTTGAAAGGATATTGGGTACGATTAAATACTTGTAGAATTAGTGATTGATCAAGACGGAATCTGTCAACTCTTGGTAATGAGTTTAAGCTCCATATTGTCATGAATTATAAACGACCAAACTAAGACCTTGGCCAGGGCAATTGAATGAAAGAAGAAATGAGTTTCTTAGGTCATTCAATGGTCGATTATATTTGACGTGAACACATAGTTGATCGCCTATTAGGATTTGACAGTTGAACCATATCCTAGGTGATCCAGAGCTATAAGGACAGAAGGAATTACTACATTATTCTTCTATGGTTCTTGAGAGTAAATTGTATACTTCATGCTATCCGGTCGTTAAGGAGTGTTGCTAGACGCCACCCTTGGTTAGTATATTGATATGATCAATTTACTACCGGTTTAGTATTGAACCTATGGGGTCGCACACTAACGAGTGTTCTGATCTTTGCTAAAGGATTAATTAACTTATTATTTGATAATTAAATTAAAGAATTTAATTAGTTAAATAAATTTAGTTAATAGTCCAAATGAAATATTATTATATTCTTTGCTAGCACATAGGATATAATTAATATGGTGAACAAATTGAAGTTTTCTATTTAGAATATAAAATTAAATTATATCTCTTGGTTGAAATATATATGTGATATACATTTGGTAATCATAATTAATATTAATATATCAAGGTTATATATTTAATAATAATTTATTCTTACAATCCAATTTTGAATTGGACATGAAGTTCAGTAAAGAATTTCATACGATTTCAATAAACATGGAAATTAAAAAAAGAAAAAGAAAAAGGAAGTCTCACAACTGAAAGTTTTTTCGTGCTTTTCCTATTTTGGAATTGAGCTTCATGGGAAGTCCATGATTGTATGCAATTATAAAATGGGATTCGGATTTTTGGTACAAAATTTTCATAAGTTTATTTTTGGAATAAATTTTTACCCTAAGTAAATTATTACCACAACCAAATAGGAAAAGGGTTTGTAGGTGATGCTATATCAAGGGTGATGAAGAAAATTTGCAAAGTTTTAGTTTTTGAATTTTTCTTTAAGAAGAAAACCTACTTTGTGAAAGTAAGAGTGCAATACAAAGCCAAGAGAGAAAATACAATTACAAGAAAAGTGTTTCTTGTTCTTGTAATTTGAGTTGAGATTTTTGAGAAAAATTTCAACATAATATTCTTCGTTCAATTTGTTCGCGGGTTTCATTGATCAAAGAGTTGATAGCAAGGATCGATCTCGGTGTGGATACGCATAGAGTTTTCACACTATCGAAGAAATTTCGGAAAAGAAACTCTCTTCACCAGGTACGTCTTAGATTCTATCTTTGACACGTAAATAAATTTTAAACATGAAAAATCTACCTAGGATTGTTATTGTCTTCCGCTGCGTGTTATGAACACATATACGCAATCCTTCAAAAGGAACCTCCCTTCCATGCACATTCAAGGACTCATCGAGGCTGTTTTTCGTACTTTTTCTCCTCCCTTTTAGTGATTTAGAATAGAATACTTTATATATATATATATATATATATATATATATATATATATATATATATATATTCGATCTATTCTTTTATTTGATTATTTTTAAGAAAAGTTAAACTCACAATAAAATCTCGTGCCGCTACACCTTTTCTTTATTCTTTTGTTTGATTTTTATCTTTCAAAAAGTTCACGTTAATGTCTGCTTTATATAGTCTCATTATAGGTGCATTGCAAGTATATCTCGTCTTAATTATTGCAAATATTTATACAAGTTTTGTCATAAAAATACTAAATTAAAACGCTATTCCGCAGTATTTCATCTATTTTAATAGTTCTTTTCTATTAATCGATTTATATTAATACATTATTGATAAACGTAAAATTACAAACTCAAATGCGTACATTAAAATTAATTTATAATAAATAAGATATCAACTTTTACTATATAAGGTAAAATTTACTTCTTTTTAAAGCCCATAATTTCATAATGGGCCAAATAGAAAGCAAAAAAACTTATGGGCTCAGCCCAACAAATTGAAACACCCTACATTGTTTCCCATCTTATATGGAATGGAATTTCAGAAGTCCGGGGCTTTCCCCCTTCCCTGAATTTTCACTCTCTTTCCCGCGACTCCCCAACTCTCTCTTCTGCGTCTATCTGTCAAATCATTGTCAACTGGGGGTTTCTCTCTCTCCATATTCATAATTTGGTTATACTCCTTTTCATCCCAGGCGCGTGGCTCATAGGGGTAAGCATATTTCTGTATGTGTAGATACTTGTGTGTGTACTGTTTCTCGATTTGTATTGTGATTCAGTGTTTTGGGTCACATGGGCTTTAGAAGTTTGAAGTATGTGGATTGTGTTCGCTGGCTTTTTCCCCCCCTCTCAATAATAGATTATGAACTCCGATTCTGTTAATTGAAGTTTTAGGGTTTAGGATATTTGTTGATCTGTTTTTTGGTGTTTGAATTCTGGATTTGTTTCAGTTCCTGGTACTTTGAATAAGTAAGGGTCTCTATTAATTGCTTCCCTTTGTTCCCTTTTTGGTAAAATTTGAGCTGCTTGTGTTACTCTCACTGTCTGATACCTTATATTTTGCTCCGTCACATTTACGAAATATGCTCAGAAGTCAGGATTCTAGAAATAGACTTACCTCCAAACTTTAAGATCCCATTCGAGTTAAGAAATCCATATGCGACATCTGTTGTTATACGTTTTGTTTATTTGTTACTTAATTTTTTCCCGTAGATTAGTTGAAATTAGCTATTCTTTGTTGCAGATTTTGATATCTTCATACAAGCTTGTGGTCTTTGTGTGGTTTTGATCTGCCACGAATCTTGCTCACAGCTGCTCCAAAAGCACATAAGTTATAACTGAAGGTAAAGTTCCTTATCTAGAGCTGTTGCTGTGCGACATACTTAATAGTAAATATGTGTTTTTCTTGTCTGTCTTGAGAAATACAGCATTTTTTTTACCATTTAGTACTCTTGTTTTGCTTTGTGAAAGTATATGTTATTTTGTTAATATCCGCTTTGATTTCTGTTTATATGTATGCACACTTTTTTTTTGGCGATATTGATGATAGTTTCCTTTTTTCTTGTTATAGAGTTGAGATGAATAAGACAGGTTAGGAACTTATACTTATCACTTGGACAGTTAAATTTATTAAGTTCTGCGATGGACTGTAACAAGGATGAGGCCCTAAAGGCCAAAGAGCTTGCGGAGAAGAAATTGCTGAATAATGACTTTGAAGGGGCTAAAAAGGTTGCGGTGAAAGCCGAACGACTTTATCCTCAACTGGAGAACATTTCCCAGTTACTTGCTGTCTGTAATGTTCACTGTTCATCTCAAAACAAAGTAGTGGGATCAGAAAGGGACTGGTATGGGATTCTTCAAATTGATAAGTTCTCTGATGAAGCGACCATCAAGAAACAATATCGGAGACTTGCACTCGTGCTTCATCCTGACAAGAATAAGTTGCCTGGTGCAGAGGCAGCTTTCAAGCTAATTGTGGAAGCAAATATGGTTCTCTCTGACCCAGTTAAAAGGTCTTCATACGATAATAAGTGTAAAGTTCTATCCAAATCTTTTGTAGCAAAGCAACCACCTCATCAGGTTAATCGATATCCATTTGTCAGGCAAAACAATGTTCACAATGGTTTCAATGCTCCGTTCAGTAATCTAAATCACCGTCAATCTACACAACCAGCTTCATCTGCAGTGCAGGAAACGTTCTGGACAGAGTGCCCCTCTTGCAAAGTTAGATACCAGTATTATAGTAATTATGTGAACAGTGCTCTGCGCTGCCAGAAATGCTCGAAGCCTTTTATAGCATTTGATATAGGTTCTCAAGGTGTCCCTCCTGGACCCAAATGGAGTCAGCCTGCATTTCAGGATGTGCCCCTTAAATCTAATCTCAACCAGTCTTTTGTGCAGAAAGAACTTCCTAACCAAGGAACCTCGAAAATGACTGCAGGAAGTGCTGGGTTTCCACCTACACGAACTGGACCCCAACAGGGTCCAGAGATATGCAGAGGAAAGACTGCTCCAGTGTTTGAGGATATGAGAACCAAACGGAAGGATGGAAAGCGAACAGGTGGTATGAGAGAAGGAGCTGCAATGCCAAAGGTGGATCGCAAAAGCAGGAAAAGGGGTCGGAAGCAGACAGTTGAATCGAGTGAAAGCTCTGATACTTCAAACAGTGTCGGGACAAAAGATGTGGAGATTGAAAATGGATGCAATCCACCTGCTGGACAAGGAATTGGACTTGATGCCTATGGCGCTAGGAGATCATCTCGGCGTCGGCAGAATGTTTCATACAATGAAGGTGTAAGTGATGATGAGAATGATTTGGCAGGCCCTCTGAAGAAGGCTCGGTCTAACCAGTCAGCTGGAGATAGTAAACCTCAGCAGAAAGAAAATGTTGGCGGTGATAATCAAAGATATACATGTGCAACTAAGCCATGCAGTAATTCTGTGGATAGATTAAATCAAAATGGATTTGGCTGTCCTGAAAGGGATGTGCAAACCAACAATATTAAAAGTGGAACTGTTAATGGACAGGCTTCCAGACCGCCGTCAGGGGGTGCCAAAAATATTGAACTTCTTGTTGATTCTGATTCCGAACCGAATACCATTTCTGACAGTAATCCTGCACAGGTGTATGATTATCCTGATCCTGAATTCAGTGATTTTGACAAGCACAAAGCAGAAAATTGCTTTGCAATTGACCAAATCTGGGCTTGCTATGATACGGAGGATGGTATGCCAAGATTCTATGCCCACGTTAGGAAGGTATCCAATCCCGAATTTAATGTGATTTTCAGTTGGCTCGAGGCTCATCCAGAAGATCAAGGAGGCAGAGCTTGGGTCAGGGCAGAGTTGCCTGTTGGCTGTGGGAAATTTAAACGTGGGTGTACTGATTCCACTTCTGATCGACTAACATTTTCTCATCAAGTTCAGTGCGAAATGGGCAAAAGAGGTTTGTACGCTGTATATCCTAGGAAAGGGGAAACATGGGCCCTTTTCAAGGATTGGGATATTTGTTGGAGCTCCGATTCGAAGAACCATAGGAAGTACAAGTATGAAATTGTGGAGATTCTTTCTGATTATGTTGGGGAAGTTGGTGTCCAAGTTGGTTACTTAGATAAAGTGACTGGTTTTGTCAGCCTTTTCCAGCGAACAAGGATTACCGTATCTGGTACATTCTTTGTAAAGCCAAATGAACTTTACAAGTTCTCTCATCGAGTTCCCTCTTTCAAAATGACTGGAACTGAGAGAGAGGGTGTACCAGAGAGATCATTTGAACTTGATCCTGCTTCCCTACCCCTTGATCCAGACGATATTTGGTACCCTGGCAAAGTCAAGGAAGAAAGCAGGACTTCAAATTCTCAACCTGTAGAAGAAGTTTTGTTTGCTTTTCCCCCTGGAACTAGAGACAAATCCAGGACATCTGAGAATGCGACGATATCTCTGAAGTCCGGGGACTTGAAAGGCATCAATGCTACTGATGGTGAGTCTTCTAAGGTTCTAAAATCTCCTAAAGGAGTGAACATCTCGGAGAAAACGCAAAATAAGATGAGATCTCTTTCTGCCAATGACAATCCTTCCACTGATTTTGACGATAATTGTGTTAAAAAGAACTGTCATTCAAGTCCCAGCATACCAAGTCATTTGTCATGTCAAGCTGATGAAGGGTCGCATTCACACACAAAGAGCTTTGGTCTTGGCAGCTCCTCTGGAAGCTCCAAAAACCCAATAACTTTATCAGATGAAAAAGGTTCCGAAGAAGTTTTTTGTGATTTTAGGATGGACAGATCTATGGGGAAGTTTCAGGTAGATCAGGTGTGGGCTCTTTATGGTCAAAATAGTACATTGCCAAAGACTTATGCTCAGATTAAGAAGATTGTTCCTTCCCCATTCAAATTGCATGTAGTCCTTCTTGAATCTAGTGCAGGGCGTAAAATTGCTCCTCAGACTGTTTGCGGAACATTCAAAGTGCAGAACGAAAAATGCCAAGTCTTTGATCCCAGTAGCTTCTCGCACGTGGTGAAAACAGTCTCTAATAGTAGAAATAGGTTTGAAATCTATCCAAGAGAAGGAGAGATTTGGGCACTGTACAAGAACTGGAAAAAATCAGGTTTGGATGCAGTCAAGTTTGAGTATGAGATAGTGGAGGTCATCGAGAATTCAAAAGACCGGATAAAAGTTTCATCTATGGCGCGTGTGAATGGTTTCAAGTCAGTCTTCAGGTCTCTAAGAAAACAAAGATTGAATCCTGCTATTCTAGAAATAAAAAAAGATGAGTTCGGGATATTCTCTCATCAGATCCCTGCATTTCAGCTGACTGGGGAAAAAGGAGGGGTTTTAATAGGCTGCTGGGAGCTTGATCCTGCTTCAGTACCGCATTCCTTATAAAGTGATGCACCAATTATAGTGTGATGAGACTCAAATGTGAATTGGTTCTCCTGGATTTAGAGAGTCTTGGCAGTGAAAGCTTACTCTCTGTTGCTCCATATCATCAGTTTATTGCTTGATGGTTGCACGGTCTGTAGACATGACAGATTCTTCAGTCTTTTGCGTTACTTCGCTAGAATTCATTGTTAGTGTAAATCTTAAGAATGTTCACTACCTTCATAGTATAGTTGGCATTTCACGTGAACAGACTTAATTGCTGTGTGTTTGCAGCAGCAACTATTGATATAAATTGTTCCTTTGCTGCAAGTCTGGTGAATGAAATGTATCACCGGATGGCTGCAGAAACATATTGCGACTTGCGATGATATCGGTCTTTTCAATGGCATCGTATTTTCTGTAATCCATCCTCTTCTGCGAGGGGAAAGGGCAACTTGAAAGTTTCAGGCCTTTCTTGTTTTCAATCAGCTTTTCTTTGAAACTCTGTAATCATTCACCTTCAGTTTTGAATTGGATGACTGTGACTTGAGAGTTCAGAGCCGAGGGTCGATTGGAAACAGCCTCCCTGCCCTTTCGGGTAGGGGTAAGGCTCGTCTACATATTACCCTTCCCCAGACCCCACCTGGTGGGAGTATACTGGGTAGTTGTTGTTGTTGTTGTTGTTGTTGTTGTTGTTGTTGTTGTTGTTGTTGTTGTGACTTGAGAGTTCAGCTACATAAACAGAACAATATGTATGAAACTAAAAATTCCAACGTGAGCCTGTTAATCATATTGTATATTTAACTGAAACTTGGAGATCAATATTCCTTTAAATGATTGGAGCTGTTAAAAAAGATTTCATTCGACTATATCCCCATCTCTGCAAAATAAGTTTAGTAGTATTGATCTGACTATGTCGTTCGTCTATTTTCAGAAAAACGTCAATTTGTTTCACTAAATTGGACAACACAAGAGAAATGCGGACGGATCTGATGTTGCCGCGGAAAGGAAGGAAAACTTATCCTACACTTGAAAACGATATTGGAGTTGTAGGAGAAAAATGCAATGTATTAATTAAGCAGGAGAAACTAGCTGCTTTCTCATTGGATTAATTAAGCTACAAATGCAATGTATAGCTAATATATACAACTAACTGCTAACAGCTTCTTTAACTTAACAGTTGTGTACAATTGTCAATACTAACTAACTAACTAACTGCTAACAACTCTCACTCTTCAATACCCTCCCTCAAGCTGATGGTTGAAATACAGCTTGGATACAACATAGTCATGCTGCAGCTTCCCTAAGCTTTTAGTCAGAAGGTTAACTTGCTGCTCTTTGGTAGGCACATGATGTGTTTTGATCATTCCTTGAAATATTTTCTCCCGGACAAAGTGACAATCAATGTCAATATGGAATATAGGATTGTGCTGCAATCTGTATGGCATCTTTGATGTTACAGTAAAGATCTTTAGGCCATTGAACAGTTACTCCTAGCTTCTTGTACAGCCAGTCAGCCAGGTTAGTCTGCAACAGTTGAAGGCTTGCTTCTAAACTCTGCTTCAGCTGAACTTCTAGCAATAGTGTCTTGCTTCTTAGACTTCCAGGATAGTAGAGCATTGCCAAACTTCACTAGATAGCCAGTGAGATACCTTCTAGTTTCTAGGCATCCTCCCTAGTCTGAGTCACATAAAGCTTGTAGTTTGTTTGATTATTCAACAGGCATTAGCAGGCCAAATCCAGGTGCAACTTTAATATATCTTACTACTCTTGAAGTAGCTTCCATGTGTCACTGCGTGGGCTTATGCATAAACTGAAAGCCACTTGCATTACAAAGGCAATATCGACTCTCTTCATTGTCAAATACAATAGTCTGCCAACAAGCCTTTGATATGAACCTACATCAGTGAATAACTTGTCCTCAGTGTTTTCATTTTCATTGACAAATGAATCATACTCAACAGAGGTCAACTTCACATTAGTTTCCAGTGGTGTACCAGTAGGCTTTTAACACCTCCAAGTCCCATTTCTACAAGTAGTTCTAGGGCATACTTTCTTTGCCCTTTTTCTGGCAAATTCTATGCAAGGAAAAACTTAAGCTCTCCCAAGCCCTTCATTTTGAACTTCAGCTTAATATCATTTCTTGTCTCCAATATTAATTCATTACAGCTCCCAGTCACTACGAAGTTCCTTGAGTGAATAATGTACATCTTATACTCCTGTGTCATAGAGTAGCCAAGAAACACAGCAGGGACTTCGCTAGGAGAGAATTTATCTGCCTTCCTCATATCAGTAACATCATACCCTAGGCTGCTAAACACCTTTAGATGAACTAAACTGGAGGCTTACCATGCAACATTTCAAAAGGAATTATAGTTTTGTCTTTAAGGGCTGAGGTAGGCAGCACTGCTGTGAGCACACACTCACCCCAAAATATAAGTGGAATTGCTGCTTGAAACCTCAAGGTTATAGCTACATTAAGAATGTGCCTGTGCCTCCTTTCTACAACTCCATTTTGTTGTGGAGTATATGTGCAAGAGATCTGATGAACTATGCTTAGACTTTGTAGTATGTCATCCGTGAGTTTAAAAAACTCACAAACATTGTCAGTTCTTAGAAACTTTACTGTGGAGGAGTATACATCCTCAACCGTAAGAAGGAAATTTCTATGAGTAACAATGACTTCAGCTATAGAAGATAAGAGAAATCCAGATATACCTGGAATGATCATCTACCAGAGTTAGAAAGTACCTTTTTCCATCATGAGTAGGAACTCTGTATGGCCCAGACACCACCGTGAACTGTTTGAAAGCAACTAGTAGAAATAGTAGTACTTATAGGAAATGGTATCCTTGTTTGTTTAGACAAAGGGCATACTGTACAATATTTATCAGAATTTGCACTGTCAATAATCCAAAACACAAGTAATCTATTTAGAACATCAAATGGCACCTGGCCTAGTCTCTTATGCCACAAGGTTACATTTATTCTACCATCCATCTCTTTTATTGTATTTACAGCAAGTGATGTTGAAATGTCCCTTCCTGAACTGTCCACAAACTGCAGTCTACTATTAGAAGTGAGCACATATAGTCCACTATCTTACTTATCAATCCCCTTCACACCACTGAATAGATCCTAAAAAATACAGAAATATGGAAAGAAACAGACTGCACACTTCAACTCTTTTGTTATCTTTGATATTGAGAATAAGTTGTACTTGAACTCTGGGGTATGCATGATATTAGTTACATCTGTCCTGGGAAGGTATAAGCAGTTCCAATGTGCTTAAAAGTGGCTAAACTTCCAATAGATAGGAGCATTTTTCCTTCTCTAAACTTATCACAGGGTTTAGAGTCGGTCAATAAATTCAGACTTCTAACCATATGATTAGAGGCTCCCGAGTCTATTATCCATTTAGTGAATTAAACAGCCTCATTAGTGACATCAGTAGCATTTGTTTCATCATTGTCTATAGCTGCTTCATTGCTTTCACTTCCCTTTCCTAGGAGCTGTAGAATCTGTGAGTATTGTTCTGGTGTGAAGTGAGGCACTACCACTGAGTTACTCTAATTCTGACTATAAGATGCCTCCCAGCAGTTGAGGTGCTTCCTTCAGAGTTACCGGTAGTACCTCCAAAGTTTCCTCCTGTTGGACCAAGGTTTGAAGCTTTAGCTGTATTCCCAGCATGCACACCTTGACTGTCTTTTGCAATGTTCCCTGCAGGGTTGTACTTCTTCTTTGACTTGAAGTCTGGTGGGTGGCCATTGAGCTTGTAACAGTCTCTCTAGTGTGACCTTTGAGTCACAATACAGAAAGCTTTTTTTAGGACCACTTTTGCTGGTGAACGGCTATGTTCCAAGGGTTGTAGGCTCCACTATTGCCACTGCTGAAGAGAGCTGTGTTCTCTTGATTGTCAACAACATATGTAGAGGTTTCTAATGATTGTCTGCTCTCATCTGAGATGATCATACCATAGGCTTTGCTTATGGTAGGAGTGGAGGACATCATCATAATCTGATTACTGGACCGGCATATGACTCATCTAGTCCCATAAGAAACTATAAAAGTCTATGAGATTCATCATATTTTTTCGACTCCTCACAACCACACCCAGGACAAGGCATTAAGCCATCAAATTCTGCCCAAAGATCCTTCAATTTTGAGAAATAGCTGAACACATAGGAGATTCCTTAGGCAAGCTGGCTATCTGTCTATGTATGAACAGAACTCTAGATCTATTTACCTTCTCAAAACTCTCCTTAAGGCCTGTACAAAATTTATGAGCACTCCTAGCATAAACCATTCCACTTAGCAGTTCATTACTAACAAAATTCATTATCAATTAGAGTGATTTTGTATTACATTTCTCTCACAAGTCATGCTGTGATGGACCAAATTTTGACTTAGGATATCTACCATCAACGAATCTTAATTTATCTTTTCTATTAAATTAATTCACACTCTATAGAGCATAGTTTCAGAACCAGTGAGTTTGATCGAGATTAAAGAGCTACCTGGAGTGTCACAAGGTTGCATAAATAGTGGATGATGTTGGTCCACTGCTGGAATTTGTGCGTTAACTCGATCAACTGCTGGTGCAGAGCTGGTATCCAGTCAAATGCCTGTATTCAAGCCAGAGCTACTATCTCCTACTGCCACTGATGAATAATTCTAAAGCTCGAATAATAGAGAAAATATGAATCAATAAATTCAATAGCTCAACCCTAGAATTGAGGAATTGAGAACAATAAAACAACAAACTCGACAAAGACACTTGAATCCATAGTGAGGAAGCAGAAACAAAGCTCGGACCTATATCACAAGTTCTGATACCATGATCAAATCTGGATCCAGCACTCATTGATCAAAGGAAGAAGATGATGAAAAACTGAGAGAAAAATGAGCAGGAGAAACGAGCTGCTTTCTCATTGAATTAATTGAGCTACAAATGCAATGTATGGCTAATATATACAACTAAAAACTAACTGCTTCTTTAACTTAACATTTGTGTCCATCTGTTACTACTAACTAACTAAATACTAACTTCTTAACTAACAACTCTCACTCTTCAACAGCTCCAAAATAAGCACGATGGAGAAGAGAAGAAACACGAGGAATTTAAAAAAAAAGTAATTTGTTTTAAAAGTATTTGAGGTATTAATGATTTAGTTTCAAAATTATCCTTGTCTAATAAATAATTGAACAAAATTTTAAAAGTCTTTCCACTGTTTTTTTTACATTTTCCTATGGATAGATTAAAGAGGAGAGAGCAGTGATCTGTCAGTCAAGTTGTCTCTGAAATATCATTAAGTGATTTTGTTAAAGCATGTGTATGGCTTAAAATCGAACACCTTTGGACATACCTGTGTGTCTTTCTTTTTAATTATTTGTCTACTCCACAATTGAAGGAAAAAGGGGATATAGTACAAAATAGTAAAAGCTCTTTATGGAATACCTAATACCATCATCTTTAGGGTTCTTTACTTGGAAAACAAGCTATCACGAAGTTAAATATCCCAAAATTAATTATCCCATAATTATATTCCACCCTCCTATAGGGATACATATAATACTACAATCCCGAGATTAGTCATATCAAAATTTTATCACAATCAAACGTGAAGTAAACTCATCTCAAATTTAATTTCAGAATTTATTATCTTTTATCATTCTTACCAAATGAGAGTTGGTAGGATGCATTAGATAAAATAATGTATGCAGTAGCTCGGTGTGTTAATAATACCTTATTTAGTATATTTTTTGAAGATATGCATTCGTTATGCACCATATTTGATATTATCATATGCATAACTAATGCATAGAAAACCATGTCATTAACAATGTAATGGTTTTAATACCCGCATTAGCTTAGTTAAAGATAAAATTGCCCTTCAAAAATTTATACTTGATTGAAATATATTATTTTATTAATGCAAGTTTGACGTAAAGTGTGATACTGAAATTTTTCCTGTTATTTATATTTATACTCTGCTAATTTTTTCATTGTAAATTTATAAATATGTAAACTACTACTACTACGTATTAGAATGCACTTGTTATCAACTCATTTTCCTTTTATTTTTTTACTTCAAACTTTCTTTGCTTGATAATATAAGAAAGTGAAATATAAAATTATATCCCTAGTAGATAAATAATACTTAGCATATCTAAAAAAATATTCAGTTCTATACTATAATAGGTAGATAAATCAAATTATTTTTTAAAACCTTTTCATATAAATATTCCTCAATATATGTTTCTTTTAAAAAGATAAAATGATGGACTCGTTATAGGGATATTTTTGTAAACAAATATTTCTTTTAGAAATTACGCAATGTTGTAATACATCAATAAGAAATATATCAGCATAACTAATACGAATATTACTAATATATATTATTCGACATTATTCTTATGCACCGTACCCAACAACCCCTAATAGTGTTAATTATGTTAGGATCGAAAATCGGATAGTAAAAAATTTAGCCAAACAATATTATAATGACAAAGATAATCATGATAATTAAAGCATATAAAGAAGACATAAAATTAATGTGGTTCGGTCAAAGTGACCTACGTTCACAAGCGGATATGAGCAAATTTACTATAGCAACAAGAATACAAAAGAGCGTAAAATTAGAGAAATACTCTAATTAAAAACAAATACCCCCAAGAGAATAACCTCACAACATCACTCTAAAGAAAGGGGATCACGCAAGTGTTTCCCAACACTCAACTTTCAAGAAAGGAGGAAAGGAAGAAATAAGAAATGAAGACTCAAGTCTTGTTGGTATGTTTAAAAAGAACTAATGGTCTTTTCTTTTGTAAGCAAATGACCTCCAAGCTGTAAAAGAAAAGATACAACTTGTGCAAATTATATCCACCACACAATGTAATATTTTTGGGAAATATTGCCAACAAGGTCTACTTTGCAAAATAGGCTTATGCTTGTGTGAGACAGACCCTACTAGCTAAGATATTGGCCATATTACAAATCTCCACCTTGGTCTAGTTTTAGCTAATATAGTAAATTTCTCTCCATCCTCTCCGTAAAAGTCATACTGGCTAAATCATTCTTCATAAATAGCAATCAAGTTCAAGAGCTTGGACGTACCAACTAGAAGAGACTTTGTGAACATGTTAGCAAGATTGTCTCTAGTGTTGATCTTCTGAACACAAACCTTTCCATCAACAATGATTTTCCGGATAAAATGATACTACATGTCAATATGTATCGTCATCTCATGATACATTTGGTCGTTAGTCAAGTGAATGACACTTTGACTATCACAAAAAATAATAATATCACCGTAGTGTAAACTGAGTTCAGCAAATAGACCCCTTAACTATAAGGCTTCTTTGATAGCCTCGGTCACTACCATATATTTTGCTTCAGTAGTAGATAAAGCTACTTCATATTGTAATGTATCTTTCCAGCTGATAGAGCAACCACCAATGCAAAATACATAGCATGTTAGGAAAAAAAAATTTGTGCCTCACACAACTGACAATAGTTGTGTGAGACCTCTTTTTTGTTTTACAACTGCGTGTTTACAGAATTTTGTGGACCCAAATGTATAAGATATGGGTCCACAAATATGTGAGATGAAAATATGCCTCAAATAACTACTGTAAGTTGTGTAAGGCACAAAATAAAATCACTCGCCTATTAATAATCTTCTTTTGTTAAGATTACTTGCGTAATATGAGTTTACAAAACCAACCAAAGAGTTAATATTTCTCTCAAACTCCAAATATGTGTTTTAAGTACCTTACAAGTATCTCAAAATCTACTTCATAGCCTTACAATATGCTTTACTGGGGCAAGCCATATATCGGCTCACTACACTTACTGTGGAAATATCTGGACGTATGCACACCATTGCATACATAATACTGCTGACAACACTAGAATAATATACATGTTCCATATACCTCTCTTCTTACTCTAACTGCAGTGACTGAACATCCGATAACTTAAAATGAGCAGCAAAAGGGATACTAGTTGGTTTAACATCTTTCATGCCAAACCACTCCAAAACTTTCTCCAAGTACTTTTTCTGGGTCAAAAAAGCATGTTAGTTCTTCGGTCTCTTTTGATCTCCATTAGTTGCGCCCAAATATTTCATCTCAAATACACTTTAAGCTGACTTTTCAAATTGTGAATTTCTGTCAAATCCTTAACAACAATGAGCATGTCATCAACATATAGTAATAAGTACACAACTGAACCATCATTTAACTTCCAGAATTAAACTAAACTATCATACATGTTCCTCAAATAACTATGACCCAACATATAGAAATCAAACCTTTTGTACCATTGTCTTGGAGACTTTTTTAATTTATACAAGGATTTCTTCAACAAGCAAACTGATCTTCTTTTCCTTCAATTTCAAATCCTTCGGGTTGATACATGTATATTTGTTCCTCAAATTCGCCATGTAAGAAAGCTGTCTTAACATCAAACTATACTCATTAAAATCAACTCCTTGTATCTGAATATAGTCCTTTGCAACTAATCGTACCTTATACCTCGCATCTTCAACCCCTGGAATGCCATCTTTTTTCTTGAAGACCCATTTGCAACTAACAATTCTCTTTCCTGATGGTAGCTTCACAAGACACCAAGTACAATTCTTGTGGAGAGACTCTATTTCTTCATTCATTACAATCAACCACTTGGCTGAATCAGCACCAGAAACTGCTTTTGAATATTTTGATGGTCCTCCAATTTCTTCAGTTTTCTGTGCAACTGAAAAAGCAAATTCAACATTATCACTAAACCTTAATGGTTGTTTACTTTCTCTTCTTGGTCTATGTTTGGCTATAGAATACCCCTCTTCTTCTGATTCAAGTTTAGGAGTCTCAACTTCAGGAATTTCAATTTTTGGCTCAAATTTAAGAGTTTCAACTGTATTTTTCTTGGTGAGCTTGGCTCAAAAGGAATGCCAATCTCAACCTCTATCTGCTTCTGTGTGCTCTTCCCTTTAACTGTAATACAAGAACTAGAATACTCTTTTCTGGAATTTAACATAGAGGATTCATCAAAGGTTACATCTCTGCTAATTATAAATTTTGGTGCCTTGAGATCAAGATACCATAATCGGTATCTGTTCACCCCAGGTTCATACCTAAGGAAAATGCACTTTTTAGCCATTTGCTCTATGTTTTAATCGTTTACATGCATATATACATGGCAACCAAATATCTTTAAATTATAATAATTAACAGGAGTACCTGACCATATTTTCTCTGGAGTATTGAAGTTCAAGGGTGCAGAAGGAGCATGATTGACAATATAACAAGCTGAAGAGATGGTCTCTGTCCAAAAAGGCGTTCGTCAACCCAACATTTAAAATCATGTAGCCAACCCTTTCCAAATGAGTTCTGTTCATCCTTTCTGCCTCACTATTTTATTGAGGTGTATTATCATAATACGGTGTCGAGTAGTTTCTTCATTCTTGCAAAGAATTCATCATTACAAAATTCCAATTCATTATCTATTTTAAGCCGCTTAACATGTTTTCCTGCTTGATTCTCAATTAAAACTTTTCATTGTTTGAAAGTTAAGAAAACATCACTTTTATTTTTTTTAGAATATAAACCCAAAATTTCTTTGAATAATCATCGATAAAAGTTAACATATACTTGGCACTGTATTTTGATGGGGTACGTGAAGAATCCTAAAAATCCAAATGAATTTAATTCAAAGTACCTTTTGTTATATGAATTACTTGAGATTTGAAACTGACTCTTTTCTACTTTCCCAACACACAATATTCACATAAATCCATATTTTCGATACTTTGGCCACATATGAGACCTCTTTTGTTGAGGATGGAAAGACCTTTTTCACTCATATGCCCCAATCATGTATGCCATAATTTGGTGATGTCGGAATTAGATTTATCTGATGTTGAAACTGTAGCAATACCTATAGTAGATCTCAATAGAGTATACACCATACTAGCTCTGTGTGCTTTCATGATCACAAGAGCACCATGAGAAACTTTTAAAACTCCACTTTCACCTGTGTACTTGCACCCAAGAGATTCTCGAGTGCCCAAATAGATGAGATTTTCCTTCAAATCAGGAATATGTCTAACATCGATGAGAGTTGTCACCACACCATCTTGCATTTTGATTCAGACAATATCTTTTCCAATGACTTTGCAAGCATCATACCCATCAAGACAACTCCACCTCTAATAGATTCATATGTGGTAAATAAATCCCGATTATGATGCATATGAAAAGAACAACCCAAAACTAAAATCCACTCATTGTTATATTTGAAACTATTATTAGTTGCTAAAAGATAGTCCCCTCAGTCTCATCAACTACACTTGCTTCGACAGTGTCAACATTTTATGCCCAATTTTCTTTTCTGTATGTAAAATATTCATAAATAATGTGACATTTATTATGACAGTATTTGCACATGACATTTCTGTATCTGAATTTTGACCTTAATTTAGCTCTCTCACTACTTGAATCTTTTTTATTGGATATACCTCTTTAGAAAAAGCCTTTCATGGTTCCTACTAGTTTTCCCAGTAATATATTATCTATTTGTTCTTTTGATTTTAAAATAGATTTGATATTTTTATAAGATATATTATTTTTTCTCATAAAGCATAGAATCTCTTATATATTTAAACGACTGGGGTAAGGAAACAAGTAATAATATAACTTGATCCTCATCTTTGATTTCAATACCTATGTTACTTAAATCCAAAAGAAGAAAATCAAAAGTGTCAAAACGTGAGTATAGAGGTAACTTTTAGCCATACAAAAAGTGTAGAATTTTTACTTTAGGTAAAGCTTGTTTTCTATTGTTCTTTTCATATCCAGGGTTTCAACTTTTCCTATATGTCTTTGATTGAGCTTTCTGAAGCAACTTCATGCAAAATATCATTTGATAGATTTAAAATTATCCTGCTTTTTCCTTTTTGTCAATTACGGCAAATTCCTCGTCTGTTATTTGATCCGACTTCTTCTCCTTTTCTTGCAGTGCCAAATCGAAGTCATCCTGAGTTAGGATAGCTTCCATCTTTAATTGCCACATTCTGAAGTTTGTACTTCGATCTAATTTCTCAATATAAGTCTTTGTTATAGTCTTATTGACTAATGAAACGAACCCGATTAGATCCGACACTGATACCAATTTGTTAGGGTCGGAAAATTGGATAATGCAAAATTAGCCAAACAATGTAATAACAAAGATAATACAAGTTGATAATAATGACAATGAAAGCTTATAAAAAAGACACAAATTTAATGTGGTTCAGTCAAAGTGACACACATCCACAAGCAGAGATGTGCAAATTCAGTATAGCAACAAGAGTACAAAAGAGCGTAAAATTAGAGTAAACACTCTAATTAATTCCATATACCCCCGAGAGAATAACCTCACTAGATCACTTTAAAGAAAGATGATCACACAAGTGTTTCCCAATACTTAATTCTCAAGAAAGGAGGAGAGAAAGAAAAAAGAAATAAAGACTCAAGTCTTATTGGTGTGTTTAAAATGAACTAATGGTCTTTCCTTTTGTAGGAAAATGACTTCCAAGCAGTAAAGACAACAACAACAACAACAACAACTACCCAGCATAGTCCCACAAAGTGGGGTCTGAGGAAGGTAATATGTAGATGGGTCTTACCCCTACCCGAAAGGGCAGAGAGGCTGTTTTCAATCGACCCTCGGCTCAGTGAACGAAAGGAAAACAAAAACAAAAACAAAAGAGCATTAGTAACTCCAGCAGAAATGGCGTAAATAATTACCTAAACATAAGAACCATAAATAAAATATCATGCTATAATATCAGACAGTAACTACCATAAATAACTACCATAAGGGAGACACATTCCAATACACAAATCTATGGATAGCCCTGTCAAGCCTCACCCAACTCCGGGTGAGGAGTACGAAAAACTCTAGGAGCCCCTATCCTACAACCCTGATACTAGACCTCCAGACTTTCCTATCAAGGGCCATGTCCTTGGAAACACGCATTCTAGCCATGTCATGTCTAATCACCTCTCTCCAACACCTCTTAGGCCTCCCTCTGCCTCGCCGTACGCTGACCATCACCATCCGCTCACAACTCCTCACCGGCAGGACTTCTCCTCCGCACATGCCCGAACCACTTCAGCCCCGCTTCTCGCATCTTCTCATCCACCGGGGTCACCCCCACCTTCTCTCGAATAACTTCATTCTTAATCTTATCTAACCTGGTGAGCCCGCACATCCACCTGAGCATCATCATCTCCGCAACCTTCATTTTCTGAACATGAGAGTTCTTCACTGGCCAGCACTCCGCCCCATACAACATGGCAAGTCTAACCACAGCTCTATAAAAGATACAATTTGTGCAAATGATTTCTATCACACAATACAATATTTTAGGTCCCAAAAAATATTATCGACAAGGTCTACTTTGCAAATATACTTATGCTTGTGTGAGTTGAACTCCACTAGCCAAAATATTGCCCATATTACAAACTACTTAAGTAAAACATCGTTCCCTCCCCCCTCACCCAGTTCCTTTTAGCCTTTTTTACTCAAATATTCTGCAGTTTATCTCCTCTATATGTATCAAATCAACTAAATATGCATGAGATACGTTTGCTACAAGATAAATGCTTACTGAACGTAGATGCCTCACTGTCATTAGTAGAGTGGTAATGATGATATTGTATCTACTAATTTGAATATTTTCCGTGTAATAATCCACTTACGTTATTCTACTAGTTATTGATAAGACACCTCATATTTTAGAGGTAGTAAGATCTCTCAAAGGAAAATGTTTCAATATGTTTTTTCTTTTTGTCCGATATTATTTCTTCCCAATACTATTAACTCCTTTCTTAGTTGGCTTTTGCTTCAAAATATTGCAGAAAAACTTCGGCAAATTTTTTGTAGTGTTTGGTTAAAACATAAATATGTAACAAATCAAAATAAAGTTTTACTGAAATAACTATCCCCATTTTGAAGAGCTCATTCTTTTCAAATAATACTGCTTTTCTGGTGGTTAGCCAATTGTATACGGGTAAAATCGAGCTCATGGTACACCCCAACTTCCGATAAGATAAATCGAGCTAGAGACATGATGACAAGGGTCCGGAATTGAGGCAAGGGTTTCATCGAGTCAGAGGCCCGCGGCATGACGCCCACCATCGAGAGTATCGAGGCAATAATTTGGGATCGGTCCAAATCCCAAAAGACTTTAGAGAATGTTGTCAGAAACCAAGCATGACCAACAGAAGGCCATAATATCCTATTTCACACTTGTTCTTTGAAGTGTCATTAATTTCAGGTCAAAGTTTAAAATGTTGAACTCCCAATCTTCCCCTCTAAACATGGATACTAAATCTGGCCACCATGGAGAGAACAACAATATAGTACCTAGTAATGAGGTGCCCCCTGCCGATCCCAACAGAGTTCTGGCCGCATACCCGATCGATGCTAACTCACATGTGGCCATCAATGCAAATTTGCCTATCGATTATGAGAATAATGTCCTTGGGAGAGTCCGATCGGTAGCCCAAAATAGACATGACGGTGAAGGAGATGTGGATCAACTTGTTGGTGATCTTCGAAATGCTACATGCTCAACAAGCAGCGATAGCCTAATTCCAGAACCAAAGCCGCGCTCTTAGTAGAGTTGAGCCCGAAGCATCCCGGGAAAACACACTCAGAAATGAACCAGCCATAGATAAGCCAAAAGAAGCTGAATTCAGGACCAACCTCGAGACAATAAAGATTCTCGACAAATTGACAAAACGGGTAGAAATGGGAGAAAAGAAAATCGAAGCTCACGACAAAAAGGTGGAGAACGACAACTCCAGGGTCGACGACCAAATACCAGGAGCACCACCATACTAAAAGGTGTGGATTCCAAAAATTTTGTTCAAAAACCTTTCCCTCTGAGAGCAGCTCTGAAGCCAATGCCAAAGAAGTTCCGCATGCCCGATATTCCTTAGTACAATAGATCAACTGACCCAAATGAACATGTGGCCTCTTACATGTATCAAGGGGAACGACTTGGAAGATGACGAGATTGAATTTGTCATGCTGAAAAAATTCGGGGAGACCTTGTCAAAAGGAGCTATGATAAGGTATCACAACTTGCCCCCAAATTCTATTAACTCGTTTGCTATACTTGTAGATGTTTTTGTAAAAGCACACGTCGGAGCCATCAAGGTCGAGACCACGAAGTCAGACTTATTCAAGGTAAAGCAAAGAGATAAAGAGATGCTCATGGAGTTTATGTCAAGGTTTCAAATGGAATGGATTGACCTGGCACCGGTAGCAGGCGATTGGGCCGTTTAGGCCTTCACACAAGGACTCAATTCTCAAAGCTCATTGGATTTGCGCCAGTTAAAGGAAAATCTGATAGAATATCCAGATGTAACTTCGGCCGACGTGCATAACCGATACCAATAAAAAATTATGGTCGAAGATGATAAGCTTGGGGCCCTTTACGGGGATGTTTATCCCGTCAGAGCTAGTGATGGATCCAAAAGAGACATTGATCGTGAACCAAGATTGAATAGAGATCAATATCAACCATACAACGGTGATCAAAGGGGTAATGGGTCTGGACGAAACCTTGTAAGCAATGAAAGGAAAAGCGATCGAGGTCAAAATAACTAGGGACTCATGAGCAAAAGTAGTTTCGATAGGCCATTGGGCCTAAGAAAGCACCAAGGTTATCGGAGTACAAATTCAATGTCGATGATGCCATCATCGTATCTGACATCGGGCACATCAAAGACACCAAGTGGCCTCAACCTTTTTAATCTGATCCTGCCCAAAAGGACCCCAACCTAATGTGTAAGTATCATGATTCTCACAGTCATATAACTGAAGATTGCCAACAACTGAGAGAGAAAATAGCCCAGTTATTCAACAACAAACATTTTCGAGAGTTTTTGAGCATTCAAGCCAAAAATTATTTCAAGAATAGGGACTCCAATAAGTAGATCTAGAAGGAGGAACCTTAGCACGTCATTAATATGATCATCGGTAGAGTCGATGTCCCCCAAGGACCAATGTTAAAGTGCACCAAAGTGTCCATTATAAGGGAAAAATATACTCACGATTACGTGCCAGACGGAAGCATATCCTTCAACGGCGAAGACACTGAAAGCATCACACAACCATACTTGGTGCACTAGTAATATCTACACTCATAAATAAATCTTGAGTTAAGCGTGTGTTAATTGATCCAGATAGCTCGGCCAATATCATTCGATCGAGGGTCGTGGAGCATATGGGTCTACAAGACCAAATTGTGCCTGCAATCCAAGTTCTAAACGGATTCAACATGGCATCTGACGCTACTAAAAAGGAGATAACCTTACTGGTAAATATTGATGGAACCATTCAGGAAACAAAGTTCTACGTAATCGAAGGAGATATGAGATACAATGCTCTGTTCAGGAGGCCATGGATTCACAACATGAGGGAAGTGCCCTCGACACTACACCACGCGTTGAAATTCCCAACACCAGGAGGAGTTAAAACTATTTACGAAGAACAACCAGCTGCAAAGGAGATGTTCTTGGTTGATGAGGTGGTCCCGATATCTTCACTCTCAACACTAATGAATCAAAGTTCGATCACCAAGGAAGAAACCAAATAGCAGTTACCGATGCCGGTCCCGGTTGAGCCGGAAAAGTAGGGGACGAGCGAGGGTGACGACTACGCCGTTCCCAGGTGTTTCATATTCCCCGAAAATTAGGATGCCACCACATTGATGGTTGAGAAACTGGAACAAGTCATATTGACCGAGCACCTGCCCAATCGTGAGGTATACTTGGGCACGGGGTTTAGTCTTGAGCTTAGAAAAAACTCATTAAATTTCTTATAGTTAACATAGATTGTTTCGCTTGGTACCACCTTGACATGACATGGATCTCGCCAGAAATAACTACTCACAAGCTAAGCTTGGATCCAAAGTTCCACCCGGTCAAATAAAAAATGAGGGCTCTATCTAAAGTCAAGCATGCATTCATCAAAGACAAGGTATATAAACTCCTTAAAACATGATCTATCCGGAAAGTTAAATACTTGGATCGGTTAGCAAACGTAGTAGTCCATAAAAATGGGAATGAATTAAGATTGTGTATGGACTACAAATACTTGAACAAGGCATGCCCCAAAGACTCTTTTCCTTTGCCCAACGTCAATCACATGATCGATGCGACGATCGACCATGAGATTCTTAGCTTTCTTGATGTATGTTTTGGGTAAAACCAAATTTGGATGGACATGGGCGACCAGGAAAAAATATCCTTCATCACTAAATACGACACCTACTGTTATAAAATAATGTCGTTCGGACTAAAAAACATTGGTGCCACTTAATAACGCCTAGTAAATCCAATGCTCGAGGAGAAAATAGGAAAATTAATAGAGGTTTACATTGACAATATGTTAGTTAAGTCCCTGCAAGCAGAGGACCATTTGACACATTTGCAGGAAACCTTCAACAAGTTAAAAAATACAATATGAAGCTCAACCCATATAAATTGGCATTAGGAGTCGGGTCCGAGAAATTCCTTGATTCATGGTGTCTAATCAGGGAATCGAGATTAAACCCAATAAGATCAAGGCCATAGAGGACATCACCGTGGTGGTCAACTTCAAGGCCGTTCAAAGGTTAATCAGGCGCATAGCCACCTTGTCTCGATTCATCTCGATGTCTTCCGACAAGAGTCATATGTTCTTCTCGTTATTGAAAAAGAACAATAACATCTTATGGACCCCAAAGTGCCAACAAGCCTTGGAAGAACTCAAGCGGTACCTCTCCCGCCCACCTTTGCTTCATACTTCGAAGGGGATGGCTTTTCCGGATGTTCCAAAAATAAGGCCTCAAACTCTATTTTATAGCCTTCATGCCCTCGATCCGGCCTCATTCTCCCACTTGGAAACATACGAAGATTTGTACATGTACTTAGAGGTATTTGAGATAGTAGTAAGCGGAATCCTATCTATTATTTTAGAATGACTCTAGGCGAGGCCAAAACCAGGTATCCTCACCAGAAACATTAAAACTCGCTTTGCTAAGCGTCTCGATGAGGTTAAAATTGTATTTTCAGTAGCATCCCATATATGTTGTAACTACGTACCCGTTGAGAAATATAATGCATAAACCCAAGCTCTCAGGGCGTTTGGCCAAATGGGCAATGGAAATCAGTAGGTACGATATTTAAATCGACCTTGAACCACCATCAAATCTCAAACTATGGCGTACTTCGCGAACGACTTCACGCCGACCTTAATTCCCAAGATCAAAAGGGATTGTTATTGAACTTAGGGGTACCTTGGGAATCTGGACCATCTTTATGGACGATACCACAAACGTAAAGGATCCAAACTCGGCATCATGTTGAAGCCACCTACGGGTAATGTAGTTAGACAATCTATTAGAACTGTAAAATTGTCTAACAACAAGGCCGAGTATGAGGCCATGATTGCAGGTATCGAGCTGGCTAAAAGCCTAGGGGCTGAGATGAACGAAGCTAAGTGCGATTCCTTCTTTGTGGTAAACTAAGTCAACTTAACATTCGAAATCAATGAGAAACGATTGTAAAGGTACCTGGATAAACTACAGGTAACGCTACATTGGTTTTGTACCTCAGGATCAAAATAGCGAAGCGGTGCTCTTGATAACTTGGGGTCATCGGTTGATGATGATGAATTCAACTCACGAATGGTCGTACAACTCATGAAATCGATAGTCGAAAAAGTCCACTCCGAGATAAACTCGACAAACTTAACCTAGGATTAGAGAAACAAGTATATAGATTACCTAAAGACTGGGAATCTGCCCTCGGATCTTAAAGTATCAAGATCTTTTCACACAAAAGCGGCTAGGTTCAGCCTTGTCCAAAGACAACACCCTATTCAGGGAAAAGTTCGATGGCCCACTCGCCATATTCTGGAACCGGGAGATACCGAATATGTTTTGATTGAAGTTCACGAAGGCACATGCAGGAACCATTCGGATGCTGAATCTTTGGTTCATAAGGTAATTAGATCCGGCTACTACTAGATCGACATAAAAAAGATGCAAGGGAGTTTGTCCTAAAATGCGACGTATGTCAAAGGCACGCACCAATGATTCATCATCTTTGGAAGCTATTATATTCGGTCTTGTCACCCTAGCCCTTCATGAAATGGGGAATGGATATTGTCGACCCCTGCCATGGGCACCTTATAAGGCTTAATTCATATTATTTATGACTGACTATTTTTCTAAGTGGATGGAAGCCCAAGCTTTTTCAAAAATCAAAGAGAAAGAAGTTATTGATTTCATTTGGTACCACATAATATGCCAGTTCAGAATGCCAATCGAGATCGTGTGCGCCAATAGGAAATACTTCATCGGCAGTAAGGTGAGCAAATTTTTCGAGTACCATAAGATTAAAAGGATCCTATCCGCACCCTATCACCCTAGTGAGAACGGTCAAGCAAAGTATACGAACAAAACCATACTCTAGAGCCTTAAGAAGAGATTGACTGATGCCAAAGGAAAATATAAGGAAATTTTGCCCGAAGTTCTCAAAATCTAGTACATGGGGCACCCCATTCTCATTAGTTTATGGTGCCGAAGCACTAATATGGATCGAAATAGGAGTACTGAGTCTCAGGTTTTGACATTTAATCGAAGAGTCAAACGACGAGGCCATGAGTATGAGAATAGAACTATTGGACGAGAGGCGCGAGGCCGTGCTTATCCGTTGACCACCCAAATATAGAGGATTGAAAGGTATTACAATCGGAGAGCCAACCTCCGAAACTTTTATGTTGGGGACATGGTATTAAGAAAGGTGACACTGAACATCAGGAATCCGAACAAATGGAAGCTGGTATCGAATTGGGAAAGTCTATATAGAATTATCGAGATCATCAACATAGGTTCGTACAAACTCGAAGCGGTGAATGGTGGGTGACTATCGAACAACTAGAACGTAACCCACCTAAAATGATACTATTGCAAAGGTACAGCTCCATTTATTTCTTTTCTTTACGTATATTGTCAATTGGAATATCACTTGCAGGAAATGGCCAAAGAATGATGCAACTTTTAGCCTTGAAAGCACGCCTTACACTCATTTTCCCTTGAACTAATTTTGTCCCAAATGGGGTTTTTGGCAAGGTTTTTAATGATGCAATAGTGGAACATGCTAACTTATAATTGAAGATCACTTATGAATCGGAGTCGAGGATCACAACAACAATATCTGAGCCCTTTCTATGATCGACCTCGAATATTGGGGGCCATCATCCTCGAATAATAGTTTTAGCAAGGAAGGAAACTTTGTGCTCGAACAGTCTGGCTTGGTGGATAGAATTTATTGTAAAGGTCAAACAGTCAAATGAATTGTGCCCACATAGATCACAAAAGCCATAACACGAAGCTTGTACACATTTACAATCTTGTTATATTGCGCACAAAATGAAAGAAGGTTTCTACCTTTCAGATATATATTTTGTCTCCTAAAAACTACTACATTTTGTTCCTTAAGGACACCGAGCCCAAGGGACACCACTATCTGGATCCAAGAGGTCATCCCCACTCGGGGACTACGTCCAAGGAAAACTCGGACGGCTCATGATGTCAAAGACCGTGGGCATAAAAACCTATTAGGTTGTGCTCGAACTTTAAAGACTACGACCACCCCCGCTCGGGGACTGTCTTCTTGGGCAAACTCAAACGACTCGGGTACTGAAGCCCGGGATAATAAGCTTATTGGACAATACCCGAACTTAAAAGCTACGACCATCCTAGAAACAACTCGAAGGCGTCCGAAATCCGTAACCAAAACATAAGGCCTTCAAAAGTTCCAAACCGGTTCAAAGGATACCCTCGGCAAAATTATAATTTAAAAACTTCTATGTAAGCATTTTGGGAAAACCTTTCGGTCATAACAAGCCCCCATGAGTTTTAAGCAAAATTACATCGAAAACAAGCCTTGTTCGAACCTCCAAACAAGACCTTATTACTACATGCTAAGGCATCTGAAATCTTTGCAAAGCGAAAAGAAACAAACTTGAAAATTGCCAAAGGGAAAAAGAAAAAATATATAGATTTTTTCTAAGGCCAAACAACCTCAACAAAATATACAAAAATACAAAAACTAAGAAAAACATACAAGGCATCTACGCCTGATCTTCAATGGAGTCCACCTTGTCACCGGGACCATTTGGGTCTTCTCCACCCTCCGATTCGTCGGAACCCTAGAGCCTTCCTCGTCTTCGGGATCTGCCAACTTTTTAGCCTTGATCTCGAGCCACTTAGCAATTTCGATCTTGGCCGATAGGTCGATACTCCGGGCATGAACTTCCTCGAGAGCCTCTCTTCGGGACTGCCACTTCATATATTCGATAGTGACTTTCAGGCGGTCCTGGGCTGCATTAGAGTCAGCTTTGTGCTAAGCCACCATTTCTTTAGCAATGGCCCTGTCTATTTCCGTCGTTGACTTGTATATTTTATGCTCCTTGCCTAGGGTATCCTATTCAACGGTCGAGCCCAGTTGGTACTGAAGGTCTTCGATTTTGTAGGAACGGGACTCAACTTTCTCTCTCGATATTCAAAGTTAGACCTCCATCGAGGCCAGCTGTTCCCGAGCAATCTCCTTCGCCGATGCCAATCGTCTATCTCAGCTTGAAGTTGGCCGATCCAGTCAAGCTTCTGCTAGACCTGCGAGTTTTGATCGTTAGTCGCCATGTGTAACTTGTCATCACTAACTTCAAAGATCTTTACATGTTCTACCAGGACGGAATTTTCTTTCTGGAACGCGTCCAACTCAGCGCATATTTTCCTAATTTCTCCTTCGCGTTGCTCACTGAGAAGCTTGTACGTATCGCTCTTCTTAGCAAGTTCTTTGACCTCATCCTCGAGCTGCCTAGGTCGATCTTTCACAGTTTGGGCCTCATCAAACATGGACTCGATGAACGAAGACGACCCAATAATATCTATCACATCGTGTGCCCTTTTAGGGCACTACCGGCATCTTAGGAAGTCTCAGCCCCGGCCTCCTCATCAACCTCCCTAATATGAGGGATATCAGCCTCATGGGTCTCCTTTTCAATGACCTTCTGATCCTCAGGGGGAGATGGTTCGTGGACCACAAAAAGCTCTTCCTCCCCAGACTCATCCCTAAGATGGTAGAGCAAGTTTGAATATGTAACCCTGAGCTTTTCTTTTCATCTTATTTTTCTCTCCTGCTGCAGCCCCTAGCTTCCCAAAGCAGAGGAACTAACAAGCAAGTTCTTTTCCTTGATAGGAGGCATAAGCTCAGTCTTAGGAAAACATGCAAAAAGAAAATAAAGGAAATAAGAATGTAATGCTAGAAGAAGAAGAAGCCTAATGCAACTTCTTCGGGAAAGAAATATTACCATGGGAACGGGCCTCCTAATAGCCCTTAAAGAGTTTGTGCCACGAGCACTCGGGGTATGGCATCTGTGAGATAATAGCTTCTATCCACTCCTTGAATCGAGGGAGAAAATTTGGGACTCGAGCGACAGCTGCACCAGCACAAATACCAATGAGGAAAAGGGAAATGAGCATGAAATCGATATCTAAAGGAAAGTTGTACTTACGTGATACATTCAACATCTCAGGAAATGACCTAGATTTAGCTAGAATCAAGTCTGAGGTCCTCACCCCGATAAAGCGTCCCTGCCAGCCTTGATCCCGATCTTCGTTGATGCTTGAGAATGGGGCTTTACTAGCCTGACACACAAGCTTTATTAGCCTTCCTCGGAATATTGGGGGATTGTACAGACAGAGTAAATGATCTACAGTGAGCCGACATGAGTCGATCCTATTCACAAAAAATTGAAGGACGATCAGGATCTTTCACGGCGATAGGTGGATTTCTCCGAGGAGTACCTCGTACCTCCTACATAAGTCTATAATGACCGAGTTCACCGGGCCTAGTATGAAGGGATAAGTGTAAACACTTTGGTATCCCTCAACATAGGTAGTAATGGTTTCCTCTGAGTCGGGGACCACTATGTCCTCGTCGGCCCAGTTGCAATCCTTTCGGACCACGGGGAGGTAATCTTAGGTGATTGAGAAAATATACCTCGATGCCTCCTCATGCTGACCCTACACCATAGATGGATTTTTAACCTTGAAGTCGTTAGTGACCGAACAACATGCAGTAATGAACATCTTCAAGGGAGGTTCAACAACCAATTCATCGGTGATCACGTCAGCAGTGGACATCTCGAGGTCAACCACATTGAGAGTGCTTTTGTTAATTTCAACAGTCGGTTGGAAAGAATAAGCGACTTCTAGGGAACAGACTTGGAGGTTTGGCCATTGTTATTTGAAAAGCTTGAAATGGATGAAGACGGGTTGAAGGTTGGAAGCTCAAATGTGTTGGCTTGGGTAGAGAATGAGTAAAAATGTGTAACTTACTAAGGAATCTTGAGTAACAGAGGTAAAAATGCTAGAGTATAATGAAATCCTAAAGGTAGGAGGGTAGAAGTTTGGATGTAAAGAAAAAAATGAATGAAGGAGGAGATATTTATAGAGGCTCCGCGATGTTTCGCATCTAGAGACAGCCAACCAACGGATAACACGCGTTTGAGGTCATAATGACATGCCTGACGATATGCTTCAGGTTTTTAGTCATTTTCTGCTGCATCATATTGAAGAAGGAATTGGGGGCTCATGTCGTTTCTCGTCAACTTACTCTATGAGAAACGATAGGACTATTTGTATATGGGTAAAATCGAGCTCATGGTACACCACGGCTTCTGATAAGATAAATCGAGCAAGAGACATGATAGCAAGGGGCCAGAATCGAGGTAAGGGTTTCATCGAGTTATAGGTTCGAACTGTGGAAACAGTTTCTTCCAAAAATAAAGCGTAAATTTGCGTACAATATATCCTCGTAGTCTGGCCTTCTCCACACCTACGCATGGCTGGAGCTTAGTGCATCTTTTTTACCGGCGCAAAATAAAAGATATCAAAAGAAAAAGGTAAAATACATAGTTTACCCCCTAAACCATGGACCAAATTCCCTTGACACACTTTTTGCGAACAAACTTTGCTTTATACACTCAACCTTTTTAAAGTGTGTCTAAGATACACCATTTTTATTTTGACAACTTTTTTTAGGCAGGCGCATAGCACGCACCAACAAGATTGTAACACATGTTATATTTTTATTTTTATAAAAAGAAAATACTTAAAAGCACAATTCTACCCCTAACTACAAAAAAATTTTCAATTACTCCATCTTTCCAGGCTATCATTGAACCATGGGTGACAACATCACTACTATCAAGGCCTTCAAAAGTACTAATTTTTTCAGCAATCCACCTCTATCCCAAATACAAATTTCATCTCTTCTCCCCACTTGTCAAAATAACAGTCAAGACATTGAACCACCCAAAAATGTTATAAACAAAAACCTATAAAAACATGGAGAAAATAACCCAGAAATCCATTCATGTTCAATTTCTGCCTATCCTGGTTGCGATTCCATTCTAACTCATAAAGCCTATGTTTAGCTTCTGATTTAAGAAGAATTCAGTGAAGAGTAGGTAGTGACAATAAAGTCACTAGTGTAGAATGTAGCTGTGAAGTAGCTATTGGTCGGGGTGTATATAGGTTAGGTTGGTTCGGATTTTACTATTATCAAACCAAACCGATTGTGTCAGATTATTAAATCTAAAACCAAACCAAACTAATAAAACTCAAGTTTTTCAATATCGATTTTTCTCGAACTTTCTTGGGTTATTCATGTTATTTGGGATTTTTCACGGTAAAATCTTCGTAGAATAAAACAAATAACTTGTGCTCAAAATATTTCTTTAATCCTAGTAAGATACAACTATATAAAATATTTTCTAATAAAATAATACTAAATATCATTTGTGTCATGGAAAAATCCTAAAATATTCAACAATAAAGACAATAAAATTACATAATATAAATGTTGCTAATTAAAAATCCATATAAAAATAAACATAATCTAAAAGTACTAAATTCTACTAAACTAAGTAGAGTAATAAGGGAGTATGAATTATATGACTAAACGATAAAGAAAAATAAAAATAAGTTAAGCATTTTTATCTAAATTATTGCAAAATAAAAAATAGATGTTCAACACATTCATGTTCGTAGTATTGAACTAAATGCTTGTTGTTAGCATTAGTATTGATTCGATTTTGGTTTGGACTTTTGTTAGCATTATTTAATTTACTAATATTAATGGCTATAAAACTTATTGGAACATTTAAAAGTTCTAAGTCCAACCTTGAAATAATACCTTAAAAGATAAAATTATGAAAAATTTTAAGAAATATTTATAAATTACGTCACAATAATTATATTTATATATTAAATATATCTAAAATTTCTATATATGTGTATCGAATTGGTTTGGTTTCGGTTCGACTTTCTTTAGTTAAAATTAAACCAAACTTATCATGGTTGGGTTTTTTTTTCCAACACCAAACCAAATCAAACCAAATTATAACTGAAATTTTTTTCGATTTAACTTGAATTATTGTGTTGTGCGGTTTGTCGGTTTCCTTTGTAGACCCCTAAATATTGGAAAGAAATGAAAAAAAAATTTGGGTAGAAAACTAATGAAGGTACAAAAGAAGGAAAAATGGTCTTCACTTAGGCGCACAACGTGCCATTGGTAATAATTCTACTACGGTGCTACAAATTCTCAAAGGCCGTGACTTAGTCTTGGTTAATTAGTTTGCCTTTTCTTGGTTTGGTGTGTCTAACAGGCAGGGTGTTCACTATTACTAGTCTCGCCTACAACGAATTCAATAGCAGTGGATCTTGTGTTGACATACAAAGGAAGGATAAAACTGACATCATCCTTAGATATTTGTTGATAAACAGTAGTAAGATGAGAGAAAGTCTACTGTTTAAAATAGAGTAAAACAACCCAAAATCTCAGGAGTTAATCCAAAATTACCCACTCAATTGACAAGCATAGCTTTTAAGGAAGAGGAAGACATGGTAACGGGGGGTCAACAGGGGACAGTGGTGTTCAGGTGGGGGACAACCGGGGATGACAGGGGTTCAATTGGGGATGGAGGGCTGATGTCTTTTTTTCTTTTTTCCTTTTATTTATTAAAATAGGAAAAATAAAAAAAATCAAATAAGTATTTGAACAGAATATAAAGAGGTTTTACATGCTTAGTCATTTTTGTCAAACACGCATCGGATAATATAACTTTTATCCCCAAAAAGCGTGTGACAATAATTTGGTATAAGGGTAAACTATGTATTTTGTGGAAGAAAAACAAAATTTTGCTAACAGCAGCCACAGGTACAATTACTAATGCCAAAGATACTACACCTAACAACTTCGGCCTGCAAAAGCTACTTACAACCTTTTAAGATCCGATCGAAAAATCCTCAGAAACCCGCAAAACCGAAAACTATGGATTTCTCCGACAGCAACATGTGGCGTGATCTTTTACTTCAAGCAGTGCTAATTCTAGCTACAGTTTTCATGTTCCTTTTCATGTACAATATTCCCCAGAAATTCTTCGGGAAGCTTCGTCTACGAAATCGAGCCGATATGCAAGCCAAGCGCCACTTCGTTCAAGGAGCTCAGCTTCTTTCCCAAGCCAAATCATCATTCGCGAAGGATCGATCCGCCGCTGCTTCATTAGCCAAATCTGCTGAAGCCGAAGCCGACTTAGCCGTCGCTTTAGACCCGAAAGATGCCGCAGCTCACATACTCAAGGCTTTAGCTCTCGATTTGCAGGGATTTAAGACGTCAGCTCTTGATTCGATTGATATCGCGCTTTCGCCGCTCGCCGTGAAGTCGCTGTCGCAGCCGGAGAAAGCGGATGCTTTGTTTAAGCGAGCCGAGTTGAGACTCGCTGTGAGTCGACGCGGACAAGTTGACTCGGTCGTTGAAGATTTGACTGAGTCAGTTCGGTTGAAGGGCGATAATGTTAAGGCTTTTTGTTTGTTGGGAGATTGTTATGAGAAAAAAGGCTTAAAGGAGGATGCCCAAGAGATTTATGAAAAAGCCCTAAAAGTTCAGCCCAATTTTGCTCCTGCTCGAGAGGCACTTGATCGATTGAATCCGAGTCTTGAATCTAGTTGTGTTTTACCTTGAAGTTAAGACAAAAATGCTTGTCCAACATTTTGAGAATTAGTTTATCTTTTTATGTACGTTCACCACGATTGAATTTCAGAGTTTGTGTATCAGAAATACTCAGAGCAAACCAACTAGTGAACAACTAATATGATGAATAAAATATATTTTGATCATTGAGCCTGTAGGCTCAAATTAAAGGTGATCAACTTAGTTCTTTATGATGCTGCAGCCTGCCTAGCTAATTAATTTTTATTAGGCAAATAGTTTTGGCAGCCTTTTGTAAGATGATCATTAACATTATTTAGATTGAGGACTATAAGATGATGAGAATGGTAATTGATCTTTTTTCCATGTGCTTAAGTGGTATCTGTATTGGTGGGAGGATACATATACTTGATGGAATAGTGGAGGTGCGCACAGGTTAACACTGCCCTTTAATAGAACCTTTAATTAAAAGATGATATGAATAGTTGATTTTAGAAGTCAGGACCAAAATTCCAGCAAGGCGGCAGCATTTGTTGGACAAAGTAAGGGATTGGCCTGCTTGACTTGGCATGTCTAAAAGTCTAAAAAGGTCACTGTCATATCTTTGAAAAACTTGGCATATCTTAACGTCTAAATATAAAGGTCACTGTTATATCTTGGAAAAACAGCTAATAACCAATTACTGATGTACCTAAGGTCTATGATCATCTGGTGACCTCAAAATCTTTTTTTGGTGTTGACTCATGGCTGTAATGCCTACATTTAACAGAGGGCAAATTTATTGACAGTACTATGGCTGGGGGGTTGTGTCCTATGCTTCAGCTTCTAGGGACATGCTGGATACTGCTGTGCTTGAATTTCTTGGGTTGCAATGGAAATTTAGTGGAAGAGGAAAAAAGGGCACTTTTAGAGCTGAGGGATTCCCTTAACTATCCCAATGGCTCTCCTTTAATTAATGAATGGGTTGGAGAAGACTATTGTGCATGGGCTGGTATTTTGTGGCAGTGATCCGAACAATGATTCGCGTGTTCTTGATATTTTTCTTACCAATAAAAGACAACTTGGACTTGGAATATGGCATCCTGATGCAACCTTGTTGTCTCGTTTCACGCATCTTCAGTCTCTGTATGTATCTGGCAATGCTATTGGCAACTGGATCATGCCAGAAGGTATTCATTTGACCAAAAAGTGCTTTCATTACCTGTATTCATGTTTCATTTGATCAAACCTACATGATGCTACAGCTTATCTCCCTCAGTATGTAGTAGTATAATTTGTACAAACGCTTACTGCTGTTAATATTTGCTTAACATAATGAGCACTTCCCCTTGAATCCTTAGAACTCTAAGATTTGTTGTTTTTTAAAAGATTCTGCACCCATGACCCTTATCTCCTTCACTTCTTCGCATGTTGGAGTATTACTTTTTAACAACTTAAACTTGCAGCATTATGCAAATTGCACAACCTGAAGGAGTTGGATCTAAGTTTCAACCCTTTAAATGGTAATGCTCTGCCTCATTTTCAAGTATGTAGCCTCGCATCTCTAGAATAGCTGTACCTTTCAGGGGTTTTTCCTAGTTCCTCTTTACCACTTCTCAGAGGTTTGTTTTTTCTCAGTGATAGATTCTTAATCAATTGTAGATGTTGCATCAAAGTTTTTACCTTGGTTTCGTTGTAACACATTTTAATGAATACATGTATCAATGTGTGGACTAAAGAATATCCGGAGATTAGATCTAAGCAACAATAATCTTATAGATGATAGTATGCCACATTGCCTATTCAATGATCTTCCATACCTTGAAAGCCTTGACTTGTCCAGGAATAACCTCAAGAATTCCAATCACATTCTATCAGGTAATTTAAGTTGGATATTTCCTGTTGTTACATGCGCTGATCTTCTTCAAATTGTCATTATCATTTTGATTTTCCTATTGTGAGAACATCTTTTAATATTAGTATTTCCATGTATAAATGGTTGCCTCCAGCTGAACAAACTGTTAATTGGTGGTAGACCCTCTTATTTGCTCTCCTCAACTGCCATCTTCTTGCTCAATACTCTTTTATTAAAGCATTTCTTAGTGAGTGTGTATGAAACACATATGAACTGACTAAAATGTTGAAGTCAATGTCATGATTCTCATTAACTAAATATAGCTTGTATAAATGAAATACATGTCACCGGGAAGGGAACTTATGTCATCAGATGAAGACTGCAAAAATGAACTATATTCTTGGTTGGCTAACTCCAACATTGACCTACTCAAATTTCTTAAACTGGACAGGAGTGAGTTATGGAACCTTCCATAAGCCTGAGAATTTTTTCCGATAAAAATACATAATAAACATGGTACAAGTGAAGTTCTAGCCTGTAGATTTTCCAATTTTCCCTAACAATCTTCATGCCAGCATAAACAACAACAACAACAACCCAGTATAATCCCACTTAGTGGGGTCTGAGGAGGGTAGTGTGTACGCAGACCTTACCCCTACCCTTGGGTAGAGAGGCTGTTTCCAAATAGACCCCCGGCATCCTTCCCTCCAAGAACTTCCCACCTTGCTCTTGGGGAGACTCGAACTCACAACCTCTCGATTGGAAGTGGGGATTGCTTACCATCAGACCAACCCCTCTTGTCCTTCATGCCAGTGGATAAATTATTTGTGCCTTACTTTACGCTTCATGCCAGCATAAAGTAAGGCACAAATAATTTATCCACTGTGTCGAGTTTTCAGAATTTTCCTGTATATACAAAACTCGGTTTTACTCTGACTAGTGAACTTGACGAAAAACAACCCTCATATTGCTTCATGTATTTCTTGCAGCTTTATGTAGACTGCGGAATCTCAAAAGGTTGGATTTGAGTTATAATTTTCTGGATGATGGAAGCGTACCATCCTGCCTATTTGAAAAGCACTCGCTGCTCGAAAGTTTAGATATTTCACTTAATAATATCGGGGGTTCACCTGGTTTCTTTTCGGGTAATGCTGAAATTTTTAAAATTTCTTTCAATTCCTTTACTTTCAGTTCCATGATGACATGGAGTTCACTGAGCAGGCATCAGCACTAGCATGTTTTTTCTATCTATGAGACATGGTTCTTTGTCAGGTTTATGATCTTCTGATGAAGTCCTCAATAGAAATGTCCTACGCCTGGTTCTAGGATGAAAAAATCTTTGACAAAAGTTTCTACTATGCTTTCCATTTGTTCTTACAGAAATGCAGGGTAAGGCTGCGTATAGTAGACCTTTGTTGTCCGGCCCTTCCCCGGACTATGCGCATAGCGGGAGTTTAATGCACCGGGCTATCCTTTTTTCCATTTGTTATTCATCCATTGCTAGGGGAACTTTTGGATTTGAAAAGCCTAGTAATATTATTTTTTTTTTGATAAAGAAGCCTAGTATTATTGTTTTCTAACTATGCTATTCTTATTTTCCCTTGCGAAAAAACTATTTCTCGTCGATGACTCTTCCAACATTCTGTTTGAATCATCAGAATTGCAGTTATTTTCATATTCTAGCATGCCCTGAATTTAATCAACTTAATTGGGACATATTAGTCTCTACTGTCTACTATTTTGCTTGTTGACATCATATTTTAATTTTGACAGTCCTCCATGCAAAGAGCGTTTTAATTTCTGATGTGCCTTTTTGTCTAGTGAAGCTCTGGTCTCGGTCTCACAGTCTGCCCAAAAGGTAGAATCAACATTTTGCATCTTTAGTGTGACCGACAATCCTTTTTTGGTGGAGAATATCTACAAACTTTAGTTCAATTTCCTGATTCAAAAGGTTGAAGGTAAAAACCTAATTGTTGAGTTGGAAACTGACCTGCTCTTTTTTTTTTTCTTTTTTTGGTACACAGCTCTCCTCCCCCCTTTTGTCAAAAAAGAAAAAAGAAAAGCAAAAACAAATGTGATGGTCAGCAATGTAATTAATCTGCCGTTTGCTCTAAAGCGGATCAAGAACATTGGACAAAGCTAATAGTTGGTGTCTTCCTTCGTATAATTATTCGGATAACTTGCTGAAATTTACTTCTGTCATGCCAGAATTTGAGCCAAAAGCTGTATGTATATTTTCTGCATAACAATGTTAAATTTCTGCTGGATGTTAACTACTTGTTATGCTTTTCAGGAATCTGTAATCTTAGGAACCTGCAGGTGTTAAATCTCCAGGATAACGTTATCCAAGGTGGACTTGATCCATGCTTTGGTGGAATGAGTTCCTTGGTTTCTTTAGATCTTTCTTTTAATTATTTTGAGGGGAATGTTTCTTCTTCCATATTCAGCAACCTGACTTCACTTGAGACCCTCCTTTCAGACAATCGGTTTGATGGACTTCTCCTGTTTTCAACTTTTGCTAACCTCTCCAACCTTGAATCCATTGATCTTTCATTTAACGAGTTCATAGTTGACACTGAAACTTCATCTTGGGTCCCATCTTTTCAACTTGTATCCCTTAACCTACGAAATACTAGACTAAACCAGAAATATGGCCACATAATTCCAACTTTCATTTCCAAACAACACAAGTTGAAGTCCCTGTCTTTGTCCTAGAACGCCCTTTAAGGAAATGTTCCGTCCTGGTTGTTGTATAACAATACACTTCTTATGTTGTCTTTGAGAGGCAACCATCTGTATGGTGGAATTCCTGCATCTTTTCAGTTTCAAGCATCAAATCTTCTGATGCTTGATGTATCAGATAATTGCTTGGGCCGTACACTTCCCACTAATGTGCTCGAGTTATTTCCAGACTTACGCTATCTTAACCTGTCAAATAACGCCCTCGAACGCATCCTTCCTTTATCTTCTGACCATCTGTCAAAGTTTGAGGTCCTGGACGTTTTTGACAACTTCCTGTGGGGAAAACTTCCTCCAACTTTAAGGCAGAATAACACTTCATTGGCACATTTAGTTCTTTCAAACAACAACTTTCATGGGGAGGTTATGCCCCAATTTTCGAATATGTCAAATCTTGCATATTTACATCTTCAAAATGATGGATTTATTGGACCCCTCCCTGATGCTATGTTTAACCTTCCTGTTCTGAAGGTCATGGATATTAGTGGGAATTATTTGTCAGGAAATATTCCAGATTATTTTCCTCGGTTTCCACATCTGGCCATACTTCTCTTGGCAAGAAACCGATTTCATGGGACAATTCCATTGTCTTTGTGCCAGATACAAAAGTTTCATATTTTGGACATGTCTGCAAATTTACTCTCTGGGGTTTTACCTTCTTGCCTTGTTAACATAACCGCGTGGATAAAGGAATCTGAAGTTATACTCCATTCCTTTATGTGGTTATCACCCTCATATACTAACTACAGAGTCAAAGTTCCTTTAACAACCAAGGGCAATACACTCTCTTACGAAGGCATCCCTCTCTCTCAATGAATACACTTGATCTGTCTATGAATCATTTTACCGGTGAAATTCCATCACAACTGGGAGAACTTGCAGCCCTTCATTCATTAAACCTTTCTCACAACATCCTATCTAGCCATATTCCGGAATCTTTCAGGAACTTAATGAAACTGGAGAGTTTAGATCTTTCTTATAACCAGCTAGTGGGAAAAATCCATCCTCGTCTACATATTACCCTCCCCAGACCTCACTTTGTGGGACATTACTGGGTAGTTGTTGTTGTTGGTTGGCTCAACTTGATTCCCTTTCAACTCTAAATTTGGCTTTCAATCATTTATCAGGAAGAATCCCGTTCGAAAGCAAATTTGTCACGTTTGCAGCATCTAGTTATAGAGGTAACAAGGAACTCTGTGGACTTCCATTGGAAAATGATTGTGTGCTCCCGAGGCTGCCTCAGCATTATGAAGAAGAAGAAGAAGAGGAGGAGAAGGAAGGAATTGGTGAGAGTGACTTCTTTTTCTTCTCATGCATTGCTGTTGCTTATGCTGTGGGATTTTGGAGTCTCATTGCTCCTCTTCTTCTTAGTAGGAATTGGCGCAGGACATATTATGCTAAGGTTGATACTTGTATTGAATTGTGCAAGGAGAAGCTTCATCTTTTCTATATCTTCTTGAAAACTTGTGTTTCTTGACATCTTTTATTGTGGGGTATGAACTCTCAACTTGCTTTGATGAACACACTGGGATGTTGCACTGTTTTGTGAAGAGTTCATAGGTTTGACGGGAAGTTGACTTCGGTATTATCAGACTCCTATTATATTTTAGAAACTTTGGATAGGTTCATTTAGTTTATTGTGACTTGTGTGCAAAGTTTGGTTGTGATCCGGAATATTTAAGTCAGACGCGTTTGGCGAAGCTGGAATGCTTGAAACTTAAGAAAGAGTTCACAAGCTTGAGAAGATCCTTTCAATTTACGAACTTTGGTTAAGATTAGCAAATAACGTTTTCTTTTTAAGACTGAAACATCTTGGTAGCTAAAGGAAGACATCATCAACATTGCTAGTCGGTTAATTTAGATAATTGACATTATTTAAAAAAGTGAAAGTTTCGCGTCTCTTTTTGAATTCATAGACGACAATGTCTTGCAGTTGAAAACTTAAATTTTCTGTAACCATAGTTCAAAAGCATACTAAACTTTGTTTCGATCTTATAAAATCGTGAAATTGTCATGTTAAACGCAATATATCATAATCGAGACAGATCAATTATCAGTGCTGTTATGATTAAGAAGATGATTTCTGAACCAAATTAAGACAATCTAAGAGCTCCGCAATTTGATTTTTGCTTATTGTTTGGGGAGTAATGTAGCCACATATAAGTTATAATCACAATAATTGTAGTCCGATTTCTTATCACAAGGACGTTTAAATTGAGCTGGACAACATGATATATTATTAAGGGTGTTAATAGATATTTTGAAATTGACTAAATCGACCGAATCGATTTTCAGGTATCTTTTAATAAAATCGTAGGTTTTTGGATAAATCTATTCCCGAATTGATAATTAGGGTAGGTTTTTTATTTTATCAAAATAATAAAAAAAAGTACCGAACCGTATTGAATAAATTTACACGTGAAAATTATATTTATATATTAAGTTTAAAAATAATAAAGCATTAAATTTTTCATTGGGCCTAAGAATTATGAAAATTGTTACAAGCTAGTAAGTAATTAAACTCAAACTCTCTTATTCTCAAATCTATTATGTTACTCCTATTAAAATTAAATTATTTCCAGCATATTCACTAGCTATTCACATGGTATTCTAGCAGTTATCAAGGGCGTATCTAACTCCTCACCTAAACCATGTATAATAATGTTATATTTCTTGAAAATTACTTAATTATGTGCGTGAACTCATGCTCAAAGACTCCTATGGTACAATAATCTTTGGGTGCACCTCTACGAATGAAATTGGTGGTTCAAATCTCACTCTGAATGGTCTTGTTTTCGGCATAGACAAGGGCATATGTAAGTCTTAGGGTATGGGTTCACGTGAACCCATACTCCTCACCCTAAGCCATGTACAATAATGTTATATTTCTTGAAAATTACTTAATTATATGTGCGTGAACCCTTGCTCAAAGACTCCTATGGTGCAATAATCATTGGTTGCACCTCTATGAATGAAATTGGTGGTTCAAATCTCACTCTAGACGATCTTGTTTTTGGCAGAAAGTACATATATATACGTGAAAATTACTAAAATTTTAGGCGAAATACATACGGAGACACCTAAAGTTGGCACAATCTTTCACTTAGACACTTAAACTAGAACTTTTTCCACTTAGACACGTTTCTTAGGCAATTCTCAAATCAATAGACACGTTTTTTGCGGGTGGCATATAGTGTGACTTCAAACCTGTTTAGGCGCGTGAATGCTGAAAATTGCAGATTTTTCCTTTCCCAATTATATAAATAACAGTAACATCCATTGTCAATTATTATTTAAACCCTAATCCCTTTCCCAATTCTTAAAAATTCTATTTGTTCGCTTATCTTCTTCTCATATTTCTCTAGCAATTCTCCTTCAATTCTTTTCTTTTCTTTTCTTCTCTTCTTTCTCTCATTTGTATTCTCTTCTTGGTATCAATTAATTTCTTCTCTTCTCTTCTTTTCTTCCTCTCATTTTTCTTGTTGCCATGTTTATGAATGTCAAAGTTATCGGAATCGATAAACTCTTCAATGTCACTTTGCGCTGCCGCTCGAATATGTAAGTATGGTGTTTCTCCAAAGTTGAATACTTCTTGGACCCAATTAAACCCAGGTTTTTTGCTTGCAAAATCGGAAAGGTAAATTGTTTGTTCATAATTTGTTAATTCTGTTTTATGAATTATTTTCTTTGTAAAAGTTGATTAAAAGTGTTTTTCTGATATTTGTAGAAAATGGGTGGATGTGATTATTTCTGTTGGTATGACAATGAGATGTATACTCAAGCGAAGAATGTATTTGGGGTTTGTTTAAAGAGAGTCAAAACTTGTGAAGAGGAGAAAGTTCGAGCAAAGAGAAGACGGATTGTTTTGACGATTGTTGTTGCATTGTTGGTCGTTTTATGGAAAATGTATGACTAATGTACTTTGATTATTGTAGGTGTTGTTGGTTGGTTTTGTTGATTAATATGCAATGTTTATGATGTTTCTTTAAACATCTGTTTAGAAACTGTTCTTGTAATATTCAGCTGAATTTTGTTATAAAATTATGAATTTTGTTATAAACTTATAAATTTTGAATCTGCAGTTGTAACATACAGCTGCTGAAATTTGAAAGTGCTATAATATACAACTTCTGTACAAGGCGTAGAACCATAAGATACAGTTTCAAAATTCAGAACATATAGACTAAAATTGCTGCTATATAGACTGAAATTGCTGCTATATAGAGTAACTATTTTTTCCAAAACAAACAAAATAAGGCTGAAGTTGCAGCTACATAACATATATCCAAAACAGAACAGTGACATTACACCACTGAATACAACCATTAAAGTTTAGTTCTTTCAAAAACTAGATCCCAAAATATAATAGGTTGATGCTACATAACATATAGACAAAATAAGTTCCTAAGATACTACTTCTTGCTGAAGTTTGCCTTCATCTACTGCAACTAGGAAGTTGTGACAACATCTTGACCCTTCCACCTCAAGTCTCTAGCCTTAAAACCAAGGTCAATTCTTGTTGGAGCTGCACTCTTATAAGTTGAACCACTTGCAATAACTCGTTGGCTTGATGTTCGGGGCTGCAGTTTGCCAAATAATGAACCACAATCAGTAAGTTATTTCTAAGTTATATTATAGATGAAATATTTATGAATATATACATTTCGTATTTGAGTTCCACTTGCAGCTGTGTAGATGCCAAATCCAATATTTTTGGACCTTTTTTGTGCTCCTTTTTCAGCATCTTCTTTACTTGCACCCCTTCCTCTTTTTTGGCTGGTAGTTGCTTTACCCTTTGGAGGAAGTTGACTACCTAATACTCTTCTAGCAGGTCTGCTCGAATCTGCTGAACTTGGTGTTGATTGGCTTGAGCTTGTAGCTTTATTAACCTTTCTAACCCTTGTTGTATCAAAACACATAGAGTTTGTAGGTTGGCTTGAGCTTCCAGCTGCATTAGGTTGACTAGCACCTTGTGAGCTTTGGCTACCTTGCTACGAAGATATCCAATTTTCAGCCTACATAACATGGAGCAACAGATTACATAACTGTAATTTTCAGCAAATTACTAGATTCATATGAACAACAGGAAATATGTGATGGCAACAGGAAATATTTGACAAGAAATATTTACCTTACTATATCTTTTGTTGTGTCCTTGTTGATGGCACTCGGAACATGTCATTTTCACTTCACACTTGGATAACTTTTTATATTTCTTTTTAGTTCATCTTTGCCTTTTCTTCTGTTCCTCTGAGGTCTACCAGGCATGGGTTTAGATTTGGGAGGCTCTATCTTAGGATTGTTAGTTTCAGGCCATATCTTCATATTTGTCATAGGCTGGATGAAATACTTATATGCTTTTAAGAAGGTATCCTCTTATACCAATGCTCCACTGCCTGTTCAGGTTCCTCATTTATGTGATAGTATGCAAGAACAACATGTTGACATGGAATACCCATCAACTGCCAAGCTCTACAAGTGCAAACCTTATCAGTCAGATTAACTACATGCTTATGCAGTCCTTCTCCAATCTCAAATCCAACATCAGCATTCCAAAGGATAATATATTTTCTAGCAAGCTCTTTGCTGTCCTCTAAAAATAGCCTTGCCATAGGTAATATATCAGATATCCAAGTATCAGCAAATATCAACATATCCACTTGCCTAGTCATTATTTTCCTTCTAATCTCCTGCAACATAGTTATAATTAATTTATGCCTAGAAGCTAAAATCGATGAATTAAAGGTCTCATCACACTTGAAATGCACTTCAAAATAAGCTCTAACCCATGACTTTTTTGGATAATATAACAAATCCCTACAAATATCCTTACCAAGTTTGTCCATTTTATCAAGCTCCTCTTTAAACTTAACTTCATAACTAGATTCAGAGCACCTCCAAAACTGTTTTCTCCTTTCATCTCCTTTCCTTTTTTTATTCCAATTAGACGAAATATGCCTGAAACACATCCTAAATTCAGCATTGGGTAAAACTTCATTGAAAGCTGCAGGAAATCCCTACATCAGCAGAATACAACATAAGAGGCAATATAACTAAATACTTAACAACAGCAGAATACAACATCTACAGAATGTTAATGAACAACCAATTAACAACATAACAGAATACTTAATTACTGAAAAGACTACTTAAGAGACAACAGAACTGGATACTTACCTTTTGCATATCTGCCATCACAGTCAATCCTTCTCCAGTTCCTAATTGCAAATCATCTTTCAAGTAGTTCATGAAAAAACTCCGGTTATGTTTTGTCTCATGGTCCACAACTGCCCATGCTATAGGAAACATTTTCTGATTTCCATTCTTGCCAACAATATCTAGAAGTTCATCTTTACAAGAACCCTTTAAGAAACAACCATCAAAACCTATGATTCTCCTACATCCTTCTAATCAACCTTTCTTCAATGCATCAAAGCGCACATAAAAGTAAACAAAGAGATTTTTTCCTGGCTCAGTTTCACTATCCATCCTTACCCAGCATAAGCTACCCGGATTGGTCTGTTTTATCATATCAGCATAATCACATAACCTTGAAAACTCCATATTCCAATCACGCATGGACTCTTTGAGAACATGCAGTTTAGCCCTATAACAAATTATCTTTCCAACATACAATCCTAGCTAGTCCTAACACAACTCCTGTACTTCTCATATCCTTATGTGGGGCAGCTCAGTTATTTCATCTTTGAATTTATTTGCAACAAACTTTGAAGTGCACATTTTATTCTTGTTTGAAGTATCACATTTGTGTACTGGGTAGTAGTTCTTTACTTTAAAAATCATCGGACTCTCTATCAATACAAGCATGGAACACCCATTTGCATCTCTTTGATTTACACTTAGCCCTCACCCTATGTGATTTATTTGGTCTCAATTTAATTTGCACCTTGTACTCAATTGCATAATTTGCTAATGCTTTTCAAAACTCTATATCATTCTAAAAATCATCCCAAGTTCAAATATAGCAACTTCACAATCAGGATCATACCTGACTTTTGTGCTCCTCCTTCTTGCTGGTATATCAACACCAGGAATAACTTCAGGATCTAACTCTTCTGTGCTATCTTCACAATCAGCCTCTAAACTATCAACAAACTGTTCATCACCACCTAATTTACCTAACATATCTTGAAGTCTTGTTTCTTCCAATATCCTCAAATCCTCTGTCAATTCCTGCTTCTCCTAGTGGTATCTTATCTGTTGCAATTGTTTTTTCCTCTGATAACCCTGCCTCTTGCTCCTCCTTTCAGCCCTTAAAGATCTCAATTCATCATCAACATCTGAATCATCTTCTTCAGGAAAAACATCTTCTTCTAATTCACTACTCTCGACATCTGATTTCACTCCATCTTCATTAACATTATGGTCTGGTAGTTCATCTCCATCAGCAGCACTTACAGTTGGTTCAGAAGAATTATGAGTTAGTTCAGGAGCATTATTAGTTGGTTCAATAGGCGGCTCAATAGGTGATTCAGTAGCATTTTGAGTCGGTTCAATAGGCGGCTCAATAGGTGGTTTAACAACATTTTGAGTTGGTTCAATATGCGGCTCAATAGGTGGTTCAACAGAATTTTGAGTTGGTTCAGTAAGCGGCTCAATAGGTTCTTACGTATTTGTATTACTCTCACGTGTTGCCCTAGCTTTAAATTGTTCATTACTAGCCCCACTTTCTTCTGCCCCACGTAAAAGACCAACATTTCCTTCGACTACTTCAAGCTAACTCACCCCATGACGCAAATAAATATCCAAAATATCACCATGTTTTAAATCTTTCACAAATTCATACAACTGAAAATCAAAAAAGACATTGATAAAATTATCTTTTTCCTTTTGACAATAAAACCCTTCGACAACTGCATACCCAAGGTCTTTAGCATAAGAAGACAACTCGACAAGTCTTTATCGATAGCAACAACAAATGCATCTAATTCCCCTTTGTATATTGGGACATGTTGCTCGATAAATGTACCCTCGTGGTGAAAGCGAGTTAAAATATAGTCATCCTTCATAATACTCCGTTACATAAGACGACAAGGGACCGACACATAGAAAACCCCAAAAAAACCCTAGCTTTATCGAGAACTTACAAATAAAAAGCCCTAGCTGTAGCTATAGAAAATAAGAAGAAATTGAACCTTGAAGCTTTGTAAATATGGTGAGAAATCAGTGGAAATAGTAGATTCCAACACCATTGACCGAAAGAAGAAGAAACTTAACAGTGTTCGGGAGATTCTTCATCTTCATCGATCGTAAAAAGAACGGCGGTAATATGTTTAGATAGTTTGTTTAGGGCTAGTTATTTGTATTTTAGTGGAATTAACACTACATAACTGAGATGGACAAAAAAATAATATGGCGCGATTTATAATAGTTACTTTTTCCATGTAGACGAGGATTGCATAACACACGCTTGGTTAATTAATAAGCCAGCAAAAAACGTGTCTAATTGGTATGAGAATTGCCTAAGAAGCGTGTCTATGTGGAAAAAGTCCTAGTTTAAGTGTCTAAGTGAAAGATCGTGCCAACTTTAGGTGTCTCCGAATGTATTACGCCAAAATTTTAAAAAGAATATTATTTTGAACCTATAATTTCAAAAGTGTAGTGAATACATTGTAGATACTAAAGTTAAACTCGTCAAATATAAATTATAAATCCGCATCTTCACAATAATGCACCCATCCTCTTGAAATTCTGGATCCCCCTTTGGCTGTTATGAGTAGCAACATACAATTCTTTTCGTATGATTCATATGTATCTTTTTGAATATTTAATCTTCGACTTTATTCTTGTCATGGCTTGGTTAATGTCTTTCCACTTGTGTGATTTATATATATATTTTTTTGTCTTTCATTAGTTTTTTTAAACACTACTATATAATAGTTGATGGATCTATACTCTAGCCAATTTTTGTGTTTTCTTAATTCATCAACCTTTAAACAGTAAAAATATCTAGAGAGTTTTACAAAGTCATATAAAAGTACGTATGTTATTGCATTCTACTTCTACTAGCGACGTTTATAATATTAACAAAATAACCAATAATTAACCGAACCATACTGATACTGAAGAGTAACCGACATGATTTGAAAGGTTTTGAAAAGTCTAATTTTAGTTATACATAATAGAATAACCGAAAAATTAGTATGATACAAATGTGATAACAGAACAGGCCGAACTGTATCGTTGGCACCCCTATATATTATAGAGTATGATTAGGTACCTCATTAATAGTTTGATAAATATAAAAATATGCGCTTCTTTTTAAAATTAAAAAATGAAAACTGCCAGCTATTTTCATTTATAAATAACTTATTACAAAATTTGTTAATTCATAAAATATTATTAATATTAGCCAAATGTTATTAATATTCGCCAATTAACTATTTGTAGAAAAAAAAAGGTCAACTCTTTGTTTCTTTTGAGTGAGTATTAATAGAATAGATTAGGTACATTTTAATGAGTTTGAATCTTAGTTTTGGAATTATTTGACAGGGTTTGAGGTGGTTTGAATTGAAATTCAAAGTAGAAGATGAAACATGAAAAAAATGTGTCATATTGAGTATCATTTATGTATCATAATTGTATCAAATGTGCATCACGTATATATATTTGAGTGTGTAATATATATATGCGTGATATTTGTTTAATACATATGTCGTAAAAGAATTTTTTGAACTCGATTTTAACTATGAATATCAAATCACGTCTAATCTTTTTCAAAATTTGTATATTGACTCACGTATATGTTTTCAATGAATTCAACTATTTCCACCGAAAAAGGTCCCGCTTTGCTTAAATTTTTGGAATCTTGTATATATATTTATATATATTTTTGTATTTAATCACCTTGTTTGCTAACTCACCCAAAATATTTTCTTCCCGTCTTGCATCTAGCATTGTTAATTACATTTAAAAATATGAAGGGAGATTTTTGTCTGTGATTCTTGGAGAGAAAGAACCTTATTTATTTAAATTTTTAATTTTTATATGTGCTTGAGTTTATAAATAATGGGTAAAGGTTAGTAAATTGAAACTTATTTAAAATATTTATGTATGATTCTCATAAAAACGCTGTTGGCTTAATTTTAATTAATTAGGGCAGAAATTATTTCTAAAGAGTATTTATAGGTCAGAGGTTGAAAAGGTCTTCCCCAAGTTTTGGGATAACTTTAACTCCAATAGCGTTGACCCCTTCTCTCCACGGCACTGGTCAGTAGATCGAGTCTGCGTCGTAAATGACTTGCAACTTGAATTAAATTGGTGGGTTCTTCTTTATTTTTGTCCATTTATGGGTAATTTACTGGTTTAACAGGCGATTTATAATATAATATTGATTTCCAGTTTATTCAGAATACCCTAGATAATAAAGCATAAAAATAAAAAATTAAGATAGTAGATTAATAGATAGTTTTATTTTTGATTTTACTATCTGTTCTCTCTTCTTCTTAGTAATATTATCATTATTATTATTCTGCTATTTTTTTATTCTTTAATTTTATACTATAGCCTACTGTTGTTTCTTTTACATTGATTATCTTTATTATTTTATTGTTAATTTTTTTTATTTCTTAAATTTGTTTTTAAAAAATATTTTTTTTAGCTCATATTTATTCAGAGTAGTCTCTCAACCTTATCTACGGTAAAAAGTTTAAGTTTGTATATATCACATCCTCCGTAGATCACGCGTGTGGGATCACATATTATTGCTGTAGTTGTAGGTCGCTCATTGTTTCAACGACTTACATGACCTTTTTTCAGAACTAATATATAAAGTTAAATGTTAAGATACGTACTTAAAAGAAAAATAACTTCAGCCTATAAATGAGAGTCACAAAATAATTATATTCTACATTTTTTTTTAGATTATGAAGAAGAGCTTCACTAGAGACAAGAGGGGTTGCTCTGATGGTAAGCAACCCCACTTCCAACCGAGAGGTTGTGAGTTCGAATCTCCCCAAGAGCAAGGTGGGAAGTTCTTGGAGGGAATGATGCCGGGGGTCTATTTGGAAACAGCCTCTCTACCCAAGGGTAGAGGTAAGGTTTGCGTACACACTATCCTCCCCAGACCCCACCAAGTGAGATTATACTGTGTTGTTGTTGTTATTTTTGAAGAAGAGCTTCACTAGCAATAAAGCCAATTAACCTATCAGTAATGGTAGCGGTAGAGTGGTAAACACTCCTTGATCCTTAATCAAGAGATCTTGTGTTCGAGTCCTTGTATACGAAGTTATTTTTGTTAGGGAGCGATTTACCCTATATTGCGGGACTTGTAAGCATAAATTCGAATTTAGTTGGACCTAAATATAAATATAGAACACCATGTTTGAAACCCAAAATAGAAAAAAAGCCAATTAACCTTAATCCTGACCCACTTTCCCACCAACAAGATGAAGAATTTATTTAACGTAGATTAAGGTGGAGAAGACTAAAAAATGGAGAATCGGTTGACCAAGAATTTAACTTGCTCAACACTAATCTAAATACACTATAAATAGTCTCCTGTCCACCATTTTCTGATATAAGTGATTCAAATCCTTCAAATCACAGACAAAAAAAAAAGGCCCGAGAATGGAATCAAAACTACAAAAATTCCAGTTACTGATGAACATGAACAGGGCAACTTGGTACTCCATAATTCTAGCAGTGCTACTAAATACTACAGTTGTATTATACTTGAATAGTCTTGTTGAGAAGACAAGGCAAATACTAAGAGATGAAGCTGAAAATGAGCTAATTCCACGTCTCTCCGGAAGCATAGTTACCTTAACCATCAAATATCTGAATTTCTGCATTGCCAAGATGTTGCAATTCAGACACCTTGCGCCAATTCAAATTGCACCTTCCACTATTATGTCACTGCTTTTCTGGGTTGCGTTAACTCGATCAGTTTCTTCATTGTATTCTTGAATCTGTCTTGTGTACCTTCTAATAAACCATATTTTCGGTTCTGATCCTTGACTTCTATTTTGAGAGTTTCCAAACTCAATATGCCAAAATCAACTAAAAAGGCCGGTTAAAGTATTTCCACTGTTGCTGTATCATACTCGCACGAGTTCAGAGTCCGGGGCATTATGCCCACCCTCGAGAATATTGAGGCCATGATCCGGGATACATTATATTCGATACCGGTCGGATATCATGATGTGGATCTCAGAACGTACCGATCGAAAACCGGTGTTTAGTTAAACAAATTTTTTTTTGACCTTTTATAGAATTGTACTTACTATAAAACTCCCCTATTATATAAAGGAGAGTTTGATTATTCATTGAATGCATTGTAATACACGCATACCAAGGCAATATACTATTATTTTCTCTGCGGTTGAAAGCTCTTATTCTTGTTTATCAGTGTTGTTCATTGTGAATCCGGATCGAGGGTGTATATTTCATTGAGGTTCGAATCATCCTCATGTGGTTTAAATTTAGGGAAAAGGCTCTAATATACCCCTCGACTTTGTTAAATAGTACGTTCTTATCCCCATTATACTATCAGGCAATTTAAAGGCCTACTGTTAGGAAAGTGAAAAAAAATATTCTTATTTTTAACCCCGTTCAGCAAGGCAATTAAAATGTCATCTGTAAGCCAACGTGGACAGATCCGACTCGTAGCCCATCCACCTGTTACTTAAAAGCTTATTTACTCATTTTTAATAAAGAAAAGGGTCATTTTTTCTTGTTAGGTGAGAGAACGACGGTGAAATTAGCTCCTATATGCATCAATTAGCTCCCAGATTTTCTGTAAAATCCTTCAAAGGTATAGTTTTTTTTATTCTATTAAACTTGGTTGCTGTTATTTCTCCTATTTTCTTTATTTTTCCGGTGTTAATCTTCTTTTTACTGAAAGTGATTTAGGGTTTCTGTTAACCTTTATCGTTTAGTATTTGCATGTGTATTTTCTCGGATATAGTGAGTCTTTATTATGTGAATTTTGTATGGCAGTTTGTTTAGTGTATGGTTACATGTGGGACTGCATTTTATCTCTTTTTGGGGAAAAGTGATTTTTGTTTCTGGGCATAGATGATTGTATATGGTCCCCATGTGGGATATTTTTCTATTGCTCCTTTATTGAATGTTGTAAATTTTTATTGTTTATTCAGAATTTGTGGTCCATTTGTAGATTTGTTTAATAATATCGAGACTCATGTGCCTGCTTTTTATTTCTTTATACTATTTTGTCTGATTCATATGGGAATGCCATTTATTATATTCAATGTTTGACATTAACGTTTGTGCTATTATATACTCCGATAAGTTTAAAATAAAGTCATCTCTTTATTGCTTTGTACTATATAATATTCATTTTTTATTAACCCTTTTCTCTTATTTATTTTGTAAGTTAAGATGGTGAATGTGGACTTGTTATTCAATTATGGAGGTGACTGGAAAATAATTCCAAATGTGTTATATACAAGAAAGTTGGTGCACACTTGGAAACAGTATGATCCTGACCTTCTGTCTTTCATAGATTTAGTAAATGAATATACATCATCTACTATAGGGTATGTTGGTGTCCGACAATTGATAATTTGTGGTCTTTCTAGTAGATTTTATGAAATAGTAGGGGATGATGGTATTAGGACTTTGCAAAATATGATTTCTGCCCATTTCAATATAATTAATGTATTTGCTGTAGAGGATAGTGAAATGGGGGTTCCTGCTCCTAATATTGTCGACCATAATGAATCACAAATAGTAGATTGTGAGGTTGCAACTGATTGTAGTTCAAATGAGAGTGAAGATGAGACTGTTTTTTCAAATTATGACTCTGATGATTTAGAAGTAATTGCACTACAAAAAGAGGGAGATTTCTGAAAAATTGACTGAACACAAAGAGCTATACAAAGGAATGACATTCAAAGATATACCTGAGGCTAGAAAGGTGATATATTTGTATTGCTTAGCCAACTGTTATGGTCTAAAACAACTCAAGAGTGATAGCATTAGACTGAGGTACATGTGTGAGGTTGGTTCCCCCTTTGTATGTTTAATTTCTGAGGATAAGAAGGGTGGTGGGGTTAAGATCAAAACTCTTAAGTCAAAACACAAACCCTGCATATGACAACCCCGAGATAGACAAAAATACTATATCAGAATATTTTAAGAACCAGCTACAAGAGAATCCTATGATCAAAGTTAAGGAGATGAAATTGACCTTAAAAAAAAGGAGTGCTGGTTTGAAAGGATAAAAATGCTCTCGGCGCACGTTTGGCAATAAAACAGTAACACAACTGGCGCACGTTAGCAAGGCGCTAATTTCGCCGGATTATGGCTCGCCGACGTCGACCTCAACCTCCTACCGCCTCGCAGACAATTACTCCAGCACCAATGGAGATTAAATCTCTAGAACCACTTACGTTTGGTAGCTTTCTACCACCAATTCTGCAATCTACTGAAGCAAAATTGGGGAAAGTTACAGATACTTGCATGCAAGCAGAGGAGAATCAAAAGGAAGAGATTGTGAGGAAATTGCAGTTTTCGAATGTTGTTGATGCTGAAACACCTCCCCCTACCTTTGCTGAAGCTGTTCGAGGTAATCGTCTCACTCAAATGGGAAATGCTCTTAAGTTTGTTCCTCCAGTTAATAGGGATGGGAAGATGATAGTTACCATTAATGAGGAAGAGTTGAAGCCACAAGCTGAGTATTGGAAGGATTCATTAATTGGGTATATAATTGGGGATAATCCTACTGAAAAATCAATGGAGAATTTCGTCTTGCATGTATGGAATTTTGTCACTAAGCCACAGATTCTAATGCATTCAGAAGGTTATTGTATTTTTCGGTTTGTGAACAAAATAGATATGGATCTGGTGTTACAATCTGGGCCATATTCATTTAGGAATAAACCGATGGTATTGAGGCCATGGGAAACTGATTTCTCCTTTCAGAGTGATGTCTTGAGTACTATACCTGTTTGGTTAAAATTTCCTGGGCTGCCAGTTGAGTATTGGTCAGCAGAAGTATTAAGTAAACTTGCTAGTGCAGTTGGGACACCATTGTACACTGATAAGATCACAGCACATTATGAGAGAATATCATTTGCTCGAGTGTTAGTGGAAGTTGATGCCTCACAACCCCTACCTGATCATATTGATATTGAAACTCCTTATGGCCACAAAGTACAATTGATTGATTATGATTGGAAGCCCACTTTTTGTAATCATTGTCTAAAGTTTGGTCATGATACTAGTGAGTGCTGGTACAATGCAAAGGATGATGAAGGCACAAAAACTGAAGTCCAGGAAGCACCTAGGAGGCCTAGTAAACCAACCAAAGTTACTAGGCAAAGATGGACTGTGAAGAAAGCTCCTGCTGTAAATGTTTCTAAAATGGCTGAGCCTACTATTGTGGAAATTCAGATAGATGCAGGGGGGAGAATGGACCAGCTCACTCAACAGTTAAATAGTGCTGTAAACTCAGAGGTAATATTGGTAAATGATGGGGGAAGCCTGTGTCAAAGTTCTATGCAGATTTCAGAGGATCCTGCTGTTGATGTCAACTCAGAGGTAGAAATGGTTAATGATGGGATACCTAGGAGTATAGAAGCAGACTTGGTGGACAATTGCAATAGGGGAAAAGCTAAAATGGAAGTGAAGGTTGCTGGTAGGAAAGGCCAGCATGATCCTGGTCCATCCTATATATGATAATTGTTACTTGGAATATAAGAGGGCTGAACTTAGCCCATAAGCAGAAGGAACTGAAAAGTTTTTTGAATGTAAATAAAGTAGATGTGTTGGGGTGTCTTGAAACTAGAGTAAAAGAACATAAAGCTCAGAAGATCCAAGGAAAAATAGCTAAAGGCTGGAAGGTGTTTTGCAATTATTCTGAGGCTGTGAATGGCAGGATTTGGGTGATCTGGAAGCCTCATATCCAGGTCACTATTTCCTGTGTAACTGATCAAATGATACAATGTCATATAGAAGATCCTTATAGCCATGTGAAGACTCATCTTAGTGTAGTGTATGCTCATAACATTGGTATTCTAAGAGAAAGGCTGTGGGCTGATCTCAAAGGTGTTTCTATTCCTAGCCAAGATACATGGTTACTTAGTGGTGATTTTAATAATGTTCTATCATCTAAGGATAGAATTGGTTCTATAGTGACTGATGCTGAAGTTAGGGGGTTTAAACAGCTCATTTATGATTTGCAATTAACTCCACTCAAAAGGATAGGCTGGAATTTTACTTGGACAAATAAACAAGTATATAGCAAGATTGATTGGGCTTTGGGTAACTTTCAGTGGGTGCAGCAATATGGACATATTGAAGCTGAATTCCTCAACCCTTCTGTGTCTGATCATACACCAATTTGTATAAAGTTAGGCAGCCAGAAACTCTTACATCCTAAGCCTTTTAGGTTCTACACTGGTGTAATGGAATTCCCACAATTCCATGCTATAGTCAAGGATGTTTGGCAGCAGGAATTTACAGGTAGTTCTATGCAGCAGATCTGGTCTAAATTGAAGCTGTTGAAGATGAAGTTAAAGGAGACCAACAGTTATATGGCTTCCTATAAACAGAGAATTATACAGGCTAGAGAGCAACTTGATATTGTGCAGTCCCAAATGAAGTTTAATCCTCATTCACAGGATTTATTCATTGAGGAAAGGCAAGCTTTGGCAGAAATTGAAAGATGGAGCAATATTGAGGAACAAGTTATGAGGCAAAAATCAAAGGCTACATGGATTGAATGTGGAGATGCAAATACTAAATACTTTCATGCCCAATGGAAGATTAGGAATTGTCAGAACACCATTACTTCAGTTTATACTGATACTGGAACTCATATTACTGATCCTGCTGCTGTGGAGCATGAATTTATCACAGTATTTCAAGAGTTGCTGGGAGGATGTGCTGAAGAATTGACTGGTGTTGATGTAACTATTGTGAAGGAAGGTAAATGTTTGAACCTAGAGCAACAAAGGATGTTAATCAGAGACATTAGTATGGAAGAGATAATTGATGCTTTGAATGATATGCCAAAAGACAAAGCACCTGGTGTTGATGGCTATCCTGTGGAATTCTTCACCAAGAACTGGGAGGTTATTAAGTATGATATTTTAGCAGCAACAAAGGAATTCTTCAAGACCAGCACTATGCCACATTTCATCAATACTACAGCTATTGCTTTGGTTCCTAAAAACAGTTCTCCTACTACTGTTAAGGACTATAGGCCAATAGCTTGTTGCACTACTATGTATAAGCTTATATCCAAGATCATTACAAGAAGATTAAAGGGTGTTGTTAGTGATATTGTGGGATTGTCTCAGTCTGCTTTTATAGAAGGGAGGAGTATTGTTGATAATATCTTGCTCAGTCATGAGATATTTAAAGGGTACTCTAGGAAAGGAGTTTCTCCTAGATGTGTATTAAAGGTGGACTTGAGGAAAGCATATGATTCCTTGGAATGGTCCTTTCTTAAACAGATTCTAGTTGCTTATGGATTTCCAGCAAAGTTTGTCAATTGGATCATGGCTTGCACTACTTCTGTTTCATTCTCTCTTATGATGAATGGTGGTTTCACTAAGCCATTTAAAGCTAAGAGAGGAATAAGGCAGGGGGATCCAATGTCCCCTTACCTTTTTGTGATGGCTATGGAGTACTTGAGTAGAATATTGGGACAGCTCCATAGGAATGGGAATTTTAATTTCCATCCCAAATGTAGGAAGTTAAACTGCTCACATGTGTGTTTTGCTGATGATCTACTCATGTTCTGTCGGGCTGACACTATATCTATTCAGATTCTTCATCAGGCTTTCTTAAAATTCTCAAAGGCTTCTGGATTGGAGGCCAATCCAAACAAAAGTGCAATTTATCTAGCAGGGGTATCTCAAGAAGTCAAAGCAGACATGATTAGAAGGTTGAGATTCAGTGAAGGTGCTCTTCCTTTCAGGTACCTGGGCATTCCATTGGATTCAAAGAAGCTTTCTATCCAGCAATATCTACCTCTCATTGAGAGGATCACAGCAAGGATAAGTTGTTGGTCTGCAAAGCTGTTGTCATATGTAGGTAGATGCCAACTCATAAAGTCTGCTATTTTTGCAATTCAGTCATATTGGTCACAGATTTTCATTCTTCCAAAGGGTGTTCTCAAGGTAATAGACTCAATCTGTCGTACATTCTTATGGACTGGATCTGCAAACTATTCTAGGAGGGCCTTAGTAGCATGGGACAGAATTTGCTCCCCTTTAAATGCAGGTGGACTTAATATTATGAACTTGACAATTTGGAATAAAGCAGTAGTGGCCAAACTATTATGGGATTTGGCAAGAAAGAATGATTGTCTTTGGGTGAAGTGGATCCATTGCTATTACATAAAGAGGGATGAAGTTGATACAACAACTGTTCCCAAGCAAGCTGCATGGGTGGTTAGAAAGATCATACAGTGTAGAGAGAGTGTTATGGAGAATCAGTAGATGGCTGGATCACTCTATGATAGAATTAAATCAGTCTGTTATATGGGAAAATTTCAAATACATAAAGTCTATATTGCTATGCTGCCAAGTTTTGAGAGAGTCAGCTGGACTTATTACTGGTGAGTAATGTAATTCCCAGGCACAAGTTTACTGCTTGGTTGGCTGCACATCAAAGATTACCTACTGTGGATAGATTGGCTAGATTTGGAATCCAAATTCCTCTACTGTGTGTATTCTGCAAACAACAAGAGGAGACATTCCATCATCTCTATTTTGAATGCTGTACCACAATGAGATTATGGACTCGTATTTGCTATTGGCTGGGTAGTCCGAGACAAGTGCTTAGCTGGGATGAGGAACTGATATGGATATGTAGGAAAGCTAGGAGTTCTGCATGGAGAAACTCAATTACAGCTGCTGCTTTCATTCATGTCATTGCTTTAATTTGGAAGGCAAGGAACAATATTAGATTTCAAAATACGGTGTATGATGAGGAGAGAACAGTCAGGGAAGTTGCAATGCTGATTCACATTTGTGGCAGACACAATCGAAGATGGCAACATGGATTACAACAGCTGAATAGTTTCCCTTAGCTGGAATATTACTAACTGTAAAGCATATACATAGTCATTGTTCTGATTGATGAAGTATAGGTACGACACTGTAACTAGATGATAGCAATTCAGTAGTAGAAGTCAATACTACTACTTTAGGACGCATTGTATATTTTTCTTGATATTAATACAAAGTCGACAGTTAAGCTTTAAAAAAAAATTGACCTTAAAAAATACTTTCAACATCAATGTTGGCCATGCAAAGTGTAAGAGGGACAAGAGAATGGTACTTGAATCCCTTGCTGGTAGTTTCAGTGATGAGTATAATAAGATAGAGGCATATGCTGATGAATTGAGGCATAGTAATCCAGGGAGTGATGTAATAGTTACCTTATCCAAGGATGCACTTGTTGAAGGAAAAATGTTGGAAACACGTTTCAAATGCAATATACTAAACGTGTGTTCTTTTGTAGGTTTTGATGAATGTCAAACAAAGCAAAAAGCGATATATAGCAGTACTCAAGGACAAGCACAAAATGGATGCATTACAAGAAGCTCAAGACAAAGTTTAGAAATGTTATAATTGAGTCAATATTAATTGTGATCTTGATTCCTCAACTTGGCTCATAACATGGCTTCTCTACTAAAATTATTTTTCCAAAATCATGCATATTTAAATTAAGTGTCAAATGATTTTAAACTATGCATATTTACATTTGTTAAAATGTTTTCCAAGCATGCCTCAAAAATCTGGGCTAAGATAATCGATTATGTACTTATGATAATCGAGTATCTCTAAGCCAAGACTGCATGACAATCGATTGTGAATTAATGATAATCGATTGTGAGTAAGTCAGTTAACATCAGGTTTTTGCAAACTGCATAACAATCGATTGTGTACTTATGATAATCGATTGTTAACTGAGGCAAAGTTTTCAAAACTCATAAAAATCGATTATGAACTAATGGTAATCGATTAGAATGAGAAAAATGTCTCCCAGTGATTTTAAATAAGATGATAATCGATTGTGGCTTTTGATAATCGATTATATATGAGACAGAGAGTTTTGAAATTAATTAATAATCGATTATTCCATTTGATAATCGATTGTTGAAGCTGACCGTTGTCATATATTTTCAATACCTTCAGGTAATCGATTGTTGATATTTAACAATCGATGTTTTGCTTAAAATTTGGAAAAGATTTTCTGAACGTTGTTAAAATAATCGATTGTTGATTTCCGGACAATCGATGTTTTATGCCAAAAATTGGAAAGGATTTCTTAACGTTATAAATAATCGATTATTGATTTGAAGTAATCGATTGTTGACGTAAAATCTGGGATTGAATTTTTAATCTGATAGGCAAACAATCGATTGTTTAGTCTTGACAATCGATTGTCACTGAGTAATTTCAGCAATCCTTAATTGGCAATTAGACAACGGTAAGACTGAGTTTTTCACCTATAAATACAGCTTCAACTCAGTGTTTTCACAACAACAACATATACACTTTGAGTATTTTCATTGCTAAAAGCTTTCTTACATTGATCATCATTTTCCATTCATCCATAAAGCTTTTTGAAGAGCCATTCTATTGAGCTAAGTTGTTGTGATCTTGAGCGTACTATTTCTACTCATATCTACTCATTAAGGAGTGCTTTGTAAAGTGAGTGTGTTTTGTGTTTGTAAGAGAATTGCGATTCTCGTTTGTTGAGGAACTTGTGATTCCTCGGTTGAAGTCTTTGGGATTGTTATCCCCGAGCGGTTGAAGTCTTTGGGATTGTTATCCCCGAGCAGTTGAAGTCTTTGGGATTGTTATCCCCGAGCAGTTGAAGTCTTTGGGATTGTTATCCCCGAGCAGTTGAAGTCTTTGGGATTGTTATCCCCGAGCAATTGAAGTCTTTGGGATTGGTATCCCCGAGCAATTGAAGTCTTTGGGATTGTGATCCCCGAGCACCTGGGTGAGGCTTGTGTCCTCAGCTGTAACGGTTTGTTAAGCACTCGTAAGCTTGACAAGTTTAGTGGAAATCTCGAGAGAGTCTCTCGGGGACTGGACTAACCACGTTTGTGGCCAACCAGGATATATCATTGTGTAAGTTTATTACTGCACTTGTTTTAATTTCTGCAAAGTTTTTAAATTCCGCACTAAAACGCTTAATATTTTTAAAACGCTATTCACCCCCCCCTCTAGCGTAAAGCGTATTGTCCAACAATTGGTATCAGAGCCATACTCTCTGAAAGACTTAACCGTTTGAGAGAATCTTTCCATGGCTTCTACTCTAGACTCTTTTGCAGGTATTGATGAAGGACAGTGCCCCACAAGACCTCCTTTGTTTAACGGGACTAATTATTCATATTGGAAAGAAAGGATGCAGATATTCGTCAGATCAAACAGCCCTTACTTGTGGAAGGTGTACACCAAAGGAAATGAGGTTCCTGTCAAAAAGGTGGAAGGAGAATGGGTGCCAAAATCAGAAGAGGAATTCAACGCCGAGGATAATCGAATAGTCCAAAATAATTTTAAAGCTATTAATTTATTACTTTGTGCTGTTAATGCTAATGATTACAGGAAAATCTCCTGCTGCAAAACAACGAAAGAAATGTGGGACAAGCTTGAGGTCACTTACGAAGGGACTGACCAGGTAAGAGAAGCTAAAATTGACTTTTTAACTCATGCTTACGAATTGTTCCATATGAAGGAAGGCGAAAAGGTAGACGAGATGTTTGAGCGGTTCTCATCAATAGTGAATGATCTCCACGCGCTCAAGAAGACGTTCACAGACAAAGAACTAGTTCGAAAAATCCTTAGGAGTCTAACACCGGCATGGCGATCAAAGGCCGATGCGATTCAAGAGTCAATTGGAATCACGAACGTCACCATAGACGCTCTTAGAGGTAATCTTAAGACTTATGAATCCACTATTCTTAACCCTTTTATTGATGAATAAAGAAGGCAAAAGATTGCTCTAAAGGCGAGCACAAGTCAATCACCAATTGAAGAGGATGGAGATAGCGAATTCGGACTCATCATCAAAAAGTTCCAAAAATTCATGCGAAAAGAATATGACCGCAAAGGGAAAAAGCAAGGTGAGCAAGTTAAATGTTATGAATGTGGTGAAACAGGGCATATCAAAACAAACTGCCCAAATCTTAAAAAGGAGAAGAAACCCTTCAAGAAGCAACGAGCATACATATCTTGGGGAGGAGATTCCGGAGACGAATCCAGTGAAGAAGAAAATGAAGAAGCGGCAAATCTCTGCCTCATGGCACAGGAAGAAAATCAAAGTGAGGTAAGTCAAATCTCTTCTCAAAATTTTTATACTCTTGATGACATGAGAAATGCCTTTGATGAATTGTATGCTGAATTTCTCAAAGTTACAAAAACCGTCACTAGTTTAAGAGAAAGTGCTTCTCTAAAAGAACAAGATTTTCAAAAACAGTTTTCATTAAAAGAAAAAGAATTAGAAAAATTGGTTTTGGAAAATGAGAAGCTACTAGAACAAAACAAGTTTTATGGGAAAAGAAGTTCTGACAAGCCCGAGAGTTCTACAAAAAATTGTGCTTCTTGTGTAGACCTTAATAATGAAGTAGGTAGATTAAAAGGCACACTAGATAAATTCAACTCCTCTCATAAAAACTTGAATGTGGTGCTTGATAACTTGAAATCAACCAAGCATGGAATAGGCTTCATAAATGAAGAAGAGGTTGATGCAAAAACCCAACCACCTAGAGCTCAATCTAGGATTAATAACAAAAATGCCTTTCCTAAAACAAACATGCATGCTAGACAAAATATTAGGAGACCTAGACATGACCTTCCGCCTAGCAATCGTCACCATAGACATGATGCATATTTTAGGCACAACAGTGATCATGCTAGAAGATCCCGAAATGTTCAACCTAGAAATGATTATGGTGCTCAAATTAGGAGAAATGAAAATAGAGTAAACAATGTGCATTATTCTAGCTACTATGAGCCTAGACGCATGCATAATCCAAATGTGACATGTCATTATTGTAGACGAATTGGTCATATTGCTCCCGCATGCTTTACTAGACATAGACATGCTACTCAAACATATCATTATAGTATGCATAACCCTCAAGGACCCAAAATGACATGGGTACCAAAAGAGCATTGATTTGTTTTGCAGGTGTGCTTGAAGGAATCAAGTGTAGTGGATACTCCAAACACTTGACGGGAGACGAATTCAAAATTCCTTAAATTAAAGCACAAAGAAGGAGGAAGAGACGGAAAAGTCGATTTAGGCATTTTTTTCAAAATCGGAAGTATTTTCGAAAAATTTAAAAGACAAAATACAAGGAAGACAAAGGCAAAATTGTGGAAGAAGCTTCTTAAATTGAAGAATGAGCCAAAAGACCAAAATGAACGGAGGATGTTCAAAATCAGGTAATTGGCAAAGTCGAAGGGAAGGTAAGTACCCTAAACCCTCTTAAGAACATCCTAGGACAAAATTCTTAAGAGTTCACGTTTTTCACCCGACTACACTAGTTTCAAAGTTATTATTTCATTTATAGATTACTGACTTGAGCGTCGGAGATATTTAATTCTATTTTGCAGGTATCCCCCAAAAGGTAAGAGGAAAGTATAAATTGTCTTGATACAAGAAAAATCGATCATAATCGATTATTTATGCTTACAATCGATTATCAGTATCAATAATCGATTATTTGTTGATTCAATTTTTTTTGTCATGAAATCTTGTTGAATGTTTACATTGCTTGATAGAATTAAGTCTCATCATTTTAGCATCCCCCTTCCAAACAATCGATTATTTGTTCTGCCAATCGATTATTTGCCAAAATCCAAACTCTCTGTGAGTGAAATAATCGATTACTATATATTGACAATCGATTATCTGTTTTAAACTTATGTTACCGTTTTGGCTCTACAATCGATTCCTGTCAGGTCATAAATATGAAAAACAATCGATTACCAAGTTTGACAATCGACTATCTTTTTCAAAAATTTTTTACCGTTCTGGCGTGTAATCGATGTGTCAGATCATTTTCATTAATGACAATCGATTATTCTATTCAAACAATCGATTATTGAACGGTCAGTGAATTTATTTTTACCGTTTCAGACTTCAAAGCTCTTCAAATCTCTTCAAATCTTTTCAAATAAGTGTAAGATTCATTCCTTCTCTATATATAGGCTGCACATATGCTCTTGTATACTCACTCAAGCCTCCCAAGCATCAAATTATCTTGTTATCTTTGAAAAATCCTAGCACATCCTTTTCAAAAATGTCAAGCCGCAACTCCAAACGTGCTCGTTCCAAACAAGGTGCTTCTTCTTCTCGCCATCCATATCAAGATGGATCGGTTCTATTCTTTGAATCCGATGAAGAGCTCACCCGTTTCTTAACCAAATTTGAGAAACGCCTTATTCTCCCTCCTCGCTTTTCAACAAACGCTCTTGTTGCACCATTCATTCCAGCCGCGAATATGCTAAGAGAGTGCCAACTTTTCAATTTCCTACTCCTTACTCACCCCTACTACAACATTACTTTGGTTGAAGCTTTTTACTCCAACCTTCACAAAGATGATGAGGGTGAACTCGTTACCAATGTTAACGGCATTTCCATTCTAATTTCTGAAGATAACCTCCACCTCATTGCCGGCATTCCGCATGATGGTGAAGACATCTACCAGTACATAAATGATGCCGGGGACATGATTGATGAAGCTAATCTCTTCCGCCAAGCCGGAGTCGCCTATGATGAGTCTTCTTCCCGTCGTCCCACCATAAAGGGTATGGACCCGAATTATCGTTTCATTCTCTATTTCATCACTCGTGTTCTCAAACCCCGTAAACTCAATCACACCACCATTTCCCAAGAGGATGCCAAATTTCTTCATGCCATTATCACCGGTGTTAAAATCAATTGGTGCAAGCTTATTCAATCTCATATGTTCAATGCCACCAGAGATGACATACCTCTCCCCTATGCCCTCTTAATAATGAAATTTCTTGAAGCTTCCGGGGTCAATATTGCTAATGGTCCTCTCAAAAAGAGCACCAAAATCTGGGAAATTTCGGAGTCTTCCTTTCATCATGATGGTGATCATGCTCCCGCTCCTCCTCAAAATCGACAAGCCCGTCGTGCTCATCCTCCTCAGGAGCCTACCCTCCAGACTATCTCTGACCAAATCACTCAATTAACCCGTGAGGTCCATGGTTACTTTGATCACGTGCATTATGCCTATGCTCAGGTGGTGCCATATCAAGCACCTCCCAATGATGATGAAGGGGATGGGGGTGATGAATGATGAAATTGTTGTTTTTGATGATGTGAAATTGTTGTTTTTGATTTGTTTTTCCTTGGTTGGTTAGTTGTTGTTCGTTTTATTGTGTTTGGCTCCACCCATGTAATGTTATTTTCCAATAAATAAACTTTTGTTTATTTCATATGTTTTTTTTTTGCATATTCTTCCCTTGTATATATTTTTGCTAATGGCAAAAGGGGGAAGAAACGGGATATCAAGAAGTATGCTATATCACTCTCAACTTCATTCATGCTTAAAGTGAGGGGGAACATGAATTGAGGGGGAACATCAAATTGCATACTTTACACTTGTCTTGGATTATCAAAATAATTATTGCATATATCCCGCTTATGTTTGCCATTATCAACAAGGGGGAAATTGTTGGAAACACGTTTCAAATGCAATATACTAAACGTGTGTTCTTTTGTAGGTTTTGATGAATGTCAAACAAAGCAAAAAGCGATATATAGCAGTACTCAAGGACAAGCACAAAATGGATGCATTACAAGAAGCTCAAGACAAAGTTTAGAAATGTTATAATTGAGTCAATATTAATTGTGATCTTGATTCCTCAACTTGGCTCATAACATGGCTTCTCTACTAAAATTATTTTTCCAAAATCATGCATATTTAAATTAAGTGTCAAATGATTTTAAACTATGCATATTTACATTTGTTAAAATGTTTTCCAAGCATGCCTCAAAAATCTGGGCTAAGATAATCGATTATGTACTTATGATAATCGAGTATCTCTAAGCCAAGACTGCATAACAATCGATTGTGAATTAATGATAATCGATTGTGAGTAAGTCAGTTAACATCAGGTTTTTGCAAACTGCATAACAATCGATTGTGTACTTATGATAATCGATTGTTAACTGAGGCAAAGTTTTCAAAACTCATAAAAATCGATTATGAACTAATGGTAATCGATTAGAATGAGAAAAATGTCTCCCAGTGATTTTAAATAAGATGATAATCGATTGTGGCTTTTGATAATCGATTATATATGAGACAGAGAGTTTTGAAATTAATTAATAATCGATTATTCCATTTGATAATCGATTGTTGAAGCTGACCGTTGTCATATATTTTCAATTACCTTCAGGTAATCGATTGTTGATATTTAACAATCGATGTTTTGCTTAAAATCTGGAAAAGATTTTCTGAACGTTGTTAAAATAATCGATTGTTGATTTCCGGACAATCGATGTTTTATGCCAAAAATTGGAAAGGATTTCTTAACGTTATAAATAATCGATTATTGATTTGAAGTAATCGATTGTTGACGTAAAATCTGGGATTGAATTTTTAATCTGATAGGCAAACAATCGATTGTTTAGTCTTGACAATCGATTGTCACTGAGTAATTTCAGCAATCCTTAATTGGCAATTAGACAACGGTAAGACTGAGTTTTTCACCTATAAATACAGCTTCAACTCAGTGTTTTCACAACAACAACATATACACTTTGAGTATTTTCATTGCTAAAAGCTTTCTTACATTGATCATCATTTTCCATTCATCCATAAAGCTTTTTGAAGAGCCATTCTATTGAGCTAAGTTGTTGTGATCTTGAGCGTACTATTTCTACTCATATCTACTCATTAAGGAGTGCTTTGTAAAGTGAGTGTGTTTTGTGTTTGTAAGAGAATTGCGATTCTCGTTTGTTGAGGAACTTGTGATTCCTCGGTTGAAGTCTTTGGGATTGTTATCCCCGAGCAGTTGAAGTCTTTGGGATTGTTATCCCCGAGCAGTTGAAGTCTTTGGGATTGTTATCCCCGAGCAGTTGAAGTCTTTGGGATTGTTATCCCCGAGCAGTTGAAGTCTTTGGGATTGTTATCCCCGAGCAATTGAAGTCTTTGGGATTGGTATCCCCGAGCAATTGAAGTCTTTGGGATTGTGATCCCCGAGCACCTGGGTGAGGCTTGTGTCCTCAGCTGTAACGGTTTGTTAAGCACCCGTAAGCTTGACAAGTTTAGTGGAAATCTCGAGAGAGTCTCTCGGGGACTGGACTAACCACGTTTGTGGCCAACCAGGATACATCATTGTGTAAGTTTATTACTGCACTTGTTTTAATTTCTGCAAAGTTTTTAAATTCCGCACTAAAACGCTTAATATTTTTAAAACGCTATTCACCCCCCCCCCCCTCTAGCGTAAAGCGTATTGTCCAACAAAAAAGAAGATTTTCTAGGATGTATATCTGTTTTCATGCTCTTAAAATGGGTTTTAAGAGTGGGTTGAGACCCTTTATTGGCTTGGATGGAACCTTCTTGAAAGGAAATGCCAAAGGTCAGCTTTTAGTTGCTGTTGCTCTTGATTCAATGAATCATTTTTATCCTATTGCTTGGGCTGTTGTGGATAAAGAAACAAAGGCCACCTGGACCTAGTTCTTGACATTGCTGAACAATTCATTAGACCTCAAGCTAGGGGAAGGATACACATTCATGTCAGACATGCACAAGGTACTTCAATGTTATTCTTTTTAATTATTGATTGTTTCCTTTTTATTTTTAGATGTTTAATTTTCTGCATCTTATATATGTAGGGCTTGATTGAGGCGGTTCAGGTAGTAGTTTCTGATGCACACCACAGATATTGTGCGAGGCACATAGAGGCTAACTGGTGTAGAAAGTGGGGTGATGGGGATTTTAAGAAAAATTACTTGTGGTAGTGTTCATGGAGTAGATATGAAGAAGTCTTCAATGATCAATTGAAAAACTTGGGAGAAATTGATGAAAAAGCTGCTGAAGACCAATAGAGGTATTCTCCACAATCATGGTGCAGAGCATAGTTTGACATAATATGCAAGAACCAACAAGTAGACAATAACTAACAGAATCCTTCAACTCATGGATACTAGATGCTAGGCATAAGCCAATTATCAGAATGCTTGAAGACATAAGAGTTAAGATGATGAATATGTTGAGAGAGCATGAAAGTGAAGTGCTGATTTGGACTGAAAATGTAAGTCCTCATACCATGCAGTTATATTACCACTTCTTGAATAGTGCACAAAAATGTACTGTTGATTCTAATTGAAAAGATGGATATGAGGTGAATGAAGGAATTACTGAAAAGCATAGAGTGAACATCAACATGAAAAAATGTATTTGCAGGACCTCAGTGGGATCCCATGTCCTCATGCAATTAGAGCATTACTGTACAAAAAAATTAAGCATGTGTCTGAGATTCATTGGTGGTTCACCAAAGAGGCTTATCTCTCCATTTATGCACATAAGTTAGAACCAATTAGAGGAGAGACGTTCTAGAATATAGAGCCAACTCATGCAATAGATCCACCCCTGCTAGTGAATATGGCAGGTAGGCCTAAAGTGAAGAGAACTAGAGAAAAGAATGAGACAATAAAAAGGCAAAATGAGTGGTATCAATCCAGAAAAGGCAGGGTGATGACTTGTTCCACATGTGATAAGACTGGGCATAATGCTAGGGGATGTCAAAAGGTAACCTGACACACCCTTACTATATTACTTCTAGCTGAATTAACATAGTATCCTAATTTTGTTACTTTATATCTTTGACAGCGAAGCAAGGGAAAGCAGCCACAGATTGGTAAGAAAACAAAAAAGTGGTCGAGGACAACTGTTGATGAAGATCATGAGGACAATATGGATAGATCTCCAGTTGCTACAGGGCTATCCTTAGAATAGGAGCTACAACTAACAGCACCACAAGCGAGTCAAGAAAGCAGCAATTCTGGACCTCAATACATCTTTATGCCAATACCATCCCTGTCTAGGAAGTAATCAATCAGTAATGCAGAAGCTGATTTTGACTATCCAGAAGCAGATTTTGACTATCCAGAAGCAGACAATCCAGACCCACCGATAATGCCAAGGCGTGTGTCAGAGGCAAAGTCTAGACTGCAAAGGAGGGAGAAACTAGGCACAAAAACTTGAACAAGGACTATTAACTTTGTTGGTGATGTCAGTGGTGTGAGTTTTCCAACACAACTTCCTTACTCACCCAAAAATCTAACATGGAGAGGAAAAGCTTCCATAACAGGAAACCAATTAGAGAGGCAACGACTAGCCAAGATGAAGTCAAGGAAGGGAAATGGAAATGCACAGAACTAGTCAAGTTATGAACATGTGAATGGTTTTTGGTGTCTTGGAGTGATGTAATTACTGCATGTGACAGTACTTTTTACTTAACTTTTAGGTCCTTTTACTTAAACTTTTTAAGGTGGATGTCATTTTATTACTTGGGTGGTATCAGTTTTTGGGGTTATAAAGTGACATCCCTTTTGGGTCCTTTCAACAGAATGATGTTGAATTATGTTGTCTATGAATGAAGTTATGTAACTGTTATGTTTATGTTGCTGAATGAAGTGTTAGCTGAATTTTAATAAAGTGTTAGCTGAATTTTAATGAAGTGTTAGCTGATTTTTAATGAAGTTATGTTGACTGCCCAGTTATGTATTTCATTATGTTGTTGTAATATGTTGTGTTTGTCACAAAGGGATATACATTACAAAAGAAATTATATTGAAGTTATGTTGTTTTTGTGATAAAGGGAAGTGTGATACAAAAAAGCTTTATACTTAAACAACAAAAATAATCAGTATTTCATTAGTTGGAAACATTAACAATACAAAGCAGCTAAGTAGCAATGCAACCTAATATTAGACGCCCTTGGGAGTTAGACACACACTACTCCCAACTAGAGTTAACATTACAGTGGACACATCTCCTAAGCCAATTAGTTTTTAGTCAAAGCAAAGAATATGGGTTACTGATAATCAGAAAAGTATATAAAGAAAAAAATTTGCGAATAATATGATCAGATTGCAAATAAATCAAAGTATATTCTAATAGTGTTCCATGTCCTTACAATCTTTTGTTCATTCCCCTTTTATAGCTATTTCGGGAATATAAGTCTTACCTTTGTCATAATAAGGCTATTATGGGCAGTTAATGACTTTAAATGTTACGTTATGTAATCATATACATTAAATACATATTCTCTAATGTTTCTAGTATTTAATAATCATTAAACATTTATCAGGGCCCTTATTTGTTGCTAGATTCATTCTTTGATTCTTCACGATCTTTGAGCTTTAAATGTCTTGAATAGGTACGAGCGTTGAATTTCTTGTACGACTTCTCATGCCTCGATCTTCTATTTGTCTTGCTCGTATATGTTGTTGCTCGTACCTCTTAACTAACCTTAATTCTTTGACTGTTTGACCAGTCCACGTGTCATGACACGTCATCTCCAATATGCAAACTAAATATTTCCCAATACAACAACTACTACATAGGTTGATGAAGATTTATTTATTGCTTTATCTACTGATGATAAATCACGACTATATACACCTTGAAAAATTATCAGTGATTGTCAAAGTATTTGAGGAAAAAATTGGTCATCTACTGTTGAAACAAAAACAAGAGGGGTTGCTCTGATGGTAAGCAACCCCCACTTCCAACCGAGAGGTTGTGAGTTCGAGTCTCCCCAAGAGCAAGGTAGGAAGTTCTTGGAGGGAAGGATGTCGGGGTCTATTTGGAAACAGCCTCTCTACCCAAGGGTAGGGGTAAGGTCTGCGTACATACTACCCTCCCCAGACCCCACTAAGTGGGATTATACTGGATTGTTGTTGTTGTTACTGTTGAAACAAAAACTTGATTCCTTATGGCAACCTATTGAAAAGATGTCTTTAATTGAGCTTGGGTCTGAATTTTTCCTTATCAAATTCCAGAAAAAAGAGAACTTGCAAAGACCACTTCAGATGGTCCCTGGTTTGTTCTTAACCAGTTTCTATTTGTGAGGCAAAGGAACCTAAGTCTACTGCATCTAACACTTAACTAACGTATTCTGATATACGGGTATGACTTTCTAAACTCCCTACTGAGTTTTATGATATGAAAATTCACAATAGAGTGGGAGCAAAATTGGATAAGTTGTTAAAAGTCGATACATGCACAACCACTACTTCTAGGGGCAGGTATGCAAGAATATGCACTGAGGTACCCCTTGAAAACCCGTCAAAACACATCTTCATATTGATAACCACAAACAAAACATCCAATATGAAGGCTTAAATCTACTTTGTACTTATGCGGAAGATTTGGCCATGCTTTAATACACTGCTCTTTTCAAACACAAACACCAATCCCACCGTTATTCACAAACACCTCCAGTTCTCCTTCTGCTTCAACCTCTACTATAAACTCAATATACATCAACACCTAAACCCAAACTTCAATCAGCAGAGTGGCAAATAGTTACTTTTCCAAAAAGGAATATTAATCGACTGCAAAAAGATGCAAGCTCAACCATGAGGTATTCGAGGGTGGCAGACTCTACCAGCTTGCCAGATGGAGCAGGTAAGTTTTATGTACCTAATGGACAAATAACAACAACAACAGCTACCCAGTATCGTCCCACAAAATGGGGTCTGGGGAGGGTAATATGTAGACGGGCCTTACCCCTACCCGAAAGGGCAGAGAGGCTGTTTCCAATCGACCCTCGGCTCAGTGAAGGAAATGAACAACAAAAACAAAAACGAAAACAAAAGAGCATTAGTAACTTCAGCAGAAATAGCGTAAATAATTATCTAAACATAAGAACCATAAATAAAATAGCATGCAATAATATCATACAGTAACTACCATAAATAACTACCATAAGGGAGACACAATCTAATACACAAATCATCTATGGATAGCCCTGCCAAGCCTCACCCAACCCTGGGTGAGGAGTACGAAAAACTCTAGGGGCCCCTATCCTACAACCCTGATACTAGACCTCCAGACTTTCCTATTAAGGGTCATGTCCTCAGAAACCCGCATTCTAGCCATGTCATGCCTAATCACCTCTTCCCAATACCTCTTAGGCCTACCTCGGCCTCGCCGTACGCCGACCACTGCCAGCCGCTCACAACTCCTCACCGGGGCATCGGGACTTCTCCTCCGCACATGCCCGAACCACCTCAGCCTCGCTTCTCGCATCTTCTCATCCACCGGGGCCACCCCCACCTTCTCTCGAATAACTTCATTCTTAATATTATCTGACCTGGTGAGCCCGCACATCCGCCTGAGCATCCTCATCTTCGCAATCTTCATTCTCTGAACATGAGAGTTCTTCACTGGCCAACACTCTACCCCATACAACATGACAGGTCTAACCACAGCTCTATAAAATTTTCCCTTGAGTTTCTGTGGAACTCTCTTGTCACACAGGACTCCTGATGCAAGCCTCCACTTTGACCACCCCGCTCTTATACGATGAGTGACGTCCCCGTCAATCTCTCTGTCCCCCTGAATCACCGACCCAAGATATCTGACACTATCTCTCTTGGTGATGACCTGAGATCCAATCGTCACGTCTCTGCCTACTTCGCTCGGCTCGGCGCTAAAAATTCACTCCAGGTATTCTGTCTTAGATCTGCTTATTTTGAAACCCTTAAACTCGAGAGTATGTCTCCATACCTCTAACCTCTCATTAACACGACCCTCGTCTCGTCTATCAAGACTATGTCATCAGCAAATAGCATACACCAAGGCACATTCCCTTGGATATGACGGGTTAGAGCATCCATCACCAAGGCAAACAAGAGTGGGCTAAGCGACAATCCTTGATGGAGCCCCATAACCACTGGAAAATGGTCTGAGTCGCCACCCACTGTCCTAACCCTAGTCTTAGCTCCATCGTACATGTCCTTGATTACTCTGATGTAGGCTTCTGGCACGCTCTTCGCCTCCAAGCACCTCCATAGCACCTCCCTTGGGACCTTGTCATACACCTTTTCCAAGTCGATAAGCACCATGTGCAGGTCCTTCTTCTTATCCCTGAACTGCTCCACCAGCCTCCTGACAAGGTCTAGCTTCTGTAGTGGATCGACCCGGCATGAAACCGAATTGGTTCACAGATATAGATGTCATCTCCCTCACCCTCGGCTCGATCACCCGCTCCTAGACCTTCATGGTGTGACTTATTAATTTGATACACATATAGTTGTTGCAGCACTGGATGTCACCCTTGTTCTTGTACAAGGGAACCACTGTACTCCACCTCCACTCCTCCGGCATCCTTTTGGTCCTGAAGATCGCATTGAACAACCTGCAGAACCACTCCACTCCTGGTCTACCCATGCATTTGCAGAACTCCACCGGGATCTCGTCAGGCCCGGTCGCTCGACCCCTACTCATCCTACGCAAAGCTCCCATGACCTCCTCCGCCCTAATGCGCCTGCAGTACCTAACGGACAAAACAAGGCCCAAAAGCACTACTCATTCACGTTAAGTGATAATCAACAGATTATTAACCTAGCCACTATGTTTCACCAATCAAAAATAGATACATCCTCTACTCACCAACATACAGAATCCAATTTACCTTTACAAATTTTAGTTAACCAAAATAATCTGCATGCTACAGTAGCCTATGAAGCTACTGCTTCCCCAACTTCTATAATATATCATAATTACACTCCATATCAGTACACCATTCCACCATCCCTTTCAAATGACTATACTGGACCGCTTAATAATTTCACTACAATCTCTGAAGAAGTTATATCTATTTCTAAAGTTCCTTCGATACATTCTCACAATACAGAATTCACATGCTTTCTTCTTCACACAACCGTCATGCAGCGTCCGAACTTACCAACACAAACTACAACATTTACTTCAGAGAACAAATTCACCACAACAATCAATTTTTCCATCTACTTCATCTAATCATGCAAGGGGGCCCACAAGTTCCACACTCATCAACGCCATTGATTTACACTTCTCAACCTCACATGGCGGATCAGCAACTACAATCTTGGCTGGAGATGGAGCTGCAGGGTTATGCTCTGATTTTCATCTTAGAGTCAACAATCAGGAGGTAATCCTCCTAGTCCAAAACCCAACGCACCTGACAAAAATTGTGATGGAGGGAATGAGATTTGGGATGGAGGCATATGCTCAAACACAGTGGTACACAACTCAAACTCCGTTGCTACTGGACCATCAAGCATCAACCTCCCAGCAGCCACAGTAGGCGTATCCCATGCACCTACCGACACCATATATCAACCTTCATATTGATGACTTCCAGCCGTACTTCTAGATATTCAAACTAGCAAATTTTGAACAAGCCAACCATAGACTCCATGGGAAGCTTACTTATTCACACGGGCAGCCCACAATGGTTGAACAAGCCAACCATAGCCTCCATGGGAAGCTTCCTTATTCACACGGGCAGCCCACAATGGTTGAAAAAGCCAATCAAAGCCTCCACGGGAATCTTCCTTATTCACACGGGAATTTTCACAAAAAAACCTCACCATTTTTTCTATAAATATAGGTGCTTGCCTTCATTATAAATCATCACAAAAATTAGAGTGTTCATCACCAAGAAGAGTGAGAACAAGAGTGATCCTAGAGAGTGATCCTGGTTTGTGAGTTTTGAGAGTTTTTTTATGAGTTTTGTAAATACTTGTGTAAATCTATTCTTATGAGTAATAGAGGTTGTTTTTCTCTCAAATTTGTGTTTACTAACGCCCAATCGATCCACATACCCCAACAAGTGAGCATGCTCCGAACACGTTCCAGAGGCAACAACAGAATCATTCATGAGAAATGAAGATATAGTGCCAGAAGATATTCCAGAAGTAAAAGACAATGAGGAAGAAGACGGTGTTGAGCAGGGGGAGCCACAACCCACTCTACCAGATGTTCCAGAACCATCACAAGACTCAGATGATGGTGGATCTCCTCATATTCCAGAAGTTCGTAGATCTGAACGAGGTTGGATTCCATCGAGAAGATATCTAGAATTTGAATATCTTCTACTTACCGAAGATGGAGAACCAGAGAGTTTCCATGAAGCAATATCTCATAAGGACAAAGAACAGTGGTTGCTCGCAATGCAGGACGAGATGGAATCTCTGCAGAAAAATCAGACTTATGAGATCGTAGAACTTCCAAAAGGGAAGAGGGCACTGAAAAATAAATGGGTGTTCAAGCTGAAGAAAGATGGCAGTGGAAAAGTGGTGAAATACAAAGAACGATTGGTAGTCAAAGGATTCCAGCAGAAGAAGGGAATCGACTTTGATGAACTTGGAGCTTGAACAGATGGATGTGAAGACAGCGTTTCTTCATGGAAATTTAAAAGAAGAAATCTATATGCAGCAGCCCGAAGGTTTTGAGGTTTCAGAAGATAACCTCGTGTGCAAGCTGAAGAAGAGTTTGTACGGTTTGAAGCAGGCACCAAGACAGTGGTACAAGAAGTTTGACTCGTGCATGGTGAGTCAAGGGTACAAGAAAACTGCCGTAGATGAATGTGTTTACATTCAGAAATTTTCAGACGGGAATTTCGTTGCTCTTATACTGTATGTAGACGATATTTTGATCGTGGGGAAAGACGCAACGAAGATCAACCGGCTGAAAAAGGAACTCTCTAAGTCTTTTGACATGAAAGACTTAGGACCGGCTCAACAAATATTGGGAATGCAGATCACCCGAGACAGGAAGCACCAGAGGTTATGGCTATCTCAGGAGAAGTATATTGAATGAGTGCTTGCATGGTTCAATATGAACAATGCCAAACCAGTTAGCATTCCATTAGCCAACCATTTCAAGCTGAGCAAGAGTTCCTATCCCTCATCCAAGGAAGAGATTGGGGAGATGTCATCAGTACCATATTCTTCAGCAGTTGGAAGTTTGATGTATGCTATGGTGTGTACGAGGCCCGATATTTCTCACGCAGTGGGAACGGTGAGCCGTTTTATCTCCAACCCCGGGAAAGAGCATTGGGAGGCAGTAAAGTCGATTCTTAGGTATCTTAAGGGTACAATGAAATTATGTCTTTGTTATGGGGGAGCTGATCCAATCTTGGAAGGCTATACAGATGCAGATATGGCCGGAAATCTTGATAGTAGAAAATCTACTTCAGGATTCATTTTCACTTTTGCAAGGGGAGTTGTTTCATGGTAGTCTAGGCTACAGAAGTGTGTTGCTTTATCCACAACTGAAGCAGAATACATTGCCGCCGCTGACGCGAGAAAAAAAATGTTGTGGCTAAAGCGTTATCTCCAAGAGTTTGGAATCAAACAAAAGGAGTACAAGGTACATTGTGACAGTCAGAGTGCTTTGGATTTGAGCAAGAACTCCATGTACCATTCCCGTACAAAACATATTGATATTCGCTATCATTGGATACGCGAGGTGATGGATCGACAACTGTTGAGACTAGTGAAGATCCATACGAAGGAGAATCCAGCTGATATGTTAACAAAGGTAGTGACTCGAGAAAAGCTAGAGTTATGCAGAGACATAGCCGGGATGTTTATTTCATATACGGCTGGAGTGGGAGAATTGATGACTTCCAGCCGTACTTCTAGATGTTCAAACTAGCAAACTTTGAACAAGCCAACCATAGCCTCCATGGGAAGCTTCCTTATTCACACGGGCAGTCCATAATGGTTGAACTAGCCAACCATAGCCTCCATGGGAAGCTTCCTTATTCACACGGGCAGCCCACAATAGTTGAACAAGCCAACCATAGCCTCCACGGGAAGCTTCCTTATTCACACGGGAATTTTCACAAAAAAAACCTCACCATTTTTGCTATAAATAGAGGTGCTTTCCTTCATTGTAAATCATCACAAAAATTAGAGTGTTCATCACCAAGAAGAGTGAGAACAAGAGTGATCCTAGATAGTGATCCTCGTTTGTGAGTTTTGAAAGTTTTTTTTATGAGTTTTGTAAATACTCGTGTAATCTATTCTTGTGAGTAATAGAGGTTGTTTTTCTCTTAAATTTGTGTTTACCAACGCCCAATCGATCCACATACCCCAACACATATGAATATGCTCTCTTTCTATCCTCCGCACCATTGGGGACAAGTATATGCCCCTTGTTTTAAACCGATCGACTCATTCAACCCTTGGTCACCATACTCAACTCCAGTCAGCCCAAACGATCTGCCGACTCCCAAAATGAGTCCTTCTCCATCACCACCACAATCTCCAAATGTACTAGACATGCAAACAAATAAGGAGTTGATGGCAATACTAGTAGAGATGAAGGAAACTCCCACGTAATACTCGTGGCTAAAGGGCATTCATCTTTACAACCTCATAGAGCAGTACGAAAGAAGTTCATACCGAAATGCCCCTCAGAGCTAGTCATTTTCCGGCTGATGACAAATCAAGAGGACGGGAAATATGCCATGGTCATAATTTTGACGCTTCGACCGAGTTCGTGTAGTAGAGAATCAGGCGATGGTAGCCATGGAGACTTTCAATCACCAGATTCCAGTTCCAACTGAAATGGTTACTTTTTCCCCTAGCTGTATGCCATGGTCGTAATTTCGATGCTTCGACCGAGTCGTGCGATAGAGAATCAGGTGATGGTACCCAATGAGACAGTCAATCACCGGATTCCAGTTCCAACTGAAATTTCCCCTAGCTGTATGAATTTTTATTATTTGGAATTGCAGGGGTTCTCACAATACTGAGTTTAGGCACCACGTTAGATCTTTAACGTCATCCTTGGCTATATTGTTGGAGACGCACATCGAGGATCACATAGTACTTCGTGATAATTTTCAATTAACACAAATGTCACAGGTGCATGCGAATAGACTCATCGGTGGATTGGTAGTGTTATGGCGTGACACGCTCATCATTGTGGAAGAATTGAGAATGTCAGAATAGAAAATTCATTGTCTTGTTCAGTTAGGCCCTTCCACTCCTAAATGGTTATTATCGGCGATTTATGCTAGTAATTCTTATGATGATAGAACTACTCTATGGGATAGCATACGATATTTTAAGGAAAATTATATAATTGGTCCTTGGATAATAGGAGGGAATTTTAATAAAATTCTTAGTGCGTGGGAAAAGAGGGGTTGCTCTGATGGTAAGCAACTCCCACTTTCAACCGAGAGGTTGTGAGTTCAAATCTCCCAGGGGCAAGGTGGGAAGTTCTTGGAGGGAAGGATGCCGGAGGTCTATTTGGAAACAGCCTCTCTAACCAAGGGTAGGGGTAAGGTCTGCGTACACACTACCCTCACCCCACTAAGTGGGGTTATACTGGGTTATTGTTGTTGTTTAGTGCGTCGAAAAAGTTTGGGGGCCTGCCAATAAGTGATAGTAAAGTGGATAATTTCAGCAATTCTATAAATGCTTGTAATTTAATGGATTTAGGGTTTAGGGGGAGCAGGTATATGTGGACTAATAAACGTCATCATAGTTACACAATTTTAGAACGCCTAGATCGTATTTAAGTGATTTATGAGTGGTTTATTATATATCATGAGGCAACGGTTCAAAATTTACCATGCACTTTCTCGGAGCACTGTCCGCTTTTATTAACACTAGAATCTAGAAAACTATATTATAAGAAAATATACCGATTTGAAACGGTGTGTACAACACACCCTCAATTCCACCAGCTAGTACATGTCCTTTGGATAATAATGCAGACCTCCTTAGCACTACAAAACAGTTCCTAGAGGCTGCTCTACACTGGAATAAATACACTTTTGAAAACATATTCATGAGTAAGCGTAAGTTACTAGCTAGACTCATGGGCATTCAATATTCTCTTCATTATCCTACAAGTAATTTCCTACAAAATCTAGAGCATCAATTAACTCTTGATTATAGTAACATTCTGCATTTAGAAGAAGATTTTTATAAACTTAAATCTCGAATATCTTGGCTAAATGATGGTGATGCAAATACCAAGTTTTTCTATATGACTACACTTTAGAGAAGAAGAAAAAATAGGATTAGTGTTTTACAAGATACAGTGGAAAATTGGACTTTTAACTAAGGGTGTCTGGTGGGCCGGGTCTGAACCGGGACCGGACCGGGACCGCGATCCTGGCGGTCCCGGTCCTACCGGTCCAAAAAACCCGTGACAGTCTAGTCTTTTTGCTCGAACCGTCAGGCCCGGGACCGCCTGGCGGGCCTGGTCCTGGCGGGCCCAACTACTATTTCTTTTTTAAAAAAAAATTTTGAAAAATCAGTAACGGCTATTTTCAAAAATAGCCGTTTGGAACTTTGTAACTATAAATACACTTTATATAATTACACTTTTTCCCATTTCTCAACTATAAATACCCCCTCATTCTTTCATTTTTATTCACCAATTCATCAATATCTCTCAATCTCTCTCAAGCTCTTTCAATCTTTCTACTACAAGTGCTTAATTTATTATTAAAAATTCGTGAAAAATTGTGAAGTTGTTGAATTGAAGTTTTCAAGTATTCAACGATTTTAAATTTTCAAGAAGTTGTTCGGAAATCCGGTAAACTCGTTTCAACTCTTACGTGTTAATAATATATTTTTGTGTTGTTTAGTTTGCATAATTCTAATTAGTATAGCATTTTCTTTGAAAAAAATGTTTGGTAAAGGAAAAGGTAAAACCGGTGAAAGTAGTGGCCATAATACTACCCTTCCCCCGGCTCCCCGACCTACAAAAGATAAGCAAGTTGAAAGTAGCCGCCAACCTAGACGTCCTAATCCGCCTCCCGTAATGCTTGATAGTGATCACCCTTGTTTTCAATTTACCGATAGTCAATTTCTACATGATGTTGCAGTAGGTGATAGATTAGATGATGAAATTATGAATGCTCTTTATCCTAATGAACCTATCTTAGAGGAAAATAAGGATGATAATGATGATGATGAAACCCAAGCACCAGATTTAGATGATACACATACTAGTCCTGTTCATAACTCAAGTAATGCACCGGCACACCCACCTGTAGAAACTCCAACTTTTAGTAGACAACCTGCTAAACGTGCAAAAACATCATTTGTTTTGCATTTTTTTACTCAAGTAAGAGCCACAATAAGGATAAGTATAAAACTTATGGGAAATTACTTGTTCATAAATATACTGGAGACCGTAGCAGCACAGGTAGTTTGGTTAGACACATAAAATTACACCCTAGAGATAGGGCTAGATTTTTTCAAATGCAAGCGCAGCAAGAGGGGACAAGTGTAGATTCTCAAGTTAACCCTAGTACAGGTTCAAATCTAGTTCAACCAGGAATTAACACTGTCACCGGAGGTATTTTATATTACGATCCAAATAGAGATCGTGAAGAATTAGCAAAAATGATTACTGTTATGTGCTTGCCTTATACTTTTGCTTCTAATCCTAATTGGGTTCATTATATTAGAAGAGTTTTTAATCCTACTTATAAGGTTGGCCTCGCGCAACAGTTAAGACCGATATTTATAAATTCAAGCATGAATATGAACAATATTTGCGCTATTTATTTACTCTATACCTAATTGTATTTCTGTTACAACTGATATTGGTAGAAGTAATAATGACTGTGATTATCTAACTGTTACAAGTCATTGGATAGATGAGGACTGGACAATGCAAAAACACATAATTGGATATAGAATAATTAATTCACGTCACACGGGTAGGTTTATAGCTAACATTGTTTCAGATATATGTAGATATTTTTGCTTTAGGGATAAAATAATGGCAACTTCTATGGATAATGCTTCTAGTAACACTAGTGCAATAGGCATGCTAACACAAACCCTTAATCCTTTATTTAGTAATATTTTCCATGTTAGCTGTATTTGTCATATTTATCATTTAATTGTTGGTGATTGTATGCGAATATTAAAGATAGAAATTAAAAAGGTGAGAATGGCTCTTAATTGGCTATTTTATTCAAACCGTAGAACTAGACTTAGAGAGTATTTTAAGAAATGTGATGAATATGGCCTTAGAGAAAGAAAGGTTCCTAAACCTTGCCCGACTAGATGGAATTGTATGTACGAAAGTTTAGTAGTTGAGTATGAATATAGAAACCCAATTAATGCTACGTTTAATTCTCGGGTAGGTGGTGCGGATGATGATGAAATGCTTACTACCCAAGATTGTACTAATGTTAAAATTCTTTTAGATTTTTAGAACATTTTCAAGTTGCTACAAATGCATTATCTGGGCAATATTATCCTACTATTTCAAACTTTTTAGTTTATATTGCCGCACTAGCTGATTTGTCTGTTGAATTGAGCGAGGGTGGGGATATTTATGAACTTGCTATAAATGAAATGAAACAAAAGTTTAAAAAATATTTTATCCTTATCCCTCCTATTTTTGGTGTAGCTGCAATGTTAAATCCAACAATGAAATTAGGAGGTCCTCATTTTTGGTATTCTAATATTTATAAAGTTTAGATCTTTCAGAAGAGAAAATTACTACACTTGCTTATGCAAAAGCATCAATTAAAATTAATGCTCAAAAGGTTTATAATGCTTATAAACAGGCGTTAGAGTATGCTAGGCCAAATATTCCAACCCATACTTCGTCTAGATCACAATCGTCTAAAAGAGTTGCATGCCTAACAGCTCTTAAATCTTGGACGGAGTTCCGGGGTTCTCAAGGTGATAATTTTGATGAAATTTCGCATCTAAATGAGCTTCAAGTTTACTTGTCACAGGGACTAGAAAAGGAGAATCCAGACGGCTCTTTCAATCTTTTGGAATGGTGGAAGTCAAGGGAAAAATATTTTCCCGTTCTTGCAAGGATGGCTCGGGATGTTTTATCAATTCAAGCTTCAATTGTTGCATCAGAAAGCGCTTTCAGTCAAGCAAGACTACAAATTGGTGATCATAGAGCGGCGATGAGGAAGAGCTTGGAAAAATAGGTGCTTTTTAGAGATTGGATCCACGCGGAAAGAAGAAACTTTGGCATTGCAGAATCACAACCGGGGATAGATGAAGCATATGAAGAAATGATAGCAGAACTTTCTGAGGAATCGGCTTCGCCCGGAAGTGGTGATGAACCAGCTTCATTTCCACCACCACCAACACAACCTCCTCCCAACCTTGACGGATTTATGAGATTTGTTAGAGATACAATGTAAATTATGATGTAACTTGTACATTGGCACATCTTCTTTTAGTTTTTTTCCTTTTAATGGTGGTATTAGTATCTTGTTGTGCTCATTCCATTAGGGGAAGGCAGACTAAGAAAGATATGCCATTTTGGTCAATAAAAATGCTCTTTATCATATCCTTGAATATCTTTTTTCTCAATATTTCTTTGTCTTTACTTCGATATCAATCCTTGAATATATATAACATATAATATATACTACAATAAAATATATACGAGAATATATATACATAACGTACAACCTAAACTACAAGAAAATATATAAGTAATAACATATATACATAATATACAATATATATATATATATATATATATATATATATATATATATATATATATATATATATATATATATATATATATATATATAATATATATACATTATACATAAGAGATATAATATATATACTAATTAGTACAACACATTATACTAATTACTACAACACAATATATACATTATATACAATATATACTAATTAGTACAACACAATATATACATAATATAAATCCATATATATATAATATACAATATATACTAATTACTACAACACACTATATACATAATATACAATATATACTAATTACTACAACACAATATATACATAATATATATCAATATATATATAATATACAATATATACTAATTACTACAACACAATATATACAATATATACTAATTACTACAACACAATATATACATAATATACAATATATACTAATTACTACAACACAATATATACTATACTAATAACTTAGTACACCATATAAAATATATTCTACACTATACTAATATCTACTATACAAGATATTGCCTTAAAAAAATACCTTTCAGGCCCGATAGGCTCGCCAGACCCGCCATGCCTGCCAGACCTGGTACAGGAAGCCCGGGACCGCGAAGCCCGGCCCGTCAGGCCCGTTTAGGCCCGAACCCGGGCCAGAAGACACCCTTACTTTTAACACCGATGAAATTCATAAGCAAATATTTGATTACTACCAAAATTTATTTGCCACAGATCAAACATTGTCCACTTCTAATGTTCAGGTTGCTCCTTCTAATATAATGGAGCAGGCTGACTATCAAATCCTACATGCTATTTTTACTGACGTTGAAATTACACAAGCCTTGAAAGGATTCAAACCTTATAAGGCATATGGTTCGGATGGACTACATCCATTCTTCAATCTCAAATATTGGAATGATGTGGGCCATAAATTTATTCTCTTTTGCAAGCAAATCTTCAATGATAAAGTAATTCCCCAAGACCTCAATTGTACTTATATATGTCTTATCCCAAAGGTCAAGCATGCACACACTATTTAACAGTATAGGCCTATAAGTCTGTGCAACACTATTTATGAATTAATTATTAAAATAATTGTTAACATGCTTAAGCCTCTTCTTTCTAAGATTATAGGACCCACCCAATCTAGTTTTTAACAAGAAAAGAGAGGTTCTCACAATGCTATAATAGTTCGGAAAATTATCAGCCATTTTCGTAAAATGAAAGGCAAAACAAGCTATATACTTTTAAAATTAGATCTTGAAAAGGCTTTGATCGATTAGAGTGATCCTTCATAAGAAAAACTCTTTCTTATTTCAGTATCCCAACCTCCCTTATAGAATTAATAATGTCTTGTATTACTACAACTACGTCAATACTTATCAACGGAACATGTACATCATATTTCAATCCTTCACGGGAAATTCGACAAGGGGATCTTTTATCTTCGTACATATTCATAATATGTAGGGAAATTCTCTCTCGCATGATTAATCATTCAGTTGATTACCTACATTGGCAACCAATTCGAATTTCAAATAGTCGTCCGGATCTTTCCCACATTTTCTTTAAGAACCACTCTTATAACGTCATTCGAAAAACTAAGGTTTTAAGAATCACTCTTATAACGTCAACTCCCATTAGCTTCCTAATCATAACGTACAGTATGTTTATATCCCGAATAATATCATTAATAAACTGAATCGTTATCAAAGAATTTTTTTGGGTACCACTGACATAAAAAATAAATTGCATTTTCTTAATTGGGAGTGAATTACAACACCTACATTACAAGCTGGCGGTCTAGGTATCCAAAACTTGCAAACGAAAAATTATGTCTTGCTACCAAGCCTAGCATGGAGAACGTTTCAGAATCCTCAAGCTCTTTAGGCAACGACCCTCCTAAATAATACCTTCATAAAAAACATAGTTATACTACTTCTTCAATATGGCGTAATATCATAAAGGGTTGGCATCACTGTCAGCGGGGTATCTACTGGAGACTAGGAACAAGAACACATATTAATTTGGGATTTTTACATATACATCCCATATAGCAAACTTTATTACCATTATTGTGCCTTGTTTGGTTATTACCCGCATATTTCATGTTTTCGTTACCAAATATGTACCAAACCATATGTGGCTGATTTTATAGCCTAAAATTGCACCACATTTTAAGGCTCCCAATTAATATTTGATTTTGCCCCAATTAAAGCATCAATCAAAAACGGTAAAAAATCTTAGCCAGCGTGAATCTCTTCAGATTTCAGTTTCGAAAATCACTCATTCTTCTTCCATTTTGTAGTTCTTCCAGATTTCTGTTTCAAAAATCTTTCGTTTTTCTACATCAAATACTGAAAATCAGAATTTACAGCGTGATAGTCAATAAAATTGTAGTTCTTTCAGATTTCAGTTTCGGAAATCACTCATTCTTCTACAATGTCAAAAATTCCGATAATGCTGAAATGTAATGGTTATTGGGATAACTATGGCAGATTCCGAGATTTTGAAGTTGATTCCATTTTGGTTGATGATAATGCAAGCTACGGAATTCTCCAGTCTACAATTGCAGAACAATTATCGATTAATACATCGGATAAAATTGTAGAAATAAAATACATTGTGAATGATAATTGTCCTCCGTTGCAGATAATTGTCCTCCGTTGCACATCGGATATATTCTTGTTTGGTGTAGGAAAAAAAAACAAAAAAAACAGTAGGTGTTGCAGTATTTCCAGTGTGCTCTTAAAATGTAGTCAAATGTGGGTAAATGTAGTTAACGTTTATATGCAGTGTTTCCAATGTGTTTTTAAAATGTAGTCAAATGTGGGTAAATGTAGTTAACGTTTATATGCAATGTTTCCAGTGTGTTTTTAAAATGTAGTCAAATGTGGGTAAATATAGTTAACGTTTATATGCAGTGTTTCCAGTGTGTTTTTAAAATGTAGTCAAATGTGGGTAAATGTAGTTAACGTTTATATGCAGTGTTTCCAGTGTGTTTTTAAAATGTAGTCAAATGTGGGTAAATGTAGTTAACGTTTATATGCAGTTTGTTTGTAGCTGATTTGTAAAAATTACATTACAAATTACAAATCAACTAGACTGTAACTACATATATATCATGTCTTCTAATCACAGTTCCAAACAACACTATAAAATTGCAGACCACATATCAACTACATTGTGACAGACAACATATGCTACATTATAACTACAAGCAACTATACTATAACTAGAGAATTATTGAGCATGTACAATGTAACTACTTTTATACACTGTATTTTTATCACAATTCCAAATAAAAAGTACAATAAACTACATTAAACTACAAAAACTATAATTAACTATAAATTTGAGTCAACAGTCACAGTTCCAAATAAAAAGTACATTAAACTACATTAAACTACAAACACTACAATTAACTACAAATTTGATTCAACAGTACATTTTGCCAATTAACTACAAATTAACTCCAAAAAACTACAATTAACTACAATTTGTATAAACAACCCTAGTATGCAATAATACAGTACATTTAGACAAAAACACTTAAACACCAAACAAACACTTGCATTCTATTTTTTGGCAAAAAATATTAAACTACAACACATTGAGGAGAAAAAAAAGGGGAGAAATGTGGCGGATGAAATTGAGAAAACTATAACACAGTGACTGAATGTGTTTTCTTGAGAAAACTTTGAAGAGGGTTCGGAAATGGCGGATGAAATTGAAGCACTGAGAGAGAGAAAATTGTTTTGTAGAGGATCTGGGACTTTGATGCAACCGTAGGACTGAAAATATGGCGGATGAAACTCTCGATCTGAAACAATGGCAGCCTTCGACAATGGAGGATGACAATGGAGGATGAAATTAAACCAGAGAAATCAGAGAATACTGTCTTGGTAAATAAATGTGGGTGGGGGGTGTAATTAAAAAAGGGGAGAAATGCATCGGTTTTGGTTGGAAGAAAGAGAAAAACGAGTAAAAAAGAAAATATGAAAAGATTTTGTTCCACAAATCAAGCCTCTAATTAATAGTTGATCCTTAAACCTTAAAGATAAATTTTGGTACATAAATTGAAAGGTGGTATACTTAAACGTAATAAACACTAACCTTAAACATGAGTGGTTATAAGGTTTGCTATATGGGATGTATATGTAAAAATCCCTATTAATTATGGTCTGATCCATGGCTTAAGACGGGTACAACTTTGAGATCCATGTTTACAGGTCCACTACCTAAGTCACGTAATACGCATACAGTCTACTGCTCTAAAAATGATATATGGGACTGGACGAATTTTAGTTTTGATATTCCTAATGATATTCCTAATGATATAGCTTCAACTAAAGATTAGAAGCTTTTTATGGTTGGTTCTCCATAGATTACCTACACTTTATTACCTAAACTACATAAGAATTCCTATAAGTTCTCAGTGCTCTTTCTGCCTCTCTAACCAAGAAACAATAAATCATATTCTTCTTCATTGATTTCACGCAGAACAATACTGGAATACCATAGGACTATTAAACATATCCGAAAAAATTCCTCTAAATGCTGCCCCTATTCATTGGTTGAATAAGCTCATAAATTATAAAGGAATTAACTTTCCTCATAAAGTAAATTCAACGACTTCTCTAGCTACAAAGATGCCGTATAACGTTTTAAATCCCTGTGATATTTTAAATCTTGCTATAGAACATGCATACATGGTAAGATGGATTCCTACGAGATTAAATTATTATAAACTCAATAAGCATGGGGCAACTTCTTCAGCAACAGATACTGATGGAATTGGAGGGGTTATTAGAAATCACATGGGTGAGTGGATGGTGGGATTTGTTGGCCCAATTCCTCATGTGCACTCTTTATCTATTGAATTGCAATCACTTATCAAAGGCTTAACTTTAGCAATACAGCTACGAGTGCTACAGATGAAAGTGGAAATCGATGCAAAAGAAGGTAATTACATTATTGGATAGTGAAACCTCAAGGTGTTCTAACTTAATTTTGGATTGCATGTACCTCCTCAGGACACTCCATGATCTAGTATTAGTGTGAAAATACTAGAGGCGACACCTCACGTAGTTATGATTGTATGAATAGTATAGCAAACAATAGCATATGTAATATGATGCATGAGCATCAAAACCATGTATGCGTGTTTTAATATATTAGTTATCTTTAGTACCCAAAAAAAAGTTTCTCTTGGACTCCAATTAAAATAAATGATCATTTCTCTTTATTCTTAATTTACTTAGATTTCACGAGTATCACCAAAGCGGTTGATCTGATGGTAAGCAACTCTCACTTCCAACCGAGAGGTTGTGAGTTCGACTCTCCCCAAGAGCAAGGTAGGAAGTTCTTGAAGGGAAGGATACCGGGGTCTATTTGGAAACAGCCTCTCTACCCAAGGGTAGGGGTAAGGTCTGCGTATATACTACCCTCCCCAGAACCCACTAAGTAGGATTATACTGGATTGTTGTTGTTGTTCACGAATATCACCAAACCTTAGGAAAGAAAGCTCACGCATTTTTTATTTTATTTTTTTGATTTTTCTGCATTCATGCATATCATAAACTACAAAAGCTCATAATAGTAATTTAAAACAAAGTTGGAATATATCAGTGTAATTTGCCTTCTTCGCACTAAACTTAGGACCCTTTTGGACATAGAGTTTACCAAAATATATTTATATTTTTCTTGGCAAATTGGCCATAAAGTTTATCTACTTTTTGGCAAATTCACATGAACCCCAAACCCAAATCCCAATTGGTTTTTGCCCAAAATATCAATATTACATTTTTTTAAAAGTTGCCCCAAATTTTTAGGTTTTATAAAAGAGCCACAATTTATTATTTTGTAACAATACTGCTTCACCTTCTCGATCATTTGATAGCGCATTATGTAATTCATTACTAAAATTATAATTTAATCCAAATTATTTATGTTTAAGACTATGATTTGCGATAATGTAATAAATGTTATTGACAAAGATACTTTTGAATATTTGTGATAGTTTTTAGAACTTATAGGTAAAAATCAAGTTTCATGTTTTTTCAACAAAAAAAGTAAAATATATTTTGAAAGCATATGTCCAAACACATTTTCATCTTCAAACCAGACTTCATTCAAATCATATTTTTCAAAATAAATTTGGGAATCTATAACCAAATCATGGATACAATGACTACATAGTTAACATGAATATTCTATTTATTCAGTGTTCAAACTTGGAACTTCATGCAATGTGAAGGGGCTGCTCAAGTACATTCACAAGAATGGTGAAAAAAACTCCTAACTAATTAATTTGAATACATCACGATTCCGCTCCAACTGTGCAAAGGCAAAAGCTTATTGCAAAAATTTTTCTGCACGAGTCGGTGCCAGAACATGAAGAAAGCGCGGGAAGCAACATAAGCTCCCATGATCAAGCAAAAAGTTGATTAGATAAGAGCTGCAACACCAAATTGTTGCATCTCTCTAAGCCTCCAAATAGGGTGGAAAGCTCCTTCTCCGAGTTCTTCTGCGTCTACTAGTTGCATAGCCCAAGCGTAGTATACAGTGTGAATTGTATCCTAAACACAGCAAGAAATTTTAGCCATACCAGGGTTAAAAATCAGATTCTGAAGTCATAGCTTTGATGATGAGTTACTACAGATTGATCTATAGCAGATTCCGGTGTATCAGAAAACAATGTTAAAATTAAATTGATCTACATGCAAAGGTGGACTTGTACAGATAATTTACCATAGAAAAATAAAGATGTTTCAGCAAATGAATCTTGTCAATGAATAAGCTTTTTAAGTCATCAAATTCAGAAATTCTTAATCGCTGCTTGTTAACAGCAGTAAAGTGTCTCGGCATGACCTATAGGTCACGGGTTTGAGCAGTAGAAGAAGCCACTAATGTTTGCATTAAGTAGGCTGTCTATATCACACCCCTTGGGGTGCGGCCCTTCCCCGGATCCTGCATTCATGCAGGATGCTTTCTGCAACGGGCTGCCCTTTTTTTACTTGTTAACATCTTTAGTTCACATGTAGTAACGTGCTTTTACGTTTGAAGATCACACTAGTTAACATAGAAAAATGACAATCTGACCACAGGGATTGAAGAAGGTAAATTTGACATCAAGAAGTTTGTGCATGATGCAATTCGACACGAAATTCCAAATTGACCAGCAGGGTCAAATAACTTAATAGTCAATGTAGGACATGAGAATAACAATCTAGAAAAGGGGATAAAACTTACCTTTCCCCCTTCTTTAATTGAACCAAGTTTATCACGTATGCAGTAGACCTGTTGCGTTTGGAACTGCGAAAATTAACCAAGATTACTATCAGGGTTTCTCCATCATTCATATACACTATATGCTTAAAGTCATTGTTAGGTACAAAACCTTTTCAAGAGGTGCATTGGTCCAGACATCAAAAAATGAGGAAAGATGCTTACCGCCAACATGAGTATGTGACTGTACAAAAAAGAATAGGGAGAGATGCTTACCGCCAAAATGATTATGGGACTGTCTCCCATCATTTTTGTCTCCCGTACTTCAATGTCCGAAATATGCAAAATCTGCATGAAAAAGAGATAGAAAGAGAGGTTAACCATATAGTAGTATAGTTTAGACATTTATGTGTGATAGAAGCACAGAAATATAGAAGTTGCATTTGTCCAACACCACCCTTTTCTTTTGGGAAGGGGGAAGCACGGAAACTCATTTTCAGTAGGTTATGAGATTCCTAGTAGCACGGGGAGAAACCACAGGAGAGGAAAAGGGAAGCTTGACACTAGAGATACCAATTAGTACCGAACTCAAGCTATTCAACAGCCCCTTAATATAGTATACCCTGGGATGCAAAATGAGAGGTCACAAGTTTCATGCAGAATTTCCAGTTTTAGCATCTTTCCAACGGCGAAAAGTGGAAATCTGGGATGATTTCAAATCAAGGCCACCGGACTATTGCAGAATGCAGAATCCAATACTTAGATCAAGATCAATAAGAAACAGTAAACAGCAGTACGCAGAGTGAGCAAAAACTATAACTACTGACGGGCTATAACCTCCAAATAAACAAAAATAGAGCATATAAAAAAACAATAAAATGGCACCCTACAAAGTTCTAGATTTGTTGAACAGGTTTCAAGACAAGTGAGATAATTCTAGTCAAGGATAAGTGCATGGATCATCAACGTAAATCATCTACAGCAGCAAGAAAAGTGTCTCAAATATTTTTGAAATCCCAAAAAACTCTAGTTCTGTTAAATTTACTAGCTTTTTGTCCTTGTCTGACATGCTCATAGAAATCTATGAGTATGGGTTTGTAACACAGGAAGTTTGAGCAGAGGAGCACACTTCATTTATTGTTACAACCCCCCCCCCCCCCCAAGTGTACTTGCAAAATATCCAAAATGGAAGCTAATACGGTAACTTGCATTTTTCTTACCTTGTTATCAAAAATCATACCCTGGCTATCAAAAGCTTGATGCTCTGCTTTACACCGCTCAATTACCTCTTTGCTGCAATATTTCTTCAATGCCTCTGTATCTCCCTAATGAGCCAGAAAGCAAGATATCGTTGAAAGGAGATGAAAAACGTAAAATACCAAGTATATCAAGATGAGAAGATTCAGCAAGTAGTAAAAGACAATATTGTGCTTGGTTCAAGGAAGGAAAAGGGAGGGTAACGCAAAAAGATGGATCTATTGATTTACTCCTGAAGTATTTATCCGTCCCTTGAGGTTATATTAAATCTGTCTAACGGGCCGGGATGGCCCGTTCCGTTCCGGACGGTGGTAAACGGGCCAGACAGGGGTGGGATTACGGCTGAACGGGCCTGTGCCGGTGGTGTATAGGATACCGGTTAACGGGACCGGTAATGCCTTGTCAAATTTGAACTAGTGGACCGGACCGGCCCATACCGGTTCAAGGGCTTGCTTATTTTTTATTTTTAATGACATTTGACTGTTGACAACGGTCAGCTCCAATTTTGACCGTCGACCAACGGCCTTAATTGCAAGAATAACCCTTTTTGATTTTTTTTTTAAAAATAACACTTATTATTTACTAATTGAACCCTTTGAAAAACTATAAATAGACACCCTGTCATTCTCTCATTCTTCGACTAAATTGCTATCAACTATGTGGTTCTCATTTTCTTTTTTGGAATTTTATTTGTGGTGTTATTTGAAGTTTATTCGTGGTAATGTTAGAATTGCGGAATTCAATTTCAAGACTTCAAAAATCATAAAATGTTCAATTTATTGTGGAATTCGTTGCACTCGTTCCAACTCTTTCTCTTATTAAATATTTTATTTGCATATGCAACTTTTTACATATTAGTTTTTAATAGTAGTTAAATTTTCACGATATGTTTAATGCTGCAAAACGAGTTTGTAATAAGGTTGCTAATCGGGGAATCGGGGAAATAGAAAGAGAGGTGCTACTTCAACTTCTGGTAGTAATATAAATGACTTTATACATGTTACTGAAACATCACCTAATAATAATATAGATTATCAACAATTACAGGAAGATTACGGTATAGAAGATAATGAATTAGAAATTGAATATGAGACACCACCTACACCTAGCAATTTTGGAGTTGGTAGCGGGAGTGGTAGTCGGAGCACTAGTAGTAGACCACATGTGGCCCCGACTCTTGGTAACCGGAAAAGGAGAAGTAAAGTTTGAAAATATTTTGAGGAAATAGATAACTCTAATAGAGTTAGATGCAAAATTTGTAAAGAAGATTATAAACATAAGACTGGAGGAAATTTAGGGGGGACTAGGACACTTTGTTGACATATGATAATTACTCATCTTACAGAATGAGGCTCTAATTCAGATGAAAATCAAGGAACTCTAAATCCTAATACTGGAGTACTTGTGAAATATGATAAAATGAAGGACCGTGAGGAGTTAACAAAAATGATTGCATTGGGTTGTTTACTTTTTTCTTTTTTTTTTTTTGCTTCATCATATTCTGTTATGTACATTGAATGGATTTATAATCATTTATTTAAAGGTATTCCTAGAAGTTAGTTGTAGATCTGATATCATTAGGCTTCATGGACAATATCAGACATACATACGTTATTTATTTGACCACCTTCCTTGTATAGTTTCTCTAACTTATTAGCCATATTGTTAATGGAAATGATTATTTGACAATTACATGTCATTGGATAGGTGATATTTTGAGATGGAATTGTTTTTTATTTTTGAGATATAGATGATATTTATTGTATACAAAAACGAATTATCGCTTTTAAATATGATGAAGATCGAAATCATACTGTTGTTTCAATAAGTATTACTCCATTTGTTTCAATTTATGTGAACTTGTTTGACTGGGCACGGAGTTTAAGAAAAATTGAAGACTTTTAAAAAAGGGGCCCAGAGTATTTCTGTGATTATAAAAGCTTCTCATTAAGGATAGAATTGTAAGTTTAAGCTAAATTATTTTTAAATTTAGAAATGAGTCATTCTTTTTGGAACAGGCCAAAAAGGAAATAGATTCACATAAATTGGAATGGAGGGAATATTATTTCCGAAGCTATTGCATTTTACAATCTCAACAAAAAAGTATAGCGTATGTCTTTTGATAATGCTTCTAACATTGATGTCGCTATTTCACTATTAAAACTACATCTGCAACTACCATTTGATAATATTTTTCATGTTAGGTGTGCATGTCATATTTATAATTTAATTGTTAAAAGTGATCTTGGTTTATTTTCGACTGAGATTACTCATGTTAGAAGAGCAGATGGTGTTATTCAAGAAAATAATAGACAACCTAGAATTAGAAAATTTGAGGCTAAGTGTACCGAACATAACCTTAACCACAGATTCATGCCAAATGAAATTGTTACTAGGTGAAATTATACATACTTATTTTTAAGATATTGCTACAAATAAAAATTGCCTATGACTGAAGTTGCTAATGCGCATTGTACTGATACAACATATATGTTAACAATTCATACTTGGAAGGCAAAGAATGATGTTAAATTTTTGCATAAATTTTATATAGCTACAATTGAGTTTTCTAGAGCTTTTTACCCTACTGTTACTATAGTTTTAGTACATATAGCTGAAATTTCTCTTCTATTCTCTGATATCAAGAAGAAAAATCCAAGGATGCTGTTGAAAAAATGCAAGCAAAATTCAAAAATATTTCATTCCAATTCCTCCTGTTATTTAATTGGTTTTGTTTTAAATCATTCTATTAAGATGTCTAATTGTCACTAACTAATCAATGTTTCACATACTTATATGGAGATTGGACCAACTAAAACCCCAGATATATATCTAAATGATTATTTACAACAATTATATAATTAAGTTATGTCCTATCCCCCACGGTTATGCCCGATTTCAATTGAGGAGAATGATTGGACTATTATGCATATTTAATTGACAATGCTGCTAATGATGTAGGAAATGTTAATCCCACTTTTCATCGTACTACTTCTACTTGAACATCTGCTATTATGGATGAAGATGAAATTCTTAATGGTTTTAATTGTTGGTGTACATTTCATTCCACTCAAACCAGTAGCGGGAACATTGATAAACTGCAATTCGACTTGCAAAAGCAAACGGAGCCTTGCACAAAGGAATTTTCACTGCTGGCATTGTGGCATGAAAATGAAAAACAATTTCATGTTCTTTCGACAATGGCTCGTGACTTGTAAATGCAATTTCAATCGTTGCATCAGAGAGCGCATTTAGTCAAGTAAGACAACAGCTAGAAGACACCCGTAACTCACTGGGAAGCAATTCTTTGAAAGTTCTAGTATGTTTCAGAGATTGGATTAGATTGAAGCGAAGAAATTAAGGATGTGAAGATGTTGATAAATCAAAAGACGAGGAACTTGGAAATATATTAACGAGTGGTAACCCATCTGAATTCAACACTCCAGAAGATGGCCAAGAAGTTCATATTGACTATGAAGAACCTACTAGGGCAATGCAAAATCTTTGAAGTTTGAAGACTATATTTAATAAATCAAATTTGAATTTACCCCTTTTTTCTTTAGTTTAGTCGTCGTTAAATGTAAACTTTAATTTACAAATTTAAATTAATAAAAGAACTTGCAAATTATAAGTTAATTTTTTTCATGTTCATTGTATTATCTTAAATTCTTAATGAAATATTCAAATATAATACTTTATAGCCTTTGAAGTTTTTATTGAAACATTCTTTTTATAAGTTAGTTTTTAATGTTTTACATTTATACTTTAACTTAATATAAATTAAGATTGTTATACAAAATACAAAAAAAAAAAAAAAGACTGGTCCGGCCAATTAGGCCAGGTACTGTTCCGGTTCACTTTTTCACCTGCTAAGACCGGTAATTTAAAACCGGTAGCCGGACCAGTACCAAGAATGGCCGGTCTCATATTCCTCTAGCTCGGACACCGGCCTGGCCCCCTAACACCCATAGGTTATATTGTCAAGACATATACCTTCTCCACTGTGTCCAACTTCGGAGGGGTTTAAAGCTAGATGTGGAGAGGTTGCACCACATTCTTAGTTGTGGACCAAAGAAATGACTAGCCCATACCCTTCGTTTTCTCTCCCATTTTCACCCTCACACAAAATATATTGTAGATGTGTCTATAAGCTTTCCAGACACTGGGTAGTTGTTGTTGTTGGCTATAAGCTTTAATGAACTTGTGCATACTTACTTTGAAGAAAGCTTCAAGAACTGGTCGAATCACTTCTTGAACCTCAGCAACAAATTCAGGTAAAGAGAACGAGCTTCACAAAACATATTTCAAATTTCTTAAACAAGCCAAAAATGATAATGGAAAATCAAGCAAAAGAAGGCTGTAATCATACGGATCTCTGCGGCGAATCTCTTTAAATGACATTGCAGCTGATGATTCTCCCCCCACAGTTTGATTTAAACTGTAACATTAACATGGAAATTATAAGCTGATCTTAAGTTGAACTCTACCCAGAACACAGCATAAAATTTGAATGTGTAGCCATACTCTTGGATTTTGTGAACAATGGGATGATCACTTGTTTCCCATCTCTCACGAATATCTTCTGCAATCTGTCATTCGGCACATAAATATTTGAGATAACTTCATATTAAATAAAATCCAGATTTACTACATCTGCTCTTAGCTAAAAGTTTTATGCTAAAGAATATTCACCTATAAACACATACCAGATCAAGCCATGTATATCCTCATTGGATCAAATATAACAGAGGGAAAAAATTGAATGAAAATTATTACCAGCAGAAAAGATAAAATTCTACTGAGAATATGAAAGTACCTCCTGGCTTCTTGTTACAACAGGTTCACTCATGCCAGTGAAGCGCTTAAAAAGAGGGTGACCTTGCATCTGAGAATAATAAAAACTCATGGAAAATAAGGATTACAAAAGGTAAAAGACAAGTTCACCTGCATTTCAACAAGGACTACTAAGTAAGAAAATTACTTTATCCTTGAATGCCTCCCATTTCTTATTCCATTTCGATTGCTTTGATGGTAAGACAGCAACATCAGTCCTTGTGCTTCTCTCAAAGTTTGCTGAAGTTTCTTGCGTGGGAGCAGAATATTCGAGGCGCTTTCTCTTACCTGGAGTACCTTTCAACTCATCCAATATGATGCCATATCCCTTCTTGGCTAAGTCAATAGGCTTCGCTTCTTTAATTTTCAGGAAGGCTGGTGACACTTTTGATGATAAGGATGAAGCAGCAGACTTAACCTTGTTATAAACTGATTCTGCACTATCACTGGAACCAGATTGCTGCTGTTCCTGTTGATTTTTTGCTGATGCAGACTCACTACTCACATGGGTAGTTGAACTAGAAGTATGTGAATGACCGCTTGATCCTGGAGCTTCTTGCTTCCCCATCCCAAAACTTTCTTTGACCTAAATACAAATCAGGGTTAACTATCATCTCTTTAAAGAGTTGACCATAATTGGGAAATGTGCTAAGAAGAGCTAGGTGAAAATTTACCAACCTCCTCTTTAGTAGCAGAAATTTTTTCCTCCACATTGGAAAAAACCTACAAGATAAATTACATGAACTCAAAAGACAGTGACTAGAATTTAATAGTTTTGAAAGAACTTTCATGATTCGGAGATTGAAAGATCAATATCAAGAACTCAGCTACCACATAAGAGGAAGATACCATTAGATGGAATAGTGACAGGAAAAAGCTTCACAGGATAACCTAATATAGAAATTCATGTTTTGCTGCATAGCAGTGCCTGGTGCTTGACACAGGATAACCTATGTAGAAGACTTTATTGCAAATAATAATATTGCTAAATCAAAGGGGCAAAACCCATGTACAAAAGGATCCAGCATGTGTAAGAGATGATACATCTGTGAAACAGACGTTGGAATTGTGAGTCACGACTTGCCTATTTATTCTGTAAGGCTGTGAAGGAGTTGTGAGACATGCTTTTCAACTTGCTTTTTACTAAATAAAAGGGAAAAAACCCAATATACAAGAGGATCCAGCATGCGTAAGAAATGACACATGTGTAAAAACAGAAGCGGGAATTGTGAATCACCTATTTATTCCCTGGAAGGCTGCAAAGGCATTATAGGAAATGTTTTTCAAATTATTTGTAACAGAGAGGCCGTGCACAAATCTCTAGAAGCGGCCTATAGCGGCTGACATGGAGAAAAAAGGGAAGCTCAATCGCAAGATATGGGGAACTGTACTAGCATGTATTATATAGACAAAGTCACAAAATGAAGTAGAAAGAAATTAAGGCTGTTCGCAAAGTGTATATACTCCATTATACATTGAAAGCAAAATGACTAGTTAATCTAACTTGTTGGTGCAATTAAAAGTTTGTAAAAGATGCAATGACTGGACTTCATTAGCTCCATTCATTTTTTAAGGGGAGACGGAGGTGCTTTTTTACTTATTGCATTCACTGGATCCCCCTTAACAACAACAACTACCCAGTATACTCCCACCAGGTGGGGTCTGGGTGGATCCCCCTTAACAAAAAAGTTAAATATTTTATCAGAAAAAAGGGCAACGGATTAACAAGAGTTAGCTTGGGATACCGTCCAAATACCTAGAATAAGCTTTGCACAGCCATGAACAGCTGCTAAAACAGTCTTGAAAAAAAACACATGCTTGACAGCATTCATTTTGGATAATCTCATTCATGATTCAGCAATCAAATATTAGACCAGCACCAGAGAGACTGACGGAGGTTGCACTGTTACCTTTTTTGCCGTAGCTTCAGCCTCTGTCCAAACACCATCCACATGCTTGTAAAGCTGCTCAGTTGTCTGCTTCGTTCTGCATTCGCCAGTTCACCATTTCAGGGTCCCCATTGGATGTTCTGCCAGCCTTGACATACAACAGTATGTCTCAGCCCCTAAAGGAAAAGGCTAAAACTACTATAAAATATGTTTACAGGAAATCTAAAAGACACCTTGTTTTAAGATCCTCCTTCACCCCTTTCAACTCCTCTGCTTTCTCCTTCAGTACCTTGACTGACTGTTGGAATTCTTGATTTCTGCAGCCATAAGCATAGAGGAATAAGCCCAATGACACCCCTAATAAAGCATTAGCGTAAAAAGATAAGAGAGGGCGACACAAACAGTTAAACTTTTAGTAGTCATAACACTGAGAAATAAGTGCATTCTCTACCTTCTCACTTCTAAAGATACCAACATGTCCACATAGTCCCATACCACCCACCCCAAAAAAGGGAAAGAAAGAAAAGAAAAAAGAAATGCTCAGAATCAGGTTACTCATACTGCATTTCAACAGATCTTCTAAAGAGTTTAGTGCAGCAAAAGTTTAGAACCGTGCACCAAATATGTTCAGGAGAATCAACTACTACTCATTAACAAATTTAGAGTAAAAAGTTGCCATCAAAGTGCTCCATATGAATAAAGTGGCACGAGCATAGCAAAATTTGTCCAAAAATTGCAACTCCTGGAACGAAATGAAATGAATGAAATTTGAAGAGAGGATTAAGGCTAGGAAGATCATTAATGGCAAAAAAGTGAAATGGAGTACAATATGACAAAAGGAGATAACAATACTACATTGTTCTATAGAATAGCCGATGCTTGTGGGATATAGTCGATGCTTGTGGGACATAAAATTACATTGAAAGGATTACGATTAATGGCTTCAAAGTTTCATAGGAGAGGGACATTAGAGAAGGAATAATTCTATAAATGCAAGCATTTGTACATTGAGAGGGAGATTTAAAACCACAGCTGAATAAAGTTCCCTTTCGAACTATTAGTTCTGATGAAAGGAAAGCGCTTGCAAGACCTTTTATCATGGATGAAATGATGGAGGAAATGAGGATTTGTGGGAGAGACAAGGCACATGAACCTGATAGTAAACCTAATTCAGATAGTTTGCATCTTATCAAAAAAATGAATGGATGACTTTCATATGAAGCAACTAGCCCTTTACTGAGTACGCATGCAAACAGGGATTATGAAGAAAAAAGACGACTTCACGAGATTCACTGGCTTCGCCATTGAAAATGGCTAGGTTTGGTTGAATATGTGGCATTAAGATGCAATCTATGTCCATTGGTGTTAGCTATTGCTAACGATTGGATGCAATTGTGGGCTTGCAGCTGACATGATTATAGAAGCCATTCAAAGAATTACTGGAAGTTTAGCTCGTGAAGAGCTATTCAGACTGACTATCCAAGGAAGTGGAAGTGTCCAAAAAGATGTTTTAAAGTTACACTGAGAAGGAATGTGGGAAGGCTAGGATGATATAAGAGGGTCTGCATGTATATTTTCATAAAACTCTTATTCCTTATGTCTTTACCTAATTGAGGAGATAAGAAGCGAGGGTAGAAAAAGATTTTAATTCTAAAGCACCGAAGAAAGTTTCAACTTTTACATGGGTGTGTCACTGGGAAGAAACAGAAGAAACAGATTTCTTTAAGTAGGAGAATTATGTGTCAATGGCTCCGAGCATATGTTGTTAACTTGCTGTAACACTATAGAGTAGCTTCATAGTATTTGGCAGCTGAGTTCTCTCAATGTAACGTTGACTGGGTAGCGGGAACCCCAAAGATAGTGTTGGAGACTATGGAAAGATGGAGAATTGGGGAGTAAAGAGGCTTGCACCCAAGCGTCCGTTATGCTTTTTCTGGAACATTTGGAACCAAAGGAACTGGAGGATGAATCCAAGCACACTTAATACATATAAATATCTCGTTTTTATCCATATATACTTAGGCGTGAAGAATTCCTTTGTGTAGATAGATGGGTAGGCTTTAAGGGAGATCAAAGTACCTACATACCCCAATTTTTTTATATTTGTGGCGCACCTTAGCGAATTAATGAAATGATGTCTGATTTATACAAGAAATATCCTAATAGCAACTCCTCCAACCATGACTTTGAGCTAGATATAGCAAGCCCAACATTGATCATTACAAAATGGAACTTCTAACTTGCACCCAAGGATGTGGCCTAGCGGTCAAGAAGTGGAAAATGAATGTGACGACCCAAAGGGTCATCACCTGTATTCTTATCCATTTCGTGCTTCCGAAACCTTAAAAACCTCATTTATAGTTGCCTCGATTTGTGTGCGCATTCCAGGTGCGTAGCTGGAAAGTTTAAATATGAAATTTTGTGAAAAATGCTAAGCTTTGATATTAAAGTAATAAATTTGACTTCAGTCAACATTTTGGGTAAACGGACCCGGACCCGTGATTTGACAGTCCCGGAGGGTCCGAAAACATAGGACCTAGGCATATGCCCGGAATCAAATTCCGAGGTCCCAAGCCCGAGAATTGAATTTTTGAGTAAAATTATTTTCTGAAAATAATCAAGGAAATTGGAAATGAAAATTGCTTAGAACGTGTTAGTATCGGGCTTGTATTTTGATTCCGGCGCCCGGTACAGGTCTCATATGTAAGTTAAGATATTTCTATAAAGTTTGGTTGAAATCGGATGTCGTTTGATGTGTTACTAGCTTAAAGTTCTAAATTTGAAAGTTGATGAAGTTTGGAGAAAAACTTTTGATTTTGAGGCTTGATTTAGTGTTTTAGATGTTATTATGGCGATTTCATCGCACGGTTAAGTTCGTAGGATGTTGTTGAGTTAGTGCGTGTGTTTGGTTAGGAACCCCGAGGGCTCGGGAGTGTTCCGGAGGTGTTTCGGGGTGGTTTCAAACTTGCAAAAAATTGCCGATTTTGACTTCAGTAGTTGCAGGTCCATTTGTTCTTCACGTTCGCAACGCCTCTTCCGCGTCCGCGAAGCTCTAAGTTTTTCCTTCATCGCGTTCGCACCCTTGCCCTCGCATTCGCATAGAGTTATTTGACCTCGAGGGCTCAGTCTTCTTTTCCTCTTCGTGTTCGCATGCATGTGACCGCGTTCGCATAGCCTTGCATTGTTTCCTCATCGCATTCGTGTGGCAGCCTATGCGTTCGCATAGAACAAATTTCTGGACCCAGCCTTTTACTCTACGTGTTCACATTCCCCAGCTCGCGAACGCGATGGTCAGTAAGTGCTACCCTTCGCGAACGCGACCATCATGTCGCGAACGCGAAGGGCAATTTTGCCCAGTTATATTTTTAATTACAGAACAGTGTTATTGCGGGATTTTTCACAAGTTTTCACGAGCTCTTTCTTCTCCAAGGTCCTTAGGCGTCCATTTGCTTTCTTTCACCAAAACTTCGTGGGTTAGTAATCCTTAACTCGTTTCCTTCATTTTTCATCAAAATCTAATGAATTCCAAAGCCTAAAACATGTAATTTAGGGTAGAAAATTGGGGGTTTGGGTAGAGTTAGGGCTTTTTGAATTTTCTTGATTTAGACCTTGTTTTTTGATTAAAATTTGAAAACAAATTATATATATGCTCGTGGGTGAATGGGGGATTTGATTTTGGTATGAACCCCGTGCTTTGACCAAGCGGGCCCGGGGTCAATTTTTAAATTTTGGAAAAAATGATCGGAAAGTTATAATTGAACATAGGAATTGGTTTGTTTAGCTCTTATTTATGGTATTGAGTCATTTAAGCATAGATTCGATTGGGTTGGAGCCGGATTCGAGAGGGAAAGTGGTGATTGTGGATTGATTTGACCGTGGAAGTTGAGGTAAGCGTCTGGTCTAACCTTAGCTTGAGGGAATAGAAGTTGAGTGTTACTTGCTACTTGCTAATTGTCAAGTGCGATGTATAGGCATGGTGACGAGTATCTATACATTGGTGTCTAGCATGACCGTGAGTGGTTATATTGCGAATATTTTGATCTTTGTTATAACTCCCATGCTTAATTGATGATTTCTATATGTTGTAAAGAGCATGTGAAAGGAATTGTGATCTTTAAACTTCGAAATAATTAAATCCTTGGAGCATTGGCTCATGTGATAATGTGAACTATGAGATGAAAATGAAAGAAAGAGAAAAAGTTATTTGTTTCCTTGCCAGGACGTTTTGTTGTTTTGTTGATATTCTCCCTTGCCGGGACGTATATACTTGCACTGTTGAATTCCCTTGCCGGGACTGTTGTCATGATCATTGTAAGCTGCATATTTAGATATTATATTGATCGGGTTGCACGCTGCAACAGATATATTATATTTATTGGTTCGGGTTGCACGCTGCAACATATATATTATATTTATTGGTTCGGGTTGCACGCCGCAACAGATATTATATTGGATCGGGTTGCACGCCGCAACAGATATCATATTTGGATCGGGTTGCACGCCGCAACAGCTATATGTATATGGACCGGGTTGCACAGCGCAACAAAGTTAATTGATAAGGGATCGAGGTGCGCCGCAATAATAGTATGATAATGTTGTTCTTTATGTTGTTTTACTGATTTTCTGTTGTTACTTGATTTTATGGTGATGTCATTGATTCTCTTGCCCTAATTGCTTTGTAATTGTTGCTTGGGTGAGAAGAGTGTAAAGCACGAAGGGTGATGTCGTGTATTATTTTGGTGAGAGAGTGTTAAAGCACGAAGGGTGATGCCGTACATTTATTGTTGTTAGTTATGATTCCTTGTTATCAGTTTGAGTGCATTAATTGTCTTATTCCACAATTACTATGATTCTTTATGTTGGCATTTTCCTTTATCATGCCACTAGTTATTATTGAATTCATGCTATAACTGCTACGTGTTTATGTGACTTAATTGCTACTTGTCATTTAGCATACTAAATATTAAATTGCATGTTTGCTCCTTAAAGTCCATAACTAATTGCTACTTGTCATTATTTGTTTTCCTCAGTGAATCGTAATTATTGTGTACTTTGTTGTCTTATGAATTTGCATTAATTGTTGCGGTTGTTGGAGTAATTTCACTAGCAAGAACTATTAATATATAAAAATGGGAGCGGGTGGTACGCCTACCACGAGATATGAGAAATGGGATCGAGTTGCACGCCTTCAACGAGATGAAATTGAAAATGAAAGTTGCCTTTATTTCTCCTTACCTGTGTTGGAAGTTAAATTTACAGCTTCCTTATTGTTCTTTGATATTATGATCATCTGCCCCTCCCGCAACATGTTCCCCTCCCCCTGCTCTAATTGCTTATTATCTGTTTACTTTTTCGTCATATATATTATATAACTGCACAAGATTATCTAGAGTCTGGTCCTAGCCTCGTCACTACTTCGCCGAGGTTAGGCTAGACACTTACCAGCACATGGGGTCGATTGTGCTGATACTACAATCTGCACACTTTTGTGCAGACCCCAGTGTTGTAGATTTCGGACCGCAGTGAGATTGCTAGATCTTGTTCATCAGGCGATTCGAGGTAACCCTGCAGGCATTCGCAGGCCCTGATGTCTCCTTATATCTACTTTCCTGTTTCTTACATGTATTTCCAGAGAGAGTGTTATATTTAATTCTTTCGGACCTATATTTGTAGAATTCTTAGACCGTCTGTGAAACTGCGATACCAGGTCCGGGTAATCGAGACTCAAACAGTTGTTCTGGGTGTTCATGTTCAGATAATTATTGTTCTTCTTCCACTTATGTTAAATTCCGTTGTTTAAATTTTATATCTTCGTAATTGTTAAAGAATATAAAATATTAAATCGTTCAAATAATTAGCTTGCCTAGCTCACATTATTAGGCGGCATCACGACTTCCGAGGGTGAAAATTTCGGATCGTGACAGTGAACAGGTTGAATCTCAACGGAGGCAGAAACAACTAGGTTATTTCTTCCAATCTGCCTAAAACAGAGTTACCCTATACCTACCATAATGGGAGGTAGCAGGTACACGGTAGCATTAGTCGACCATGTGCAAGCTAACCCAGACTCTACTGTCCTTCAAAAAAAGGAGCATTTAATTCTCAGTTTTAAAATTTCTCAGCTTGCACAAAATCCCTTTTTTCTTCTTTACTACCATTATCCAAGAAAAAATTGGTAAAGCTACAATCTTTCAACTTAAAAAAAGATAACTAAGTAATAGCTACAGCATTGAAATAAAAAGCAATACAAGATAGCAAATAGCAAATACCTATCAACTTCGCCTTTAACCTTCTTGGAGAACTCATTGAATACCCCAAAATTACGAATGCCCAGATAATGCAAATTTGTTGCAACTCTACCATAAACCACCTGTACAAACACAAAAATTAAAAAATAAGAAACTATGTTAAAAAAGCAAACAAAAGCCATTAAACACAAATTCAATTGCTTCACAATCAAGAAAGCAAACACCCCCCCCCCCCCAAACAAGTACCTGTTGTGGTGCTAATATTCGGCGGAAAATAGGCTGTTTAGAGATAAACAAGTCCCGCACAAGCTTTCTGCTGGTCATTTGGATCCCTTTTCCTGTTATTGTGAAAAGAAGATACAACGTTTCTTTGTGTCTTAACCTACGAAGGTCTGTACTCTGTAGTAAGCTCCGTCTTCTTCTTTCCTGCCCTAATGGGAGAATAGGGGTTTGGTCCGCACGATAAGCACCAAAAAGGGACTAGTATAGAATTTTATTTAGAGTTAATCTTGTTAAAGTTTGAGTCTAAGTCATTTTTATGTCTTACCCATTGTAAATTAATCCAAAATTTAATAAGAATTTTTTTTCTCTCTTTTTCTGCAATATTGCTCTTGTTCTTTTATTATTTCATAACACGTTATCAGCACGAGACTCTAACTAATTTGGTAAAAGTTTGGGATTTAGCATAATGATTGTAAGTTGTTCCATAAACTTACTTCATGATTAAATTCTGGATTTAAGGTAAGTAATTTACTTTTTTCTTTCAAATTCTTGAAATTCTACGATTTGACTTCATATACAAACAAAGAAAACAAAGTTTGATTATAACTCTAAAGGAGTTTGTAAGAAATTATAATCACGTGAAGTGGTAAAAGTTATATGCATTGACATGATTAAATTCATGTATGATTGTGGGCAAAGAATTGGAAACTCGTCCCATTGAATTTGCCCCATTCTCATTCCCTTAAGAGAATGTGATCGCAGCATGTGATAAGTGAAAGAAGACAAAATTATTGCCGTGAATGTATCAATGGATGTGGACGTGACAATAGACGAAATTATAATCGCCATCATTGTGATAATGAAGATAATAAGAATTCTCAAAATATTCCTTCACTGTGTGAAAGTAATTTGTCATCAATTTGACAATATGAGATTTTATAAAGCACATATAGATGATTATGGTTCATCCATGATGTGGGTGTGACAACATCTAATTTATGAATACATATTCATTCTTGGAAGAATATGAACGTGCTAGTGGTAGTGAATATACAACACTCGCCTCTAGAAGGAGGTTTGAGATGATATAAGAAAATAATGTCATTATTATGACATGAATGGTCATTGATCACATACTTATTGCGTGCCAAGATATTTTGGCAATGTAATTATTAAAGGACAACAATAATGCAAGAAAGATATCTTGCATATAATTTTGACCATAATCATAATAGTATAACTTTCTCTTTGAAAGAAATATTCACTATATGGATATTGATTAATGTGTGATATTACCAAATTAATTGAGAACTCTGTAAGAGCCAATTATACTATTTTGGAGAAACACAATTGATTACCAATAAGGTATTGTGTTGTAGTAAGTCTCAAAGAAACTTATTCAGTTTCCAAAGTACATGCGAAAGTGGTTGATTATATTGAGATAATAAATAAAGGAAATATTTGATATCTTCTATTACTACAACTTGTAGCGGGATAATCTGTATATGAAAAGATACCCGCTTTATTCTCCACTTTGTACTACACAAATAAAAGAATGCCACAATAAAGTAGAACTTTATTGACATAAAACTCATATCATAATAAACTTTGAGTTTATTGATATCCAGTTGACATAGCTGGTTTAGTCATATTAATTAAAGTATGATGTGCAAAAATAAACGAGAATCTATATGGGTAAATATTAAAGAACTAGAAAGATCTTTACGAATTCTCTTAGGTTGTTTGTTCTCGCTAATTGATAGACCAGTTAAAATTGGGATTGAATCCCATGAATGCTGGAAATATCAAAGGTGAATATGGGCCCATTCATCTGCCATGTATACCACATAAGATGCATCTATGAGATGGTTACATGTGCGATTATTATTAACCTGCAACTTGGTCGGTGCTTGCGAGGTAACTTGCTCAGTAATTTAATTTCGAGCATAATTTTTAGATTTTCTATTCAAGAAGTTAATCTTGATAAGTTGGTTTGCATCACGACTAGTTTAGCAAAATAATTTATTGAGTGCCTCCACTTAATAGCTTAACTATTGCTTATGAGAGCAAAGTTATCTGTATCAGTTTGATATACATTATATACGAGTATATTATATTCTCCCCTCACAAGTGGTTCAGGGTCAGGAACCAAATAATTCCATCTCAATATTATTAATGTGCGGTGTATATTTTGATTAACACCATAAAGCACAAATATGGGTTCTCAAAGTTGAGAAAATAAGTTAGTTTTTCTAACATGAGGGGGAGACATGATAAACAATTAAGAAAACGTTACGTGGAATGAATTATCATTTGTATATCTAGATCCTCGATTACGATAATATGAACTTGAAGTTCATAAAAAGAAAATTCGTTTGCAATATATTGCAAAGCATGCCATAAGCATTTGCTGACCCAAAGAAAGTAACTATATTCTCATTGCAAATGCTCATATTAAGTCATAGAAGGACAAAATCTATGGTACACTTAAAACATATAGACAAATCGGTTTCAAATAAAACTTCTTGATAAAGAAGATGAGCAAATGATCAAAGTGATCATAATAGAGGAGGCAAGTGATCTAGAAGATCACATGACATAACACTTCATAAAATCTCATGAGAGATTCAGGTACATGAATATATGAATGAAAAGATCTATATGTTATGTCTTTATGAATATTTATTGGAACTGATATAACATGTTTGTCGACGACATCTATCATAGCGCTAAGTATAGATGAAGATCTTAAGTCTATCGAATATAGACACAAAAGTATTGGCCAAATGGAAGAGATACAATTCAAGTATAATTGACTCCACATGAAAGGCGTGTAATTTTGGACCTGTAGTTCAAATACTTGAAAGTATAAAGTCAATGGTATGTGTAATCAGTTTTCGATATCTTATTTGTCTAGCATGACATGAAAACTTGATATGCATCTAAAGTCTATAATATGGCTTATATGACCTAACTTATATGACAATCCATGAAGGATTTAAGTCGCTTGAAGCATCTACAATTCTTGTTCTTGAGGTACCACTTCCTCAGTGCAATTTATGCACAAATGTATCTTGCTATAACTTATGGAGATATTGAAGAGTCATTCCACGATATTTGTGAAGACATTATATATCTATCACGAGTTATGATTTAAAGGTGCAAATATTCATTATAGTTAATATGGCCGATTTATTTATCAAATCTCTACCAACGATCTCTTGAAGATGGTGCACAACATTGGAATGCGAAGGCTCAAGGATGTGAATTGATGCTCTCTTCAGGGGGAGTTAATGCGTGTTGCACTCTTTTTCCCTTACAAGGTTTTGTCTCACTGGGTTTTCCTTGCAAGGGTTTTAACGAGGCAACCAATAGGCGCATTTCTAAATATGTGTACTCTTTTTCTTTTCTAGAATTTTTTTCCCACTAGGTTTTATTTTAGTTAAGGTTTTAACGAAGCACATTACTTATTGAGTAGACATTAAAGGGGGAGTATTAAGAATATAATTCTATTTAGAGTGAATGTCTATCTTGTTGAGAGTTATACTTTGAGGCTAAATCATTTTTCCTCCTATAAATAGATGGGTCTTACCCCATTGTAAATCACCCCAAAATTCAATAAGAATTTTCTCTCTCTTTTTCTCTGCAATATTGCTCTTGTTCTTTTATTGTTTCATAACATCCTTCATTTTAATTTACCTGTCATAGTTATGCAATTTTAAAAATATTCAAATTTAAATTTTAAAAAAAAATTATGGTATTAAATATGCCAATATTCTATAAAATTTGTATAGTTATAAAACTTTTCATCAAAAATTAGATTAATATTTTAAGGTTAATTTTTTTTTAAATGTAAAAACACGTATTTTTTTTTTAAAGAATAAAAAAAGTGTATCAGTTGAGGGAGTATAATTTCATGAGGATTTTTTTTAGTAAATCTCAGTTCACTTGATAAATTACTCCTCCTATTTCGAAATTCGAACGTCGGTTTTCCTATACTGTATAATTTTTCGAATTTCATTTTTTACTTTCTATAGCATTAGAGTAAACTACACTATTAGTATGGCATTATATTTAATTGGTTTTACAATATGGGATTCACCCTTGTATTTGTGTATGATTCTTATAATATATATATATATATATATATATATATATATATATATATATATATATATATATATATATATTTATATATATATATATATATATATATATATATATATATATATATATATATATATATAGATAGAGAGAGAGAGAGAGAGAGAGAGAGAGAGAGAGAGAGAGAGAGAGAGAGAGAGAGAGAGAGAGAGAGAGGTGATAAGCATTAAGTGATATTGAAATATATGAGTTATCTGCAATCCACCATAGTATAAAGGATATTTAGACTAAGTCCCCTTACTAACTGAGAAATAAAGAAACCATGCACTTTGATTCATTAACTAGTAATGTATTTTTTTCGACCGATAACATTATACTCGTTGAAAAATTTTCAAATATCTTATGTTGATATACGGGCTTGTAGGGTTTCCCTGACCCAACGGAAGGCCTCCTAACGGACGATTTAACTTTGTAATGGTCATCTAGACACCTCTTATTAGTAGAGGTGTATACTTAAAAGAACGTACCTAATTTGTTATAAATAAAATGATTTGCACAATGACAATCGATGTTACTCACATTTTAAATTATTTAGTTAGAGCCCGTTTGACTTAGCTGATTTAGAATAGCTGATAAGCATTAGGTGCTGAAAAGCACTTTTAAGTACTGAAGTTGATTTAAAAAATAAGCAGTTACGTGTTTGGATAAAAGTGTTGAAATTAGTAATAAGCAGCTGAAGAATCGGGTATACGAAGAGTTTTTTTTAAAAAGAAGTATTTTAGGGATTGAATAATAAATATTTTGGTCAAATCTAAAGTGCTTATAAGCTGAAATTTGATAAGCTGGGGGAGACCTACTTATGACTTTTGGCTTATTTTTGACTTATAAGCACTTTTAATTTTATCAAATGTATAGATAAGTCAAAAAATACTTATAAGCCAGTTTAATCAGCATATAAGCTTAGCCCTCTTAATTACAAGAACGTGAAACAAAAAAATTACCAATTGAAGCAGCAATATTTTTCAAGGGATTTCTTTCTTGGAAACCTCCAAAAATAGTTGAAGTTTAAAAAATCAATTTTTTTTTAGAAAATAAGCTAGTACCAATATACGCGCGATGTGCACACAAATCATGTGAAATTGTGACGTAGATTATTTGAATCATGCGTATAACCTTAAAATATAAATCTCTTAAATAAAAATAATATAGCATTATTAGATATTAATTAAGAAGAAATATATGAAATTATTATTCAAATCTCGTAGTAGACAATGTATTTTTCCTATATTTGCATCAATCTATCCCTTGATTTTAGCACTTGTATTTCGTTTCGCTATCAATATTAAAGAATACTAAATATGTGACGACCCAAGGGGGTCATCACTTATTTTCTTACCATTCCATACTTCCGAGGCCTTGAAAATTTCATTTGGGGTTGCATCGATTTGTGTGCGCAGTCCGGGCGCGTAGTCGGAAAGCTTAGATATGAATTCTGTAAGAAAAGTGCTAAATTTGATATCAAATTGAATAAATTTGACTTCGGTCAACATTTTGGGTAAACGGACCCGGACCTTTGAATTGACGGTCCCGAAGGGTCCGTAGGAAAATATGGGACCTGGGTGTATATGTTAGATAATACGCTTAACGCTAGAGGGGGGGTGAATAGCGTTATAATAAAAATTAGCGTAAACTTGCGAAATTTAAAAATTGCAGGAAATAAATAAGTGCGATAAATAAGAAAGAACGCACCGATGTATTCTGGTTCACCACAACCCGTGGCTAGTCCAGTCCCCGAGAGACTCTCTCGAGATTTTCACTAACTTGTCAAGCTTACGGGTGCTTAACAAACCTTTACAACTTGAGGACACAAGCCTCAACACCTTTGCTCGGAGATACAACACTCCAAGACTTCAACCAAGGAAACACAAGTTCCTTCTTACAACAAGAGAATAACAATTCTCTTCAAGTGTACAATACACTAAGCACTCAAACAAGACACTCCTTAATGAGTAGATATGAGTAAAAGAATACGCTCAAGATCGCAATAACTTTAGACAAGAATTTGGCTCTCAAAAGCTTATGAAATGAATATAAAATGATAAGCAATAAAGTATGCAAGCTTTAGCAATTGTATGATCAGTTGTTGTGTGTTGTTATGCTCAAAAGACTGAATTGAAGCTGTATTTATAGTTGAAAAACCTTGTATTACCGTTGCCTAATTGCCAATTAAGAACTGCTGATTTTACTCTGTGACAATCGGTTGTCAAGAAGCCACAATCGATTGTTTGCCAATCGTTCCAAAAATCAATCCAAGATTTTACGCTTAACAATCGATTATCTAAGATCAACAATCGATTATTGGCAACGTTCAAAAAATCATTTCCAGATTTTACGTAAAACAATCGATTATACAAAATCAATAATCGATTATTCAGCAACGTTCAAAAAATCCTTTCCAGATTTTAATTTCAACAATCGATTATAGAATATCAACAATCGATTACCTGACGGTATTTGAAAATATTTTGGCAACGGTTAGTTATACAATCGATTATACTAAGTTAACAATCGATTATATATCAGACTTGAAAAATCAATTTAGACACTGCCTCGTGACAATCGATTGTTATATATTCACAATCAATTATTTAATAGCTTTGAAAAAGTCTGGAAGACACTGCCTCAACACAATCGATTGTCATATGTGCACAATCGATTATTTTGTGACTTTGAAAAATCTGATGGACACTGTCTCTTCACAATCGATTGTCATTAACTTCACAATCGATTATTTTGAGCGTTGAAAAACTGCCTCAGCACAATCGATTGTCATAAGGTTCACAATCAATTGTCATGCAGATTTGAAAAAATCTGATGCTCACTGCCTTAACACAATCGATTGTCATAAGTTCACAATCGGTTGTCAAGCAGCTGACTTAAACATAATCGATTATCATAAGTACATAATCGATTATCTTAGTCCAGATTTTTGAGGCATGTTTAAAAATCATTTTGACTTAGGTAAATATGCATTATTTAAAATCATTTTGCTCTAAGTTAAATATGCATGATTTAAAATTATTTTTACGAGAGAAGCCAAGTCTTGAGTTTAAGTTGTCGGATCAAGATCATAATTAAATACCGACTCATATAAAACTTAATCTCGATCTTTGTCTTGTGCTTGAATCTCGTTATATATCAATTTTGCGTTCGTGCTTGGATCTCGTCATATGTCAATTTGCGCATAGTTTGTCATTCATCAAAACCTATAAATATGAACGCACGTTTAGTATAATGCCTTGAGAACGTGTTTCCAACAATTTCCCCCTTTTTGATAATGACAAACTTTAATCGGGATATGCATATTAAGCAATTCATAATGACGATTCAAGACAAGAAAAGATATGCAACAAGTATATGGATATGCAAGTTGTTCCCCCTCAATATATGAATTCCCCCTCAATTTATGCCAATAAGTATTGAGAGTGCATACCCGTTATCTTTCCCCTTTTGCCATTAGCAAAAAAATATGGAATAATTAGAAAAAAAACTTGGTTATTTAAAAAGAACGCGATTTCAGACATAATAACACAAATAATGTCAAGACAATCGATTATTGATACTGGATAATCGACTATATAAAAGAGAAATCGATTGTTCTGTGCGTCAAGTTTTATAATTCCCCCTGCCTTTAGGGCGATACTTGCAAAAATACGTTAGACATCTCAGACGTTCAAGTTAGAAAACATGTGAAAGGGAAAATGCAATGCATGACTTAGATCAACATGGAGTCAAGGATCCCGAGTTCACTACGAATTCGGAAGAAGGACTCTTTCTCTAAGGGCTTTGTAAAGATGTCGGCCAATTGATCTTTGGTTTCAACAAATTCAATTTTGACATCGCCCTTGAGAACGTGATCTCTAATAAAGTGTTGTCTAATTTCAATGTGTTTTGTTCGCGAATGAAGAACGGGGTTCTTCGTCAAGCATATGGCACTAGTATTATCACATTTAAGAGGGATATGATCAAGACTTAGGCCATAGTCCAAAAGTTGTTGTTTCATCCAAAGGATTTGAGCGCAACAACTCCCCGCGGCTACATATTCAACCTCGGTTGTGGACAACGCAACACTTACTTGTTTCTTACTAAACCAAGAAACGAGAGAGCTACCGAGCAAATGGCAAGTGCCACTAGTGCTCTTGCTGTCCAATTTGCATCCAGCAAAATCGGAATCGGAATAGCCAACAAGTTGGCATGAAGAACCTTTGGGGTACCACAGACCCACATTTACAGTATCAACAAGATACTTCAATATCCGTTTCACCGCAGTTAGGTGAGACTCCTTCGGACACGATTGATAACGAGCACATAAGCACACGCTAAACATGATGTCCGGACGACTAGCAGAAAGATAAAGGAGAGAGCCAATCATACCTCGATACTTTTTGATGTCGACTTCCTTACCTTTCTCCTCTTTGTCTAGATGATCGGATGTGCTCATGGGGGTTGCCATTGCTTTTGCATTGGTCATTTCAAATCGTTTCAGTAATTCTTTGCAATATTTCGCTTGGCAAATGAACGTACCTTCTTTCATTTGCTTTACTTTTAATCCCAAAAAGAATGTTAACTCTCCCATCATAGACATCTCAAATTCGCTTGTCATTAAATCGGAAAATTCCTTGCACAAGACATTGTTAGTAGCACCAAATATAATATCATCCACATAGATTTGAACTAATAAAATATCATTGTTTTTATGCTTAACAAAAAGAGTGGTGTCAACTTTCCCCCTAATGAAATCATTTTCCAATAGAAATTTACTCAATCTTTCATACCAAGCTCGGGGAGCTTGTTTTAAACCATAAAGAGCCTTTTTGAGTTTGAAAACATGATCGGGAGATTTAAAATCTTCAAAACCGGGGGGTTGTTCAACATAAACTTCTTCTTGAATAACACCATTTAGAAAAGCACTTTTCACATCCATTTGATATAAATTGAAATTCATAGAAGAGGCAAAAGCGAGCAATAGACGAATAGCTTCTAATCTAGCTACGGGAGCATATGTTTCTTCATAGTCAATACCCTCTTCTTGATTATAGCCTTTTGCTACAAGCCTAGCTTTGTTTCTAGTGATTACACCATTTTCATCTAGTTTGTTTCGAAAAAACCCATTTCGTACCAATTATGGTATGATTTTCGGGTCTTGGCACCAAATCCCAATTGTCATTCCGTTTGAATTGGTTAAGCTCCTCTTGCATTGCCAAGGTCCAAAATTCATCCCCAATTGCTTCGGAGATGGTTATTGGTTCAATTTGAGACACAAAAGCAGTATGTCCTAAGGTGTTCTTAAGGGAGTTTCGGGTACTTACCTTTTCTCCGACGTCGCCAATTACCTGTTCGAGAGGGTGATCTTTGATTGTCCTTCATTCGTTAGGCATTTTCGTTTCTTTCTCCAATTGTGGCGTTTCCTCCGTTGATTGTTCCAAGATTTCATCTTGAATTTCCTTAGGAGTTTCCTCTTGTACTTTGTCTTTTAGACTATTTAAAATACTTGCAAGATCAGAACAAGAATCTTTTCTCGCCAAGCGAGCATTACTTTCGGAAAATACAATATGAGGGTATTCCTCCACAGTTTGGGTTCTATTATTAAACACCCTATATGCTTTGCTACGTGACGAATACCCAATAAAAATTCCCTCATCGGATTTGGCATCAAATTTTCCCAATTGATCTTTTCCATTTTTATGAATAAAAACTTTACAACCGAATACTCTAAAATGTGAGATATTTGGTTTCCTTCCCTTGTAGAGTTCATAAGGGGTCTTCATGAGTATTGGCCTTATGACTACTCTATTTAAGATGTAGCATGCGGTACTCACGGCATCCGCCCAAAAATGTTTGGGAATCTTAGCCTCTTCGAGCATGGTTCGAGCCATCTCTTCGAGGCACCTATTTTTCCTTTCCACCACCCCATTTTGTTGTGGTGTTCATGGAGCGGAAAAGGTATGCTCGATACCGAGTTCGACACAAAAGTCCGCAAAGAGATTGTGGTCAAACTCTCCCCCATGATCACTTCTAATTGAAGTGACGGTTGTTTCCTTTTCATTTTGAACACGTTTAAGGAAATATTTAAAATTCTGAAAAGCATCACTTTTATGGGCAAAAAATAAAGTCCAAGTAAATCTGGAATAATCATCAACAATAACAAAAGCATAACGATTTCTACCAAGACTTTCAATGCGAGATGGTCCAAACAAATCCATGTGAAGCAATTGCAATGGTCTAGTAGTTGAAACAATATTTTTCGAATTAAAAGATGCTTTTGTTTGCTTCCCTTTTTGACAAGAATCACAAATAGAGTCATTTCCAAATTTCAAATTTGGAAGACCAACAACTAAATTTTGTGAAACCAATTTGTTCAAAAGATGCATGTTGATGTGAGCTACTCTACGATGCCATAACCAAGAATCATCCTCTTTGCTCATTAAACAATTCACATAATCGGGTGAAGAGTTTGCAAGATCAACCATATAAATGTTATCCATTCTAAAACCACGAAGGATGATTTTAAAATCGCTACGTCTAAAAACTAGGCATTCATTTGAATCAAATAAAACAAGATTTCCCTTGTCACATAATTGACTTATGCTCAAGAGATTATGTATTAAACCTTTCACAAGTAATATATGCTTAATGGAAGAGATTTCATCCTTACCGACCGATCCGATGCCAATAATCTTTCCTTTGTTGTTATCACCAAAAATAACACTTCCCCCTTCCTTGTGTTCTAGTTGAAGGAATTTGGATTCGTCTCCCGTCATGTGTTTGGAGCATCCACTATCAAGGTACCATAGTACACTTGATCCCTTCAAACACACCTACAAAACAAATTAATGCGTTTTAGGTACCCATGCCATTTTGGGTCCTTGGGGGTTAGGCATATCATAATGATGCGTTTGAGTGTTATGTCTATGACGTGTAAAGCAAGCAGGAGCAATATGACCAATTCGTCTACAATAATGACAAGTCACGTTAGGATTATACATCCTTCTAGGTTCGTAGTAATTGGACGGACGAAAATTGTTTACTCTATTTTCGACACTATGACTATTTCGCATTTCATGAACATTATTTCTCCTACTATTTGTTCTAGGATGTACAGCATTTCTAGAATAATTATTTCTAGGTTAGAAGTCATTTCTAGGTGTTCTAGAAGGTTCAAAATTCTTTCTATTGTTTGGCCTAGAATATGCATCATTTCTAGAGTAGTTATTTCTAGGTGGTAAGTCATTTCTAGGTCTTCTAAAGTGTCAACATTTGGTCTAGCATGCATATTGGTTCTAGGGATGTTATTTCTAGGATGAGCATTTGTTTTATTAATCCTAGGTAGAGCCTTAGGTGGTTGAGGTTTGGCTTCAACCTTTTCTTTAGGCTAATTCTTAAAACCTATGCCATGCTTGGTTGACTTCAAATTAATAAGGACCTCATTCAAATTTTTGTGAGAAGAATTAAACTTGTCTAAGGTGCCCTTAAGCCTTTCTACTTCATTTTTGAGATGCATGCAAGAAGTACAATTTCTAATAGAGCTTTCGGTCTTGTCGGCGCTTCTTTTTCCGAAAAACTTGTTTTCCTCTTTCAACTTCTCATTTTCTAAAACCAGTTTTTCCAAATCCTTTTCTTTCAATGAGAGTTGTTTTTGAAAATCTTTTTCTTTTGAAGAAGCATTTTCTTTTATGCTTTTAACAGTTTTTGAAGCTTTAATAAATTCACTATATAACTCATCAAAAGCATTTTGCATTTCTTCAAGGGAAAAGAAATTTTTAGAAGAGATTTGACATACCTCATCTTGCTTGTCTTCTTGTGCCATAAGACAAAGGTTTGCACTTTCCTCTTCTTCTCCTTCGCTTGACTCATCTCCGGAGTCTCTTCCCCAAGATATATATGCACGTTGCTTTTTGAAAGGTTTCTTTTCCTTTTTGATGTTTGGGCAATTTGATTTGATGTGCCTGGTTTCTCCGTATTCATAGCACTTTATTTGTTCTCCTTGCTTTTTGCCCTTTCGTTCATACTCTTTTCGCATGAACTTTTGAAATCTTTTGATAATGAGTCCAAACTCGTTGTCTCCGTCCTCATCAACTTGCGGTTGGCTTGTGCTTGCCTTTAGAGCGATTCTTTGCCTCCTTTGATCATCAACAAGAGGGTTAAGTATAGTAGATTCATAAGTCTTAAGATTACCTCTTAATGCGTTGATGGTGACATTTGAAACGCCAATGGACTCTTGAATCGCGTCGGCCTTTGATCGCCATGCCGGAGTGAGACTTCTAAGAATTTTTCGGACAAGTTCCTTATCCGTGAATGTCTTCTTGAGAGCATGTAAGTCATTTACGATTATTGAAAATCGTTCGAACATCTCATCCACCTTTTCACCTTCCTTCATGTGAAATAATTCATAAGCATGGGTTAGGAAGTCAATTTTAGCTTCCCTTACTTGGTCCGTACCTTCGTACGTAATTTCCAGCTTGTCCCACATTTGCTTTGCCGTTGTGCAACAAGATATCTTCCTGTAATCATCAGCATTTACAACACAATATAACAAATTAATAGCTTTAGCATTATTTTGCACCTTTCGGATATCATCCGCATCGTATTCATCTTCGGACTTTTGTACCCATTCATTTTCAACCTTCTTGGTTGGGATTTGTTCTCCATTTGTTATGACCTTCCAAAGATGAAAACTATTTGATTGCACAAATATTCTCATCCTCTCCTTCCAGTATGTATAATTTGTACCATCGAATAGCGGTGGTCGGGTGGAGCATTGTCCTTCACCTATTCCTGCAAAAGAGTCACGAGTAGAAGCCATGGATGTTTCTCTCAAACGGTTAAGTCTTCAGAGAGTTGGGCTCTGATACCAACTGTTAGATAATACGCTTAACGCTAGAGGGGGGTGAATAGCGTTATAATAAAAATTAGCGTAAACTTGCGGAATTTAAAAATTGCAGGAAATAAATAAGTGCGATAAATAAGAAAGAACGCACCGATGTATTCTGGTTCACCACAACCCGTGGCTAGTCCAGTCCCCGAGAGACTCTCTCGAGATTTTCACTAACTTGTCAAGCTTGCGGGTGCTTAACAAACCTTTACAACTTGAGGACACAAGTCTCAACACCTTTGCTCGGAGATACATCACTCTAAGACTTCAACCAAGGAAACACAAGTTCCTTCTTACAACAAGAGAATAACAATTCTCTTCAAGTGTACAATACACTAAGCACTCAAACAAGACACTCCTTAATGAGTAGATATGAGTAAAAGAATACGCTCAAGATCGCAACAACTTTAGACAAGAATTTGGCTCTCAAAAGCTTATGAAATGAATATAAAATGATAAGCAATAAAGTATGCAAGCTTTAGCAATTGTATGATCAGTTGTTGTGTGTTGTTATGCTCAAAAGACTGAATTGAAACTGTATTTATAGTTGAAAAACCTTGTATTACCGTTGCCTAATTGCCAATTAAGAACTGCTGATTTTACTCTGTAACAATCGATTGTCAAGAAGCCACAATCGATTGTTTGCCAATCGTTCCAAAAATCAATCCCAGATTTTACGCTTAATAATCGATTATCTAAGATCAACAATCGATTATTGGCAACGTTCAAAAAATTATTTCCAGATTTTACGTAAAACAATCGATTATACAAATTCAATAATCGATTATTCAGCAACGTTCAAAAAATCCTTTCCAGATTTTAATTTCAACAATCGATTATAGAATATCAACAATGGATTAGCTGACGGTATTTGAAAATATTTTGGCAACGGTTAGTTATACAATCGATTATACTAAGTTAACAATCGATTATATATCAGACTTGAAAAATCAATTTAGACACTGCCTCATGACAATCGATTGTTATATATTCACAATCGATTATTTAATAGCTTTGAAAAAGTCTGGAAGACACTGCCTCAACACAATCGATTGTCATATGTGCACAATCGATTATTTTGTGACTTTGAAAAATCTGATGGACACTGTCTCTTCACAATCGATTGTCATTTACTTCACAATCGATTGTCATTAACTTCACAATCGATTATTTTGAGCGTTGAAAAACTTTGATGTACACTGCCTCAGCACAATCGATTGTCATAGGGTTCACAATCGATTGTCATGCAGATTTGAAAAAATCTGATGCTCACTGCCTTAACACAATCGATTGTCATAAGTTCACAATCGATTGTCAAGCAGCTGACTTAAACATAATCGATTATCATAAGTACATAATCGATTATCTTAGTCCAGATTTTTTAGGCATGTTTAAAAATCATTTTGACTAAGGTAAATATGCATTATTTAAAATCATTTTGCTCTAAATTAAATATGCATGATTTAAAATTATTTTTACGAGAGAAGCCAAGTCTTGAGATTAGGTTGTCGGATCAAGATTACAATTAAATACCGACTCATATAAAACTTAATCTCGATCTTTGTCTTGTGCTTGAATCTCGTTATATATCAATTTTGCGCTCGTGCTTGGATCTCGTCATATGTCAATTTGCGCATAGTTTGTCATTCATCAAAACCTACAAATATGAACGCACGTTTAGTATAATGCCTTGAGAACGTGTTTCCAACAGTATACTTAGAATCAAATTCCAAGATCCCAAGCCCGAGAAATGAATTTTTGCGTGAAATTATTTTCTGGAAATAACTAAGGAAATTGAAATTGAAATTTGATCAAAAGATTATGGTATCAGGCCCGTATTTTGATTCTGATGCCCGATACAAGTCTTATATATGGTTTAAACACTTTCTGTAAAGTATGGTTGAAATGAGCATCATTTGACGTGTTTCAGACTTAAAATGAGAATTTGATATTTTATGGAAATTTGGAGAAAATCACCAGTTTTGAGGCTTAATTCGATGTATATAATGTTATTTTGGCAATTTGATCGCACGGATAAGTCTGTAGGTATTTTTGAGGTTGTGTGCACATTTGGTTTGAAGCTTTGAAGGTTCGGGTGAGTTTTGGATAGGTGTCGGAGTGCATTTTTTATCTTGGGAAAATTGCTGCTATAACTGACCTGCTTGGCTCGCAATTGCAAAAGGTTAGCTCGCAAATGCGAGACTGCCCCAGACCTGTAGTTATCGCAAATACGATATAGGGCTCGCAAATCGAAGTCCTCCTTTCCTGGCAGAGTTTGCAAATGCGAACAATAACACCACAAATGCGGAGGTGAGATCTTCGCAAATGCGACCTTTTGGTTCGCAAATGCGAACCTCCCTTCTTCCCTCATTGTTCACAAATGCGAACAAGAATCTCGCATTTCCCATATTTGCAAGGTTCGCAATTGCGAACCCATGTTCGTAATTCCCATATCTGTAACCTGCAATTTTTATACTTAATCGAATTTTGGACATTTTTACCCCATTTTTCAAAACACAACTCCTTTGGGTGATTTTCCAAGAACAAGACCTCTTCCAAATCGTTTGTAAGTTGGTTTTACTTATTTTTTTCAATCTTTAACATCATTTAATATGTTTTCAAGTTAAAACCAATGATTTTCATGGGTGAAATTGGAGGTTTGGGCTAAAACCTGGGTTTTTTTAAAATTGAGGATTTGGACCTCAATTTGAGGTCTGATTTCAAAACAAATTACATATTTGGGTTCGTGGGGGAATGGGTAACTGGATTTCGGTTCGAACCACGGGTTTTGACCACGTTGACTTAAGGGGAGTTTTGGTCATTTTACCTAAATTTGCGTCTTAGGTTTAAATTTAATAGTGGAATCAGTTGTTCGAGATGTTATTTACGAGATGTAATTGAAATGAATAGATTTGGATCATTTGGAGTCGGATACTCGTGGCAAAAAAGTGATTTCAAGTTTACTTTGGAACCGATTGAGGTAAGTGGGTTGTCTAACCTTGTTGGGGGGGGGGGGGGGGGACATTTCCCCTTAGGATATGTTGTTTGGTAATTGAGTGGCTTGTACGTGAGGTGACAAGCGCGTACTTGAGCTAATTGTTAAAAATTTGATTTTTACATATGATATTGAGACTGAGTTTCTTTCGTATTTGCTTTACGTTCCTTGCAATTATAACATGTGTTAGATTAGAAATACATTTTTAGTTGATTTAATTTGTCTACTTGCTTAAGTTGCCTTGACTGTATTACATGAAGCATGTTAGGCTAGTACTACATGTTGCTTGTCTTGTTATACTTCCTTTTTAAATATCTTCTGGTTGTAGTTGCGTATTTATATTAGGACTACGAATATCGAATTCCGGCAGATCCCTCCTCCCCCTTGTTTGTTTACTTTGGGACTACGGATTAGATTCCCGGTAGATCCCCCTGCACATTTACTTTGGAACTACAGGTTCGATTCCCGGTAGATCCCCCTTGCTCATTGATATTGAAATGGACTACAGGACGGTATCCTGGGAGATCCTCGTTATTGATATTAATATGAAAATGGACTATAGGATGGTATCCCGGGACATCCTCGTTGTTGATATTGACATAGAAATGGACTATATGACGGTATCATTTGAGATCCTCATAATTGGTACTGATATTGAGCTGTTTTACTCTGTGTTATCTTATCATTGGTGTGTTGATTGCTGTTTTTGTAACCTGGCTTACTTCACAGTTGTATTCCATTATTTCTGCTTATTTCATACTGTTTCCAGCATTCTTATTATATTGTTTAATCTCAGTGGGGCCATGACCTTCTCGTCGCTACCCGACCGAGGTTAGGCTTGGCACTTATTGAATACCCCTGTGGCGTACTCATTTCCCTTCTGCGCATGTTTTTCACGTGCAGATCCAGGTACCTTCACTCAGGCGTACTATCCTCGAGGCGGAGAGATCTAGCGGAGACTTCGAGGTATATCTGCCACGTCCGCAGACCGGGAGTCTCTATTATGTTCCAGCTTTAGTAGTTATTATATCCTTTTGTTTAAATTGTTTAGACATTCTGAAGTTAGAGTAGTATATTACATTTCTATTAGCATGTGGTTCCCGTGAGTTTTCGATTTTTGGGATGAGATTGTAGACTTCCGCGTTTTATATTTGAGTTGTATATGCCAAGTGGCATTTATATACTGTTTTTTTCTAGTTTTGCTTAATTTAATTAAATATTCCACAAGTTATCTTAAATTTCCGTATTGTTAGGCTTACCTAGTTGTAGGAACCAGGTGCCATCACGACCTGTTTATGGCGGGTGAACTGAGATCGTGACAAAACATGTCATGTTAAGATATGTTTTTTGAACACATTATATTATATTATTATTTTAATAAAATTTTTACTATCACCTTTTTTTTTGTACGAAAGTCAAATATATCTTATTCATCACATCATTTTTATGCAAATTCCTTTTCTTTTTGTTCTTTCTTATAGTTATTGTATTATTTGTTATTTAACATCATCATACTATTATATAATCTTTTCTTAGCTTAATAATTAACTTAATGTCTTACTTATTATCCTTTTAATAGTCTTTAATAAATATAAATTTTTTGTTCTTGAAATTTAATATATTTACATGATTTTATCCTCTTATTCGATTTTTTTAATCGTTTAAATCTATTAGTAATATTTTTAAATATAATTTAATTAATTTATTTTTAATTTAATTGAAAGTATAAGTATCTTCACACTACATGTATTCTTTTATACATTCTCTTCCCTACTATAAGTTTTAATTAGTTTTAATATTAATATTTTACTATAACCATAATAATATCACATTTTATTTTAAATTGTAACTTTTAATTAGTCCAAAATATCAATACATTCGTTCTTTGATTATTATGTTCCAAATGTATTGAGTTTTCTTATAATTATTATTGTATTAGACATAGTTAGATTCGTTTTATTTTTAAGATACAAATTAAATTTTTAATTTTCATTAGTAAAATTACCTTATTAGGAATTTATTATGTATTGTTAAAATTTTATTTTAATCATAAAACAATATTTTCTTTATTGTTTGAACATGTTGTATCTAAAAAAATAAAAATAAATTATGAATAAAAAAATCTCATATCCAATTCAAATCATTCTTATCATTCTATTTACTATTGGGCCGCATTTTAAAAAATATTATGTTATACTTTCATACTTAAACTAATTGCACTATATTCAGTTATTAACTACATGCTTCACTACTCTCCTTTTAATATAATAAAGATTTTAATATTTTTACATTGTCATGTGACTTTACATTGGCTTGTTTGAATTTAATATATATTTCCACCACACTCATTCTAATATAATAGAGATAAAAATTTAAAAACTTTCTTATCTCAAATACAAATAATTTTTATCCTTTTATTTGTTAATTAGACCGCATTTTTAGAAAGTTATGTTATGCTTTCAAACTTAAACTAATTCTAGTCAATTCAAATATTAATCATAAAAAATATGTTTTAATTGTTTGAACACATTATATCTAAATATTATATTAATATTTACATATAAAATGTTCATTGCCCGATTTATCAATATTAATATGACTTTATTATTCTTATTATTAAAATATTTTTTCTCATTATTTAATTTTTTTCTTACCTTGTAAATAATATACTTTACCTAAAATCCGATTTTGCTGTTTTAATTTTTTAAAATTTTAAAGCCAATAAATCTTTAATATTTTAAGTAAATTTCAATTTTATTTATATTTTAACTTACTCCAAAGTATAAAATTGGCATAGGTTATCTCATTTTACGTCTTTCTAGCTAATATAGAAGAAAATAGAAGAAAATCTATGAGTGAATCAATATATAGATATAAATATAGATATAGATATATATATATATGTAAATACAAATATACATATACATATAAATATAGATATAGATATATAGATTAGATTTGTCTAAGATTTATTTAGATAATGTATGAGATTTATTAAACTACTACCATTAATTATGTTTCCATTTATAATTTTTAATTATTAATGTTGTACTAAAAATTTCCATGTAGATTCATTTTACCTTGCCACTCGCTTACCACATGTTTCACTACATTCCTTTTAATATAATATAGATTATAGTTTTTGATTTTATCTATTAGATGTCACGCCTCAAACTAGGGGAGACACGACTAGCACTCGATACTGTATTCTAATCGAGTTAGCCACTAAACATACAAGCTAACTAAACTGGGGGCCCAACAGATCGAGTAACACAACATCTGAAATACTAAGCCTAGAACATTAAGGTCATGACCTGAATAACAATAAGCTATATAAATAAAGGTAGACAAGCCAAAATAATAAAGTACTAACCGACGAGGCCGTGATTGGAGACATACATGCCTACACACATATATATATATACATGCCAAGCCTACTGGCCAGAGACTGAATGTTGCAAAAAGAAACTCAGAATATTGTGTCCATAATAGCCTCTAAGAGTGTCATAAGCACTGTCGGGACAAGGCCCCCACTATACCCAAATTGTACAACAAAAGTAACCATCCTATAAAAGCTTCAGAAAGAGGTGGATCTTACCAACTCACATCTGAACCCGGAAATCCTAACGGAGGAGTCGATCAGAGCTACCTGAACCTGCACGCACAAAAAAGAAATGTAGTGTCCCCAGGCAACGAAACATCAGTACAAATAAAAATGTACTGGTATGTAAGGCAGGAAGTACATGGTTTATGTAAAAAAAGTAATAGAGATACCACCTGACACTGAAACTCTGATATCCTCCATGGCCGACATCCGACCTCATAGTAATCAAATATGCATGGTATGCTCGTGTAATAGTATGTCTTGAATACATATACATTGACGCAACAATCAAATGCTAGCAATGGCGGTCTCTCCCGATAGCTAACTGGTATTGTGTTGCCAACCCATGGCCATATGTGCAATATATATACAGTCTTTCGGGAAAATCGGCCCATTACCTCTTATTATAGCTCGAAGTCCATGCATAATATGACATGTAAGATATAAACTTTGAATACACATAATAGGCCATAACAAGAAGTTAGCCAATCTTGGCTCGTTGGTACTCTTATTCTCATAATCTCATAATCACCTTCGTATCGCATACAATTGTCTCGTGGAACCTCATATGTTTTTTTAATAAGCTTGAAAACCTAACTCGACTTTTAGAAAGATAACTTAACTCTAAAGATGTTCATAAAAAGTTTAAGGCTTCACCTAGTCCTTATACTTGATTTCTTTATAATACCACATAACACATTGTTCTTAGCATATTAGACACTCTTAGTCTTATTCTATAAGTGCAAGTTAACTTAACCTTTTTGAACGTACAGAGTGTTAAGCCATTTCTTTAACGACGAACCTTTGTTTAAGGGATTCCTTTGACCTAAGGCTTTAGTTTAGTTCCTTGATATTACCACACATTTTCAGTCTTATTCTCCCAATGCGCTATACCCAATCATATATACCTAATATAATCACGCAACGTTATGTATATTATGTAAGAGAAGAGAGAAAAACACACACATGGGATCTCACATTAGAATTGAGTTATGTTGACTTATCCATATTATGTTTTTTCTTATAATAATATAATAAACTTTATCATCCCAAGTTTAAATAAGTTTTACCCTTTTTTTCTTTATGATAAAAAATTTGAAGTTTTATTTTTTCTCTATTTATTCTTTGTTTTTGCTTTTATATTATTCTAATATTTTGACATTGTCATGTGACTTTACATTGGCTTGTTTGAATTTAATATATATATTTCCACCACACTCATTCTAATATAATATAGATAAAAATTTAAAAAAATTCTCATCTCAAATACAAATAGTTTTTAAGATTCTATTTCTTAAAGTAGACCGCATCTTTATAAAATTATGTTATGCTTTCAAATTTAAACTAATTGTAGTCAATTCAAATATCAGTCATAAAAAATATTTTTTTAATTATTTGAACACATTATATCTAGATATTGTACTAATATTTACATATAAAATATTCATTGTCTGATTTATCAATATTAATATGACTTTATTATTCTTGTTAGTTTAAAATATTTTTTGCTTAATTTTTTCTTACCTTATAAATTATATGTATACTTTATGTAAAATCTGATTTTTCTGCTTGAATTTTTAAAAATTTTAAAGCCAATAAATATTTAATATCTTAAGTAAATGTTATTTTTATTTTATATTTTAACTTACTGTAAAGTATAAAATTGGCATAGGTTATCTCAATTTACGTCTTTCTATATTTATTATTTTTTTCTATTATAATTTTTAAATTGATTTTACCTCCATTATTCTAGCAAATATAGAAAAAAATCTATGAGTGAATATATATATATATATATATATATATATATATATATATATATATATATATATATATATATATATATATTAGATTTATCTAATATATAATATTTATTAAACCGTTTCCATTAATTATGTTTACATTTATCATTTCTAATTATTAATGTTGTTCTAAATTTTTATGTGGCTTTATTTTAGCTTTCCACTTGGCTTAAATACATGGTTCACTACTCTCCGTTTAATATAATTTAGATTTTGTTGCTTGAATTTTTTAAAATTTTAAAGCCAATAAATCTTTAATATCTTAAGTAAATTTTAGTTTTATTTTATATTTTAACTTACTCCAAAGTATAAAATTGGCATAGGTTATCTCAATTTACATCTTTCTATATTTTTTATTTTTTCTATTATAGTTTAGAATTAATTTTACCTCTATTATTCTAGCTAATATAGAAAAAAATCTATGAGTGAATCAATATATATATATATATATATATATATATATATATATATATATATATATATATATATATATATATATATATATATATATATATATATATATATATATATATATATATATATATATATATATATATATATATATATATATATATATATATATATATATATATATATATATATATATATATATATATATATATATATTATTTATCTAATGTTTATTTAGATAATGTGTAAGATTTATTAAACTACTTCCATTAATTATGTTTTTATTTATAATTTCTAGTTATGAATGTTATTCTAAATTTTCATGTGGTTTCATTTTAGCTTTCCACTTGGATTAAATACATAGTTTACTACTCTCCGTTTAATATAATATAAATTTTGCTGCTTGAATTTTTTAAATTTTAAAGCCAATAAATCTTTAATATCTAAAGTAAATTTTAGTTTTATTTATAATTTAACTTACTCCAAAGTATAAAATTGGCATAGGTTATCTCAATTTACGTCTTTCTATATTTTTCGTTTTTTCTATTCTTGTTTTAAAACTAATTTTACCTCCATTATTCTAGCTAATATAGAAGAAAATCTGTGAGTGGATCTCTCTCTCTCTATATATATTAGATTAGTTTAAGATTTATCTAGATAATATATAAGATTTATTAAATTACTTCCATTAATTATATTTCTATTTATATTTTCTAATTATTAATGTTATTTTAAAATTATCATGTGAATTCATTTTAATTTGCCACTTGACTTAATTATATAATTTACTATTTTTCTTTTAATACAGATAGATAGATATCATATATACATATGATAGGTAATTATGCAATCTAGCTTTGTCACAACTGCAAAGAAAACATGTACTAACTAGTGTAAGTATTGATTTCATGATATATTAACTAAATACGTATTGTTTCCACCTTCCCACACGTCACGGGCAGCAAAAAACTTGTGTCCTTCCTTGAGAGACAGCTCCTCCCATGATTTCCCTCTTCTAACAAAACTCCCCAACCTCCCACATATGCTATCCTATAGATGTAATATATTATTTTAACAATAATTACGCCTCAATTTTAAGTAATTAGGGTCCAATAATATATATTGATAAGCTTATCTTAATTTAATATTATATAAAACAGTCTCTCTGTCCTTTCGAGTAAGGGTAAGGCCCGTCTACATATTACCCTCCCCAGACCCCACTTTGTGGCACTATACTGGATAGTTGTTGTTGTATAAAACAAGCTAAAATTAAAAAATACTACTAAAAGTTTATATATATATATATGCGCATTAAATTCTCGTTATGCGTAGGACCGGAAAAAGACGAGTTACCAGAGTTCATCGCACTCAGTCAAGAGGCTGTTTCCATATTTTTTTTACATAAATTTCTTATTTCTTTATATAAAAAGAGCAGTGGAAAACATTGGATCTAAAATAAGAATATAAACATGACTAGTTAGATTAAATTAAAAGTAAGTGAACATGTAGTAACACTCTCTTTGCACGTGCTTCTCACACTCAAGAAGTACAGTCCTATTCCACCCACCCCATATTTCGCTGCTCTCACCAACCTTAACGTCTCTACCTTTGCCAACCTGTCACGAGACTTACATGCATTTCTTCATTCTTATTCTTATAAAACACAAGTCTTTAACACTCTCTCTTTTACTATACTATTAACTAAATTCTCACTCTCCATTTAGCAAAGCCACCATATATATGGATGAGCCACCAAATGATGGCACATCGGAGAACCGACGTAAGGGCCCCGGAAAGCGTGGTACCGGAGCTGTGGAGCCGCTTGCCACTCCAGCACTTCCGGCTTCCACGGCTCCTTGTGGTGCATGCAAGTTCTTGAGAAGAAAATGCATCAGTGGGTGCATTTTTGCACCCCATTATGGCTCCGACCAAGGCGCGGCTCGGTTCGCGGCTGTGCACAAGGTGTTCGGAGCTAGTAATGTGTCTAAGCTCTTGTTGCATATTCCGGCTAACCGGCGGCATGATGCGGTTGTCACTATTACTTATGAAGCTCAGGCTAGACTCTCGGATCCTGTTTATGGTTGTGTTTCGACCATTCTTGCTTTGCAACAACAGGTTCACTACTTTTAGATGTATTCTTTATTAATGTGCATAATTGATGGTAGCATTAGTTACTGATATTTTGGTCTTTATTTCTATTAATTATAACAACACTTTAACTTTTGAAGTCACCTTTTTCATATGGAGAATAACAATTTTTCAGTCTAATTTTTAAAAAGTTAGACTATTCCAATTGGGTCGGCAATGCTAACTGCTAATTAAGTTCGATCACGATTTGTCATTTCCTTGATGAATAGTAAGGCTTGTTTTGGTTCAAAATAACAACTACTAATATAAGGCTTCCACGGCTAACTGCTATTGTTTTGGTTCAAAATAACAACTACTAATATAAGGCTTGTTTTAAGGTGAATGGATGGAGTTAAAAAGATCGAGTTATTTTTTTGAAGATTGGAGTAAAGTAAAATAATTTTTATATGATAAAATAAAGAATAATGATGACTTTGGATAATACGGATAAAACTTGATGACTATTCATAAAATTTACTCCACGTCTAAGGAACTAAATTCATACATAGGTAATAATGAAAATGATCTCTAAAAAAGCCGGACCATGAAAAGATTATTGAATTCTTAAATAATTTATAACTGCGATATACAATGACTTAACTAAACACTAGTAATGTAAATATATAAAATTATACATTGTCATTGATTTTCACCTGGTTGTAGAAGGTTGGTAACTTTCTTTAGTTTCTACGTAATTACTAAATTAGCTTAAATTATGGGTTATGTTATAGGCCACTTTGATTTAATATTGTAAAAAGCTATACATCATTAATAGAAAATATAAGTGTAAAATAAAAAAGGATTGATATGAGCAAGTACAATTGCATGAATTTTGTAGGTGGCATCTTTACAAACAGAGCTAGCAGTAGTGCAGACACAACTAATAAACAACAGATATGCAATGGAAAATGCTTTACAAACTTCACAACAACAACAACATCATCTTCAGCAGCAACAACTCCACCAAGAACATCGCAGTGCAATTCTACAGCCAACTTACTCAAACAATTCTTCTGTTTCAACCAACAACCTCATCAACAACATTAACAGTGCCAACACTTTCAATTCCACTGCTTTTGATCAACTGCCTGATGATACCTGTGCTACAACTGTCCCTAATAACTCTCTAAGTTTTGATCCCATTCATCAAGAGGATGGGGAGGAGGAAGAGAGTCATAATCCTATTGCTTTTACTAATCAAATGTTTCATTGAATGAAACGCGTTCGACAAGAAAAAAGAAAAAAAAACACCAACACACACACAACCCTTTAGAAGTCTTGTTAACATTTTACCAATAATTGAGATGTTTTACCATGTCGATAGAAAGTTACCCACATATGCTAGTATATATTATAGTAAGGATTTTCATTGTTGAATTTCATTTTAAGTTTTGTGTTGTTTTACCACGAAAATAATGAAGAGGGTGAAAAGTGAGAAGCATATTTTATGCTCATCTTCAAATAAAAGATGAAGGGGAGCCTTAGCTTAGAGCAATGATCGAGTTATCCCCGTGTAATTTATAGGTCATGGGTTCGAGGCGTGAAAGACTACCTACATCACATCCTGGGGTGGGACCCTTCCCTGAAGGGGTTGCCTTTTTATTCTTTATCGTTGTTTACCCTAAAATCCGAGTAACAATTAAACATATATTGTGATTTTAAGGATACATGATTTAGTCCAATACCAATTGATAAACAAGGAATTAAATATATAAATTGAAGAATAAAGTAATTCAAGCCAGTATGCAAGCCAAATTTGACCTCGAGCTATGACATTCTTGAGGTGGGTCAGTAAGAACAGTAAATTAATAAGGCAACTCTGATGAACAGTAAGCAAGAAAGTGATTAATACATATACTCTTGTAAATGAATGGTATGTTACCAATGAATGGGCTCCCCTTTATATAATAGGGGAATCCTAAATAAGGTACACTTCTAATTATAGTAGGGAATCTTATTGGACAACTGTCTAATCCATTCTGGAATTTACTCGTGATCTTGGGGCCATTGCGGGAATTTCGCTCTTTCTATTACTGAATCATAATGGTATTATCTCGAGGTATGCCTTCTTTCGACCTCGACAAATGATTTTGGCCTCGACCTCGATACTGGAAAAGAACCTCGACCCCGAGCTCGACGTTCTAACCTCTCGAAGTGCTGTCTTCTTTTTCATTAAAGAACGAAACCAGGTAGCCCCAATTGCCATCGTATGCAGATAATCATTTCTTAGAATAAAATAATAAGAAACGACTTGAACCTCAATTTTTTGGAGACCCTGATGGTGACGTCATCCCCGTGACATAAGGACTTGAGTTGACCGAAACGTCATGTCGATTTGTTTCCCCAAAACATTAAATGTTTGCTAGTGGCGGTCGGCCACTTGCGCCGCCGAACCATCACTGTGTGTCTATAAATACAGCGCTTCTTATTTGAATCAAAAACTTTGCTTCCACCTTCAAACTTCTTTCATCTCTCCCTCTCTTTATTTCTCTCTTTCAATACATATTGCTCCCATTCTTTTAGCACCAAAAGATATCGAACTCCACCTCTTTCCGCTTCCTCTAACATAAATCAATGATGAAAACCTCCAAAACTGTCCTCAAAAGGAGAAAGATTCTTTGTCTTCTTTCTGGCTGGCCGATGATATAACACTGGCCCTTCATGAGATTGTCCCCAGCCCATGTGTTAAAAAGAACGACTTCAAAGTCGAGAATCCCTCTTGCGATCCCTGGCCGATGCAAGCACGTATCGGGATACATTTGCCCAATAATGTAGAAATACCTCGAGGCCATGAAGAGAGATTGTGGCTACGGGGCGAGGTCGTGGTACAGATTCCCGCCCCCGAGGAGAGTATCACCACTCATGTGGAGGGGTTCCTAAGTGTCTACACTTACCCCTTCATACTAGGTCTCATCGATCCAATTGTGATCAGGTCACCTAGGCTAGATCCACCCTTCTTTCTGGCACATCGTGATCATGCTCCATTACTTCTCCAGCAAGGCCGAGGGGCTAGATTTCACCCTCAACTATCTTATCTGATTGTACCGGCCTCAGTTTTTTCCAAGCTTCAACATTAGACAACCAAGGACTTTTTTGCTAGCAACGATGAGGATAAATATCAGTGTTGGAAGAGCCGGTTCATGCAAGTGAGGAACTGCGACATCATCCCACAGGATAAAATGTCATTCCCAAAGAAGTGGAACCTCGAGCATAAGTGAAGGTTTTTCCGAGTAACCTTTTGTATTCCATTTTTGCATTATGTGATGCGTTTATCTTTTTTGCAGTGGTTGTTTGGATGCCCCATGTATAACGACCGCCGCTGGCGTGACTTGGCAAGGGGAATATGGGAAGCCAAATATCATGGTAAGTTCTGTTGGAAATAACGCTTTACGCTAGAGGGGGGGGGGGTGAATAGCGTTTTAAAAATATTAAGCGTTTTAGTGCGGAATTTAAAAACTTTGCAGAAATTAAAACAAGTGCAGTAAAATAAACTTACACAATGATGTATCCTGGTTGGCCACAAACGTGGTTAGTCCAGTCCCCGAGAGACTCTCTCGAGATTTCCACTAAACTTGTCAAGCTTACGGGTGCTTAACAAACCGTTACAGCTGAGGACACAAGCCTCACCTAGGTGCTCGGGGATCACAATCCCAAAGACTTCAATTGCTCGGGGATACCAATCCCAAAGACTTCAATTGCTCGGGGATAACAATCCCAAAGACTTCAACTGCTCGGGGATAACAATCCCAAAGACTTCAACTGCTCGGGGATAACAATCCCAAAGACTTCAACTGCTCGGGGATAACAATCCCAAAGACTTCAATTGCTCGGGGATAACAATCCCAAAGACTTCAACTGCTCGGGGATAACAATCCCAAAGACTTCAACTGAGGAATCACAAGTTCCTCAACAAACGAGAATCGCAATTCTCTTACAAACACAAAACAAACTCACTTTACAAAGTACTCCTCAATGAGTAGATATGAGTAGAAATAGTACGCTCAAGATCACAACAACTTAGCTCAATAGAATGGCTCTTCAAAAAGCTTTATGGATGAATGAAAATGATGATCAATGTAAGAAAGCTTTTAGCAATGAAAATACTTAAATTGTATATGTTGTTGTTGTGAAAACACTGAGTTAAGCCTGTATTTATAGGTGAAAAACTCAGTCTTACCGTTGTCTAATTGCCAATTAAGGATTGCTGAAATTACTCAGTGACAATCGATTGTCAAGACTAAACAATCGATTGTTTGCCTATCAGATCAAAAATTCAATCCCAGATTTTACGTCAACAATCGATTACTTCAAATCAATAATCGATTATTTATAACGTTAAAAAATCCTTTCCAATTTTTGGCATAAAACATCGATTATCAGGAAATCAACAATCGATTATTTTAACAACGTTCAGAAAATCTTTTCCAGATTTTACGCAAAACATCGATTGTTAAATATCAACAATCGATTACCTGAAGGTAATTTGAAAATGTATGACAACGGTTAGTTCCAACAATCGATTATCAAATAGAACAATCGATTATAAATTAATTTCAAAACTTACTGTCTCATATATAATCGATTATCAAAAGCCACAATCGATTATTAATTAATTTCAAAACTTTCTGTCTCATATATAATCGATTATCAAAAGCCACAATCGATTATTAATTTATTTAAAAACACTGGGAGACATTTTTCTCATTCTAATCGATTACCATTAGTTCATAATCGATTTTTCTGAGTTTTGAAAACTTTGCCTCAGTTAACAATCGATTATCAAAAGTACACAATCGATTGTTATGCAGTTTGCAAAAACCTGATGTTAACTGACTTACTCACAATCGATTATCATTAATTCACAATCGATTATCATGCAGTCTTGACTTAGAGATACTCGATTATCATAAGTACATAATCGATTATCTTAGCCCAGATTTTTGAGGCATGTTTGAAAAACATTTTAACAAATATAAATATGCATAGTTTAAAATCATTTGACACTTAAGTTAGATATGCATGATTTTGGAAAAATAATTTTAATAGAGAAGCCATGTTATGAGCCAAGATTGAGGAATCAAGATCACAATTAATATTGACTCAATTATAACATTTCTAAACTTTGTCTTGAGCTTCTTGTAATGCATCCATTTTGTGCTTGTCCTTGAGCACTGCTATATATCGCTTATTGCTTTGTTTGACATTCATCAAAACCTACAAAAGAACACACGTTTAGTATATTGCATTTGAAACGTGTTTCCAACAATTTCCCCCTTTTTGATAATGGCAAACATAAGCGGGATATATGCAATAATTATTTTGATAATCCAAGACAAGAGTAAAGTATGCAATTTGATGTTCCCCCTCAATTCATGTTCCCCCTCACTTTAAGCATGAATGAAGTTGAGAGTGATATAGCATACTTCTTGATATCCCGTTTCTTCCCCCTTTTGCCATTAGCAAAAATTTACACAAGGGAAGAATATGAGAAAAATGTGAAATAAACACAAGTTTATTTATTGGAAAATTAAGATAACATTACAAGGGTGAAACCAAACATAACTAACCAATCAAGAACAAACAGACCAAAAACAACAATATCTCATAACAACAACAATTTCATCATTCATCACCCCCATCCCCTTCATCATCATTGGTAGGCGCTTGATATGGCACCATCTGAGCATAGGCATAATGCACGTGATCAAAGTAACCATGGACCTCACGGGTTAGTTGAGTAATTTGGTCAGAAATGGTCCGGAGGGTAGGCTCCTGGGGAGGATGAGCACGACGGGCTTGTCGATTTTGAGGAGGAGCGGGAGCATGATCACCATCATGATGAAAGGAAGACTCCGAAATTTCCCAGATTTTGGTGCTCTTTTTGAGAGGACCATTAGCAATATTGACTCCGGAAGCTTCAAGAAATTTCATTATTAAGAGGGCATAGGGGAGAGGTATGTCATCTCTGGTGGCATTGAACATATGAGATAGAATAAGCTTGCACCAATTTATTTTAACACCGGTGACAATGGCATGAAGAAATTTGGCATCCTCTTGGGAAATGGTGGTGTGATTGAGTTTACGGGGTTTGAGAACACGAGTGATGAAATAGAGAATGAAACGATAATTCGGGTCCATACCCTTTATGGTGGGACGACGGGAAGAGGACTCATCATAGGCTACTCCGGCTTGGCGGAAGAGATTAGCTTCATCAATCATGACCCCGGCATCATTTATGTACTGGTAGATGTCTTCACCATCATGCGGAATGCCGGCAATGAGGTGGAGGTTATCTTCAGAAATTAGAATGGGAATGCCGTTAACATTGGTAACAAGTTCACCCTCATCATCTTTGTGAAGGTTGGAGTAAAAAGCTTCAACCAAAGAAATGTTGTAGTAGGGGTGAGTAAGGAGTAGGAAATTGAAAAGGTTGCACTCTCTTAGCATATTTGCGGCTGGAATGAATGGTGCAACAAGAGCGTTTGTTGAAAAGCGAGGAGGGAGAATAAGGCGTTTCTCAAATTTGGTTAAGAAACGGGTGAGCTCTTCATTGGATTCAAAGAATAGAACCGATCCATCTTGATATGGATGGCGAGAAGAAGAAGCACCTTGTTTGGAACGAGCACGTTTTGAGTTGCGGCTTGACATTTTTTTTTTTTTTTGAAAGGATGTGCTAGGATTTTTCAAAGAAAACAAGAGAATTTGATGCTAGGGAGGCTTGAGTGAGTATACAAGAGCATATGTGCAGCCTATATATAGAGAAGGAATGAATCTTACATTTATTGGAAATGATTTGAAGAGATTTGAAGTCTAAAACGGTAAAAAATAAATTCACTGACCGTTCAACAATCGATTGTTTGAATGGAATAATCGATTGTCATTAATGAAAATGATCTGACACATCGATTACACGCCAGAACGGTAAGAAAATTTGAAAAAGATAGTCGATTGTCAAACTTGGTAATCGATTGTTTTTCATATTTATGACCTGTCAGGAATCGATTATGGAGCCAAAACGGTAACATAAGTTTAAAACAGATAATCGATTGTCAATATATAGTAATCGATTGTTTCACTCACAGAGAGTTTGAATTTTGGCAAATAATCGATTGGCAGAACAAACAATCGATTGTTTGGAAGGGGGATGCTGAAATGATGAGACTTAATTCTATCAGGCAATGTAAACATTTAACAAGATTTCATGGAAAAAAAATTGAATCAACAAATAATCGATTATTGATACTGATAATCGATTGTAAGCATAAATAATCGATTATGATCGAATTTTTTTCTTGTATCAAGATAATTCATACTTTCCTCTTACCTTTTGGGGGATGCCTGCAAAATAGAATTAAACATCTCCGACGCTCAAGTCAGTAATCTATAAATGAAATAATAACTTTGAAACTCGTGTAGTCGGGTAAAAAAAAATGAACTCTTAAGAATTTTGTCCTAGGATGTTCTTAAGAGGGTTTAGGGTACTTACCTTCCCTTCGACTTTGCCAATTACCTGATTTTGAACATCCTCCGTTCATTTTGGTCTTTTGGCTCATTCTCCAATTTACGAAGCTTTTTCCACAATTTTGCCTTTTGAATTTTTTCGAAAATACTTCCGATTTAAAAAAACATAAGTCGACTTTTCCGTCTCTTCCTCCTTCTTTGTGCTTTAATTGAAGGAATTTTGAATTCGTCTCTCGTCAAGTGTTTGGAGCATCCACTACACTTGATTCCTTCAAGCACACCTGCAAAACGAATTAATGCTCTTTTGGTACCCATGCCATTTTGGGTCCTTGAGGGTTATGCATACTATAATGATATGTTTGAGTAGCATGTCTATGTCTAGTAAAGCATGCGGGAGCAATATGACCAATTCGTCTACAATAATGACATGTCAAATTTGGATTATGCATGCGTCTAGGCTCATAGTAGCTAGAATAATGCACATTGTTTACTCTATTTTCATTTCTCCTAATTAGAACACTATAGTCATTTCTAGGTTGAACATTTCGGGATCTTCTAGCATGATCATTGTTGTGCCTAAAATATGCATCATGTCTATGGTGACGATTGCTAGGCGGAAGGTCATGTCTAGGTCTCCTAATATGCATGTTTGTTTTAGGAAAGGCATTTTTGTTATTAATCCTAGGTTGAGCTCTAGGTGGTTGGGTTTTTGCATCAACCTCTTCTTCATTTATGAAGCCTATTCCATGCTTGGTTGATTTCAAGTTATCAAGCACCACATTCAAGTTTTTATGAGAGGAGTTGAATTTATCTAGTGTGCCTTTTAATCTACCTACTTCATTCTTAAGGTCTACACAAGAAGCACAATTTTTTGTAGAACTCTCGGGCTTGTCAGAACTTCTTTTCCCATAAAACTTGTTTTGTTCTAGTAGCTTCTCATTTTCCAAAACCAATTTTTCTAATTCTTTTTCTTTTAATGAAAACTGTTTTTGAAAATCTTGTTCTTTTAGAGAAGCATTTTCTCTTAAACTAGTGACGGTTTTTGTAACTTTGAGAAATTCAGCATACAATTCATCAAAGGCATTTCTCATGTCATCAAGAGTATAAAAATTTTGAGAAGAGATTTGACTTACCTCACTTTGATTTTCTTCCTGTGCCATGAGGCAGAGATTTGCCGCTTCTTCATTTTCTTCTTTACTGGATTCGTCTCCGGAATCTCCTCCCCAAGATATGTATGCTCGTTGCTTCTTGAAGGGTTTCTTCTCCTTTTTAAGATTTGGGCAGTTTGTTTTGATATGCCCTGTTTCACCACATTCATAACATTTAACTTGCTCACCTTGCTTTTTCCCTTTGCGGTCATATTCTTTTCGCATGAATTTTTGGAACTTTTTGATGATGAGTCCAAATTCGCTATCTCCATCCTCTTCAATTGGTGATTGACTTGTGCTCGCCTTTAGAGCAATCTTTTGCCTTCTTTGTTCGTCAACAACAGGGTTAAGAATAGTGGATTCATAAGTCTTAAGATTACCTCTAAGAGCGTCTATGGTGACGTTCGTGATTCCAATTGACTCTTGAATCGCATCGGCCTTTGATCGCCATGCCGGTGTTAGGCTCCTAAGGATTTTTCGAACTAGTTCTTTGTCTGTGAACGTCTTCTTGAGTGCGTGGAGATCATTCACTATTGATGAGAACCGCTCAAACATCTCGTCTACCTTTTCGCCTTCCTTCATATGGAACAATTCGTAAGCATGAGTTAAAAAATCAATTTTAGCTTCTCTTACCTGGTCAGTCCCTTCGTAAGTGACCTCAAGCTTGTCCCACATTTCTTTCGCTGTTTTGCAGCAGGAGATCTTCCTGTAATCATTAGCATTAACAGCACAGAGTAATAAATTAATAGCTTTAAAATTATTTTGGACCATTCGATTATCCTCGGCGTTGAATTCCTCTTCTGTTTTTGGCACCCATATTCCTTCCACCTGTTTGACAGGAACCTCATTTCCTTTGGTGTACACCTTCCACAAGTAAGGGCTGTTTGATCTGACGAATATCTGCATCCTTTCTTTCCAATATGAATAATTAGTCCCGTTGAACAAAGGAGGTCTTGTGGGGCACTGTCCTTCATCAATACCTGCAAAAGAGTCTAGAGTAGAAGCCATGGAAAGATTCTCTCAAACGGTTAAGTCTTTCAGAGAGTATGGCTCTGATACCAATTGTTGGAAATAACGCTTTACGCTAGAGGGGGGGGGGTGAATAGCGTTTTAAAAATATTAAGCGTTTTAGTGCGGAATTTAAAAACTTTGCAGAAATTAAAACAAGTGCAGTAAAATAAACTTACACAATGATGTATCCTGGTTGGCCACAAACGTGGTTAGTCCAGTCCCCGAGAGACTCTCTCGAGATTTCCACTAAACTTGTCAAGCTTACGGGTGCTTAACAAACCGTTACAGCTGAGGACACAAGCCTCACCTAGGTGCTCGGGGATCACAATCCCAAAGACTTCAATTGCTCGGGGATACCAATCCCAAAGACTTCAATTGCTCGGGGATAACAATCCCAAAGACTTCAACTGCTCGGGGATAACAATCCCAAAGACTTCAACTGCTCGGGGATAACAATCCCAAAGACTTCAACTGCTCGGGGATAACAATCCCAAAGACTTCAATTGCTCGGGGATAACAATCCCAAAGACTTCAACTGCTCGGGGATAACAATCCCAAAGACTTCAACTGAGGAATCACAAGTTCCTCAACAAACGAGAATCGCAATTCTCTTACAAACACAAAACAAACTCACTTTACAAAGTACTCCTCAATGAGTAGATATGAGTAGAAATAGTACGCTCAAGATCACAACAACTTAGCTCAATAGAATGGCTCTTCAAAAAGCTTTATGGATGAATGAAAATGATGATCAATGTAAGAAAGCTTTTAGCAATGAAAATACTTAAATTGTATATGTTGTTGTTGTGAAAACACTGAGTTAAGCCTGTATTTATAGGTGAAAAACTCAGTCTTACCGTTGTCTAATTGCCAATTAAGGATTGCTGAAATTACTCAGTGACAATCGATTGTCAAGACTAAACAATCGATTGTTTGCCTATCAGATCAAAAATTCAATCCCAGATTTTACGTCAACAATCGATTACTTCAAATCAATAATCGATTATTTATAACGTTAAAAAATCCTTTCCAATTTTTGGCATAAAACATCGATTATCAGGAAATCAACAATCGATTATTTTAACAACGTTCAGAAAATCTTTTCCAGATTTTACGCAAAACATCGATTGTTAAATATCAACAATCGATTACCTGAAGGTAATTTGAAAATGTATGACAACGGTTAGTTCCAACAATCGATTATCAAATAGAACAATCGATTATAAATTAATTTCAAAACTTACTGTCTCATATATAATCGATTATCAAAAGCCACAATCGATTATTAATTAATTTCAAAACTTTCTGTCTCATATATAATCGATTATCAAAAGCCACAATCGATTATTAATTTATTTAAAAACACTGGGAGACATTTTTCTCATTCTAATCGATTACCATTAGTTCATAATCGATTTTTCTGAGTTTTGAAAACTTTGCCTCAGTTAACAATCGATTATCAAAAGTACACAATCGATTGTTATGCAGTTTGCAAAAACCTGATGTTAACTGACTTACTCACAATCGATTATCATTAATTCACAATCGATTGTCATGCAGTCTTGACTTAGAGATACTCGATTATCATAAGTACATAATCGATTATCTTAGCCCAGATTTTTGAGGCATGTTTGAAAAACATTTTAACAAATATAAATATGCATAGTTTAAATTCATTTGACACTTAAGTTAGATATGCATGATTTTGGAAAAATAATTTTAGTAGAGAAGCCATGTTATGAGCCAAGATTGAGGAATCAAGATCACAATTAATATTGACTCAATTATAACATTTCTAAACTTTGTCTTGAGCTTCTTGTAATGCATCCATTTTGTGCTTGTCCTTGAGCACTGCTATATATTGCTTATTGCTTTGTTTGACATTCATCAAAACCTACAAAAGAACACACGTTTAGTATATTGCATTTGAAACGTGTTTCCAACAAGTTCATCTTGTAAGCTTTTGATGTTTTCCTCTTTCTCAGAGACGTTTCTTTACTCACACCTAATTTTCCTTCATGCAGGCATTGGAGACGTCTCTTAAATGAGGCCAGCTCCGCCTGGGGAAGAGACAGAGTCCTCAATTCTGAAATCGGTGAAAGATAATAAGAGGGAAAGGGTCTCGAAGCCCGAAGACCCCCAAGATAAAAAGGCTCCAGCTCGAAGATGCATGAGGAATGTTATTTCTGTGGAAATAGACTCAATCCACCAGCTGAATGATAAAGTAGAAGACCAGGGTGAAGACTCGGCACTGGTAGTTCGAGCCAGGAGGCCGGTTGAAGCTACCAATCCCCCTAACCCATAATATCTGCCTAAAAATGAAGAGGCTTCGAAGAAAGATGCAGGAAAACCCACTGAATTGCCTGAGCTCAAGATTGTTCCTCAGCCATCAACAAGCACATCGGATGGGGCGGGTTCTGAGATCCCCAGTACTGAACAGAACGCCTCAAGTGATTCGTTCAAGGCCATGAAAATATGTCACTCTCCCTCTTTACTGGCTTATTCTGAAGAGGTCATAAGGGAGGCTCGGGTTCTATAGATGCCTGACTTGGGTGAAGTACCCAGCGAAGGGATCTCTTCTGGGTTGCTTTACCGGAGTCGATGATACCGCCGATCTCAACGATTCATCTACCCTCTTCAAAGAGGCACAACGCCTTTTCTCTCGAGTAAATAATAATTCTTATCGTTGTAATTTTCTTTTTCTTGTTCTCTCTTTACCATAACTTGTATCCTTCCTTATGTGTATCTTTCACCAAGTTTAGGGTTGATATGAGCTAATGCAAGACCAAGCTCCAGAAGACCTCGAATGAAAGGAACAATTTGAAGCTCTTTTGCAGTCAAAAAAAGGAGGAGCTCAAGGACCTGCGGGCAGACTTGGCCAAGGCTCGTAAAGATGAGGTTGAGCTAAATAAGCAGGCAACTTTCATTTTGAAAGAGTACAGTCTACTCGACCCAATTATGGAGGCTAATACTTCAATGTCTCAGCTGCAGCGAAAACTAGAGAGGATTGAACTGCTTCGAGGGGAGGTCGATCAGATCAAGGCCGATTTTGGTCGGTGGAAATAGAACATGGACTGCCTTGCTGTGAAGAAGGAGGCTGCTTTGGACAAACTAGTATTGACCGAGGCCTAACTTCGGGGAGCTAAAGAGAAAATCTTGGCCCAGGATAGAAAGATTGACGAACTCGAGGTCAAGCTTGCTGAGGCCAGGGCAGAGGTCGGGAAGACGAAGGTCACGACTGACAAAACCATTGTTGTATACTTAATGGATACTGAGGCTCCTCAAATACAGGTAAGGGAAGCCTCTGATTGAGAGCAACGAAGTAACAATTTGGCCAAGTGTCAATCCCAATGGAAGACCCTCGAGGAAATCTATGCCCGATGTTACAACCTCTCTAAAGAGATAGCTCAAGCAAAGGTGCTCGAAGCTGATGCCAGATTTCTCGTCTCCTCGTAAAATGATGATGATGATGAAGGAAGCCAGGGCGGGCCTAACTATGATGAAGGGCTTGAAGAGGAAGCTGCTCCCGAGGGAGAAACCAGTCCCGGGCATAGTTAGGATTTTTTTGTTTTTCTTTTTGTAAGACTTTTGTCGGTATTTTGTACATATATATAAAAGAAAATTTTTCTTAAGTGTCTTCTTAATTTTCATTAACATGTTTTTTGTCTTGCAAATTTTTTTGTTGTTATAACTTTAATAATCGAGTGAACATTAGCTCGAACTTAGAGTAAAACAAACTCTTGGTTTTTTAGTAAATAATGAGCAAGTTTTGAATTTATAATAGAATTCCCCTTAAGGTTTTTTGATGAATCCTTGTTCTATAATCAACTCGATTTTATTTGAGCTCAGACTAGTAGGACCCTTTGGTCCAAGTTGAGTGAGAACAAGGTCTCCAACTCTAAATGTTTTAGCCCTTAGGTTCTTTTAGGTTGGTCCGATATGGCCTTTAAAAGATGGCTATTATTTCCCCCCTTTTCGGCTTAAAAGACTTAGTAAAATTTCTTTATGCCTTAGCATGTATTTTTACCCATTAGATTTTTTGAGGGTCCGATGCTGATTGAGACCGATTGCTTTTTGTGTCTTAGCATGTTTGTTTTAAGATAATTTGATACCTTTTAAGATTTTTTGAGGGCTGATTTTATCAAAGCTTTTTTTATTTGTTTTCCCGAGGATAGACTTTTTAACCAATTTTTTCAAAGTATTTGAAGGCCTATTATTGATTGTGGGATTCAAACGTCTTCGAGCCGCATTATTTCGACAATAGCTTTCAATATGGCCGTAGCCTTTGGGTATGTATCTTGTACTTATTTCCCAATAACATTTTGAACTTGTTCGAAATGTCAGTTCCCGAGTACAATGGCCTTGGCTTATATATCAAGTGGTGCCTCTTTGAGGTCTTATGAGTTCGAGTTTAGATAACTTGAATGTGTTGACTCTCGATGAAAATCCCTGAGTGTTTGAGGTGTATTTGCGCTTGGCCTTTGAGCCATTTCTCACAAAATCATAAGTATGGAGCTCTTATAGTAGCAAATTTCTTTGAGACACAAAGCGTTTGATATAGAAAGAATGCTTCTCTGAATAATTCATACATGCGTACATGTTTTGCCAACGGGGCTTGACTAATCTATATGGACATGGTTCATTCGACTGGTTCGCCCATTACTACGTTTCCCTATCGAGACCCTTTGACATGAAATATTTTCCTTGAAAATATAACGTCCGAGGGTGATTCCCCCAGTATTCGAGGTTGATTGAAAAGACGCCTTGGATACTGTTGAATTTTCCTCAGGTAGCGCATAATTGTTGCCTCGTTACAAACCTCACCGGAAAAATCCATTCGGGATAAAAACCGATATGAGGAAAAAAGAGTGAAACACATGATTTAAAACCTGAGATCTTCGTGTTGAAGAGTTTTCTTGAAGACTCGTCCGAACACCTGCAATAAGTTAGTACCAAATACAAATGGAAAAGGGAGAAAGTCATACCTCGACAATAATATCGTTTGAGTAGTGATACATTTCAATTGTTTGGCAATTGTTTGCCCTTCATTGTGTCAAGTTTGTAAGATCCCTTTTCGATGACACCGATGACTCGATATGGTCCTTTCTAATTTGGGCCTAGTTTCCCTTTTTTTGGGTCTGTAGTATTGGGGGTGACTTTTTTTTAGAACTAAGTCTCATATCTCGAAGTAGCGAAGGTTGGATCTTCTATTGTAATATCTCTCAATTCTTTGCTTCTATATAGCCATCCGTACAAGTGCAACTTCTCTTTTTTCATCTAATAATTCGAGGCTAGTATTCTTGGCCTCGTGATATGATTCCTTCGTTGTATGGAAAACTCTGGCACTAGCTTCCCCGACCTCAACTGAAGTTAAGGCCTCAGAGCCATATACTAAAGAGAAGAGGTTGCCCCCGTGCTAGACTTTGATGTCGTTCGATACGCCAAAAGAACTTCGGGCAGAACTTCTCTCCATTTCCCCTTAGCGTGGCTCAACCTTTTCTTTAAATTTTGAATGATAGTATTATTCGTTGATTCGGCCTGTCCGTTTCCACTTGAGTGATATTGCGTCGATAAGATCCTTTTTATTTTGTGTTCCTCGAGGAACTCCATTACCTTGATGTCGATGAATTGCTTTTCGTTGTCGCATATGATTTCAGCAGGTATCCTGAATTGACACACGATGTGGTCCCAGATGAAATCTATGACTTCTTTTTCTCTGACCTTCTCGAATGCATGTGCTTCCACCCATTTAGAAAAGTAGTCAGTCATAAACAAAATAAAATTTAGCTTTACCTAGGGCGATTGGCAGAGGGCCAACGATATCCATCCCTCATTTTATGAATCGCCATGGGATAAAATTGAATGAATTTTTTTCCCGGGCTGATGGACCATCGGTGCAAATCTTTGACATTTATTAAATTTTTTAACAAACTCCTTAGCATATTTTTCCATGATATCCCAGTAATACCGTGCTCTAATGATTTTGTGAATCAAATACTTGGTGCCGGAGTGGTTCCCACAAGTGCCTTCATAGATCTCTCGTAAAACATAATCGGTGTTCCTGGCCCTAAACATACCACCAATGGTCCATCGAACGTCCTTTTGTATAATGTTTTATCGTCATCCAATGTGAATCGGGTACTTTTGGTTCGTAGGGCCCTCGACTCTTTAAGGTCCGATGTGAGCTTTCCATTATTTAGATATTCAATATATTTATTCCTCCAATCATAGGTCAAGCTTTTAGAGTTTATCTCGACATGGCCCTCCTCGACCGCACATCTCAATAATTGGACAACAGTCCCCCAGGATAATATTAGAGGTGTTCACAACCAAACCAAATTCGAATATTGAACTGCAAAAATGGCTTAATGCCTTATTGGTATCCGGTTAACGGTTTAACGGATGAGGAACATATTGAAAATTTTTCATTAACGACTTATCTATTTGAGGACGGGTTATTCAATTTTCTTAAAGGACAATCCGTTTACCCGTTAAGAATATTATATATATATATATATATATATATATATATATATATATATATATATATATATATATATATATATATATATATATATATATACATAAATCAGAAATCCTTCTTCCACTTCCAGAACTCTATCTCTAAGCTATTAGACATTTAGAATTAGAAACCCTGACGCCTACATTTCAACCAGTAGCCACCATCCAAAGCCAGAGCCCAGTAGTTTGTCGACTCGCCATCTCCCTCTCGCGCTCTCGTCGACTCGTTGTCTCCCTCTCGCGATCTCGTGGACTCACCGTCTCCCTCTCGCCGACTGGCATCTCCATCTCGTCGACTCGCCTCTTCATCTCACCGTCTCGCCTCTCTCTCTCTCTATCTCCATAGCTAAAGCAACAGATGGTAAGTTTCTTTTCTTGTTGATTTTTTTAAAATCAAAGAGCATCCCAAAGTATTCAGAAACTTCTCAGTATATATAAACAAGAACTCATATGTTTTGAAATATAAACACAAGTTTTGTGAAGAATCAGAAATGTTTCAGTATACAAAATTTAAATGCAACAATAATTAGCAAGATGTTTTAAAGTTCACAAAACTCATCTGTTTTGAGATCGATTTTGACAATACCTGTATAAATATCTATTAAGCAACTTGTTATTCTTATTCCTTTTCTTTTGTTGTTGCGGTGACTCATAGCATGTCTGAAAATATACAAAGTGATAAGGTTATGGGTGAAAGTGGAGCTTCTAATTCAAATGCAACAAGTCAAGATAAAACAATAAAGTCAAATATAATCCAAAAAAAGGAAAAAAGGTTTGTTGTACGAGATCATTTTACAAAAATTATTACTATTGAAGGGAGTGCAAAAGCAAAATGTAACTATTTCTTTATTGAGTATTGTTTAAAGACCAAAGACGATACAATGACACCTCTTACTCATATGAATAAGTTTCCTTTACGCCCTGCTATCGTTGATAAAAAACAATCAAATGTAGGCTTTCAATCTGTTCCAGGGGGTATTCAGGGTGATGTAGCTGTCGTTAGCTGGAAATTTGATGAAGAAGAATTTAGGAAGGCGTTAGGTCGTATGGTAATAGTTGATGATCTTCCTTTCAACTTTGTTGAGAAAAAAAGTTTTAGAGACTTTATGAAAGTGGCGTAACCTTATTTTCGGATCCCCTCTCATAGTAATATAACTAGGGGTTATTTTGATCTTTTTAATGAAGAAAAGCAAAAGTTGAAGAGGTATTTTATAGAAACGAAACAAAGAGTATGTATTATTATTGATACATGGACTTATATACAAAGATCAATTACATGTGTATCGCTGCCCATTGGATTGATTGTGAATGGAATATGCATAAGAGAATAATTAATTTTTGTCCTATTATTAATCATAAAGGCGAAGATATATAAAATATGGTAGGTGCTTTCTTGAGTGTGGGGATAAATAAGATCTTCACTATCACATTTGATAATGCAATCTCAAATAATATGACAGTAAAAGAATTGTCTAAACAATTAACAAAAATAGGAACTAATTTGATGAATGGTACTCACCTTCATGTGAGATGTATGGCTCGTATCATGAATCTTGTGCTCTGGGATGGTTTAAAAGAATCTTGAGTGTCTATTGAACATGTTAGGCATACAGTGAGATATGTTAGGCAGTCTCTTGCAAGGTTGAATAGGTTTCAAGTATGTTTAGATGATGAACAACTCGATTGCAAAAAAGACTGATGTTCCAACTAGGTGTAATTCCACCTACTTGATGTTGCGGGGGGGGGGGGGGGGGGGGGGGATTGAATTTAAAAGTGTATTTTCACATTATGCTTCTAGTGAAATTGGCCTAAAACATTATCTTGAGCATTCTTATATTGAAGTTGGAATTTTTACATGTGAACTTTTGAGTAGTGATTGGGAGAATGTAAAAATAATTATAAAGTTTCTTGAAATCTTCTATCTTCTAACTTTGAAGATATCTGAATCACATTATGTAACATCGAATATTCATTCTTGAAATTTGCATAGTTGCTATTTATTTGAAGTAATTGATATCAAATGAAGATACAATTTTAAGTGAAATGGCTGATCACACCCAACTATACCTTATAAAAAGGACACGCGTACGTTGCAAATATAATCTGAGTATTTAGGCCAAAGTCGAACCCACAAGAAATTAACCTATCAATTACTTTTGTTGGACTTACCAAATTCTACGGAATCAATTTTCCAAATATTGTCAATAACACTTGATGGTATTTCTACTAACTATGAATGACAGTAAATAAACAACTGAAAACTAACTATGATTAAAGTGTAAACAATTAAGAGAAGGTTCTAAGGCTATAATTTCCCCTATTGATGGAATCCCTCCCGGTTATGTTTCATACAAATTCACCAAATCATCTCTATCAATCATGAGTGCTCCTCTTACCATAAATCTCTCCCGAGTAATTACGATAATTTACTAGACACACTCTCCCGAGATACGCTAGCTGGCTTTGTTTATTACAGCTCACTTTAGAATTGCATTCAAAGCTTCGTTATCCCTAATCCCTCCTTTAAACCCGCAGTTAAAGATCCCTCTTATATTTTGGGAGTTATGTTGTTCAACAATTACCTAAATATGCACTATCTCCCGAGTTATGCACACTAAATAGGCACAACTAATTGAGGATCTCGTCAATTAACTACAACAAGCACGTGGTTGAACAAATAGAGATCAAACTGGCAAACTATATTAACATAATCAAGAAGTTCATCCTTCAATAGGTTCCATCAAAACTCTAGACTAAGGAATTCGCTACTCATGACAAAACAAGATGAAAATACTAAAAAATTTATAATGGGTAATTGCAAGAAAATAAAAGAGATAGAAAAACTCTAATGTTTGGTTGATCTTCTCATACTTGTTCTTCCTCCACAGTAGTTTAAAACAAGATTGAAAACAATCTTCGGCGAGCTTCTAAAGCTTATAAGGGGTTGAAACAAGTTTTCCCAAATTTACACTTTGGTCCTCAAACTTCTTGGCACGTGAAAAATGCACTGCAGCCGCAGAAATACCGCGGCTCGACCGGGGTGGGAGCTGATCTTTTCCTCAAGTTTTAATCTGCAGCAGTTGCGCCGTAGTTCCACCGCGATCGCGGTGGAATTTTTCCAGGCCACTCTCTCGCTTCTTTGTGCTCGGGTACTTCTTGAGTGGGAGTTTTCTTCACCTTATTGCCTCCAAAATATTTCGTGGTGCGTCCTCTCTTAGAAAATTCCATGCGAAACAAAAGAACACCATTTAGAGCACTTTGTTGGCAATTTACCTATAAAATAACAATAAAGCATGATCATATTAAGGTGTAAACATCATCTATATAGCCTAATATCAACACCCCACACTTAAATCATTGCTAGTCCTCGAGCAATCCACCACACTCTATCAAAGTTACTTCCTTAAGCTTTTCCCTTAATGACTCACACCTTGAACATTTTACCAATGATGCACTAGTAGTGAACAACCTTTACCTCAAAAGTCAAATCTTTCGTACAATGCAACATTCACACTTACTCAAACCACTCTATACACGAGTCATGACTTACCTTTCCTTTGTGAATCACACACCCTAACATCAAACAAGAGAGTAGTTCCACATATGATGATATTTAGAACAATTAGGAACTTAGATAGACAAAATTCGCTCACTCTCACAAAGAACATTCACATGCCACAAAGATGCACCATAAGTTCGCCCGTAGTGTAATACTCTACTTATCGAGCCTACTCAGTCTAAGATCAATTGGACTTCACTTGGTTGTAATATAGGCTAAATGTCGGGTAGGATACATTTGGATATAGTGACTAACCTCTTTAAGAACTTTTAATACAATTACATTAACCTTCAAAATCATACTTATGGCAACCAAACATTCCACCACTTTTTATTTAAAACATCCCCATCCATTAGGTGCATTTGCATCAATCTACCACTTATCAACCGCTATATTTATTCATAACATGTTTTTTTTCCGTGGTGCTTCTTCTTTTATTCTTCAAAATTCTGCACATTTTCTCTATTTTAATGGTTCCACTCAAAAACTAAACCACCACCCCACACTTTTGTTTTTGCATAATTTCAATACCATTCAAGTGCTTATGAGAGGTAAAAGGGTTCAAACAACATGCTATTCAAGCAATTGGGTAAGGTTCGCAATTTGGTTGCCAAATAAACAGGCTTATAGGCTCAGTGAGGTTAACTAAGATGTATTGCATTGAGGTGGATTTAATTTATATGTCTAGCTTAACAAAAAAAAACGCCTATATCACTTCTAAAACTGAGTGAAACTACTATTTTGCTTTGCAAACACACTGGGCAATTTCTAGGCATCAAATGCGAATCATGGAATGCAGTAAAACTCACACACACATGGCACATGACTCACTTTGAATTGATTTATCCAAACATTCTCTTTTGAGTGTTCAAGTTAGATGCAAACATACAATTTTAAGGCACTTTAGCATTCAACCATTGAGACTAAGCATTACACTCTAGTGTCTATTGTGTTCAGGTGTATCAACGCTCAGCGTTTCTCCTTTGATTTTAGCTCGTAGCCTACTAATCCTAATCTAAAAATTAAAAAGAAATAAAATGAACAAAAACTACCTACACCCCGTTCAAGCTAAACCCTTGGAAAGAACCATGGCCCAAAGAAAAACCAAGAGGAAGTTACTACACTACCTACAAATAAAATAAAAATCTTTTTGGTATTTTCTCTAGACTAGTTTCCCTCAAGAAAATTGTCTAAAGGATCTGTCATGAGGAAGAGTCATTATATTCCTCTTTTATATATACATATATTTCTTGACTTAGTCCCTCAAAAACTCCGCCAAAAGAGATCCGTCATCGGGACAAGTCATTTGCCTATTTGAACTTACCTAATGAACTATTACTCAAAACACCAAAATAATCAACGGAAACAAAACACAACAAAATCAAACCATCAACTGCTACAATTACATACATACAATGAACTATCCCCCACCCTACACTTAAAATGAAGACATGTCCTCATGGCTTAAAAATTTAAAGAACGATGAGGTGAAGGAACTTCTATGAAGGATCACTTTTGATCAAAGACAGTGTTTGGGTACACGTTGCAAGCACGACCCAGAGCTCTCAGCCAGCACAAGAATTTCTTCTCCGACATCACCTGTCGCTCAGCCAACACGTCTAGACGAGCACCCAAATTAGTGGTTGAGGTACACAACCCAGCCATCTCTTACTCTAAAGCTGTCATGCGGGTGCTTCGGCGGGGCTGTGATGGGCCTGCCTCGTCAACTCTTAGAGGTGGGGGGACCACAGAAGCTTCATCATCATCATCGGACTCATCAACATTCACCCCCGGCTCCATTCTAATTCTGATTTTTCTAGCTAGGAACGGGGCTTTCAGTGCTAACTTCCCATCAATTATAAGGTCTTCAGGGACTCTAGCAAGACGACACATCCTGGTGACTAGAGAAGGGAAGTAGAAGCCTTTGAGAAACTCAGGTGATTTAATGAACACCTCATCATGGAGAAGCCTGGCCACATCAAAATCCATGTGTGCCATGAAACAGTAACAGCAGCCGTCTATGGTAGATTGACATCTGTCGTGTTGCTGGAGGGCAACAGTCGACTGTTGATAATGGTAAGCCAACACTCAGCCTCCCAATTTAGATATGGGGAGTTAATTGTGATCCTGGGCTTTATCCAAATATATTCCCTGCCGGGCACATAAATAATCTCAAAAATAGGCCACCATAAGGCTAGTTTTGAGCTATAAGTTCGATAATTATCAGTATCTTCCCTGAATACTAGCAGTCGGTACACCCTGCGGATGGCCTCAATGGACGCATTTACCAGTGTATTCCTAATAGTAACAATTCCCTCCTCATGTTCCAGGCAGTTTGCATAGAACTTCCATACTATCCCAACATTGGCCTCTTCTAGTACCTCGAAGAAGATGTCCAGCTGACACCTCCTAAACTCAGTGAATATATTTGGGCATTCCACATCTAAGGCTTGGCGGTCAAAATGCACCTAATGTAGTAATTTCTTTGTCACCTTTGCATTGTAACTAGCCTCCACCGCTCGGGAGACAAACCTAGTATTGTCAAACTGTGGTGCATTAGCTTGCCCCTAGCTCTCGAGGAGCTCCCCAGTCTACTAATGGAGGGCCCGGTGATGCGTCTCTTCCTAGATGAACTCATTGTACCTGTCAAATAGAGAAACGCCTATTAGTGAGTATGTGAAATGTGTGACTATGGGTGGTTACTCAGACTTCACCACAACCATGTCACATTAACCTTATAACTCTATTGAGGCAATTTCTCAAACACCTTGTGGGCAATATCCTAGCACATATAGCCCACATGGGTACATCAAAACTTTGACCACATCAAAGATAATACTACAACATCACACCTAACAATACGTCAAGCAACACCTACCAACATACACCTCTCCACCACAATAAACACACAGTCTCTTCACCAATCAGTCTCAAAAATGAAATTCAAAAGAAAAAAAACAAGAAGAAACTAACAAAAATCTACTACAAGTATTACATCATAACAACATTAAAGTAGCATAAACTACAACCAAATACAAAAAGAAAAGAGAGGGTAGAGGTGAGTAACATACCTTAATGGAAGAATGGTGAGGGGAATGGAGATGGGGGAAGTGGCATGAGTGAAGAAGAAGAAGAAGAAGAAGAGAGGGATTTGGGGGGTAAGGGTTTAGAGGGAGAGAGAGAAATTGAGAATTGGAAGAAGGAGGGGCGAATGTTTTTTTTTGGGTGGGGGGGGGGGGGGGTTGTTGTTTAATTAGGAGTTATAAAATAAAAAGAAGAAGGAAAAGAAAGATAAATTAAAAAATAAAGAATAAATAAAAAATAACTGGTACCCACCGCGCTGGGTTTGAAAATATGAGGCAGAATGATTACGTCTCACCGCGGTTTGCCGCGGTCCTGCCCGCGACCGTAGTGAGGTAAATTCCCCAAGGAAGAATGCTTGCCTCTCACCGTTGCCGCGGCCGCGGTGCTTCCCAGTTTTTTTATATTGGAGAACGTTACAGAATAATACTAACAACACATTCATGGGTTGCCTCCGACGTAGCGCCCGATTTAACGTCACGACACGATACAGACAAGCGCATTTAGGGCTCGCTCGACCTCAGAGGTTCCTTCAGTTGAATCTCTAACACTTCCTTTGGTACTTTCATGCCTATGTATAGCTTCAGTCTATGCCCATTGACTCTATATGTGTCAGAGTGTTTCTTCGAGGTTATTTCCACAGCCCCCTAAGGGAATACTTATACCACCCGAAATGGACCACATCATCGTGACTTAAGCTTACCAGGGAACAACTGTAATCTTGAGTTGTAGAGCAATACCATGTCCCCGAGTGTAAAATGTCACTCATCAATGTTCTGATCGTGCAACCTCTTCATTCTCTCCTTGTACAACCTTGTACTCTCAAAATCAAGATGTTTGAACTCGTCGAGCTCATGCAATTCAGTGATTCTTGTTGTGCCCGCAGCTTCAATGTCTAGGTTCAGCTGTTTCATTTCTCACCATGCTTTATGTTTAAGTTACAATGGCAAGTGGCAGGCCTTTCTGAACACCAACTTATATGGTGACATACCAATTGGTGTTTTAAAACCAGTTCTATAAGCCTAAAGTGCATCATCTATCTTTTTCGCGCAATTAGTTCTTGTCGCATTTACTGTCTTAGTCAATACACTATTTATCTCTCTATTAGACAATTCCATCTGTCCACTTGTCTGCGGATGATACGGTGTTGCCACCTTGTGACGCACATCATACTTCGCTAGCAACTTTTCAAAGGCTCGATTACAAAGTGGGTTCCTCCGTCGCTGATGATAGTTCTTGGTGTCCCAAATTGGGTTAATATGTTCTTCTTCAAAAATCCCACCACCACTCTTGCATCATTAGTGGCCAACATTGCAGATTTTACCTATTTGGATACTTAATCCACATCAACGAGTATTTACTTATTACTAAAGGAGCTGACGAAGGGACCTATGAAGTCAATCCCCATACATCAAACACTTCCACTTCTTGAATCGGGTACATGGGTATCTCATGGTGACGGAAAATGTTCCCGGTCCGCTAACATTCATTGTAGCCCTTTACCCATTAGTGCACATCTTTAAACACTATTTTCCAAAAGAATTCGACCTCTAGCACTTTTGCATCTATCCTGACCCCTCTAAAATGTCCTCCATATGCCTATGCATGACAAGCCTGCAAAATAGAAGATTGTTCTATCTTGGGGACACACCTCCAGATCATATTATCAACAGATAAGGCTCATCCCAATAATACATGTTGCAATCACGATAAAGCTTTTTCTTTTGTACATATGAAAGGTCATAGGGAACTATACCGCTGGTCAGGTAATTTGCAAATTCTGTATACCATGACGCTTCCTCAAGACTAGTAGCGAGCAGCTGCTCGTCTCAAAAGGTTTCCAGTATTTATCCTCAACCTCAATTGAGTTTTCAGCTCCCTCAAGTCGTGGTAGATGATCAGTGACTTGGTTTTCTGTGCCCTTACGGTCATAAATTTCGAGATTGAATTCTTGCAGTAGCAACAACCAACGAATCAGGCGCGGCTTAGACTCCTTCTTCTAAATCAAGTGCCTGAGAGATGCATGATTAGTGTGTACAATTACCTTGGAGACAATTAGGTGTGATATGAACTTGCCGAAAGCAAACACCACAACCAACATCTCCTTCTCAGTCACAGTTTAGTTCAGCTGGGCTCCACTCAGTGTTCTACTAGCATAGTAGATTGGATGCATCAACTTGTCTTTCCGTTGTCCCAGCACTGCCCCCACTACATAGTCACTGGCATCACACATGAGTTCGAATGGTTGCTCCCAGTCGGGGGCAACAATGATAGGTGTTATGACAAGCCTCTTTTTCAGCTCATCAAATGCTACCCTGCAATCATCAGAAAATAAGAAAGGGTGATCTTTTTCTAACAACTTACACATACGGTTGGCAATTTTTGAGAAGTCTCTTATGAATCTCCGATAGAAACCGGCATGCCCGAGGAAGCTCCTGATTGCCTTGACTGAAGTTGGAGGGGGAAACTTTGCTATCACGTCCACTTTAGCACGATCCACCTCAATTCTTTTTCTTGACACCTGGTGCCCCAGGACTATGCCCTCTTGTACCATGAAATAACACTTCTCCCAATTAAGAACCAAGTTAGTCTCGATACAGCGTTTCAGCACACGAGTTAGATTTATAAGGCACTCATAAAATGGGTTCCCAACCACTGAGAAATCATCCATTAACACCTCTATTATGTCCTCTACCATGTCAGTGAATATGGACATCATGCACCTTTGGAATGTGGCGGGTGCATTGCATAGGCCAAAGGTCATCGTTCGAAAGGCATAAATGCCATGCGGTCAAGTGAAGGAAGTCTTATCTCTGTCCACTGGTGGAATGGAGATCTCATTGTAACCTGAGTACCCATCCAGAAAACAGAAGTGTGACCTCCTTGCCAACCTGTCTAACATCTGATCAATAAAGGAAAGTGGGAAGTGGTCTTTCCGGGTGGCTAGAATTTAACTTCCTGTAATCCATGCAAATTCTTCAGCCGGTGACGGTTCTCGTGTAGATCAGTTCATTGTCATCATTCTTAACTACCATTATACCACCCTTTTTACGTACACATTGAACCGGGCTAACCCAACTGCTGTTAGAGATTAGGAAACTGATTCCCGTATCTAACCACTTTATCACTTTTTTCTTCACTGCTTCCTTTATATTAGGGTTCAGCTTTCTTTGGTATTCCCTGGAAGGTTTGTGTGCCTCTTCCAGCAGAATTTTATGCATACAGTAGGCAGGGCTAATCCCCTTTATGTCTTCCATGGTCCACCAGTGGTAGTCTTACACTCCTTGAGTACCTGCAAGAGTTGTTGTGCCTGAGCATCTAACAAACTAGATAAGATAATAACAGGTAATGTGGAGTCAGGTCCAAGAAATTCATACCTGAGATGGGCGGGTAGTGGCTTCAACTCCAGCTTTGGTGATTCTTCGATGGATGGTTTGGTTGGAGGAGTTTCTCTATTTTCCAAGTGCAAGGGCTCAAATTCAAGAGTTCTATCCCAGAACCCTCTACCCTCTAACGCCAATATAATACTAAATATTGGATGATATAATAAAGAAAAACACATAACAAAAACGTTATTCGCTGCATGTACAAGTCCATTTTGTTTAATAGAGATTTTATTCATTAAAATTTAGATAATATTATTAAGAACAACAAAATAAAATTTAAAATAGAAAAAATATGTGATGAGCCGAAAGGTCATGTCGTGTTTTAGAACCCAATCTGGGATTCTGAGGCTTTCAGGACCTCATTTTCTTTCTTCCCAATTTTCTTGTGCAGTCCAGGTGCGTTTCCGGAAAGCCTCTATTTGAAAATTAAAAAAATATTAAGTTTTGCCTTTAAAAGTTGATTTTAGTTGACTTCGGCTAATATTTTGAGTAAACAAACCCGGACTCGTATTTTGACGGTCCTAGAGGATCCATAAAAAATATGAGACCTAGGCATGTTGTCACGACCCAATATCCACTAAGGATCATGATGGCGCCGGAAACCGCTGTTAGGTAAACCAACCAAAATACCTAATTAAATTCTTATCTTAATAATTGAAAACATAAATTTTCCTCCAATTCGGATAGTAAAAGATAATCTTTACGAAAATAAATAAAAGAATATTTAGGAATAAATACGGAATACCCCATTATCATCCCAGAATCCAGTGTCACAAGTGTATGAGCAATTTCTAAGAAATGATGTAATACAACAACCGCCCGGAATACAATATTGGACTGAAAATAAATAAAGTAATATGAAAGAGACTCTGCTGGTCGTGGGTGGGTTCGTCTCGGAAAATGTAGCTCATCTAAGTTTCCGTATCAACTATGCTGCTATGCCCACTAGGCCACTAGAGATGCATGTGACTGTGCAACAAAAAATGCACAGAAGTGTAGTATGAGTAAGAAAATAACGTGTACCCAATGAGTAAGCCGTCTAATCTCGAAGAAGTAGATATGAGAGGTCGACTTCGATACTAGTTAGTTGTCCAATAATGTTATATCAATAATATATTAAATCGTGGAATTTTATAAACATGATTGTAATTCAATAGATTTGACGCAAGAAAACAATCCTTCTTTTATAGGAAATTTCAAATTCCTTTCATCATTTATACATATATTCTCAAGCAGTGAAGAGGCAATAACAACTTCAACAAGTTCCAAGGAAATCAATACAAGCATGCGCAAATCAACCGGAGGTTATATCGCACGATCCAACAATATTTAAACTATACACTGCCAGAGGGTCGAATGACGCGATCCATAGATGCATCTATTTAATCTATCGAGGTGTTCGGCCCATTCCAGAATTTAAACACACACATATAGTCAATCAAGACAATTATCCAAAGAAAACCAATTCTCTTTTAACAATTTAGAAAAACGAAGCTTAATTCTTTTTAGAAATTCATTTACCAATTCGATAGTGTCACGACCCAAAATCACTAAGGGTCTGGTGATGCCAGACACAGCTGCCAGGCAAGCCAACTGAAAAACTTAATTAAATTCTTGTTTTAATAATTTTGAAAACACTTCTTTTACACGATTAAAACAATACTCACTATATTCCTCCGAATGAATAATGAAGTATTTAAACAACTTTTTAAAATTTATAAATAAACCCAAATACATCCCAGAACCTGGTGTCACAAATACATGAGCAATCTCTAAGAATAAAATAAAAAGAAAATGAATAAAGCACAATAACTGTCCAAAATAAATTTGGACAGAAAAGTAAGTAGGATCCTGAGAGAGACTACACTAGCTGCGGTCGCCTCGAGGAAATACAGTTCACCTAGTCTCCGTGTCAACTATGATGCTATGTCAATAAGTCTCTATCCATGTATAAACCTGTGTAATGCACAGAAGTGTAGTATGAGTATGAAAACAACATGTACTCAATGAGTATCCCGTCTAATGTCGAAGAAGTAGAGACGAGATGGTCGACTTCGACATTTACTAATGGTCCAATAATGATGTCCATATTACATTAAATCGTGGATTTCTATTAGCATGATTTTAATCCAATAGAAGGAAACGAGTAAATAATTAATTTTTTTATAGGAAATTTCCAAAAAATTTCTTTCCATTATTTATCCAAACACTTTCAATCCATGAAGAGGCAATAACAACTTTAATAAGTTCAAGGCAACAATACCAGCATGCGCAAATAACCACTTGTGGGACGTACGACCTGATCCTACATAAAAGTAAACTGTGCACTGCCGAAGGTCGAACGGCTGGAACCACAGATGCATATATTACCCCGCTCGCGAATCATCCATGTGACACGGTCAAATATAAATAAACAACACCCTGCTCGCGAATCATCTATGCGACGCGGTCAAATAGAAATAAATAAGCACCCCGCCCGCGAATCATCCATACGACGCAGGTACACATAGAAGCATGCATTCAAACAGTCAATCAGGACTTCATCAGGGAAAAATAATAACCCAAAGAAATAGCAATTCTCTTTAATGGTCAAGAAAATAATGTTTAATCCTTTTTTGAAATTCATTTACTGATTTGACGTGATTTAAGCAATTTAAGCTGCCAATAAGTTTACAAATATTCCAAGTATAACACGTTTTTGGGTCCTAGACTACCCGGACTTAAACATAATATAGCTACGCATGGACTCTCGTCACCTCGTACGTATGTAGCCCCCAAAAATAGGAGCATGTAACCAAATTAATTCACCTATGGGGACATTTCCCTCTTACAAGGTTAGAAAGGAGACTCGCCTCGCTCCAAAGATCCATAACTGGCTTCCAATTCCCTTCTAGCGACTACAATTGATGCACAATGCCCCAAAACTATCCAAATAACGGGCAAAGTAATAAAAATTTAATACTCGTAACAATTCAAATTATATAAGTTCTTAACTCCACTCGAAAATTTGACCAAAATACCCTCTGGCCCACGTGCCCGAATTTCAAAATTTTTCAAAAATAAAGTTTACCCATTGCCTCTCTAACTCAAATATATAATCTCCTCTAAATTCCATACCCAAAATCGTGGTCAAAATCCAAGAATACTAATTTTCTAGGGTTTTCCTCAAATTCCAAGTTTTCTACAAATTCACATGTCTAAATCCATATATAAACCCTTTATTTAAATAAAAGCTAGCATAAATTACTTACCTCATAATGAATGACGGAAATCCCCTCTTCAAAAGCTCCAAAACTCGCCCAAACCATGAGAAAATGGGTGAAATGAACCCATATCCCGATTTTTAAACATTCTGCCCAGCCAGGTCCGCCCTTCTTCGCGCTCGCGTTCACGAAGGCCAGTCACCTAGCCCTTCGCATTCGCGTGCGAGGCTTCGCGTTTGTGTAGGCCAAGACCCTAGGCCCAACATTTTCCTTCTACGCGTTTGTGATCCCATTCTCGTGTTCGTGTAGCAGCGCAACCGGCCCCTTCGCTTTTGCGACTCCCTCTTCATGTTTACAAAGGCCAAAACAAAAACCTCCCACTTTCCTCTTCGCGTTCCCGAGACTCCCTCTGCGTTCACGAAGAAGGAAACCAGATGCCAGCAACCAATAGCAGCTTTTTACCCAAATTCGATCCATTAACCACCCGGAATCCACCCGAGGCCCCATCATACCAACCAATCCCAAAACACATTAGGAACTTGCTCGAGGCCTCAAATCATATCAAACAATGCTAAAACTACGAGTCAACCTCCAAACCGAGATTTATGAACTTTAGAACTTCAAACTTCTACTTTCGATGTTAAAACCTATCAAATCACGTTTGATTGACTTCAAATTTTGTACGCAAGTCATATTCGACATTATATACCTACTCCAACTTCCGGAATCAAATTTCGATCCCCGATATCAAACAGTCCACTCCAGGTCAAACTTCTCAAAACCTTCAAATTTCTATCTTTAGCCAAATGACTTCAAAATGACCTACGAACCTCTAAATTTACTTCTGATCGCGCTCCCAACTCCAATATCACCCTACGGAGCTATTCACTAACTCGGAATCCCAATCGGACATCGGTAACATGGAAATGTACTTCGAGCCAAACTTATGAAATTTCTTCCAAAATGCTAACCTCTACAATATGCGCCAAAATGCTCTCGGGTTATCCAAAACCGGATCCGACCATATGCCTAAGTGCAAAATATCATATGAACCTGCTAGAACCTTCAGATCCCGATTCTGAGATCGTTTACTCAAAAATCCAATCTTAGTCAATTTTTTCACCTGTAGGTTTCCGAATTAAGAATTCTCCTTCCAAATTAACTCCGAACTTCCTGAAATTCAATTTCGACCATGCGTACAAGTCATAATAATTGAAATGAAGCTTCTCATATCCATAAATTGCTGAATGACGCACTAGAGCTCAAAATGATCGATCAGGTCATCATAGATAGGATTTATGCAATTTAACTGTCACTAAGGTTACAAATAATCCAAGTATAGCATGCTTTTGGATCGTACACTACCCAGACTTAAACACAGTAGTAGCTATGCATGGACTCTTGTCACCTCATGCATACGTAGCTACCACAACTTGGAGCACATATTTAATTAGTTCACCATGGGGACAATTCTCTCCTACAAGATTAGAAAGGAGACACACCTCGCTTCGACGATCTATAAACAGCCTTCCATGCCTTTACGAAGACTCAAATTGATGCACAATGCTCCAAAACTAGCCAATAATTATGCAAATCCATTAATATATGCTCATTTAGTCATTACAATCCATTTTATAACAATTCCTAACCCTAATCGAAAAGTTGATAAAAATGCCCTCGAGCCCACGTACCCGGATTCTAAAAAAATCAAAGAATAAGCTTATCCATAACCCCACAAACTCAAATATATAATTTACTCTGAATTTCATACAAAAAATCGTGGTTAAAAATCAAGAATATCAATTTTCTAGGTTTTTCCTCAAACTCCCAAGTTTCTACCAATTTCATTCTCAAATCCATACAAAATCAATGTATTTAACTCAAGATAGGTGGGGATAGCTTACCTTATCGTTGGTGATGAAAAATCCCTCTTGAAACCCTCCAATAATTGCCCAAGTCTGATTTTTAAAACACTCAATGTCTCCAGCTTTTTCCGCATCTCTGATCACTTGACCGCTTCTGTGGTTCTGCAGGTGCGACCCAATACCGCAACTACAATCCTCCTCCAGTTTTACCAGCCCGCTTCTGTGCTTCTCCTTCCGTAGGTGCTGTCCCGCATCTGCGATCACCTGCCTAGCCATCCATTTCCATTTCTACAGCATGAAGGTTGCTTATGCGGCTCTGCACCTGTGGCCCTAGTCTCACAGGTGCGGTTATACCAACAACCAAAAAATTCAACCTTTTCCAAAATTCCATTTTCAATCTGTTAACCACCCGAAATACACTCGAGGCCCCCGGGACCCCAACCATTCATACCAACCAGTCCCAAAATACATTGCATAATTTCTCGAGGCCTCAAATCATATCAAACAACACTAAAATCATGAATCGGTCTCCAATCCAAGCTTTATGAACTTTAGAACTTCAAACTTTTACTTTTGATGTTTAAATCTATAAAATCACATCCGATTGACTTCAAATTTTGCACACAAGTCATATTCGACATTAGGACCTACTCCAACTTTCAGAATCGGATTCCGACCCCGATATCAAAAATTTCACTTCCTGTCAAACTTCTAAAATACCTTCAATTTTTATCTTTAGCCAAGTGACTCTAAAATGACCACGGACCTCTGAATTTAATTCCGATCGCCTTTCCATCACTGGAATCACCATACGGAGCTACTTCCGGACTCGAAATCCCAAATGAATATCGATAACTCTGAAATGTACTTCAACCCAAACTTATGAAATTTCTTCCAAAATTCTAATTTCCATAATAGGTGCCAAAATGCTCCCGAGTCATCCAAAACTCAATTTGCGCGTACGCCTAAGTCTGAAATTAACATACGAACCTACTAGAACCTTCGAATCTCGATCTCGAGGTCATTTACTTAAAACCTCAATCCTAGATAATTCTTTCAACTTAAAGCTTCCGAAATGAGAATTTTGTTTCCAAATCTACTCCGAACTTTCCGAAAATCAATTCTGACCATGCGCACAAGTCATAGTACATGAAATGAAGCTGCTCATGGCCTCAAACTGCTAAACTGTGTTCTAGAGCTCAAAATGACCAGTCGGGTCGTTACATTCCCAGAATCGAATTCCAAGGTCTCTAGATCGAGAAATAAATTTTTTATGAAAATTGTTGAACTCGAAATATAAAGGTTTTAAGAATTTGTTTAATAATTGATTTTGTTTATACTGGGTTTTTATTGTGGTTCCGGAGTCCGATACAGGCCCGTTATGATATACATACCATATATGTGAAATATGGTGAGAATCAGACTGATTTGATGCACTTCGAACCTTTGGTTGAGAAAATAGAACTTTTGAACTTTTTTGAAAAATTCCATGTAATTTGATGCTAAATTTGTTGTTCTAGGTGTTATTTTGGCGATCTGATCGCGCGAGCAAGTCCGTATGTTATTTTTAGACTTGTGTGCATGTTTAGTTAGGATCTCTAAGGGCTCGGGTGTGTTTTGTATAGGCTACAGGATGTTTTAAACTTAGAAAATCTGGTATTTTTCTGCAGCAGTTGTTCTGCTATGCCTTTTTTCACGTTCGCGTAAGTAGTATTACACACGGGAAAGGTAAAGAGGAGTAGACGGAAATTTCTTCTTCGTGAATGTGGAGTAGAGGGGGCTTTACCCTTCACGAACGCGACCCATCTATCTCGAACGCGAACGCGAAGCACGTGACACCAGGCTTGTCAACACGGAGGCTGGGGGAGAATGCCTTCGCAAAGGCGATGGGTATCTCGCGAACGTGAAGGCCTCTGGCCGCTGCGAATCGTGGAGGCAAAAGTCTTCTTGCAAACGCGAGTAAGGTCTGTGTAGTGTTTTTAAGAACAGAATCAGCACAGGATTCTTCAAAAAAATTCACAACTCTTTAATAAAAACTTGAACTATGAGCGATTTTGAAGAGGGATTTCAACACCAATTCATATGTTTGTGTTCATCAAATCATTTTCTTCAATTTTAATCAACACCCATTTGATTTTTAGCCCTAAATCTTGTTCTTTCATGGTAGAATTAGGAATTTTAGATAGAATTGGGGATTTTGCAAATTTGGGAATTTAGACCTCGATTTGGGGTCGCATTTCGAAACTAATTACTTATTTGGGCTCTAGGTGAACGGGATTTGGTCCGAACCTTACGTTTGAACCAAGCGAGCCCGGGTTCGGTTTTTGACATTTTTGGGGGGAATTGTTGGGAACTTGTAATTATGCATTAGAATTGATTTCTGATAGGTTTTCAATGTCTTTTCCTCATGCTTCTTATGATTTGATGATCTAACAAACTTATTGTGAAGAACTAAATAGAGAACCTGTGTACATTTCAGATGAATAATGTCCATTTCGATCTCCAGCAAATGAATGGACAACCACAAGGAGGAACACATAGGGACCTGGTGAACTGGTCCCTTGGGGTTCTCTGATAGAAGTACAAGCCAGTGACTGTCCAAAACTATTACAAAGAAGAACATAACAAGGGCTTGGTCCCTTAGTGTTCTCTGACAGAAGTTCACTTCAACTGTACAACTAGAACATAACAATAGAACGTGACTGTCTCGCAACTGTTACAAAGAGGAGCACAACAGGGACCTGGTCCCTTAGTGTTCTCTGACACAAGTACAAGTCAACTATACATCTTTAACATAGTTGTACAAAAGTGACTATGCAACAGATACCGCAGTGTGTACCAAGAATTGACATCACCATCCATTGTGATGTCTTTTGCGATATAACTGTTGGAAACACGTTCTCAATGCAATATACTAAAACGTGTGTTATTTTGTATAGGTTTTGATGAATGACAAACGAAGCGAAAATTGATATATGACGAAGTTCAAGAAACAAGCGCACAATTGATATATAACGAGATTCAAGCTCAAGACAAAGTTTTATAGTTTAATTGAGTCATTCTTAATTGTGATCTTGATCCTACAACTTGACTCGTAACATGGCTTCTCTCATAAAACTATTTTCCAAAATCATGCATATTTAATTTAAATGTCAAATGATTTTAAATCATGCATATTTACAGTAGTCAAAATAATTTTTAGACATGCCTTAAAAATCTGGACTAAGATAATCGATTATGTACTTATGATAATCGATTGTTTTAAGCCAAGACTGCATGACAATCGATTGTGAACTAATGACAATCGATTGTGAGTAAGACAGTGAGCATCAGGTTTTTTAAACCTGCATGACAATCGATTGTGAACTAATGACAATCGATTGTGACTGAGGCAGTGTCCATCAAAGTTTTTCAAAACTCAGAATAATCGATTATGAATTAATGGTAATCGATTATGTTGAGACAGTGTCTTCCAGTGATTTTCAAATTTATTAAATAATCGATTGTTACATTGTACAATCGATTGTCAAAGAGACAGTGTCTAAAATGTTTTTCAAAAATTGATAAGTAATCGATTGTTGACTTTGTGCAATCGATTGTGAAGCTGACCGTTGTCGTAAAGTTTTCAAATACCGTCAGGTAATCGATTATTGATTCTTTATAATCGATTGTTTTGATTAAAATCCGGAAAAGATTTTTTGAACGTTATTGGGTAATCGATTATTGATTTTGTATAATCGATTGTTTTGATTAAAATCCGGAAAAGATTTTTTGTATGTTGCTAAGTAATCGATTGTTGATTCTGGACAATCGATTGTTTGTGGTAAAATCTGGAAAGGATTTTTTGAACGTTGCTAGTAATCGATTATGGATTGTAAGTAATCGATTATCAAGCGTAAAATCTGGGATTGAATTTTGATCTGAGTGGCAGACAATCGATTGTTGGGGTTTGACAATCGATTGTCAGTGAGTAAAATCAGCAACTCTTAATTGGCAATTAGGCAACGGTAATGCCAAGTTTTTCAACTACAATACAGCTTCATTTCAGTGTTTTAAACACAACAACATACTACAACTGATCATTACATTGTTATAAGCTTGCATACTTTTGTTTATCATTTTATATTCAATTTCATAAAGCTTTTGAGAGCCATATTCTTGTCCAAAGTTGTTGTGATCTAGAGCTTACTTCTTTTACTCATACCTACTCATAAAGGAGTATTTTGTTTGAGTGTTTAGTGTTTTATACACTTGTAAGAGAATTGTGATTCTCTTGTTGTAAGGAACTTGTGTTTCCTTGGTTGAAGTCTTGGAGTGTTGTATCTCCGAGCAAAGGTGTTAAGGCTTGTGTCCTTAAGTTGTAAAGGTTTGTTGAGCACCCGTAAGCTTAACAAGTTAGTGGAAAATCTCGAGAGAGTCTCTCGGGGACTGGACTAGCCACGTGTTGTGGTGAACCAGAATATATCGGTGCGTTCTTTCCTTTTTGTTTATTTAACGCACTTATTTATTTCCTGCAAATTTTAATTTCCGCAAGTTTACGCTAAATTTTATTATAACGCTATTCACCCCCCCTCTAGCGTTAAGCGTATTTTCTAACAATTGGTATCAGAGCCCAACTCTCTGAAAACTTAACAGTTTGAGAGAACCATCCATGGCTTCTACTCGTCATTCTTTTGCAGGAATTGATGAAGGACAGTGCTCCACACGACCACCTCTATTCAACAGTACAAATTACACGTACTGGAAGGAGAGGATGAAGATCTTCATTCAGTCCAACAGCTTTCACCTTTGGAAGGTGATAATGAAGGGAAACCAAATTCCAACAAAGAAGGTGGAAAACGAATGGGTTCCCAAGTCCGAGGATGAGTATGACGCGGATGACATCCGAAAGGTTCAAAATAATGCTAAAGCAATTAATTTATTATATTGTGCTGTTAATGATGACGATTACAGGAAAATATCGTGTTGCACAACGGCAAAGGAGATGTGGGACAAGCTAGAAGTTACGTACGAAGGTACGGACCAGGTAAGGGAAGCAAAAATTGATTTCCTAACCCATTCTTATGAATTATTTCACATGAAGGAAGGTGAAAAGGTGGACGAAATGTTTGAGTGATTTTCAATAATCGTAAATGACCTACATGCTCTCAAGAAAACATTCACGGATAGAGAGCTCGTGCGAAAAATTCTTAGAAGTCTCACACCGGAATGGAGATCAAAGGCCGATGCAATTCAAGAATCCATTGGCGTTTCAAACGTCACCATCGATGCACTAAGAGGTAACCTTAAGACCTATGAATCTACTTTTCTTAACCCTTTTGTTGATGATCAAAGGAGGCAAAGAATATCTCTAAAGGCGAGCACAAGCCAACCGCAAATTGATGAGGAAAGAGACAACGAGTTTGGACTCGTTATCAAAAGATTTCAAAAGTTCATGCGCAAGGAGTATGAACGCAAGGGCAAAAAGCAAGGCGAACAAATCAAGTGCTATGAATGTGGTGAAACCGGGCACATCAAATCAAATTGCCCAAACATCAAAAAGGAGAAGAAACCTTTTAAAAAGCAACGTGCATACATTTCTTGGGGAGGCGACTCCGGAGATGAGTCAAGCGAAGGAGAAGAAGACGAAGCAGCAAATCTTTGCCTTATGGCACAAGAAGACAACAAAGATGAGGTATGTCAAATCTCGTCTAAAACCTTCTTCACTCTTGAAGAAATGCGAACTGCTTTTGATGAATTATATGCTGAGGTTATTAAGGCTTCAAAAACTGTTAAGGGCATAAAAGAAAATGCTTCATTAAAAGAAAAGGATTTTCAAAAACAGCTTTCTTTAAAAGAAAAGGATTTAGAAAAACTGGTTTTAGAAAATGAGAAGCTGAAAGAGGAAAACAAGTTTTTTGGAAAAAGAAGTTCCGATAAGCCCGAAAGCTCTACTAGAAATTGCACTTCTTGTTTGCATCTTAAGAATGAAGTAAGTAGGCTTAAAGGCACATTAGATAAGTTTAATTCTTCGCACAAAAACTTGAATGATGTTCTTGTTAACTTGAAATCAACCAAGCATGGAATAGGCTTTAAGAATGAAGAAAAGGTTGACGCTAATCCCCAACAACCTAAAGCTCAACCTAGGATTAACAATAGAAATGCTTATCCTAGAAACAACAATGCTAGAGCCAATATGCATGCTACACAAAATGCTGAACATCTTAGAAGACCTAGGAATGACTTACCACCTAGAAATAGTCACCCTAGAAATGATGCATATTTTAGGCCAAATTTTGAGCCCCTTAGAAGACCTAACAATGGCCCTCAACCGAGAAACAATCACTCTAGAAATGCTGCCCATCCTAGAGCTCATAGTAGGAGAAATAATTCTCATGAAATGCGAAATAGTCATAGTGTTCAAAATAGAGTAAGAAATTTTCATCCGTCTAGTTACTATGAACCTAGAAGGATGCATAACCCAAATGTGACTTGTCATTATTGTAGACGTATTGGTCATATTGCTCCTGCATGCTTTACACGTCATAGACATATTACTCAATCGCATCATTATAATATGCTTAACCCCCAAGGACCCAAGATGGCATGGGTACCTAAAGAACATTAATTTGTTTTGTAGGTGTGCTTGAAGGGATCAAGTGTACTATGGTACCTTGATAGTGGATGCTCCAAGCATATGACGGGAGATGAATCCAAATTCCTTCAATTAGAGCACAAAGAATGAGGAAGTGTTATCTTCGGTGATAACAATAAAGGAAAGATCATCGGCATAGGCTCGGTCGGTAAGGATGAAAATTCCTCTATTAAGCATATATTACTTGTTAAAGGATTAAAGCATAATCTCTTGAGCATAAGCCAATTGTGTGACAAGGGAAATATTGCTTTATTTGATTCGGATGAATGCTTAGTGTTCAGACGTAGTGATTTCAAAATTATCCTCCGTGGTTTTAGAGTGGATAATATTTATATGGTTGATCTTGCTAATTCCTCACCCGATTATGTTGATTGTCTAATGAGTAAAGAGGATGATACTTGGCTATGGCATCATAGAGTAGCACATATCAATATGCATCTTTTGAACAAATTGATTTCTCAAAACTTAGTTGTTGGTCTTCCCAATTCAAAATTTGAAAATGACTCTATTTGTGACTCGTGTCAAAGGGGGAAGCAAACAAAAGCATCTTTCAAATCTAAAAACATTGTTTCAACTTCTAGACCATTGCAATTGCTTCATATGGATTTATTTGGTCCCTCTCGCATTGAAAGTCTAGGAAGAAATAAATATGCTTTTGTGATTGTTGATGATTACTCGAGATTTACTTGGACTTTATTTCTTGCCAATAAAAGTGATGCTTTTCAAAATTTTAAATATTTTCTTAAGCGTGTTCAAAATGAGAAAGAAACAACCGTCACTTCAATTAGAAGTGATCATGGGGGAGAGTTTGATCACAATATCTTTGCGGACTTTTGTGACGAACTCGGAATCGAGCATACCTTTTCCGCTCCACGTACACCACAACAAAATGGGGTGGTGAAAAGGAAAAATAGGTGTCTCGAAGAGATGGCTAGAACCATGCTCGACGAAGCTAAGATACCCAAACATTTTTGGGCGGACGCCGTGAGTACTGCTTGCTATGTTCTAAATAGAGTAGTAATTCGGCCGATACTCATGAAAACCCCCTATGAACTTTATAAGGGTAGAAAACCAAATATTTCCCATTTTAGAGTTTTTGGTTGCAAATGTTTTGTTCATAACAATGGCAAAGACCAATTGGGTAAATTTGATGCTAAGTCGGATGAAGGTATTTTCATTGGATATTCCTCACGTAGTAAAGCATATAGGGTCTTTAATAAAAGAACCCAAATTGTGGAGGAATCCCCTCATGTTGTATTTTCCGAAAATAATGCTCGCTTGGCGAGAAAGGATTCCGGCTTTGATCTTGCAGGTATCTTAGATAGCTTGAAAGACAAAATACAAGAGGAACCACCCAAGGAAAATAAAGATGAAACTGAGGAACAACCAACGGAAGAAGCGCCACAATTGGGAAAAGAAACGAAAGTGCAATATGAGTGGAGGACGATCAAAGATCACCCTCTTGAACAGGTAATTGGAGACATTGGAGACAAGGTAAGTACCCGAAACTCTCTCAAACATACCTTAGAACATACTGCTTTTGTTTCTCAAATTGAACCCAAAACCATATCAGAAGCAATTGGGGATGAATTTTGGACCTTGGCAATGCAAGAGGAGCTTAACCAATTCGAACGCAATGAAGTTTGGGATTTGGTGCCAAGACCCGAAGGTCATACCATAATTGGTACGAAATGGGGTTTTCGCAATAAACTAGATGAAAATGGTATAATCACTAGAAACAAAGCTAGGCTTGTAGCAAAAGGCTATAATCAAGAAGAGGGTATTGACTATGAGGAAACATATGCTCCCGTAGCTAGATTAGAAGCTATTCGCTTATTGCTTGCATTTGCCTCTTCTATGAATTTCAATTTATATCAAATGGATGTGAAAAGTGCTTTTCTAAACGGTTTTATTCAAGAAGAAGTTTATGTTGAACAACCCCCCGGTTTTGAAAACTTTAAATCTCCCGATCATGTTTTCAAGCTCAAAAAGGCTCTTTATGGTTTAAAACAAGCTCCCCGAGCTTGGTATGAAAGATTAAGTAAGTTTCTTTTGGAAAATGATTTCATTAGGGGGAAAGTTGACACAACTCTCTTTGTTAAGCATAAAAACAATGATATTTTGTTAGTTCAAATATATGTAGATGATATTATATTTGGTGCTACTAACAATGTTTTATGCAAGGAATTTTCCGATTTAATGACAAGCGAATTTGAGATGTCTATGATGGGTGAGTTAAAATTCTTTTTGGGATTACAAGTAAAGCAAATGAAAGAAGGTACATTCATCTGTCAAGCCAAATATTGCAAAGAATTGCCGAAACGATTTGAGATGAACAATGCAAAAGAAATGGCAACTCCCATGAGCACATCCGATCATCTAGACAAAGATGAGAAAGGTAAGGAAGTCGACACCAAAAAGTATCGAGGTATGATTGGCTCTCTTCTTTATCTTACTGCTAGTCGTCCGGACATCATGTTTAGCGTGTGCTTATGCGCTCGTTATCAATCGTGTCCGAAGGAGTCTCACCTTACTGCGGTAAAACGGATTTTAAGGTACCTTGTTGGTACTACTAATGTGGGTCTATGGTACCCCAAAGGTTCTTCATGCCAACTCGTTGGCTATTCCGATTCCGACTTTGCTGGGTGCAAATTGGACCGCAAGAGCACTAGTGGCACTTGCCATTTGCTCGGTAGCTCTCTCGTTTCTTGGTTCGGCAAGAAACAAGTAAGTGTTGCGTTGTCCACAACCGAGGCTGAATATGTAGCCGCGGGGAGTTGTTGCGCTCAAATCCTATGGATGAAACAACAACTCTTGGACTATGGCCTAAGTCTTGATCATATCCCTCTTAGATGTGATAATACTAGTGCCATATGCTTGACGAAGAACCCCGTTCTTCATTCGCGAACAAAACACATTGAAATTAGACATCATTTTATAAGAGATCACGTTCTCAAGGGCGATGTCGAAATCGAATTTGTTGAAACCAAAGATCAATTGGCCGACATCTTTACAAAGCCCTTAGAGAAAGAGTCCTTCTTCCGAATTCGTAGTGAACTCGGGATTCTTGACTCCACGTTGATCTAAGCCATGCATTGCATCTTTTTATTCTACATAATTTCTAACTTGAGCGTCGGAGACGTCTAACGAATTTTTGCAGGTATCGCCCCAAAGGAAAGGGGAATTATAAAGCTTGACGTGCAACAATCGGTTTCCGTAGCCTAAAAATCGATTATTTCGTATCAATAATCGATTATGTTGCGATTATTCGGGTTGATGTTGCTGAAATTTTCTTTCCAATAAATAAACAAGTTTTATTTACATCTTTGGCATCTTATTATTATTTTATTTTTGCTAATGGCAAAAGGGGGACGATAACGGGTATGCACTCAATATTTATAAGCTTAAATTGAGGGGGAATTCACATATTGAGGGGGAACAAATTGCATACTTGTTGCATGTATATACTTGTCTTGAATCGTCATTATAAATTGCTTGTCTTGCATATCCCGCTTAATGTTTGCCATTATCAAAAAGGGGGAAATTGTTGGAAACACGTTCTCAATGCAATATACTAAAACGTGTGTTCTTTTGTATAGGTTTTGATGAATGACAAACGAAGCGAAAATTGATATATGACGAAGTTCAAGAAACAAGCGCACAATTGATATACAACGAGATTCAAGCTCAAGACAAAGTTTTATAGTTTAATTGAGTCATTCTTAATTGTGATCTTGATCCTACAACTGGACTCGTAACATGGCTTCTCTCATAAAACTATTTTCCAAAATCATGCATATTTAATTTAAATGTCAAATGATTTTAAATCATGCATATTTACAGTAGTCAAAATAATTTTTAGACATGCCTTAAAAATCTGGACTAAGATAATCGATTATGTACTTATGATAATCGATTGTTTTAAGCCAAGACTGCATGACAATCGATTGTGAACTAATGACAATCGATTGTGAGTAAGACAGTGAGCATCAGGTTTTTTAAACCTGCATGACAATCGATTGTGAACTAATGACAATCGATTGTGACTGAGGCAGTGTCCATCAAAGTTTTTCAAAACTTAGAATAATCGATTATGAACTAATGGTAATCGATTATGTTGAGACAGTGTCTTCCAGTGATTTTCAAATTTATTAAATAATCGATTGTTACATTGGACAAACGATTATCAAAGAGACAGTGTCTAAAATGTTTTTCAAAAACTGATAAGCAATCGATTGTTGACTTTGTGCAATCGATTGTGAAGCTGACCGTTGTCGTAAAGTTCTCAAATACCGTCAGGTAATCGATTATTGATTCTGTATAATCGATTGTTTTGATTAAAATCCGGAAAAGATTTTTTGAACGTTATTGGGTAATCGATTATTGATTCTGTATAATCGATTGTTTTGATTAAAATCCGGAAAAGATTTTTTGAACGTTGCTGAGTAATCGATTGTTGATTCTGGACAATCGATTGTTTGTGGTAAAATCTGGAAAGAATTTTTTGAACGTTGCTAGTAATCGATTATGTATTGTAAGTAATCGATTATCAAGCGTAAAATCTGGGATTGAATTTTGATCTGAGTGGCAGACAATCGATTGTTGGGGTTTGGCAATCGATTGTCAGTGAGTAAAATCAGCAACTCTTAATTGGCAATTAGGCAACGGTAATGCCAAGTTTTTCAACTATAAATACAGCTTCATTTCAGTGTTTTAAACACAACAACATACTACAACTGATCATTACATTGCTATAAGCTTGCATACTTTTGTTTATTATTTTATATTCAATTTCATAAAGCTTTTGAGAGCCATATTCTTGTCCAAAGTTGTTGTGATCTAGAGCTTACTTCTTTTACTCATACCTACTCATAAAGGAGTATTTTGTTTGAGTGTTTAGTGTTTTATACACTTGTAAGAGAATTGTGATTCTCTTGTTGTAAGGAACTTGTGTTTCCTTGGTTGAAGTCTTGGAGTGTTGTATCTCCGAGCAAAGGTGTTAAGGCTTGTGTCCTTAAGTTGTAAAGGTTTGTTGAGCACCCGTAAGCTTAATAAGTTAGTGGAAAATCTTGAGAGAGTCTCTCGGGGACTGGACTAGCCACGTGTTGTGGTGAACCAGAATATATCGGTGCGTTCTTTCCTTTTTGTTTATTTAACGCACTTATTTATTTCCTGCAAATTTTAATTTCCGCAAGTTTACGCTAAATTTTATTATAACGCTATTCACCCCCCCTCTAGCGTTAAGCGTATTTTCAAACAATAACAACCTGGTGCAAGTCACAAGAAATCGACTTGTGCATTCAGTGATATTCTCTCAACATAATAGTGTTCATTTGACATTGAAGTCACTAGTGTGTCAAGAACAAGAAGACAACTCCACTATGAATCAGTTTCATAATGAGTTTATGTATATCCGTAGTTGAGTTGTAATCTTGTTATTTGTTCTTTGTTATATCTCCTATCTTGACTTCTTAGACTCTTTGTCTTAGGAAAACCAAAAAATCTGTAAACTTCCGAGTTTATGTTGTGACTAGATTTAGTCAAAGCCTTTGTAACTAGAAGAGTCACAAAGTGGCTTGTGGTGAGATCATCATAAGTTAGTTGAAGTATTTGTAATAGAATGATTACAAAGTGGCTTGTAATAATGAGATTGCAAGTTAGTAAAGTTAAAAGCCTACAAGTGTAGGTCATGGTTTTTTGATACCCTTATGTGGGATTTTTCCATGTAAAAATCCCTTGTCTTCTGTACTTACAGCTTCATTATTATTCTCAGCATAACCTCATAGAGGACCAGGTACTATACTGTTTAACGGATTCATACAAACTAACAATTGCTATCAGGGTGGATTCTTTCTAAAAGGTTAACACAGAAAGATCTCAATGGCTGCTCCACCCAACTTTGAGGAAGGACAATCAACCTGCAGACCTCCTAGATTCAATGGTCAGTACTATGGCTGGTGGAAGACTCGCATACATGGTTTTATAATGGCGGAAGATATAGAGCTGTGGGACATCACTTGTGATGGTCCACATGTTCCTATGAAGAAGCTTGAAGAAACTGGACCAATGGTGCCAAAAGACTGAAATGAGTACAGTTATATTGACAAAAAAGTTGTAGAAAAGAACTATCGCGCTAAGATAATCTTGGAGTGTATAGGACCCGATGAGTACAACAGTCTCAGCTTGTGATATTGCCAAAGAAATATGGGAAGCGTGGCAAACCACACATACAGGAAGAGTGAGCTCTTCAGGATGAAGGATGATGAATCTACACATGATATGCACACCAGATTCACCTCCATCATAAATGAGCTTCATTCACTTGGAGATATTATTCTCAAAAACTAGCTTGAAAAAAATCCCTAGCCTTCTACCTGGTTCTTGTGAAAATAAAGAAACGTCCATCACTGAAGCTAAAGATCTACAAACTCTAACCATGGATAAGCTGATTGGAAATATGAAGTTATACGAAATGAAAAGAAAGAAAGATAGTGAAAGAAGAGAGCCAAAATATGAAAAAAACCTGGTACTTAAGGCTGAAAGCAGTGACTCAAGTGAATAAGATAGTGATATGGCCTATCTTACTAAAAGCTTTCAAAATATAGTTCTATGGAATGGTGGTATACCAAAGTGCGCAGTTCAAGTAAAGCAAGGAGCAATGATATCTTTTGCAAATGTGGAAAGCTAGATCATTTCATCAAAGACTGTCCACTTGTGAAACATGAGCAATACAAACAAAACTCTGACAAAGTAGGTAAAAGGAACCTGGTTCCAGACAAGCAATTCAATCGAAAAAGTGCAGCTGACAATATTGTGAAGCAGACTCTTGCTGCTTGGGGAAACTCCTCCAGTGAATCAGAAAGGGAACCAGATGCAGAAAACAACTCAATGATAGCAGTGGAAGCTGAAGCAACAATGTATGACTCACTATTCGCACTGATTGCTCAATCTGATGATGATAAAGAAGATGAGGTAAATTTCAGGGATGTTCAAAGAAATATGAAATCTTACTCTTCTAATAAGTTAAGGTCATTAGTAGATGTTCTAATTGATGCCTATTATAGCCTTTATAATGATAAGGAGATCCTGACCGTAGAACTAGGAGAAGTTGAATAATCTAGAGATGATCTGATGGTCTGTGTAGTGGACCTAAATGAGACCATATCTAATCTTGAAATGGAAAAGGAAGCCATGAATGTAAAAATAACTAGTGTAGAAAATGAGAGAGAGAGGACCTGATGGTAATAGTTATTGACTTGAAGTAAACAGTAGAAGGTCTTAGCAATGAGAAACACACTCTAGAAGAAATATTTGCTGCTACTGAGCAAGAGAAGGATGATTTTCTAGTGACAATCACTTATCTGGAAGAAACCATTAAGGGACTCAATAGAGAAAATAGGATTGTGAGTCTTGGGAAAGGGAAGGAAGTAGCTAGTGAGACACACATCAAGCTTGAATAGGAATTAAATGATGTGAAAACTAGTCTGTGTGGTGAACTTGAGAAAAATCGACAACTTCAAGTTGAATTGGAGAAAGTAAAAAATTAATCTTGAGAAATCATTGAAGTGGACATGGTCCTCAGATGATGACACTTCTATGTACTTGAACAATAGTGGAAACAGGCAAGGAATCGAATTCCAAAGGGAAGAACGCCTTACAACCCTCACATCAAGTACGTCATTGTTCCTGAAAACTGGTTGTGTGCCTACTGTGGGAATAATGGGCACTTCAAAGAAAATTTCCAAGCCAGCGTTCAATCTGTTAAAAAAACTAACGTGTTTACTGACAAAGTGACTACTAACAAGGGATGAGGTACCACTCGCAAGAAATGAATATTGCGTGCATGGACTAGAAAAGACTTGATCCATCCTTTTTATCATAACAAGGGACCCAAAATTTTGGGTTCCTAAATCTAACCCATAATTTGGATGTGTGGGAAATAGTGAGCGGAAGCGGACTGCAATGAACCATGGACAGTGAATGCTCAAAGCACTTGATTTGAAGTACCATGGATTTCTTCTCACTAAAAACCCTGCAAGAAGGGAATGTATCCCTTGAAAAATGAGGGGGTACATTCTCAATGTTGGAAAAGTTGGGAAAATCCCTTAGACACTCTATTGAGAACGTGTACTATGTGGATGGACTAATGTAAAGTCTCCGGAATGTCTCTCAAATCTGTGATAAAGGAAATAAAGTAGAGTTCTTATTAAAAGTGTGCAGAGTTACCAATCTGGTAACTCGAAAAGAGGTCTCAGTGGCCAAAAGAATCTGGAACATCTATGTTACTGACTTTGAATCTATACAAGCTGTGATATGAGATGCTTGAAGTCGGTTGATGATGACGCAGAATTTGGATGGAAAATTGGGCATGCAAGCTTTTCACTTCTGAGTAAATTCATTCAGAATGACTTGGTTTGTGGTCTGCCAAATTTAAAATTCATCTGGACACTGGTTCTTCGAACAAAGGATGAAAACTTCGAGGTATCAATGGCCTTTGTTAATAAATATCCAAGTGAAGATAAAATTGAAGATGGTATACATCATATTTGACCACGGGGAAGAATTTGACGAGGCCACATTTTGATGAGCTTGTAACAAAAATGGAATCACATACACTTTCTCTGCACCAAGGACTCTGGAAGACATGGCATGAACAACTCATCGGTAGTGGAATCGCCAAAAATTCTGGGCAAAAGAAATAAACTTTGATTGCTACTTGGTGAACATGTGTATGATCAGGTCCCTCTTAAACAAAACCCACTATGAGCTTCCAAATGGAAGAAAACCAAAACAACTTAATTGAGAATCTTTTTGAGTGAAAATTCATATCTTCAGCAACAAGAAGGACCAGCTTGCATGTTTGATGCAAAAGGAGATAAAGGAATCCTTCTGGGATAGTCCCCACAAAGCAAATGCCACAAAGTCTATAACAAAAGAGCACATTGGATGGAAGGAAATGTTCACACTCCGTTCAACGAGACATCTTCCTCTAACAAAGAAGGAAACAGTGATGACCAATAAAATGAACCACGTCTAGCACCTGGGTAACATCTGAGGTTTCAAATGGGTGGACTGATATGATGAGTAAGATGAAGGAGACAGGTGAAAGATAATGCAATATCCACCTCCACTTCTCATATGGGACCTATTACTTCAATTACTATCACTGAAGCTGAATAAAGAATTTAGATGCAGTGCAAAGGCTCTCCACAAGTAACAAAACAAGAAGTGTAGGAAATCCAGTTAATCTACCCAAGTTCCTTTATCAATCAAACCTCAGTCCCAAAATGGAATAGAATTCAAGTTCAAGAACCAAGGAATCCTACTTGAAGGCTACCAAAAGAAGTTTGAGATACCATAAGGGAACTCAGGACCTAGTCATGTGTTACCCCTCAGGTGACAATTCTTATCTTATTAGGTATGCTGATGTTAACGATGCAGGTTATTTTACGGATATGAAAAGTACTTCTGTAATGGCTCCCATGATCATGTCTCAATTCTTGGGGCACAAAAAAGAAAAACTAAATGGCTTTGTCAACAGATGAAGCAGAATATGCAGCGGAAGCATCCTGATGTTCTAAAGCCCTATGAGTTAAGCAACAACTGGAAGATTTTGGGGTATCTTCTGATTGTATACCTTATCTATCCAGTTCAAGATAAGAGGACCAGTCACATTGAGCTGATTATCTTTTGAATATCAATGTGGAGAAAGGGTTGATTTTTGGAAAGTTCTGCAGCACAATAAGACCAAATTCCATAAATCCTCATCAAAGCCTTGACGAGGAAAATTTTTGGAAGAAGCAAGGTGAAGCTGGAGTTATTGAAATCTAGTGGCGAACCTGATTCTGCATTAGTTGGCTATGAAAAACACCTTCAAGTGAAATTAGCTAAAGTGTTTTATGGAAAATCCTAACTTACATCGATACTATTGCAGGTAAACACGCATGACAATCATAGAAGCTAAAGGTATAGTTATGAACTGCGAAAGAAGAGCTGCTAAAGCCTTTTTCAAAAAATTGTTCGGGCATCAGGTTCATGTACCACAGGTTAGTAGTAATGTGCTTGTTCTGCATTCCTTCTCAAAATGTTAAAAAAATTAACTCAACTGCCACATCATCTGACTTTTAAAATCATGTCATGTTTTTTCTTTCAAATCCCATTTTCCCCGCTAAATGATAATGTTTTCCCACAAACCTACCTTCGTTTTTAGAACACGTTTCTCTCTCCTATCATCATTAGCCCTTATTCCAATAAAACTTTCCTTCTCTCTCACGTCAAGATGGACTTTCATCTCTTTTGTATATCTGTGATTCTCTCTTCATCTCTCTCTCTCTCTCTCAACTTGCCTACCAAATACTCATATAATGGAAATCGAACAATCTCTTTCTTCTCCCACCATTAACACCACTTCCACTTCCCTATCATACTTAAAATCATCCCCAATGATTCACTGTTCCACTCCCTCCAATACTACTGTATCCCAGTCTGGTTCCTCATCTTTTCCTACATTTTTTCCTTTTCTGACAAGCCCTGTTTTCCTTCCATATATTAAAAACCCTATGTCTCGTCATTCCTCTGATCTCATCAAAAAAAACTCAAGAGGTTTTACCTCTCAAGTGTCAGATGTCTCTGAGGATGATCATGATCAATATCTGAACTCCTCCATTCTGGACTTAGAAACTCTCTCAGAGTCACCTGAAAAGGAAGCATCGCATAACATCATGGATATCGTTGCTGAGAGTCTATTGAATGAAGAAACGCATCTCTCATCTAAGTATTAGGGGGAAGAAACTCCCTTCCTAGAATATGTAAGAACCGCAACACTCCTCGAGTCTTTGGCTCATGAGACGTTTGTTAGAAACTACGCTTTACGCTAGAGGGGGGGTGAATAGCGTATTAATAGAATTTAGCGTTTTCTTGCGGAATTTAAACTTTGCAGGAAGTAAAATAAATGCAGAAAAATAAACTTACACAAAGATGTATACTGGTTGGCCACCAACGTGGTTAGTCCAGTCCCCGAGAGACTCTCTCGAGATTTTTCACTATCTTGTTAAGCTTAAGGGTGCTCAACAAACCGTTACACACTTGAGGACACAAGCCTCAAACAGTTGCTCGGAGATCGCAATCTCAAAGACTTCACCCAAGGAAACGCAAGTTCCTTGAAACAAGAGAATCGCAATTCTCTTACAAGTATATCAAATACTTGGACACTCACTTAACTAAAGTACTCCTTATTGAGTAGATATGAGTAAAAGAATATGTTCAAGATCACAACAACTTTAAGCAATAATATGGCTCTCAAAAGCTTTATGAAATGAGTAGAAAATGAAGAACAATTGAATGAAAGCTTATAGCAATGTAATGATCAGTTTATGTATGTTGTTGTTGTTAAAATACTGAAATGAAGCTGTATTTATAGTTGAAAAAGTTGGTTCAACCGTTGTCTAATTGCCAATTAAGAGTTGCTGAAATTACTCAGTGATAATCGATTATTAAGACCAAAAAATCGATTATCTGCCAGTCAGTTTAAAAATCAATCCCGGATTTAACGCTTCACAATCGATTATACATAATCTATAATCGATTACTGGCAATATTCAAAATCAGATAATCGATTACACTAAGTTCATAATCGATTACTTTAGCAACGTTCTAAAAATCATTTCCAGATTTTAAGCAAAACATCGATTATATAAAATCAATAATCGATTACTTCAGCAACGTTCTAAAAATCATTTCCAGATTTTAAGCGGAACATCGATTATCTAGAATCAATAATCGATTACCTTATGGTATTTGAAAATCATTTGACAACGGCTAGCTTCAACAATCGATTGTCCTTTGCAACAATCGATTACTTGTTATTTTCTGAAAATCATAAAACTTACTGTCTCAGTGATAATCGATTATCTAAAGACATAATCGATTACTTAATTAAATTTAAAATCACTGGAAGACATCAACTCAACACAATCGATCACCATTAGTTCATAATCGATTATTTTGAGTATTGAAAAACTTTACCTCAACAACAATCGATTGTCATTTGTTCACAATCGATTATCATGCAGATTTGGAAAAACCTGATGTTCACTGTCTTACTCACAATCGATTACCATTAATTCATAATCGATTGTCATGCAGTCTTGGCTCAGAAACAATCGATTATCATAAGTACATAATCGATTATTTTAGCCCAGATTTTTGAGGCATGTTTAGAAAACATTTTGTCTAATGTAAATATGCATGATTTAAAATCTTTTTGACACAGAATTAAATATGCATGATTTTGGAAAATAGTTTTATGAGAGAGGCCATACTATGAGTCAAGTTTTAGGATCGAGATTACAATTTAGAACAACTCAATAACAATTAAAAGCTATATCTTGAACTTCAATCTTATTCGCAACCATTGTGCGCTTGTACTTGAATTCCGTCATATATCAATTTTTGCTTCGTTTGTCATTCATCAAAACCTACAAAAGAGTACACATTTAGTATATTGCATTGAGAACGTGTTTCTAACAATTTCCCCCTTTTTGATAATGGCAAACATTAAGCGGGATATGCAATTTAGGCAAAAGATATTGACAATTCAAGACAAGTAACAATTATGCAATTTTGTTCTTGTTCCCCCTCAATTTAAGAGTTCCCCCTCAATTTTAGCTTATAAGCAATCAATGAATTAAGAGGTGGTGCATACCCGATATCCCGTTTTCTTCCCCCTTTTGCCATTAGCAAAAAAAATAGTAAGGAAAGATGCAAAAAAGATGAAATAAACAAGGTTTATTTATTGAAAAAAAAATTAGAGGGTAGTCGATTATTGATACGGGATAATCGATTTTTATAGGGACATTGCTGCAGATTCGCGGTTTGCTTAAGAATTGCTCTTAGCTCTAGGGTGATACCTGCAAAAAGAAGTTAGACGCCTCCGACGCTCAAGTTAGAAATCATGTAGGAAAGAAAATGCAATGCATGACTTAGATCAAAGTGGAGTCAAGGATCCCGAGTTCACTGCGAATTCGGAAGAAGGACTCTTTCTCTAAAGGCTTGGTAAAGATGTCTGCCAATTGGCTTTTGGTTTCAACAAATTCAATTTCGACATCGCCTTTGAGTACATGATCTCTAATAAAATGATGTCTAATTTCGATGTGTTTTGTTCGCGAATGAAGAACGGGGTTCTTCGTCAAGCATATGGCGCTAGTGTTATCACATCTAAGAGGAATGTGATCAAGACTTAGGCCATAGTCCAAGAGTTGTTGTTTCATCTATAGGATTTGAGCAGAGCAACTCCCCGCGGCTACATATTCAGCCTCGGTGGTAGACAACGCAACACTTACTTGTTTCTTACTAAACCAAGAGAAAAGAGAGCTACCGAGCAAATGGCAAGTGCCACTTGTGCTCTTGCGGTCCAATTTGCATCCAGCAAAATCGGAATCGGAATATCCAATAAGTTGGCATGAAGAGCCTTTGGGGTACCATAGACCCACATTTGTAGTACCAATGAGATACCTTAATATCCGTTTCACCGCAGTAAGGTGAGACTCCTTCGGACATGACTGATAGCGAGCACATAAACACACGCTAAACATGATGTCCGGACGACTAGCGGTAAGATAAAGAAGAGAGCCAATCATACCTCGATACTTTTTAGTGTCGACTTCCTTACCTTTTTCATCTTTGTCTAGATGATCGGATGTGCTCATGGGAGTAGCCATTTCTTTTGCATTGTTCATCTCAAAGCGTTTTAGTAGTTCTTTGCAATATTTGGCTTGGCATATGAATGTACCTTCTTCCATTTGTTTCACTTGTAACCCCAAAAAGAATGTTAACTCGCCCATCATAGACATTTCAAATTCGCTAGTCATTAGATCGGAAAATTCCTTGCATAAAACATTGTTAGTAGCACCAAATATAATATCGTCTACATATATTTGAACTAATAAATTATCATTGTTTTTATGCTTGACAAAGAGGGTTGTGTCAACTTTTCCCCTAATGAAATCATTTTCCAAAAGAAATTTACTCAACCTTTCATACCAAGCTCGAGGAGCTTGTTTTAAACCATAAAGAGCCTTTTTGAGTTTGAAAACATGATCGGGATATTTAAAATCTTCAAAGCCGGGGGGTTGTTTGACATAAACTTCTTCTTCAATAAAACCATTTAGAAAAGCACTTTTCACATCCATTTGATATAGAATAAAATTCATTGAAGAGGCGAAAGCAAGTAATAGACGAATAGCTTCTAATCTAGCTACGGGAGCATAGGTTTCCTCATAATCAATACCTTCTTCTTGACTATAGCCTTTTGCCACAAGCCTAGCTTTGTTTCTAGTGATTATACCATTTTCATCTAGTTTATTGCGAAAAACCCATTTCGTACCAATTATAGAATGACCTTCGGGTCTTGGCACCAAATCCCAAACGTTATTGCGTTCGAATTGGTTAAGCTCCTCTTGCATTGCCAAGGTCCAAAATTCATCCCCAATTGCTTCGGAGATGGTTTTAGGTTCAATTTGAGAAACAAAAGCAGTAAGTTCTAAAGTGTTTTTGAGGGAGTTTCGGGTACTTACCTTTTCTCCAACATCGCCGATTACCTGTTCGAGAGGATGATCCTTGATCGTTCTCCACTCGTTAGGCGTATTTATTCCTTTTTCTAATTGTGGCGCTTCTTCCGTTGGTTGTTCCCCAATTTCATTTTTGTTTTCCTTTGAAGGTTCTTCTTGGATTTTATCTTTCAAGCTATCGAAGATACCTGCAAGATCAAAACCGGATTCCTTTCTCGCCAAGCGAGTATTATCTTCGGAAAACACAACATGAGGGGATTCCTCCACAATTTGGGTTCTTTTGTTAAAGATCCTATATGCTTTGCTACGTGAGGAATAACCAATGAAAATACCTTCATCCGATTTAGCATCAAACTTACCCAATTGGTCCTTCCCATTATTATGAACAAAACATTTACAACCAAAAACACGTAAATGAGAAATGTTGGGTTTTCTACCCTTATAAAGTTCATATGGGGTTTTCATGAGTATCGGCCGAATTGCTACTCTATTTAAAACATAGCAAGCGGTACTCACGGCGTCCGCCCAAAAGTATTTGGGAATCATAGCTTCGTCGAGCATGGTTCTAACCATCTCTTCGAGACACCTATTTTTCCTTTCCACCACCCCATTTTGTTGTGGTGTCCGTGGAGCGGAAAAGGTGTGTTCGATTCCGAGTTCGTCACAAAAATCCGCAAAGAGATTGTGATCAAACTCTCCCCCATGATCACTTCTAATCGAAGTGACGGTCGATTCCTTTTCGTTTTGAACACGCTTAAGGAAATACTTGAAATTTTGAAAAGCATCACTTTTATTTGCAAGAAATAGAGTCCAAGTAAATCTAGAAAAGTCATCAACAATGACAAAAACATATTTATTTTTACCAAGACTTTCAATACGAGAGGGACCAAATAAATCCATGTGAAGTAATTGCAAAGGTCTAGACGTTGAAACAATATTCTTGGATTTAAAAGATGCTTTGGTTTGCTTCCCTTTTTGACAAGAATCGCAAATAGAATCATTTTCAAACTTTAAACTGGGAAGACCAACTACTAAGTTTTGAGAAAGAAGCTTGTTCAAAAGATGCATGTTCATGTGTGCTACTCTACGATGCCATAGCCAAGAGTTATCCTCTTTGCTTACTAAACAATCAACATATTCGGGTGAGGAGTTTGCAAGATCAACCATATAGATATTATCAATTCTAAAACCACGAAGTATGATCTTGAAATCACTACGTCTAAATACAAGACATTCATCCGAATTAAATAGAGCAAGATTTCCCTTGTCACATAATTGGCTTATGCTCAAGAGATTATGCTTCAAACCTTTCACAAGTAGTATATGTTTAATAGAGGAGTTTTCGTCCTTACCGACCGAACCAATGCCGATGATTTTTCCTTTATTGTTATCACCAAATGTGACACTTCCTCCTTCTTTGTGCTCTAGTTGAAGGAATTTGGATTCATCTCCCGTCATGTATTTGGAGCATCCACTATCAAGGTACCATAGTACACTTGATCCCTTCAAGCACACCTACAAAACAAATTAATGTTCTTTAGGTACCCATGCCATCTTGGGTCCTTGAGGGTTAGGCATGTTATAATGATGCAATTGATTTATATGTCTATGACGAGTAAAGCAAGCGGGAGCAATATGACCAATACGTCTACAATAATGACAAGTCACGTTGGGATTATGCATTTCTCTAGGTACATAGTAACTAGATGAATGAAGGTTGCTTACTCTACTTTGAACACCATTGTTTCTCCTATTATGAGCTCTAGGAGGTTCACAAGTTTGTCTAAAATATGCATCATTTCTAGAATATCTATTTCTAGGTGGAGGGTCATTTCTTGGTCTTCTAAATTGTTCAAGGTTTGGCCTAAAATATGCATCATTTCTAGGTCTTCTAGCATTTTCACTATTTGGTCTAACATGCAAGTTATTTCTAGGATTTCTACTTCTAGGATAAGCATTTTGGTTATTAGTCCTAGGTTGAGCTCTAGGTTGTTGTGGTTTAGCACCAACCTTTTCTTCATTCTTGAATCCTATTCCATGTTTAGTTGATTTTAGATTAACAAGCACATCATTCAAGTTTTTATGCGAAGAATTAAACTTATCTAATGTGCCTTTAAGTCTAGCTACTTCATTCTTAAGAAGCACACAAGAAGAACAGTTTCTAGTAGAACCTTCAGGTTTATCAGCACTTCTTTTTCCATAAAACTTGTTTTCCTCTTTTAGCTTCTCATTTTCGAAAACCAGTTTTTCTAATTCTTTTTCTTTTAATGAAAGCTGTGTTTGAAAATCTTTTTCTTTTAGAGAAGCGCTTTCTTTAACACTTTTGACAGTTTTTGAAGCTTTGATAAATTCAGCATATAGTTCATCAAAAGCATTTCTCATTTCATCAAGAGTAAAGAAATTTTGAGAAGAGATTTGACTTACCTCGTCTTTGCCGTCTTCTTGAGCCATGAGACATAAATTTGCTGCTTCATCGTCTTCTTCTTCGCTTGCTTCATCTCCGGAATCTCCTCCCCAAGAGATGTATGCACGTTGCTTTTTGAAGGGTTTCTTCTCCTTTTTGATGTTAGGGCAATTTGATTTTATGTGCCCGGTTTCTCCGCATTCATAGCATTTTAGTTGATCGCCTTGCTTTTTGTTCTTGCGTTCATACTCTTTGCGCATGAATTTTTGAAACCTTTTGATAACGCGTCCAAACTCGTTGTCACCTTCCTCATCAATTTGTGGTTGGCTAGCCTTTAGAGCAATCCTTTGCCTTCTTTGATCATCAACAAACGGGTTAAGTATAGTTGATTCATAGGTTTTGAGATTACCTCTTAATGCGTCAATTGTGACATTTGTGATGCCAATGGATTCTTGGATTGCATCGGCCTTTGATCGCCATACCGGAGTGAGACTTCTGAGGATCTTCCGGACAAGTTCTCTATCCGTAAACGTCTTTTTGAGGGCGTGTAGATCATTCACGATCATTGAGAATCGCTCAAACATTTTGTCTACTTTCTCTCCTTCCTTCATGTGGAATAGTTCATAAGAGTGAGTTAAGAAATCAATTTTAGCTTCTCGTACCTGGTCGGTTCCTTCGTATGTCACTTCAAGCTTATCCCACATTTCTTTTGCTGTTTTGCAACATGATATCTTCCTGTAGTCGTTAGCATTAACAGCACAATATAATAAATTTATAGCTTTGGCATTATTTTGAACCTTACGAATATCCTCCGCGGTATATTCATCTTCGGTCTTTGGAACCCATTCGTCTTCCACCTTCTTGGTTGGAATTTGGTTTCCATTGGTGAATACTTTCCACAAATGAAAGCTATTTGATTGCACAAAGATTTGCATCCTCTCCTTCCAGTATGAGTAGTTTGTGCCGTTGAATAGAGGAGGTCGTGTAGAGCATTGTCCTTCTTCAATTCCTGCAAAAGAGTCAAGAGTAGAAGTCATGGATGGTTCTCTCAAACGGTTAAGTTTTCAGAGAGTTGGGCTCTGATACCAATTGTTAGAAACTACGCTTTACGCTAGAGGGGGGGTGAATAGCGTATTAATAGAATTTAGCATTTTCTTGCGGAATTTAAACTTTGCAGGAAGTAAAATAAATGCAGAAAAATAAACTTACACAAAGATGTATACTGGTTGGCCACCAACGTGGTTAGTCCAGTCCCCGAGAGACTCTCTCGAGATTTTTCACTATCTTGTTAAGCTTAAGGGTGCTCAACAAACCGTTACACACTTGAGGACACAAGCCTCAAACAGTTGCTCGGAGATCGCAATCTCAAAGACTTCACCCAAGGAAACGCAAGTTCCTTGAAACAAGAGAATCGCAATTCTCTTACAAGTATATCAAATACTTGGACACTCACTTAACTAAATTACTCCTTATTGAGTAGATATGAGTAAAAGAATATGTTCAAGATCACAACAACTTTAAGCAATAATATGGCTCTCAAAAGCTTTATGAAATGAGTAGAAAATGAAGAACAATTGAATGAAAGCTTATAGCAATGTAATGATCAGTTTGTGTATGTTGTTGTTGTTAAAACACTGAAATGAAGCTGTATTTATAGTTGAAAAAGTTGGTTCAACCGTTGTCTAATTGCCAATTAAGAGTTGCTGAAATTACTCAGTGATAATCGATTATTAAGACCAAACAATCGATTATCTGCCAGTCAGTTTAAAAATCAATCCCGGATTTAACGCTTCACAATCGATTATACATAATCTATAATCGATTACTGGCAATATTCAAAATCAGATAATCGATTACACTAAGTTCATAATCGATTACTTTAGCAACGTTCTAAAAATCATTTCCAGATTTTAAGCAAAACATCGATTATATAAAATCAATAATCGATTACTTCAGCAACGTTCTAAAAATCATTTCCAGATTTTAAGCGGAACATCGATTATCTAGAATCAATAATCGATTACCTTATGGTATTTGAAAATCATTTGACAACGACAAGCTTCAACAATCGATTGTCCTTTGCAACAATCGATTACTTGTTATTTTCTGAAAATCATAAAACTTACTGTCTCAGTGATAATCGATTATCTAAAGACATAATCGATTACTTAATTAAATTTAAAATCACTGGAAGACATCAACTCAACACAATCGATCACCATTAGTTCATAATCGATTATTTTGAGTATTGAAAAACTTTACCTCAACAACAATCGATTGTCATTTGTTCACAATCGATTATCATGCAGATTTGGAAAAACCTGATGTTCACTGTCTTACTCACAATCGATTACCATTAATTCATAATCGATTGTCATGCAGTCTTGGCTCAGAAACAATCGATTATCATAAGTACATAATCGATTATTTTAGCCCAGATTTTTGAGGCATGTTTAGAAAACATTTTGTCTAATGTAAATATGCATGATTTAAAATCTTTTTGACACAGAATTAACTATGCATGATTTTGGAAAATAGTTTTATGAGAGAGGCCATACTATGAGTCAAGTTATAGGATCGAGATTACAATTTAGAACAACTCAATAACAATTAAAAGCTATATCTTGAACTTCAATCTTATTCGCAACCATTGTGCGCTTGTACTTGAATTCCGTCATATATCAATTTTTGCTTCGTTTGTCATTCATCAAAACCTACAAAAGAGTACACGTTTAGTATATTGCATTGAGAACGTGTTTCTAACAACGTTCCCAGAAAAACCTTATGAAGAACCTGATTCTATTTCATGCAAGCCCACTCCTACACCTATTGATCATCCTAAGCTCTTAAAATCCCCCTTCAAGTCACCCACTATCAGGTCACAACAGAAAAAGTGCTTCAAACCTATATTGCAGAAAAGTCGGAGGAGTATCAAGACAAGGAAAATAGGTTAATGAATCAAAGGGAATGTGTCACTGACAAGAGTGTTACAGTAGGTGTGGTCGACAAAAATTCTCTAAAGGAACCTGGTTTCGTAGTGAAACAATCTAAAGAAACTCAAAAGTCAGTGGATAAGGCTTCCGATGAAGAGGTTGAGAAACAAAATGGTGCATTCGTGAAGGGCGGCAGCAAGACTGGGAAGAGTCCAGTTGAGCAAGCCATGTCAGAAGTGTTAGTATTTGTGCCGTTCACTAGAGGGGGGGTGAATAGTGAGGCACGAGAATATTGAAATATTGTGGAATTTAAAATTGCAGGAATAAGTAAATACGATAATTGAAATAATCAAGAAAGAACACACCGTATTTTATCCTGGTTCACCACAACCCGTGGCTTGTCCAGTCCCCGAGAGACTCTCTCGAGATTCCACTATCTTCGTCAAGCTTACGGGTGCTTAACAAACCGTTACAGTTGCTCAAGGATACCACACCTTAAGACTTCACTTGCTTGAGGATACCTCACCCCCAAGACTTCAACCACTAAGACTTTGGGTACTTAGCAAACCCGACAAATGAGAAGATATGTTCTTCTCAAACAACTCTCTTTTACAACAAATACTCTCTCAATAGAGTGGATAAAGAGAAACAAAATAAGCTCTATGAACAACACAAAGTTGTCTATCAAATGGCTCAACAAAAGCTCTAAAATGATGCTTGAAAATGATCAATATGTATATCAATATATGCAGGAGTTGTGTGTTTAAAATCAGCTCAAAAGACCTCTTTTTATAGGTGAAAAAGTAGTGCTGACCGTTGCTTGACTGACAAATCAAATCCCTGATTCTGTGCTCAAACAATCGATTGTTTGGAGGTGACAATCGATTGTCTGACCAACGTTCAAAAAAGATTCCTGATTTTAGGCTAAACAATCGATTGTTAAACCTGAATAATCGATTGTCTTCAACGTTCAAAATCAATTGTGGGAACGGTCAATAAATAATCGATTGTATGAAGGGACAATCGATTGTTCATAATCGATTGTGACAAAGACAATCGATTGTTTTGATATTTAAAAACCGGTTGCGCACTCTCAAAATAATCGATTGATAAAGTAGACAATCGATTGTCAACAATCGATTGTTAAAGTATACAATCGATTATGTTCCAGTGCAAAACTTTGGCAACGGTCGATTATATACACTTGATATACACTTGATATACACTGTGTATACCAGAATTGAAACTTACTTCAAAACCCATTTTGGTTGAAATGAAAACGTTAAAATCATTTTGTTTGAAGTATATATTAAAAATATTTATGATATATATAATTTAATAAAGTGATTTTATGCATGTTTATGATGACCTAATGTTGAGCCAAAGGATAAGATAACTTAAACGTTGTCCTTACATTGGTTCTACCAAACGACCTACGTCTTGGGTCTTCGGTCTTGAACTTCTTTGGCTCGTTCATGCAATTCCGTAATCAGTATGCTTCTCGCCATTTGATTATACACTTGACTTCATTGTTTGTCATTCATCAAAACCTATACCTGAAAATCATGCTCATACAACCAAAGCGCACATATCAAAGGTATACATGATTTCCAACAAGAAGATGATATTGTGGGGGTAGAAAGTTGGAAAGGAAAGTCTGTTGAAAGAGCTAGCAAACAAAAATGGGAAATTATAAGAGAACATGGTTCTCCGTGGACCACTCCAGTGATAGTGGTCTTTGGTAGGAGATACTACGAACTCAGAAAGTCTTGTGGGGTAGTACATTTGACCCAGCGATTTCAGAGATGGATGGTATGAGACAAATTCTGGAGATACTGAAATTTTAGCAATGGGAGCACCTGTTTGAGGGGAGCATGCCTCTGGTGTACGAAGATGTGGTACAAAATTTCTATGCATCTCTTTTCACCGTAAGGGTGATCACATCTGTGCACTAGTAAATGATGTTGACTTTGTACTCGACACTTCAGCTTTGGGAAAGGTTCTCAAACTTCCAGGTGAAGGAATGTTATTGGTCAAAGGTACTTATGGTGTGAACTTTAGGAGAACTATCATAAAAGAGCAAGCTATTCAGCAGGGAAACAGGTACATAAGAAGGTGTTACTTCATGAGTATCAGCTTCTTTTTGAACTGGTCAATAAGGTGTTCTTACCTCGTTCTAAGAGGCGGTCTATTGCTACAAAATCAGATATGGTCCTGATGGAGGCTCTTGATGAGTTTGTGCCAATCAATCTGCCAGTAATCATGATAGATCATATGCAAAGGGTGTCAAACTTTAAAGGTGGAAACCATGGACTACCATATGGCTTTCTCCTCACTCAAGAGTTCAGATTCTACAAGATTCCCTTGGGTAATCCCAGAGTGGGCACACGCAAGCAAACCTTCTCTAAAACTACTTTGGAAGAATGTAAGTGCGTATAAAGAGTTGGTTGAAGCATCTTGGCCATTTCTCAGCTGATCAATGCTCAAAAGGCAGCGTCTGAAGAGATCAAAAGGTTGAGGACTCAAATGCCATACTCGAAACTCAAATTAGTCAAGCAAATAAAGGACCTGAATATGTTAATGAAAAAGTTGCCCAACTAACAAAGGAAAATGATAAGCTTTGCGCACAACTTCTTGAAAAACAATTGTCTACAAATGCCCGACTGGACCCGGTTCTCAAAACCATTGTTGCTTCCTCTTCCAAGCATCCTCTCTTAGTGTCCCTAGGATCCTCTCAGTAACCATCTATTTTTTGGCTCTAACGTTTTTTTGGTTGTTTTTTTTTGTGATAGGCATGCTGGATTTCACCATTACTGCTCCTGTTTTGCTCAATCCATTGTTAATATTAATGACACATTTTCTCTGTTTGCATGTACAATGTTTTTTTCCTCTGGCTTCTCTTTTCTATCATGTTGTGTGCACACATTGTGGCATGAGCTGGTTGTGTTAGACTTCTTTATGTTGATTTTCTGCTTGTGTTTCTTTTTAATGATTCCAAACGGGGGAAAAGGTCAGGGAGTCAGGGGGAATTGTGTAAAAAGGGGGCCAGAGATTTCGGGGGAATTATGTAGAAAGGGGGTCAGGGAACTTATGTAGAAACTTATTGCTTGTTATTGAAAAATGATGGATATGAGTAAGGGGGGATCAAAATCTCAAAAGCAAAAGGTTCTGGTATCTTATCTAGTTATTTTTTCTCTAAACTACTATCAATGCCTAAGTTTGTCATCATCAAAAGGGGGAAATTGATAGGTTTTCAATGTCTTTGCCTTATGTTTTTTATGTTTTAATGATCTAACAAACTTATTGTGAAGAACCAGATAGAGAACATGTATACATTTCAGATGAATAATGTCCAGTATGATCTCCAGCAAATGAATGAACAACAACAAAAAGGAACACAACAAGGACCTGGTGACCTGGTCCTTAGGGTTCTCCGACATAAGTACAAGTTAGTAATTGTCCACAACTATTACAAAGAAGAACACAATAGGACCTGGTCCCTTAGTGTTCTCTGACAGAAGTACATATCAATTGTATAGTTGGAATGTAACAGCATAAAGTGATTGTCTCGCAACTGCTACAAAAAGGAACACAATAGGGACCTGGTCCCTTAGTATTCTCTGACACAAGTACAAGTCAACTATACAGATGGAACGCAACTGCACAAAAGTGATTGCATAGCAGACAGTGCAATAGTCACTTCTCATTGGGAAGAAGCGTGTACAAAGAATTGACATCACTATCCATTATGATGTCTTTTGCGGTATAACAACCTGGTGCAAGGTACAAGAAATTGACTTGTGCATTTAGTGATATTCTCTCAAGCATAACAGTGTTCATCCTATATTGAAGTCACTGGTGTGTCAAGAACAAGAAGACAACTCCACTAAGGATCAGTTTCATAATGAGTTTATGTATATCCGTATTTGAGTTGTAATATTGTTATTTGTTTTTCATTGTATCTCCTATCTTGCTTTCTTAGAAGCTTGTCTTAGAAAACCAAAATCTGTGAACTTCCGAGTTTATTTTGTGACTAGGTTAGTCATAATTTTAAAGCTTTGTAACTAGAAGATTCATAAAATGGCTTGTGGTGAGAGCATCACAAGTTAGTTAAAGTCTTTGTCATAGAGTGAGTACCAAGTGGCTTGTAATAGTGAGATTGCAAGTTAGTAAAGTTAAAAGCCTACAAGTGTTAGGCGTAATTTTTTGATCCCCTTGTGTGGGATTTTTCACGTAAAATTCCCTGTCTTCTGTACTTGCAGTTTCATTAGCACTCTCAGTATAACTTCATAAAGGACCAGATACTTTACTATTTGGTGGACTCATACAACCTAACACTTTCTTTAGCGATAATCGATATTATTAAGTTAATTATGATTAGATACGAGTGGTTCAGAGGTGGAAACTAAGGGAAAAGTAGCGATGGAGGCTTGAGTTTGGCCGTGGAATCGAGGAATGTGTTGTGGCCAACCTTAGCTTGAGGGATTAGGTATTGTTGCCTTATTTTCTATGTGTTGAGTTGTTGAGTACGACGTATAGGTGAAGTGACGATTATCTATACGTTGTTTTTGGGTCATAGTATACAAGTGAGTCTTATACTTGTGACTATTGTATTCTTTATCTGTAATGTTCATGCTTAAACTGGCTACTCCTTATGTTAAACAAATCTTATTATATTTTCTTTGCATTGGGTATTGGTTGAGTATTGACTCAAGTTGAGACTTATATTGTGAAGTTAAATATTGAAACAAAGTTGGTTATTGATGATTCCCTTGTTGGATTGTTATTGTTCTGTTTGTGTGGGTGAGGAAGAGTGTAAAGCACGAAGGGTGATACCATGCAATGTATTGTGAGTGAGTGATAATGCACGAAGGGTGATGCTGTGTCGTATTCTAAGAGTGTTAATGCACGAAGGGTGATGTTGTGCCATGTTATGAGAGTGTTAATGCACGAAGGGTGTTAATGCACCAAGATGATGCCGTGCCATTTCTGTTGTTTCTTATGGTAAGGACGAGAGTAAAAGCACGAAGGGTGTGTCGTGCAGTGGTTTGTTGTGTTATTACTTTCGTTGGTGTAAAAGCATGTTATTTACTGTGTCTCTTTACTGTTCTATTTCAGGATTTGATGTTTCCCTTAGCATGTTTTCCCCTTCTCGTTATTATCTGCTTAATTTTTAATTGCCGTTATTTTCCTGTATATGATTTAACTGCACAAGTTCATGTTATTGTCGTGTCCTAGCCTTTTCACTACTTCGTCGAGGTTAGACTCAGCACTTACAGTACATAGGGTCAGTTGTACTGATACTGTACTCTGCACTTTTTGTGCAAATTTTGATACTGGACCGTACTCATCAGAGTTGAGTTGCTGCCTTCAGTCCACAAGAGACCCATGGTAGATCTGTCAGCATTCACAAACGCTGGAGTCCCCTTCTAGTTCCCTGTTTTCTTTTATTTCGAGAACATATGTATTTCCTTTAAACCAGTATTTGTAGTGATACTTAAAAGTCCGAGGATTGTAACACCAGATCTTTGGGTAGTCGTGTATTAGTATTCAGATTATTATAAAATCTCCGCACTTCTTACTTGTTTTGGTTTGAATTTGTGTTATTTACTACTTTGGTTAGTGATTAGCGTGTTAGATTCTTATATATTGGCTTGCCTAGCATTCTAAGAGTTGCGTCATCAACATTCCAGTGGTGGAAATCTGGATCGTGACAAAATATTTCAATAGTGATAAATTATATATCTTTTATATTACAAAAAAAACGAGCAGACAAAAATAGTAATCAAAGTAATATACTAATAAAAATTTCTATTAACAATTAATAATACTAAATATGGATAATATAATAAGGAAAAATATACAATAAAAAAATTATTCACGAACTATATAAGTATCTTTAATATAATAGAAATTTTATTATTGGGTATATCGTATTGATAAATAAAATAATAATTGAAATTTATTAAAGCACTACGATCTAATAAGATCAAACAAATCCAATCATAATTTAATTTAATTAATATTCCTTTAATATTAACCACACATCATGCGGATAATTACTAAATTTAGTTAATGCAATGGCATTAACTGAAAAGGGAGTTGAATTATCATACAATTACCCAACGGCATTGTGTAACTACCAACAGCTATAACGCCAATATGCGCTAAGATTGACAAAGAACTGTCTAAACATACTCTTTTTCTTTGCCAAAAAAAGAGAAGCATTCGACCCATTACACATCAAGCAAATGATTCCCTATCATTCAGCATCATGCTTATACATCCGTCAACTTTGCCAAATATCCCTGATAAAAAATAAACATCAAACAAAGTCTAGTATTCCCAATCAAACCAATGAAATAGAAAACAACTGTACAATAAATGGTGATTTTCTTCTTTTCGATTTTTTATTTTCTTTTCTTCTTTTTTTTCATGTAAAAAAAAAGAACATAGTTTTACACAGCATAGACAAAGACATGTCCATACCACTCATTTGCATCATGAATTTTACTATACAACATATACAGGAGAATTGGACATGAGAAACCAGGCATCTTCACTCCGGCAAAAGGAAAGAACTAAGTCATAATTCACATATCAGTCAGTAGATTTCTTCAGAAATGTTCAGCTCTATATCAATGGCTTATACGATGCGTTCCATTGATTTGCCAATCCCGACTACCAGGTACCAGCATTACTAAATGTTACTGAAATAAGATTAGGCTGGTACGACGCCGGGATCAGAGTTGGGCATCAACCTGCAACAACCAAAGATAACTGCATTACATACAGAAGAAAGCAATAATGATCCTTGCAACTAAAAGTTCAGACGATACTCATATTGTCAAAGAAATAGAGAAAGCCCTGATCGGGGACTACCTAAAGTCTATCTGCTTTATTGTAGTAGATCTTCTTTTAACTTCAATCTGTCCTATTGTGATTGATTAAATCTACTAAACATTTTTTTGGCCTAAACGCTAAATGGCATTGCATGAAAAAGATCCACAGGTTCATGAAAAATTATGTTAAGTAACAAAGAAAAAGGATGGAGGGACAAAGAAATAAGCAACTCCACAAGATAAAACCCTCTTAATCTCACTCACCTTCTTCGGAGAAGTCAAACACACCTCCCAGCATATCATCGCTTTCTCCATCATCATCAGGTTTCTCTTTGTCGCAAGGACTGCTACAGCTATCCATATCAGCAACCAGTTCATTTACCTCATGTAATTCATTGTTAGTTGAAGCCTTACAGTAGCCTTCTTGAAAAAATTGCCCAAAATCTACAGGGTCACATATATCCTCATGAACAGTTTGTTCGTCAATAATGTTCATACTCATGTCGGAACGATTGGAGCTCGAGTTTGAAGCTTCACTAGTAACAACACTGTTTGAAGACTGAACCTCTCTTGCACTTATTCCTCTGGTGGAGAAGGATTCAATTTTGGGAGGAGACGGACTATTTAAAACATAGCTTTCCTCAACGGAGCACAAGATATTTGGGGATGATTCTAGATCAGCCTGCACTTTGTTACTCACTTGTGGGGCTATAGTATGACTAGAGCTTCTCAACCCATCATTTTCTTCCATAGATAGTTCAATACATGGATACGAAATTGGACCCATGCCCACTTCATGTAAACCAGGAACTTGTGAAGACCCTGAAAGCATATATGTCAGACAAAACAGAGAAACTTTCAATCACAAAACAACTAATATTAATGCTTAGAAAAAAGTCGAAGTCTTACCAGAAGGAAAGCTTTTCTCAGAGAGTGAGTCTGCCCTGGCAATACCGATTCTGGTGTCTTCTTTACCCATGGTAGAGCTGAATAATGGAAGAAAAGACTCAACATTATTTTGACTGCATAATGGTAAGATGTACCAACTACTGGGAGAGCGCGCACGTGGTGGTGGGTGGGGGGGGGGGGGGGGGATGACCTAAAAAACATATCACAACTATCTGAAAAAATGAACTGAAGACCTAATGATGAAGCGAAATACATGAAGTAAAACCATGTCAATCAAGTTCCTAAATCATAATTTGTGATTCATATACAGATGATGTAATTTTTCTAAGTGTCTAGTTCAAATTCAGTGACAAATTATAAGACACTATATTTTTTGTCTCAATGAATAACATATTCATCTATAATGATTTCCTTAACAATTAATATATCTACTATATTTATCGTTTAGTAACGTCTCTATAAAACAGAATCCATGGGTGCTGAGTTGCCTGCCTCAGTATATTGGTGCCTGCACTAACGTATCGTTTAAGCAAGGGAAAGCGGAAAACCTATAGTTGCATCTAGTTTTAGGATTTACACAAGCCACAAACAAATGTTCAGCAGCGAAGTAGAGACCCATATTAACAATCTACGTGTAACTAACTAGGACCAGTTGTAGTATGTTACACATGTCAGAAACAATGAAACATAAAGTTCTCCTCTTCCGATCTTTCACCTTAAATCGTCAGTGCACTGCAATTGCATGCAAAGGGTTAAACTGAGAATCAGGAGACAAGGACAAAATGCAGAACTTGCTTTAACAATATGAACTAGTTGACCCCTATGAGCAATAATACACTGGAGCATTTTGTGGATGACATTGAACAGCCATTCGACAGCTACTCATCAATCTTTGCCGATAACACTGTCTTTTCAAACTTCAAATTTTTTTTAAAGGTACACAATTTTTGAGATGAGAGTTGAAAAAAGGGGTTCACATTTCTTTCAAGACCACAGATAGAGTGGTTGTAACTTCCATTTTCTTAATACACGGGGCAGTATAACACAAACATGAGAAGTATTAAACTGCTCCATAAAGCTTCCAATAAAAGAAACCACAGGCAACCAGAATACCTATATTTAGCACGAAATGGAAATTATCCAAACCAGAAATGAGGACTAAGAGCAAAAGAAAGCTGTATAATGCAAGAGACATGACAGCTTATCTCCATACAAATCATCGACTTCTGTACATTCGCTTAAATCACTTCAATACCTACACAATCAGTGACATATTGGACGATGGACAGAATTTAAACCAGCTTCACTGCATGCCTACAGACAGACACTAGAATTCTTGAGAAGCATATGTGCTTCAAATAGTCATCGGCCTATTCCACCTATTTTTAACATCTTGCATCCAGCAATTCATGGTCACAGTATAATTTGTTTCATGGATTAGCCAGCAACTCAGGTGATAAACAAAACCAATCAGAACTAATAATGACAGAGGCACATTCACAACCACAGTAAGTACAACGAACAAATGACCACCATTAAGGCTGAACCTGAAAGGATATAGAAAAGATCAATCTCATACACATTTCTAGACAAAACTCTTCAGTCAAGGCATAATTCCTCAAAGTCATTCTCCTCTGCTAAGGTAGAAAAACATTACGCCACCTAATTGTTGAACTAGTGATCCAATAATCAATTTCTCTGCTCAGGTTTTGTTGGGTCTGTGTCCGCTGGATTCTAAAATATAATCTGCAATGTTTACATATTACAGAAGCTGGAAAGACTGAAATGGCTTGGAAACCCAGATGATCAAACATTAAAACTAGTTTCAAGACCTGAAGTATGGCCTAGTGGGGGCAAACCTTAAAGATCAGGGTTCAAATCACACAAGGACAAAGAACACTAAATGATTTCTTGCGATATGTCTAAGCCTTGGTGGGAAGAGTTACCCGATACTTGTGCTGTTGGGAGCAGGAACTCGGTGGAATAGCAAGATACAACCATTATCACTTTCAAGACCTATTTATCATTGTCAAAGAACACATACAATGCCATCGAAAACTGAAAAAAATATTTACTCAATCCTAAAGCGGTAAGCCTCAACTCTGCATCATGGATAATACAAAGTAAAACCGAATTTTCTGACACCCTATCTCATTTGGTCTGGATCAATTTATGAAAATAAAGTGTCAGTGCTAGAAAATGAGCAAAGGATCCATAATAACTATTGCATTACCTATCATCAGACCATTTTGACGGAATTCTGTGGAAATGGTCAAACACAGGCAGTAGATCTTTACGCCTTATTTCGACCTCATTGACAGGAATCTTCTCAATCTCAATCTCCCCAGCAGAAAAACTTCTAGAGAGCTCCTGCTCTTCATATCCAGAAAGACTCATGGTACAGAAGTATATCTAGAACAAATACAAATAACATCAAAACATATATTCAGAAGTATAGAGGAACCAGACACAATTTCTGCAAGAGATGATAACAACCTTGGACTTTTGCCAAACAGGTATCCTCCCAGACTTCAACTGCACCTCAGCATTGGAAAGGTACCAATGGGACCGGTCACGTAGTTTAGCAGAATCCTTTTCACCTGTATCATCATCTTCAGAAAGAGAATCTCCCATGACTATGTCTATTACTTCACGGCCACCTATAGTAATGCCATGAATACATTCCTCTCTTTCAGGCCAATCAGCTCTTCGACAAACATCCCACCACTGAATGGAGTCAACTTTCACCCCAGCGTCATCCTCTTGCATTTGAACTACTGAAGCAGTCCCGGTTCTCAGATAAGAGTCACCCTGTTCTCCACCAAATGAGGGCATCAACTCATATTGAATTAAGTGACCAGATGGAGTATAAGCCAAAAGATGCTCCAAAGGATTGAAGTTTTGCAGAGCAGGTTGTTCCCGGCGTACAGAACTGTGGAAAACAGCAGCAAGAACACCAGAAGGCACAGAAACCTTTCCTGCTGCCGAAGATGCGGCATTGCTCACTGAATTTAGCCAACCTGAATTCACATTCTTTATCCTGTTGACCACAGAGAGCGTGATAGGTGCTGGTGCTGGTGCAAAAGACTGCTGATTGACCATGAAAGATGATGTAGACCACCATGGTCCCGAAAGAATAAGTAGAAGTATGGGTCCATCAACATGAGAATTTTGTAGTTGAAGACCAGTCTCACCACCAAAAGGGGACAGGACAAAAAGATGGCAAGTTCCCCTGGAAGAAATAATAGCTACCCACTGACTGTAGTGACTAAAACAAATGTCTTGTATCACCTATTCAAATTCAGGATTTAAGACAATTTTATTATCAGAATCATTATAAAGACTGAAACCTCAATATCGAATATAAAAAACCACTGCAAACAGATACGCACAGCTGGAGTCACACCCCGATGAAGCTTGTAGAGGTGGACATGCGAAGCTTTCCAATCGCTGCTTTGGTTGCCTGCTCCATTTGGTGAGCAAGAAGGTACAATGCGAAATATGTTTATATTATTCCCACGTATAGAGGCAGTAACAAGAAGAGTGCCACTAGGGTCAAAACACAGAGCAGATATAGGACTGGAATGCGCCCTGAATTGTGAAATAACTGCTCTAGAAACAAAATCTTTAATAACAACCTGCAGCAGAAAAGTTGGCAGGAAAATTCAGTTCCCATCATCACCATAACTGCTCTGCCACAGTTACTCTGTCAAAATTGCATGTAGCACAATCATCAACTTAGGAGCTATAAACAGCCGGTTAATGCTTAGTATGGAACATCTGGACAACAAACTACTCTAATTTAAGAGAGGGGGGAGGGGGGAGGGGGAGGGATATCTTGTTTTGCTCTAGGTGTCCTCTAATATCGGGTTGTAGTATGCTACTTAGGATAATAGAGCTTAATTTTAGATAGTCGAAAAAGTAAAATTTAACATTCTACTTGTTTTATGACAGTAATAATTTGCTTAATAAACGAGAAAAAACGTTGATTCCACCTTAGAAACTTGCTATATGACCAGCCCCCTACCCTTCTCCACTTACAGACTTTATTCACCAGTTAGGTTTCAACCTCGTGAAATGTACTTACCACATATCACATACAACTTTACCATTGAGCTCTGGGGTTAGGAGGGAACAAAGTAGGAATAATATTGCACTTATTATGCTTCATTCGATTTAATTGCCGATTACAGAGAGGATCCAACAGGTTCAAGAGCTCAACTATAGCGCCAAACTAACAACAACAACAACAACAACAACTACCCAGTATACTCCCACCAGGTGGGGTCTGGGGAGGTAATATGTAGGCAGTCTTACCCCTACCCAAAAGGGCAGAGAGGCTGCTTCCATGCGACCCTCGGCGCATAGGACAGAATGAAAAGCTGCATTGGAAAACAAAGACAAAATTAGTAACCAAGGCAAGACAACTATAGCGCCAAACTAAGGATGAAGATAATTCACTGAATATTTATGCCTGGCATCATGCTGAATAAGGAATATCTGGTGCACCAGCAACAAATGAAATCATAAAGTGGGAGATAGAACCAGCAAATGAAAAGTTTCGATGAGCTATAAACATGCACGAATAGCAGATATCCTGTCCTCAACTGTACACAATTTAATCTTTTGGAGATATGGCCATCACAAATGTCAAAAATCAGCAGAACAGCGAAAAATAGCTGTATAACAGTCAACAAACTTGAAACATGAAGCCCTTTCTTCCCTTTCCTTATGAAGCTTGGTTTCATTTTCAACAGAACTTCTAAATTAAGTTAATTTTAATAAGCATCTTGATAATACAAACAAGCATTAAGTAGAAGATACCATGCCCGCGGCATCTGTTTCAGGTGAATGTGCTGGAACCCTCCCAACTTTCCAGCTAGCACTAGTTGACATTGGTGAATTACTCCCGTCAGGAAGAAGTTCATGACAGTATTTTGACAAAGTTTTGTATCCCATGTCTCCAAGATTGATCAATCCAGCAGCTAAATGTTTGCTTGATTCCATGGCATACCTAGCTACCAGATTTCCATTACCAGGTGATGTAGAAGGGCTAACACCTGGAGAAGGACTAAGATTTTGGGGACTCAAGCGCCCTGCGTTTGACAACAGCGGATTATTTGAAGCATACGCTAACCATCTCGGTCCTACAGCCATGGGACCGTAGCCAATGTTGACCCCAGTCACACCTTGGCCACCCAACTGCGGCACAGGATATGTGAGCACGCTAAACTTATTCTCTAAGGTAAGAGCATCAAAACAATAGATCTGCCAACACATCAAACATACAAGAGAGCACAAAATCTTCAGTATAATTCTCAGATTTATCGATAAAGGCATAAACCATCACTAAAGATATTACAATATGTTTACCTGTGCTGCAAGACCAACAGCCACTACCTTCGGACTGCATCTAACCATATACACAGTAGAGCGGAATCGCAAAACATGAACATAGTTGTGAGACCTTAAAGAGTAAAAGCGTACAGCTGTAGGTGAGTGTATAATGCTTCCTCCCTGAGGCTCAATGAAACCATCCCTCCCAGTTTGAACTGGAGCTGAATCTGCACTATCATCACATGCCACAACCAAGAGCAAGGGATGTGATTTCTTATATCCTTCACGACCATCAGATTTTGCAGGGATGGGTTGCATCTGTAGAAAAGTTACTGGATCATCACGCCTCGAAACTAGTTCACAAACATTTGAAGCATCTTCAACATCCAGGACTTGAAATCCATCAGAATAACCAATAAGGAGCACTCGTTTGAAAGAAGACAACCCAAGCTCTAGTCTGTCAAAGCAAGCCCATAAAACCTGTTTGGCCAAAAACGACCGAGCCAATAGCATTCAGTCAGATCATATGTACGTCCAATATCGACAACCTAGAAAAGTTGTGATGCATTGAAGTAGAAAAGACTACAATATTCAATATCAGAATGCAATCGGAATATCTTACTTCACTTGAGTATCTAAAGATGTCCAGAACCAAAGCACTTTGCTAACAAATATAACAATCAACATCGAACCTTTTCCAGATCCCTACAGTGTAAACCACAAACCAAAGTTTACCCTTCATCTAATTTTTTTTCTTTACTCTTCTTCTTTTCTGTTGAGCAGTACTTTATGAGGGTGAGGGGACGTCAGAGGAGAAACAAGGACCAAATTAGTTAGATGATCTTTTCTTGAGCAAGCCAATAAGCGAAGGGAAATGAAGTACATTATTACTAATCAAGCTATCAACCCCATCCCTAGATTCCTTGGCTGACAAGAACTGAAGATTTCTTATATAAGACCTGACAAGAACTGAAGATAAATAGCACAAGCAACATTTTCCCTTCCCCATTATCTCTCCTATATGTGGATTGCTATGGTGGTCTTCCTTACGAAGAAGAGATGGAAGCTGAGATGAGGAAGCTGCTGCATAGAAGGAGATCTTGTTTGATCCTACAGCCAGATGTCCACATTTAAAGATGCAGAAAAAAGAGAGTAAAAGACTATGAACTGTTTCAAGCTTAAAAAACAGAAAGCAAGACACAAATCTTTATATAGTACCCACATTCGTATAGATTAAATTACCATCTACTACATAGTTCCATAACCAACAAATTTAGAACACTAATAGCGCTGATTAGTTGGAGATTTTACACCCAAAAAAAGTAATATAGGAGTAGTTAACTTTTGCTGTTCAGCCTACCAAACTCCACCACACTCCCCACGTACAACAAACCCACCAAAGGAAGCATAGAGCTTATATGGCGACGAGATGTCCTAGACTAACAAAGTAGTGTCATCTTTTTATCTTTTTTTATAAAGTAAATGGCAACTTTTTTATCCTAGAACCAAATTGAGTGAAAAGATGGCACTCAACAAAGATGCAAATGTTCTTTTGAAACCATGGAAAATTAATTATACACCATTAGTAGTTCGAAATTTGAGCCCGAAATTGTATTCCTTGCATTCCACAGTTCCAGATTGCAACAGCTTAACTACACATAATCCCTAGGGAAATCTCATGAGGTGCATAGTGATGGCTATGTACCCTTTACCCTAATGAGAAATTAGTAATCACGTTGGCGTCCAATCCATCAAGTGTTTGCATCACATTTTATTAGATGGTGATGACAATTCGAAGTAACAGTCTATAACTAAGAATCATGCCGATACTACCCCCCCCCCCCCCCAAGGGCCTTCTCCTTTAGCATTTTCCCTTCCCAGGGATGAAGTGGGACAATAAAAGCATTGAACCTGTGATAAGCGAAATGCCATTAATAGAAGGGATTTAGTTACAGACGGGTATATAAACATAAAATTGGGACGGCCATCAAAGCACACCAGATTTTTAATACACAACAACTATACCTCATTTGCAAACAAGTTGGGGTCCGCTATATAAATTGACCATGTTTCTCCAATTAACATTCATCTCTGAAGATGCAAAGAAGAAACTTAAATTGAAATACAATGTGCCTAATAGATCTTCTACATAATAATCAAAAGAATAAGGAACTGTCCAACCCACCCAAAAATTAACAAAACGATTATGGTTTGACCCTAGAAACAACTGAAATGTATAAAAACTTTGGGGTAAATTACTTCATCAAAAAAATGAACACTATGGGGTGAATTATCTCCCTGCCAACTTAGCATAGCATAAATCAAGTCCAAATGAAGGCTAGGAAGTAGGAACCTAAACATCTAACCATGATGCACAGTTAAAATGCACTCACAATCATTTAATCTCACTTCCCGTAGTAATGTAACACACTCTTCGAGCAAACCAAATTAAAAGAGCAGGAGCAGTATGCAGTACCACATCCATTTCAAGCTCTAGTCCTTCGGACGTGATGCCACATAACCTTGGTTCTAGAGTTGATTTTTTTAGACATCACATATTTCTTCTTTTTTCATAAACATCCACATTTCTATCTACATAGCATTGTCCAGAATTATTCATTTGAACTCTCAGAGTAAATGATCTCAATTTTAATACCAAATGTAGTTTCCGAGCAAATTCCGCTACACACAATATCCAAATACCTAATCAGTAGATAATAACACAAAACACAAAGTGAGAATAATTATTTGGAATAGGTCTTTTCAACCTTCTAACAAATCTATAGCTTGAATCCTCATCCTAACCAGCCAAAATCAACTGACTAGCAACTAATCAACTATAACAATGATATAATCGACACTCAAAATCATAAAATGGAATGAAGAAAACCGAAAGAGACCTGGTCTTTGCGGTGATCATCGGAGACGGAACCGGTGACGGAGGCACCGGCGGAACGGACATTAGTCGACACCGTTTTGATGCAAGATGAGATGAACTTGAGAGAATTGGGGATAAATCCATTGGTACTTGTCCCATTCTTCACCTTATTATTATTATTATTATTATTACTATTGCTGCTGCTGCTGTTTTGGCTTTTCTTCATAATATATAATCAAATACGAAGTTTCTAAATCTCTCACTGGTAACCAGCAAGTAACCACCGTAAAGAAGAATCAACCACTTCCAACTTCTTTCAGTCCTCCACCGCTTACTCCGCCGCCACCGTCCGCCGCCGCCGCTACCGCCGAGCGCTGACGTAATTTGATGATCAGATAAAGCATGAATGTCAGGAACAGTTCACCGGGAAATCTGAGGAGATAACACCGGCGAGAACTTTTTGGTGTTGATGTTTTTGGTGTATTGGGTTTGACTATCAGAGAGTTCCCTTTCCCCTCTCTCTATTTCCTTTTTGTCTTTGTAATTTCTCTATTTCTATTCTACGTCTACTTCAATTTTTGTTCTCTCTCTCTCTCTCTCTCTCTCGTCATTGTTAACTGCGGTGAAAGCCAATCCAAATGTTTTCTAATTTTGCAAGTGACCAGCGACTTTTTAGAAAATGTCACTTGCATCCCACTAATTTCTGGTAAAAACTCCAATTAAATAGTATAACAAATATGCTAATCGTAGAAAGTTACAATCTCCAATTATGTGTTGCCTACTTAATTCGTTGGCTCGAGATGCTTCTGTTTTTTTTCTCCATTAATATGATATTTTTGGTAATTCTAATGAATAAAAGTGAAATTGACAATAAGAGTTAACTTTGAAATAGAGCCGTCAATATAAGCTTGGCCCATTGGGTCAGCTCAGCTCGTAATTTAGCAAGGTTAGATTAAAAATTTTGAAGCCCATTTAAAAATGAGGCTTTTAATCCTAGCCCGAGTAAGCCTGTGTCCCGTGAGACTTGACTTAGGCCGCACTAGGTCGGGACGTGGGCCTAACAAAATATGTATTTAAAACATATAAAATATAAAAAGTATATGGCACAAAAAATAGTAAAAATAACAAGGTATAGCCAATTTTCGGACTGGTCATTCAAAAATAGCCAGTGTTTACCAAGTCAATAAAAAAAACTATTATTTTGTTGCAGTAGAGATCGTTGTAGTATAATATAGTGGAGTTCGGTGCACCTGTATATGAACTCTAGCATATTATGTTTGACCGGTATACTTTGTTGGGTCCAGTATAATACACTAGAGACTAAAGCACCTGTACTCCAAACTCCAGTATATTATGTTGGACCGGTATACTTGCTGGAACTCCAGTATATTATGCTAGAGTTCTAGTGTACTTATGCTGCAACTCCATCATATTATGCTAGAGTTCCAGCATACTTATCCTGGAACTCCAATGCAATATGCTAGAGGTCAAGTATATTTGTGCTGGAACTCCAGCATAATATGCTGGCGTATTTTCCGAGTATTGAACAATATTTTCGCTCAGATTTATCTTTATATGAAAAGTGGATAAATTTCGATTACTTTTGAAATTGGGCTATTTTCGACCAGTTGTAAATCTGATTATTTTTTAATTCCCTAAAAATAACAAGAAGAATATTGTCACGACCCGGACTTTTCACTCTCGGAAGTCGTGATGGCGCCTACTAATCAGAGCTAGGCAAGCCATGAACCTCGAAACTATTAACTCTTTCGTTTTAAAACTCTTTACCAATTGTATTAACAAGAGAATAAATAGTTAAATAACAACGGAATATAAAATTTAGAGGAAGTTAGCAATTTAATATATGAAGTCTACATCCATTATAACTTTTAAAACCTCCAATACCTAAAACCTGGTGTCACAATGTCACAGACTATCTAAGATGTACTACACACAATGTCTGAAGAAATAATAGTGCACTGTTCCTAAATAGAGGGAAATGAGACATGAAATAGAGATAGAGGGAGACGGCAGGGCCTGTGGTCGCCTGCAGGTCTACCTTGGGTCTCCAAGTGGACTAAAGGAAGCACTCCAACTACTGTTCGAAAGCTAGTTCGGGATCTGCATACAGTGTTGAGTGTAGTATCAGCACAACCGATCCCATGTGCTGGTAAGTGCCTGGCATAACCTCAGCGAAATAGTGACGAGACTAGGACCAGACTACCAAATAAACCTGTGTAGTTATATAATATACAACGGAAAGTAGAGCAAAAATAAACAAGTAAAGATGGGAGGGGAAAACATGCTTCATGGAATAACAGGTAAAAACAGATTATCAAAAGAACTATAAAGAAATGAAAATCCAACCACTAACAAGAGTAAGAAAAATAAAGGCAGATTACGCTTTCTTTTTACTTCTTGTGGTAGGCATATCACCCGCTCACATTTCATTATATTATTGCGGTATGCAACCCAATCCACATATAATACTATCACGGCGTGCAACCCGATCCACATATATTGTTGCGGCGTGCAATCCGATCCATTACATCTTGTTACATCATGCAACCCGATCCACATATAATACTATTGCGGCGTGCAACCCGACCCATATATAATACTGTTGCATTGTGCAACTCGATCCATACATATAATATTATTGCGGCGTGCAACCCGATCCATATATAATACTGTTGCATTGTGCAACTCGATCCATACATATAATATTGTTGTGGTGTGCAACCCGATCCATATATAATACTATTGCGGCGTGCAACCCGATCTATATATAATACTGTTGTAGCGTGCAACCCGATCTATATATAATACTGTTGCGGCATGCAACCCGATCTATATATATAATACTTGCAATTTTAACGAGAGTCCCTACAAGGAATCAATAAGGTCTACACTATCCCAGCAATGGAGAAACAGCTATAACCAAACTTGTTCCAATATCTAACTATTTCAATTGTAACCAAACTTGTTATGGTACCTAATTACCTCAACTATAATTAAACTTGTTACAACACCTAACTACCTCAACTCTAACCAAACTCGTTACAACATCTAATGGTCCTGTAGTTTTTCCCAAGTTCCCGTCTTAACATATAATGGTCCTGCTATTTTTCCCAAGTCTTTTATAAAATTTCTTGCATAATTTACTATTCCTAGAAACTTTTGTAGTTCTTTAATATTGTCTAGTTTATCTGGCATTTCTGAAACGTTTTTAGCTATATGAGGTTGTAGCTTAATCTTTCCATCCCCTAGAACTACTCCTAAAAAGTTTATATAATTTTTACATAATTTCATTTTCTTTTTACTAATAGTTATTCCATTATCTACAAATAATCTAAATATTGTCTGTAGATGTCCTAAGTGTTCTTTAATATCTTTACTGAATACTAATATATCATCTACATATACTAACACAACCCTTTTATATTCTCCAAATATATTATTCATTTTTCGTTGGAAAAATTGGTGGAGGTGTTTTTAATCCGAACGGCATTACCGACCATTCGAAATGCCCTTCTGGACAAGTAAATGTTGTCCATTCGATACTTTCTTCATGCCTTTTTACTTGTCAATATCATGATTTACAATCAAATTTACTAAATATCTTTTTTCCTTGTATTCTATTTATTAGTTCTGTTTTATCAGGTAGCTTACATCCATCTGTTCCGGTGTTATCATTGAGTCTTTTATAGTTTATTACCATTCTTGCTTTTCCTCTTATTATTTCACTGTGATTTCTAACCATAAAAGCTGCTGACCTATGTTTAGAAGTAGATCTCCTTATTACACCTAAGTCCATGAGTTCTTTAATTTGAGTTTTAAAGTCTTCAAGGTCTATATTTGTAGCTTCTATTAAAGCCGTTTTAATTATATATTCTGGGTTTATTATGTCTAATTTACACATCACTTTATTATCTTTCCAGTGCTTTAAAGGTTTTTCTCCGATTATCTCTATCTCATCTAGAATTTTTATTATATTCTCTAGGTCTTTTTCATTCTTTATTATTCCTATTCTTTGTAATCCTGTTTTGAAATTGTATAATTCTGTTTCAATATCTATTAATGTATAGTCCTTTTCTAGTATATATCTATCTTCGTTTTCTTATAATATTAAATTTTTAGTTTCTTCTTTAGTCCTACAACATGTTTTATTATCTCTACATTTTTTACAACATTCCTTCCCACTTTCTTGCAGGTTTTTTTGGTTTTCATTCAATCTTGTCCTTATCCTAGTTGCGGCTTCTATTGTTTGTACTGGTGTTTGTGTAATATTTTTAAAGAATATTACCCCATCTCTACTAAGCAAACAACTACCATTATTGTGTAATATAAAGCTCAATCCTGATACAAAATCTACATTTATATTTAAATCTCTTACCCAAATTTTATCTACCTTATAGCTAGGTTTGTAAAAATCTAAGCATGTATTTACAAAAGTAATTTGTGATTTATCTATATAATGTTTATAAATGATATGGATTCCATCCATTTGCATGGCTGCTACTGGCTTGTCTAATGTTTTTATTAAATTAGGTGGAACTATCCTCTTATTTATTATACATCTTGTGCATCCTGAGTCTACTAGAGCTAATGTTTCTATTTCGTAGTCTTCTATTCTAATTCTTGCTAAAATATTTATCGTAGGTAATTTTTATCTTCATTACATATTAAGGCATCATAATTTTCTATACTCATTAGTTCTTTATCTTCTTCGGTTGCTATATTTCTCGTATATCTTCTAATTTTTCTTTTCCTTTTCCCATTTTTTGTATTCTTTTTTCTTATTCATTTATTCTATTTTCTAATATAATTATTCTTAGATTTATAATAGAATTATCTGTCTCTTGATAGATTTCTTCTTTATTTATTTTTGTTTCAAAATCTTTTTCTATACATGAAATACATCCTTTTAGATAGCATAATTTACATTTAGCTCTTTTATTTCTACTGGGATACCGTTTACATTTAAAACACTGGTTGTTATCTAATCCTTTATTTATTTCAAACTTATGGGTACATTCTTCTAATATATTTACAAAGTTATTTTCTTCTAGGTCTAGTTTTTCTAGTCCTATCTCATTTATTAACTCTTTCTCTTCTGACTCTGAGGTTTCTATTTGTGTTTCTTCTATACCTACACTTACTATAGAATATATACTTTCGTTGTCTGACATGTATTCATCTACATTTATTAGGGTTTCTTGAAAATCTTCTATTAACTGTGAATTTCTTGTTTTACTATTGATTCTTTTTGGACAGGTGTTTGCTAAATGTTCTACACTCCCACAATTAAGACATTCTAGTTTGTTTTTATAGTTTCTATCTGTTCTATATTTTCTAACATGCATATTTCTATCTAAATAGGGTTTTCTAATTGATAACTTTCTAAGATAATAATTTTTCTTATTATATTCTTTATTGTATTGGGGTTTATATCTTTTATATTTCTTCTTTTTGTATTCATTTTTGTCATAACTTTGTGTTGTATATACCCTTGATTTACAGAAACTCATATTGTTCAGTTTTAGCTATTTTTGTATTTGTAAGTTTGTACATTTTTCTTGTAATATTTCCATAATATGTTGTACTTTGCGCCCTATAGACCATTTTGTACTTGGATTTTGTATTACACCATCTCTTTTATACCATCATTCTTCTATTTCTCTTCCTAAGACTCCTGGTAGTTTATTGAATAATTTTTTACCAAAATCTTGATCAAAAACATTTCAACTAATAGTATAATAATAAAAGTAATCGTTTAAAGACTTTTTTGTATGAAACCAACAACTTATACTTAATTGTTCTAATTTTATTAAAGCATTCTTTTGTAGTACTACTAATCCACTATTTGGATCTTCCCCTGTGATCATGCTATGTATTTTATTTGTAACATTATAAGGATTTGCTTCCATTGCTATTAAATTTTGAAAATCTTGAGGAAATTCTAATTTATAAGCTTCCCATAAGCCCTTTGTTGATTCTCGTAGGAAGGTTTCCATATATTTATACATTGTTTCTGCATCTATGTCATTATAGATTTTTATGAAGTCTGCTACTACTATTCCTTTCCATAGGTCTATTACTGAGTTCCACATTTGTTGATCATGGGCTGCTATATTTAATATTTTACTTTTACTTCATCCTTCTTGTAATCTTATATGTTCTTCTATTGGCATCCTTTTTCCTGATTGTCTTACATTTTCTATTTCTGTTTCCTGGTCTATTCTGTATACTCTTCTTCTAGGTACATTTCCTGTACTAGTATCTACTGTACTTTGATACGTTGTTCTCTGAAATGGGCTTGAGCTAGAACTAATTGATTCCATTAATTCTTTTAAGCTTATTACTAAATCTGTTTCTGTTTCATAGCTATCTTGTATTTCTTCAAAAATTTGATCGAATTTATCCGATTTTTCTTGTCACCTATTTTCGTTTCTGTATCCCAAATTATCCGTTCTTAATTCGCATTTTCTAAAATGCTCTTCTACATTTCTTAAAGTTAATTTTCCTAGTTTACATCCTTTGCATTGGAAAATGTTATTTTTATTTTCTTTAACTAATTTTCTTGCTTCTTCTAATGCTATATCTACTTCGAATTTTTCTTGTATTATTTCAATATTCATAATTCAGTTTCTTCTACCTTATTTTCATCTTCATCATCTGTTTCTTTATGAGTAGAATAATTATAATCAATAAACCTAATTGACGTTTCTCCTTTAGAATTTGTATACATCAAATGAGATTCTGGTTTAAATATTTTTGATTTTGAAAAATTTTCTAAGTTCCATTCTAATCCCACGTATTCTTCTGGGTCTATCTTAATATGTTTTAATAACTTTATCCCTTTATTTTCCATTACTTCAACTACATCGTCTACTTTTATTTTGAATTTTGTATTGCTATTTGTTGCCATTTTTCCTATAAAACCTACACATATTAATAGATTATTTCCATTATTCATTTCTTCATATCCTTTAGTCTGTATTCCTACTTTTATATTTTTTCCAAATTCTGCTATATTTATCATAAAATCTGCGCTAATATAAAATATTCCTCCATTATTTGTCATGTCTACTTCTGTTAGACCTATTATAGATTTCTTTTGATCTGACCATCTGTCATCATATACTACTATTAATACTTTAGTTCTTAAATTTTTTTCTTGTTAATCCTTTTAATCCAATTACTGTTAATCCCATATGCATTAAATTCTTTTTATAATTTTTATTTGTTTTATTGATTCTGGATTGATTAAGTTTAATGTCGCAAACTTTATTTCCTATAGTTGACAATTGTTCTTCTCTATAATGTCTATATAGTTAAGAATTGGTCGAGAAATATCATGTATTATATAGTATTTTTGGATCTAATAATCTTAATTGATTTTGCTGGAAAATTTGTATATCTTTATCTATATCTATTATTTCATCTAATTTTTTATCTTCCTCTTGTCTTTTACTAGTTAGAATTCTGGTTAGCATATTGTTTCCTATTCTATTTTCTGAAAATCTTATCCTTGATCTTCTTGACCCACTTGGAAAAAGGTCCATTTTTGTGGCTTTCTTATTTTTAATTTTTCTTTTTATGGTATTATTTCAACTCTTTTTAATTGTTCTATTTAATCGTCTGCCTTTACGATCTCAACCTTTATTTCTTTTTCTTTATTATATCTAGCCTTTTATTAGCCTCTAATAATAATATTATTAATGTATTATTTTGTTTTATTGTTGTTTGATCAGCTTTTCCTTGAGGAATATAATTACTTAGTCCTTCTGGATTGGGTTGAATTCTTGATGTTAATTTTAATACTTCTTTATATATTGGATCTAATTCTAGTTGTATATCACTCATGAAAGAGCGATTTCTTTAGTTAACGGATGTTATTTTAAATATGTATCACCCTAATGGGGTATATTTTATTTTATTCTTAATTATTCTAAGATAGTCCTTTTCTTGTTCTATTTTTGAATTAATTCTTTGTATTTCAAAAAGAAGAAAATTCTTAAAATTATCAGTGTTTAAATCACTTAGTTTTGGTTTACTTTGGTTTACTAAAAATACTTTGTTGTAGTTCTAATGTCTTTTTATATTCTATGTGATTCTTTATATTTTCTATAGTAATATAGATTATATGATGATAACAGTTTATATATTTAGCAAAATAATGTTGTTTCATAAACTCTTAGGTCCGAAAATCTTCTAGCTCTGATACCAAAATAAATTGAAAAAACAACAAAAATTGGTATTTCTGAATTGAAAAACAACTAAAACGAAATAAACTTATTGTCTAAAATAAATTGAAAAACAACTAAAACTAAATAAACTTATTGTCTTCTTTCTAAGTAGTAATATCTAGAAAGACTAGATAAATGAATTTCTAGTATTCTAATTATAAGATATAATTATTTATTATATATTTGCGCAGATTTGATGATCATATAATCTATATATTCTTATAGGGCACAAAGTACAACTTATTATGGAAATATTACAAGAAAAAATCCACAAATGTGGAACTCAGTAATAGACCTATGGAAAGAAGTAGTAGTAGCAGACTTCATAAAAACCTATAATGACACAGATGCAGAAACAATGTATAAATATATGGAAACCTTACTAGGAGAATCAACAAAGGGCTTATTGGAAGCTTATAAATCAGAATTTCCTAAAGATTTTCAAAATTTAATAGCAATGGAGCAAATCCTTATAATTTAACAAATAAAATACATAGCATGATCACAGGAGAAGATCCAAATAGTGGATTAGTAGTGTTACAAAAGAATGCTTTAACAAAATTAGAACAATTAAGTATAAGTAGTTAGTTTCATATAAAAAGTATTTAAACGATTACTTTTATTATTGTACTATTAGTGGAAATGCTTTTGATCAAGATTTAGGTAAAAAATTATTCAATAAACTACCAGTAGTCTTAGGAAGAGAACTAGAAGAACGATGGTATAAAATAGATGGTGTAATACAAAATCCAAATACAAAATGGTCTATAGGGTACAAAGTACAACATATTATGGAAATATTACAAGAAAAATGTACAAACTTACAAATACAAAAACAGCTAAAACAGAACTAGCTTCCCATAAGCCTTTTGTTGATTCTCCTAGGAAGGATTCCATATATTTATACATTGTTTCTGCATCTGTGTCATTATATGTTTTTATGAAGTCTGCTACTATTATTCCTTTCCATATGTCTATTACTGAGTTCCACATTTGTGGATTATATGCTGCTATATTTAATATTTTACCTTTACTTTCTCTTTCTTGTAATCTTATAGGTTCTTCTACTGGCATCCTTTTTCCTGATGGTCTTACATTTTCTATTTCTGTTTCCTGGTCTATTCTGTATACTCTTCTTCTAGGTACATTTCTTGTACTAGTATCTACTGTACTTTGATACGTTGTTCTCTAAAATGGGTTGAGCTAGAACTAACTGATTCCATTAATTCTTTTAAGCTTATTACTGAATCTGTTTCTGTTTCATAGCTATCTTGTACTTCTTCAAAAATTTGATCGAATTTATCCGATTTTTCTTGTAACCTATTTTCTTTTCTATATCCCAATTATCTGTTCTTAATTTGCATTTTCTAAATGCTCTTCTACATTTCTTAAAGTTAGTTTTCCTAGTTTACATCCTTTGCATTGGAAAATGTTATTTTTATTTTCTTTAACTAATTTTCTTGCTTCTTCTAATGTTATATCTACTTCGAATTCTTCTTGTATTATTTCAATATTCATACATTCAGTTTCTTCTACCTTATTTTCATCTTCATCATCTATTTCTTTATGAGTAGAATAATTATAATAAGTAAACCTAATTGACGTTTCTCCTTTAGAATTTGTATACATCAAATGAGATTCTGGTTTAAATATTTTTGGTTTTGAAAAATCTTCTAAGTTCCATTCTAATCCCGCGTATTCTTCTGGGTCTATCTTAATAGGTTTTAATAACTTTATCTCTTTATTTCTCATTACTTTAACTACATCGTCTACTTTAATTTTGTATTTTGTATTGCTATTTGTTGCCATTTTCCCTATAAAACATACACATATTAATATATTATTTCCATTATTCATTTCTTCATATCCTTTAGTCTTTATTCTTATTTTTATATTTTTTCCAAATTCTGCTAGATTTATCATAAAATGTGGGATAATATAAATATTCCTCCATTATTTGTCATGTCTACTTCTGTTAGACCTATTATAGATTTATTTTGATATGATCATCTGTCATCATATACTTCTATTAATACTTTAGTTCCTACATTTTTTCTTGTTAATCCTTTTAATCCAATTACTATTAGTCTCATATGCATTAAATTCTTTTTATAATTTTTTTATTTGTTTTATTGATTCTGGATTGATTAAGTTTAATGTCGCAACTTTATTTCCTATAGCTGACAATTGTTCTTCTCTATAATGTCTATATAGTTGAGAATTGGTCGAAAAATATCCTGTATTATATAGTATTTTTGGATCTAATAATCTTAATTGATTTTGCTGAAAAATTTGTATATCTTTATCTATATCTGTTATTTCATCTAATTTTGATCTTCCTCTTGTCTTTTTCTAGTTAGAATTCTTGTTAGCATATTGTTTCCTGTTCTATTTTTTGAAAAACATATCCTTGATCTTCTTGATTTGTTCTTCTTGACTCACTTGGTAAAAGGTCCATTTTTGTGGCTTTCTTATTTTGATTTTTTCTTTTTGTGGTGTTATTTCAACTCATTTTAATTATTCTATTACATCGTCTACCTTTGGGATCTCAGTCTTTATTTCTTTTTCTTTAATAATTTTATCTTGCTTTTTATTAACCTCTAATAATAATATTATTAATGTATTATTTTATTTTATTGTTGTTTGATCAGCTTTTCCTTGAGAAATATAATTACTTAGTTCTTCTGGATTGGGTTGAATTCTTGCTGTTAAATTTAATACTTCTTCATATATTGGATCTAATTCTAGTTGTATATCACTCATGAAAGAGCGATCTTTTATTTTATATATATATATATATATATATATATATATATATATATATATATATATATATATATATATATATATATATATATATATATATATATATATATATATATATATATATATATATATATATATATATATAAATGCATTTGCCAGTAAAAGAGTGTAAATGACAATTCTTTACTTATGAAATGCCAATGTTAATTTGTCAATATACTAAATGGTGAAAGTGAAAGGGTCAAATCTAGAGGTGGATTCATAATATTAAACTCTATTGATTCAACTTTTAAGTTTTTAGCATTGAACCCAATTATATTTTTAAAGTTATAAGTTCATATTTATTATCTTTTATAATTTTAGTAAAATTTATATATATTCGTGTTCTGCATTAGACGTTATGGGTTTAATTGAATCTGTCATTAGCACACTACATTCTCTTCGGTCAAACCTAATCAACATTTATAGATAAGTGGATGCAGCTTTATTAATGCGATTGTTGCACACAATTATTTGTTTATACCATACTAGATAGGGGTGTACAGATCGAACCGAAAAATCGCACCAAAATAAAAAGTCCAACCAAACCAATTAAAAAATTCGACTTGGTTTGGTTTTATTTGGTATGGTATTGAGTAAAAAAATTCGAACCAAACCGATATATAAATATATAATTATATATATATATATATATATATATATATATATATATATATATATATATATATATATATATATATATATATATATAAATATATAAAATATTTGATATAAAAGTTTTTGTAAAAAATTTCTAGAAATATTTGGGATTCTGTTACGGGATATAAATTTTAATAGAATATGAAGTGCTCCATATTTATTAACCTTAAATAATGGGTTGTATGATCACTTTCTTATCAAGTGTTACTGAAATGCGTCTATCTCTTCGTTCTTCCATATTCATATCATATGTTAAGATGTATTAAATTTTTATTTTTTTTAATGTGAAGTGGTTATTAATATTTAGGTATCTATTGATTTTTATGTTTAATTACTAAATTCGGTTAACCTGAAAGTGTATATCAACGAAAAATTAAGGAGAATAAAATAATAATTATTATGTGTTACTAATAGAATTCTCCCATAAGAATATTTTATCGATAATATGTTTTATATATATATATATATATATATATATATATATATATATATATATATATATATATATATATATATATATATATATATACTAAATAGATATTTAGTTATCAAATATTTAAGAAAGTAAGCTTGAAATAATATGTAAATAACAAAAAAATCTGAAAACCCGAAAAATCAAACAAAATCAAATCAATCCAAACCGATATAGTTGGTTTGGTTTGGTTTTGATAAAAATCGAACTAATCCGGTCTATGTACACCCCTAATACTAGATATAAGAAAGGTGACTCTGAATTGGATAAATTTCACGTCGATCAAATTAAAATTATGATTTCATCTCAAATGGCATCCTTGTTTGACTCAAAAGATTTTTAACTCTTTTTAAGCAAATCAATCTAAGATGAAGGGGTAAATCATAGTCGAAGATAATAAACTTTCGGATCATTATAGCAGAAAGATAACAAAGATATATGTAGAGAGAGAAGTAAAAATAATCTTGCATTTCATTATTTCCCCCCAAAAAATCTCCCCTTTACAAGGCTTAAAATCCCTCTTATATAATGGGGGCTTCCTCCTAATCATGGGGATGACGAATTAAGGATTGTTTACTATGACAACTCTAATGACGATGCGAGGACGTCCCCCTTCCCACCTATGGGTTATTCCCTTGTACCGACTCGTGGGTTTGCGGTTGGCTATCCTGGTAGCCATAGGCCGTCGCTGGTCACATTCAGACCCATACAGTTAGTCCCTCGCTCGTCGATGTCACAACGGGATGCATCCTTGACGAGCGACCCGATGTCTCTTTTAGGAAGGATTTGAATCGTCGAAACGTGGCGATGTGATCAGTAAGATGTGATACCATTATTTGGCGGGATGTTTGGATGTACACGCCACCTTGGATAACTTTAACTCTCACATGCATCATCATTGTGCAAGTTTTCAAGGCAGAAAGACTAACGGTTTAGCGCTTGGTTTCCGGCGCTGATTTAAAATCTGCCGCCTTGATTCGGGCGCCATCCAACCCTGTAATTAGGTGAAAGGTTCAATTTCACCGAAAAATTTAGCAATTCTTGAGAGTTCTCTAATCTTCTTCCTCCATTTTCACATTTTCTCATTTTCATTCCTGGCCGGAAATCTTCTTCTCTTTCTCTCCATTTGTGTGGTTTGCTTTCTTTTAAACAAAGTCATGCCGAGGTCACGTCACACTAATGAGGAGGTTCCTGAGATTGTTTCGGTGAGTACGATACCTTTCTCCAATAGCGGAGAGGTGGAGATGGAAGATGATGACAGTCCTCTTACAGTGGAGGCGTTATTATTGAGGCATCCCCTATCTCGGAGTGACTTCAATAAGGACCCACCCACTATTTCGAGCCCTGTGCTTTTGGAGATGGATCAGGATCACCTTAATGCTCTCCGCATGAAACATGTCATTCTCGCCCATGTAGAGATGGCTCTGGTGGAGGGGGATTAGGTTGACGTTCATAGTCCCTGGTATTGTGCCTTCTGTGAATACTATTTCACGATCGGTTACACCCTTCCTCTTTCCTCTGGCAGATGAGTTCTGTAGGTCCTATCATATTTGCCCGCCTCACCTCATGCCATACACTCTTAAGGCTCTTCTTCTATTGACCAAGTACGCAGAATTAGCCGAGTGTTATGTCTCTGTGTACCATCTCTTAAAATTATTTTCACCCAGTTTCCTCAGGGGAACCATGGTGCACCTGAGACTTTGTGGAACAAAAAGGTTGGTGGTCGGGACGGATGACGCGGCGAGCCACAAATATTGGCACAAGTATTTTTTCATCATGACTGAGCACGTGGTCTCTAACTCCGCCAGGTATTCAGAGAGGTGGAATAAAACTCGTAAATACCATAGTTCATTAGATTCTCCATCTTCTACAAATATTGCTTACCATTTGTTTTGCTGCTATGGCTCGTCTACCTCATCCCGTTACCGATCTCATGAACTGGGTCGCTGGCCTCCTTGACCATGCGGAGGAGACTTGAACTTGGACTGCCTTTGTACAACCCTATGGCCCTAAGGTTTCCTCAAGTAAACTTCTGATTTACTGTGTTGGCAGTCGTATGACCCTGCCTAACCGTTTAATAAAAAAAAAATTTACGACGATAGGTCGGGGAGCTTCTAGGAGAAGGGCGCTAGTCCTTTCTTTTAGACGACCTGCTGCTATCGTGGACACTCGAGACATTTTGCGTGCGTCTGTCTGGCAGATTTGTCCTCTACTTCTTCAATAGGGAACCACGTCTGTTACTGCAACTATGAGGGATACAACCTCATTGGCACCGACCCCTCATCCTGTCGACGAATCCTCTAATGGTGATGTGCCGTTAGAGAGAAAGAGGAGAAGGTTGGAGCTGGGAAAGGGGATGGCTACTGGATCTTATGGGAATGGAGCATCTCGGACGACCCCAGTGCCCGTGTTTATGGCTGATGCCACTTTGTCGGGGAGATCAACCCACGATGAGAGAGTTGGACCTGGAGCTAGTTACGCGCATTCCGCTAAAGGGGGTGCGTCGTCCAATGTCAGAGGGCCTTATGTGGAAACGGAAGGGTCAGATTTCGACATCACCTCGAAGGACGTCTATGAGTTTTTGAGTTGCCATACTCATATAGAAGTGAGGACGGACGGGTCTAGCCATCACGTAATAATTTTGGGGGGTTATAACTTGCTGCTGAATAACAAGCAGGTTTCTTTGGCCCTCGCTCCTTTCTGCGCCGCTCTCGAGAACGAGATGCTTAGGACGATGAATTACGTGGAGCTATCTCGGAAGGTCGCCGGTATGGACTTACAGGTAGGTTCCTTTTACTTTTCTTTGCGTCGTGGGATTGGTATGGGAATGGTGTAACTTTTGCTCTTTTTTGTTAGACCCTCGTCCTGGAGGTGGAGAGAGATCATCTTAAATGATGGAGGACATGCCTCTACAAGAAGATATCGATGAAATACCAGCATTACCATGCTAAGCACTGAGCGATGGCCGACATCTACTATCAGGATCCTGATTTCCAAGTGTTCCGTGAGGAGATTAAGTAGCGGGAAGCCCAATTGGAGCATTGGGTGGTGGAGCTAGAAGAGAGGGATGAGGATCTCGTAAGGGCTATCTCTTGTAACAGTAAGCTGGAGCGCTTTCATAAGGCAAGGGAGGATGAGTTTGAACTAAGTCAAGGGGTGATGGCGGAGAACGCCGACCTTCAGCTGAAGGTGGCCGGCTTGAATGCTGAGATGAATTCTAAGACAGTAGAGATCAACGGGCTGAAGGTCAAGTTAAATTCTAATGTTGATAAGTTAGTTGCCGCCATTTTTTAGATGGTCTCATTGGAAGATGCCCTTTGCATATATAGATCGAAACTTACCGGGGAAATAGAGGCCTACCATCGTCGGTTCGCGGAGCTGGAAAGGCGCAATAGGGAGTTAGGGGCGGAGTTGTCCGTGTTGCAAAGGCAAGTGGATTCTCTAGGGCAGAGGAAACATATCGCCATTCTAGACCCTCCACATCTTGTCCTCAGGCTGGTCAAGGCTCGCCTCATCTACTGTATGAAATGTGGGTCTATGCGAAGGCTCGGCTCGATGTATATAGAGCTTTTTTTGCCAAGGTCCGAGTGACAGAGGCGGAGGTTCAGATGGTGCATTCTGAAGCATGTACAGCTCGCGAGTCGTGTAGGTACGAGCCTAACACACCTGATGGGGAGGGTTATTCCTCAGATGACGTGAACCGCCTTGATTCAGACTCATGGTATGAAGATGCATATCCCACTAGAGCCAACGAGTAGCTTTAGTTTGCTCATTTTGTTTGAGAATTTTTTTGGGCATAGGTTGTACTAGGGCATGTTTGTAGGGACAAATGTAAATAACATTTTTGTTGTAATATAACCCTCACTTTTGTCACTTTGTTTGTTTGCTGTTTTTCCTTTTGGTTTATTGCATGATACTTAGTCTCCCTATGGGTGTTTTGACTATCGTTAAAAAATAAATTTCATCATGGTTCGGTCGAGGTAGAACTAATATCGATGCCCTTAGCCATTGGGATATTATTTCACCGTTGTCAAAGTAGTATCCGTCGTGGTTCGAGCGAGGTTGAACTGGCGTCGATGGCCTTAGATATTGGGATATTACTTCAATCATGATTGAGGTAGTAACCATCGTGGTTCGAGCAAGGTCAAACTAATATCGATGGCCTTTTCCATTGGGATGTTACTTCATCCGTGGTTGAAGTACTATCCGTCGTGGTTCGAGCGAGGTCGAACTAATGTCGATGGCCTGGATGTTACTTCGTCCTTGGTTGAAGTAGTATCCATCGTTGTTCAAGCAAGGTCGAACTGGCGTCGATGGACTTGACCATTGGGATATTAGTTCAACCGTGGTCGAAGTAGAATCCGTCGTGGTTTGAGCGAGGTCGAGCTAATATCGATGGCCTTGGCCATTGGGATATTACTTCGTCCGTGGTCGAAGTAGTATCCGTCGTGGTTCGAGTGGGGTCGAACTAATGTTGATGGCCTTGGCCATTGGGATGTTACTTAGTCCGTGGTCAAAGTAGTATCCGTCGTGGTTCGAGCGAGGTCGAACTAATGTCGATGGCCTTGGCCATTGGGTTGTTAATTTGTCCGTGGTCGAAGTAGTATCTGCCGTGGTTTGAGCAAGGACAAAATGGTATCGATGTCCTTGACCATTGGGATGTTACTTTGACCGTGGTCGAAGTAGTACCCGTCGTTGTTCGAGTGAGGTCGAGCTGGCGTCGATGGCCTTGGCCATTGGGATGTTTCTTCGACCATGGTCGAAGTAGAATCCTTCGTGGTTCGAACGAGGTCGAACTAATGTTAATGGCCTTTATCGTTGGGATGTTTACTTCATTCGTGGTCGAAGTAGTATCCATCGTAGTTCAAGCGAGGTCGAACTGGAGTTGATGGCCTTGGCTGTTGGGATATTACTTTGACTATGGTCGAAGTAAAATCCGTTGTGGTTCGAACGAGGTCGAACTATTGTCGATGGCCTTGGCCATTGGGATGTTACTTCGTCCGTGGTCGAAGTAGTATCGGTTGTGGTTCGAGTGAGGCCAAACTAATATCGATGGCCTTGGACATTGAGATTTTGCTTTTCATATAATGGAGGTTTTTATTCATACAATGGATAATTCTTGTTCATACAATGGAGATTGAATTGTGTGGTCCCTTTATTACTTCGGCTTGGCGACGTGCTGACGGGCCGCAATGATAAACAACGCACTGATTTAAAAGGTATCCCCCTCGCCGCCTTGTTAAAAACCTCCCCGAGAAAACCCGATTGGGACAAAACTCGGCTGTGGGAAAAAGAGTATGACTTAGGTGACGCCTTTCAGAAGTGGAAGTATTTGAGATGGGCGATGTTTCAGTTGTTTTGGAGCAGTTTGCCTTCCATTGTTTCCAGTTGGAATGCTCATTTGTTTGCTGCTGCTATGATTTTATACGGTCCATCCCAATTGGTTCCTAATTTTCCCTCATTCGGGTCTTTTGACGCTAATGTTTTGGCCTTGAGGACGTAGTCGCCGACTTTGAGTGATCTTACCTTGGCTTTTTTGTTGTAGTATCTCTTAGCTTGTTGTTTTTTCTGGCTATCATTCTTATGTGGGCCATGTCTCTATATTCTTCAACCTCATCTAGGTTTTCAACCTACTTCAGTTGTTATCTGCTCCGCTTATATAGTTATATCTTTGACTGGGTTCCCCAACCTCGATGGGTATGACTGCGTCGGTCCCATAGACCAGTGAGTATGACGTTTCTCCCATGCTGGACTTTGGCATAGTTCGATATGCCCATGATACTTCAGGTAGTAGTTCAGGCCATATCCCTTTAGCTTCTTCGAGTTTCTTTTTTAATATATTTAGTATCACTTTATTGGAGGACTCATCTTGGCTATTGGCAGCGGGATGATATAGCGTGGATAGTATCCGCTTGATGTGCCATTTTTCGAAGAACTCAGTTGTTCTCTTTCCGATGGACTGGGGTCCGTTATCGCAACTAATTTCTTTGGGGATAACGAAGCGGCATATAATATTATTCTATATAAAGGCAATGACCTCATGTTCGCGTGATTGGGTGTATGCACCTGCTTCCACCCATTTAGTGAAATAGTTAGTTAGAACCAAAAGAAAACATACCTTTCCTCGTCCTGCTGGCAGAAGGCCGATTATGTCCATCCCCCACTTTATGAAGGGCCATGGCGAGGTGACCGAATGGAGCAGTTCTCCCGCTTGATGTATCATAGGGGCATACTTTTGGCATTCTTCACATCTTCGGACATAGTCTTCCGCTTCTGTTTTCATAGTAGGCCAGTAGTAGTCAGCGCGAATGAGGTATCGAACGATTGTGAGATTCCCTAGATAGGCGCCACAATGACCCTCATGTACCTCATCTAGTACTTTACTTGTTTGGTGCGGTACGAGACACTAGAGGGCAGCCGAATGTTCTCTTATAGAGGTCATGATTTACTAGGCTGTATCGAGCCGTTTGTGTCAGGAGTTGCTTGGTTTCCTTTTTGTCTTGCGGGAGTGTTCCGTCCTGTAAACAGGACACAAGGTGGCTATGCCAGTTCTAAGTTAGATTTAGAGAGAGTACCTCAACGTGGTCTATGGATGAATGAAGGAGGGTAACCACATTTTCCTTGTTAATATTCTTGGTGGCTGCAACTAGTTTGGCGAGGCTGTCTGTTTCAGTTTTGTGCTCGAGGGATCTGATTGAAGCGGCATTCGTCGAATTCCAGTAGTAGCTTATGGATTTCCGACATATATATATGCAGTCTTTCATCTTTGATTTGGAAAGTCCCGTGGCTTGATTTACAACGAGTTGAGATTCACAGCAGAGTATGAGCTGTCGGGCGCCGTATTTGAGGGCTAACTTTAGACCTACAATCACAACCTCATACTCAACCTCGTTGTTAGTCATCTTGGGGCATCGTATGGGCTGGAAAATTACTTGGCCCGTAGGGACTTTGATGACGAGTCCCAATCCCGATCCCGAGGCATTCAAAGCACCAGTGGTATAGAGGGTGAGGTTGTTACGTGCGGAAGCATGAAGCGCTTCTTGTTCTGCCTCTAGTAATATCTCTGTGCTGACAAAATTAGCGAGCACCTGCGTCTTGATGGCAATTGGAAGTTGGTAAGTTATGTCGTGCTTGCTGAGATCTATTACCCATTTTGCGAGTCTTCCCGAGAGCTCGGGCTTATGTAGGACACCGCTTAGGGGAAAGATTGTTATTACTTTTATGGGGTGGCATTGGAAATAGGGTCTAAGCTTTCGTTAAGTTACGAATAGTGCCAGAGCTAGTTTTTCAAGGTGAGGGTACCTTGTTTTGGCGTCTATTAAGGTCTTGCTGATATAGTAAATAGGAGATTGTGTACCTTTGTTTTCGCGAACCAAGAACGCACTGACAGCTACTTCGGATACTGCCACATATACGAGCAAACATTCGCCTGAGTTCACTTTAACGAGTAATGGTGGTGAGGATAGGTACGCTTTTAGTTTCCTCAGGGCGTCAATGCATTCTTCGTTCCATTGTAGTTTGTGATCCTTTCTTAGTACGTTGAAGAACTTGTGACATCTCTCTGAGGACCATGAAATGAACCTCGACAAGGCGGCTATTCGCCTTATTAGCTTTTGCACATGTTTCTTGCTGGTTAGTACCTTAGGTATTGTGTTGATGGCATTGATTTGATCAGGGTTGACTTCGATCCCTTGTTGTGATATGAGGAAACCTAGGAATTTTCCCGAGGCCACAGCGAAGGCGCATCAACTTCATTCTGTACCGTCTCAATATCTCGAAAGCTTCTTTCAGATAATTAATGTCATCCTCCTTTTTTGCCAATTTTACCAGTATATCATCGATATAAACCTCCATTGTTTTGCTGAGCTATTCCTTGAACATCTTAGTGACCGATCTCGGATAAGTGGCTTCTGTGTTCTTGAGTCCGAACGGCATCACTTTATGAAGGTTGTCTTTACCTGGTCCTCTTTGGCCATTAGGATTTGGTTGTAACCAGAGTAAGCATCCAAATAACTCAGCAGTTCATGTCCCGGTGTCGCATCGATCAGTTGGTCGATAAGGTGAAACATGAATGAATATTTAGGGCATGTCTTATTTATATTGGTCAAGTCCACGCACATTCGCCACTTCCCGTTCTTCTTCTTGACCATAACCACATTGGCGACCCACTGGGGGTATTTTGGATTCTCTGATGGAACCGTTGGTGAGAAATTTGTCCACTTCTTCACTGATCGCTTCATTGATTGCAGCATGGAATTTTCTCCTTTCCTGCCATACTGGTGGATAGAGTGGGTCGACATTCAACCTATGAGTGGTGATGTCCTTTGGGATCCCCGGCATATCTGAGTGGGAAAAGGCAAATAAGTCGGCGTTGTTAGTTAAAAATTCATGGTACTTACCTGGTTCTGATAGGTTGTGCCCGATGCAAGCCTTTCTTGTGTTATCTTCGATCCGTTCCTATTTAACCGATTTTGAAAGGCCATGACCGCCATTCCTTCTAACACATTTGGCAGTCCCATTCTCACTCTGTTGAGGGGCCAGGAAGTCTCGAAGTCCCTCGCCTACTGTTTGCTTGATGGCGAAGATGTCGTTGACCCTAGACTCGGCCTTCTTAGATCCTGCATGAGCGGTATAAAATTTGTCCTCCATCTCCTCAAACGTTAATATTAATCGTGTTGGTAACTGAGAATACCATGTCAATGCTCCTCTTATCTGAGTCTCGCTGGACCTTTTGAGCAGCACATATGGCACTTGCTCTTTTGACAGGTCATTGCCTTTTACCGCGGTGACGTAGTGAATTAGATGATCTTCTGGATCCATGGTCCCGTCGTATATTCTCAAGTATTGTTGCATTTTAAAGGTTTAGGGATAGGGTGAGGAGCAGCTTCCTCGTTGTATGAATGTTCGATGAACCTTCCCACATTACGTTTTGGTAGTAGCTTAGGGGCACCAAGTATTTTGTCAATTCTTTCCTGGTGCTCTTTCATTTGATCACAGAGTACTTTGTTGTCATTTTCTATTTCTTTCATTTTTTTCAAATTAGTTGTGAGTGCATCGCCACTTGCATCGATGATAGTGCGGGTGTTGCTCGCTTTCGTAGCGCTTGGCTCGCTGGTGGCAACTGCGATTTTTGCAGTCGGCAAGTCTTCGATATTTCCTTGAGGGGGCTTTTCGAGCATGTTGTTCAGGGCACTTGTCAACCACTCCTCTAGTAGCTTTTTGATCCCTGGCAGTGTTTCTATCGTTGTGGACGTGAAAACTCCTTTTTCACGCAAGACCGTCAGATCCTCGTGTGGAGAGGGTGAGATCTCCCCGTCTGGTGTATCACTTGGTGTTGTATTCTCGGTGTCTTCCCTACTGGCTTCGTTGAGGGAGCTTAAGAGGTTATTTGAGACATCTGCTATCATCTTCAACCTTGCTTCTTTTTTTGCCATTTTTGGTTCTTATGGGTATGAAGAACAATGATCGTTGCCTTTGATATCCTAGATGAGAACTATGATTTCGACTGTGGAAACCCCCCCAGACGACGTTAAATTATTTGACTCAAAAGATTTTTAACTCTTTTTAAGAAAATCAATTTAAGATGAAGGGGTAGATCATAGTCGAAAATAATAAACTCTCGGATCGTCATAGCAGAAAGATAACAAAGATATATGTAGAGAGAAAGAAGTCAAAATAATCTTGTATTTTATTATTTTCCCCAAAAAATCTCCCCTTTACAAGGCCTAAAATCCCTCTTATATACCGGGGGTTCCTCCTAATCGTGGCGACTACGAATTAAGAATTGTTTACTGTGACAACTTTAATAATGATGCGAGGACGTCCCCCCTCCCACTTCTGGATTATTCCCTTGTACCGACTCGTGAGTTCACGGTTGCCTGTTATAATAGCCATAGACCATGGTTTGTCACATCCAGACCCATGCAATCCTCAAGTATAAGGCCTAGTTCTACACGAACTGTTTGGGGCATTCAAACATAATGTGAACATGTTTACACATATAAAATACAGTCATTATCAATGATTATTCTTGTACCGCTGTCAAAATTTGGAATTGACTATATTTTTCAAGTTTAATTATAATGGTTCATAAAAATAAAATCAGTAATATTTTTTAAGATAACTTTAAAGTCACTGCATACGAATTTGTGTATATGTATTCATTAATTTACACATTTGGAATAATACATACACACACAAATATGTATATATGTGTGTGAAATACACTATTTATCGTACATATATAATTTTTGTTACAATCAGATTTTATGTCTAATTTACAAACCTCTAACAGATAATCAATTGTCAGAGCAGTAGCAACCAATATACATTCATCAATTACGCTTTGTCTTTGTCAAATGCTATCAATGAAGTGTTTTTTTTAGGGGTGCTTATCAGGCGGATTGGACGGCTTTTTACTCTTAACGGTTTGGTTTAACGGTTATCGGCTTTTAAATATTTTAATCCGTTAGCCACCCGATAAGATATGGTCGGATTGGTATCGGGTTAGCTCTTATAGGGTGGTTAATGGGCGGTTTATCGGCCTAACATACATGTTCACTAAATATCTCTTATTCTCCTCATCTTAGAAATAATGAATTGCCATAAAAAATAATATTTTAGAGGCAATTTGATGCATTCAATTTTCTTTGCCAGAGCCACTCAATTTGATTTCCGTAATTAGGAAATTAGCTTTACCATCTCCGGCATATTGCCAAACAGGAGGATTACAACCAAAAATAAATTAAAAATAGAACCAAAAAATTTTTAGATCCCGAGAATAAAAATGCTTAGAAGTAGAAATAAACTTTTATTAACCATTTTCAAGGGTTTTAGTTTTTTATATTTAATATGTATAATTATATATATATATATATATATATATATATATATATATATATATATATATATATTCTTAACGGGTTAATGGATTAGCCATTAAGAAAATTTAATAATTCATCCCCAAACCGATAAGCCGTTAATAAAAAAAATTCAATCCGTTCCCGTCCGTTAAGCTGTTACCAGTAAACTGTTAACTTTCAATTTGGATCGATTTTCGATTTCGGATCGATTTTCGATTTCGGATCGATTTTAAACACCCCTAATTTTTTCCCTCGTCCGATACGCAGATGAAAGCACAAATCGTCCCAAGAAGTTGGTGCGGCCACGTATAGCATTAATAAGAAGAATGGGGAGGAAAAGAGTTGACCCAAAGTATGTAGCCGATAAAGACAAAATGGAAAGCCAAAAAAATGAAAAGTTTTATTTTGTGTCTACAACTGACACTAATTGTATTGTATGAAATTTCTTTTTGTCTCATAAATTTGTGGACTTTATCTTTAGTCTTATAGTTTTGGGTACACAAAAATTTGAATCCATAAAATTATAAAATATAAAAAATTATCTTATACAACTAATATTAATTATATGAGACACAAAATGAGTTTACGTCACGAACACCCGCGACGAGAATATCTTAATGAATGCCGAAGCAAACATGGAATGTTACGGCGATTTTTTAGTTTATGCTCCTCCTCTACCATAACACCCCCCCCCCCAACTAAAGACCCAGTCCCCCTTCTTCCCCAGGGTACACGCTGCTGAGATTAAATGAATATCACTACTCCAGGATTGATTATATTATTTAAATTCGAACATGTCCACACATATTCACAATATTAATTACACGTATGCTTATTTTATACATACTATACATTGTTATCATTTCTGTCAAAAACTTATACCCGTTATCATTTAATTATTTACTATCATTACCTATTATACTTTCTCTTCAACTTTATATTTAATTATAATAAACCAATTAAACATCGAAGGTAACTTTCAAATATGTTTCACGTTGAAAATTGATTTTTTTTAATAAAAGCATTTTACTTTGATGAATTATCTTATGCGAATAGAAATCGGTACAAATTTCAGATATCAAATGCTTAAAGGAAAAAAAAAAGGTAAAAACGAAAAATATCCGGAGTATGTTTTAAGTCATTTCCATTTGCCAAACAAAATCGTTTGGAATTCAATAAAAAAATATTAAGGTGAATGCGAACTTAACGGGTGCATTTATCCACTTTCCGAAGGCACTCATGATCCAACGTCTCTCCGTTTTTTAGTTTATTGCTTTTATATATATATATATTTTTTTTTCTTGTAAATATATATTAAAAATTATATAAAGTAAATTAAGATTAACATAAAATATGAGATTTTCTTTCAGTGACTCCAAGTTATGGTATTACACACATCAGATAGGAATCTAATGCGAGTATTCAAATAGTATATATATATATATATATATTTGTACGCCGTAACGGGTAGCTTATTTTATTATGATAGCATCCTATTTAACCAAGAAACAATTTCTAGGCTTAGGTCATATTACCAATATATGCGACTGACGTTCATAGATTTGAGTCCAGAAAATTCCTCAATTGACTTGCATTTGTTGATTAACAATGCATATCAACAGTTGCTTGTTTGAAACACACATTCAATTTGAAGCAATATGTTGTTGCATCCAGCCGTAGAAAAAAATGAATGGTAATATATGTTAATATTTTAAAACTATAGTTTTTCTACTAGTTTAGTCTGAATCACTTTTATTTGTTGAATCTATTTTGTATCCCACTCAGTTTCCACCAGTCTCAAATCTGTGAATTGAAAATTATCGTATTTTTATTATTTTGGATAATAAAAAGATTTTTTGGTCATTAAAATATAGAATCTTAGTGAAATAAATATTATTTTTGTATGTATGTTAGAGCGTTTTCCTCTTATAAACTATTCTCATGGTTTTCTAAGTTCTTCAATACATAATCAATAGTGCAACCGTTGGAAGAAGAGAGCAAATAAAAACTTTGATAAAATAAGTATCGTCCAAAGGTACGACTTAGTAATTAATAAAGTGAATTAAAAATCATAATATATTCACTATCCAATTCAAATCACAGCATAGCGCCAGAACAAAAATATTAGATAATCTTTTATTATCTATCCAAAAGTTAAAAGATAGAGTACCATCTGATACCTATCCTAGTAGTGATACCTTATAAAATTAATTGAAATACGTACACACTTACCCGAATATTTGATTATCAAAATAAAAACTTAGAAAAGTAAAAATGAAAAGAATAGAGAGATCATGCCACTTCAAACAAAGTTTGTGCCTCAAAATGTACCACACGAAAATATATAACAACAAATTAAAAAGAAAGAAAATAAATCACGTATATTAATGGGTCACAAGTCCATCTGACGTGCAGAAAACATATTCAATTTTGTGGACAAGCTTAGTAATGAAATATAGAACAGTGACAGCTTGCAGCCGATGAAGGTTTAACCGATTATTGGACCATACAATCCATACCAGACATTTTAACTTTATTTTTTTGGCACATACTTCTTCGTTTGCTCTAAATTATCGTATGAGTAGTTTATGAGAAGGAGGTAGAAGCGATGAAAATATTTAGAAGAGTGGGTGTATTACCCAAAACTTAGATCTAAGTTTTTATATAATTAGATTTATTGAAGGAAATGGTTAATCTAAATTAATATTAATATTCGAATGACAGATGTAGTGTATTTGATGATTACCCAACGCGTGCTGTTAGATAACAATATTTAGGAATAATAATGGGACAATATATTGATAGAAACTAAGAATCCATTAAATTATATCGAGAACCGATTCTCTATTAGTTTTCATAGAACATATGTATACTGTAGTAAGTAAATAACACAATGGAGTTTTACGTAGAAAACTTCCAGTTCACGAGATCAAAAACCACGACCTACCCTTGTAGGATTTCAACTTCACTACTGAGCAAACTTTAGATTACAACCTGTTATAACCTAGGAATTAACCTCTTAATCTATCACTAACTTGTAACAACTCTATTACAAGCTTAATAACTCTATTACAAAGAGTTACAACTCGACTAACTCTAGCCAAGACACAAACACAAGGGTTTATGATTTACAAAAATTTCCTACAAAATGCTTCTAACTAAGCTAAGTACAAATTACAAGTAGAGTGCTTTAACAAAGGTTCAACACAACTAAGGACATGTAATAACTCGATATAGGGAACTGGTCCACTGTTATGTTGTTCTTTGTTCTTGATGTCATTGGGAGTCACTTGCAAGATTGATAGATGACTTAAGAGAATGCTTAATCAATTCCTGAATGTGCAAATGTTTTATTTTATCTTTGCTTGATTGTAATAATTCATTTGTGACATCACTTGAATGATGCAAGCAAGTTAGGTAAAGGGCATTCCCCATAAAGTTGTATGTTGCACTATTCTTGCACTGTTGCATATGCAGGCAACAATTTTATAGCTGGGGGGAGGGAGAGGGGTTTGACTTGTACAATCAACATGGGAAACGATAGCTATTTGTTCCTTTGGCTGTGAAGAGTTGAACTATGTCCCCAACTGGAGACTTGTTGATCTTAAGTTCTTAAGGATGTATAACAGGTTCCTTATCCGGTTCTTCATAGTAAGTTTGTTACATCATCAAAGCATAACAAGGATACACATATAACCTATTAATTTTCCCTTTTTGATAATGATAAACTTATAATTCAAGTTCCCCCTAAGAACCAGAATGACATTCACATTTTATATATTCCCCCTGAATCTATTCCCCCTTAATTATTTTTTTCCTTTTTGGCATCATAAAAAGATCAATAGCAGGCCTTAAGCAAATAGAAGTCTAGATTTAGTTCGCTCATACCACATGGGTGCACACAATCATGACTAAATACAGAGCAAAAGAGCAAGGCATACACAACAAAAGGACAAAACTTTCATTAATTTTGGATAATTAAGTCGGGAGAAGTTCTATTGTTTCCAAACATATCCATAAAATAAAATAGCAAGAACAAGAGTACCAATTATAAACATCATCAGAACTAAAATAGAGGACAGACACTAAGAACTTGACATTTTGACAAGGACACTGTTTAGGAAGCACCGGAAGGGGAAGCCCAGATGAAGAGGCAATGGTTCTAAGAAGGATGTCCATTCGAGCATTAGCTAACACCTGCTCATTGATCAGTCTCTCCTTTAGGACCTCAACCTGTTTCCTAAGTTCAGCATTTTCTTTTACAAGATGGGCAACCTCTGTGCTTTGAGAGCTACTGGAACCAGGTGCCTCATGAACTTGACTGGGCTGACCTTCGAGAATGGCATTTCTTTCCTTTAGCTTTCTTATCTCTTCAATGGCATTGTTCTGAGTATTGATCAGCTTAGAGATTGTAGAAGTGCTGCCAACCCCTTTACTCTTATCAATACATTCATATTCCTCGAGGGTGGTCTTGGAGAAGGTTTGCTTATGAGTACCCACTTTAACTTTTCCCAAAGGGACTTTGAAGAATTCAAATATCTTAGTGAGGAGGAATCCATAAGGCAGGCCATGATTACCATCTTTAAATGTTGCCCACCTTATGCATGTGATCTTCATGATGCCAAACAGATTTACAGTAGTGTATCTATCCAGTGCTTCTATGAGAACCAGGTCTGCTTGTGAAGTTATTTACCTTCTTTTTGTGCAGAGAAGAAGAACTTGTTTACCATTTCAAACAGTAGTTGGTACACTGGAAGGAGGGACTTCTTGTATACTTGTTCCCCATGTTGTATGGTCTTGTCCTTCACTATGGCATTTCTGAAGTTAGATAAGAAAGTTCCACCAACAGAAGACATACCATCAGTAGGCACCCCCAAAATACTTATATCACAAAATAAATACCATTCACCATCATACAAATTTGATCATCCTCAATTGTAAAGAAGTCGACATAAAAAATGCTTACCTCTTCCTCATAAACTTTAGAATTGTCACTTGTGAACAGATATGTCCACTGATGGTGTTCACAAATCTCCACCAATTGGCATATTCTGGTAATCTACAGAATATCAGGGGCAAATTCGTGGCCTCACAACACCTTTTGGTGTTTTAATTTTTCTTTACCAGCATCTTGGGCATCACTAACCTTGGTCTTTTTTGAGGAAACAAGTTCCGTACTGGCCTCAACCTTTTTCTTCACTGATTTGGTAGCACTCTTTCCTTTGTCTGCAGACTTTCTGGAGATTCTTCTCAGCAGACTCCTCAGCCACGGTTTCACAGGACTCCTTAACCACTTTCTCACACTCTTTCTCACCATATTTTTCACCCTCAACCCTTCTCAACTCTTTTTCAAACACAGATGACTCCCTTTTGGACTTTGGAACAGTAAGGTTCTTTGAGGACTTATGAACCTAGGAACCAAGTTCCTCTTCTACCTCATCATCAACATTCACGACTAGCGCATGAGACTACCTTTTCATTGACTACCTTTCCATCTTTCACCAATTGCTTCTTCTTCTTTTCCTTTTTAGTTTTCCTTAAAACACACTCAAATTCTTCCTTCTTTTGCAACCTCGTGATGGGTATCAGAGACGTTGACCCTTGTGGATGTGCCTTTATACTCCTAGCACTAATAAAGCTTGCCAAAGCCACATTATCATACTCTTCTTCTTCACTATCCTCCTTCTTCTCCTCAAACAAGGATTGTATCTTAGGAAAAACTATGGACCAAGGCTCAACATAGAAGTGAGAAGAGAGAGGGGGATCGATACTGACCCGAGGTGATTAAAAGGAATCAGAAGTTGGATCCTCTTGGGTGGAGGGATAAGGTCCCTCAGTTGGTTCCCCATTAGTATTGTCCGGTGCTGATGTTTCAACAGGCACCAGTTCCTTACTCTCCACTAGTGTATTTTCTTCTCTCTCAGACTTTGACACACCTTCACCACCTCCAATAACATTTCCCTCAACAGCTATTGATAATATATTTTCTATGGTCTCTTGTTTTTGTAACCCCATGGTAAACTCCGAAGTAGGAAGAGTATTACCTGTAGAATCAAGGCCAGGGGCTGTCATTGTTGATTCAGCATGGATAAGATCCACATCTTGTTCTTTGGCAGAGCTTTCTTCCACAGGTTGACTAGAAAATTTTTGATTTCTTCTCTCTCTACTTATCCTATTCAACCATTTCTTCAAGCGAGGCAGAAGGAGAGGTCACAACCACAAACTTTTTGGGGGTCGAAGTTTTGCGACTCCGATGAGAACTAGTACTCGACTGGGTCGGAGAGGTAGGTGGTTGTGACTCTGATTAGGATTTGGATTGGTCGAATTGGGGAGTGTTGGCTCTAACACTAGTGCTTCAACGGGTGAAGACATAGTAGGGACGATGCTACAAGCACTTTAGGCTTCCTAATTTTCAGACATGATGGAGTTTGGTGAGTTGAAGAAGAAGATGTTAGGTTTGAAGAAGAGAAAAGAGGAATTTTGGATTTTTTGATGTGGATAGTTGTGAAAGTGATTAAGAGGTATTATTTAATAGGGGTGAGGTACCAGTTATGAATGAGTGGCAATTTGGGTAGTCGGGTCTCTTTATAAAGGGGAGACTCTTGGGCTCAAAAAGCGGGAAAGAAAAGAAACTGACAAATTGATGATGTGGCACTATTTCAGCGATTTAAAAAATATGCATAAGAGTACAAAGGAACTACTAACCTGTGTCGGGGGAACTAGGTACCCTGACAGATTTACAAATGTAAGCCTCATCCTTTGACCAATGTGCAACGCATTAGCTGATTTTTGCTTTGTAATCGTCATGTGTGTCTACCTATAACGTTATAGAGATAAGTTAGACTTTGGTAAAAAATACTTTTTATCTATTCTACATAAGGGTGTCCAACATGCTGGAACCGGACCGGCCATACTGGTTAAAATCAGAACCGGCTCGTACCGGTACAAAAGGGCCGGTAGGGATGGTTAAAGGGGTAGGGGTTAGTCCATCTACTTAAATTCTACAGGTTAACCGGACCGGTCAAACCCGATCAATAGTCTTTTACTGTTCAACCAGTTAACCGGCCCACACTGGTATACCGACTAGTTAATTTTTTATTTATTTTAAATAAAGGGCCTTATTTGTGACCATTGGCAACGGTCTTCTGCCCTTATGATCGTTGACCAACGACACATTTTCACAAATAGCCCATTTTTGGTTTTTTTTTTTAAAAAGAATTAACACCCCTTTGAAAATTATAAATACACCCCCCCCCCCCCCCCATTCATTTCTTCACTTAAATCTCATTTCTCAATCTCAATTATCATATTCTCTAATTCTTCAATCTTCACCTGCAATACAATCAACTATTTGGCTCTTTTTTTTTGGAATTTAGTTTATTGTAGTATTTATTATTTGAAGTTTGAACAATTGAACTTCAAAATTAAAAAAATTGGTGTTTCTTTGTGGTAACATTGGAGTTGCGAAGGCTCATCAAAAGCTCAATTTATTTATGAATTCGTGCAATTCCTCCAACTTTTTCTCCTATTTACTATTTTATTTGCATATTTAATTTTCTCTAGTAGTTAAATTTTTACAATATGTTTAGTACTGCAAAAAGAGTTTGTAATAAGGATACTAATCGAGAAAATAAAAAAAGAGACGGTACTTCAACATCTGGTAGTAATTTAAATGACTCTACAAATATTCCTGAAATATTATCTGATAATTATATAGATTATGAACCATTCCAGGAAGATTTCGGTATAGAAGATAATAAATTAGAAATGGAATATGAAATATCACTTACAACTAGTACTGTTGGAGCTGGTAGCAGGGGTGGTGGTCATGGGCTAGTAGTAGACCATTTGTGACCCCGATTAGTAATCAGAGAAAAAGAATTAAGGTTTGGAATTTTTTTGACGAAATAGAAGGTACTGATAGAGTTAAATGCAAACTTTATAATGATACTTTTAAACATAAGGCTGGAGGACAATTAGGGGGGACTGAGTCACTTAGTAGACATACGAGAATTGAGCATCCTATATAATGGGGCTCTGATGGAGAGAGAAATCAGACAACTCTAAACCCTACTACTGTAGGTCTTATGAAATATGATAAAATAAAGGATCGTGAGGAGTTAGCAAAAATAATTGTTTTGGGTTGTCTACCTTTTTCTTTTGCTTCTTAATCATATCTTATTATGTATATTCAAAGGATTTATAATCCTTTATTTAAAGGTATCCTTAGAAGTACTTGTAGATCTGATATCTTTAGACTTCATGGACAATACCAAACATACATACGTTATTTGTTTAGCCACCTTCCTTGTAGAGTTTCTATAACTTCTGATATTGACCATGTTGTTAATGAAAATGATTATTTGACAATTACATGCCATTGGATAGATGATAATTATTGTATGCAAAAACGTATTATCGCTTTTAAATATGATGACGATCATAGTCATACTGTTGTGTTTATAAGTACCACTATTTACGAAGTTGTTGAATTTTATAATTTCAAGCAAACAGTATTGTGTATATCTTTTGATAATGATTCTAACAACAATGCCACAATTTTAATATTAAAACTACATTTGTAACCACCACTTGCAGATATTTTTCATGTTAGGTGTGCATGTCATGTTTATAATTTAATTATTAAAAGTGACCTTAGTTTATTTTCAACTGAGATTACTCATGTTAGAAGAGCAGTTGGTGTTATTCAAGGAAATAATAGACAATCTAGAATTGGGAATTTAAGAATAAGTATAACGAGCATAACCTTAATCCCAGATTCATGCAAGACGAAATTGTTACTAGATGAAATTATATATATATATATATATATATATATATATATATATATATATATATATAATTGAAGTTGCTAATGCGCATTATACTGATCCAAACCATATGTCAACAACTACTACTTGAGAGCTTATTAATGATGTTGTTACATTTTTACATAAATTTTATATAGCTACTGTTGAGTTTTCTAGAGCATATTACCCTATTGTTACTATGGCTTTAGTACATATAGCTGAAATTTCTTTTCTACTCTTTGAATTTAAGAAGAAAAAAAATATAGGGATGTTGTTGAATAAATACAATCAAAATTCAATAAATATTTCTTTTCAATTCCTTCGATTTACTTAATTGGTGTTGTTTTAAATCCTTGTATTAAGAGGTCTGATTGTCACCAATTAATGAATGCTTTATATACTTATATGGAGATTGAACCAACTGAAACCCCAGATATATATGCTTGTATAAACAAGCTAAATGATTCTTTATAACATTTATATGATTATTATGCAAATGTAGTTGATGCTCTTGCTCTTAATGTAGGCGATGTTAATCCCACTATGCACTGTACCACTTCTACTACTGTGGATGATGGTGAAGGCCTTCATAGTTTTATATTTTTTCTACATTTTCTAATACTCAAACTAGTAGCAGGAACATTGATGAACTTCAATTCTATTTGCAGAAGCAAAAATAGCCTTGTGCAAAGAAATTTTCACCGTTGGGATGGTGGCATGAGAATGGAAAGAAATTTCTTGTTCTTTTTGCTATGGCTCGGGCCGTGTTGAATGTTCCAAACTGTTGCATTAGAGAGTGCATTTAGCCAAGCAAGATAATAACTTGGAGACACCTATCACTCATGGGGAAGCAATGCTTTGCAAGTTTTAGTATGTTTCAGAGATTGAATTAGATCAAAACAAAGAAAACAAGGACGTGAAGATGTTGATAGCCCAGAAAACGAGAAACTTGGAGATATATTAACATATGGTAACCCATACAAATTTAACACTCCATAGGAAGGGCACCCAGTTCATATTGATTATATGACAAACTTACTAAGGCAGTGCAAAACTTTTGAATTTACCCTTTTCTGGTTAATTTTAATTTGGAAATTTAAATTTCGAAATAAATGTAGCACTTGTAATTTATAAGTGTAGTTTTCCCCCATCTTCATTGTATTCTTTATATTTTTACTTTATATTAATATAACTTACAATAGTTATACAAAATACAAAAAAATTACACTAACACGGCCCGGACTGGCCCCTTGTACCCGTAACCCTTATAGTTTATTTTTTATCTGGATGAACTCAAACCCATTAAACCCGGTAAGTCCCAACCCATAACCGACCCGAACCCCAAGCCATACGGTTACTAATTTTTTCTACCTAGCCCGGCCCGGCCCACTCGTTAGGAACCCTTTATTTTACTTGTATATTTATTTCGTAGCCAATCACCGAGGGACCAGTCCTCAGCTTGATTTCATCAATCCTAGTGACAAGTGATTCTTTTCAAAATGCTCTCTGCTTAGTGCTTTGGTGAATATGTCTGCAATTTGATCTTCTGTGTTACAAAAGTTCATACAGATAAGCCCATTTTCAACATTGTATCTAAGAAAGTGATATCACATATCAATGTACTTTTTTCTCTTATGTTGAACTAGATTCTTGGCCATTTTGAGAGCACTGGTATTGTCACATAGTAAGGGCACGCAATCAGAAAACATACCAAAATCTTCTAGCTATTGTTTAGTCCATAACAGTTGAGCACAACAACATACAACAACCACATATCCAGCTTCTACAGTTGAGAGGGCCACTGAGTTTTGTTTTTTTGTACCCTATGAAATCAGATATGAACTCAGAAAATGTACCATGCCAGAAGTGTTTTTCTTGTCCACAAAATATGCAACATAGTCAGCATCCGCATACCCAATTAAATCAAAATTGTCTCTTGAGGGATAGTAGAGAACCAGGTCCTGTGTCCCTTTGAGATATCTCAGGATTCTCTTAACTGCCTTCAGATGAGACTCATTTGGATTACATTGAAACCTGGCACAAAGACCCATACTAATACCAATATCTGGTCTGCTTATTCTGAGATACATGAGTGACCCTATGATACCGCAATACATGATCTCATTCACAGACGTACCAGGTTCATCCATGTCCAGACTAGTGGATGTGGTAATAGGAGTATCAATGATTTTTTATCCTTCCATGTAAAATCTCTTCAAAAGCTCCTTAATGTACTTCTGCTGACTTAGTTCCCCCATTATGGTTGTTTCAAACTTACTCCCCATGAATTTTTCAAATTCCTTACACAGAAAATCATTTGTTGCTCCAAAAATGATGTCATCAACATAGCTTTGCACAATGAGTAGGTTCCTTCCTTGTTTCTTCAGAAAAAGGGTGTTGTCAATTTTTCCTTTTGTAAAACCATTTTCTAGAATAAAATTTGACAACCTATCATACCAAGCATAAAAAGCATGCTTTAGCCTATACAGATCCTCTTCACGTTTAAAGGCGCGCTTATGATGCTCATGATTCTCAAATCTAGGTGGTTGCTTGACGAAGACCTATTCCTTTAGAAAATCATTTAGAAATGCACTTTTGACATCCATTTAGAACAATTTGAATTCCATATGATACGTAAGGGATTGAGCATTTCTATAGCCTCTATTCGAGCAACTGAAACAAAAGTTTCATCATAGTCAATCCCCTCTTTTTGATTGTAGTCTTGAACTACTAACCTTGCCTTGTTCGTTGTTGTATTTACAAACTCATAAAGTTTTTTTCTGAATACCTACCTGGCTCACATAACTTTCGGTCAGCAAGTCGTGGAACTAGTTGCCACACATTGTTCCTCTCAAATTGATGGAGATTTTCTTGCATAACTGTAATCCAGTCTGCATCTTTCAATGCTTTCCTGATATTTTTGGGATCTTTTTGAGAGAGAAAGGCTGAGAAGGCAAATGAGTTTCTTTTATTTTAATCTGGTTTGAATTCTTGAATCAAGAGGGTGTGAACTTTTGTGCTTCCAGTTAGACACATAAATCTCATTGTTTGAGGATCAAGGTATTCCAGACTATGATCCTTGGTGTATTCTTATCTCAGCATGTGAGGAGCCTCAGACAACATTGACAAATCTATTCTCAACATCAATTATTGTGATTGAGGGACCAAGTTCCTCTCTATCAATTTGAGATATGGTTTCACCATCCTCATTCGATTCCTTAACATGGCTCATCATATCAGTCTTTCCATTTGCCACGTCAATGACTCCACCAGGGACAATTGACTGTTCTTCGTCTTGATCATTTTTATCATTCAAATATTTTCCACATGACTGATGAGATTCCTTGAAGATCACATGTATGCTTTCCTCAATACATTGAGTTTTTTGTTGTATATTTTGCAGGCTTTGGTTTGTGATGAGTAGCCCAGAAAGATTCCTCCACCGCTTTCCGCATTGAATTTTCCAAGTGCTTCCTTGACATTGTTAAGGATAAAACATTTACGACCAATTATTCTTAAATGTGTTAGCTTGGGATTCCTTCCATTAAGCAATTCATATGGCATTTTGTTTAGAAAGGACCTGATCATGCACCTGTTCACCAAGTAGCATGCAGTGTTGATGGCTTCTACCCAGAAACCTTTCCAATGCCACTGTCAATCAATATTGTTTTTGCCATGTATTCAAGAGCCCTATTATTCCTTTCCACAACACTATTTTGTTATGGTGTTCTTGGATAAGAAAAATTGTGAGTGATGCCATTTTCAACACATAATTCATCGAATTTGGCATTGTCAAATTCTATCTCATGGACATACCTGATACATACTACATTATGGCTCATCTTCACCTGGATCTTTTTCACAAATACCACAACACTTGAAAGGTTTCATGCTTGCTTCTGAGAAACAGAGTCCATGTAAATCAAGAATAGTAGTACACTATAACAAAGATGTTCTTCTTTCCTCCTCTACTTGTCACCCTTATAGGTCCACATAGATACATATGGAGGACATCAAATGGCCATGAGGTACTAACTTCTTTTTTGGGCTTTAAAGAAGATCTAACTTGCTTTCCTTTTACATATGCATCACACACCTTGTGATCCGTGAAGATTGAGTTGGGAAGATCACGGACCAGGTCCTTCTTGACTATTTTGTTCAACAATGTTAAACTTACATGACACAGCCTTGTGTGCAATAGTTCAGCATCATAGATATTTTTGTATCTTTTGGCCACTAACACCTCTTCACCTGTCACAAGATTAGTGTATACTTTAACCTATTCACGTAGTACACTTTTTTAACTAAGTGTGTGAGAGAGAGAGACTTCCCAATCCTTCCAACTCCCAGAACGTATCCATTCTTGAAATTTTCAAAGGATACACTTCCTCCCTGCAGGGCTTTCAGCGAAAGAAAACCATTTGTACTTCCAGTCATGTGCTTCGAGCATCCGCTATCCATGTACCATTGGTGGCTGCTCCCTATCACTGCTCCATGCTCAAGGAAATCAAGAGTTAGAGTTAGGAACCCGAACAAGTTTGGGTCTCTTATAATGAGGTAATGGGTGAATGAGGGCTTTTAATTTTGGTCAAAGCGAACATCACACACTTTTTATATGAAGGACGGGATTCCCTGGTAGTAGTTACTTTTTCAGCAAAAACTTTATTTTTTTGTTGAGACTGAAATCTAGCCTTACACATTTTCTTAAAGTGCCTAGTGTTACCACAGTGAGCGCAAAGCCAGTTATTAGGTACAATAACATACTTGCTATGAGGGTTTTAGGGAGTCTTTTCCCTTCGAAACTCGATTCCTTGCCTGTTTCCCCACTGTTTGTACAAATAGCAGTGATTGCATCAGAGGGCCATGTTCACTTAAGATATTTTTCAAGGTCACTCTTCACTTTAACTAGATCTTCTTGAAGTTGTCCGTTTTTCTCAAGCTCAGCACACATACTAGATTTTACTGATTTTAACTCATTTCAAGCCTAAGGTGTGCCTCACTTGCAACTTCCTTTCCTTTTTTAGTGTTCCCAGACCTACTCTCTCTTTTTAGTTCCTCGATTGTTTCCTTCAGGTCTACAACCACTACTAATAGGTCATGTCCTTCATGCTTAGTGTTAGAAACCCTTTCTGCTGAAACTTCTTTCTCATTTTTAACACACTAGTGGTCTCCTTTAGAGCGACCACAACAACCACTAGATCATCTCACTCATATTCTATGTTTGTAATTTTTTCAATTAAGGCATATTTTTTATTCTTCGGACTCTTAATGGTTTCCTTTAAGTCTTCCACAACGATTAGTAGATCATCTCTCGACTATTTTGTTTCTCCTAGTTCCACAGTTAATACATCTTTATCATTTATAAGACTATGATAAGAATGAATTAAAACATTTGCCAAAGACATAAGTTCTTTTGGAGAATAAGGACTTAGATTTCTTTGAACATCTAGAAAGTTTTCCTCATCATCGTCATTGTCATTTTCATCATTGCTAGATTTTTCCATCAGGGCAAAGGATGAGTCATAATCAGATGATTCACTTTCCACTACCAGTATGGAGCTATCACCTTGATCATCATCATCTTCAGATTCGCTAGAAGAGTCTAGTCTCCTATGCATCAAGAGCTTGTTTCACAACATTGTCAGTGGCATCTTTTCTCTTGAATCGCTTGTCAAGAACATTGTTCCTCTTAGCTACTTTGCTAGTGTTGTGTTTGTATTGATCTTGATTGAAGAAAGGGCAATCCTTTTTGAAGTGTCCTAGCTTACCACACTTATGACATAGGTCATAACCTTTTGGCTTGCTGGAGCTGCCCCTTTTTGGAATGCCTCCATTTCTGCGAACCATTTTCTGAAACCTTTTTGTCAGGTCATATCAATATCCTCACCACCTGAGTATTTGATGTCCGTCTTGAAGACCAGGTGCTTCTCCTTTTTGGGCTCTCCTATGTCATTATCCTTCTTCTCCTTCTTCTTCATTTCAAAAGTCTTCAAATTACCGACAATTTCATCAATGGTCAGTTTTTGCAGATCTTTTGCCTCTATGATAACATTTAATTTGTTTTCTCAAGAACCAGGTAATACACTAAGTATCTTACTGAAAAGTTCGTTCCTGGGATGATCTCTCCCAGAGAGTGAAGCTCATTGATGATAGATGTGAAACGAGTGTGCGTATCCTGAATGGACTCATCGTCCTTGATCCTGAAAAGCTCATACTCTGTGGTTAGCATGTCAATCTTAGACTGTTTTACCTGTGTTGTCCCTTCATGAGCTATTTGGAGAGCTTGCCAGATCTCCTTAGCAAATTGACATGCTGAAATCCTGTTATACTCACCTGGTCCAATATCACATATGCAAATTTTCTTAGTTTTAAAGTTCTTTTCAATAGCCTTGCGTTCAACATCATTATATTCCCTTCTAGCTTTAGGAACTGTCACTGCGGGGTATCCAATGGTCTTCGTAGGAACAAAGGGTCCATCGCAGATGAAATCCCAAAGCTCTGAGTCTTCAACCATGATAAAATCGTGCATCCTTGCCTTCCACCATACATAGTATTGGCCATTGAATCTTGGTGGTCTGTAGGTAAACTAACCTTCTTCGAAGTTTGGTGGAGCAACCTTGAGGATCCTTTCTAGGAGTTAGCCTGATAAAAGGAACATGCTCTGATACCAATTGATAGAAACTAAGTGTCCACCAAACTATATAGAGAACCATATTGTCTATTAGTTTCCAAAGAACACACGCACACTGCAGTAAGTAACTGACACAATGGAGTTTTACGTGGAAAACTCCTAGCTCATGAGATCAAAAATCACGACCTATCCTTGTAGGATTTCAAATCACTACCGAGCAAACTTTAGATTACAACCTGTTGTAACCTAGGAATTAACCTCTTAATTCATCACTAACATGTAACAACTCTACTACAAGCACTCTGTAATAACTCTATTGCAAAGACTTACAACTCGACTAACTCTAGCCACAACACAAACATAAAGGTTTAATGATTTACAAAAATTTCCTACACAATGCTTCTAACTAAGCTACGTAAGAATTACAAGTAGAGTGCATTAATAAAGGTAAAACACAAATAAGGACGTGTAATAACTTGATATAGGAAACAGGTCCATTGTTATATTGTTCTTTGTTCTTGATTCCCTTGAGAGTTACTTACAAGACTGATAGATGACTTGAGAGAATATTTGATCAATTATTGAATGTGCGAGTGTTTTGTCTTACATTTTCTTGATTGTAACAATTCATTTGCGACATCACTTGAATGATGCACGCAAGTTAGGTAAAGGGCATTCCCCATAAAGTTGACTGTTGCACTATTCTTGCACTGTTTCACTGTACATATGCATGCAACAACTTTACAACTGGGGGGAGGGGGGAGGGGTTGGGGTTGAGTTGTACAGTCACCATGGAAACCTGTAGCTATTTTTTCTTTCTTTTATTCCTTTGACTCTGAAGAGATAAATCGTGTCCCCAACTGGAGACTTGTTGGTCTTAAGTTCTTGAGGATGTGTAACATTATCCTTATCTGATTCTGAACATTAAGTTTGTTAGATTATCAAAACATAACAGGGATACACATATAACCTATCATATATGATTCAAGAATGTGAGAGATAGCAATAAATGACGTTTAAGTAAATACTGGGGCAAAGTTAATTCACCCGACATGAGTGAGATTTTTTCATTGATTCATCTGATAATGATGGATAATGGAAAGCACTTGAATATTCCGATTCTACTTGGATCGAGAGCGATATGTAAGAATAGAGGTGTAACGGCAATCTTTTTTCTTTTGTGTATACATACATATATATATATATATATATATATATATATATATATATATATATATATATATATATATATATATATATATATATATATATATGATAAAAAGAGAATCTTTAGAGAATGCAAGTATTGTTCTCTATAAAAATGTTCAATCCCCCGTTCTAAAATTACATCTCTTCCTATTTATAAAAATACATCGGCCACAAAACCCTAGAGAGAAATATTTACTGCAATATTCTCTAAGATCCAAATATTTAAACTATCTGTTATGGCATGCCGACATGCGGCATGTGTTTGTCCTCGTCTTCCATTTATGCTACATCGGCCTCAACAATGATCTGCCTTTGTTATGTGACCTCGACCTTATGATATGTCGTCATGCCAATGCATATTACTTTGTTGGGTTAATAGTTAACTATTCCATATATTCCAGAAGATATTGTTATTTTCTGAGAGTTAATCTTGCCTGATTTACATTAGACATATGTCTCAAAATTTCTGGCCTTTTTTCCAATGGTAGGTGATTTTTTTTAACAATAATTAAAGAGAAGTATTTTCAATTCTTGCAAGTCCTGAAAAACTACTTCAAAAGTGTTTTTCAGCTTTAGAATATAGAGAAGACCCCCCCCCCCCCCCCAATTATGTGAAAATTGAGTATTAGGTGTTAGATTTATGTTTAGAACTGCAAAATTCATATATTTTTCATCATCCTTTGTTTATATATGTGGGAACTAAAAAATTTATACGCAACAATTAAAGGATAAAATAAATACCTCCTTAAAAAAAGACATAAAACAATTGTTTTGACACGGAAAAATTAAACAACACATTCAACTTGTAATAAGGGTGGCAAACAGTGCGGGCTTGGTCCCAGATGGGCCTCGCGGGCCGGTCCTAAAACGGTCCTTCTATGTGGGCCCGAGCTTAAACGGTCCTGTGCTTTGTGGGTTTTTGGTTGTAACCAGACAGGAACCAAGAACTAATGGTCCCGGGATATGTGGGTCGGGCCCGATCCTAAACGGGCCTAAGTGGGTCTTAACTATTTTTAAACTTTTTTTATCTAAGGTAATTTTTTATAAATTATATAACTTATATAAATAAGTTATATGTGTGCGCCTAAGTGTGCGCATATATTTGTGGGGCTATTTATTTGTTTAATTTTTTTATCTAAGGCATTTTCTTGTAAATTATATTATATAGTTGTGACTTAAAAATTTTAATTTCAAATTTAAAACACAAAATATTGTAAAAAATATATTCTAAGAAATACGTTATAATTTTTATTATTATGACATTAAGAAAACATGACACAACCTAAATTTTTGAATTCAAATTTAAACACAAAAATATTGTAAAGAGATATTCAAAGCAATGCGTTATAATTTTATTATAGCATTAACAAAACATGGTAATATCTTTCTTAGTCTTCCTCCCATCTCCTCTCCCTTCCCAATAGAATGAGCACAACAAGGTGCTAATACCGCCATTGAGAAGAAAACGAAACTAATCAGTATGTACCAAAATGCTGTTTAAATATTAATTTTACATGGTATCTCTTACAAATTTCATAAATCCTTCAAGGTTCGGAGGAAATTATGTGGTGGTGGCAGAAAAGAAACTTGTTCATCATCGCTTCCGGGCAAAGCTGCATCTTCAAGCAAGTTCATCTAGCGTTTCTTCGTAAGCTTCGTCTACCTCTGGTTGTGTTTCTGCAAGTCCGAAATTTCTTCGTTCTGAATGGATTTAGTCTCTGAAAAGTATTGATTTTTCCAAGCTCCCTTATAGATGCTCTATAATCACTGATTTGAAGTCTTGCTTGACTGAAAGTGCTCTGCGATGGCACAGTTGAAGCTTGAATGGTTAAAATACCTCTGGCCATCCTTGAAAGGATCGGAAAGTATTTTTCTTTGTCCTTCCACCATTCCAAAATATTAAATGAGCCGTCGTGATTCACTTCCTCAAGTAGCTGTAACAAATGAACAATCATTAGTGATACAACCTTGAGAATCCCTGAACTCGGTCCAACAATGAGTCCTCTTACTCCTATAGTGCTTTTAGATTATTCAGAACTAGAAGAAGAACGAGTTGGAATATTTGGTCTAGCATGATCTATTACAATTTGCTCTTGACAATTCTTTAGGTTCAAGTGCTAAACCATTATAAATATATCGATGCCAATATTGAGGACCACCTAATTTTTTAGTATGATTTAACAAGGCAACAGTACCATAAATAGGGAGAATATGGTAAAATATTTTTTAAATTTCTTTCTCATAGAATCAATTGCTACTTCATAAATTTCTCCTGCCTCTGAAAATAAGCAAACAAATTTGCAAGATCACAAGATAAACTAAAAGTTCGAAATAGTAAGATAATATTGCTCAAAAATTTTATTTGTAGCAACATGAAATCTTTCTAAAAAATATACAAGCATTTTAACATTATCCCAATCCGTATTTGTAAGGTGCTCATCATCATCACTTACATGGGCATTAAACGTTGAGTTTATGGAGTTTGTATATTCATATGTAACAGCTAAACTTTCATACATGTAATTCCATCTAGTTGGACAAGATTTAGGGACCTTTCTTTCTCTTATGCCAAATTCATCACATCTTTTAAAATACTCTATAAGTTTACTTATATGGTTTGAATAAAAAAGTCAATGAATAGCCATTTTAACCTTTTCAATTTTAATATTTAAAATTCTCATACCATCACCCACAATTAATGACAAATACATGCATATGGAGGGCTGGTATGGGGTTTGGGTAAGGGAGGTCGGGGAATTAGAGGAAGAATAGATTGACCCACTAGATTCACCACTCTTAGATTTTTTTTAATTTTTACTAAATATTTATTTAAGGAATAAGCTATCGTAATTATGACTATACAAAGTAATTAAATAAAACAAACAAAACTATAATATTAAAACTAAAGATTTGGAACGCGTTTACCGAATTGACGAACAACTTGTTAAAAATTAATTATCATTGAAGACTCGAATACTTCAATTCACCAACTTCACAATTTTGCACTCAAGTTGCAACAAAGTAACCAATATTTAGAAGAAATATAGAGAAAAATTGAGAGAGATTGATGATTTGGCGAAGGAAATAAAAGAATGATGGGATATTAATAGTTAAAAATAGAAAAAAGTATAATTATAAAAATTTTGGGGTTAAAACAAAGTTGTGTGGGGGAGCGTGGGCCGGGGGGGGGGGGGGAGGGAGGGAGGGTTAAATGGCTATTTTATAAATAGCTAACGACCATTTTGGTAACAATAACGGTTATATTTTAAATGGCTAACAGTCAGAAATTTAATTGAGAATTTTTTTTTAAAAAAAATTGGCCATTGTGGACCGTTTGAACCGACCCACTTAGAAGCCGGTCCCGAGCCCAAACAATCCCGATTCTAACGGACCCTTACTATGAACCAGCACACATGAGCCTGTATGTCTCTTTTGTGCTAGGCTTAAATCGATATGACCGTTTAGGCTTACTATACACATGAACTCGCAGGTTTGGGCCAGTTCTGGGCCTAACCGGCTCACTTGCCACCCTTAACTGGTAAGAATAATCTAGTAGTACCAAGATTATAGACTACTAGCATGTCAAGGTTGGTAACGTACCGTCTATCGGTCAAAAAGGTTTTCCTGCTGCTTCAAGCCAATAATATATGTAATGAAACTTCAAACCTAATTTTATCAGGTTACTCTGTTCAACTAATATTTGGATCTAATTATTGCAAATATAATCGGATTTCAGGAGTAGGATCAGATTTAATCCAATCCTATTTTGTTCAGTGTTCAAGTAGTTTATTTTATATCATTATTTTTCTAAATTAAGTGCACTGTAAAGAGTTCACTTTAATAACAATGTGGCACAGTAACTACACTACAAAAATATTAAAAAATAAATGTGGAGTAGGAAAAAAAGCAGTAGGATCCACTTTCTTGCTACCATGATCACGAGTGGGGTTTCTCAAAATACAAATTCAGTTTTCTCCAATAACTGGATTGTAATTTCAACCCAATGTAATTTAGTTTGATGTTAAACTATGTCTGCTTGAAAAGTTACATGTACTACTTTGAACCGATCCCAAACTAAGTAGTATGTTTAATTTGGCAAAACTTCTAAGTCAACTTACTTTTGGAAAGTATTTTTTTCAACATATATATATTTTAAAAATATTTGTAGGGAAAAACAGTTTTGTGTTTGAAAGAAATTTGAAATGCACTTTTCAATTAGTATTTGATTAAACTTTTTAAAAGTGCTTATAAAATTATGTTCTCAAAAATATTCTTAAAAGAAATACTTTTAGGGAGAAATTGCTATTTTCAGCTTCTTAAAAATAATAGGGTACCATTTGCTCCTAGTAATCAAAATTTACATAGTTTCTGAAGCACTAAAGGCGGTAATGAAATGACTGTCCAAGTGTCCGTAGACTAGTTCACCCCTAATCCACTAGAAATGACAACGCGAGTTCAATAAGCAAGAATTTAGAGTTCATTACTCAAATGGTTACTCAATTATTTTAAATTATTTTTTAAAATTTTTTTTCTTTTGTTTGTAACGACAAAATCACTGAACTATGAGCTCATTTGGATTGGCTTAAAAAATGGCTTTTCAATTGAAATAACTTTTAAGTCAAAAAGCAATAAGTTAGAGTTGTCCAACTTATTATTTTTGACTTGTTTTAAGTAGTTTTTAGTTATTTTAAACACTTTTTGACTTTGTCAAGCATGGAAAAAAGCTAAAAAGAGCTTAAAAGCTGTTTTGACCAGCTTAAAAGCCAATCCAAACACCCTCTACGTCTATTTCACTCTGAAGGTCACTCAATTGGATTTTCCAAATTTTAGATTGACAAATACATATTTTACCCCCATATTATAAACATTTATCTTGTTTCTAATTTTTAAAACTTTTCAATATTATGATTTTTACTTTTTAATTTACATTATAGACTTACCTATAGAATAAATAAATTTTATTTATAAATTTTAAAAAATAAAAAGTATTTAAGCATATATAATGCTGGAATAACAAAATAATGAGCATAGTAAAACGTAATTAGAATAATTTGTTAGTAATAATAACTTTATTATTAACAAAAAAGTTCAAAAATTTATTTACACAATTTAGAAGAAAAGAAAATAAAGGTTGTAGAATATATATTCTATGCATGTAATATAAAAATAATTGTTTAAATAAAGGTATCTTTATAATATACATTATATATGTTTGAAAATTATGCTCAATTATATTATATATATTCCACGCATGACTTAACATAACATATTTTACCCTATACAGATAGTCCCCTTGCTTTTCGGTGACATAACTTTATGTTTTTAATACTAAAAGGTTTAAAAAAAATAAAAAAAGATGAATGTTTATAATTTACAAGGTAAAATAGGTATTTGGCAATCCAAAATTTGAAAAATCTAATTGAGTGACCTATGAGTGCAATATGCATAATTTGGTGACTCTGTTGTTGTTACAAACAAAAGAAAAGTGACTTTAAAAGATAATTTGGGATAGTTGAGTGACCATTTGAGTAATTGTACATATATATTCCACGCATGACTTAACATAACATATTTTACCCTATGCAGATAGTCCCCTTGCTTTCCGGTGACATAACTTTATGTTGTCGGAAATCCGGTAGAAACATAATAATATAATTGAGCATAATTTTCAAGAATATATAATGTATATTATAAGAATATCTTTATTTAAATAATTACTTTCATATTACGTGCATTGAATATATATTTACAACCCTTATTTTCTTTCATTCTTAATTGTGTAAATAAATTTTTGAATTTTTGTTTTTAATACTAAAAGGTTTAAAAAAATTAAAAAAGATGAATGTTTATAATTTACAAGGTAAAATAGGTATTTGGCAATCTAAAATTTGAAAATCTAATTGAGTGACCTATGAGTGCAATATGCATAATTTGGTGACTCTGTTGTTGTTACAAACAAAAGAAAAGTGACTTTAAAAGATAATTTGGGATAGTTGAGTGACCATTTGAGTAATTGTACATAGAATACACAAAAAGGAAAAGGAAACTAGAGGAAAAAAATCCCTTTCTGGATTCATTTCCCTAGTTTATCTGTTGGATACTGGACTGCTGATTCATTGAGCAAGGTGGCTAGTGCTATATGATTACCAATATATACTGACAGATTCACAGTAGAGTTGAATAAAATTTTCTATGCAAGAGTATTAGTGAAAGTTGAATCCTACTAGTACTAGGCAGCATGAAATATTGTATGAGTGGAGGCGAAAGTTCTGTAGTGAGTGTGTATATTTTGGCCATGATAATTTTGAATGCCGGAGGACTAACCAACAAAATCATGAAGATGCTGGATTTAAGGCTCCTCAAAGAAGAAATAGGGGAGAAGGAAGAAAGTAGTTCAAGCGTGGAAACCAAAAGAACAACAAGAGCAAGGAGAGGTAATTGAAAAAAAACCTCCAATTGAAGTAGAAAAGGACAACCAGGATAAAGCTGAAAAAGGCTCTGATATGAGTATGCAGATGGCAAGCAGAAATAAAGGAAGCAAGATGCGTAGCAATCCAATTATGCAGCAGGCCAAAATTGTAGAAGCTAGCACCTCTAACAGATTCATAATTCTGGAAGAGTGTGAGAAAAGTTCTGAACATGGAGATGCAATAAATTCTTATACTATCCAAAAGCCACCAAAATCATTAGCACTTGAAATATAAGAGGCTAAATAAGCTATATCAATAGAAAGAGTTAAGACTCTTTTTGCAAAAGAATAAAGTAGACATCCTAGGATGTCTAGAGACTAGAGTTAAAGAAAAAAGGCAAAAAATATACTACATAAGGTAGCTAAAGATTGGAGATATTATTGTAACTATTCTAAGGCTGTAAATGAGAGAATATGGATATTATAGAAGACCACCTTGACAGTAAAGATAGTCCACATTCATGAGCAGTTTATTCAGTAGATGATCTAGTGACCGATTCTCAGATAATGTTGACAGTTGTCTATGCTAGGAACAAGGTACAGGAAAGGGCAATATTATGGCATGACTTGAAACAGGTTGGGGGGGGGGGGGGAAGGTAAGATTCAAGTCTCTTGGCTCAAAAGTGGAGATTTTAATAATGTACTAACCACAACTGATAGGTTAGGACAACCAGTGGCTGCTAGCGAGGTACAAGAGTTTAAACAATGCATTGACAATATGCAACTGACCCCATTGAGAACAAAAGGGTTGTTTCTTTGGTGTAACAAGCAGAATGCAAATGATAGAGTGTATAGTAAGTTTGAATGGGCTTTTGGAAATTTCAACTGGACTAAGGAATATGGGCATGTGGAAGCAGATCTTTTAGAACCCGAAGTGTCTGATCATTCTCCTATCACAGTTCAAATATGAAAAAGGAAAACTATTCATCCCAAGCCATTCAATGTATACATGGTAATAATGGAGCATAAGGACTTATGGTTGACAGAATATGGTAGCAACAGATTGCTCATGATCCTATGACTATTATTTGGCAGAAGTTACATAAGCTAAAAGAAGAGGCTAAAGGTCTGAACAAAGCGATGGAAAGCTACGAGCAAACGTTGACACAAATAAGGCAGAGATTGGAGTGTACTCAAGCTAACTTGGTTCTTGATCCTTTCAACCAAATATTGATAGAACAGGAAAAACAAACTGTGCATAAATTGGAGAAATGGAGTACTATAGAGGAGAGGATATTGAGGCAGAAGTCCAGAGTAACATGGATTGGTTATGGTGGCTCAAACTCTAAATACTTCTATGTATAGTTAAAATTTAGAGCCAACAAGAATACTATCACTTCTGTGTATAATGATATGGGAGTGAAGATCACTGATCCAAAAGGTGTGAAAAAAGAGTTCATTAACTTTTTCACTTAGTTAATGGGAAAAGCCACTGGGTTAAAGACATGTCCAAATACCATATTTATTAAGGTAGGGAATTGTGTAACTCTATATCATCAACAAAAACTAATAAAGGAGATAACACATGAAGAGGTGGATGGAGAAGTGAGAAATATGCCAGATGAAAAAGCTCTTGGAGTTGATGGTTATCCTATATAATTATTTACTAAGCATTGGATGATAGTGACGCAAGACATCTATGAGGCTATTTCATTCTTCTTTCATACTGGTAAAATGAAGCCAACATGGAACTATATGGCCATCACATTGATACCTAAAGTCCCAACACCTACAACAGTGAAAGATTATGCGCATATTTCTTGATTCACTATGCTATATAAAATTATTGCCAAGATCTTGACTAAAAGAATCAAAAGAGTAATTAAGGTAATTATTAGGAAGTCACAGTCTGCTTTTATAGAAGGAGGGAGCATTATTGATAATATCCTATTTAGTCATGAGCTATTTAAGAGATATAATAGGAAGGGTCTATCCCCTAGGCGTGTTCTCAAGGTTGATATAAGAAAGGCTTATGACTCATTGGATTGGAAATTTCTTAGATACATGCTCACTGAACTTGGCTTTCCACAGAAATTCATCCATTGGGTAATGGAATGTGTGTCAATATTGTCCTACGCGTTAGTACTCAATGGTGGCCTTACCAAGCCTTTTCAAGCCAACTGAGGGATTAGCAAGGGGATCAAATGTCTCCCTACCTATTTATTATTGCAATGGAGTATTTACAAAGAGATATGAGCCAATTTTCCACCTTAAAGGAGTTCAAATACCACCTACGATGCAAAAAAAGGGGGTGACACATATTTGTTTTGTTAATGATTAGTTAATGTTTTGCAGGGCAGGCACAATTTCAGTAAAAATAATGGAAGAAGCCTTTAATAGGTTTTCTACTGCATCTGTACTGCAGGCTAATGCAAACAAGAGCTTACTGTATATAGTTGGAGTTCCACAACATATCAAGGAGCTATTACTTGATTTTACAGGCTTCACAGATGGGTCTTTTCCATTTAAGTAGCTTGGGTCCCACTGTTTGCTAAGAAGATGAGCTATACCAATGCCTACCAGTACTAGTCCTATTCTAGAAGGATACAACTTATTCAATATGTGTTGTTTGAAATACAAACATACTGGGCTCAAACTCTCTTATTGCCTAAGAAGATCATGAAGATGATATGGACCATATGCATGACATTTCTTTGGAATGAATCAAATGCCATTTCAAGAAAAGCATGAGATAAGATATGCCAACCAAAAGTTACAGGGGGATTAAACATCATCAATATGAAGATATAGAATAAAGCTGCAATTCTGAAACAATTATGAGCCTTGAAAATGAAGAAAAATGCTTTATGGATCAGATGAAAACATAGTTATTACATAAAGAACAAAGACATTACATAAATAGATACACCTAATACAATAACATGGGTGGTCAGGAAAATCATAGAGGCAAAGATAGACTTGGTGCAGATGAACTCAGTACGAGGTGTGAGCACGTGATTTTTGCCATACATGAAAATAATTCCTAAAAATAAACCAAAATAATTTTTATTGCTTTTTTGGGTATTTTCTTTATTTAGTTGCATTTCACACATTTTTAATATTTTCAAATCATAGAAAACCATAAAAAATATGACATTTTAATTTCATACCACCTTAGATTCAATTTGCATTTAGAAATTAATTACATTGAGTTAATTTTGTTATTAATAAAAAATAGAAAAAATAATCATTTTTACATAGTTAGGTAATTAGCTTAATTTTACAATTTGAATTGATTTAGGAATTTAGTTTAGCTTTTTAATTAATTAAAACAAAAAAAAGAAAACTAAAGAGAAAATGAATTGAAAAGGCCTGATATTAAATTCAATTTGGGCCAAATTAAGGTAGAGCTCAAATATAAACCCAAATCAGCCCCTACCCCAACCCAAAACCGACCCGACCCGACCCGATACCCAAACCCATTTCCCGCCTAAAAAAACCCTACACCTAAGACAAAAAAGAGATACGCCTAAGAGGAGCTGCGCAACAGTGCACATAAAGGGTCACCCCCACTCCTTGAACTTATCTTCTTCGACTTCCCCTCTCCCCCCCCATCGGAACCTCCCCTTTCTGCTCCATCAGTATACAGACACATAGCCAACGACCACCCCAAAATTCCCTGCCAATCAACAAACACACGACCCCATTCCAACCCCTCCCCGCTCCCTCCTCTCGAAATCTACCATTTCCGGCGAGCCTCAGACCTTAACCCCTCCCCGATTCTCTAGTGATGTTGAAGGAATGGTTGCTATACGAAAGTATTGAATTTATGAGGATACCAAATGACTACTGTGATGAATGCACTTGTTGTGAATTTTCTTTTCTAATATTAAAATATATGAATGTGATTGTGACAATGTATGCAAGGTTTTAAATCTACAAAATTAGGATGTTGTGCTAATTCAATAAGAAAACAACGTGATCTTAAATGTAGAATATCTCTGAGCTTTTAGAGATCAAATCTGGACAATTTTGATCTATAGTATGCTGAATTATCTGATTGTTCTGCTTTGGTTTTCCCCATGAGAGAGGAACGCAAAAATGGTTGATTTATCCTAAAACCAATAAATCCTTTAGGCACATTTAAATTACAATTATGACGGTGTACACGTTCGCGTAACATAATCGCAATTCTAAAAAAACAAACTCGGAGTATGTGTTCGCGCAACTTCGGCCAAAATTTTCTTAATAATAATAAAGCGTTATCAATTGTGGACACGTTCGTGTGACATGATTTTTGACGCGCCAAACAAATAGGTACACGTACGCGTGATCCGTTTCAAGATAATTTTCTTAATTTAAAAGCGGTAAGAGCTAAACGCACATAGGTTATAACATGGGTAATTAAAAAATTTAATAAGCCGAGTACGATCAAAGCGACCGTGCTAGAATCATGGAACTCGGGAGTGCCTAACACCTTCTCCCAGGTTAACAGAATTGCTTACCTGGATTTCTGGTTCGCAGACTAAATAACAGAGTCAACTTTCCTCGATTCGGGATTTTAACCGGTAACTTGGGACACCACTATTTATCTCAAGTGACAACTCTGATTTTTAATAATTAATCCCCTTTTGATTGTCACTTAAATTGAAAAAAATTCCTTTTAATCCAGGGTGTAGTAGAAAAAAGGAGGTGTGACACAAGGCAATCTCATATCAATTCTAACGGACTTGGTGAAATAAGACAAGTTCCAAATATAAAGAGCTTATATCTAGATGATGCCTCAATTTCCAAAATAAGCTGGAAAAGCATTCATTTACAACAACAAATTCATTCACGATTCAAATTCATCTATGGTTGGCTATTCATCAAAGGATAGCAATTTTGGACATGCTAATCAAGTTTGGAATCCACGTGCCACTAGATTGTGTGTTCTTTTCAAGTACTATAGAAACATTTTATCATCTTTATTTTGGCTATCCAAACACTAGTATATTATGGGACAGAATATTGAGATGGCTTGGAGTTACAAGGAAAATTGAAAGCTGGCAAGATAAACTAGTGTGGATCAGTAGCATAGATAAAAGGAAGGATGGTAAAGCAGGTATCATCACAACAGCATTTGCGGTGATAGTGTATTGTATTTGGCGCGAAAGAAAATCCATCAGATCCAGCAAGGGTAGATACATGGTGGATGAGATATGCAAGGAGATTGTTATACACATGTACATACAAGGGAGATTAAAGAACAAATAGCAACAAGCATTGCAAAGTTTAAACAATTTTCCTTAGAAGTAACTTGTATTTGATGATTGTGTTCTTCTCTAGTTAATTCTTGTAATAGTAATAGTGATTAGGAGATTGATGGCTAGAATTAATGTAGTTTTGTACAGATAGTTTTTTTTATGATGAAATGAAATGTTAGTTTTATCAACAAAAAAAGAATTCCAAGTAAACAAAAAGAAAAGAAGATGTTCATTTGACCGATATCTAGTAGGATGAAAAGGTAATTATCTCCGAATTCACATATCACTTTCATGTACGTACGGTTCTAATCAACTTCCCATATCTCTTTTCTTCCTTCTTTCATATGCTTTATTTTTTATTTTTGTATACGGTCAAGATCGTATGCCTTTGCTCCGTAGACTCGAGTGGTCATCCAAAGCCCGAAATTGCCTAAGGTCTGAGTTCAAGCAACCTCAAGTTCGATGTCGACACACTAGACTCGAGCTCGCGGACAGAATGCAACGCCCGAAGGTTGACATGTGAGTTACATCGAAGACGGACATGCTTGACCCTGAAATAGTACCGTTATGGACTTGTAATAGAATATGCTAGATTCCTTCCATGTCTCCAAGATCATGGTGCAAATCGCAGAATAGGATTGTACTATTCCGTACTAGGCAGTTAGACAACTGTACCAAGAATATTCCTTACTATAAATAGAAATATACCTTATTTAGGTTTCTCCTATTATATAAATGGGCAATAATTTTTAAGATTATCTATCATACGCAAGAATATACTATCCTACTTTCCTCTCTTACTTTTTATTAAATCGTCCTTTATATTTATTGTTCTTACTTAATTGCTCTTAATCCACCTCAAAGTCACTAAGCTCGAGGTTACTACTGCTGAGTAACATTGGTTTGATTCAGTTGTTTCTTTCATTCCTACTTATATTTCTTGAATATTAATTGGTATAGAATTTAATCACACATCTTTAAAATCACAAATCAAATAAAATTGTTACTCGTGTTTTCGAGGTAGGAAGTTTGGCACCCACAGTGGGGCTAAAGATAATAGTGATGTTTCTTTACTGATTCTCATTACATATTTTTACACTTTTTTTGTCAAGGATTTTTAATTCTCAGGCTGAAACATGTCTAGCTCACAAAATGCACCTGACAACGAAGGTCTTGGTGAAAATAACAATACAGGGGTCGGTGTACCACCAATAAACCCTGGGGAAGTTCCAAACATGGAATCAGTTGATGTTATTTCACACATTGCTCTAAACATAGATTTAGGCACGGACCCTGGAGGGAGTGTATGCGGGGAATCCCGGCCTAGTGGCCAAGGAACATAAGGAATGTGTGATGAAGGAATCAACCTCCAAGTGATATTTGACATGCTTCAAGCTTAACATATCGCCATTGCTCAACTTCAAAGCCAAAATAAAGCTTTGAGTATAAATGAACATGAAAATAATTGACGTACTGAGCCAGCGTCAGAAAGGTCAAATGGAAATGACTCGGGGATTGACCCCACCATTATGAGGATGCTTGAAAATCTCACCAAGTAGATCGAGTCCAGAGAAAAGAAGATTGAAGATAATGATAAAATGGCGGAAACTTATAATTCCCGTGTTGACTAAATATTGGGGACACCTCCAATTTTGAAAGGATTAGATGCCAGAAAGCTCATACAAAACCATCCCCCAAAGTGTGGCTCTGATGCCTATTTCTAAGAAGTTTCACATGCCTGATATACCCAAATATAATGGGACAACCGACCCTAACGAGCATATTACGACCCTAATAAGCATATTACTTTGTAACGCTTCTCAAAATGATCGGAGAAATGATCGAGGTCAAAGTTCTGGAGGACTCATGAGTAAGAACATGTTCGATAATCACACCGATCCCACGGAAGCACCTTGATTGTCAGAGTATAATTTCAGTGTAGACGTATCAGGGATCATATCAGCTATTGCAATAACGTAGATACCAGGTGGCCTAAGCCAATCCAAATCCAAATTTAATATGTAAGTATCATGGCGCATGATCATAAAATAAAAGATGGTAGGCATCTAAGAGAAGAAGTGTCTTGATTGTTCAACGAGAGCCATCTTCGAGAATTCTTAAGCGATCGAGTCAAGAATAACTTTAGGGAAAGAGATGCAAGGAAAAATGATCAAGAAGAACCACAACATGTAATCCACTTGATCATTGGTGGAGTCGATATCCATCAATGACCTATTTTCAAATGCACGAATGTATCAATCACCAGAGAAAACCAAACTCGGAGCTATGTGCCTGAGCATGCCTTATCGTTCTGTGACGAAGAAGCAGAAGGCATATCTCAACCACACAATGACGCCCTGATAATCTCTATATTTTTAAATAAAATTCAAGTTAAATGTGTTTTAGTGGATCTAGGTAGCTCAGCGAACATAATCAGATCAAGGGTCATAGAGAACCTCGGCCTGCAAGATCAGATTGTACCTGCATCTCGGATCCTGAATGGCTTCAACATGGAAATCTAAACAACAAAAATGTAGCTGGGACTATGCAAGTCGCTAATTCCATGTCGTCGAAGGTGTCATGAGTTATAATGCGCTCCTATGTAGACCATGGATATACAACATATGGGAAGTGCCTTCAACTCTTCACAAGATGATAAAGTTCGCAATAGAAGAAGGAGTGAAAACAGCCTATGGAGAGAAACATGCCGCAAAGGAGATGTTTTCAATCGAGGAAATGGTACCGATACCAAAGCCTTTGACCTCAGAAAAATCGAGCATCAAAGGTAAACGGGCGGCCAAACAGCAATCACCGCCTCCAACCTCGATGGAATCAGAGCAATAGGTAATCGAAAACGAAAATGAGGATTTCCTTACTCCTCGAACCTTCGTTGTTCCCGAAGAGTCTGATGCAACCAAATCAACTGTCGAGGAGCTGGAGCATCATTTTGATCAAATACTTTCCTGAGAGAAACGTATACTTGGGAACAGGATTGACCCCCAAACTCACAAAAAAACTCATTTAATATCTTATAGATAATATGGATTACTTTTCTTGGTCCCATTTAGATATGACATGGATTCCAATGGAAGTCACCACACATCGGCTAAGCACCGATCCCAGATCCAAACCAATAAAGCAAAAAGGAGGCCTCAGTCCGAGGTAAAACATGCTTTCATAAACAACGAGGTAACAAGACTTCTTAAAATAGGATCTGTTATAGAGGTAAAATACCCCGAGTGGTTAGATAAATTAGTTGTAGTTCCTAAAAAAGGAAACAAACTTAGAATGTGCATAGATTATAAGGACTTGAACAAAGCATGTACGAAAGAATCTTTCCCTTTGCCAAACATCGATTGTATGATTGATGGCACAGCTGGCCACGAGACCCTAACTTTTCTCGATGCCTACTCTGGGTACAATCAGGTCCAAATGAACCTGGACGACCAAGAAAAGACATCATTTATTACTAAATTTGGAACTTATTTTTACAATGTAATGCCCTTCAGGATAAATAATGCAGGAGCTACATACCAACGCCTAGTTAACAAAATGTTCGAAGAACAAATAGGTTAAACAATGGAAGTTTATATTGATGATATGTTGGTTAAGTCCCTGCAAGTAGAGGACCATTTAGCTCATTTGCAGGAAACATTCGAAATCTTGAGGAAATACAACATGAAGTTTAACCCAGAGAAATATGCCTTCAAAGTCGGCTCGGGTAAGTTTCTTGGCTTCATAGTGTCGAATTTGGGTATCGAGATTAACCCCGATAAGATCAAGACCATCGAGGATATCACATCGTGGATAGCGTGAAAACCGTGTAAAGGATAACATGGCAAATAGCTGCTTTGGGTCGATTCATTTCGAGATCATTGAATAGGAGTTACCGGATCTTTTCCTTGCTCTAAAAGAAAAAGAATTTCGCATGGACTCCCGTATTCTAATAGCTTAGAAGAATTAAAGAGATATATGTCAAGCTCGCCTTTGATTCACTCCCTGAAGGTAGATGAATAACTTTACCTATACTTGGCGGTGTTTGAGATAGCGGTAAGTAGGGTCTAGTTTGAGAAGAGCAAGGTACGCAATTTCCTATTTATTATGTTAGTCGAACTCTAGGAGATGCTGAAACTAGATACCCTCACGTAGAAAAATTAGCACTTGCATTAATAAGCGCATCTAGAAAGTTGAATCCATATTTTCAATATCATCCCGTATGTTTATTAACCACCTACCCCCTTCGAAATTTTTTTAATAAGCCCGAGCTATTAGGTCGATTGGCCAAATAGCCGTCGAATATAGTGGGTATGATATCGAATATCAACCTCGAATGGCCATCAAATCTCAAATCCTAGCTGACTTCATGGCCAATTTTACGCTGACACATACCCGAAGTGGAGAAAGAACTCTTGCTAAGTTCGGGTACATCATCGGGGGTATGGACCTTTTTCACGGATAGTGCCTCAAATGTGAAATTATTCGGGCTTTGCATTGTTTTGAATCCACCCCCGGATGATACCATTAGACAATCTATTAAAACTTCTAGATTGACTAACAATGAGGCCGAGTATGAGGCCATGATTGAAGGTCTCTAGCTAGCTAAGGCATATGAGCGGAAGTCATCGAAGCTAAGTGCGATTCTCTATTGGTGGTAAACCAAGTAAACAAAATTTTTGAAGTTTGGAAGGATAGAATACAACGGTACTTGGATAAACTACAGGTAACTTTGCATCGCTTCAAGAAGTGGAAGCTAGATCATGTGCCTCGAGAAAAAAATAGCGAGACCGTTCCACTTACCAATCTAGGATAATCGGTTGAAGAAGACGACATCGTCCTGGGGACTGTCGTCCAATTATCGAGGTTTGTGGTTGAAGAGGGTCATGCCGAGATAAATTCAACAAGTTTGACGTGGGACTGGAGGAATAAGTACGCTGACTATTTGAAGAGTGAAAAACTCCCATCGGACCATAAATATTTGAGGGCCCTGCGAACCAAAGCTGCTTGGTTTGCATTAGATAAAGATCGAACATTGTACCGAAGAACATTCGATGGCCAATGGCGGTACGGAGAACATCTATTATGTTTTACAAGAAATTCACGAAGGCACTTGTGGGAATCACTCCGAAACCGAGTCTTTGATCATCAGGGTAGGATATTTCTGGGATAGTATGGAGAAAGATACTAAGGAATTTGTCAAAAATGAAATAAGTGCCAACGATTTTCTCCAATGATCCATCAACCCGGAGAACAACTCTATTCGGTCCTATCTCGTGGCCTTTTATGAAATAGGGAACGGACATAGTCGGACCCCTACCAACGGCCCGGGTAAAGCTAAGTTTATTTTGTTTATGACTGATTGTTTTTCTATGTGGATGGAAGAATAGGCCTTCGAGAAGGCCAGAGAAAAAGAAGTTATTGACTTATATAGGACCACATCATATGCTGATTTAGGATACCTGTCAGGATTGTATATGACGATGGAAAATAATTCATCGGCAATAAGGTGACAGAGTTCCTCGAAGCACATAAAATAAAGAGGATTTTATACACCGTACCACCCAACTGAAACGGACAGGCTGAGTCAACAAATAAAACTATCATTCAAAACTTGAAAAAAAGATTGGACGATGCCAAAGGGAAATGGAGAGAAGTACTACCTGAGGTTCTCTGGGAATATCAAACAACATCGAAGTTTAGAACTGGGGCTACCCTATTTTCTTTGGTATATGGGTTTGAGGACCTTATCCCTGTCGAGATCAGAGAGCCCAATGCTAGGTTTCAACATGCATCGGATGATTCAAATCACGAGGTTATGAATACCAACCTCATTCTATTAGACAAAAAAGAAGAAGAAACACTCGTTCGGATAGCCGGGCAGAAGCAAAGGATCGAAAGGTATTACAATAGAAGGACCCATCTTTGACATTTCAGAATCAGTGACTTAGTTTTACGAAAAGTCATCCTCAATACTTGAGACCCGAATAAAGGGAAACTGGGCCCGAATTGGGAAGGACTTTACCGAGTCCTCAGAATTTTCGGTAACTGATCTTAAAAACTTAGCACGATGGAAGGTGAACAACTACCAAATAATTGGAATATATCATTGCTCAAACAATACTACTGCTAAAGTATGGCTTTATCCTTTTGTCCATTTGAGTTTAAAACTAACTCATCGTAGATTTTCAATCGAAGCTATCGAAGACACCCTTTTTACATGAAGGCCTTAGGTTTTAAAGCATGCGTTGCACTCTTTTTCCCTAAGGCCAAATTTTGTCCCAAGTGGGTTTTACTATAACGAGGCAACAACTATATGCTACCTAAGGAAAACTCAAACTATATCCAAGGCTTCTTTTCAATCAATCTCGAAAACTAGGGGTGCATCATCCTCAAAGATCATATTTTTGAAGAGAATACTTCACGCTTAAGAGGACGTCAATAGAAAAACTTTTTAATTGGGCAAACGTTCAGATTAAGTATCCATATAGAATAGTTGAGCCCCGACATCAACATGTGCATATGTATCAATTATTTGAAGAAGCTTTCTATTTATATCCGAAACACCTTGTGTCTCAAATAAGTCTACTATTATACAAGCTCTACAGTTATAATCCTACGGGAAATGACTCAAACGCCAAATCACGAATGCAACCCCGAGACACTGGGGTACTGTCATCGATAGTAAGCTCATTCTAAGTCATGAAAAAATTGGACTGGTAATACCTCAAAGAGACATCCCCCCGAAACAAAGGCCAAGGCCAATATACTAGGGGACTAACTTTTTAGACAAGTTTGAAAAGTTATTGGGAAACAAGTCCAAGATACAAACCCGAAGGCTACGGCCAAATTAAAGGCTATGGACATATAGAAGGCTACAACCATATTAAATACTACGGTCATATGAAAGGCTATGGACAAAATAATGTGGCTCGGAGGCGTTCCACTTCCGCCATAAATTAAAGGCCTTCAAAAACTTTGAAAAAACTAGTTAAGTCAGGCTACCCTCAGCAAAAGCAAAATATAAAGGGTTTCGATAAATTCATCCATCGAATAATTTAAAGGCTTCGATAACCTCAGCCTTTGAATAAACCTCAAGAGGTATTGGATTATGTTTACACAAACTAGTTAGGTTCCGATTCATCGAACCTTTGAAAAAACCAATGGGCACAAAAAGCACATGCTAAGGCATAATCAAACTTTCATTAGGTCTTTTAGTTGAAAAGAGGAAAAAATTATGACTCTAGAGGCTGAATCGGCCCAAAGAGCCTAAGGGCATACTTAAAGAGCTTAAGGGCCAACTTAAAGAGACTAAGGGCCAACTTAAAGAGCCCAAGGGCCAACTTAAAGAGCCTAAGGGCCAACTTCAAAAGGCTTAAGGGCAAAAATTATAGAGTTCGAGACCCCATTCTCACTCAACTCGGACTCAAGAGTCCCAACATACCGAGCTTGCATCAAGTCAAATTTAAACTTAGCTCGGGGACTATTATATATATCAATATAAACCTAAGGGTTTGATATGTTCCAATTCCAAACCGGTACTCGGATCAATCATTCAAGTTATACAATCGGATTTTCCACAAATGAGGATAAAATGAAGTTCAACACAAGATAAAGTTTAAACAAAGAGGTCTTTCTGTATTACCTAGAAATGTTTGCAAAGGATATTTAAAAATACCTATGAGAGGTCTTTACACAAAAACACCGGAAAAATAAAGAAACTTAAAGCTACTCCGAGGCCACATCTTCGGCTGCTGCATCTTTGGGAGCCTCTTTCTCGGGGACTTCATCTTCATCCCCTCCACCTTTGAAGTCACTAGCTGAGTCATCCTCATTGGAAAGCAAAATAGTAGCCTCTTCTTTGAAAGTCTTCGTCCGTTCAATATCAGCTGTGAGATCAAAGTCGCGAGTGTGCACCTTCTTGAGGGTTTACCAACGGGACTGTCACTTGGCGTGGTCAAGTGCACATGATAATTTAATTTCGGCCGCATCAGAGATATTCTTTTCCTGAGCATTAGCTGCTTCATCATTAGCTTGGTACGAAGATATAATTGGCTCAGCATCAGATTTGGCCTTGGCTAGCTCAATAGCGGACTTAGCTTTAAGCTCTTTAATTTTGCGGCCTCGAGCCATGCTCTCCTCTTTCACACTTTGAAGCTGGCGTTCGAGTGAAGCCAACTACTCCCAAAGAGTTTCTCTTTTAGATGCAAGATTGTCTATGCCTTGCCACTACCCCAGGGTCTTGGCCTCCTTCATCTTGAGCTCCTCTCGGAGCTGCTCCACCAGCTCGCCCTTTTGTTGAAACTCCAAAATAAAAGTGTTAGAAGATCGATCGGGCTAATCCATAACAAAACTTCAGAGGGAATATTACCTTTTTCGTGAGCTCAGTTTGTACTTGGTGAGCCTTTGCTAGTTAGGCCTGAAGATTGTTGATCTCCTCCTCTTTATTGACATAGAGGGTTTTAAGACTATCCATCTCTTCCGAGATCTTATTAAGCTCAGCCACACATCGATCAAGCTTATCCCGAGACTTGGAGAATGCTTCCTTATGGAGCACAACGGTCTTCACAAGAAGATATAGTTAAAACTCAGAACGACAAAGGTAAGGCACAAGCATAATTTTAGAGGACAGAAACCTACTTGTTTAAAGAGCTGATGTGCCTCGTCGAAAATAAAAGAAGCATCTAGGTCGGGTCCATCTTTGATCCCTGCAAGTCATTCTCAAAAGATGCCATGCCCTTCGTGGCTCGTCCTCACATCAAAAGTTTTCATGTTCCAAGCCTCTCAGATTTTCCCCTAAGAGAAATTAGGAACATGCGGTGACTCATCCAAATTGATCACCCCTAGAGACCCATTCAGGGCATTCTCTTCTCTTTCAAGGACCTTAGGACCAGGCCCCTCAGCCTCACCCTCCAAATGACCTCCGAACGAGGTGCCTTTTTGCTACTCGACTTTGCTTGAACTCCCCTCAAAGATATCTTCGGCTCTAAAATGAAACACATCAACCACCACCAGTTTGAGAGACTTTGAAGCACCGATGTTTCCTCTTTTACGAGCTACCAACAGGCGGTCGTCATCTTCTTCTTCTTCTTCTTCCTAATCCCAAAGGTGTTGGTTCATCTCCGAAAATAAGGCCATCATGTCAGCCTTGGGCTTTCGAGCAGCACTTTTCTTGGGCTTTGGGGGATTACAAGTGACCCCCTTTTTTTTCCTTTCTTCAGAAGGCTTTGGGATCTCTTCTTCACCGGCTATCGGCGGCCGCATAACAATGACGTCCCTGAGGCTTGCATAAACAAAGTAAGTATTCCCCTAAACAAATACAAATAAAAAACAAGAGAAATCACCATGTTTATTAGCCTCCCATCGACCGTTGGCCAAATATCGCCAGCAACGCTCTGCATACGAGGAAGTGGAAGCCAGTTTTCGGACCCAACTTTTAAGGTTCAGGACTGCACCAGGAAACCAAGTAGCAGCTACATTATTCAAAAAGGGTTAGACCGAGGTAAAAGATGAAGTAGAGAAAAATAAATGAAAGAATGGTATAAAGTTACCATGTACTTACGTTTCATCTTCCATTACTCGAGGAATGGCATCCTCTCAATAGGAATTAGGTCAGAGGTCTTGACTCGGTCAAACTGGCTCATCCATCCTCGGTCTTTGTCCTTATCAATGCTGGAGAAGAGTGATTTCGAGGATCAGCATTATAGTTTTATCGAGCTACCTCGATAAAATTGGGGACTATACAACCTGATAAGATAGTAGAGGGTTAAAGGAATCCCCTCGACATGGCTCGAGAAGAATCTGATCAAATGAATGATTCACTAGAATAAAGGGTAGATTTGGCCAATCGTCACTTGGTATTGTTGGCAAAAGTCAAGAATAACTGGATCTATGGAACCTAGAGCTGGATTTGCAAGGCCCAGCATGAATGGGTAGGTATACATGCTTAAATACCGCACTTTATATGTAGTGATGTCCTCCTCGAGGGAAGGGACCACTACGTCGTTGTTCTCCCACTTGCAGTCCTTTGTTACCTTCTCAAGATCATCCTCGGTTATCAAACAAACGTATTCGGACATGAGCTTACACCGACCTATTGTCAATAAAGATATTTTAATTTTGAAATCAGATTTTTTTCGCGCAGTGGGGAATACACTCCTCGATACGAGGTGGCATTACCATTTTTTTTGGCCAGATGCATTGATGAAGAAGTGTTTACTATTTGCGGCACAGATTTAGATGTTTTGGCCATTATGGTGTAGAAATTCAAAGAAAAAATGACGAGTGAGCTATAGAGAAGGATAAAATTAGAGAAGTTGAAGGAGTTGATGAGATTTTGAAAACAATTAAAGAAATAAAGTTTGAAAATTTGTGAAGTTGGCCTATTTATAGAGGTCACTAAAGCGTATTGGGGAAGCCAAGTAGCCGACCGTCAAGTATGTCTAATTAATGACTTAGGTAACTGCACGAAAGTGACGTTTCAGTTACTTCGAGCGCTCACGTCACAAGAATGAAATAATCATTATAGACTTTGTGGAATCAGGGTTCAAATCATTTCTTATCGTCTTACTCTAAGCAATGAGGAGACTATCTGTATACGATCAAGACTGTATACCTTTCATCTATAGGATCAAGTATTTGTCCAAAAGCCTAGGATCGCCTTAGGTTCAAGTTCAAGCAAGCTCGAGTTTGAGGTCGTCACACTAGACTCGAGCTCGAGGACAGAATGCAATGCCCAAAGGTTGACACATGAGTTACACCAAAGCTAGGCATGCTTGAACCCCAAATAGTACCATTATAGACTTGTAATAGAATGGGCTAGATTCCTGCTGTCACACCTCATTTTCACATCCACAACCTGGCGAAAGGCGTAGATAAGGGAGTTTGTCCAATTAAAGGACAATCGAGACGAGATTTATTTATTAAGAGATTTCCAGAGTCGCCACTTGGGAGATTTATGGTGTCCCAAGTCATCGTTTAGAATATCGAATCGAGGAAAGAATGACTCTGTTTAACAGTTTGCGAACCAGAAATCCGAGTAAGGAATTCTGTTAACCCAAGAGAAGGTGTTAGGCATTCCCAGGTTCTGTGGTTCTAGCACGGTCACTCAACTGTCATATTTGGCTTAAGTTATCTGATTTTAGAACATGTTTTAACTTGGGTGCTTTTTGACTTTAAACCTCTTTTATCATTATTTCAAAACAAATTGCAACATCGTTAAAACATACCTCGAACCACGTCACATAAATGCACCCGTGGATTTTGACACATTCCAACTTAGTTGAGATTTGGATATGGTTCACATAAATGTGCACCCACATTTAGGAAAGGTAAATGATTAAACTAACGCGCCTAAGATAATTTCGCATTCGCAATTTACGAGGGCCATGGAATTTACTAAATGACACTCCTCGAAACCTAAGGATCAATTTAAGGCTAAATCGAGGGCCATGCAATTGTTACTTCATTAGGTACTAACTATTGAGACTCGTGCCTATTCTAAATCTTGAAATTATAGGTCAACGAACATTGGTTTTCAAAGACCCGTGGACCTAGAACTTAGGCCCAAAATCGGTCCAGGCCATCCTCATTACTGGGGAAGGATTCTTGGTTCGAGTATACTAAAACCTGTCCACTAATTGTTAACAAGTTAATTAATGTCCTAATCTTAGGCCTAAACAGGGGCCCAATTTTTGTTGGAAGCACAGCCTGCTTTGGAGGTATGGCATGTTAACAAAGCAAGGGCGATCCCTTGTGCCTTCTGAAAATCAGTCCAACCTTAATTAAAATTATTAATGGATTTATGCTTGTTAAATATTGATATACTAATGCCAACTCGGACACAACCATTAGAGTTAGTTCCAAGCACACGCAAGTCATTTGAACATGAAGACTAGATTAACGACTATAGACTATCACCGCACCAGTGTTTTAATAGACCAAACAAACAACCTTTTTGCCTGAAATGCATCATATAAAAGTTAATTAAAGGCTGACCTGCAACTTACTAAATACTTTAGAATTTACACCAGACCTAAATGTGAAATTGAAGTCTGTTTATTACATTACAATAGCAGACTACATGAATAAACTAAAAAATGAAAATTCTTGTTAAACATCATGTAAATGGGGTGCACAACTATAACCTAAATAAAATTTAACAGCTAGAAATGAGACAAAGGTAAGAAAATTTAAAGCTATTAATCCCTTGAATTCCCAGAATCACGACTTCAATGTTACACTTGTATGATATCCATAAGGGCCAAAATATACCTGAAAAATGGAAAGAAAGTGAGGGTGATGGGCCAGCAAATGCACAATAGAGAATCAACAATACAGCCAGTCCAAACAGCCCCATTTCCCAGACCGTTGAAACTAAATAAAAATATGCTTTTCACTAAAGAAATAGGGTAAAAAGGAGCCCAGAAAATGACTTCAAGTCATCATATAATCAACTCAAATCAAATGGCGCAGAACAGCTAAAGGGTTCATCAGAACGGGAAGCTTTGAAAATCAATGATAGAGCAATGTAACAGTAAAATTTGACTAATTGTATATATATTCTTCTAATGATTCAGCCCTCCTTCAAAAAGGTAATACTGTTTCCTTTATATGCAAACAATTAGGGCCACCTTCAAAATCTAATGTTATCCTTTTGGTCCTCCTATATTCTGAATATGAGAAGGAGAACGACAAGAAATGAAACAAAATATGGAAAGATTTACCTAATTAAAAATGCCTTGAGAAGGAATCCAGTCACAACTTGGAATAGTACCCCAAAAATCCGTTCGAGAATTTGACCTCAAGGACCCTAGATTTAGGAGATGTGTAGTCCTTGGTGGTTTTGAAGGAAACCAACAACATATTACACATGAGAGAGGCAAAAGGGGTTATGGGGTGTTGATAGGGTGGTGTTTGACGGTATTGGATGGCAGCCACCACCGTGCATGGCGAAGCTGCCATATTCAAGCAAATATTTGGCGAGTTGTGGCTATGTTTGAGGGTAATCACGTGTAGGGTTAGGGTAAGGGTGATAAAATGTTTATTGGTGTTTATTTGAGGGTGGTTTTCCACCGGTCGCCGCCGTAGACGGCGAAGCTGCCGTATTTTGATTGGATATTCGAGCATATAAGCGGTGATTCAAGGGATGATCTTCATGGGATTGCAAAGAGGAGAGTGGGATGCTTCTATGGTATGAATTTGGAGGCATTAGGGTTACGCCGCTATCGGCGGAGATTTTCGGCTGGCGGCGATTTTCGGCCGGTGGCAGCTGGTGGTGTTAGGGTTGCTCATTGGTGGCGTTACGAGAATGAAATATTTGTCTCCAATGTTATCACACGGTGTTCGGTCACTTTTATTTGGTTTGGGAGATAGTCTTAAGGCAGTTGGATTATCTGCAATGAAGGCTGAGATGAAAGGGAACCAAACGACATCGTTTGGCACCCCTGGGGCTCGACCGGGTTGGTGGACGGGTGGACTGGGCCTTTGGGCATGGGTTTTATATCAAGAATGGCCCAAATGAACATATGTATTTGAATTTTCAGGCTTCACTTTCTCTCTTTTTTAATTATACAATTCCAAAATTATTAATTCCTAATTAATCTATAAAGCCCTAATTAGCCATATAATAATTATTAACACATAAAAGATTAAAAGGAAAAAAAATTACCTAAAATTAATCTTAAGTGCACATTAAACCTTTTTTTGAATTTCCTTTTCCAATTACAAAATTATTTCGTAAAATGCAAAATTACTCCTAAGTGCACACGCCTCATGTATTTTTTGTATTTTATCATTTAAAAATACACAAAATGCAAACAATTAATAGAATAATGCCACAAAAAATCAAAATTGCAAATGAACAAATGAAATTATTTTGTTTTGAATTTATGGGAATAATTCGTATATGGCAAAAATCACAGGCTCACAGCTTCCCCTCTTTGCGCGGAAACACGAAGAGTTTTCGTGCAAAGATAACTGAGCGAACATGAGCGATTTTTGCCCGTTTGCATCCTCCTTGAGAAGAATTTTTGAAAAGTTTGATCACACCCTGCTTTAGAAGTTGCCTACATATCCTCGGCTGAAGAGGAATTAGGTCAGTATAGTTCAGGAGTGTTTAGTAGCTGGGACTACCGAGGCTGTGATTTTACCGCTGCTGCAACTGCTAGACCCCTTTATTACACCATTGTGAAAAATAAAGAAGCTAGACCAAGCTACAAACTATGAATTAGAAGGAAACCTATCTATATCTTCTGACTTGCTCTGAATCGTTGTTGCTTTTGTTGTTTTGTATTTCTTGCTGTGGACTCCTTGTTGCTTTATTAACTGGTATTTCCTCCTGTGGAACTTCTTGTTGCCTTGTTTTCGGGTATTCCTTTCTGCCTTGTTGTCTGGTATTTCTCCCTGTAAACTCCTTGTTGCCTGGTTGGCTTCTTGTTTCTCTTCTTCTTTGTTTGATGCCGAATTGCTGGTCTTAATACGTACTCCGTTGAAAGAATTCCCTCGTTCTGCAGGTGGGCGGCTGACTACTTGAACTTGCAATTTGAAAGATATTCCCTTGTTCTACAGGTGGGCGTCTGATTACAAAAAACTTCAAACTTTGAAAAATATTCCCTTGTTTTACAGGTGGACGCCTAATTTTTGAACTTAAAAATTTGAAAAATATTCCTTGTTCTACAGGTGGGCGCCTGATTGCAAAACCTTAAAACTGTAAAAAAAAATATTCCTTTGTTCTACAGGTGGGCGCCTGATTGCAAAAACTTAAAACTTTAAAAAATATTCCCTTATTTTACAGGTGGGCGCCTGATTACAAAACTTAAATTTTTGAAAAATATTCCCTTATTCTACAGGTGGGCACCTGATTACCAAGACTTGAATTTGAAAATATTCCCTTGTTCTACATGTTGGCGCCTGATTACCCAGACTAGAAATTTTGAAAACTATTCCCTCATTCTACAGGTGGGCGCCTGTTTACAAAAAATTGAATTCTATAAAATATTCCCTTGTTTTACAGGTGGGCGCCTGATTGCAAAACATAAAATTTTGAAAAATATTCCCTTGTTCTTCAGGTGGGCGCCTGATTACAAAACTTATAAATTTTGAAAAATATTCCCTTGTTTTACAGGGGGCACCTGATCGCAAAACATAGAAATTTGAAAAATATTCCCTTATTCTCTAGGTGGGTTCGTGATTACAAAACTTGAAATTTTAAAAAATATTCCCTTGTTCTACAGGTGGGCGCCTGATTACAAAACTTGAAATTTTGAAAAATATTCTCGGAAACTTGGCAAAGGTTGTTTGCCTTGCCAAGAAGGATACGTTCTCTAGCATTATCACTCAAGTCTTGGACTTGGATTCTGTGTTGTCTTTGATGTCTGGTATTAAGGTAGTCTAATTCCAAACCAACTGCAGTACCTAAGCTATCATTTCCCTTATTCTACATGTGGGCGCCTGTTTGCAAAAAAATTGAATTTTGTAAAATATTCCCTTGTTCTACAGGTGGGCGCCTGATTGCGAAAACTTAAATTTTGTAAAATATTCCCTTGTTCTACAGGTGGGCGCCTGATTACCAAGACTGGTCCTGACAATTCTCAATTGCTGACAATTTCAAGACTATGCTGTGTTTCTGAAAAGATATTATTTTCCACTATGTATTGCTACGAGCTATATCTGCTGGGGATTTGCTGGTGACTAGTGATTAAAACTACCTACCATTATCCAGGTAGGTCCTGACAACTCCTAATTCGATGACAAAAGGTGATAGCTAGGGGTTAGTATTTTAGGGCTACATCCCACTACCTGGGGGTGGGGGGTCCTGATAACTCTTGTTGACTCTTGGTGAGGCAGTATCTAATCTAAGTCCCATTTTTCAGGAGGGTCCTGATGACTCTTGCTGACTCAGTTGGGGAAATTTGAAAGTTTCCTTCTAAATCCAATTTTCTAGAAGGGTCCTGATGAATCTTCTTGGTTCTTATTGACCCTAGCTGGGGGAATATTTTCTCTAAGTTCCATTTTTTAGGAGGTCCTGATGACTTTTCGACTCTGGCTGGGGATATATTTTGATTCTAAATTCCATTTTACAGGAGAGTCCTGATGACTCTTATCGACTCTTGTTGGGGAAATATCTAATCTAAGTCCCATTTTTCAGGAGGGTTCTGATGACTCTTAGTGACTCTGGCTGGGGAAGTATTTGGGTTTGACCATGCCACCCAACTGTTTGTGTTCTGAGCATAGTACCATTTTTAGGAGGGTCCTGACAACTCTAATTGAATCCTACCTTGACATACAAGTCATAATGCAAATTCTAATTTCTGGTTGTTTCTACGACTCTTACGGGGAGGTGTTGATACTAGCCCTTGTTACCTACATCTGCTTGAGTTTTAAACGGTGTTCCATCTCAACTTTCATGCCTATTTTAACTCTCAATTTTTCCTATTAGGGTTTGCTAGTTAACGTTTGTCCCTTTGTGCTCTTTGCTGGGGAGGGTGTTTATGACGGACTATGTCCCTTTTGAGTTTTAACCGAGCCCCACTTTTAGATGGGCCCTGAGGTTTTGGTCATACCTGCCATGTGCCTGCTTTCCCCTATGGATGGCGTCCCTTAGGCTCTTCTAGAATTTTTCTGCCCCTGTGTCAATCAAAGAAAACTAGCCAGTTTGCAAAGTGGTGGTTAGTTCGCGGCATTCTTGTTGAGGGCGACCTCCCCACTGTCATGTTCTGCTGTGTTCCATTGCCCACATTGATGATAAGTTGCTTGCACTGCTCAGCTGACCCCTCGAGACCTCTAGGATTTATTTTTCCCTCTATCATTGCGTTATATTACTAATCTCTAGCCGAAATTCTTTGTCCCCTTCCCCCCATGATTGATGTGTTGATGTACCATGCTTCAGTCAAACCTCCAATCCCTGCGGCTTTGCTTTGTTCTTTATCTTTGTGTCACCTTTCTATTCCCTTGTCAAAATCATTGCCCCCTTCCTTAAACTCAACCAATCTGTCTATGACACCTTTATGTCACTCCCTACTTCGTGCGGCACCTACGACCCTTCTTTGGAATTCTTTTATACTTCCTCTTTCCGACGATTGACGAGTTAGGATGTAATGCTTGGCTGGTCCTCTAATCCTTGTGGTTTTGTTTTGTTTCTCATCTTGGTGTTATATTTCCGACCCTTTACCAGAATTCCCTTTTGCCTCTTCTCGATGATTGACGAGTTGATATATCATGCTGGGTCAACTCTCATGGCCATTCCCACCTTTGTGTTGCGCCTTTGCCTCTTTTGCTTGATGCCTTATACCCTCTCTGACGATCGCTGAGTTAGGGTGTTATGCTTGGCTGATCCTTTGCTCCTCGTGTCTTCGTTTTATTTCTCATCTTGGTGTTACATTTCCGAGCTCCTGCCAGAAATCCTTATCCCTTTCCTGAGACTGCCCAGTCTATTTGGGATGCTCGACTGAATCTTGACCTTTATGCCCTCACTTCGCTTCTCACCCTATGTTGCACTCTCGATCCTTCACCGAAATTCTTTGTCTTTCCCTGACGACTGGCATATTACGCATGACAAACCTTGCGGCCTAGTGACCTTTCCCATTTTCGTGTTGTGCCAACTTTATGTTCCATCTGAGATAGCCCAATGGGTGTATGACGCTCGGCTAACCCCAGAATCTTTGTGGTTTTATTTACATATCCTTTTCTATGTGGTACTCCTTCACTTTGCCGATTCTTGTCTCTTCCATCAATTATAATTTTTATGAATCCTTCCCTTTGCTGTTCCTCACTTGTTATTTTTGTTACGCCTTTGGGCGGCACACGTCTGGTTCCTTTGGGAGTTTGATAATTGGCTTTGACAATCCTTTCGTCGGCTTAAACAAAAGTTATTAGACTCGAAAGAAAATGAAATGCAAAGACGCCGACTGGTATTTAGGGTAAAGAATTCTAGACTTGCTGACTATTGAAAAGAAAAAAAAGAAGACTTATCTGAAGAGGAACAATTGGCTTTCATGATTATGACATGCACTTCGGATTAGTCGACCCAATACGTTTCGATGACTGACCTTCAGCTGCCATGCTTTTATCTTTGTGACCTTTCCGAACCAATCCCTTTTACTAGACCCTAACTCATCTTGCCTTGCAGTGTTCATCCATTAATATACCCTTTCTGAGTTTTGCTTTATCTTACCTTCGCCTTACGGTGTCTGTGAAGGTATTCACCAATAAGACTCTCTCATTTTATTTTCTCTCATCCTCTCGGCGCCTTATGGTGCCCGTGAGGGTTTTAACCAATAAGACTCTCTCATTTATTATCTCTCTCGTCTGGCTCGGCATGCTGTCCCCGTCAAGAATCCTCTTTACTTGCTCAACAAGGCATCTTTTGAAGCCTGATCAGAAGGTCTTTCTTTCGGAATCAAATTCTTACAAAGACCACAACTTCGGCCCCATTTTCTTGCTTGGGGACTTTTGGATTTTAGTTTTGATCAGACCGAACCGCGAGGCTGCCTACGTATCCTTTTTAAAAGGAATCAGGTCAAATGTAGTTCATGTCGATTCCTTGTTTTTGTCACTGTTTTTCTTCTCCTCTTTTGTTTTTCTTTTCTTCCTTTTCTTTTCTTTGTTTTCTTTTCTTTCTTCCCTTTCTTTCTCTCTTTTCTTTTTTCTCTTTTCTTTTTTCTTTTATTTTCTTGTTTTCCCCTTTTTCTTTTTCTTTTCCTTTTAATTGTTTTCATTTTTATTTTCTTTTCTTTTCAGTTTTTTTTTCATTTTCTTTCCTTTCCTTTTATTTCCTTCTTGCGCCTTCTCACACTTGCGCTTTCGAAATTTGTTACTGATTTCTAATTCCGAAAGAGGGTATGAAAAGAAAATAACTAAAGCTGAAAGAGGTTAGAAAAGGATAGTGTTTAGATAGCAGAAAAAAATGCCTTCGTGATCTCAATCTTCAAAATTTGCCAAGTACAAACAATGTTTTAACGAAAATCATACATAATATCTTTTGACAGCATCTACGTTGATGGCCATTTCCGCACATTTCCTTTCCACATCTGTCAGATACTACGCACCATTGGACAACACTCTTGATACGATGAATGGCCCTTGCCAGTTTGGAGCGAACTTGTCTTTTGCCTCGGTCTAGTGAGGATGGATGCGCTTTAGTACCAGTTGACCTACCTCAAACTTTCTGGGGCACACCTTCTTATTGTATGCCCTGGCCATTCTTTGTTGATACAACTGGCCGTGATAGACCGCCGTTAATCTCTTCTCGTCAATCAGACTCAATTGTTCCAAACGAGCTTTGACCCATTCTTCGTCGTTGATTCCTGCTTCGGCCACGATCCAAAGAGAGGGGATTTCAATCTCGGCCGGGATTACCGCCTCCGTGCCATATACCAATAAGTATGGAGTATCCCTCACTGAAGTGCGGACAGGCGTACGATAGCCTAACAATGCAAAAGGCAACTTCTCATGCCACTGCCTAGATCCTTCCACCACTTTACGTAGTATCTTCTTTATGTTCTTATTGGATGCCTGGATCACTCTGTTTTCCTTGAGGCGGTACGGGGTAGAGTTTTGATGTGTGATCTTGAACTGCTGAAATACCTCTCTCATTAGGTGGCTGTTTAGGTTTTCCCCATTATCGGTGATGAGTGTTTTGGGGATCCCGAACTGGCAAATAATACTCATGTGCACAAAATCGACCACGGCCTTCTTAGTCACTGCCTTGAAGGTTTTGGCTTCAACCCATTTGGTGAAATAGTCAATACAAACCAGGATAAATCTATGCTAGTTAGAAGCTGCTGGATCGATGGGCTCGATGACATCCATGCCCCAAGAGACGAAAGGTCATTGTGCCGACATCGTATGCAATTCAAACGTAGGAGAGTGAATTAGGTCTCCGTGTACCTGACACTGGTGGCATTTGCGCACAAAGCTGATACAATCTCGCTCGATGGTAAGCCAATAATACCCTTCTTGGAGAATCTTCTTTGCCAAAACATATCCGCTCATGTGTGCCCCGCAAACTCCAGCATGCACCTCATTCATGATGATTGTCGCCTGCCCAGCATCTATGCATCTTAGCAAACCAAGATCTAGCTTTTTTCTTTGTATAATATTCCTCAACTGAAGAAAAATCCACTTTACAAACGACGGATTATTCTCTTCTGGTCACTCGTGGCTTGCATCGGGTACACATATTTCCTGATATATTCCTCGATGTCATGGAACCAAGGCTCGCCGTCGAGCTCTTCTTCCACCATGTTGCAATAAGCATTTTGATCATGGACCTGGATATGTATCGGGTCAACATAAGCCTTGTCCGGGTGATGTAACATTGGCGCCAAAGTAGCTAGGTCATCGGCAACCTCATCGTGAATTCTGGGAATGTGCCTGAACTCTACTGACCGAAATCGTTGACAAAATATATGTGTTTTAAATTCTTGTTGTCTCCCACTCCCCTTGAATCTGGTGAACCAGAAGGTCCGAGTCTCCCAAGACCAAGACTTCCTGGACACCCATGTAGTCTCAAACCCAAAATGCACGCCTCATATTCAGCATTGTTGTTGGTGCATTAGAAGCAGAGTTGAGCTATGACTTGGTAATGACGCCCTTCTTGCGAAATGAGTACTGCTCCTATCCCAACGCCTTTCATGTTGGCAGCCCCATGAAGAACAGTTTCCATCCCGACTTCTCCTCTTTTTCCATTTCATTGATGTACATTACTTCCTCGTCCGGAAAATATGTGTTCAAGGGTTCATATTCTTTGTCTATGGGATTCTCCGCCAAATGGTCTGACAATGCTTGTGCCTTCATAGCAGTCCTGGTCATGTATACAATGTCAAACTTAGTGAGCAAGATTTGCCACTTTGCAAGCCTTCCGATGGGCATGGGCTTCTGAAAAATGTATTTCAATGGGTCCAGTCGAGAGATGAGATAAGTGGTATATCACGACAGATAATGTTTCAACTTTTGTGCTACCCACGTCAGGGCGCAACATGTCCTTTCAAGATGAGCATACTCAACCTCATAGGTCGTAAATTTCTTGCTGAGGTAGTATATGGCTTGCTCTTTTCTCCCAGTAACATTGTGCTGACCCAACACACACCCAAAAGAGTTGTCTAGGACTGTCAAATATAAGATCAGAAGTCTCCCTGGTTCCAGCTGGACCAATACTGTGGGTTTGACAAATATCCCTTTATATTATCAAAAGCTTCCTGGTACTCTCCTGTCCATTTCATCGCGGCATCCTTCTTCAACAACTTAAAGATGGGCTCGCAGATGGTTGTGAGCTGGGCGATGAATCGACTGATGTATTTCAGTCTTCCCAGTAGACTCATTACTTCTATTTTGTTTTCGGGTGGCGGAAACTCCTGTATAGCTTTGATTTTTGATGGGTCTAGCTCGATGCCTCGGCGGCTGACTATGAACCCTAATAACTTTTTCGAGGGAACCCCGAATGCACATTTTGTCGGTTCGAGTTTGAGGTCATATCTGCGGAGCCTCTAGAAGAATTTCCTTAGGTCTTTGGCATGATCAGACTGCTTCCTAGACTTCATTATTATATCATCCACATAGACCTCAATTTCCTTATGTATCATATCATTGAAAATGGTTGTCATAGCCCTCAATTATGTGGCCCCCGCGTTTTTCAAACCAAAAGGCATGACTCTATAACAGTATGTCCCCTACAACGTGATGAATACCATTTTCTCCGCATTTTTTTCGTCCATTAAAATCTGATGGTACCCGGCGTCGCAATCCACGAATGACCCGATCTCATGCTTCCCGCAATTGTCAATTAATATGTGGATGTTCGGCAAGGGAAATTTGTCCTTTGGACTTGCTTTGTTGAGGTCGCGATAATCAACACACACCCTGGTTTTTCCGTCCTTTTTCGGCACAGGCACAACATTAGCTAACCAAGTGGGGTATCGTGTGACGCGAATGACTTTTGCCTCAAACTTCTTGGTCACTTCTTCTTTGATTTTCACACTCACATCAGTTCTGAATTTCCTCAACTTTTGCTTAACGAGCGGTCAAGCTGGGTCAGGAGGTAACTTTTGGACAACCAAATCAGTGCTCAATCCGGACATGTCGTTGTAAGACCATGTAAAGACGTCTTTGTACTGCAGCAATACTTCGATTATTTCTTCCCTAAGTTGTGGTTCCAGATGGACACTTTTTTTTCTCTGATTTTGCCGGACTTCCTAGATTGATTGCCTCTGTATCATTCAGGTTTGGTTTGGGTTTCTCTTCGAATTGGGTCATCTCTTTACTAACCTCATCCTATGCCTCTTCTTCATCATACCCTGGTTCATCCTTGTGTTCTATTTCCTGAGTTATTATTTCTTGCCTAGACCGGTTTTGAAGATTGGGTTGATGAGTCCTTATGCATGTCAGATCACTGGAACCAGCATAAAAATAACTTTACAAAAGAGAAGAAAGAGATGTAAAGAGAAACGGAAACTATCAGCACTGCTGAAAGGGACATTGCATTTCATTATAATCAACAATAACATAGTTTGCACATCCAAATGGACGGAAATAACAACTGAGTTTACAACTTGACGCTAATACAAACTATACTGAAAGGGAAAATTAAAGCCGACTACCATGACTGCCTCCGAGTGGGAAGAGGAGTGGCTTCCCAGTTATTGATTTTTGCCCGTGCTCCCACAAACTGTATGTCTGCGCCGCTCGATCCTTCTTCCGCCTCGACTATATTCACCGCACTGAAAAACCTTTATAACCCCTTATCAAGATCTCCGTCGGCATCGATCAGCGGGCCGGAAGTATTGGGTTTGGGGCCATTACTGGTTTTGAAAAATGATTTAGAAAACCTTGGGATAGGCTTCGGGAGAACCCATGCTTTCTTTCTTAGTTTCCTGACTCGCCTTATGTCTGCGGCTGTGGGTTGAACCTTAAGCCAAAAGTGTCTAGATTCTTGGGAAGGGACACTGGTTGCGCAATGCCTTGCAGAGAAGCTCCCAACCCTTTGTCGGGTATAAAACCATTTCTCAACATTTGTGAAGCTACCATGACAGATGCAGTTGTTATCTTTGGGGTTGCAACAACCTCACCTTCTGGGATCTTCTATACTGACACCACATCAAACACCTGGTAAACCCCTGGCCCTTTGATGTCCTCGGATTCAATGAAAGGCATGATTGTATAACCTGGGGTACACTGATTATCTTCTCCATGCACGACAATATATTGCCTGTCCCATTCAAATTTGACCATCTGATGCAGTGTAGATGGCACTGTTTTGGATGCATGAATCCAGACCTGCCCAATAACAGATTATAGGAGATTGATACATCCAACACTTGGAATTTTATAATGAACTCGATGGGCCCTATAGTTACTTCCAGCACTATATCCCCTACGGTATCTTTACCTCTGCCATCGAAGCCTCGAAAACAGATGTTATTCTTGCGAACCCTTTCATTTTCCACCTCCAGCTTGGTCAATGTGGATAGTGGACAAATGTTTGCACTGGACTCGTTGTCGACAAAAACTCGAGTGACCACAATATCTTCACACTTCACAGTCAGATAAAGAGCCCGGTTGTGCTCAGTACCCTCCATAGGCAATTCATCGTCAGAGAATATGACCCGGTTTACCTCGAATATCTTGTTTGCAATCTTTTCCAAGTGGTTCATCGTTATCTTATCTGGGATAACAAAGAAATCTGGGTTGGTGTTTTCCTCAAATATTCTATGATGGAGTAATCCTGCATTTTCATTTTCTTCAAGAATTCTTCCGCCTCTTCTTCTGATACGGCTTTCTTCATTGGTTCAGGGTTATATTTAGAGATTCTGCCCTTTCTCAACTCTTCTGGGGAAAAGTACCTTCCTGACCAAGTTAAGCCTCGTGCCTCACACACTTCCTCCCTAACTTCTTTTCCTTTGTACATCACTATTGCTTGTTCATATCTCCAAGGAACTGTTTCGCTGTTGGTGATTGGTGGCTGGATTACTAGTTTCACAATAACTGGCTCTACGTGGACAGGTTCTACAACCACGACGGGTTCTCTAGCTTCCCCATGTACTATTACCTTTTCCTGTTCTCGCTTTGGCGCAACCGCGCATGCTGAGATCCCCTGAACTACGATAGTCTTATTGCCTTTTTTTGCCCCGATTACCAGCTTCTCACTGCTTGCGACCTTGGTTGGCTCACAAGCTTTGATCATCATTACTGTTTGTGAAGGTCTTCTAAACTCTCCCCTTTTCTCCTCAGTTTCAATCATGTTGGTTTCCTAGTGGGTTGGCAGCGGGTTCTGGTTAATATTGGGCGTCTCCGGAGTTTGTACCTCAATACTATGGGAGTCAATAAGATCTTGGATGGCGTTATTTAAATGCCAACATTTTTCAGTGTCATGCCCAGGTGCACCAGAACAGTGTTCACACCTAACTGAATAATCTAAATTCTTTGGAGGAGGGTTTGGCAGTTTCGGTTCAATTGGTCTCAACATGTCCAGTTGTCGCAGCCTGTGGAACAGGCTAGTGTAAGTTTCTCCCAGCGGAGTGAAAGTATTCTTTTTCTACACCCTCTTATTTCTCAGGGCCGGATTGCCTCGGAAGGCAGGCCTCGTGGTTTGTTGGTAAGCTCTTGGAGGCGGGTATTGATTTTGTGGATTTGGGTAAGTGTTTTGAGGGGGGCGCATGCCATTGTGCGTGAGCGGGAGGTTGGATATATGCTTGCGCATGATGGACTGCGAAGCTAGGTTTTGGTGGGCCATATGGAGTGTGTGGGTATGTCTGGTGGTGAGGACGGGGCTGGCCATAATGAGATGGTGCCCGAGGCCCGAACAAAGTTCCCGATTCCACTGTCTCTACTTCCCCCTTCTTCTTTTTCCCAAAAGCTCCTTCAGCTCCACCCTGGATGGCTTGAGTAGTTGCCTTAATTGCAGAGTAACTCATGATTATATTGGATTTGAGGCCTTCCTCAACCATACTTCCCATCTTGACCACTTCGTTGAAAGACTTCCTTACCGCTGATACCAAATGCCCAAAGTAGGTAGGTTCTAGAACTTGCAGAAAATAGTCAACCATCTCACTCTCCTTCATGGGAGGATCAGCTCTGGCTGCTTGTTCCCTGCACTGGAAACCGTACTCCCTGAAACTCTCGTTTGTTTCTTCTCTAGCTTTGTCAGAGATAGACGATGCGGGACAATCACGAGATTATATTGAAAGTGGCATGAAAATGCTTGCGCTAAGTCATCACAGGTATACCACCGATTGGGATCCTGTCAAGTATACCACTCTAATGCTTATCCACTCAAACGCTGGCTAAAGTACGCCATTAGAAATTACTCTTTTCCCCCCTACTCCCCTCATTTTATCGAAAAACCCTCTCAATTGTGCCACTGGATCACCGTGACCATCATATAAGTCAATTTAAGCATTTTGAAACCTGGAGGCAGCTGTACGTCCGGGAATAAGCAAAGATACTTGAATGCCACGCTCACCTGGCCACCTAATCCCGACATGTCCCTGAATGATTGATCCAAACTCCGGACCTTTTTAAGCATTTCTTCCTGCTCGGAATTTTTGATTGTCTTTTTAGTTCCCATTGGGATTTCAGGACGAGGAGCATAAGAGTAAGGCACCTGAGGTTTGTAGGGAGGTTCCGGGGGATAGTATTGAGGGTCATAAGCTTGAAGCAGTGGCTCGGTGGACGATCTATGTAGTGTAGAAGGCGGAGGGGCCACACAGATAGGAGCGATTGGCGGGGGAGGGTGAGGAGTGACTTTGGGTACTAGGGCTGGTGGCTGAGAGGTAGCACCATGATGCTGTGAGTATATAGGAAAACTTGGAGGCGGATCAGTGACGGACTGGTCAGGTGCTTGGGCCAATGGCGGGATAAAGGTTGGGTTGGCAAGATAGGTCGGGGGAAGCTGTCCTCTTGCCCATGCTTGGTACATCTCTGCCATTTCGTGTTTAAGCTTATACATTTCCTCCTTCATAGCATTAACGTCCAATTCCTCTACCTCCTTCGAGGGGTCAATAATGCTAACATCATCTTCTTGGTTGGCCATGATTTATTTTCTTTTCGACCGCGTGTTGTAGGAGTGAGTTGCCAGAATGCCGCGAGTACTAGTCACCTGTCTAATTTGGAACTGGAAATCACAATACCAAAGACTCTTTAGTAGTTAGGTTCTTGACACATAAGTGGCCACATATTGGGTATGTATGCACATAAACGACAATTGGTCTCTATATGCAATGGTTGCTTGCGTCATCCCGGCTTTTATTTGCGAAGCTCCCTTTTGTTTTAGCCTTATTCTCTCCCTCTCCCATATTTATTCAATTTCCAATTTTATTAAATTATGGTCGAATCCTATGTAGATTGCCTACATATCATGTCCCTACATGAATCAGACCGAGCGTAGTTCTTGCAAATAAAAGAGGAGCATAACATATTTGGGAAAATTTCTATAACAACAGACTTTAATTACAAAGACTCGAAAGGTGACAGATTAAACAAATGATGCTAATCGAACTACAGACTCAAACGACAACCAACTATGCATAAAGAAAATACAGACTCAGTAAAACTAATAGACTTTAAAAACTAATAAATTAATAGTGCAATCTTTAGGAGTACATTAATGCCTCAAGTGCTCCTGGGCCTCGCGGGGCATCATTCGACCTTGCCTCTGGCTTACGTGCGAAACTCCCTTGCAGGTGGTGGAGGTCTTCCATCACTTGTCGGACAAAAGTCATGGCGGTGGCAAAGAACGTGGATTTTGTCACATCCTCGCAATGGCTGCACCTTGTGGTGATGCAGTCTGCGATTGCTCGTACTCTTTCCCTAATAACACCCTTTTCTTGAAACAAACGCCCAATTTGTTCAGCCCTCGCCTCTAGAGTTCGCTCGGCTTCCTGGTTCAGTTCCTGGAACTGCCTTAAATCCATCTCCAACCTTGCTATCGCTGCATAGCAATGTTCCCTCTCGGTTTTGAGATCCTCGACTTGCTTGGCTACCCTGCCCTCAGCCATGATGACCCTCCATTTTAACCTAGAAACTTCATCGTCATGTCTTTCCTTTAATTGCTCAACGATGCGACCTTGTTCCTTCGCACTTTTAGCTAATTTCCTCCAAACCCTGGATAGCTTGCCTTCTGCCTTATTTAGGTCAAACCCATATTCGGTTACTTTTTGCCTCAATTTATCTATGAGGTTTTCATCCTTTAAGATCCCTGGAGGATTTTCTGCGGCTACTTTCATCTTTTGGATTTGGGCTCGCAACGTCTCATTTTCTTTGGTTAATCTTTTCTTTTCTCCCTCATCTGCTGCGGCTTGCAAGCCATTTTCAAATTGCAGTTCTCGGACTTGCCTTTCCAATCTTCCTAAGGTGGCCTTGTACTCATTTTCCTTGGCTAGCCAGTCCCACTGTTCCTGTGACATTTCAATGAACTCCTGGAGGTGAGGCCTTTTAGGCGGTCTCTCAAACTCAATTTCTCTCCTGTACCAGGCAAGATATCCCAGTGACACTTCGCCTCTGTCCCGATTTTGTACGCAAGTGCTGGCTGTCAGGTATTGGCATTCATTCCAAATCTTGCCGACCATTGCTTCAGGGAACTGACCATCATGCCCAATCTCAACTACCAGGATGCTAAGATCTTCGTCTTTCGACACTATCTGGAATCTTCCGAGTTGTCTCAAGACCCGATGCGGGTCATAGGGCTGGATACTCCTAAGACCCATCAAAAGGAAATGTGGTTCTGTTGCCGGCATGTACACGATCTCATCCACAGACAACCATACTAATGTCCATTCTATTTGATTGGCAGTGAGGGACTGGAGGTAAGAAGTCAATTTGCTGCACCTTCGGGTAAGCTGAGCTTTTCAAGTCTCGTGTGAATCTCCTCTATGCAAGATTTCTCGATGGACCCATAACTCATGAATCGAGGGCGGTGGAATAGATGCTCCGACATCCATATTTGCAATAATAGATTACACCCCTCAAAGAAATTATTTCCGGCCTTCCAAGTTGTGAGAGCGCGAAAGATCTCGGTTACTATCATGGGCGCGAGTGTGCACTTGGCCTGCGTGCGTAGAGTGTTGGCAACCCCTGCTATCTTTATGCCAATGTTCCCATCCTTTCTTGGAAATATCAGAAACCCCAGAAAAGCCACCGTAAAAGCGAAGCGTCTATGTCTTTCCCATTTGACACGGTTTCCCTTACTGCAGACTTTGTTCTCTAGATTGTTGAATCCTCCTATGTGACCGTATCTGGAATACAGGAATGAAAAAGTGCAGAACCCTGCCGCCAAGTTCGAATCATGTACCACTCTACTTATCTTCAAGGTATATAAGAATTTATGCATCGTCATCACTCTTGGAGCAACCAGATACCTGTGTCTCAGAGGAAGCTTCCCATTTCCAATATATCCCGCTATTTCTTCCAACATCGAAGTGAGTTCAAAATCTGAGAAATGAAACACATTGTGTGCCGGGTCCCAAAATGTAACTAATACTCTTATGATGTCTCCTTGGGGCACAATATCCAATAACCCAGGGAGGCCCCCCAAATACTTCTTTATCTCATCTTGTCCTTCCCTGCCTAAATCATTCCACCACAACCACAACTCCAAAGGGATCCGACTTACCAATAAAAAAGGTCCGATTTGGATTGTGCTCATCCCACACATTTATTAAGGTGAATTAGTGACGTGTAAATTTATTCCTGTTTGAGTTCAAAATCAAAAAAGAATTTTCTTTTGAAATTTATTTTCTAAAACCATAAGCCCAGTTTTGCGAACACGACCTTTTTGCACTTCTGGAAGAAGCTTTCAAGGCTGTGTCCGCTAGCCGACCAAAAATACAATAAAGATACAAAGGTGGCCGCTTGTGCAAAATTAGCCCTCCGGTGTCCCCTTTGGGAGCATTTGGCTATTTTTGACAATAACAACGTCACCCGATTTATTTAAGGCGACAAATGAAAATTTGAAAATTATTTTGGCCATTTTTGTGCAAGGGTGGTTGGACCCGATGTGGGTTGCCTACGTATCCCGCACTCGGTGAGAATCAAACCGTAGTTCAGGAAAAACAATTTGTCAAAACAAAAAACTTTGTTGAAAAGCCTCTTTATCTTTTGTTTTTTCCTTTTTCCCCTTTTGCCAAAATATTTGGCAGCATTTCGGCGCTACTTGAGCATTGGTTTTACAAGAAAAATGATTAATCTCAGTCAGCCCTAGTACCACTTGTTTTCTAAATTCTTCCCCTTATTCACAAGCCAGTCAGCATGCAAATCCAAAACAATTAAGCACAAATAGAACAAAATATGTATCAGGATGGTCTTTGTATTTCAGGTTACCTGTCCTAGACAGACCCAACCCCTGTGTTGAGTCTCCTAAGTTGCATGCATGATGCAGATAAACGTTCCTACTAGGGATCCGGCATGAGGTCAAGTTATACTAAGTTCAACACCTGGGTATTTGTTCTAGATTGTGTACCCGAGCGGACAACTCGAGTCGAGGACGGGGCTACGTACTGGGGACCCAAAAGATCATCCGGCTTAGTAACTTGTCCGAGCCTCTTTCTTATTCATAGGTATGACACTAACAGAATAGAGAGTCTCAACCAGCGAGCACATCCCCGAAGATAAGAAGAGAAGGGTTTCGTAACATTTTATATGTACAATTCAAATAATATCAAAGCGGTAAAAGTATCATTTTGCACATTAAGTCAACATGTAAAAACAAAAATCAGATAACAAACAAAGCCAAGTACAACAATTATTCTAAGCTCGAATGCTTTAACCGTGAACCAGAGATTCTGGATTCATTCCCCAGCAAAGTCGCCAGAGCTGTCACACCTTCTTTTTACATCCACAACCCAGCGAAGGGCGTAGATAAAGGATTTTTTCCAATTAAAGGACAATCGAGACGGGATTTATTTATTAAGAGAATTCCAGAGTCACCACTTGGGAGATTTATGGTGTCCCAAGTCACCGTTTAGAATCTCGTATCGAGGAAAGAATGACTTTGTTTAACAGTCTGCGAACCAGAAATCCGAGTAAGGAATTTTGTTCACTTGGGAGAAGGTGTTAGGCATTCCCAGGTTCCGTGGTTCTAGCACGATCGCTCAACTGTCATATTTGGCTTAAATTATCTGATTTTAGAACATATTTTAACTTGGGTGCTTTTTTACTTTAAACTGCTTTTATCATTATTTTAAAGAGAATTGCAACGTCGTTAAAACATGCCTCGAACCACGTCACATAAATGCACCCGTGAATTTTAACACATTCCAACTTCGTTGAGATTTGGATTTGGGTCACATACATGTGCACCCGCATTTAGGAAAGGTAAATTATTAAACTAACGCGCCTAATGTAATTTCGCATTCGCAATTTGCGAGGGCCATGGAATTTACTAAATGGAACGCCTCAGAATCTAATGATCAATTTAAGGCCAAATCGAGGGCCATGCAATTATTATTTCATTAGGTACTAACTATTGAGACTCGTCCCTATTCTAAATCTTAACATTATAAGTCAACGAACATTGGTTTTCAAAGACCTGTGGACCTAGAACTTAGGCCCAAAATCGGTCCAGGCCATCCTCATTACTGGGGAAGGATTCTTGGTTCGAGTATACTAAAACCTATCCACTAATTGTTAACATGTTAATTAATGTCCTAATCTTGGGCCTAAATAGGGGCCCAATTTTTGTTGTAAGCACAACTTGCTTCGGAGGTATGTCATGTTAACAAAGAAAGGGCGATCCCTTGTGCCTTCTGAAAATCAGTCCAACCTTAATTGAAATTATAAATGGATTTATGCTTGTTAAATATTGATATACTAATGCCAACTCAGACAAAGCCATTTGAGTCAGTTCCAAGCACACGCAAGTCATTTGAACATGAAGACTAGATTAACGACTATAGACTATCACCGCACTGGTGTTTTAATAGACCAAACAAACAACCTTTTTGCCTGGAATGCATCATATAAAAGTTAATTAATGGTTGACCTGCAACTTACTAAATACTTTAGAATTTACACCAGACCTAAATGTGAAATTGAAAGTCTGTTTATTACATTACAATCGCAGACTACAGGAATAAACTAAAACAATGAAAATCCTAGTTAAACATCATGTAAATGGGGTGCACAACTATAACCTAAATAAAATTTAACAGTTAGAAATGAGACAAAGGGAAGAAAATTCAAAGCTATTAATCCTTTGCATTTCCAGAATCACGACTTCAATGTTACACTTGTATGATATCCATAAGGGCCAACATATACCTGGAAAGTGGAAAGAAAGTGAGGGTGATGGTCCAGCAAATGCACAGCAGAGTATCAACAACACAGCAGTCCAAACAATCCCAAATCCCAGACCGTTGAAACCAAATAACAATACGCTTTTTAACTAAATAAATGAGGTAAAAAAGAGCCCAGAAAATGACTTCAAATCATCATATAATCAATTCAAATCAAATAGTGCAGAACAGCTAAAGGGTTCATCAGAATGGGAAGCTTTGAAAATCAGTGATAGAGAAATGTAACAGTAAAATTTGACTAATTGTATATATATTCTTCTAACGATTCAGCTCTCCTTCAAAAAGGCAATATTGTTTCCTTTATATGCAAACAATTAGGGCCACATTCAAAATCTAAAGTTTTCCTTTTGGTCCTCCTTTATTCTTTGTTTTTATCTTGCTAGCCCCTTCTTTTATGGCTTGTTGCCCAAGTTAGCTACTCAAAAGTCCAGAAATCACCTAAAACCCCCTACTAGAAGATACCTATTAAAGATTCCATAAACCTCAACACCCAAATTACTCTCCCGGGACCCCTGTTTTTACCCTTTAACCTTACAAAGCTTCTAAATATTCATGCTCACGTTATCCTATCTTCTAGAGGCTTCCATTTATCAGAATTGATTTCCACCTAAATTAAAATCCCTGAATTACCCCTAAGGACCTCTAAAACATCACAACAACCCTAGCTCAACACTACAAGATTCAATTGGATCAAGATAAACAAACATGCAGAAAACCTGCTAGCAATTAAACGAACATAATCATGGATAACACAACCAACATTTCCAATGTCAGCTTAGACTAATGCTACAAATAAAGACTTACTTATATACTTGTCGCAATTAAACTAAGCAATACTTAAAACAGTTCTGGACCTAAACTAATCAACTTGAAACAAGCAAACAAAGAGTGAGACCTATGCAATTGATTTAACAAGAAGAAAGGAATTTTAATTCGAGACTCGCAGTCTGAATCAATAGAAAAGAAGATGAGGAGGAGAACGACAAGAAATGAAACAGAATACAGAAAGGTTTACCTAATTAAAAATGCCTTGAGAAGGAATCCAGTCACAACATGGAATAGTACCCCAAAATTCCGTTTGAGATTTTGACCCCAAGGACCATAGATTTAGGAGATGTGTAGTCCTAGGTGTTTTTTAAGGAGACCAACGACATATTAGACATGAGGGAGGCAAAAAGGGGTTATGGGATGTTGATAGGGTGGTGTTTGACTGTATTGGATGGCAGCCACCGCCGTGCATAGCGGAGGTGCCATCTTCAGGAGAATATTTGGCGAGTTGTGACTATGTTTGAGGACAATCACTGGCAGGGTTAGGGTAAGGGTGGTGAGGAGGTTAATTGGTATTGATTTGGGGGTGGTTTGCCATCGGCCGCCGGCGTAAACGGCGGAGCTGCCGTATTTTGATTGGATATTCGAGCATATAGGCAGTGATTCGAGGGATGATCCGCATGGGATTAGGAAGGGGAGAGTGAGATGCTTCTATGGTGTAAATTTGAGAGGTCTTAGGGATACGCCGGCGGCGGCGGTGATTTCCGGCCGGTGGCGGACGGTGGTGTTAGGGTGGCTCATTGGTGGCGTTACGAGGATGAAATGTTTGTCTCTAATGTTATCACACGGTGTTCGAACACTTTTATTTGGTTTGGGAGATAGTATTAGGGCCGTTGGATGATATGCAATGAAGGGCGGAGATGAAAGGAAACCAAACGACGTCGTTTGGCACCCCAGGAGCTGGACCGGGTTGGTGGATGGGTGGACTGGGCATTTGGGCCTGGGTTTTATATCAAGAATGGCCCAAATGAACATATATGTTTGAATTTCCAGGCTTCCCTTTCTCTCTTTTTTTATTATTCAATTCCAAAATTATTAATTCCTAATTAATATATAAAACCCTAATTAGCCATTCAATAATTATTAACACATAAAATATTAATAGGAAAAACAAAATTACCTAAAATTATTCTTAAGTGCACATTAAACCATTTTTTGAATTTCCTTTTCCAATTACTAATTAATTTCTTAAAATGAAAAATTACTCTTAAGTGCACATGCCTCATGTATTTTTTGTATTTTTATTATTTAAAAATGTACAAAATGAAAATAATTAACAGAATAATGCCACGAAAATCAAAATTGCAAATGAACGAACGAAATTATTTTATTTTGAATTTATGGGAGTAATTCGTATAGGGCAAAAATCACATGCACACGCGTGCCACGTCCACAAGATCATGACACAAATCTTGGAATATAAATGTACTATTCCGTACTAGGTGGTTAGTCAATTGTACCAAGAATATTCCTTACCGTAAATAGAAATATACCTTATTTAGGGTTCTCCTATTATATAAACGGGACCCCAATTATTTGAAAGATCATCTCATCACCGACAAGAATATACTATCCTACTTTTCTATTTTACTATTCATTAGACTTGTTCTTTACATTTATTGTTCTTACTTTATTGCTCTTAATCCATCTTGCAGTCACTAAGCTCGACGTCACTATTGCTGAGTAACATTGGTTTGATTCACTTGTTTCTTTTATTCCTGCTTCATATTTATTGTGTAAGTGGTATTGAATTTAATCACATCTTTAAAACTACAAATCAAATTTAATTGTTACTCGTATTTTCGAGGTAATCTGGTTGGCGTCCACCGTGGGGCCAAAGATAATTGTGATTTTTTCTTTACAGATTCCCATTACACACATTATTTTTACACTTATTCTTGCCAAGGATTTTTGATTCTCAGGATGAAACATGTCTAGCTCACAAATGCACCTGTTCATGACAACGAAAGTCTTGGTGAAAATAACAATATAGGGGTCGGTGTACCACCAATAAATCCTGGGGAAGTGCCAAACATGGAACCAGTTGATGTTAGTTCACACATTTTTCTAAACGCAGATTTAGGCACAGACCTCGGAGGGAGTGTACGCAGGGAAGCCCGACCTGATATCAAAGGAACACAAGGAGTGGGTGATGGGGGAATAAGCCTCCAAGTGATATTCGAGATGCTGCAAGCTTAATAGATATCCATTGCTCAACTTCAAAGCAAAAATAAAACTCCAAGTGTAGCTAAACATGAAAATAATCGACGTGCTGAGCTAGCGCCAGAAAGCTCAAATGGAAATGACTCGGGGACTGACCCCACCATTATAAGGATGCTCGAAAAGATCACCAAGAGGATTGGGTCCGTAGAAAAGAAGATTGAAGACAATGACAAAAGGGTGGAAACATATAATTCCCGTGTTGGCCAAATACTGGGGGCACCTCCAATTTTGAAAGGATTAGATGCCAAAAGGTTCACACAAAACAATCCCCCAAAGTGCGGATGCCTATTCCTAAGAATTTTTGCTTGTCCAATATACCCAAGTATAATGGGAAAACTGACCCTAACAAGCATATTACTTCATAAATTTACGAGATCAAAGGTAATGGTTTGAATGATGCTGAAATTGAATCACTCTTATTGAAATTTTTTTGAGAAACATTGTCGAAAAGAGCTATGATTTGATATTATAACCTACATCCTAACTCTATTGATTCCTTTGTTATGTTAGCAGATGCCTTCGTGAAAGCGCATCTCGGGGCCATAAAGGTGGCCAAAAGAAAATCGGTTGTCTTCAAGATAAAATAAAAGAACAACGAGATATTGAGGGAGTTCATGTCCAGCTTCCAGATGGAGAAAATGGAGATACCACCGATCTCAGATGACTAGGCAATACAAGCTTTTGTGCAGAGTTTGAATGAAATGAGCTCGGTTGTGTCTTAATAGTTAAACCAAAACCTGATCGAGTATCCGGCTGTGACGTGGTCAGAAAAGCACAACCATTATCAATCAAAAATCAAGGTTTAAGACGACTATTTGGGAGCCCCCTCGGGTTTAGTTCACCCTAGCAGATCATCAGCCAGACCCCCAAGGGATACAAACAGGATCCTGAGGTCAACTAAAGAATGATATCAGCCGTATGTTGATCGGAGAATAATTGTTCAGGTCGTAACACTCCTCGAAATGATCAGAAAAGTGATCGAGGTCAAAGTTCTCAAGGACTCATGAGGAGGAACATGTTCAATAAGCACACTGATACCCCAGAAGCACTTTGATTGTCAGAGTATAATTTCAGTGTATACGTATTAGGGATCATATCAGCTATTAGAAGAATCAAAGATACCAAGTGGCCCGGGCCAATCCAAAACTGATATGTCTTAGAGGAATCCAAATTTAATGTGTAATTATCATGGCACGCATGGTCATAAAACAGAAGATTGCAGGAAACTAAGATAAGAAGTGGCCCGATTTTTAAACGAGGGACATCTTCGAGAATTCTTAAGCGATCGAGCCAGGAATCACCTAATGAAGAGAGATGCAAGGAAAAATGATCAAGACGAACCACAACATATAATCCACTTGATCATCGACAAAGTCGATGTCCCTCAACGACCTATATTCAAATGCACCAAGGTATCAATCACCAGAGAAAAATGAAATAGGAGCTATGTGCCCGAGCATGCCTTATCGTTCTGAGATGAAGAGGCAGAAGTCATATCTAAACCACACAACGATGTCTGATAATCTCCATCCTTTTGAATAAAATTCAAGTTAAACGTGTTTTAGTGGATCCAGGTAGCTCAGCGAACATAATCAGATCAAGGGTCGTAGAGCAACTCGGCCTGCAAGATCAGATTGTACCAGCATCTCGGGTCCTGAGTGGCTTCAACATGGAAAGTGAAATAACAAAAAAATGTAGCCAGGTGATCACGCCAACTATGCCTCATAAAAAGAACACGCGGATATTGTAAATATAATCTGAGTATTTAGTCCAAAGTCGAACCCACAAGGAATTAATCTATCAATTACTTTTGTTGAACTTACTAAATTCTACATAATCAATTTCCCAAAAGTTATCAATAATAATTGATGGTATTTCTACTAACTAAAAGTAAAAGTAAACAAGCAGCTGAAAACTAACTATGATTAAGTTGTAAACAATTCAGAGAAGGATCTAAGGTTATGATTTCCCCTATTGATGGAATCCCTTCCGGTAATGTTTCACATAGAATAGAATAATCATCTCTATCAAATATGAGCACTATTATTACCGTAAATCTATCCTGAGTAATCATAACAATGTACTAGACACACTCTCTCTCTCGAGTAGCACTAGCTGACTTTATTAATTACAGCTCACTTTAGATTACTCCCAAGGCTTCGTTATCTCTAATCCCTCCTTTAAACCCTCGATTATTGATCCCTCAAATACTTTGAGAGTGGTGTTGTTCAACAATTGACCTAACTATGCACTTTCTCCCGGGTTACGCACACTAAATAGGCACATCTGATTGAGGATCCTGTCAATTAACTACAATAAGAACATAGTTGAACAAATAGAGATTAAATCGCGCAAACTATATTAACATAACGAAAAGTTCATCCCTCAATAGGTTCCATCAAAACCCTGGGCTAAATACTTAGCTACTTTTACTAATGTTTATCACAACAATATTCAAATTCATCACAAATCGTAAAAACATAAGGAAGAAAGGAAGAACTGGATGTTGAATTATCCTTCTTAAAAGCTCTCGATTAGTGGGTGCCTCCGTCACTGATTATAGCTCTCGATTTCCTAGAAAGTGTGAATATATTCTTCTTCAATAACCCCACCACTACTCTTTTATCATTAGTGGGAAGTGCTGCAGCTTCTACCCATTTGGACACATAGTCTACACCAACAAATATGTACTTATTGTCAAATAACTTGACGAAGGGACCCATGAAGTCAATTCCCCAAACATCAAACACTACTACCCTTGAATCAAGTTCATGGCATCGCATGGCACCGAGAAATGTTCCTGGTTCACTGGAATTCGTTGCATCCCTTCACCCATTGGTGCACATCTTTGAACATTTTTGGCCAAAAGAACCAGCCTCTAGCACTTTCGGAGCTGTCCTAACTCCTCCGAAATTCCCTCCCTATGCTGATGCATCATATTCCTGATAAATAGAAGATTATTCTATCTCGGGGACACACCTCCGGATCATATTATCAATACATATTTGAAATAGGTAAGGTTCATCCCAATAGTACATGCGGCAGTCACAATAAAACTTTTTCTTTTGTACTAAGGACAGATCATAAGGAACTATGCCACATGGAATGTAGTTTGCAAAGTCTGCATACCATGGCACTTTCTCAAGATTGGCCGCGAGCAATTGCTCGTCTGGAAAGTTTTCCATAAGGTCCTCAAAATCGGTTGAATTTTTAGCTCTCTCAAGTCGTGATATATGATCATCGACTTGATTTTCTGTGCTCTTACAGTCACGAATTTTGAGGTCAAACTCTTTGAGTAACAACACCTAACGAATTAGGCGCGATTTAGATTCTTTCTTCTCAATCAATTACATGAGAGTTGCATGGTCAATGTATACAATTACCTTTAAAACCTATCAGGTATGATATGACTTTATCGAAAGCAAACACCACACCAACATCTCCTTCTCTGTCACAGTGTAGTTCAGTTGGGATCCACTAAGCTTTCTACTTACATAGTAGATTGGATGCATTAATTTTTCTTTCCAATGTCCCAACACTGCGCCCACTGCATAATCACTAGCATCACACATGAGTTCAAATGGTTGTTCCTAGTCGGGGGCAACAATGATTGGTGTTGTGACCAACCACTTTTTTATCTCCTCGAATATTACCCTGCAATCATCAGAAAACAAAAAGGAGTTATCTTTTTCTAACAACTTTCAGAGAGGGTTGGCAATTTTTGAGAAGTCTCTTATGAATCTCTGGTAGAAACCGCTGTGCCCGAGGAAACTCCTAATTGCTTTGGCTGAAGTTGGAGGTGGCAACTTTGCTATCACATCAAATTTCGTGTGATCCACCTAAATTCCCTTACTTGACACTCGGTGCTCCTAGACTATGCTTTCTTATACCATGAAGTGGAACTTCTCCCAATTAATAACCATGTTAGTCTCAATAAACCGCTTCAGCACACGAGTCAGATTTACGAGGCACTTGTCAAATGAGTTCCCCACCACTAAGAAATCATCCATAATACCTCCATTATATCATCGACCATGTCAGTGAATATGGCCATCATGCACCTCTGGAATGTGGTAGGTGCCTTACATAGGCCAAAGGGCATCCTCCGAAAGGCATAAATACCATATGGACAAGTGAAGGAGGACTTCACCCTATCCTATGGTGCAATTGAGATCTGATTGTACCCTGCATATCCATCTAGAAAACTGAAGTGTGACTTTCCTGCCAATATGTCTAGCATCTGTTCAAAGGAAAGTGGGAAGTGGTCTTTGCGGGTGGCTAGATTTAACTTTTTGTAGTCCATATAGATTCTCCAACCCGTGATGGTTCGTGTTGAGATGAGTTCATTATTATCGTTTTTTATCACCGTCATGCCACCCTTCTTAGGCATACATTTCATTAGGCTAATCCAACTGCTATCAGATATTGGGAAAATGATTCCCGCATCTAACCACTTTATTACTTCTTTCTTTACCACTTCCTTCATATTGGGATTCAACCTTCTTTGATGTTCCCTGGAAGGTTTGTGTCCCTCTTCCAGTAGAATTTTATGCATACAATAGGCATGGATGATCCCCTTAATGTCTGCCATGGTCCACACAATGGCAGTCTTACAATCCTTAAGTACCTACAAGCGTTGTTGTTCCTGCACATCTAACAAAGTAGATGAGATAATAACAGGTAATATGGAGTCGGGACTAAGGAACTCAAACCTGAGATGGGCTGGCAATGGCTTCAATTCCAGCTTTGGTGGTTCTTCAATGGATGGCTTAGCTGGAGGAGTTTCTCTATTTTTTAAGTGCAACGGCTCAAATTCAAGAGCTATCCCAGAACCTTCTGCCCTGTAAAGCCAACACCTATTCTGCCAATTCTTCTCCATTCATCTCATCTAAATTCATCAAACATAAAACCAGGGGATCCTCAATGGTTAGTATCTCATCATCAGTTTCTACAATGACATCCATAACGTCAACAAGAGAGAAATTGGTGAATTCACTTGGTCGCCTCATAGATTTCTGCACATTGAATGTTATCTCTTCATTGTTCAGTCTCATCTTGAGCTCCCCAGTCTCACAGTCAATGAGAGCTCTCCTAGTGTCTAAGAACGACCTTCCTAAAATTATGAGAATCTCTTCATCCACTTTGCAGTTTATGATTACAAAATCTGCAGGGAACACAAATTTTCCTACCTGAATTAACATATCATCCAAGATACCAGAAGGTCTTTTTACAGTCCTGTCAGCCAACTGCAAAAATATAGAGGTAGGTCTCGCTCTTTCAATCCCCAGCCTCGTATAAATCGCTCGGGGCATAATATTTATGTTGGCCCCTAGATCACATAGTGACTTAGTGAAAGCAAAATTACCGATCGTGCAGGGAATTGTAAAGCTCCATGGGTCAGACAACTTCTCAGCAATTGGCCTAGTAACCACCATACTACAGATCTAAGTAAGAGTAACTATGGCCAACTCTTGAAAATCAAAATTTTTGGGACATCAAGTCCTTCATCATTTTTGCGTAACTAGGCATCTCTTTCATAGCATCAATCAAGGGAATATTTAACTGGATGTTTTCATCATCTCCAAGAACTTCTTCTATTCCTCCTCTTTTTGGTACTTAGCCAGCCTCTAAGGGAATGTTATAGGAGGCCTCTTCTTCCCAATGATTTTGGATTGCTCTTTATCATCTACCACCTAAACTACTGGTTCTCGAGCTGTCTCAGCTTCTCGCTTAACCTCAATCTGAATGTAATTTTCTTCCTGTGCAGGCTGGACTATCGCCTCTGTTGGTTTCCTTGACTCATCTAGCTCAATTGGCACTGGTAATAGTGTCTCACCCTGTCTAGTTTCTCGAGCTCTCTCTTGCTCCACATCCAAATCTCTGCCATTATATAGACTCACTGTCATCAGCTGCTTTGGGACTTGGTTTTTTGGATTTATCTGGGTGTCTACAGGTAATATCCACGAGGACGATTGTTCAAAGACATCGAAATTTCACACATCTGCACTTCAATATTCATGATAGCTGAGTCATGTTCATCTACACTCTTGCTAATTTTTGCATTAGACCTAATAACTTGTTGCATTACTGCCTCAAGTTTAGAAAACCCATCTTCCTGTCGTCCACCATGCTATTGCTGAGGAGGATGATACCCGTGCTGTTGATTTTGATTATTGTATCCATGTGGCCTTTGATAAGGCGCCGTATTATTGGGGGATCTCATTCCTCCCATGTTTCTATTATTGAACTATGGCTGGACTGGCCTGCATGGCTGCTGCTGCTACTGACCCCAATTTTGACCACCCTGTCTCTGGCCTCCATAATTAGACACATAGTTCATGTCTTCAGGGTAGTGATGATGATCATGTTCTGCATTCCACTAGTTACCAATTAGCTGACTAATGCGGGATGTGCACAATTCCCCATTGGTAGTGTCTCCTATATGTATCTGTTGCTTCAGCTCTGACTCTTCCACCTTCTTGGTATGTATACTCATCTATGTCGATAAGGTGGCCATATTTTCAGCTATAGAGTTGGATGGATCAAAGGGCACTGAGTGAACCACTGGAGTGATAGGTGCATTCATTGTTGTCCATCCCTAATTATGTGCCATCTTATCATGCAGACTCTGGCCTTGTCTCCATGTTTTGCTAAAAAATGCTCCACCAGCTGAAGCATGAACTATGTTCTTCACGTTATCTGATAGTCTCATATAAAACCGCTGCCCGAACATCAGATCTGGAATACTATGGTGCGGACATATAACTAGCATCCCTTTGAAACGTTCCCATGTTTCATGCAATGTCTCCATCGGTCTCTATTTAAAACTCAAAATTTCATCAATTTGTTGAGCAGTCTTGTTGGTTGGGTGGAACTTGTTATTGAATTGCCTGACCAACTCCTACCAAGTTGTTATGGAATTAATGGGAAGCGAGTTTAGCCAAGTCTAGGCAGATCCTATCACTGAGAATGGAAATAATAACAGCTTGATTGCTTCCCTAATTACGTTGGGTTGCCTTGGGGTTTTACAAATTGATAGAAAATTCTTCAAGTGTTGTTAAGGATCTTCTACTTGTGCCCCTGAAAATAGTCCCTTGTTCTGCAACAGGTGCAGCATGTTGTTCGTGATTTGGAACGATTCAGCCTGTATTTGTGGGACTCATATTGCTGTGGCTAGATTTTCAGCTGTGTGTTGTGTCCAGTCATAGAGAGCAGCCTCTGGCAGAAGAGGTGCCATTGGCGCTATTGGTATAGCTGGGTTTTCTTCGTGATATCCCATGTTCAGCTCGATTTCTTTAATTGTTTGTTTCTGTTTGCTTTTCCAATTGGCCCGGTTCAAGGCCTTGAAAACTTTATCGGGATAAGATAAAGCTTCGTATACTTCACCAGTTCTTGTTGAGTTTCTTGGCATGCACCTGTACAACCAAGTCAACAAACATTAAAATTACAATGTAAAAATTGGGCATAGAGAAAACTAACTACACGAGGAATTTTTTTATTTCTTTCAATTGTAATTGATAACACCGTTAAATTCCCCAACAACAGTGTCAAAATTTGATCACGCCCAACTTTTTCTTATTAAAGGACACGGGGACATTGCAAATATAATCTGAGTATTTAGCCTAGAATCGAACCCACATGGAATTAACCTATCAATTACTTTCGTTAAACTTACTAAATTCTACGGAATCAACTTCCCAAATGTTGTCGATAATAACTGATGGTATTTCTACTAACTAAGTATGAAAGTAAACAAGCGCTGAAAACTAACTATGATTAAGTTGTAAACAATTAAGAGAAGGATCTAAGGTTATGATTTTTCCTATTGATGGAATCTCTTCCGGTTATATTTCACATAGAACTGCATAATTATCTCTATCAATCATGAGCACTATTATTACCGTAAATCTCTCCGATTAATCACAATAATTTACTAGACGCTCTCTCCCGAGTTACGCTAGCTGGCTTTATTAATTATTGCTCACTTTAGATTGCACCCAAGACTTCGTTATCCCTAATCTCGCCTTTAAACCCTCGATTATTGATCCCTCATATACTTTGAGAGTGGTGTTGTTCAACAATTGACCTAACTATGCACTCTCTCCTGAGTTATGCACACTAAATAGGCATAGCTAATTGAGGATCCTGTCAATTAACTACAATAAGAACATAGCTGAACAAATAGAGATTAAACCAGGCAAACTATATTAATATTACGAGAAGTTCATCCCTCAATAGGTTTTATCAAAACCCTGGGCTAAATATTTAGCTACTCATACTAATGTTCATCACAATAATATTCAAATTCATCACAAATCGTAAAAACATAAGGAAGAAAGGAAGAACTCGATGTTGAATTATCCTTCTTGCCTCTTATTTTCTTGCTCTACGCTATGAAAACCTTGATAATCCCTCCTTGGGCGAGCTTGACCTTCTATAGGTTAAGTGAATTTACCCCAGGACTTTCAACTTTACCCCTAAAAAATACTATTCCCGAACTGGGCTAGTGCGGTCGCGCTAGTGGGTGCGCTAATGACCCTTCATATGCCCTAACATTCTGCCTCGACCATATGGGCTAGCGCAGTCATGCTAATGGATGCGCTAGTGGCTGCAGTAGACCAGGTCCTCATTTCATTACTTCTTTTTCTCATCTTCTCGCGTACTCAGCTCCTAGGGGTTTTTCTTGCTTCAATGTCACTCCAATCACAACTTTAAGACCTCATACAAGCTCCTCACTCCTACAACATGTGAAATTCACAATTAGAGCCCATTTTTCATCATTTAACTATATTATAACATTGAAACATAACCAAGCTGGGGCATAAACAATCGCCAAATTACATAAATCTTGGCTATTATCACTGCGACCATACAAGTCTTCCATGTCATTGAAGGTGACATGAAGTATAACGCGCTCCTCATGAGACCATGGATACACAACATGAGGGCAGTGATCCTTAACTCTTCACCTATCATGAAGTTCCCAACAAAAGAAAGAGTGAAAAAAGTCTACAGAGAGCAACATGTTGCAACGAAGATGTTTGCAATAAAGGAAGTGGTACCAATACCAGAGGCTTCAAACTCAGAGAAATCGAGCATCGAAGTAAACGAGCGGCCAAATAGCAATCACAGCCTCCAACCTCGACGGAACCAGAGCAACAGGTAATCGAAGACGAAGATGAGGATTTCCTTACTCCTCGAATCTTCGTCATTCCTGCAAAGTCTGATGCAACCAAATCAACTGTCGAGGAGCTGGAGCAGGTAATTTTTATCGAATACTTGCTCGAGAGAAAGGTATACATGGGAAGGAGATTTACCCCCGAACTTGGGAAAAAACTCATTTAATTTCTTATAGATAATATGGACTGATTTGCTTGATCCCATTTGGATATGACAGGGATTCAACTGGAAGTCACCACACATCGGCTAAGCAACGATCCAGGTCCAAAACGATGAAGAAAAAGAGGACATAAAAGATGAGGTAACCAAACTTCTTAAAATAGGATCTATTTAGGAGGTAAAATACCTTGAGTGGTTAGCTAACTTAGTTGTAGTTCTTAAAAAAGGACACAAACTTCGATTGTGCATAGATTATGAGGGCTTGAACAAAGCATGTCCAAAAGATTCTTTCCCTTTGCCAAACATCGATCGTATGATCGATGCCACGGCTGGCCACGAGACCCTAACTTTTGTTGATGCCTATTCCGAGTACAATCAGGTCCAAATAAATCCGGAGGATCAGGAAAGGACATTATTTATTACTAAATTTGAAACTTATTATTACAACGTAATGCCATTTGGGCTAAAAGATGCAAGAGCTACATACCAACACCTAGTTAACAAAATGTTCTAAGAACAAATAGGTAAAATAATGGGAGTTTATATTGATGATATGTTGGTTAAGTCCCTGCGCGTAGAGGACTATTTAGCTTATTTGCAGGAAACATTGAAAATCTTGAGTAAATACAACATGAAGCTTAAATCGGAGAAATGTGCCTTCATAGTCGGCTCGGGTAAGTTCCTTGGCTTCATAGTGTCAAAGTGGAGTATCGAGATTAACCTCGATAAAAAGGTGATCAAGGATATCACGATTGTGGATAGCGTGAACGTCATGCAAAGGCTAACAGGGCAAATAGCCGCTTTGGGTCTATTCATTTCGAGATCATCGAATCGGAGTCACATGTTCTTTTCCTTGCTATAAAAGAAAAAGGATTTTGCATGGACCACCGAATTCCAACAAGCCTTAGAATAATTAAAGCGATATTTGTCGAGCTCGCTTTTGCTTCACACCTCGAAGGCAGATGAAAAACTTTACCTATACTTGGCAATGTCCGATATAGCGGTAAGTGGGGTACAAGTTCGAGTACATCAAGGTACATAATTTCCTATTTATTATGTAAGCCGAACTCTAGAAGATGTTGAAACTAGATACCCCCAGTTAGAAAAATTAGCACTTGCATTAATAAGGGCATCTAGAGAGCTGAAGCCATATTTTCAGTGTCATCCTATATGTGTATTAACCACCTACCCCCTTTGATATGTTTTGCATAAGTCGGAGCTATCAAGCCGATTGGCCAAATGGGACGTCGAACATAGGATATCGAATATCAACCCCGAGCAACCATCACGTCTCTAATCCTAGTTGACTTCGTGGTCGATTTTACGCCGACCCTCATACCCGAAGTGGATAAAGAACTCATGCTAAGTTCGGGTACATCATCGGGGTTATGGACCACCCTTTTCACGGACGGTACCTCGAATGTGAAAGGATCCGGGCTTGGCATTGTCTTGAAGCCACCCACGGGTGATACCATCAGACAATCTATTAAAACTTCAAGATTGACTATTAATGAGGCCGAGTATGAGCCATGATTGCAGGTCTCGAGCTAGCTAAAAGTTTGTGAGCAGAAGTCATCGAAGCTAAGTGCGATTCTCTATTGGTGGTAAACAAAATAAACAAAAGTTTTGAAGTTCGGGAGGATAAAATGCAATGGTACTTGGATAAACTACTGGTAACTTTGCATCGCTTCAAGGAGTGGAAGCTGGATCATGTGCCTCGAGAATAAATATCGAGGTCGATGCACTTGCTAATATGGGATCCTCGGTTGAAGAAGACGACATCATCCCGGGGACTGTCGTCCAGTTATCGAGGTCTGTGGTTGAAGAGGGTCATGCCAAGATAAATTCAACAAGTTTGACGTGGGGTTGGAGGAATAAGTACATCGACTATTTGAAAAGTGGAAAATTCCCATCGGACCATAAAGAATCGAGGGCCTTGCGAACCAAAGCTGTTAGGTTTGCATTAGATAAAGATTGAAAATTGTACCGGAGAGCATTCGATGGTAGTGTAGCTTTGCTTTAGATGGTAACGTGGTTTTTGATTTAATTAATATGTTACATTTCAGTTAAAGTCCAAATATTAAGACTTTTATATAGTTCAAATAAGAAAAGATATAATAAGTAAAATTTTAATTGATTTAAAGTCAAGAAAATTAGTAAATAACTACTTTGTTTAGTGTGAAATTAATTTTTAGAGGGTAAAAGAAAAAATGAACGATACTTCAATAAATGAATTGTGCTTTTAATATAATATAGATATAAATTTTTATTAGGGGTATGTGGTGGGGGGATCAACGATAGGATGGGGTAGGAGGTGTTGGTAGATATGTGGGAGATGGGTTGGTGGGGGTTGATAGGGATGGAGAATAATAGAGTAGGAAAAATTAAAAAAGATTCTTGAAAAATATTTTTTCCAATCTTTATAGAAAAAGTATTTTTCTCTTCCGTAAAATGTTTTCCTTGGTGCAAAGCACAACCCTTAGTTCCTATCAGTTTCACCACAGAGAAATGCGTGCAAAACTATCGCTAAAAGACCTCCTTGAAAGAGACATAAAGTTTGGTAATTAATCAATTTAATACGCACATATGAAACAAAATTAAAAACAACAAAGAGTTTAGTGATTCGTTGGTTTCACTGTTCAACTAATTTTACCTACTTGTTTGCCATAAATTCCTGAAATTTTCACACTATTATTCGGGATGCAGAATCTAGAAAGGAAAAAAATAACAAAAACGAAATACACAAACAAAAGAGGAACAATCATCCGATCATAAAGCATAGGTATCGTGAACAAAATAAAGTGGTATCTTGTTAACTCCACCAAAAACAAAAAAAAAAGAAGGGGGGGGGGGGGGGGGGGTAAGAAATAAACCCGCGGTCATAGTTGAATTCAAACATCCGTTCATTATTTCTTTGAGCTTTAAAAAGTAATATTTTTCAAAATCATTACCAAAAAGGAAACTGACAACTAGTTTTGGTTTTTTGACAACTAATTTGAGGGGAATGAATAAGCTATGAAATATCCAAACACTACACTTTTATTGGGAAAAATATAATTGGCCTCTCGATGAAACAAATTGCATTGGCTAACCGAAAAGTATATTAAAATATGTATATATTTTGTATATTACACACACCTATAAAATATATATTTTGCCAACTATTATTTTTGGGAGCGGCTAAATTATATATTTCTTTTTTCTGTATGTTTTTAATATAATATGGGCTTCTAGCATGTCTGATCTTTACGCTATTTCTGCTGAAGTTACTAATGCTCTTTTGTTTTTGTTTTTGTTGTTCCTTTCCTTCACTGAGCCGAGGGTCGATTGGAAACAACTTCTCTGCCCTTTCGGGTAGGGGTAAGGCTCGTCTACATATTATCCTCCCCAGACCCCACTTTGTGGGACATTACTGGGTAATTTTTTTGTTGTTGTAAATTAATGTGTAAATTATGTATATGGCTGAAAAAAGTAACCAATAAATATGATTGTACATTTGACTGGACAAGGCTTCATATTACAAGGTTGGTAACATAGGCAAGACAAATTACAAAAAATATACAAATTTTATAAACTTCTACAGCTATCTAATGTAAATAGTTTCGGCTACCGGCTAAATCAATCTTTACCCTTCTGCACTCCATCTACAAAGAAATTCCTTATTTTGCTATTCCGCAATCATCTCTGGAAGGAGATTTTAGACATTAGCTTTTTAGTCTGACTACCTGTTGAAAAAAAAATAAAAGATGTACTTTTTTGTGGCTCCCTATTCCTATTTTTCTATCCTGTCGAAAAACAAGAAAACTAGAAAACAAAGAAATCGAAATGAAAAGGTATAAACAGAAAGTTAAGCTCTTACAATTTCTATGTGCTAATGCAAGGTGACATATATATAGTGGAATAGTCGAAGTGTGCACAGACTGACTCAAACACTATTGTTTAAATAAAAAAATGCACTTTGAACCATTTAACTTACAAACATAGTTTCCATATGTCTAATATATACATGGACTGAGGGTTTTACTCAGTTCACTGTGTTTCCCATGGCATTTGAATGAGCGAGGGCCTTTCTACCTCTTTCTCAAATTCCATGCTAAAGTGGGAAGATTATCTGAAAGTACATATAAGGGTAAAAAACACACCCAAAAAACTTAATTTTCCTATAAGCTGTGACTAAACTATGTGACAAAACGATTACCAATTCTAGCTTAGCTGCTAAGGGGTCTTTATGTTGTCTTCAGAAACTGAATTTCTTAGCTTAAGCTGTTTAAGATCATGCAAGCACTTTGTCGAGTTGTACTCGGCTGCATCCATGAGTTCTTCTGAATATGTCCTTCGCAGGCATTTCTTGTTGTAGCCGCCATCAGTTCTCAGCAGGACCATAACCTGCAATACGTAAAGGATCATTGTTACTGATCTGGACAAGTTTCCTCTTGGTTAATGCAGAGGAGGATTAGTCGCACAGAAGTACTAGCTGCTCCAACAATTTCAGCCATTTTGTTCTTCTTTAAAAGACAAATCAAAATTAGGTGGAATGAGGAAGAAAACCAAAGATAAACACTGAAAGAGGTGCTGTGATGCTGGAAAGGTAAAATAGATTTTTTTTAAAACGAACGCATATATACTTAATAGAGATGTTGGTGGAGGCAAGCAGTGTAAGGATGCCTTTCGATCAGAAACCTATGCAGGTCTCTACCAAGATCATAAAGGCGAGCAGTGTAAGGATGTCAGCAGGTTACTTATTTTCACCTAAGATGCAGACTACAGCATTTTCTTTTCTTTTAATACATAAAATCATACAGCAAAAAGCACTTGATATATTGGACTTTTCTCTTCTTAACTCTTGTTTTATGGTTAGATAATCAAATAGATTTCATAGCTTTACCCTCCTTATGGCTCTACAATTGCAAATTGTAACCTCTATTTCTTTTACCTCTAAAGACTAATTTATACTTTCAAATATCAAGAAGAAAAGAGTAGATGATTGAATGCTATCTCTTACTAGCTATAGAGTTACAAGTTATACGGATTAATCTAGTAAACTTAGCAAAAGTTAGCGAGTCCCTGGTCCCATGGAAAAAGATGGAATAATATAGTAACAGCAGGACAGGCACCTCTGTAATACAAAAGTAACTTGAACTGCAAAATTACAGGAAATCAGGGTGATAGAAAATGTAGTAACTACTTGCCTGATTCATTCGAGGCCGCATAAGTGGGTTCTGCTCTACACATAAGCCAGCCGTTAGAATCACATGCTGCATCTCTTTTGTATTGTACTTATCACCAAGAACAGGATCAATTAGTCCTTTCACGTCGTGCTTATCGAGCAGAGGCTTTGCCTACAGTTGAATACGTGTATGCTCGTATTGTAAGGATGTATTCCTGAACTAGATAATAAAGAATATGATTGAAGACTTGATACAAGAAAGTACCCAAAGCACAAGGCTCTGCTGTGAATCATCTAATGCTCGTCTTCCAGTTATTATCTCCAATAGCAGCACACCAAAAGAAAATACATCGGTTTTCTCATCCACAATGCCATGCATAAAATACTCCGGAGCAAAATAACTGAAAATATCAGAAGAATGCATTAGATCTCCTTGCAAAATAGATGAAGATATAGAGACATTTTCAAAGCTTTCAATTCAGATTTCAGTGACCGACAGACCCAAATGTGCCTTCAAACTTGCCCACATTATGATGTGTCCACTCTTTGGGAAGCCACTTTGCAAGGCCAAAGTCACAAATCTGCATCCACAATTTGCTGATCATACTTAGTGCATGTCCACATGCTTACAATAGGCAATAATCAAGTGTAAATTGCAGCAAACAACCAACACTCGAGTCATAGTGTCTATTACATTGCATGGAACTCAAAGAATACTTTAACTGACTAAAATGAGAAGTATAACCTCTTCGCCAGTAATTTCTCTTTGTCATGAATATTGGACCATTCAAACTTAACCTACCAGTGCAATTTGCAGTTATTAGACTGGTAAAATACAGAAGATGGAAGTGTGACTTCTATTTCTAATACTGGGACAAATGAAATTTATATCTCTCAGATTTTTTCCAGCATTTGTTATGAAATATAAAGATCGTCCATGTGTTGCATATTCTCATGCAAATTCCTTCATGCATCATTACATTAGGTAGTGTAAGTATGATATGCTTTTGATACATCTTCGTCATGTTATGTAGTCATATACACATTTTCCAGGAATAGGATGCCATACAGTAATACAACTTTGATCAGATACCTCCGAACACGAAATGATATGATACATATATGAATATTATATCCTAACAATAATGAAGATCTGTGTTCTTAGAAAAGTGGATAAACACTAGATTCACAAAGGATGTCGCAAACCACTAACAAACACTATAAAAAATTCCACGCTTAGAAATGCCAAGCCAGAAAATGGGACTGTATCATGGAGGACAACTTAACCAAACTAAAGAAGATGGTTTCGGACGATTTATTAACTTACACCTGTAAAATAATTAATAAACTTCTATAATCATCATTCATTCAAGAAACAAAGGATTCATGCATTAAAATGATTATGTCAAGGAAAAGTACCTCTGCACCTACAATAGATGGTAAGCTACTACATTATAAAGAAGATCTCAGTAATATGATGACACGAAATTTTTTTCAAATTTTCATCAGCGAAGCATTTCCATACATGAATATCCTCTTAGCTGTTGAGCATAAAAGAAAGGCTCATGTCTTTCAATTTCTTGTCTTTGTAAAAAAAAAAAAGAATGGAGAATGTGGCATTCTCTTTTTTTTTCCACCGCAAAAGCAGGTTCTGATCATCAGTACATGTCTATGATCGCACTCTTATAGTCCAAAGAGTAACATTTAATTACCAGGACAACCTGGGGCTTTACCTCATAGAAAACAAACGTATGTTTAACTTTACTATTATCTTGGAGCCAAAACATCATATGATATACCACATGAAATGTTAAACAACCAGTGACGTGACTTCCTTCCATTGTCTAGCAAATGAGAAAGGAAATTCGACAATCATCCATACCACTCACTAATCATCTTCTCATGTATATAATTGAAATTCTATTTAGTTTTGAACTGCTTTCTGGTGGAGGTACATCTCAAGTACTTCACATTACATGATAAGTGCATTACCTTATTTTAACTACACAAATGAAAAATCCTCTCAATTAGGACAAATTGCCTTAAAATAGATATAAATAATTCAAATCACAAACAATGAATAAACTGAATTTCAAAGATCTCTCACATGTGTGCATCTGCAGAAGTAGGTTCCTGATGGAATAAAAGGATATTTTCATGTCTATTATTAGGCAAATGAATGACCTTAACAGACGAACACTCTTACACTCAGCAGGCACTGGTTTACAGAATAACAATCCTCATCAAACTTTGTTTTTAACTTTTTTTTTCTCGGAAATATTTATAGATAGGCTACCTATTATACACAGACACACACATCAATTTCTAGAGGCAATCATTGTGTCAAGGAGTTCCAAGTGTGACTGCTGAACTCAGTGAATGGTGACAACCAAAATTTTCATAAACACTGAATCTCATCACGTAAACAGCAGTTCGGAGGAAGCACCCGGGTCTTAAGGGATGCGCGTCAACACCCATAGGTCCTGTCCATGGCACTATACAGAATGAGGCTGGTAAACCGATATAGTAGTTGTTGAAACGACAGTTACGAACTATATCTGGCGATCAAGAAGAGAAAATTTGAAGTTTAGTAATTAAAAGTTTAGAACTAGTCCTTAAATTTGAGTTATAAGCTTACAACTGTATTTTTGCATTGAAAGAAATTTAAACTGACTTTTGGACTTGGTTGAAATGATTTTACTTCCTATATTTTGCTTGATTGCAGTTTTCTACAATTCATTTGCTCATACAATTATTTATTATCTTTATAGATATTTTTTCTTACAGTACATAAATACCTTTTTTTTCCTCTTCATACTGGCCTTACTTCAGTAAAGCTTGTGTTACAATTGCGCATTATACTTACAGCCCCGGAAGACCTTTGGGCGTGTATCTACACGTCTAACTTTTGACATCACTGCAAAATCGGCAGCATTTCGCTTTAGCTTGTAAATAAGCCTTAACAACAAAACAACCAAATTGGGCAGCACTAATTTCCAAACTATGTTCTAAAACCTTATCAGAACAGTCATCTACTCTATGCTTTAATTACTAACAAAATCTCTTTTATTAAAGCTAGTCTTTCATTCAAAATGATGCTTTTGAAGCATGTGTTTTGAACGTTATACACAATGTATCTGAGACGAATGTGTACCCATCCCCTTTTTTAACTCTTGCCATCTTTGTCCTATATTTCCATTTTTCCACTAATACATTACCTCTCTTTTATAAAAAACATGTCTTTCATGCTTTTGAAACACGTGTTTTGAACCGATATATCTTACATGAATTTGTATCCATCCATTTAATTACTCTTGCCAGGGTGTACCTACCTTAGTCCGATAGCGCTTGGTCGAAAAGTTTTACTAAATGCAAAAACATAGAATAGTTAAATAAAAAGAAATTGACACCGCTTGACAATTACTGCGGCGTAGCGCAGTGGTTGAGCGCGTCAAATCCTTGATACAGGTAGAGAGACCGAGCTGCGATGCCCTCTTAATTTCTGTAACTTTGAATTTATCATTTTGAAAAGATATGAGTCAGAAGGAATCAGTGCCGCTTGGTCAAAAAGTTTTTACTAAATGCAAAAAAATAGTAGACAATTAAATAAAAAGAAATTGACACCGCTTGACAATTTGTGCGGCTTAGCGCACTGGTTGAGCGCGTCAAATCCTTAATGCAGGTAGCGAGATCGAGCCGCGTCTTAATTTCTGGAACTTTAAATTTATCATTTAGAAAAGATACGAATCAGAAGGAATCAAACTCTTGACCTCTTTTAGAAAAGGTATCAACTAAACCTTTAAGCCTAAAATCGCAAAGGTATCATATGCTCACAAAAAATGTCTAACATAAGTGCATCATAGGTTATTATGAATACATTCTAAAAAAAGAAGAATTTGTTGAGGTGAGTTGTAGTAACATATTTTGAATTATGTTTTATTAATATAATTTGAATTATGTTTTTCAATTATTTGTTCATATATTCTATTAAAAGAATCTCTTTTATGAAAACTATTTTTCATTCAAAAGGATGCTTTTGAAGCACGTGATTTGAACGTTATACACGATGTGTTTCACATTGGAAACAACCTCTCTGCCCTTTCGGGTAGGGGTAAGGCTCGTCTACATATTACCCTCCCCAGACCCCACTTTGTGGGACTATACTTGGTAGTTTACACGATGTGTTTCACATAAATTTGTGCCAATATATTTTTAGTTCATGCTATCTTTGTACTTTTCTATTTCCCTTTCCCACGAATACACTACCTCTCTTTGTCGTGTCTCATGTGTTTTGAATGTTAATCCATTTTTTACTCTTGCTATCTTTGTATTTATCCATTTCCATGTTCCCACTCATACACTACCTCACTATCCGTCCTGCTAATCTCCACCAAAGGAATCTCTTTTATAGAAGTGTGTCTTTTATTCAAATTTATTCAAAAAAATGCTTTTTGAAATATGTGTTTTGAACGTTATACATGTGAAATATCACATGAGTTTGTCTTTTAGAGTAATAATTATATTCATAAACGACATAAAGGTAATGTTGGAATATTATCTACACTTTGAACGTTATACATGTGAGATATCACATGAATTTGTTTTTTTTTCCTTAACCGGTAATAATTATATTCATAAAGGATAGATTACACATATGAGATATCACATAAATTTGTTTCTTTCTTAAACGGTAATAATTACAGTCATAAAAAATTGATTATACAGGTGAGATATCATTTGAACGTTATACATGTGAGGTATCACATGAACGTTATACACGTGAGGTATCATTTGAACGTTATACATGTGACTCACAAAAATCCAAAAGTATAGCCCTCTTCTAAACTTAGAGGGACTCTATAAATTCAAGTAATGTTTCAACCTCATTTGCATATTCCACACGAGAAGTGACATAACAAGATACAATCTTGATCCTCTTGACTAACTTTTGCTTGTTTTCAAAAGATCTTGAGTTCTTTTCTTAATTTCTTCCAACTCTTGCCTATACCAGCAACCCAAAAATTCCATGTATTCCCAGGCACGGGGCATTTGATTCTGGCAAAGTTAAAGTAACTGCCATAGCAGCCATAGAAATAGCATCTACGGCATAAGGGTAACCCTCTTTTCTGAAGGTTATCAGTAGTGAGACAAACCTCCTTTGCCACAATCCAAGAGAAGCACATCACCTTATGAGGAGCTCTTGATGTCTAGACTTGTTTCAAGTCCATGGTTTGGCATGTTGTACTTCCTTGGTCAAAATCTTTGACTGAAAACGCACCTTTGTGAATCCTTTCCCTTTCAGAGATCTACAGTAGGTGAGCAACCTTGAAACCTTTTCAATAACTAATAAAAACTCACATATTCTCTAGTAGTCCCTATCATATTTCTTTTCAAGTTAAGTATCCAGTTCCATTATCTATAGTCTCTTTTATGAAAGCTTGTCCTTTCTTCAAGAAGATAGTTTTGAAATGGGTGTTTTGAATGTTACACACGATGTATCTCAGATAACGTGTACCCATCCATTTTTAATATTTTCTTTGTTCTTATCTATTAACCATTTCCCACTGGCACATTACCTCTTTCTGTTGCCTCTCCTGCTAGTCTCCATTAGAAAACATGCTTCAAGCAGTACATAGGATGTATCGCACAAAGATATCCAATTTGTATCAATCCATGTTTTAACTCTTACTATCTTTGTTCTTCACTATTCTCTTTTCTCACGAACAATACCTCTCTCTGTCGCACCTCCTGCTAGTCTCCATTAAAGGAATCTCTTTTGTGAAAGCTCCTCTTTTCTTCAAAAGGATGCTGTTGAAACATGTGATTTGAACGTTATACACGATATATCTCACATGATATATGCGCATCCAATTCTTACTCTTACTACTTTGTTCTTTTCTATTGCCCTTTTCCAACTGGTACATTACCTCCTCTCGGTCGCATCTCCTGCTAGTCTCCATGAGAAACATATTTTCAGCAGTTCATAGGATATATCACGCATAAAAACCTCCTCATCCATTTTCTACCTCATTCTCTCTTTGCTCCTCTTCATATTCTGTTCCTCACTACTACACCACTTATTGTGACAATAAACAGGCTTGTCACTAAGTTTCACTTATTGCCATCTTTGCACCTCTCTATATCCCTTTCCCCATCCTGATACTAGCTTTTTCAGAAGTTATCATCAATGCCCACCACCAATAAATCATTAACCAAATCCACCACAAACCAACAATCACATCCAACCCTTTGTGAGCCAAGGTATCCTAACCGACAAAGTTAAGAAATTTACTGTGTAGCACTTAATTGTCAGTCTTAAATTAAGTGCTTTTGACCATACACAAGTAGAGAATATATTCTTCCAAGAGGAGTTATTGGAGCATGCATAAGAAGCTGAGTAATGACTCTAATTCACCTAAAGCTAACCCTCTGATTCTCAAATCTGCTTGTCGAATTCACTATTCCCTATCCCTGGCATAAGTTCTTCAAAATGTTGAAGTGGTTCCATCAAGAGACTAGCTTCCTTCCCACTTTTAGCTGTTCCCAGGATATCAAGAAAGGAAAGCAGAAGTGTGAGGACAAATGTACCAATAGGTTTCTATCCATTCAAATAATCGTGGAAGAACTTCACCTAACTGACCAGAAGAATGCTACCAGTAATTTTAGCGAAGGTACGTAAATCTATTTTAACATCTCTCTTCACAGCATTCAGGCTAATATAAAAAACGTATATATGCAGAGCAACTATGGAAACTACTTACACAGATGATCTCAGCATTTATGTTGGATATAATCTTTTCTTCCCTTAATTGTCAATCTTAAATGCAAGTATAGTACCTGAGGCACAAAATCCTCTGTAAGTAGAATATTATCAGCTTTAATATCTCTGTGTATAATCCGCCTTTTGCAATTCTCGTGAAGGTAAAGTAGGCCATTTGCTATACCAAATATTATTTTGTACCTAGCAGCCCAATCTAGTTTATCCCTTGAGCCTGAAAAGACAAAAACAGGCAAGTACCTTGTGTTAAAGCAGAAAAGGGAAGTTCATCCACTACAAGAAGAGAAATTTAGTCATGTAATGAGAAAATTTGAGACAGACCGCGAAGAAATGAACCTAAGCTCCCTTGAGAAGATAACTCAAGAACAAGGTATGTCCCTCCTTCCACTCCATAACCAACCATCCTTGCGGTATTACGATGGTCTACATGTGCTATAGTACCAATCTCACATAGGAAGCTTGTTTCCTGCTCCTCTGCTGTACCTTTATTGAGGCGCTTAACCGCGACAAGCTGACCATCAGGCAAACAACCCTTATAAACTTCAGCATACCCTCCTTTGCCAATCAAGTTTTCTGTCAAACAAGGAGATCAACTCTAGGATACACATTTATGCTCAAGAAAGAGTATTAAATATAATCATATAGAAATGTATTGGCCTGAATGCAAAAAAAGAGAGAGATGTTAAACCAGATTACAAACCTTCGCTGAAATTATTGGTAGCATTTTTCAGGTCAGATAGGCTGAAGTTCTTCCAGGAGGATTTGAAGTGACAGAAACCTGTTGCTACATTCTCCCTCACACTTCTGCTTTTCCTTCTCGATATCCTCGGAACGGCTAGAGGTGGAAAGGTAGGTAGTCTCTTGATGGAGCTTCTCTTCCACATTTTGAAGAACTTGTGCCATCGAGAGGGCATCCGTGGATTTGACAAGCAGAAGTGAGACCCTGAGGGTTTAGCTTTAGGAGAATCGGAGCCATTCTCCTGGTTTCTGATGCACGCTTCAATAATTCCTCTAGGAGAAGAATCATTATGCTTCTCATTTTCCATCTCAAACAATGTGAAGTCTACAACAAGTATTTTCCAGAAGATAATCCATCAGAATCAGAAGAAAAAGGAACAAGTCATACACAACTTCTTTGGAATAGAGCTTATGTCACCTTGAACGGAAACTGAGGAAAAGAGTTCTTCTGTGCAGAAACTACTGCTTTGTTTTCCGAGGTATGTACTGCATCCATAATGATTCTCTTAGCAGTTTTAAATTATCCAAATCATATCAAATCACAAAGTAACAGAATAAGATTTTGAAATCTTTCCTCGTATGATTTCCTTGGTCTTGCATCAAGGAAAATATAACTAATCCCAAAACCAAGAATTCAGATGGATTGCAGGTGGTTAATGCTTGAGGCAACAAGTTTGGATTTAAAGCATATACTAACAGAAGGCAACAAGCGACCGGATGACTAGCTGACTAGCAAAGCATGGAAGTAATTTGGAAGTTTTTGAAAGCTTAATGTTCTATGATGTACCCTTTTTCTTGCTTTATCATCTAATTATCAAAATGATTGACTAGGTATTATGTGTCCTAGACAAATCAAGTTATGTACTGTAGTAAACTTTAGCAGTAATAATGTTAGTTTCTTGTTCACCCAAAAAAAAAACCTTCAAAAATTATCACATAAACAAACACAAGGAAATTAAAATTTGTACTCCAATAAGCAATGCTGAATAGATTAATGAAACTTACTGATTATAAGCACCACACAAGATGTACTTTAATTTACAACCATGCCTTGTGAAAAAATCCTATCCAGTCAGCTTATACTCCAAAAACTACAAAAACCAAAAACAACTCCCCCCCCCCAATACCTGGAAAAGAACCCCCACCCACCCACCCCATCCCACCCCACCCTCCCAAAAAAAATACACATTACAGGCGAAGAACAAAAGGGCCCTAAGGAAAGAAAGACAAAGAGTATAGATTAGTTTTTTGTAGACGAATGGGATGTAGGAGGTACCCGATAAGATAGTCGAATTGCATGCAAGTTGTGCGAGCAACACCTTTATCCAAAAAAGGCTATAAAACACAAAAGCAAAGACAATTGCTCTACACAAACGCGAAAACTTACAGCTTTCTCCTTCTCTGCATCATAAACAAGAAAAAGAAAAAAGAAAAAGACTATGATCAAATCATAAAACAGGGAGAAACACAAAGATTTATTGTATGCAGCCTTAGCAAGGAAGTGTTTACACAGGTTGAACCGGTCCAAAGCTTACCTTCAAAACAGGAAAAATCCAGATGAAAAATAAAAAAGAACAAAAGAAACAAGGAACTCACAAATTATTTTAAGAGTCTATCATCAGCAGAAATGAAACAGAGAGTCCAGGGAAGATTATAAGAAAAGCAATTGAATAGAGGACAAAATCCAACGTAAGAATACCAATGTGGACCGAAACTGCATTACTAGAGCCATGTTTAAAGTCAAAAGAGAAAACAACCTCAACAAATGTGTGTTTGTTACTTAGTAATTAATTATCATCCATGTTTGTCCAAAAATTCAAGAAAGATTCTATTAAATACCCCTTTATCCCAAACCATAAATTCTACTACCTTATCATTCTTGAAAATTTTCACAACACCATTACCCACCCCCCTCCCCACCACCCTACGAGAGGGTGGAGGGTGATCTTTCTTAGTAAAGATTTGTGACAAGTGGAGGGAGTTTGAGGAACAAATTAAATTGCTAATATTAAGGTCCCTAATATTAATCGCAGCCTTAATTTTGAGACAGAGACACTGTTGAAAGGAGAGTGACTTTTGCCTATTTAGAGAAAGTGCCGGGGCCAGGGGGAGGGAACGTTTGTTTTGGAATGGGGATTTAAATATCTGGAAATAGCGATTAATTTGTTAAAATAAAATAAAAACCTTTTCTTTTTGCAAACAAAAAAAAGGAAGTTAATATTGGGATTTTTTTCTCAAGAAACGTCATTTTGTTAAGAATAGAATTCTAATTAGAGTGAATGTTTATCTTATAGAATAGTTTAACTTTAAGGCTAAGTCATTTCTGCTATAAATAGAGGGGTCTTACCCCATTGTAAACCATCCCAAAGTATCAATAAGAATACTCATCTCCCTACTCTCTCTGCAATATTGTTCTTGTTCTTGTATTATTTTCATAACACGTTATCAGCACGAAGCTCTACTATCTCAAGAATCTCATTGAGAAAATTAAGGTGGAGGATCACATGGTTTGTTCGTTTAGATATATGTATTTTTCTTTTGCCCATGATGTTTGATCATCCTTACTCTTTGATTTAAGGAAGTAAAATAATAATTTTCTACGAACAAAAAGAAATGCTTATATTAACATAGTTTGCTGATTGCTACAAATATTTCTAAATTGCTATCGTTTTATTTGTTATATGTACTTTACATGATAGTGTTTTCCAAGTGTGAAATTTATTGCCAGTAAGTAACAAATCTTACTGCTTACAAAGTTATATGTTTTTTTTTTCATGCACTATCAGTTATTTGTACTGTAAATAAGTTGCTTATTAAATAAAACAAATAACTATTATCAAGCACTATGCAATTTGTGTAACAACTGCCAACGTACTCAAATTTATTATAATGAGATATAGGCATAGTCTTTAAATTCATTAGCTATTGATGTGCGTGCGTTTGATCAAACTCTCAGAATATTTTGGAGCCTTATTTTAGTTGTAACAGTATACACGAACAATAGTATAACTACTATGACTAATGATATGCCTACTGTCAGCATATGTATATTTATATTGCTAGTGAATTAAATTGCGTCTTTTTATTGTTATATGCCACGTGAGTTTGCTTTTGTGATACTTGCTGATGCTTGTATTTATGCAATTCAGTTACAATATTGCATATGCTGCATTTTTGTATTCCCTCCTAATTTTGTTTTAATTATGTCTGACATTATGAAAAGAAAGTTTGTTGCCCTTGAAATTTCGGGCAAGAACTACATGACATGGGTGTTGGATGGTGAAATCCATTTGGATGCAATGGGTCCTGAAGACGCCATTAAAGACAGAAATAATGCATCCACCAAGACTGTGCTAAGGCCTTGATTTTTACCTTGATGAAGGTTTGAAAATTGAATATTTCACAGTCAAAGATCCACTTATCTTGTGGAATAGCTTAAAGGAGAGATATGACAACTTAAAGTTGGTCACTATGAGAATCCAAAAGCAAATTGTTCAGAAACTATATGTTATCGTTGCGGTGGAAAAGGGCACTGGGCGAAAATTTGCCGTGTACCAAGACATTTGGTTGAGCTTTATCAAGCATCTCTAAAGAGTAAATGCCCTGAAACCAATCTTGTCTCTGACAATAATTTTGACATCACCCACTTGGATGTGGCAGAATTCTTTTAGCACCCTAAGGGGAAAATAGATCACTTGATCGGTGATGGAATCGTATGTAAATCCATTTATAATAGTATTCTAATATCAGTCTGGTACTTATTTTATTATTTTCATTAATTGGTCATGTATGTTGTATTATGACTATATGGATCTCCTGTACAAATATGCTATCGTAATGCTTCGTTAATGTTTATTAACATGCTTTATCATTTAGCGTCATTGTGTGATGCTGTTGTATTTTACGTGTGAATATAATTGAAACATTATTATAAAATTAACAAACATTACTTTATACACGTAGTGCACTGTAGCATTTAATGTGTTATTTATCAACTTGCATGATGTACTATTCACATATAACACTTGTCTTTGCTAATAATTATGTGTTATTTCCGTGTTGAAATTTCCTTTGTACATGTTTCATGTTTTGTTCCTCCTGCAAAACATCATTATGATTATGTTACTGTTTGTGACACAAATGCTTAATAATTAACTGTGTTCTGTTTCTGTGATAAATCTACTCTTACTTTGTGTCTTTGCCTGTTTCTACAATATCTCACAAAGCAAACTTGGATCAACGTCCAATTGTAAAAATATTTGTTTAATTGATTCATGTACCACACATACGATATTCAAATAGAAGAAATATGTCTCTCATTTAAGTATGTGTAAGGCAGATGTTACTACAATTTCTGGTAGTAGTAAATTGATTGAAGGCTCCGGAAGAGCAACTATAACTCTGCCTAAAGGAACAATATTTATCATAGAGAATGCAATGTTCTCCTCCAAGTCCAAGAGAAACTTGTTGAGTTTTAAAGATATCAGTCAAAATGGATATCATATTGAGACAATAGATGAGAATAATCTTGAATACCTCATTTACTCATGAAAACGAGGCTGCCCACTTCGGTTTGGGTCACGCCATTTTGCATGCAGCAATGCTAGTTCGTCTCAGACCGACGAATTATCACAAATATTCCCCGTTGCAATTAGTTTTGGGTCATGAACCTAATATATCCCATTTAAGAATTTTTGGATGCACAGTATATGTGCCTGTAGCACCGCCATATCGCACCAAAATGAGTCTGCAAAGAAGGTTAGGAATATATGTTGGGTTTTGAATCGCCCTCCATTATTCGCTACCTCGAAACATTGACAAGGGATTTGTTCACTGCACGATTTGCAGACTGTCAATTCGAGGAGACACTTTTCCCAAAATTAGGGGGAGAAGTTGGTGGTGAAACCAAACGGGAAATTTTGTGGAAAAATCCATCATTATCTCATCTTGATCTGCGTGCCTCTATTTATGAAAAAGAGGTGCAAAAGATTATTCATTTGCAAAGAATAGCAAATCAAATGCCAGACGCATTTACAGATTTGAAAAGGATAATAAAATTACATATCCCCGCAGAGAATGTGATAGCAGTATGTGATAAGTCTGAAAGAAGACAAAATTATTACCGTGAAGGTATCAATGAATATGGACGTGGCAATAGACGGAATTATAATCGTCATCATTGTGATAATGAGAATAATAAAGATTCTCAAAATAATCTTTCACTTTATGAAAGTAATATTTGACATGAGATTTTATATAGCACATACAGATGATTATGATTCATTCATGGTGTGAATGTGACAACATATGATTTATGAATACATATTCATTCTTGGAAGAATATGAACGTGCTAGTGGTAGTGAATATACCACATCACCTCTAGAAGGAGGTTTGAGATGATATATGAAAATAATGTCATTATTATGGCATGAATGATCATTGGTCACGTACCTATTGTACGCCAAAATATTTTGGAAATATGATTATTAAAGGACAACGATAATACAAGAAACATATCTTGCATATAATTTTGACCATGACCATAATGGTATAACTTTTTCTTTAAAAGAGATATTCACCACATGGATGTTGATGAATTTGGGGTAGTACAAAATTAATTGAGAGCTCTAGAAGAGCCAATTATTACTATGTTGGAGAAACACAATTGATTACCAATAAGGTATTGTGTTGTAGTAAGTCTCAAAGAAACTTATTCAGTTTCCAAAGTATATGTGAAAGCGGTTGATTATATTGAGACAATAAATAAAGGAAAGATTTGATATCTTCTATTACTACAACTTGTAGCGGGATAATCTGTATATGAAAAGCTACCCGCTTTATTCTCCAGTTTGTGCTACACAAATAAACGAATACCACAATAAAGTGGATGTTTATTGATATAAAAACCCATATCATAATAAACTTGGGGTTTATTGAGAATTGCACATGTCATGGTGTAAACATGAACTTATCAATATTGATAATTTATTCAATTGGCATTCGGGTTGGCCATATCAATTTAAGTATGATGTGAACAATAATAGAGAATTCACATGGGTAAATATTAAAGAACTAGAAAGTTCTTTACGAATTCTTTTATATTACTTGTTCTCATTAATTGATTGACCAACTAAAGTTGGGGTTGAATCCCATAAATTCTGGAAATATCAAAGGTGAATATGAGCTCATTCACCTGCCATGTATATCACATATGATGCATCTATGATATGGTTATATGTGCGATTATTATTAACCTGCAACCTGGCCGGTGCTTGCGAGGTAAATTGCTCAGTAATCTAATTTCGAGCATAATTTCCAGATTTTCTATTCAAGATAGTTCATCTTGATAAGTTGGTTTACATCATAGTTGGTTTAGCAAAATAATTTATTGAGTGCCTCCACTTAATAGCTAAATTATTGCTTATGAGAATAAAGTTAACTATATAAATTTGATATACGTTATACACGAGAGTATATTATATTCTCCCCTCACAAGTGGTTCAGGGTCAGGAACCAAATAATTTCATCTTATTATTATTGATGTGCAGTGTATATTAACATGATAATGCACAAAGATGATTTTCCAGAGTTGAGGAAACAAGTTAGTTTTTCTAACATGAGGGGGAGACATGATAAACACTTGAGAAAAAGTTACATGGAACGAATTATCATTTTGTATATATAGATCCTCGAATATCATAATATGAACCTGAAGTTCATAAAAAGATAATTCAATTGCAACATATTGCAAAGCATGCCATACCCATTGCTGACCCAAAGAAAGTAACTATATTCTCATTGCAAATGCTAGTATTAAGTCCTAGAAGGACTAAGTCTTTGATACGCTTGAAGCGTATAGACAAATCGGTTTCAAAAAGAACTTCTTAATAAAGAAGATGAGCAAATGATCAAAGTGATCATAATAAGGAGGCAAGTGATCTAGAAGATCACATGACATAACACTTCATAAAATCTCATGAGAGATTCAGGTACCTGAATATATGAATGAAGAGATCTCCATGTTATGTCTTTATGAAAATTTACTGGAACCGATATAAAATGTTCGTCGACGACATCTATGATAGCGCTAAATATCGATGAGGATTTTAAGTTTGTCGAACACAAACAAAATATTGGCCAAATGGAAGAGATACAATTCAAGTAGAATTGATTCCATATGAAAGACATGTAGTTTTGGACATGTAGTTCGAATACTTGAAAGTATAAAGTCAATGGTATGTGCAATCAGTTTTCGATATCTTATATTTCTAGCATGCCATAAAACTTGATATGCATCTAAAGTCTATTATATGGCTCATATGACTTAACTTGAAAGATTTAAGTTGCTTGAAGTATATACAATTCTTGGTCCTGAAGTACCACATCCTAAGTGCAATTTGTGTACATATGTATCTTGCTATAACTATAAATATGATGGCATCGAGAATACCTCTATGGAGATATTGAAGAGTCATTCCACGACATTATATGAAGATGTTCATATCTATCAAGAATGATAATTTCAAGGTGCGGAATATTCATTCAAGTCAATATGGTTGATTTATTTATCAAATCTATACCAACGATCTCTTAAAGATGGTGCACAAAATTGGAATGCGAAGGCTCAAAGATGTGAATTGATGCTCTCTTCAGGGGGAGTTAATGCGCGTTGCACTCTTTTTCCCTTGCAAGGTTTTGTCCCACTGGATTTTCCTTGCAAGGTTTTTAACGAGGCAACCAATAGGCGCATTTCTAAACATGTGTACTCTTTTTCCTTTTCTATAATTTTTCCCATTGGGTTTTATTTTAGTTAAGGTTTTAACGAGGCACATTATTTATTGAGTAGACATTCAAGGGGGAGTGTTAAGAATAGAATTCTAATTAGAGTGAATGTCTATCTTATAGAAGAGTTTTACTTTGAGGCTAAGTCATTTCTCTTGCTATAAATAGAGGAGTCTTACCCCATTGTAAACCATCCCAAAGTATCAATAAGAATACTCTCTCCCTACTCTCTCTGCAATATTGTTCTTGTTCTTGTATTATTTCATAACACATTTTAAATACTCTAGTCCTATTCTTTTTCCCCCAGCAGTCCTTTTTTTTTTTTTCCTTTTAGTGATGTTTAGTTCGACTTATAGTAATAATACATTTTAAGGTGATTTGCTTAATGAATGAGTTTTAAAGAAAATCCCTTAGAAATAATTTACTTACCAAAATTTTTATTATCTTCGAAACTATTGGGGGAAAGAGCTTCAATTCTGTCAAGGAAATTATGTACTCATTATTCTAAAAATAATTTTTTACTTTTACTTGTCCATTTTCTTTTCCTATTTTGCCTTTAACATTAATTATTTATTTCAAATCATTTTCCAAATTTATTAAGACTATATACTAATTAATATAGTTATCATGGTAAATTATACACTTTACTTATTACTATTTTTTAAGAACGTGTAAATTAATAGCAGATAAGTAAAAATGTACGGAGGGACTATTAAAAAATTATCAATTGTAAAAGGATGTATGCGTGGAGAAAACTTACGAGAACACATTCATCTATGTACATTAAAAAAAAGGTCTTGTTTGTATATATATGGTAGATTAAAAAATGAGTTATAAAATGAGACTACCTTTCCTCTTTATTTTTGTAAATTGTTTCTCAGTAAAAAGAATTTGTTTTCAAATTAAGTAGTTATAAAAAAGAATTGGCGGAGAAGTGTTGCAATTGATGATTAATGTGAGTAGACTGGTAATAATGTTAAAAAGACAAAATCATTGATGATGAATTGTATAATTTCTCATTCAGAAAATTTCATTTAAGAAGATTTTCCTTTTTAGTTGAGATGATTAATTGCATAGTTTTTCATACAGAAACTTTCATTTAAGGAGATTTCCCTTTTTAGTGGAATGCAATTGAAAATCTCAATCTAGAGTTGTGTACAAAATCCAGAAAGTTTTTTTTTCCACCACAAGCAAAGTAGTGGGTGGAGATTTACAAAGTGCATTTTAATTGTCTTAAACGTATAATCCAATTGTTATTTCCTCCGTTTAAATGATTTGTCGTAATTTTTAAGAATAGATATCTAATTTTTTTATTTTAAAAGTTCAAAATAATTTTTTCTCCATTTTATTCTTAATAGTAATTGTTCTTGGAGATGGAAATATTATATAAATAGACTAAATATTCGATGAAGAGATATTATATCTTAAGATATAAATAATTGTAAAATAGTCCAAACACCCTTCTAATTAATATTTTCTTAAGGGACGAGTAAAAGTAAAATACGATAAATAATTTAAGAGGACGAGAGTAAATATTAGATTACGAGTTCTTTATTTGAATTTAATCGTGATAATTAGCAAATTAAATGCTTTTTATCTGGTACTTCCTCCGGTCCAAAATAAGTGATTTTTTAATATTTTTACATAAATTAAGAAATTCACCTTTTAACTTTAATTAGCAATAAAATTGACCATATTAACCTTTACTATCTCACATAAGCACTCGTAATATATTCCAACATTATTTACTTCAAGGATAATATAGAAAAAAGTAATTAATTCGTTCTTGAAATCTAGAAAAATTATTTATTTTGGACCACAAAAAAAAAGACATTTTCTTATTTTGGATCGGAGATTAATTGTAGGATCAGATAGATAGAAAACTTTTCATTATATAAGTCACCAGATTACATTTCCTGGCTGTAAGTATTTTTATGTGGCAAAATATTCTCTTCGCTTCTGAAGTGACAAAGACATTTTGGGATAATTTCGTAACACAATTCGTCTAAGTTTAATTCAATGTGCACATTGCTTTTTATTTTTCAAGTTACTTTTACCTTAATGCTTATTTAGTTAGTGCAACATTAGTCATAGTCGAAATTCATCGAGGGACAAAACAAATATAGAAATAGATGGAAAGGTATTGATAGGGGTGTACTGTGGCCGGGCCTGAATCGGGACCGGACCGAGCCCGCAGTTCTGGCGGACCTCACGGGCCTGGTGGGCTATTTCTGGCGGTCCCATACTTGCCGGTCCTATAGACCCGCGACAGGCCGGTCCAAAACTGAAGAACCGTGAGCCCGGGACTACCAGACGGTCCTGAGCCGGTCTTGGCGGTCCCAACGGTTCTTTTTTTAAAAAAAAAAATTTTAAAAAAATCAGTAACGGCTCTTTTGTAAAAATAGCCGTTTGGAACTTTGTAAAATAGCCATTTGGCCCCAAAACTTTAATTTAACCCCAAACTTTATATAATTACAATTTTTTCCATATCTCAACTATAAATACCCCCTCATTCTTTCATTTTTATTCACCAATTCATCAATATCTCTCAATCTCTCTTTCAATCTTTCTACTACAATTGCTTACTTTATTATTGAAAATTTGTGAAATTTTGTGAAGTTGTTGAATTGAAGTTTTCAAGTGGTCAACGATTTTCAATTTTCAAGAAGTTGTTCGGCAATCCGGTAAACTCGTTTCAACTCTTATGTTTTAATAATATATTTTTGTGTGTTTTAGTTTGCATAATTATAATTAGTATGGCATTTTCTTTGAAATAAATATTCGGTAAAGGAAAAGGTAAAACCGGTTAAAGTAGTGGCCATAATACTACCCTTCCCCCGGCTCCCCGACCTACAAAAGATAAGCAAGTTGAAAGTAGTCGCCAACCTAGACGTCCTACTCCGCCTCCCGTAATGCTTGATAGCGATCACCCTTGTTTTCAATTTACCAATAGTGAATTTCTACATGATGTTGCAGTAGGTGATAGATTAGATGATGAAATTACGAATGCTCTTTATCCTAATGAACTTATCTTAGAGGAAAATGAGGATGATGATGATGAAACCCAAGCACCAGATTTAGATGATACACCTACTAGTCCTGTTCATAACTCAAGTAATGCACCGGCACACCCACCTGTAAAAACTCCAACTTTTAGTAGACAACCTGCTAAACGTACAGAAACATCATTAGTTTGGAATTTTTTTAGTCAAGTAAGAGAACTAAATAAGGCTAAGTGTAAAACTTGTGGGAAATTACTGGTTTATAAATTTACTGGAGACCGTAGCGGCACTGGTAGTTTGGCTAGGCACATAAAAACACACCCTACAGATAGGGCTAGATTTTTTTAAATGCAAGCGCAGCAAGAGGGGACAAGTATAGATTCTGCGATTAACCCTAGTACATGTTCAAATTTAGTTCAACCAAGAATTAACACTGTCACCAGAGGTATTTTATATTACGATCCAAATAGAGATCGTGAAGAATTAGCAAAGATGATTACCGTTATGTGCTTACCTTATACTTTTGCTTCTAATCCTAATTGGGTTCATTATATTAGAAGAGTTTTTAATCCTACTTATAAAGGTTGGCCTCGCGCAACAGTTAAGGCCGATATTTATAAATTCAAACATGAATATGAACAATATTTGCGTTATTTATTTACTCATATACCTAATCGGATTTCTATTACTACTGATATTGGTAATGACTATGATTATCTAACTGGTACAAGTCATTGGATAGATGAGGACTTGACAATGCAAAAATGTATAATTGTGTATAGAATAATTAATTCACGTCACACAGGTAAGTTTATAGCTAACAGTGTTTCAGATATTTGTAGATATTTTTGCTTTAGCGATAAAATAATGACAATTTCTATGGATAATGCTTCTAGTAACACTAGTGCTATAGGCATGCTTACAAAAACACTAAATCCTGCATTTAGTAATATTTTCCATGTTAGATGTATTTGTCATATTTATCATTTAATTGTCGATGATGGTATGCGAATTTTAAACATAGAAATTGAAAAGGTTCGAATGGCTCTTAATTGGCTTTTTTATTCAAACCGTAGAACTAGAATTCGAGAGTATTTTAAAAAATGTGATGAATATGGCCTTAGAGAGAGAAAGGTTCCTAAACCTTGCCCGACTAGATGAAATTGTATGTACGAAAGTTTAGTAGTTGCATATGAATATAGAAGCCCAATTAATGCAACGTTTACTTCTCGGGTAGGTGGTGAGGATGATGATGAAATGCTTACTACCCAAGATTGGACGAATGTTAAAATTCTTTTAGATTTTTTAGAACATTTTCAAGTTGCTACAAATGCATTTTCTGGGCAATATTATCCTACTATTTCAAATTGTTTAGTTTATATTACCGCACTAGCTGATTTGTTTGTTGAATTTGGTGAGGGTGGGGATATTTATGAACTTGCTATAAATAAAATGAAACAAAAATTTAAAAAATACTTTTTCTCTATCTCTCCTATTTTTGATGTTGCTACAATGTTAAATCCTACAATGAATTATTAAGCATGTGCAGAAAATATTCATAAAATATATTGTTAATAAATATTGGCAGGAGAAGTAAAATCCTCTTCTTAAGCCAAGTGGCAACCTAAAAAAATGCCACAGAACATAATTAGTTATTTAGTTTATAATTAGTTATTGGTTATTATTTTTGAATTTAAATTTAAATATATAAAAAAAAAAGATTACCATATATATATATATAAATTAGTTACTTTATTTGGATTAATAAATGTACATATCTTATAATTAAATATAAAAAAATAAAAAATAAATATATGAAAAATAATTACCCATTCAAATTGGGTGGGAGTAGTTTCAAGTTGAATTTTTAAAATTATTTTAAAATAAAAGGCAAAAAAAATAGCTATAAAAATTTTAAAAGGAGAAGAACTACGCATTCATATTTGGAAGTAGTTTCAAGTTGGAATTTCAAAATAATGAATTACCAATTCAAATTTAGGGGTAGTTTCGAATTGGAGTTTTAAAAATTATTTTAAAATTAAAAAATGAAAATAAAGAAATTAAAAAACTTTCAGAGAAAAATATTAAATAGAGTAATATGCTAATAAATATTTCTATTAAAAATGTAATCTATATCTATATGTTATTAAAAGGATAGGAAAAAGCCATCTCCTTAAGCGAAATGACAACCTAAAAAATGCCACATGGCATAATTAGTTATTTAGTTTATAATTAGTTATTAGTTATTATTTTTGAATTTAAATATATCTAAAAATAAAAATAATAAAATAAAATAAAAAACTACCATATATATATATATATATATATATATATATATATATATTAATTGATTACTTTATTTGGATTAATAAGTATAGATATCTTATAATTAAATATAAAAAATAAAAAATAAAATATAAAAATAACTTTGTCCGATTAATATAATTTAATTAATATTTTTTAATATTAATCGCGCATTGTAAGGTACGACTACTGGTACTAATAACAGGGAAAGAATGTCTGTTTGTCTCTTAGATAAAGACTATATATTGGTTTTAACGAACTTGCTATTTTATAACTAATGTGTTGACCCATTATATTTACAGCTTTAATATAAATATTTTAAATTTCTTGGTTGCATCCCCACATATTTAATATTACTTCATCCTTGTTATGAAATAATATAAGAACAAGAACAATAATACAAGAACAAGAGCAATATAGAGAGAATAGGGAGAGGAGTATTCTTATTGATACTTTGAGATGGTTTACAATAGAATAGAACCCCTATATTTATAGAGGTGGTGACTTAGCCACCAAGTAGTAAACTCTAGAATCTCTCTAATTATAGACATTCACCTTAAATAGAGTTCTATTTATAACACTCCCCCTTGAATGTCTATTCAACAATGTGCCTCGTTAAAACCTTAAAACCAAAACCCAATGGGAAAAATTAAAGAGAAGGAAAAAGAGTACACATGTTTGAATATGCGCCTATTGGTTGCCTTGTTAAAAACCTTGCAAGGAAAACCCAGTTGGGACAAAACCTTGTAAGGAAAAAAGAGTGCAACGCGCATTAACTCCCCCTGATAAGAACATCAATTTATATCTTTGAGCATTTGCATTCCAATCTTGTGCACCATCTTCAAAACGATCTTTGGTAGATGTTTGATAAATAAATCAACCATATTAACTTGAATAAATATTCCGCACCTTGAAATCATCATTCTTGATAGATATGAACATCTTCATATAATGTGGTGGAATGACTCTTCAATATCTCCATAGATGTACTCTCGATGCCATCATGCTTATAGTTATAGCAAGATACATATGTACACAAATTGTACTTAGGATGTGGTACTTCAGGACCAAGAATTGCATATGCTTCAAGCAACTTTGACTTTATACTTTCAAGTATTTGAACTATATGTCCAAATCTACATGTCTTTCATATGGAATCAAGTATTTGTCTATACGCTTCAAGCGTATCCAAGGCTTTGTCCTTCAGGGACTTAATATGAGCATTTGTAGTGAGAATATAGTTACATTCTTTGGGTCAGCAAATGCGTATAGCGTACTTTGCAATATGTTGCAATTGAATTATCCCTTTTATGAACTTCAGGTTCATATCATGATATTCGGGGATTTACATATACAAATGATAATTCATCCCATGTAACCTTTTCTCAAGTGTTTATCATGTCTCCCCCTCATGTTAGAAAAGCTAACCTGTTTCCTCAACTTTGGGAAATCATCTTTGTGCATTATCATATCAATATACACAGCACATTAATAATAAGATGAAATTATTTGGTTCCTGAACCTGAACCACTTGTGAGGGAGAATATACTCTCGTATACAACGTATATCAAACTGATCTATATAACTTTGTTCTCATAAGAAACAGTTTAGCTATTAAGTGGAAGCACTCAATAATTATCTTGCTAAACCAACTTTGATATAAACCAACTTATCAAGATGAACTATCTTGAGTAGAAAATATGGAAATTATGCTCGAAGATAGATTACTGAGCAATTTACCTCGCAAGCACCGGCCAGGTTGCGGGTTAATAACAATTGCGCATGTAACCATATCATAGATGCATCATATGTGGTATACATGGCAGGTGAATGGGCCCATATTCACCTTTGATATTTCCAGAATTTATGGGCTTCAACCCGAACTCTTTAGTTGGTCAGTTCATTAATGAGAACAAGTGATACAAGAGAATTCGTAAAGAACTTTCTAGTTCTTTAATGTTCACCTATGTGAATGTGCACATCATACTTAAAATGAGATGGCTAACACGAATGCCAACTGAATAAATTATCAATATTGGTAAACTTCAAATTTACACCATGACATGTGCACTTATCAATAAACTTCAGGTTTATTATGACATGGGTTTTATACCAATAGATATCCACTTTATTGTGGCATTCTTTCGTTTGTGTAGTACAAACTGGAGAACAAAGCGGGTAGCTTTTCATATACAAATTACCCCGCTACAAGTTGTAGTAATAGGAGATATCAAATCCTTCCTTTATTTATAGTCTCAATATAATCAATCGCTTTCGCGTGTACTTTTGAAACTGAATAAGTTTCTTTGAGACTTACACAGCACAATACTCAATTGTGTTTCTCCAATATAGTAATAATTGGCTCTTCTAGAGCTCTCAATTAATTTTGTACTACCACAAATTCATCAACATCCATGTGGTGAATATCTTTCTTAAAGAGAAAGTTATACCATTATGGTCATGGTCAAAATTATATGCAAGATATGTTTCTTGCATTATCGTTGTCCTTTAATAGTCATATTTCCAAAATACTTTGGCGTACAATAGGTACGTGACCAACGATCATTCATGCCATATATATAGCCAACAGGCTTAACACCATTAGGTGTTTCAACTATAGGGCCAAAAACTTCACGTTTTGCCAGCGAATTCAATTCTGATTGAATTGCTTCTTGCCACTTTGGCCAATAATGTCTTTTTCGACATTCTTCAACAGATTGAGGTTCGAGATCCTCACATTCTTGCATAATGCTAGATGCGACATTATAAGCAAAGACATTATCCACCACTATATCCACTCGATTAATATTTTCCTCAATATTAATTGGATTTATGGATAGTTCCGAATTTTCTAGAGTCTCGGGCTCAATGGATTCTTCATGAATCTCAGAATTTGTTAAATCATGAATTTCCTCATGAGATTCTTTCGTAGTGTCATTTTTATCATTTGCTTTCCTCTTTCTAGGATTTCGATCTTTAGAACCTAATGGCCTGCCACGCTTCAGGCGTGCATTTGACTAATTGGATATGACACTAGATGATTGTCCAATAGGGACATCAATACGGATTGGAATATTTTCCGCGGGGATGTGGGATTTCGTTATCCTTTTCAAGTCCGTAAATGCGTCAGGCATTTGATTTACTATTCTTTGCAAATGGATAATCTTTTGTACCTTTCTTTCACAAATAGAGGTATGTGGATCAAGATGAGATAATGATGCATTTTTCCACAAAATTTCCCGTTTGGTTTCACCAACTTCTCCCCCTAATTTTGGGAAAAGTGTCTCATCAAATTGACAGTCTGCAAATCGTGCAAATCTCCTGTCAATGTTTCGAGGTAGCGAATTAATGGAGGGCGATTCAAACTCAACATATATTCCTAACCTTTTTTGCAGACCCATTTTGGTGTGGTATGGCGGTGCTACAGGCACATATACTGCGCATCCAACAATTCTTAAATGGGATATATTAGGTTCATGACTCAAAACCAATTGCAACGGGGAATATTTGTGACAATTCGTCAGTCAGAGACGAACTAGCATTGCTGCATGAAAAATGGCGTGACCCCAAACCGAAGTGGGCAGCCTCGTTTTCATGAGCAAATGAGGTATTCAAGATTGTACTCATGTATTGTCTCAATCTGATATCCATTTTGAATGATATCTTTAAAACTCAACAAGTTCCTTTTAGACTTGGAGGAGAACATTTTGACTGATATCATTAAAACTCAACAAGTTCTTCTTAGACTTGGAGGAGAACATTGCATTCTCTAAAATATCGTTCCTTTAGGCAGAGTTATAGTTGCTCTTCAGGAGCCTTCAATCAATTTAATTCCCATAGTTTGCCATATAAAAGAAAATATACGAACATGAGAATAAACAAATTCAGTCCGTTTGTTTCATACTTAAACAATATTTTCGAAATCTGCTGAGGTTATTCGACTAACTAAATCAGATAGTCGATTATATGTTTTCCATAATCGATTACTTTGCAGTTTGAAAATTTCAGTTTAAGCATTTTCTTAAAACAATCGATTGTTAAACACACACAATCGATTGTTGAACATTGACAATCGATTGTTAAACACACACAATCGATTATTTGCTATTTTGAAAAACTTCAGATCACACTCTCTTAAGGCAATCGATTGTTAAACATAGACAATCGATTGTTGACTATTTTGAAAAACTTCAGATCACACTGTCTTACGACAATTGATTGTTAAACATAGACAACCGATTGTTGACTATTTTGAAAAACTTCAGATTACACTGTCTTACGACAATCGATTGTTAAACATAGACAATCGATTGTTGACTATTTTGAAAAACTTCAGATCACACTGTCTTACGATAATCGATTGTTAAACATAGACAATCGATTGTTGAACATTGACAATCGATTATTTTGCAGTTTTAATGCGAAATATTAGATAATCGACTAACTGTTAGGTTAGTCGATTACCTCTACTGGAAAATAAAAATATTATTGAAATATGAGCATATTGAAACATTCCAAAGAACCAATACTAACACTATATCATAAACTAACTAATACGAGCTGATACTAATGACTATTAGTTTATTCACTAACTATTACAAATAAGTGAAATAAAATCAAACAACTCTATCTTCTTTCATCAAGGTGATGGTGCAAGAGAATCAAGGCCATTGGCACAGTTTCAAACCTTCATTAAGGTGATGGCGCAAGAAAAACGAGGCCTTAGCATAGTCTTGGGTGGATGCATTATTTCTGTCTTTAATGGCGTCTTCGGGACCCATTGCATCCAAATGGATTCCAGCATTCAACACCCATGTCATATAGTTCTTGCCCGAAATTTCAAGGGCAACGAACTTTCTTTTCATAAAACAAAATTACATCAAGAGCGTGTTCATACTTACGGGCTCTATTACAATTATCACATTCACTTCAGGGAATGGATCATAATCATGTGCTTTACACAATCTCATGTCAAATATTACTTTCATAAAGTGAAAGATTATTTTGAGAATCTTTATTATTCTCATTATCACAATAATGACGATTATAATTTCGTCTATTGCCACGTCCACATCCATTGATACCTTTACGGTAATAATTTTGTCTTCTTTCAGACTTATCACATACTGCTACCACATTCTCTAAAGGGAATGGAGCAAATTCAATTGGACGGAATTCTTTGCCACGTCCACATTCATTGATACCTTCATGGTAATAATTTTGTCTTCTTTCAGACTTATCATATACTGCTTCCACATTCTCTAAAGGGAATGGAGCAAATTCAATGGGACGAATTTTCAATTCTTTGTCCACAATCATACATGAATTTAATCATGGCAGGACATAGAGATTTTACCACTTCACGTGGTTATAATTTCTTACAAACTCCATTAGAGTTATAATCAAACTTTGTTGTCTTTGTTTGTATATAAAATCAAATCGTAGAATTTCAAGAATTTGAAAGGGAAAAGTAAATTACTTACCTTTAAGGTATACCAATTACATTTTCAATGTTTTCTCTTCTTGTTTTCTCACGTTTTTCCCTCTTTGTTTCCGTCTCTTCTTTGTTTTCAATGTTTTTCTTCTTTCGTTCCTTCTGTTTTCTTTTCAACGTTTTTCTTCTATTTTCCGTATAGAAATTAGAAAAAGGCGGCGATTGAGTTGAGAGAGCCGAATCGGCTATGAAGCAAAAACCCTACACAAACAAAAGTTAAAATAATCGAAAATTTCAATTGGTTAGAGACTCGTGCTGATAACGTGTTATGAAATAATATAAGAACAAGAACAATAATACAAGAACAAGAACAATATAGAGAGAATAGGGAGAGGAGTATTCTTATTGATACTTTGGTATGATTTACAATAGAATAGAACCCCTATATTTATAGGGAGGTGGTGACTTAGCCACCAAATAGTAAACCCTAGAATCTCTCTAATTATAGACATTCACCTTAACTAGAGTTCTATTTATAACAATCCTGATATTCTGTAACAATTTTTCATTACTTATATAAGCTTGGCTATTAAGCGAAAGATTTAGTGGACATTTCGAGTTTACTTTTTTATTTTATTTTAAATGCAATAAACAAGGAAGCCTTGTTTATGGACAATGTTCCTTACGCTTTCTTCCAGTCTAATGAGCTTATTTATTTTTGGTTTAATAATTGCCACTACCATTTGAAGAGCTGGATATATAGCACTCAAATCATGGTATTCGACGGTACCTTTTTAAAAAATGAAAAACTAACTCTTATTTACGGAAAATTTTAGGAAAATGTGGATTCAAGACATTTATAAAAGCAGAATTAATTTCGCGAACTCTCATTTGAACCGTCTAAATTACGTACTTGAAATAATCATGTTCTACAGCAGTTAGAAAGAAATGGCTGACATTTGGGGTTTTAGGACATCCTAAAATGAAAAAAAGACAACTAGAGATGCTGTCATGGAATCACTGACCTACTTAAATAAATTAGAGTAGTACAATATCAGATACCATAAATGGTGAAGTTTGTCAGTGAAGAAATATCCAAAGAAGCGGAATTGAATTTTGACAAGAAAGGAGAGAGTTATTGTAAAACATGCTAGGTGTTATTTATTTTCTTGTAAGGTCTTGTAAATGTCAGACTAATATATATATATATATATGGGGTCCTTTCTTTATAGGTTACTAGGTTTATTTTTACAACAACAACCTAGTAAAATCTCATCAAGTGAGGTTTAAGACGAATAATGTGTACTATATTATAATACTGTATTTGTAAAATAATTCTGGAAATATAAATGAACAAAAACATAAATGAACAACAAAATATTAAAAAACCAATTCCAACCCACTGAATTCACAGTGTTTCCTTAAGTAATTTAATCCTCTCCTAGTACCCAAAGTTATGGATTATTTCCTCCCAGAATAGAACGAACTATACACTGATGTAGGGTACTTCCAACCCCAATGTTTCAGCGAACACAAAATTCGGTAGCAAATCACACTTACTATTACTTTGTTTGATGTTTAAATTATGCAGAAGGAGGAGGAGAAACTCATAAAATCATAGTGAAATTCTGAGAAGAATGGAAAATTGAAGGGTTTCTGTTACGAAAAGAGAAAACTGAAATTTGGATAATTTAATTGGATTTAATATTAATATTATGTTATTAAAATAAATATTTAATAACGCCATTTCTTACATTTCCTGCCCCGAGCATGTATAAGTATTACAATCTCTCGGCAGACTTGATTTTCATCATAAGATTTCCCCTCGAATCTGATAGTATTCCTGCTCCTCCAGATAAGTGATACTGTAGTGATAAAAGCAGTAGCCACCACAGCCTTTTTCCATACTTTACTCTTAGCAAGGCAGCAAATCCATAGGAGTTCATCATTCCAGCATCCTATTGTTCTGTTGCATCCCAACCAGCAGCAAATTCTGTACCATATCTTACTTGTAACTGAACAGGCAAAGTATAAATGATCAAATTCTTCAACAACCTGTTGACAGAATACACATTTTTCCTCTACATTTATTCCAAACTTCAATAACCTGCCGACTGTAGGCAGTCGACCATGAGCAGCCAGCCATGTAGTAAACTTATGTCTAGGCAAGACATTAGTTGTAGCCATTAAGTTCTTCCATTCCACCCTATGGAAAACTGGGAGCAAAGAGTGATATAGAGATTGGATTTGAAACTTGCCAGCTTTACACATACCTGCCAGTCTGGACAATAGATCACCTTGCAATTTGTTATCAGACAAAATTGGGATCTTGCAATCTATTATTTTCCTGACCACCCAAGAAGCAATTTTGGGATAAGCCACTGTCTCAATATCACCACTCTTTATGTAATAGTAATGGATCCACTTAATCCATAGGCAGTCTTTTTTCCTTGCTAAGTCCCATAACAGTTTAGTAATAGCAGCCTTGTTCCAAATCTTTATGTCAATAAAATTGAGTCCTCCAGCAGTGATAGGTCTGCAGATTTTGTCCCATGCTACCAGTGATCTTCTGGACATTGTTACATTGCCAGTCCAAAGAAAAGATCTACATACAGCTTCAATAGCTTTCACTACCTTCTTAGGCAATATGAATATCTGTGACCAATATGTTTGAATCCCAAAAAACACTGATTTAATAAGTTGGCTCCTGCCTGCATAAGATAGGAATTTGACAGACCAGCAGGTAATCCTTTCAGTTATTTTTTCAACCAGAGGAAGGTAGTGATGAATATTCAGTTTCTTTGAGTGAAGTGGAATGCCTAGATATTTGAAAGGAAGATGCCCTTCAGTGAACCCCAAAGTCTCTAGAATATCCTCCTTATCATTCTGAGAAATTCCAGCAAAGTATACAACACTCTTGGACCTATTAGCAGAAAGTCAGATGCTGCAGAAAATGTTAGGAAAGCATCATGCAGTAGCTTGATAGAAGTTTTATCAGCTCTACAGAATAATAGTAAATCATCTGCAAAGCAAATATGGGAACAATTAAGCTTCCTGCATCTAGGATGGAAGTTGAAATCACCATTTTTATGCAACTGTGCCAGAATTCTGTTAAGATACTCCATAGCAAGTACAAATAGGTAAGGAGATATAGGATCTCCTAGCCTAATTCCCCTCCTAGCTTGGAATGGCTTGGTGAGACCCTCATTTATCACTAAAGAATAAGAAACAGATGAGACACAGGCCATAGTCCAGTCAACAAATTTTGCAGGAAATCCAAGGTCAATAAGCAATTGTTTAAGGAACCTCCATTCAAGGGTATCATAAGCCTTCCTTAAGTCCACCTTTAGTACACACCTAGGGGAGATACCCTTCCTGGTATAACCCTTGAAAAGTTCATGACTGAACAAGACATTATCTATTATGCTTCTCCCCTCAATGAATGCTGATTGGGATTTGCCAACAATGTTATCAATTACAGTTTTCAACCTTCTGGTAATGACCTTTGAGATGATCTTATATATGGTAGTACAGCAAGCAATAGGCCTATAGTCCTTCACTGTTTTAGGAGTTTTAACCTTGGGAACAAGAGCAATGGCAGTAGTGTTAACCATGTGTGGCATCTGGCAAGTCGAAAAGAACTCCTTAGTGGCAGCATATACATCACTCTTGACAGTCTCCCAATTTTTAGTGAAGAATTCCACAGGGAAGCCATCAACTCCTGGTGCTTTGTCAGTAGGCATATCTTTAATAGCAGCAGTAATTTCATCCATAGAGACTTCCTTAATCAGTGCTCTTTGCTGATCAAAAGAAAGGCATATTCCTTCCTTAACAGTAGCAGAATTAAGACATGGCAATTCAGCAGGACTATCACCCATCAGTGATTTAAACACCTCAATAAATTCCTGCTCTACAGCCACAGGATCTGTTAGTTTTACACCAGTTTCAGTATAGATAAAAGTGATATTATTCTGACTGGTTCTTATCCTCCATTGTGCATGAAAGTATTTGGTGTTGGCATCACCACAATCAATCCAGTTGGCCCTTGATTTCTGCCTCAAGACTTGTTCCTCTACATTACTCCATTTCTCTATGTCTAGGAGTGCTTCTTTCTCTTCATTGATCAGCTGTATTGAACAAGGATTCATCATCAGTTGGCTTTGAATAATATCCAGGTGCTCCCTTGCAAGAGTAAGGTTCTGTTGATAAGAAGCCATATGTCTATTTAGTCCTCTTAACTGTTGCTTCAGGTCCTTCAGCTTGTGCCATATCTGCTGTAAGGATGAACCTTCACCAACTTGAGTCCAAACCTGTTGTAAAATAGAAGAAAATTGAGGATCCTCCATAATAGTATGATAAAGTCTGAAAGGTTTAGGATGCAGTAGTCTTTGCCTCCCAAATTGGATGAAGATAGGAGTGTGATCAGAGATTGAGGGGTTCATAAAATCTGCTTCTACATGACTGAGCTGCTGAATCCACTGATAGTTACCAAAAGCCCAATCAATCTTACTATAAACCTGTTTATTGGTCCAGGAATACTTCCATCCTTTTGACCTGAGGGGGGTAAGTTGCAGATCACAGGCTCCTTGAAGTCCTTAACCTCAGCATCTGTTATAGGTGAACCAATTCTATCTTCAGAAGATAAGACAGAATTGAAGTCACCACAAAGCAACCATACATCTTGACTTGGGATAGAAAGGCCTCTCAGATCATTCCAAAGTTGTTTCCTCAGGGTGACTGTGTTATATGCATAAATGATACTCAACTGGAATCTGATTGTTGTACCTGCATCTTCAACCAGACAATGGATAAATTGCTCAGTGATACAAGTAATATGAATTTGAATATGTGCCTTCCAAGTTAACCAAATTCTGCCATTGACAACTTTAATATAGTTATGTTGAATCTTCCATCCTTTAGTAATTTTATTAACAATACCAGAAGCTTTGTGTTCTTTGACTCTAGTTTCAAGACAGTCAAGAATGTCAACTTTATTCTTAAGCAGAAAGTTTTTTAGTTTTCTCTGCTTATGGGCTTTATTAAGCCCTCTAATATTCAATGTGACAACAATCATGAAATATTAGGTGGAGGACATAAAGAAGGTCCAGGATCCTGCTGCTGGCCCTTTCTTCCCTCATCCATATATCCAGCATTTGCCATGCCTCCAACTTGCTCCAGTTATGTCCCAGATAAATCACTGTTCTCACTATCTAGGTGCCCATGATCATCTTCAAACCCAAGACTAGCAACCATATCAGTTCCTATTTGAATCCTCTGCATCTTGTCAACAGGCTGATCACCAGTCACTGGTTTGCTATGTAGTGTATTAGCAATTGCTTCACTAACCACTGAGATCTCAGGCAAGTTAGGCATTGCACAATCCTCACTTGCCAGAGTACTATTGTTGACAATGTTATCTTTGGGGACCCATTTCTGTCTTGGTTTCTTTCTTTCCAATCTGTTTTTAATCTCTTTATTATGATCTGCCTGCTCCTGCTCCCTTTCATTATGATTATTATACCAACAGTCAAATGAATTGTGTCCAAACTTTAAGCAGTGGTTGCAAAACTCTGGTTTCCAATCATACTCAATAACTTGGACCTTCAAACCAAAAGGAGTCTCAATCTCAACTTCCTCAGGTAGTGGAAATGCAGCATCAACTTCTACCAGAACTCTTGCAAAGGAGATCTTCTCAAAGTGTGCTGTGACTTTGTCAGTATTGAGAGGCTTACCAACAGTACTCGCCAATTTACTGAGTATTTCAGGGGACCAGTAGCCCAATGGCAATCCAGGGAATTTCACCCAAATAGGAATAGTACTAAGAACACCATTTTGCATGGAGAAATCCACATCCCAGGGTTACAAAATCATAGGCTTATTCCAATAAGAGTAAGGGCCATATTGAAGCACTTGATTCTTATCCTCAACAGTACAAAATCGAAACACACAATAACCATCTCTATGCATTAGAATCTGTGGTTTAGCCACAAAATTCCAAACATGCAAAACAAAGTTCTCCATGGCTTTCTCATTAGGATTGTCACCAATGATATATCCAATAAGTGAAGTACTCCAGTACTCAGACTGAGGTTTCAGCTCATCGATATTGATTTTAACTATCTTCTTTCCATCCTTATCAATAGGTGGAACAAATGTTAAAACCTTACCCATATTGTGCTTACCTTTGACAATCTCAGCCATAGTAGGAGGTGACTGCCCATCTATGGCGATATCCGAGAATTGCAGTTTTCTCACAGCTAGGCTATCCCGATCTACATCATTCATCTTCAATTGAGGCTCAGCATTTACAATTTCCTCTGCATGCAAAGAAATTTTTGACTGAAATTTTTCCGGCAGAAAGTTCCCAAAGGTCAGTGGTTCCAGTTCCTTAGTTACTTCTGGAGCTGGAGTAACAATCTGCGAAGCGGGAGGTGGTGGTTGCCGTCGGCGACGAGCCATAATCAACGGAATAAGCGTCGTGCTAACGTGCGCCTTAGTCGCACTGTTCCATTGCTTATCCGTTAATATTTACTATTAACAAATAAATTTGGTCCAAAAAACTAATCAATCAATCGATCATTTGATCAAATCCGAATCCGAAGCCGAGCCAAGCGAGCAACGACGACGACAACCCGAGGAATCTCTTCCATATTTAATAACATTTCTGTTAATATTTACTATTATTAAATAAATTTGATCCAAAATATTAATCAACCAATCGATCATTTGACCGAATCCGAAGTCGGAGCCGGAGCCAGGGTCGGAGCCGAAGTCGAAGCCGAAGTCGAAGCTGAGCCGAGCGAGCGACGACGACGGCGTGAGGCTTCCCTTCTTCTTAACTCTTTAAAAGCTAGAAGAAGAGCAATTGCTTATACACCCATAAAAAACCTCTTCCTCTTCCAACACGGGACAATGTCCATTTGCCAAGGGGGAAACTTAAAATTTCACACAAAATTTTTATTTGTCTCCATTTCCCATTCACCATCTTTTATGTATTTAATATATTAAATACAAAAACCCCAACAATACCCCCACATGAATAGGGAATGGTTATATCACAGAAGTATGCGTGAAAAATTATGTGATTCGCAAGCAAAGATTAATTGCATCTGGATACATTGGTTTCTCTTTGAACTTTCCGTAGTGGACTTATGTCGTATATACTCGATCAATCGATAGATTTGATATCTTTGAACCGTCGAACTTTGGTGTATACCTAGACAACCACAAGTCACAAAACCAACCCTTAACTGTCTTTGGTTCTCATTGTTGAGTTTGTTTCATCCGTAAACACCGTCTGGTTTCATAAGTGCGCGGAGAACTGGCCTTACAAAGTTCTCCTTGAAGTGGCTGACACTTCACTCTTACATAGGTGATTCTAAACGTGTCATCCTGTAGATATAATATTTGATATACCCTGTATCAAATTTAGAAATTATTAAAAAGCCTTAATGTTTTATCCTTGGTACTGAACATTGTCTCATCACGGGAATGAACTAAAAATTTAGTTGACAATGTTGAACCGTCATTAATGACTTTGTTTGATCTCCTTGAACCTAGATCTTGGGATCTCCAGTCTTCTAGGTAGAATTAGCATCACTATGACTTGTTCTCGGCCATAGTCCCATTCCCATTGATGACTTCTCAACTACCTCTCTAGTTAGGCCTTTTGTAAGTGGATTTTGTTAAAAACTACGCTTTACGCTAGAGGGGGGGTGAATAGCGTATTAATAGAATTTAGCGTTTTCTTGCGGAATTTAAACTTTGCAGGAAGTAAAATAAATGCAGAAAAATAAACTTACACAAAGATGTATACTGGTTGGCCACCAACGTGGTTAGTCCAGTCCCCGAGAGACTCTCTCGAGATTTTTCACTATCTTGTTAAGCTTACGGGTGCTCAACAAACCGTTACACACTTGAGGACACAAGCCTCAAACAGTTGCTCGGAGATTGCAATCTCAAAGACTTCACCCAAGGAAACGCAAGTTCCTTGAAACAAGAGAATCGCAATTCTCTTACAAGTATATCAAATACTTGGACACTCACTTAACTAAAGTACTCCTTATTGAGTAGATATGAGAAAAAGAATATGTTCAAGATCACAACAACTTTAAGCAATAATATGGCTCTCAAAAGCTTTATGAAATGAGTAGAAAATGAAGAGCAATTGAATGAAAACTTATAGCAATGTAATGATCAGTTTGTGTGTGTTGTTGTTATTAAAACACTAAAATGAAGCTGTATTTATAGTTGAAAAAGTTGGTTCAACCGTTGTCTAATTGCCAATTAAGAGTTGCTGAAATTACTCAGTGATAATCGATTATTAAGACCAAACAATCGATTATCTGCCAGTCAGTTTAAAATTCAATCCCAGATTTAACGCTTCACAATCGATTATATACAATCTATAATCGATTACTGGCAATATTCAAAATCAGATAATCGATTACACCAAATCCATAATCGATTACTTTAGCAACGTTCTAAAAATCATTTCCGGATTTTAAGCAAAACATCGATTATATAAAATCTATAATCGATTACCTTATGGTATTTGAAAATCATTTGACAACGGTCAGCTTCAACAATCGATTGTCCTTTGCAACAATCAATTACTTGTTATTTTCTGAAAATCATAAAACTTACTGTCTCAGTGATAATCGATTGTCCTTTGCAACAATCGATTACTTGTTATTTTCTGAAAATCATAAAACTTACTGTCTCAGTGATAATCGATTATCTAAAGACATAATCGATTACTTAATTAAATTTAAAATCACTGGAAGACATCAACTCAACACAATCGATCACCATTAGTTCATAATCGATTATTTTGAGTATTGAAAAACTTTACCTCAACAACAATCGATTGTCATTTGTTCACAATCGATTATCATGCAGATTTGGAAAAACCTGATGTTTACTGTCTTACTCACAATCGATTACCATTAATTCATAATCGATTGTCATGCAGTCTTGGCTCAGAAACAATCGATTATCATAAGTACATAATCGATTATTTTAGCCCAGATTTTTGAGGCATGTTTAGAAAACATTTTGTCTAATGTAAATATGCATGTTTTAAAATCTTTTTGACACAGAATTAAATATGCATGATTTTGAAAAATAGTTTTATGAGAGAGGCCATACTATGAGTCAAGTTATAGGATCGAGATTACAGTTTTAGAACAACTCAATAACAATTAAGAGCTATATCTTGAACTTCAATCTTATTCGCAACCATTGTGCACTTGTACTTGAATTCCGTCATATATCAATTTTTGCTTCGTTTGTCATTCATCAAAACCTACAAAAGAGTACACGTTTAGTATATTGTATTGAGAACGTGTTTCTAACAATTTCCCCCTTTTTGATAATGGCAAACATTAAGCGGGATATGCAATTTAGGCAAAAGATATTGACAATTCAAGACAAGTAGCAATTATGCAATCTTGTTCTTGTTCCCCCTCAATTGAAGAGTTCCCCCTCAATTTTAGCTTATAAGCAAGAAATGAATTAAGAGGTGGTGCATACCCGATATCCCGTTTTCTTCCCCCTTTTGCCATTAGCAAAAAATAGTAAGGAAAGATGCAAAAAGATGAAATAAACAAGGTTTATTTATTGGAAAAGAAAGAGGGTAGTCGATTATTGATACGGGATAATAGATTTTTATAGGAACATTGCTGCAGATTCGCGGTTTGCTTAAGAATTGCTCTTAGCTCTAGGGTGATACCTGCAAAAAGAAGTTAGACGCCTCCGACGCTCAAGTTAGAAATCATGTAGGAAAGAAGATGCAATGCATGACTTAGATCAAAGTGGAGTCAAGGATCCCGAGTTCACTGCGAATTCGGAAGAAGGACTCTTTATCTAAAGGCTTGGTAAAGATGTCTGCCAATTGGCTTTTGGTTTCAACAAATTCAATTTCGACATCGCCTTTGAGTATATGATCTCTAATAAAATGATGTCTAATTTCGATGTGTTTTGTTCGCAAATGAAGAACGGGGTTCTTCGTCAAGCATATGGCGCTAGTGTTATCACATCTAAGAGGAATGTGATCAAGACTTAGGCCATAGTCCAAGAGTTGTTGTTTCATCCATAGGATTTGAGCACAGCAACTCCCCGCGGCTACATATTCAGCCTCGGTGGTAGACAACGCAACACTTACTTGTTTCTTACTAAACCAAGAGACAAGAGAGCTACCGAGCAAATGGCAAGTGCCGCTTGTGCTCTTGCGGTCCAATTTGCATCCAGCAAAATCGGAATCGGAGTATCCAATAAGTTGGCATGAAGAGCCTTTGGGGTACCATAGACCCACATTTGTAGTACCAATGAGATACCTTAATATCCGTTTCACCGCAGTAAGGTGAGACTCCTTCGGACATGACTGATAGCGAGCACATAAACACACGCTAAACATGATGTCCGGACGACTAGCGGTAAGATAAAGAAGAGAGCCAATCATACCTCGATACTTTTTAGTGTCGACTTCCTTATCTTTTTCATCTTTGTCTAGATGATCGGATGTGCTCATGGGGGTAGCCATTTCTTTTGCATTGTTCATCTCAAAGCGTTTTAGTAGTTCTTTGCAATATTTGGCTTGGCATATGAATGTACCTTCTTTCATTTGTTTCACTTGTAGCCCCAAAAAGAATGTTAACTCGCCCATCATAGACATTTCAAATTCGCTAGTCATTAGATCGGAAAATTCCTAGCATAAAACATTGTTAGTAGCACCAAATATAATATCGTCTACATATATTTGAACTAATAAAATATCATTGTTTTTGTGCTTGACAAAGAGGGCTGTGTCAACTTTTCCCCTAATGAAATCATTTTCCAAAAGAAATTTACTCAACCTTTCATACCAAGCTCGAGGAGCTTGCTTTAAACCATAAAGAGCCTTTTTGAGTTTGAAAACATGATCGGGATATTTAAAATCTTCAAAGCCGGGGGGTTGTTTGACATAAACTTCTTCTTCAATAAAACCATTTAGAAAAGCACTTTTCACATCCATTTGATATAGAATAAAATTCATTGAAGAGGCGAAAGCAAGTAATAGACGAATAGATTCTAATCTAGCTACGGGAGCATAGGTTTCCTCATAATCAATACCTTCTTCTTGACTATAGCCTTTTGCCACAAGCCTAGCTTTGTTTCTAGTGATTATACCATTTTCATCTAGTTTATTGCGAAAAACCCATTTCGTACCAATTATAGAATGACCTTCGGGTCTTGGCACCAAATCCCAAACGTTATTGCGTTCGAATTGGTTAAGCTCCTCTTGCATTGCCAAGGTCCAAAATTCATCCCCAATTGCTTCGGAGATGGTTTTAGGTTCAATTTGAGAAACAAAAGCAGTAAGTTCTAAAGTGTTTTTGAGGGAGTTTTGGGTACTTACCTTTTCTCCAACATCGCCGATTACCTGTTCGAGAGGATGATCCTTGATCGTTCTCCACTCGTTAGGCGTATTTATTCCTTTTTCTAATTGTGGCGCTTCTTCCGTTGGTTGTTCCCCAATTTCATTTTTGTTTTCCTTTGAAGGTTCTTCTTGGATTTTATCTTTCAAGCTATCCAAGATACCTGCAAGATCAAAACCGGATTCCTTTCTCGCCAAGCGAGTATTATCTTCGGAAAACACAACATGAGGGGATTCCTCCACAATTTGGGTTCTTTTGTTAAAGATCCTATATGCTTTGCTACGTGAGGAATAACCAATGAAAATACCTTCATCCGATTTAGCATCAAACTTACCCAATTGGTCCTTCCCATTATTATGAACAAAACATTTACAACCAAAAACACGTAAATGAGAAATGTTGGGTTTTCTACCCTTATAAAGTTCATATGGGGTTTTCATGAGTATCGGCCGAATTGCTACTCTATTTAAAACATAGCAAGCGGTACTCACGGCGTCCGCCCAAAAGTATTTGGGAATCTTAGCTTCGTCGAGCATGGTTCTAGCCATCTCTTCGAGACACCTATTTTTCCTTTCCACCACCCCATTTTGTTGTGGTGTCCGTGGAGCGGAAAAGGTGTGTTCGATTCCGAGTTCGTCACAAAAATCCGCAAAGAGATTGTGATCAAACTCTCCCCCATGATCACTTCTAATCGAAGTGACGGTCGATTCCTTTTCGTTTTGAACACGCTTAAGGAAATACTTGAAATTTTGAAAAGCATCACTTTTATTTGCAAGAAATAGAGTCCAAGTAAATCTAGAAAAGTCATCAACAATTACAAAAACATATTTATTTTTACCAAGACTTTCAATACGAGAGGGACCAAATAAATCCATGTGAAGTAATTGCAAAGGTCTAGACGTTGAAACAATATTCTTGGATTTAAAAGATGCTTTGGTTTGCTTCCCTTTTTGACAAGAATCGCAAATAGAATCATTTTCAAACTTTAAACTGGGAAGACCAACTACTAAGTTTTGAGAAAGAAGCTTGTTCAAAAAATGCATGTTCATGTGTGCTACTCTACGATGCCATAGCCAAGAGTTATCCTCTTTGCTTATTAAACAATCAACATATTCGGGTGAGGAGTTTGCAAGATCAACCATATAGATATTATCAATTCTAAAACCACGAAGTATGATCTTGAAATCACTACGTCTAAATACAAGACATTCATCCGAATCAAATAGAGCAAGATTTCCCTTGTCACATAATTGGCTTATGCTCAAGAGATTATGCTTCAAACCTTTCACAAGTAGTATATGTTTAATAGAGGAGTTTTCGTTCTTACCGACCGAACCAATGCCGATGATTTTTCCTTTATTGTTATCACCAAATGTGACACTTCCTCCTTCTTTGTGCTCTAGTTGAAGGAATTTGGATTCATCTCCCGTCATGTGTTTGGAGCATCCACTATCAAGGTACCATAGTACACTTGATCCCTTCAAGCACACCTACAAAACAAATTAATGTTCTTTAGGTACCCATGCCATCTTGGGTCCTTGAGGGTTAGGCATGTTATAATGATGCAATTGATTTATATGTCTATGACGAGTAAAGCAAGCGGGAGCAATATGACCAATACGTCTACAATAATGACAAGTCACGTTGGGATTATGCATTTTTCTAGGTACATAGTAACTAGATGAATGAAGGTTGCTTACTCTACTTTGAACACCATTGTTTCTCCTATTATGAGCTCTAGGAGGTTCACAAGTTTGTCTAAAATATGCATCATTTCTAGAATATCTATTTCTAGGTGGAGGGTCATTTCTTGGTCTTCTAAATTGTTCAAGGTTTGGCCTAAAATATGCATCATTTCTAGGTCTTCTAGCATTTTCACTATTTGGTCTAACATGCAAGTTATTTCTAGGATTTCTACTTCTAGGATAAGCATTTTGGTTATTAGTCCTAGGTTGAGCTCTAGGTTGTTGTGGTTTAGCACCAACCTTTTCTTCATTCTTGAATCCTATTCCATGTTTAGTTGATTTTAGATTAACAAGCACATCATTCAAGTTTTTATGCGAAGAATTAAACTTATCTAATGTGCCTTTAAGTCTAGCTACTTCATTCTTAAGAAGCACACAAGAAGAACAGTTTCTAGTAGAACCTTCAGGTTTATCAGCACTTCTTTTTCCATAAAACTTGTTTTCCTCTTTTAGCTTCTCATTTTCGAAAACCAGTTTTTCTAATTCTTTTTCTTTTAATGAAAGCTGTGTTTGAAAATCTTTTTCTTTTAGAGAAGCGCTTTCTTTAACACTTTTGACAGTTTTTGAAGCTTTGATAAATTCAGCATATAGTTCATCAAAAGCATTTCTCATTTCGTCAAGAGTAAAGAAATTTTGAGAAGAGATTTGACTTACCTCGTCTTTGCCGTCTTCTTGAGCCATGAGACATAAATTTGCTGCTTCATCGTCTTCTTCTTCGCTTGCTTCATCTCCGGAATCTCCTCCCCAAGAGATGTATGCACGTTGCTTTTTGAAGGGTTTCTTCTCCTTTTTGATGTTAGGGCAATTTGATTTTATGTGCCCGGTTTCTCCGCATTCATAGCATTTTAGTTGATCACCTTGCTTTTTGTTCTTGCGTTCATACTCTTTGCGCATGAATTTTTGAAACCTTTTGATAACGAGTCCAAACTCGTTGTCACCTTCCTCATCAATTTGTGGTTGGCTAGCCTTTAGAGCAATCCTTTGCCTTCTTTGATCATCAACAAACGGGTTAAGTATAGTTGATTCATAGGTTTTGAGATTACCTCTTAATGCGTCAATTGTGACATTTGTGATGCCAATGGATTCTTGGATTGCATCGGCCTTTGATCGCCATGCCGGAGTGAGACTTCTGAGGATCTTTCGGACAAGTTCTCTATCCGTAAACGTCTTTTTGAGGGCGTGTAGATCATTCACGATCATTGAGAATCGCTCAAACATTTCGTCTACTTTCTCTCCTTCCCTCATGTGGAATAGTTCATAAGAGTGAGTTAAGAAATCAATTTTAGCTTCTCGTACCTGGTCGGTTCCTTCGTATGTCACTTCAAGCTTATCCCACATTTCTTTTGCTGTTTTGCAACATGATATCTTCCTGTAGTCGTTAGCATTAACAGCACAATATAATAAATTTATAGCTTTGGCATTATTTTGAACCTTACGAATATCCTCCGCGGTATATTCCTCTTCGGTCTTTGGAACCCATTCGTCTTCCACCTTCTTGGTTGGAATTTGGTTTCCATTGGTGAATACTTTCCACAAATGAAAGCTATTTGATTGCACAAAGATTTGCATCCTCTCCTTCCAGTATGAGTAGTTTGTGCCGTTGAATAGAGGAGGTCGTGTAGAGCATTGTCCTTCTTCAATTCCTGCAAAAGAGTCAAGAGTAGAAGCCATGGATGGTTCTCTCAAACGGTTAAGTTTTCAGAGAGTTGGGCTCTGATACCAATTGTTAGAAACTACGCTTTATGCTAGAGGGGGGGGGGGGGTGAATAGCGTATTAATAGAATTTAGCATTTTCTTGCGGAATTTAAACTTTGCAGGAAGTAAAATAAATGCAGAAAAATAAACTTACACAAAGATGTATACTGGTTGGCCACCAACGTGGTTAGTCCAGTCCCCGAGAGACTCTCTCGAGATTTTTCACTATCTTGTTAAGCTTACGGGTGCTCAACAAACCGTTACACACTTGAGGACACAAGCCTCAAACAGTTGCTCGGAGATCGCAATCTCAAAGACTTCACCCAAGAAAACGCAAGTTCCTTGAAACAAGAGAATCGCAATTCTCTTACAAGTATATCAAATACTTGGACACTCACTTAACTAAAGTACTCCTTATTGAGTAGATATGAGTAAAAGAATATGTTCAAGATCACAACAACTTTAAGCAATAATATGGCTCTCAAAAGCTTTATGAAATGAGTAGAAAATGAAGAGCAATTGAATGAAAGCTTATAGCAATGTAATGATCAGTTTGTGTGTGTTGTTGTTATTAAAACACTGAAATGAAGCTGTATTTATAGTTGAAAAAGTTGGTTCAACCGTTGTCTAATTGCCAATTAAGAGTTGCTGAAATTACTCAGTGATAATCGATTATTAAGACCAAACAATCGATTATCTGCCAGTCAGTTTAAAATCCAAACCCAGATTTAACGCTTCACAATCGATTATATACAATCTATAATCGATTACTGGCAATATTCAAAATCAGATAATCGATTACACCAAATCCATAATCGATTACTTTAGCAACGTTCTAAAAATCATTTCCGGATTTTAAGCAAAACATCGATTATATAAAATCTATAATCGATTACCTTATGGTATTTGAAAATCATTTGACAACGGTCAGCTTCAACAATCGATTGTCCTTTGCAACAATCGATTACTTGTTATTTTCTAAAAATCATAAAACTTACTGTCTCAGTGATAATCGATTGTCCTTTGCAACAATCGATTACTTGTTATTTTCTGAAAATCATAAAACTTACTGTCTCAGTGATAATCAATTATCTAAAGACATAATCGATTACTTAATTAAATTTAAAATCACTGGAAGACATCAACTCAACACAATCGATCACCATTAGTTCATAATCGATTATTTTGAGTATTGAAAAACTTTACCTCAACAACAATCGATTGTCATTTGTTCACAATCGATTATCATGCAGATTTGGAAAAACCTGATGTTTATTGTCTTACTCACAATCGATTACCATTAATTCATAATCGATTGTCATGCAGTCTTGGCTCAGAAACAATCGATTATCATAAGTACATAATCGATTATTTTAGCCCAGATTTTTGAGGCATGTTTAGAAAACATTTTGTCTAATGTAAATATGCATGTTTTAAAATCTTTTTGACACAGAATTAAATATGCATGATTTTGGAAAATAGTTTTATGAGAGAGGCCATACTATGAGTCAAGTTATAGGATCGAGATTACAGTTTTAGAACAACTCAATAACAATTAAGAGCTATATCTTGAACTTCAATCTTATTCGCAACCATTGTGCGCTTGTACTTGAATTCCGTCATATATCAATTTTTGCTTCGTTTGTCATTCATCAAAACCTACAAAAGAGTACACGTTTAGTATATTGTATTGAGAACGTGTTTCTAACAGATTTGACATATTATCACTGGATTTTACATAGTCATTCGTGATAATTTCTCTAGAGAGTAATTGTCTAACGTTTTATGCCTTCGTCTCATATGACGAGATTTACCGTTATACATAACTCTCCCAGCCCTTCCAATTGCCGCTTGACTCTCGCAATGTATGCATATTGTTGCTAACGGTTTGGACCAAAATGGAATATCTTCCAAGAAATTTCGGAGCCATTCAGCTTTTTCACCGGCTTTATCTAAAGTTATGATTCAGCCTCCATTGTAGAGCGGTCAATACAAGTTTGTTTGGAAGACTTCCAAGATACCGCTCCCCTTCCAATAGTGAATATATATCCACTTCTGGACTTGGAATCAGTTGATCTTGTGATCCAATTTGCATCACAGTATCCCTCAATCATCGCAGGATATTTACTGTAGTGCAAAGCAAAGTCTTCGGTATGTACTAAATACCCCAAAACTCATTTCATCGCCATCCAATGAGATTGACCTTGATTTCTCGTATATAGACCCAATTTACTTATAGCACAAGCTATATCTGGTCATGTACAATTCATGATGTGTATTAAGCAATCCAACACACGAGTATAATCCAATTGTGATATGCTTTGGCCTTTATTCTTTGCTAATGCAAGATTCACGTCAATTGGAGTTTTTGCAACTTTAAAGCCCAAGTACTTGAATTTTTCAAGTAATGTCTTAATATAATGAGATTTTCACAGTGCGAGACCTTGAGAAGTCTTATGGATCTTCACTCCCAGAATTAAATCAGCAACTTTCAAGTCTTTCATATCAAACTTGCTAGTTAGCATACGCTTAGTAACATTTATGTTGGCAATGTTATTACTCATTATGAGCATATCATCCACATATAGTAAACAATGAATAAGTGATTTGGAACATTTTTAATGTACACACATTTATCACATTCATTTATCTTAAATCTATTTGATAATATTGTTTGGTCAAATTTCGCATGCCATTGTTTGAGTGCTTGTTTTAATCCGTAAAGGGACTTAACAAGTCTACAGACCTTCTTTTCTTTACCTGGAACCACAAACCTTTCAGGTTATTCCATGTAGATTTCTTGCTCCAACTACCCATTTAAGAAGGCCTTCTTAACATCCATTTGATAAATTTCAAGACCATAAACTGCAGCTAACGCTACTAATATTCGTATGGGTGTAATTTTTGTAAGTGGAGAGTATGTATCAAAATAGTCAAGACATTCCCATTGTCTATATCATTTGACCACAAGTCTTACCTTATATTTGTCAATAGTGCCATCATCTTCCATTTTTCTCTTAAAGATCTATTTAGAACCCAACAGTTTATTTTCAGGAGGAAGATCAACCAATTCCCATGTATGGTTGTTCAGTATGGATTCTATTTCACTATTGATTGCCTCTTTCCATAGCAATGATTCCGAAGAAGACATAGCTTCTATAAATGTTTGAGGCTCATTTTCCAATAAGAACGCTACAAAATCTGGTCTTGGATCCTCCTGGTTAAGTGTACTTTATTTTGTTCCTCTCGAGTTTGTTTAGATCCTTCACCAATCCACTCACATTCCTTTTTATACGGATGTATATTTTTAAAGAACTCAACATTATCTGATTCTATAGCCATATTATTATGAATATCAGAATTTTTGATTTATGAACCAGAAATTGATACGCTTTACTATTAGTCGCATATCCTATAAAAACAAAATCAACGATTTTCAGTCATATTTTTACCCTTTTGTGTTTAGGAACTTGCACTTTTGCTAAACACCTCCACACTTTAAAATAATTCAAGTTGGGCTTTCTTCCTTTCCATTTTTCATATGGAGTAGATTGTGTTTTGCTATGGGGTACTCGATTTAGTATTCGGCTAGCTGTAAGAACGGCTTCCCCCCACAAGTTCTGTGAAAAATCAAAACTTATCAATAATGCGTTCATCATCTCCTTTAATGACGACTCTTTCTTTCTGCAATCTCATTGGGTTGGGGCGTGTAGGGGGTCGTTGTTTGATGAATAATTTCATATTTTAAACATATTTGTTCAAAAGGAGATTCATATTCACCACCCCTATCATTTCTTATCATTTTGATTTTCTTGCTAAGTTGTGTTTCAACTTCATTTTTGTATTGCTTGAATGCATCTATTTCTTGATCCTTACTATTCAGTAAATAAACATAGCAATATGGAGTACTATCTTCAATAAAAGTTATGAAATACTTCTTTCCACCATGAGATGGTATTGACTTCATGTCACAAATATCTGTGTGAATTAAGTCTAAAGTATTTGAATCCCTTTCAACCGACTTATAAGGATGTTTAACATACTTAGATTCCACACATACTTGACATTTTGATTTGTCACATTCAAACTTAGGCAATACTCCCAAATTAATTATTTTTTGTAAGATTTTATAATTGACATGACCTAAACTTATATACCATAATTTATTTGACTCGAGTAAGTAATACGAAGCTAAAATTTTATTATTATTTTCAACAACCAATACATTCAGCTTGAAAGGGCCCTCAGTGAGGTAACCTTTTCCTACAATTATTTCATTCTTATTTATTACAACCTTATCGGAAACAAAAACACATTTAAACCCATTCTTAACAAGACATCCAGTATAGGCTAAATTCTTCCTAATCTCGGGAAATGAAGGATGTTATTCAAAGTCACCACTTTACCCGAAGTCATTTTGAGAAATATCTTCCCACTTCCTTCAATCTTGGCCTTTGCAACTTTTCCAATAGAAATCGTCTCAATGGGTCCAATAGGAGCATAAGTAGCAAAAGCTTCTTTAACACACAAATATGGCGAGTGGCTCCAGAATCAATCCACCACTCTTTAGGATTGCCCACCAAGTTACATTCGAAAATCATGTCACATAATTTATCAATATTATCATGCTTTTCAACCAAGTTTGCTTGACCCTTCTTCTTGTCCTTCTTCGGAGCACGACACTCCGTAGATTTGTGTCTGGTTTTTCCACAGTTGTAGCAGTTTCTACTGAACCGCTTCTTGCTTGGGTTGTATTTCGGTCCAGAAGCCTTCTTCCTCTTTTTGTTCTCTTCATCAATATTTGCTCCCATTACTGTTGAGTTTCCACGACCTCTCTTTTTAGTATCTCTGTTGTCCTCTTCGATTCTCGACCGAACAATGAGATTTTCAAGGGACATCTTCTTGCATTTGTGTTTCAAGTAATTTTTGAAGTCCTTCCACAAAGGAGGCAACTTCTCAATCATCGCTGCTACTTGAAATGCTTCATTGATGACAAGACCTTCAATGAAATTTCTGTTAGTAAAAATACTAAGATTACTACTTTTAACATCAATATTAATTTGATTTACACATTCGGCAAGGAGATCGTGAGTAATCACTTGTAATTCCTGGACTTGGGTAATAACAGACCTGCCATCTACCATTTTGTAGTCCAAAAACTTTACAGCAACGAACTTCTTCAACACGATATCTTCGGTTTTGTATTTCTTTTCAAGCGCAGTCCACAGTTCTTTTGACATTTCCACACCATCGTAGACATTATAAAAAGAATCCTCTAGCCCGCTTAGAATATAATTTTTGTACAAAAAATCTGAATGCTTCCATGCCTTAATCACGAGAAAGCGTTCAGTTTCTGGAGTTTTATCAAACAGCACAGGAACATCTTCCTTGATGGACATCTGAAAACTTAGAGTAGTCAAATAGAAGAATATCTTTTGCTGGCAGCGCTTGAAATGAATTCCGAAATATTTTTCGGGTTTCTCCACCGGTGCCAATGCTGCCGTTGTTGTTCGGCTCGTTGAGGCATTGTCAGTTACCATTGGAATATCTTGGTGCACATTATCATTAGCTATTTCTGTAAAAGAATGATACAAATGTTAAATCACGTAGATTTTAATAGAGTACAAAACCACAAAGGTTCTACTCTCCAGAAACTGTGAGTACAAATACAGAAAATATGTTAAATTCCTTAAGTTTGTTATAATATATATTTGTAACATAATTTTGGAAATATAAATGAACATAAATAGAAATGAACATAACCAGGAATGAACATCGAAATATCAGAAAATCAGTTCGAGCCCACTGAATTCATAGTGTTTCCTTAAGGAATTTAATCTCCTCCTAGTACCCAAGGTTATGGATTATTTCCTCCCATGATAGAACGAATTACATATTGGTGTAGTGGTACTTCAAGCCTCAGTGTTTCAGCGAACACAAAATTCGGTAGCAAATCACACTTACTGTTGCTTTGTTTGATGTTTAAACTATGCAGAAAAAAGGAGGAGAAACTCAAAAAATCGTAGTGAAATTCTGAACAGAATAATGTTGTATTTATAGCCAAAGTTGGCTGATATCTAAAGAGGTACAACTCTTCAAAATGGTTGTTTATGCAAAACTGCCACGACATAAATGACATTACATAAATGGCTATTTTACTCAACAATAAAGAGGAAAAATTGAAGGGTTTCTGTTACAAAAATAGAAAACTAAAAGTTGGATAACTGAATTAGATTTAATATTAATATTTATTTTAATATTAAAATTCTATTATTAAAATAAATATTTAATAATATTTTTGTTAATATTTTACTATTAACAAATAAATTTGGTCCAAAAAACTAATCAATTGATCATTTGACCAAATCCAACTCCGAAGCCGAAGACTAAGCCGAGCCGAGCAAGCGACTTTAAGAGCTAGAAGAAGAGCACTTGCTTATATACCCATAAAAAATCTATTCCTCTTCTAATATGAGACAATGTCCATTTGCATGGGGGGGGGGGGGGGGAGAACTTAAAATTTCACTCAAAAATTTTGTTTTTCGCCATTTGCCATTCACCCTCTTTTATGTATTTAATATATTAAATACAAAGAACCCAACATACCCAGATCTTACCCTTACCCCAATGGGGCAGAGAGACTGTTTTCGATAGACCATCAGCTCAGGAAGACGAAAATAAAATAAGAAACTAGGTCCATTCTTACTTGTAGTCTATTTGGCCAAGTTTTTGAAGAAAAAAATTGCTTTTGAGTCGAAGCATCAATTTTTAAGAAGTGGAAAAATGCAATTTTTCCTCAAAAATATTTTTTTTAAAATTACTTTTGACAAAAATGCACTTAAAAATATTTTTTAAAACTTGGTCAAATGTTAATTACTACTCAAAAGTGATTTTTAAATTATTCAAGCAAACATAAATTATTTTTTAGCAAAAGTACTTTTCTGAAAATCACTTTTGAAAAAAAATACTTTTCAAACTAAACAAAGTTTAGAAGCTTGGCCAAATATATATTACTCCATTCATTTTGTTATGGGATAGTGTATGAAACAATGCCACTCCAATCTGTTAAATTAGGGTTTGTCTTCTTATTTTTTCATTAGACAATTGGTATTCGATATTTATTGATCCTTGAGTACGAGTACGTCTATGAAAAGCTTATCGAAAGAGGAGAAAAGAGCTTAACTTTGACTCTAAAAGTTTCAGTTACCCTTTCTCCGCCCTATAACTGAAAAAAGGAGCACGGTGAAATGCCAACCTGATGGAAAACCACAATGCTAGCAGATGGAGGGCCTCCGTTTTTTTTGAAATAATGAAACCCGCCAGTTATTATGAACTCAAATAAATAAATATTGAATTTAGAAGGCTTGTTCAAAAGAAAAAAAGATGCGAGGAAGATTTAAAACTCATCGATCTCCTTACCACTCCATGAGGGTTTTCATTCACTCTTTTCTTACTTTTCCTAGTTCTGGAAGAAGAAAAAATGCGGAACAAAACTTTTTGAATTTGCGTCAAATATGGCCACTAAAGGGTATCCAAATTAATTTATTATAAGCAAGTCTTTGTGGCCTATAAATAGAGATGTTTCTTGTCACCAGCAGCGGCGAAGCCGCATGGTCATAAGGATGGTCAATTGATTATTCTTTGTCGAAAAATTACATTGTGTACAGAGATAAAATATTATATTTTAGATGTATATAACACATATTAAATTTCACTTTTTTTTTAAAGTTTAAACGCCATTAGAAAAAGTTCTAATATCGCCACTAGTCATCAAAAATTAAAATATATAAAGTAGATTCTCATCAGCCAGAAAAGAAAGCTTTATAGCACTGAATTGGACTCTTTCAAACAAGTGAATCTAACCTATCATTTAAGAGGCCATGTTTAGCCCATAAGAATTCAACGGGGCATTTGCATTTATACCTTTTTTGGGTCATGTTTTAATTTGTGCTCACGTTGTAAAAAAATTACAAGCGTACTCACTATTTCGCATAACTTCAGCATATGGGGCTATAGTAGCAAATGAAATCATGCAAAACTTCAGCATTCTAGTAGATGGGACAGAAGTAGCAAGTGTGTTGAACCAAGTGTGCTAATGTTTTTGTTTATAATTGCTGAACTTAAGCATAGTAGCTGAAGTTTTATTTTTTATTTGCTAAAATTTTTATTTGTAATTGCTGAAGTTTTTGTTTTTCTAACTGGCGAACTTCAGCTCTAGAGCTGAAGTTTTTGCTTTGTAACTGGTGAACTTCTCTAGAGCTAAAGTTTTTATTTTTGTAACTGGCGAACTTTAATTCTAAAGCTAAAGTTTTTATTTCTAACTGGCGAACTTCAGCTTCGAACACTAGCCCTATCACGAACCCCATTCCTAATCTGAAGAATCCTAATATTGTGCTTATGAATCCCATCTCAAAAGGAAACAAAATAGTCATTTTTGTTTTTACATTCCTATGTATAATGAAAGCAAATATCTTTAGAATAAGTTACCAGAATTAAGGGTAAGTCTTACCACCAAACATTAGCAAACTGGGGGATTGTAAATTTATGAGATTTAGAGGTATATGAAGATGAAATATATTATTAACATAACCGTGATTCAGAAGAAGAATAGCAATAAAAGAGCATTAAAGAAATGGCATTGAACAACGACCACTCGAAAAGTTTGTGTAAATCGCACAATGTTAAGTGGCCTATTAGATTGAGGGCGGATATAACTTTAAGGAGGAAAAGGAGAAGGAGAAAGAGGGCTGAATTTGTTTAAAAAGTAGGTACAGGTTAAAACTTAAAAAAATGGGTATAGGTTAAATAGTGGCGACCAAATAGAACACCCTGTGAAATTTTTATAAAATCAACGGGAAGCAATTTTCTGACTGAAATTTTGGCCCATACACTAGGCCCATAAAAACATTGGTTGTTTCTTGCCATTTTTAATTTCTTTCCTCTTTCCTAAATTATTAAGCTATCACAATCCAAAATTTACCATTCGTGATGGCACCTAACGCAACCAGTTAAGAAAGTCGACTAATAACTATCCAATTCCAACAATATTAAATAAACAATTAAACATAAGAGTTATCTGAATCTTATACAATTTTCAAGGATTGATAGTACAAATCATGGGCTTCTAAGAATAGAGTTTACAAAGATGATATGAAACAAATACATCTGCTATTTGATAAGTACATAAACATAGTTTTATAAATCTAAGGCTACCATGAACAAGAGACAGCCTCAACCAGAACGCAGGTACATCTTCCAGTTCAGCTCACATCAGACTCAGTAATATTGGCATCCGAAATCTGCACGCATTATGCAGGAAATGTATTATGAGTACAACCGACCCCACGTACTCAAAAAGTAATAAGCTTAAACTTAGGTTGAAAGTAGTGATGAGCTGGAACATAGGTCGGATCCAACAACAATAACCAATAGCATTTCTTAACAATGTAAAACAAGTACATAAAAAAGTAGCTCAGAGATAGAATGCCCATCCTTTTCATATTTTTCAAAAAATAAAATAGTCCCGTCTTTCAAGAATATCAGTTAAAACCCCAAATTCTTTATCGAAAACGTCATGAAATATGAGATAGTTTGTAAACTGCATGTCTTTTCAGAAAAATCCTTTTACATAATAAATAAGATATTCCATTTTTCTTTCTAGATAGCAGGTGTGAGATACCTCTCTATGACCACATATCAATGTGTGTATAAATGTCACGAATAATGTGACACCGTACTGCATGAGAAAATATGTCTCTATGCATGTATGTCATATAGACATGCCAGTGCCATGTATCTCAAAGATGAATCATGTACTCACACTCTAAGAGTTCTCAATCTCACGACATACCACTCAACCACTCGGTACTGTATATGGCCCATAAGGCCTAGAAAAATCCATCCCGGAATATATACAACAATGACTATAAGTCGCCCGATACCGAGGAAAAAGGTTAATCTAACCCTATGAACAAATCCATCTCCAGGTATCAAGTACTTCAGACAAATCCATGCGCAGGAAAATCCATCCCTCAATAATATAAAACATTCAACCACACAATACCGTATATGACCCACGCGGACGAGGGAAATCCATCCCAGAACATACTCAACAATGACTATATGTCACTCAGTACTAAGGAAAAAGGAAAATCCATCCCTGTGGAGAAATCCATCTTCATATATCAATACTTCAGACAAATCTATGTCTAGGAAAATCTATCCCTCAGTAATATCATCCGCGCTAACTGGGGGTGTGTTACAGACTCCGAAGAGGTTCCTACAGCCTAAGCTCTATCATAATCATCAATATAACCACTGCGACGCGCAACTCGATCCCATAAATATCACTCATAATCAATCTCTCGACCTCACTCAATCATCACTCTCCAGTCTGACCCACGGGCTCACCATGTCATGAAAACTGACTGGGAACAATGATATGATATATCAATAAGTAATAACTAAGACTGAGATATGATATGAATGCATGAATGCGGCTTAGTATGAAATATCAATGAAATCAATTAGATGACAACAAGAAATGAACCACTATGGGTCTTAACAATATCAGCATAAAGCATAAACATGATATCTAGCATGATGTACAACTCATTTAGTTTATCACATGGTGAAAATACAGATATTAATAAAATAGGAACACTATTCAGTGCACGAAAATAACAGAGTCACAAATCACAGGGTGCACACCCACACGCTCGTCACATCAACATCAATAGCATAACATATAATTTGGAATTTTATACCTTCAGCACTAAGTTTTGAAGAGTTGCTTATCTTTAATAAACCAATTCCAACACCGAACAAGCCAAGAATTGCACCAAGAATGCCATCATGCACGTAGCGACCATGGAACAACTCAAAACTAGCCAAAAGCAACTCAAATACATCAAGTAAAGCGCAAGAAAACAATTACAATTGATAAAGATCAAATTTTACATCAAATCCCAAATCCGGCAGAAAACCACACTCGGGCCCATGCCTCGAGACTTAACAAAACGTATAAAACCTGACAACCCATTCAATTACGAATTCAACCATACTAGTTTCACTCAAATCTGACTCCAAATCAGTATTCAAAACTCAAAAACTCATATTATGAAACTTAAGGCCAAAATCCCCAATTTCCTCTTTCAATTCATCAACCAAAAGTTGAAATCGAAGATAGATTCATGAAATGTAATCAAGACCGAGTGTAAACACTTACTCAAATTAATATGGTGAGAATTGCTCCAAAAATAGCCTCAATCCAAGCTTGGAAATGTTAAAATGAAAAATCATAAACCCTTGTATTTATCATTCTGCCCAGCACTTCCGCTTTTGCGGACACTTAAACGTATCTGCGATGTTGCAGAAGCGACCAAAATCTTGCTTCTATGGTAAAATATAAAAGAAGGGACTCTTCTTCTATGATCCTTTCCCCTGCATCTGCGCAACCACATGTGCGGAACATCCCGTCGCACCTGCGCAACCATCCGCTTCTGCGCCCAATTGTCCGCATCTGCGGACTCACATCTACGTCCACATTTTTGCAGATGCGAAAACACCAGAATATATAATAGAAATATTTTAAAAAAGGATCCAAACCTACTCAAGGCCCCAAAACATACATAACAACATCGAAACGACGAATCATACCTCAATTCGAAATCACTGAACTTTGAAACTTCAACTTCCACAACTGATGCTGAAACCTATCAAATCATGTCCGATTAACCGCAAATTTTGCATACATGTCACATTAGAAATTACGGACATGCTCCAACTTTCTTAATTGAAATCCGACCACGATATCAAAAAGTCCACTCCCAGTCAAACTTTCCAAAATTCCAACTTTCGGAATTTCAAGCCAAATTCTACCACGGACCTCCAAATCACAATTCGGATGCGCTTTAAAGTCGAAAATCACCCAACTGAGCTAATAGAACCATCATAAATCCAATCTGAGCTCAAATATTAAAAGTCAAACTTGGTCAACCCTTTCAAATTTAAAGTTTCTAACTGAGAACCATTTTTCTAAATTAGTTTAAATAACCTAAAAACCAAAACCGACTATTTACATAAGTCATAATACATCATATGGATCTACTCACTCCCTTAATAATCGAGCAAAGTGCAAATTCTTAAAACAACTGGTCGGGTAGTTACATCGTCCCCACTTAAATATACGTTTGTCCTCGAACGTGCCAAGATTTGTTCCAGAAGCCATCAAATCGTTGTGTAACCTTACCATGCACATACCTGGGGGTGATCCCATGTTACCGTATTCCATATAGGTCTTATAACACAACATGACTGAAATTTCTTAATCCAAACTAGCCCATAAGCCTTAGAACTAAAATTTTCACATCCGAAATTTTCCATGAAATCAGAATCTCGCATCTATACATTGTATAAGTCTGGACAAGCTGTACCAAGCCTTATCCATAATCCAAAATGAAATCACATAATATATCAAACACTTATAGCAATAATTTATAATCATAGTAGCTGCTTAAAACACCCAATGCCGGTAATAAACCTCTTTTTGTATCTTTTTGCCACTAGCACCACCTCACCAGTCCCGAGGTTTGTGATTGTACATATTTTTGACAAAAGATTCCACCTTATTTCCCTTGTCACATATCTAGAAAACACTTATCAAGTTGTACTTTAACCCGTCCACGTAGTACACATTTTCGATTGAGTGAGGGAGAGACTTCCCAATCCTTCCAACTCTTAGAATGTATCCTTTGCCTTATATGAAAGGAAATCATTTGTACTTCCTTTAATATGCTTTGAGCGGTCACTATCTGTGTACTATTGTAGGTTGCTCCTTTAACTGTTCCCTACACAAGAAAATCAAGAGTTAGGCTTAGGAACCCAAACAAGTTTGGGTCCCTTGTAATGAGGAAAGTGGTGAATTAGGGCTCTTTTGGTCCAAGCAGGTATTATACATTTTTCTGTGAAGGACCAGGTTCCCTAGTAGTAGTTACTTTTTCAGCAAAAACTTTATTTTTCTGTTGAGATCGGAATCTGGCCTTACAGGTTTCCTTGAAGTGCCCGGTGTTACCACTTGAGTGCATAGCCAATTGTTAGGTACAATGACATACATGCTATAGGGGTTGTAGGGAGTTTTTTCCCTTTGAAACCGGATTCGCAACAGTGATAGCATCAGAGTACCAGGTCCACTTGAGTGATTTTTCAACATCACTCTTGACTCTTCCTAGTTCTTCTTGAAGTTTTTTATTTTTCTCAAGCTCAGCACACAGACTAGGTTTTATTGATTCTAACTCATTTTCAAGCTTACGATGTGCCTCACATGCAACCTCCTTTCCTTTTTGATTGTTCCTAGACCTATTATCCATTTTAAATTCCTCAATTTTTTCCTTTAAGTCCACTACCACCAATAATAGGTCATCTCTCTCATGCTCACTATTAGCAACTCTCTCATTTAAGACTTCTTTTTCCTTTCTGACACACTCAATGGTCTCTTTTAGATCTACCACAAGAACCATTAGATCATCTTTCTCATGTTCTATGTTTGCAATTTTTTCTTCTAAGGCTTCATTTTCTTTCTTCAGGTTCTCAATTGTTTGCTTTAAATCAACCACAATGACTACTAGGTCATCTCCACACTGCTATGTTTCTCCTAATTCTATAGTTAAAGCGTCTTTATTATTTATAAGACTGTGATATGCATTAATTAACACATTTGTTAAAGACATGAGTTTTTTAAGAGAGTAAGATTTCATATTTCTCTGAACATCCAAAAAATTTACCTTATCATTGTCCTCATCATCATCATCATCATCAGACTGAGCTATCATGGCAAAGAGTGAGTCATACTCAGTTGTTTTACGTTCTACTGCCATTATTGAACTATCACCATAATCATTTTCTTATTCAGATTCGGTGGAGGAGTCTCCCGATGCAACACGAGCTTGCTTCAAAAATGTTGTTAGCGGCATATTTCCTCTTGAAGCATTTATTAGGAACCAAGTTCCTCTTGGCTATTGTATCAATGTTGTTTTTATACTGATCTTTCTTTAGGAGAGGGCAATCATTGATGAAGTGTACTAGCTTTCCATATTTATGACAGAGGTCATAATTTTTTAGCTAACCCCTTTTTGGAATGCCTCCATTCCTATGAACCATTTTGTGGAATCTTATTGTCAAATAAGCCATATCACCTTCCTCACCATTTGAATCATTGTTGTTTGTCTTGAGGATAATGTTCTTCTTCTTCTTCTTATTCTCCTTCTTCTTCTTCTTCTTCTTCTCCTCCTCCTCCTCCTCATATGCTTTCAAATTTCCAACAAGTTCATCTATGGTCAGTTCCTGCAAGTCCTTTCCTCTGTGATAGCGTTCACCTTGCTTTCCCTAGAGCTAGGTAGGACACTAAGAGTTTTTCTAACAAGCTTGTTTCTTGGAAAGATTTCCCCATGAGAGTGGAGTTCATTGATCTAAGTATTCAAGTGATTTTTTTACCTTCCTTGATGTTAATAATTCATTTGTACGTCACTTTGAATGATCTAAGTAAGTTAGGTAAAGGGAATTCCCCATAAAGTTGAATATTGCACTGTTTCTATACTGTAGCATATGCAAGCAACAACTTTTTAGCTTGGGTAGTTGACTTGTATAGTCTCCTCGGAAATTGGTAGCTATCTGTTCCCTCTGCTGTTCATGTAACTCTGAAGAGTTGAATTGTGTCCCCAACAGGAGACTTGTTGATCCTTAAGTTCCCGAGGATGTGTATCAGGTTCCTTATCTGGTTCTTAACAGTAAGTTTGTAAGAAGGTAGCCTATTTATGGAAGTTCTCTTCCACATTTTGAAGAACGTGTGCCATCGAGAGGACATCCGTGGATTTGACAAGCTGAGGTGAGAAAATGATGATTTAGCTTTAGGAGAATCAGAGTCACTCTCCTAGTTTCGGATGCACGCTTCAATAATTCCTCTAGTAGAAGAATCATCATGTTTATAAACTTGAGAGTAGAACCTGAGGATGAAAGAGAAGTAGAGAGATTCTGCTGCCATTAGGAGCTGATTATTCTATAGGTATTATAGTATATTTATCACACATAATTGACATTCTCCTGCTATTTGTTATGTAATATCTTTTGGTCATAATTTGGTTTATATTGCTTTACCAATTATACTTCTTAAACAGGTAAGAAAAGATAAAAAGTGAAAAATGAAGATACATGTTGAGACCATTTAAAAGATCATTAATCACATACTCAGATTGTTGTTTTTACAAGTAGCTATTAAAAACTTCAATACGTTGCTAACAAACAAAAAGGAGAGAAGTTAACTCTGATCAGGGTCATCCACATTATCACAACACAATGAGTACATTATTATGTACAAATCATTGTATGGAATTATCAGAATTAACCAATAGAACAGTAACTGAAGCTCTGCTGCTACTCGAAGTTGAGCTTCAATGGTGATGAAGCTGTGATCATCATGCCATGAGAGCTCAAAGAGAGAGTTAGAGAGAGAGAGAGATGAAGAAGAAGATGGGAGAACATTCCAGAACTTTGTAATTGAATTGATTAAGAGAAAATGAGTGGAACCTCCACTATATACAATTGTGCAACCAAGCTAAGACTAAGTCGGCTAACCACTAACTACCTTGCTAACCACCTAGTTGATTGGTACAGATGTCATAACTTACTAATGAATCCACTAACTTTTAACCAACTGATTAGTACAAATAATTAGTTCTTAAAACCCCCTTAAAATTGGACGTTTAGTAAACACAACCAACTTACAACACTGTGTTTGATCACTGTCAAGGCTTTAGTTAGACATCTGCGAGCTGGTTGTCTATTCTGATATGATAGAGAGAAATCAAGCCTGCTTGTAGTTGATCATGCACAAAATGACAATCGACTTCTATATGTTTGGTCCTCTCATGTAATACTGGATTTCTTACAATATGCAAGGGATACTAGCTACCACAGAAGACTGAAATGGGCAGGGAAAAAGGAACAGTCAACTTTTCGAATAGTTTGTGTAACCATACCAGCTCTCCCACAACTTTTCTCAAGGCGCTATATTCTACTTCTACAGAAGAAAGTGACATGATCTTTTGTTTCTTAGACTTCCAACTAATTGGATTGTAGACCAACAAGACAAGATATCCTGCGATAGACCTCCTAGAGTCTGGGCAAGCTGCCCAATCAGAATCACAATATGCTTTGTCTGTATGGTCTCTATCTATTGACATGAAAATTCCCAAGGTAGGATCATTCTTTAGGTATCTTAACAAGTGAAATGTTGCTTTCAGGTGAGGTTCTCTGGGCTCCGGCATAAACTTGTTTAAGTGTTGAACAATGTATGCTATGTCCAATCTGGTGTTGGTTAGGAAATTTAGTTTGCCAACTAATTTCCTGTAGTAAGTGGGATCCTGCAGTATTGTCCCTTCCTTTGCTTTTAGTTTTGTATTAGGGTCCGAAGGTGAAGAGCAAGCCTTGTATTCCAAACAATTATACTCATTCAGTAGATCTAACACAAACCTCCTTTGTGATATAATGGCCCATCATCCTTATACATAATTTCTAGTCCCAGGAAATAATGAAGCTATCCTAGATCTTTGATCTTGAACTGCTCATGTAGGAAATTCTTGAGTTGTGCAACTCTTGCTGATCAATCCCAGTCAATAACACATCATCCACATATACAACAACATATACTGGTGTATTTCCATTCCTTTTATAGAAGAGTGAATAGTCATACATGGAATGTGTGTAGCCCCTTGAGCATAGTGCCTCTGTCAGTTTTGCATACCATTGTCTACTTGCTTGCTTCAGACCATAAAGAGATTTGTTCAGTTTGCACACTAAACCTGGTTTGTCTATTACTAACCCAGGTGGTACCTGCATATATGCTTCTTCTTTGAGATCCCCATGTAGGAAAGCATTATTCATATCCAACTGTGAGATGGACCATCTCTTCTTAATTGTTGTAGCTATTAAGGCCCTAACTGTTGTCATTTTTACAACTGGTGGAAAAGGTTTTGTATAGTCTATCCCTGCTTGTTGAATGCAATCTTTGACAACTAACCTGGCTTTGAACCTCTCAATGCTGCCATCTGCTTTATGTTTCACCTTATATACCTACTTACAACTAATTGCTTGCTTCGCGGGTGGTAACATCACTAAATCCCAAGTGTGGTTAGAGTGTAATGCATCAAATTTCTGTGTCATAACAGCTTGCCATGCAGGATCAATGGCTTCCTCCTCATATGATAATGGTTTCCTGTCATGACAAAATATTTCTCACAAAAGTCTAACTATCAGGAGTTAGTAGATCAGAGGAAATATGGTGATTCACATAAAACAAAGCATTTAGGGAAGCATAATTAGTTTTAACTTGAGGTAGGGAATGGACATAATCCTGTAGGTATGTGGGAAGCTTGCGAACCTTGTGTGACTGTCTTGTTGGGTGATTTTGTTCTACATTGGTTTGTTCAATGTTATGTTGTGATGATACATAAGGTGGTGAAGAGCATTGAGAAGGACTAGCTACATGCATAGGTGACATAGAAACAGATGTGCTGTCTACACTCCTTTGATCATTCAAGACTTCAGGAGTCTGTTTGAAATTTGTATTCTTAGAAGGTTGTTCACTTAGAGATTCAATGAAAGAAATTGGATAAAGGACAAATAATTTATAATATTTGTTCATTCTAACATTAAAAGGGAAAATGGGTTCATTAAACACCATATCTCTGGAAACATGAATCTTTGTAGTGGTTAGACTAAGAACTTTGTACCCCTTTGTGTTGAAAAGATATCCAACGAAGACATGAGGTGTTGTTCTGGGATTGAACTTGTCCCAATGTGGTATTGGTACTAGGATAACATAGGCAACCAAAGCTCTTAAGGTGAGAATATTTTGGCCTTTTTCTGTATAGTAGCTCATATGGTGTCTTATTGCTGATAGAGTTGGATAGTGATCTATTTATATTATAAGTGAAACAAAGGATGCATTCACCCCAATATCTTAGGGGTAGCTTGGATTGGAAAAGGGGGGCTCTGGCTGTTTCAAGAAGGTAATTGTATTTTCTCTCCACCACACCATTCTGCTCTGGTGTGTAGGGACAAGTTCTTTGATGAATGATCCCTTTAGATTGGAACAACATGGTTGTTTCTCCACTGGTAAACTCCACTCCATTATCTGACTTTATGGACTTGTTGGTTACACCAAACTGGTTCTCAACCAGTTTATGAAATTTTTGAGTATCTCAATGGCATTACTTTTACTGGATAAGAGGTGAGTCCAAGTGGACCTGTTATAATCATCCACTATGGTGATAAAATATTTATGTCTATCATGTGTAGGAATATGATATGGACGCTACAGATCAACATGTAAAAGTTAAAAGATTCTATTAGTTGTGTTGATTTTTGGGGAAATGGTAGCCTTTCTTGTCTAGCCATTGGACAAATGGTACAGTTGAAAGGTTGTTTGGGGGAGAAGTTAGCAGGTATAGAGGTAATCTTCTTCATTTTGACAAAGGAGACATGTCCAAATCTATTATGCCACAACACATTCTCATTATTTTCAGCCCGAGAATGAGAGAATATGCTAGGAAATTTAGAAGATGGACTTGCAAAAGGAGTTTGTTCTTTAGCACTTGCACATGAATTACTTACAATTGGAAAAGATACAGATTTATTGGCATGAAATGGTATATCTACAGTAGAATGATAGGGACAGTGTGTGTTATAAGGGAAACAAGTAGAAATCGTAGGTAGTATATGATTGTCCTTTTCTGCAGGGCTTGCATTGTTCTTCTTCAAACAACTCGAGCATAGCATGTACAACCCATATCTCACTTTACCAATCACCAGAGGCCTCTTCATTGAAGGGGCCTGCAATATACAACAAAGTTTAGAAAAGGCAACAAGACAGTTGAGATTAGAGGTCAAAGAGAGAACATATATTAAATTGTATCTGAAAGTGGGAACAAATATCACTTTATCGAGAGTGATCTTAGAAGTGAAAGTTACACTGCCAATTTCTATCACCTTTAATTTGTAGCCATTTGGAAGTATGACTAATCTGGGATAAGGTAAGTTTATTATGTTGGTTAATAAGGATCTGTTGAAGGTCATGTTATTTGATGCCCCTGAATCTATAATCCATGAATCAACTTTGTTCTTGAAACATTCAAATGAGAGTTTACCAAAGTCAATTGAGGAAGTGCAAGCTATTATACATGCAAAGTTTGTTGCTCCTGAAGTAGAATTGGCTCCAATTCCATGGTCTCCAACTTTTGCTATTTGAAACTATTGTAGCAGGATCACCAACTGGTTATACTCTTCTTGGGTAAGACTCACATTCTGAGCATTGTTATGACTGACATACTTCTCAGGCTCTATAGGTTGAGTTCAGTAGTTGGTACATGTGTACTGGCCATTGTTCTATTGCCTTTACTGAATCTGTTACTATTGTTGTTGTTTGAGTTGTAATTATAGTTGGGATTCTACCTAGCATTTTGATTGAAATTGCTTTGACCTGTATTTAGATTCTTATTGTGGCCAAAGTTCTGTGGATATCCATGAAGCTTGTAACATTTCTCTTTAGTGTGTCCTGGCTCTTACAATAATCACAGAAAGGTCTATTCCTGTTGTTGTGATTGTTGTTGGGAGAGTAGTTTATTCTGAATGTCCAAGGTCTGATTGTGTTAGCATTCAAGGATTATGACTCCTATGCTAAATGAACACTTTGTTTAATTTCCCTCTGCCTTTCCTCTTGGATCATCAAAGAAAATACTTGAGCAATTGAGGGAAGAGGATTCATGATCAATATGCTGCCTTGAACAACAGTGTATGTCTCATTGAATCATATACGGAATTCTATGAGTCTCCTACCCTGTTCATCCTTATGCATACTTTCCTTAGCTTCACAAGAGAAATTGCAAGTGCAATGAGATTTGGAAATCAAGGTATTAAGTTCCTCCTGTAATTTTTTCATTTATAACTATTGATATCAAGGGATTCTTGAGATGGATCATTGATCTCCTTCTGAATTTGATACAACTTTGTCCTGTTTGATTGGTCATACCGATCCTCAAGTTCTCTCCACAATTCGAATGAATTAGCTACATATTCAACACTATCTGCATTTTCCTTGGTCAAAAAGTTCAGGATCTATGATGTGACCATATCATCACACCTTTCCTATATGAGGAATTTTGATTAATCTAGATCTGTCTTTTGCACTCTCCGTTGATAAATTCCAATTTATTCTTCACAGATAATGCTCGCATCACACTTCTTCTCTATAATCGATAAACAAAACCATTAAATAGAGCAGGAACTAAAACTACCCCAGGGTTATCAGATGGATGTATATAAAAAAGAGTACTAGCATCAACACCTAACTGGTTGAGAGACTCAGTCACAGTGGTGTTGATTGATTATCATCCTCACCAGTGGTTATATTTATGATCTACAAAATTTCTAAGGGATTTGAGGGCTAGAAAATATGGTGATTAAGAATTTGGCAACAATTTTCAAATAATTATATATCAAAAGTAAGAACATAATCTGTCCTCAGAGCTACAACTCGAAATCAATGGAGAAATGAATTTACATGTGTGAGATGTAGTTCAAATGGTCAGTAGCAGAAGTAGAACTAGCAAACTTTGTCAAGAGAGTCCAAAATCGATGCTCCTTGCTCTGATACCATATCGGAATTAACCAATATAATGGTAGCTGAAGCTTTGCTACTACTCGAAGTTGAGCTTCAATGGTGATGGAGCTGTGATCATCATGCCATGAGAGTTGAGAGAGAGAGAAAGAGAGAGAGAGAGAGAGAGAGAGAGAGAGAGAGAGAGAGAGAGAGAGAGAGAGAGAGAGAGAGAGAGAGAGAGAGAGAGAGAGAGAATAAGAAGACGAGAGAAGATTCCAAAACTTCGTAATTGAATTGATTAAGAGAAAATGAGTGGAACCTCCACTATATACAATTGTGCAACCAAACTAAGACTAAGTCAGCTAACTATTAACTACCTTGTTAGCTACCTAGCTGATTGTTACAACTGTCATAACTAACTAATGAATCCATTAACTCCTAATCAACTAATGAGTACAAATAATTAGTTCTTAAGAGGAATCGTTGTCATCATTTAGTTTTGATGAAAAGTCCCATGTCTCCATCTACTGGAGGATTGCTTAAACTTTAGCGGGCTGAAGTTGAGGAATAACATATAAGAAACAGAAGCTTTAAGTGTGAAAAAGTTTGTATGCTGAATCTGAAATAGAAAGACAATCTTTTTGTCCTTCCAATTGTCATTTCTCCAAATTAACAAATTATAAATAAACTATGGAACTACAAATGTGTCGTGCTAAACTTATATTTTTACTTCATATTCTGAAAGAAAAGTATAAATAGAATACAACTATAACATATTAGCCTGTCAATTTTAGTTCTCGCTTTTGTAATGAGCATCCTGATAAGTTCTGAATTGTTGAGACCTCTTATAGTCTTAAGGCATGCTCATGAGTCTTGAGCTTGTTTCACGTGATCCAGCTTTCGCCAATACACGAAGTTGATCGTGTCACGCTCGGGTTGATTGTATATATGTCATTAAAGTTCTGCCTTTCTACTTGAATGCGATAATGATAAAGGCTCCCTATAGGAGAAGGTTGAAAAAGTGGTCATAAAATATGAGCTGATGAAGCTAGGTAGGGAGGGAAAAATACTGAGGAGATAAAGGAGGAAAGCTTTTGCAGAAGTGGACATGAATGACTCTTTCAACAACAAAAGTGATTTGCATCGATGATGTTGAAGGCGATGATTATGAAAGTCTTAGATAACTTGTTTGAATCAGAATATTAGTTCAAATGAATATGATGATGAAGATTTTTGTGATGAGGATGGTTCTAATAGAATGAGACCAAAGATGAGACTTGTCCCCAGTGAAGTGCTTATGATTTTTAATAATCTGCAATCTCATAAATCTCATTAATAAATGTAGTTGGCTATTTACAATTTCTTTTATAGAACAGGAAGAAGTAAAACCTTCTTATATGTATTAGATTATGAATGTAAATCAACAATTTAAGTAACTTGTCCATTCTGTAACTTTATTGAGATAAATTTTCAGCATACATATAGTAAAAATTTCAAACTGAATAAAAGAATTACAAAGAGGTCAGTCAATGACCAATAAAAACAAAATTCTAGGAACTTAAGAACAAGCTGTAGATCTATGAACTTTGTTCCTGTGATGGCATAACAGAAGATCTACAAATTGGACAAGTATTCTTTCCCTTCAACATCCATTGCTTGATGCAACTTTCATGATATTCATGTCCACATTCAAGTGTACCAATTATCTCATCATTTACATATTCACCTTGACAAATAACACATATTTCTCCCTCTTCATCAGCAGCCTTCGCTGTCTCTTCTGAATTAACTTCAACCTTAGAAGTTGAAGTCGAACCACAGTAGGTTCGTGTTCTCATGCATTTAGCTATAATCTCCTCCTCATCTGTCTCCGCTCCCTGCTGTCCACTGAAAGGACTAATGAAGTTAATGATATCATGGTCTTGTATTCTGTTTAAAATATGATTTAGAGCAGTTATATAAGCATGAATAAATTCACTTTCAGATATGGCAGAGACACCATTAATCGATTCTCCTTGAGTAGTGACATATACACCATCAATGAGTTCAGTTGTTGGCACAAAATAGCTACCCCCCAAGTATGGATCCACGGTGTGATTAAACGAACGCTGAGCAGAGCTGTGAAACAAGTTATGTGGCGCAAAGCGATCACCGACGTCTCTTGATTGCGAGGAATTCCTCAAAACGTGATGATAATTTGCAAGATCAGTAGCGACATAGACATCGTCAACGTATTCACTTGTTGGCTGATAATTATACGGCAAATACGGATCCACTCTGTGATCAAACGTTGTCTGTCCATTATTATATGTATGAGCAGGTGCAGTAAAAGCAAAGCCGTGGAACAAGTTATGTGGGGCAAAATAATCCCTAGTGTTTCTTGGAAATACGAAACCATCTGGAATTTGAGAGCGGTTTCTTGAAACATTGTGATTTGCCAGAGCTTGACGATGATAGTGGGGTTGATGAGAAATATGACAACTTTGCCAATTTGTAGCCATGATAATGGAACGAACTACTTCTGAATTTTGGTGAGTGATGCTGATAGCCAATGTGCACTTATATAAATAGCTGAAATCCTTCAGTTCCTAGGACTAGGATTTTAATATGTTTCCTAAAGTAGCATAAGTCCTATAGGTCCTAGGATTAGGATTTTATTGTTTCCTAAAGTAGCGTAAGTCCTATAGTTCCTGTGATTATGATTAGTAACATTATAATTTAGAGCCGAGTAACTATAATTTATTTAGTTATTGTTTCTAGTTATTGTTTAATTAATAGTCAAACTCATGATCTTCGCTAACTAAACGAACCCTTTAATCTTATTGTCTTCTTATTCGAGTTTAAAATAATTAATTTCTTATTTCATGAAATTTGTTATAAAATTCAACTATTGCTAAGAATGATAAATTTATTAAAAATATGTAGGTAAATACAATGTAAATATTTGATGGATTTCTTAATTTTTCTTAAAAACAAAGAGCTCTTGGGAGATTTGTAAACAAATTAATGTTATAACTAAATATTTTAACTTGCGGGCTTCCAAACTCAAGCTTACGGTTGTTTAAAATTTGTTGTTTTCCTATCGTTAAATATTACAGTTAGTGATTTCTCTTACTGAATACTATTAAACAGATCGATCGAACATATTTAAAAAATTTAAGTTCAAAAATTAATAGCACTTATAATTTAAAACATTTAACCTACAGTTTACAGTAAATATTATTATGCTCAATTAGGACTTCTTTTATTATTCTTCTCCAATTTTGACTCAAACTTGAATTAGAAGAAGTTTTGGGACCAAATATGGATTTTTTTATTTTACAATACTCCGTTCTTTGCTTCCTTGCTCTCCCTGAAACCAAAAGCTTATTCTCCCGCCGTTCACCTGCCGGAACTCTGCCGGCAATGGAATTCTTGGACGAGTGGAAGTCTCTTTGGCCAATATCTTCATCCTATTCGCCACCATTTCTACTCTCAAATTATTCACACGAAGAAAAATCCTCCTCAAAACCACGCCGTATTGATAGTCCAATTGGCCCTTTGATTTTCAAGTCATGTTCAGAAACCCTAATACCTCGGCTTCCTCCTCCGATTCCTCCTCCGATTCCTGAGTTTTCTCTACCAAGATCTCTACAAACTTCAAGTAGTACACTTCCTTCTACAGCTTCTTCAATTGCTACACAGTTTATTACTCCACAGGTTTCTGAATCAATTCACAACTTTAATGCAATCCAATTGCTCCTTTTCCTTAATATTTGTGAAACTAACAAACACAATTCGGTTCTTGGATTTTTTCCAACTGGGGAAAATTATGACCAAGTTGGGTATTTTATACTATGTTTTGAGAATAAACAAGCTGTTCTTAAGAAATTTAAGAATGGAAAATCGTTGTTAGTGCATAATCACAAGTTAAATTTTAGGATTTTGAGGTTATTAGCGAACCCAGTTACTGTTAGTGAAATTGATGATAGTGCTTGTTTATCTACTTTTGGGTATTTATTGGTTTGTACTTTGTATTCTGTTTATTGGTATAGTGTGAAGATGGGGGTTAAAGGTGTTGGCAGTGTTACCTTAGATTATGTGGGTAGTGCTGATAGAAACTTGTTTAAGGTTGTGCTGTTTCTCATGCTTGTTGGAGTCCACTTTTAATGTCATGTGGCAGTTTAGAAGCTCAGAGATACACTGCAGCATGGGACTCTAAAGAAAGGTCAGAATCACCTTATGGAGGAAAATCTTTGTGCTTTGAAAATAACCTTCTGTATGATATGAGTATTGGAGAACTGGATTTGAAAAAGAAACCTTACTACCTGAACCTTGACTTTCTAAAAGGGTATCTAAATGGAAAACAAACTAAAATCCTTAGTAGGAAACACATAGACACCCAAAAGGATTCCGAAGAAAATCTAGCGGAGTTCCACCTGCAAATATGTCAGGAGCTTAAAGAATGTGGCATCACAAGACTGAGGGCATCTCAAACTGTTTTAATGTTATCGGAGGTATCAGCTTTCTCGCAAGCATTTATGAGATTGCTTTAGAAAGCATTTGCGCCAGTTTGCCAAATACTCTTCTGGCTTCTAGGGCTGGCTTTTTCTGCCTTCTCAAGGTTCCCCAAAGTTCACCTGAAACCAAAGAAAGGTTCTCTAGAATTGTTTGATATTTTGGACAAACTATATCCACTGCCTTTTCCCTTGCATAAATGTTGTATTGATTAGACATCAGAAAAAGTTCAGTCTCCTAGTTCTTCTTCTGCTCCCATTCTTTCTCCTCCTTTTCTGGTGGCTCTTAGTAGCCTCCAAATAGCAGAAAGAGATATATTGCCGCTTGATGCTGAACTTAGGCTTCAGAGTGATAAAGTTATGAAGGTGGCCCATGAAATCGGTCTGTCGCACATTGGTACTGAGCCTGGTGATGGCTATTCAGTTTCCCTTGATTCAGATACTGAATGCCCTAGCAATGTGATTGAAAAGATGAAGCCTCTCTGTTTGCATGAACCCGTGGAATTGTCTGACTGTAATATCTCTAAAATGGACTCTGTCGGAGTAGAACCTGATAAAAGATTTACACCCGTCATCTATAAAAACACCAAGAACCTGTCTCAAGTACTAGGAAAGAGATGATAGGAGTGGAGTTGTTCGATGAGGAGTGCCTAGTAGAGCTCAAATTCAATGATAGTTCCATCATGCTGGAGGCAAACGAGCTGGAAACATTTAAGTTGTTGAAACAAAAGGACTTAGGTTTCCAGAAAAGCTTTCAGGTGTATCAAGAGTATTTAAGTGGTTGAATGGGGATTGTTTCAGTGAAGCACAGTTAGGAGTATCTAATCTTCTCCATGAAATGGATATTACAGATTGTGATAGCAGGTTGAACATGAGAGTGTTTGACAATGAATGTTAGATTTCAATTTTCTCCTATATTTATCTTTCTAAAACTCTTATTGGTGTTAATAATAAACTTTTTTTTACTGCAGTTTTTGGATTTCATGCCGGTAAAGAGTAACTCATTGAGCCCCGAAGCTGATATCCAGAGACCACAGTATGTTTTCTCTACTTATTCCTCTTTCTATTCCTATCATTTTGAGTGGGTTATGAAATTGTGCATATCTGATTGTTAAGTGTATTTTGTGTTTTGAAATACAGGTTTCTTTTTTCTGTTTTTTTGTTTGGATGACTGTGACCGAGCTACTTTTGCAATTATTCATGCTTAGTGAAACTCTAAAGTAATGAATGTAATTTCGTTCCTTTCCTCCTAATTTTGTTTTCTGGTGTTCTTTTGGTACTCTTCTGCATAAATGTGGCCTCCTCTATGTTTCTGTTGTCTGTGATTTTCTTCGGACTTTGGTCTGTCGTTATCATCTGCTCTGTCCTATATGGCTCATCTGTTCCTTTTTCCTCTCTTAAGTGACCGAGTTTATTTATGGTATGAAACAACTCGTAGGAAGGGTCTAGCTTATTGAAAAATCAACTCCTACCGGTAGAAGAGCTATATGTTGGTGAGAGAGGAGGCCTCTTTTCCATTCTCCTCGATCTAGATTCCTAAGTCGCCAACCAAGGCGTGCTCTTTTGCATGGCTAGCGGCGAGGGAAATTACGCTTGTTAGTTGGTGCTATATGTGTAAAAGCTCCGAGGAAGAAGTTGATCATCTTTTGTTGCATTGCCTTGTGTCCTCGGCTTTGTGGAGGGCAATCATAAACCATTTTGGTGTTCAATAGGTGATGTCAAGCACTGTAAAGGAAATGCTATATAGCTGGGCTAGTTTCCGTAGAAGAAGAAAGCAAAAGGTATGGAAGTTTGCCCCGTTAGCTCTCATGCATATAGTTTCGGGGGAGAGAAATAAGAGAGCTTTTGAAGGGATTGAGTCTCCTTTTTCAAATCTTAAGAATAGTCTTTTATCTTTGATCGCCTTTAAAAGTGGACTGCTTTACCTGGCTAGTGGCGCAGAAAGCATGCCTAACCCAAGAGAACCTCATAAAAGAGGGATCAATTTTTGCAGCAGTGTTTGAAAGTCAAAGCGAGGTTGTTAATCACATCTTCATTCATTGCGCTTACACCACGAAGATTTGGCATTTCATTGTTAATGTTGTAGGGGTAGTTGGGCAACGCCAAAGACAACTACAGAATTAATGGAATGCTGGTATTTTGAAAGGGCTGGAAAAACACATGGTAATCTGGTGGATCATATGGAAAGAAAGGAACATAAGAATTTTTAGAGCAAAAATGATTCTGTAATTAGCATTAAATACATATGCATCTCTTTACTCTCTTTTTTTGGTGTAACGTGGCAACTGCAAATGACATAGATGCCATGATCGAATTTTTTAGCTCATTGCATAATTTGTAATGTGGTTTTCTCTGTAATATTCTGCAGTCCCTTGCTATACATTAATAAAACACCTTTACCAATAAAATGAAAAATTAAAGAAACCTACTTTCTCTCTTAGATATCTCAAAACTATACACCTACTTAAAATGGGATCTTCTGTTTTTAGCAATAACCAGTAGCTCTTACAGTTAAATTGTTTCCTTCCTGCATCTCTCGTGTGTGGTTTTTAACATATATTTCTATGCACTAGAATGGTAGAGAATCGTTCCCTGCTTTCAAGTTTAAGTCATGCAACTTCTTTTTAGAAGTGCCTTCATGTGTGCAAGCAAAGTAGTGGTGGCTTGGACAGAAAAAGCTCTATACTTCTCTGTTAACCTCAGCTTCTGCTAATTACTGGTCCACATTTATGAGCTTTTGCTGTATTTACCCATAAATTTCCTGGCTTAGCCTCCGCTGGATAAGAAGATAAAGATGAAAGAGGAGCCTCTGTTAGTTTTCGAGCTTTCCATTCTGGCCAGTTGATAGAGAGGATAGCATTCTGAGGGTTTAGTTTTAGGAGAATTAAGACAGTCATTGTTCCCACTTCTTATGCATGTTTCAATAACTCCTCTTGGAGAGGAATTTACTCTCTGCTCATATATGGTCAAATGCATATGCTTTTATGATTGACTATTAAGTTCTGCACAGAAACTTTCTTAACTTTGTTGCTTAGAGAACTTGGCTCAGAAAGGATTGAATGTGATTGGTGGTTTAATAGTGGATTTTGTTGATAATTATTGGTGGTGAGGTTCGACGGTGACTAGTAGAGAAGAGGAAACTGAGAAAGCTAGTATCAAGGTGGAGCAAGGGATACCAGAGGTTGCACAGAAAACAAGAAGTTGAATATATTTACGAAGCTTGTTTATAGTCGCGATAAGTGGTGTAGTAGTGAAGAAGGAGATCTAAAGAAGAGCAAAGATAGCTTGAGGTGGAAATAATATCATGGCATATTTATATACACCCTATGTGATATGCAAAACACGTGTGATATATCCTATGTGCTGTGCAAAACATGTGTTTCGAATATGGAAAAGTACATATTTATATGCGATACATCCTATGTGTTGTACAAAACATGTGTGACACATCCTATGTGTTGTGCTCGGAAATGGAAGAGTACATATTTATTTGCGATACATCCTATGTATTGTACAAATCATATGTGATACATCCTATGTGCTGTGCAAAATATGTATTTCGGAAATGGAAGAGTATATATTTATGTGCGATACATCCTATGTACGGTACAAAATATGTGTTTCAGAAATGGATAAGTACATTTTATGTGCGATGCATCCTATGTATTTATTGCAAATATGTGTTTCAGAAAATAGATGATTATATATTAAGTGTGATATATCATATGTACTGCACGAGATATATGTTTCCGGAAATAGATTAGTACATATTTATGTGATACATCCTATGTACAGCAAGAAACATGTGTTTCGGAAATAGATGAGTACATATTTATGTTCCTATTTATTGCGCAAAATATGTGTTTCAGAAAAAGATGGATATATATTTATGTGTAACTATGTACTACACGAAACATGTGTTTCGGAAATAGATGAGTACATATTTATGTGATATATCCTATGTACTGTGCAAAACATGTGTTACAGAAAATAGACGAGTATCTATTTATGTGCGCTACATTCTATGTACTGTGCAAAACATGTATTACAGAAAATAGATTTAAGTACGCTACATCCTATGAACTGTGCGAAACATGTGTTACAGAAAATAGATGAGTATCTATTTATGTGCGATACATCCTATGAACCGTGCAAAACATGTGTTTCGAAAATGAATGAGTGTATATTTATACGGGGTACATCCTATGTAGCGCAGAAAATATGTGTTTCGAAAATGGATGAGTACATATTTATATCCGATACATCTTATATACTGTGAGAAACATGTATTTTAGAAATGAATGAGCACATTTTATATGCCATAAACATATTCTCACAAAATAGGTAAATAAGCATTTATGTATGTTACATTCTATGTACTGCGTGAATATGATATTCAGTAAGAGATAAAAATAAAGGAGTACACATCATATTTGATGTTCAAAGCATGTATTTCAAAGACAAAAAGAGAATACTTAAATTTCTTCGTAGCGAACGCTGACACAGTCAAGCACTTTAGTTTTTATCATGTTGAGTCCAACAAAAGAAAATTAAAAAAAAAAACATCAGAATCCAACAAAAAGAAAACTACCAAGAAAGTAACGGAAAAAAAAGAGTAAAAAACTATATGTTTGTAACGTAAGGAAAATGTCTATAAAGACAAGACGGATACTTGGATTTCATCATACTGAAAAAGAAAATATAAAGAAAGTGATCAGAAAAAAAAACGAACAAGTAAAAAAATAAATATTTATTAAAGAGATAGAGTATAAATGGGAAAAGGATAGTTGAAAAAAATAAAGATAACAAAAGTTAAAAGATAAATGTTGCACAAATTAATGATATACATCATTTATGACGTGATACATCATTTATGACGTGCAAAGCACGTGTTTAAAAAATTCTATCCTTTTTATAAAATATACTACACATTTAATAAAATAGTAGTGAAGCATTTGAGATTTTACTTATTTAAGAAAGCATTTGAGCATTCCTATAGTAGTGAAGCATTTGAGCGTTCATATATCATTGAATATGTCATTAAGCATTTAAGATTTTACTTATTTAAGAAAGCAAATTTGATTTGCTAAGTTGCAAATTACTTGTGTACAACTTTCTTAGCATATGATTGAAATTAAGGCTTGAAAATGAACTCAATATCGTTTAACATATTATACCATTGATTGAGGGTAAGACATCAGGACTAAATCTGGATGCACCATAATAATAAGAGTTACGTATGACTCCCAATTCATTATGGCCTAATATGTATTTATACTGTAAGACATTGGGTTTGAGTCTCATTGTACCATATTGATGATATAGTGATGACTAATGAAAAATAATATATTTTTCATTAAAGGCATGAAGATTGTCCCACTTGATTTGCTCCATTCTTGAAGTGAATGTGACAACGACGTATAATAAGTCTGAATGAAGATAAGTGGTTGAACAATGAACTTGAGCGTTCCAAAGATCAAAACGATAATAATCATCACTGTGATTATAACTCAAAATAGTCCTTCAAAATGTGAAGGTAATGTTTACCATCAAATTGGTATGAAAATAATAAAGCACGTCACTGGTTATGTTTCATTCCTTGAAGAAAATGTGACTTGTGATAAGCATTGAAAAATGCAGACTCATTCTTATATGTGAATGTGGTAATATATGATAAACGTAATGAATAAATACATGCAAGGCATGCTTGGATGAATACCACACAACTCGCTCTTGAGAGAGGTTTGAGTGAAATAAAGAGAATAAATATTATTGTGTGGTTGCATGAATATGTCATTGGTCTCGTACATGTGATATGCCAAAATATTTTGGCATGCCTTATAAAAGTTATTAAAGGAAAAATTAAAGCAAGAAATTTTCTTATGATGATGTTGACCATGACATTTTATTATGATATAATTTTCTCCATGAATGACACATTTATCATATGAATGATATGATAAAAGATCTTGTAGTACAAAAGTTGTTAAAAGATCCGAAAGAACTAATTTGTTACTATCCTGATGAATAAAATTATTCATGATATTGATATTGAAAAGTCTCAAAAGAAACTTTTTGAGTTTCAAATGTATAAGTCAAAGTGGTTGACATGTTGAGACTATAAATGAAAGGAATATTGAATATCTTCATATTTCTATAATCATACCTGGTAAATATGAAATGTTACTCGGTTTTCTTTCTATTTGTATTACACAAATATAAACATGATGCTTGAAACATATACCACAAGTAAACTAGAGGTTTACTAAAATAAATATTAGTTGGCATAACCGGTTGACCATCCCGGTTCAATTATGACGCGAAAAATTAATTGAGAATTCCATTGGCGTATATTGAAGAATAGAAGATTCTTCAAGAATTCTCTTGTGCTGCTAATTCTCATGATATACCAGTTAAGGTTGGGATTGAATCCCTTGATTTCTGAAACGAATAAAAGGTGATAAATATATGGGCCCAGTCACCTGCCATGTAGACCGTTTACTATTATATGATTTTAATAGGTGCATCTATTCTATGGTCACATGTGCATTTGTATCAACTTGCAATTTGGTTTTTGCAAGATTGGTTGCTCAAATTATTAGAGCATAGTTCCAGAATATAAATTATGATGATTTATCTTAATAACACTGGTTTAAATCCAAGTTGGTTTAGCAAAAAATTGTATGCCTCCAATTATAGCTAAATCATTGGTTATGAGAACAAAACTCTCAAAAACGAAATTTTGTATGAGATGTATTATTTAATATACAGCAGCACTTGCTCGCAATTATCCAAGTTATGAAAATTTCCCCTATCACAATCGGTTCAGGGTCAGGAACCAAATAATTTCTATATAAAAATATGTATGTGCTATATGATTTAATTATGCCACTACAATGCACAAAGATGGATTCCCACGAAAGGTTGTGAAATATGGTTGTGATCCCAACATTAGGGGAGAAAATGGCAGCTGAGAAAGTAATATATGAAATGAATTATTATGAATACATATAGATCCTCGTACAAAAAATATGAACTTGAAGTTCAAGTGATAATTCATTTACAAATTATTGCCAGACGCATTTGCTGACCCAAAGCTAAATGTCATATTTCAGTTGCTAATGCTCCAAATAGAATAAAGTCCATGGGGGACAGAATCTATGTCATGCATAAAGCATAACAGGCCAATCGGTTCCAAAGATAAACTCCTTGAAGAAGGAGAGGGGCAAATATTCAAAATGGTCATAATAAGGAGGCAAATGCTCTAGAAGAGAACCACGACATAAAACTTCATAAGACCTCATGGGAGAGGTTCAGGTACCTGAAATAATGAGATAAATAGATCTCAATAAGTTATGTCTTTATTAGATAATAATGGAACCGACATAAAGTGATCGTCGACGATATTGTTAATATAATGTGGCGCTCAATATTATAATATTGACGAGGATCTTGAGCTCAAATCTATCATGAAATTTGGACAGATAAATGATTGGCCAAAATAAAATAAAATACGCAATCGAGATTGATTTCACCTAAAAATGCAAAGTTGGACGGATAGTCCCAACACATGGAAGTATAAAGCCATTGGAGGTATAAATGTATTCTTGTGTGAAAAAGGTCAAGTCGATAAACATAAAGACGACTTGTGTTACAGGAAGATTGAAAATATCCCGGCATTGATTATATAGAGACATATTCTCTAATTGCGAACTCGACATTTCAGAAGAGGGAGGAGCATTTGGTCATCTTCAAGAGTTCGGCGGCGAGGACTCAGATTGATTACCTCCTCCTCAGAAGGAGCGATAGGGGTATGTGCAAGGACTGCAAGGTTATTCCGTGAGAGTCCCTTTCGACTCTTCATAGACTCATAGTGATGGATGTCGGTCTCTGGGTGAAGGGGAAGAGGAGGGGTTCTCGGGGACAACCGCGGATTAGATTGGGGGGTTTTGACTAAGGAGAAAGCTCAGGAGTTGTAGAGGAGGCTAGATGACGGCGGAGCTTGGAGAAGTTCTAGGGAAGCGGACGCTATGTGGTCAGAGACGGCGAACTTGGTTAGGGAGGTAGCACGGGACGTGCTCGGGGTAGCCAAGGGCTATTCAGGCAGACATCAAGGTGACTGGTGGTGGAACGATGTAGTCGAAGGAAAAGTGGAGGTGAAGAAGGCGGCGTTTTCTAAGTTGGAAGGGAGCACAAGCGAGGAAGAATGCAGAGCGAACAGGGAGATCTACAAGATGGCGAGGAAAGAAGAAAAGCTGGCGGTTACGGAAGCTAAAAACGCGGTGTTTGGTCGCATGTACGAGGAACTAGGGGAGAGAGGCGGGGACAGGAAGTTATTTCAGTTAGCTAAACTAAGGGAAAGGAAGGCGCGTGATCTTGACCAAGTTAGGTGCATCAACGGCGAGGATGGTAGAGTTCTGATAGGGGAGTCTCAAGTCAAGCAGAGGTGGCAGGCGTACTTTCGAGACTTACTTAACGAGGAGGGGACTATAATATAGAGCTAGGGGAGTTGCGAAACTCAGAGCAACAAAGATACCTTGGGTACTGCAAGCGCATTAGGGCGGAGGAGGTCATGGGGGCTTTGCGTAATATGAGTAGGGGTCGAGCGACCGGGCCTGACGAGATCCCGGTGGAGTTCTGGAAGTGCATGGGTAGGTCAGGAGTGGAATGGCTCTCCAGGTTGTTCAATGCGATCTTCATGACCAAAAGGATGCCGGATGAGTGGAGGTGGAGTACAGTGGTGCCCTTATACAAGAACAAAGGGGACATCCAGTGCTGCAACAACTATATGGGTATCAAATTAATAAGTCATACCATGAAGGTCTGGGAACGGGTAATCGAGGCAAGGGTGAGGGAGATGACATCTATATCTATGAACCAGTTCAGTTTCATGCCGGGTCGCTCCACTACAGAAGCTATCCACCTTGTCAGGAGGCTGGTGGAGTAGTTCAGGGATAAGAAGAAGGACCTGCACATGGTGCTTATCGACTTGGAGAAGGCGTATGACAAGGTCCCAAGGGATGTGCTATGGAGGTGCTTGGAGGCGAAGAGCGTGCCGGAAGCCTACATCAGAGTAATCAAGGACATGTACGATGGAGCTAAGACTAGGGTTAGGACGGTGGGTGGCGACTCAGACCATTTTCTAGTGGTTATGGGGCTCCATCAAGGATAAGCGCTTAGCCCTCTCTTGTTTGCCTTGGTGATGGATGCTCTAACCCGACATATTAAAGGGAATGTGCCTTGGTGTATGCTATTTGCTGATGATATAGTCTTGATAGACGAGACGAGGGTCGGTGTTATTGAGAGGTTAGAGGTATGGATACAGACTCTCGAATCTAAGGGTTTCAAAATAAGCAGATCTAAGGCTGAATACCTGGAGTGCAAGTTTAGTGCCGAGCCGAGCGAAGTAGGCAGTGACGTGATGATTGGATCTCAGGTCATCGCCAAGAAGGACAGTGTCAGATATCTTGGGTCGGTGATTCAGAGGGACGGAGAGATTGACGGGGATGTCACTCATCGCATAGGAGCGGGGTGGTCAAAGTGGAGGCTTGTGTCAGGAGTCTTGTGTGACAAGAAAGTTCCACAGAAACTCAAGGGGAAATTTTATTGAGCTGTGGTTAGACCTGCAATGTTGTATGGGGATAGTGCTAGCCAGTGAAGAACTCTCATGTTCAGAGAATGAAGGTTGCGGAGATGAGGATGCTAAGGTGGATGTGCGGGCTCACCAGGTTAGATAAGGTTAAGAATGAAGTTATTCGAGAGAAGGTGGGGGTGGCCCCGGTGGATGAGAAGATGCGAGAAGCGAGGCTAAGGTGGTTCGGGCACGTGCGGAGGAGAAGTCCTGATGCCCCAGTGAGGAGTTGTGAACGGCTGGCGATGGTCGGCGTTCGGCGAGGCAGAGGGAGGCCTAAGAGGTATTGGGGAGAGGTGATTTGGCATGACATGGCTAGAATGCGGGTTTCCGAGGACATGGCCCTTGATAGGAAAGTCTGGAGGTCTAGTATCAGGGTTGTAGGATAGGGGCCCCTAGAGTTTTTCGTACTACTCACCCGGGGTTGGGTGAGACTTGATAGAGCTATTCATACATGATTTGTGTTTTGGATTGTGTCTCCTTTATGGTAGTTATTTATGGTAGTTAATTTATGATATTATTGCATGCTATTTTATTTATGGTTCTTATATTTAGATAATTATTTACGCTATTTCTGGTGGACTTACTAATGATTTTTGTTTTTGTTTTTCCTTTCTTGCACTGAGCCGAGGTTCGATTGGAAACAGCTTCTCTGCCCTTTCGGGTAGGGATAAGGTTCGTCTACATATTACCCTCCCCAGACCCCACTTTGTGGGACTATACTGGGTAGTTGTTGTTGTTGTTGTATATTCTCTTGTGGTGGATGTAGTCATTTCAGGTTTTAATCTGGCAATACATTTAAAACTTGGAAATCATTGAAGGATTTAAATTGTTCTGAAGCATATTATGATTTTCAAGAAATTTATTAAATAAGGCTTCAATAATCCTTATGCGATTAACACAATATGGGCACATATGGTATAATTGCCCGAGAAAATACTTGTTGAAAGAAGGGTACAAGAATAATTCAATTTGTCCTTGTGCCTTTATAAAAGGATATGAATTTGAATTTTTTATAATTGCCGTATATTTTGATGATTCAAATATCATTAGAACTCCCGGGGAGCATCATAAAGTAGTAGAGTGTTTTATGAAAGAATTTGAAATAAAAGATCTTAGAAAGATAAAATTTTATCTTGGTCTACAAATATGAAAGATGAAATTTTTGCCCATCAATCAACATACACTGAAAATATTTTAAAGCGATTCTATATGGATAAAGTACATCCATTGAGTGCCCTGATGGTTGTGTAGTCACTTGATATAAATAAAGATTCATTCCGATCTCATGAAAATAATGAAGAACGTCTTGATCCTGAAGTACCATATCTTAGTGCAATTGATGCACTAATGTATCTTGCTAACACTACAAGGCGTTACATAACTTTTTCAGTTAATGTCTTAGCAAGATATAGATCTACCCATACAGTGAGGCATTGGAATGGGATCAAACACATATTGCAGTATCTAAAACGGACTACCGATATGAGATTATTTTATGGAAATTATTACAATCCCGATCTTGTTAGTTATGCTGATGCGGGTATTTATCTAACACATACAAGGCTTAATGTCAAACATGCTATGTGTTACATATGGGGGCATTGTCATATCTTGGCAATCGACTAAGCAATCAATAATGGATACTTCATCTAATCATGCTGAGATAATTGCTATTCATGAAGCAAGTCGAGAGTGTGTGTGGTTGAGATCTACAATACATCTTATTCGAGACAAATATTATTTGGAATGTGACAAACTACCCACAATTTTATATGAAGATAATGCAGCATGCATTGCTCAATTGAAGGGAGGATTCATAAAAGGAGATAGGACAAAGCACATTTCATCAAAGTTATTTTTCACACATGATCTTCAAAAGAATGATGATATCAATGTGCAACAGATTCATTCAAGTGATAATATGGCTGATTTGTTCACAAAATCTCTACCAACGTCATTCTTTAAGAAGCTAGTGTACAAGATCAGGATGTGAATTGATGCTCTTATCAGGGGGAGTTAATGCACGTTGTACTCTTTTTCCCTTAAAAGGTTTTGTCCCACTGGGTTTTTCTTGCAAGGTTTTTAACGAGGCAACAAAAATGCATATTTCTATGCATGTGTACTCTTTTTCCTTCACTAGAATTTTTTTTCCATAGGGTTTTCTTCTAGTAAGGTTTTAACGAGGCACATTATACATGGACATCCAAAGGGGGAGTATTATGATAAATATCATATTATGTTGGATGTCTACTCATCTTCCGTGATCTTCATCTCAAATGCTTAATGACATATTAAATGACATATTTTGTATGTTCAATGACATATTCCATGACATATTTTTTCACTTTTTATGTCTATATAAAGGCGTTGTAACAGATAGAAAAATACACACAATTGAAGAAGAAAATCACTTCCTTCCCTCTATCTACATTTCTTGTTCATGTTTCACTAAGTTGCTTATATTTCTTGTTCATGTTTTACTAAATTGCTTTTATTTTATAACACTTTCATAGTAGAGATTTCGCTAGTAACTAAAATAATAATAAAAAGGTTTTATATAATGTAGAATAAAATTTTAAAGACAAAAGAAAATACTTAGATTTCTTCGTAATGAATGCCTGAAACAGTCAAACATTTCAGTTTTTGTTATGGCGAGTCAAATAAAAGAAAACTACAAAAAAATAACAAAATCCAACAAAAAAGAACTTGTAATAGCTTGGGAGCTGGTCGTATATTTTGTTGGAGAAGAGAATAATTGGGAAAGTAATATAGGGTTGTTTTTAGAAAGCCATGTGAGGAGTCTAGTAAGATATGTGTATTGCCCATCAACGGCCAAGAGGAAGTTTAGATTAAAGGACCAAATTAATTCAAGTGAATTAGTTAGTTGGGCCCAATATTTAATTACTGGGCTTAGCTGTTATAACATACTTAGGCTGAGGGAGATGAAGCAGTTTTTGACCGGTAAATTCTTTTTCTAACTCCTTTCATTCTCTCTCTTCTTCCTATGTTGCTGCTTCTTCTTCTTCTTCTTCTTCTTCTTCTTCTTCTTCTTCTTCTTCTTCTTCTTCTTCTTCTTCTTCTTCTTCTCTAACTCTAATCCCTTGATCTAATTCAATTAATCTTCATTATAGGTGACGTTTCAGCTGATTAAAAATTAATTCAGTAGTTCCTTTCCCATTTCAGTTCTGTATGGTGAACATGTGGATTGTAATTCCAATTTGGTGATCAATAAAATTCCATTTTTTGGTGTTTTTGATTCAATTGTTTGAGAATATAACAACTTGGTATCAGAGCAACTTCTGGCCAATCAATGACGATAACAGAAACAAGGTCCAAATCCATGGAGGACAATGTTAGTAAACTGGAAAATCAGTTATAAATTCATACCAAAATTCACAGAAAAAGGCAGAAACAAGTAATGTGAAAATTGATGATCTAGCTAAGAAGTTGGATATGTTGATGGACAAGCTGCTTCCAAATAAAGCAGGTATTCTGGGCAGTGCTCCAATTGGGGAAATCCAACTGGAAGGAACTAGCAACAGATCGAGAGGAGATCAATTTGTTCCTCCTAGAGCAAGGGAGAGAGTTCAAGGCCACCGCAACTCCAATTCTCGAATGCAGATCCCTACTTTGAAGGCAATAGAGGAGTAGATCCTTGTTCATATTTGAGAAGGTGTGAAAGGTATTTCCACTATAATCAGGTAGTTGATCATGGCCAGAAGCTAGAAGAAACTGTTCTTCACCTGCAAGGAAGACCTGAGGCATGTTATTTCTCCTACAAATTAAGCAAAGGCCATGTTAGTTGGCAATAATTTTATGAGGAACTATGAAAAAAGGTTTCAACATGCTGAAAGTAGTAAGTTCAATCTTATTGGTGAATTCCAGAAAATAAAACAAAAAGGTACTATCAATGAATACCTAAAAAAGTTTGAAGACTTGAAAGCATGTGTTCTTATTGGTAGCCCTACTATACCAGAGGATTTTTTTCTTAAAATTCTTTGTTGAAGGATTGAAGGAAGAGATAAGACATACTGTTAAGATGCTTAACCTTATACATTCAACCACGCTATTGAGAAAGATATGCATCAAAAGAGGGTTATAGAGACCTGGAACAGGAAAGGGAAATCAATGTGGAGAAGGTGGGGTTAACCCAATTAACTCTTATTTGTTTTGGATTTTCATGTTGACCGGCTTTTTTAAGGGCAAGGAGAGTTAATCACTTGTTTTGGAAAAATCAATGTCCAAATACTGCCGAGGCTCTGTCGAATTTTTGAAAAGGAACAAAAAAAATGGAAAAAGCAAAAAAAGAGTATGTTTTATTCGCCAAAGAAAAGAGACAAGCCTTGTGTTCAAAAATAATTTTGTTTTTTATTGAAATAAAAAAAGGAAGAAAAAGTCTTGTTTTCAAAAATAGTTTTGTTTGCCCGAACTACGGCAGTTTGATTTTCACACGGTGCGAGATACGTAGGCAACCCCATCGGGTCCAACTTCCCTTTTTGCTGAAAAAATAATAAGAAAAATAGCCCGAAAATGAAAATTTTGTTTTTATAGGTAAGGTGATGCCATTGTTGATTTTAGAATTAAAACAAAGAAGGGGTCAATTTTGATTTTGGAGTCAAACAGAATAAAATCATAAGTTACTAAATCACCATAGTAAATGTGCAGTATGAGCACAATCCAAAATGAACCTTTCTCATTCATAAGAAAAATCCCTTTGGAGTTTCACCTGTGGTGGAATGATTTAGGTGGAAAAGGGCAAGATGAGGTCAAAAAAAATTTGGTGGGCCTTCCCGGAATGTTGGGGATTATACTCCGAGGAGACATCATAAAGTCATTGGTCACATGCTGGGACTCGGCGCACAATGTGTTCCTCTTCTCAGATTTTGAACTCACCCCGACCTTAGAAGAAATAGTCGGGTACATTGGGAATGCGGAGCTTCCTTTGAGACACAAGTATTTGGTTGCCCCAAGAACCGTAGTTGTGCACAGATTCTTAGACTCACTGAAAATACGCAGAGTGGTACATAACCCGAACTTGGCAGCTGGTTTTTGTAACTTTCCATTCCTATATAGCAGATATGGTCATATATGAGGGTTCAACAAACTAGAGAACAAAATCTGCGGCAAAGAAAACCGCATTAAATAAGAAGAACATTGATTGCTTCGCTTTTATAGTGGCTTTCTTGGGGCTCTTAGTGTTTTCGAGGAAAGACAGGAATATCGACATAAAAATCGTAGGGGTTGTCATCTTTGAAGCCACTCTGCAACACGCTTGCCTCTTGATCCAACTTTCGAGTTCTCCAAATCTACCAAGTTCAGATTTTTATCATCAAATTATGCTAAACGAATGAATTACAATTGAAAAATACCGATTTTAAGTACAGAACTTGACCCCCGGGCCCACATTCTGGAATTGGACATGCTTTATATCAAAATATTCTTCATCATCTCACAAGTCCATAGATATAAAGAATTCGAAAATCGAAGTTCGATTGACCCCTCAAATCATCCCTAGAAGGTCTCTTAGTCTCAAGCCCTAACTTTACCTTTTTTTAACTGATTTTCATGTCTAAATTCATGTAAGATCACATATTTAACTCAAAAATATGAAGAAATCACTTACCTAGTGTTTCTTGGTCCTCCTTGAGCTCTCCAAAATCGTCCAGCCAAATGAAAGAAATGGACTAAAACTCGTGTTTAATACAGTCTGCCCATGCTTCATCGAGTTGTACCTTGCGTTGTGCAGGTTGTAACTCATCTTACCATTTTCCGCTGTTGCACACCTTCTGTTAAAACGCCCATAACTCCTTGTGAAAATATCCAAATTACAAACGGTTTGAAGATTTAGAAGCTAGACTGAAAGATCTTTCATTTGATAGGTTATATACCATATAAATCTTTACATATTCCGAGATATGAGCTTCTAATGTCGGCTCCATGCGTTAGAAAATTCTATCGAAATTGCTCCACTAGCTATCTTTAATCGATCATAACTTTATGATAAAACGTCCAAATCATAAATGGTTTAACTTTCTAAAACTAGAATACAAGGGACATTGCAAGATATGAGCTTTCAAACTCGACTCCTCGCATCAGAAATTTTCTGGTGAACAGCTGAAGCTTAAAAATCTAACTTTTCCAAAGCATGAAATAGTCCGTTTAACCACCTGGAACTCACCCGTGGCCACCAGGACCTCAACCAAATATATCAACATATCCCATAACATCATTAAAACTTGTTCCGAACTTTGAAACTCAAAACAACATCACAACACCAAATGCGCATCGGATTCAAGTCAAAGAATTTCAAAATCTTATAAATTACGCTTTTGATAAAAAATCCAACCAAACCACATTCGAATGACATGAAATTTTTTACACACATCCCAAATGACACAACGGAGCTGTTTCAACTCCCGGAATTCCATTCCAACCCCTATATCAAAATCTTACATATCAACGGGAAAACGCCAAAAACTCAATTTCGCCAATTTAGGCATAAATTTACTCCGGACCTCCAAAACACATTTTGATGACGCTTCTAGGTCCCAAATCACCTGATGAAGCTAACCAAATTATAATAATTCCAATCCAAGATTATATACTAACAAGTCAAATCTTGGTTTAACCTTTCAAATTTCAAGCTTCAAATTGAGAACTGTTCTTCCTATTTCATTCTGATCACCCTGAAAACCAAAACCAATGATTTACATAAGTCATAATACACTACACGGGGCAAGTCATGCTCGAGAACTGGCGAGCAAAGTGCAAAAGCTCAAAACGATCAATCGGATCGTTACACTCTAATAGCAAATTGTTGCAAGTTTGGAACTTCATAACCAAATTGCATCCACTATTCAACTGTAGAAGATTTATTTTAGAAGTTAATAAATTAAAAGTTAAAGCTCTAATGAGTAAAACAATTGAAAAAACTTGCTCACCTGGTGCCAATTCGGCTACATCTAATGGTCGAAAGTAATCCAAGTATTCCATTGGCTTGCATATACACACCAAGCTCTTCCCCTATTTTATCTTGCATCGCTTCATGTGGCACCAAGTTCACAACACATGCATGATACCCATTCCACACGCCTATATCTAAAGCCTTCTTCTCATTATTTGTATAATAAATTCGTTGTTCAAAATATGCCATGTTGTATGTAAAGGTTGATTAAGCTAATCCGTCCACCTTTTATCAATAATTTCAAGCACTTTCTCATATTTCTTCCTATTACGCTCAAATGTCTTCTCAATATCTTCATTATCCCTATCTATGGCTTTATAAATGTATAACATTGGTGGTTTATTCTCCCCATTCACCAAACAAAGTATAGTATCCAAAGGACTACCAACTTTAAGTGCTTTGAACAATGTCATTCCAAAATATGGACCAACAATAAATCTCGCAACTTCTTTCCCAAGGGCTTCTTTTGCATAGATACTCTCACTCCATTCGGTTGGCATGCACAAGGTTCGCAAATTTTCCTTTTGCAGGTAAAAGCTATACAAAGTCATGATAGTTGTTGTGAATCTTGTCTTAGCCGATTTTATCAATTTTCCTTGATTTGTGTATCTCCTCATCATGTTCAACAACAACGACCTTTGACCAATGTAAGAGTGTATCTTGATCGCCTTAGCAAAACTGTAGGAAATCAAATTTCATAGTAAATAAGTATAATAAATTAACATGAAGGTTAAAATACAAAACAAGAACCACTTCACCTGTAGAATATGGGGGCAACTTGAAAATGTCACCAAACATCAAGTTGATACAATGTGCAGCATAAGTAGTCCAACAAATATTCAAGAAAACTCCTTTCAACATGTCACCCTCTTTTTTATTCTCACTTGCGTTATTAGTAACAACTTGAACCACATTTTTCGGTCCAATTTTCAATATTGTCTTCTCAAAAAATTGAACATTTTATTGAAATCGGTTGAAGAGCTACTAGCATCATAAGATTCAAGAAATACACTACCTCTCGAAGAATTCACCAAAACATTAATGACCATTTTTTTCATTTTTTGCTGTCCATTTATCCATCATAATGGAGCAACCATAAGTTTTCCATTGCACCTTATGATCCTCGACAATCTTATTTGTCTTCTCCACCTCCTTTTATTAGACAAGGAACTCTAACGTTGTGATAGGTTGGGGGATTCATTCATGGGCCATATTGGCCTACAACCTCAATGAATTTTTCAAAATTATCGGTGTAATTTACGCAATTAAAAAGGAGCGCCGCATCATACATCCACCTGGCAAAATCATCTATAATGTGATCCCTTAAACTCTTCCTACAAGAATATAAGTCAATAGCTTCATCCTTTCTCTTTTCATTTGGGTTTTGCGAGGAAAAAAAAGGATTAAGAGGACCTTTCAGATTGCTACCGGCGGTGGATGATCAACTTCCACTTGTTAAATTCTTTCTTTGAGATTTTTAGGGAGGTGCCGCATTGATATATCATTGAATTCAATGTCATCCTCATCCATTTGACTATCTTTATCAATAAGATTAACCATAGATGCTCCATGACTCATAGGATTTTTTAACTTATTATTTTTTCAACATAGTCTCTAATTTCATGCTTAACAGAATCCGGAACACTTGGATATTCTTTGACATCTCTAAAACCACCAATTAGATGTCTTGTGACGATGTATTTCACCGTTATAAATTTTTTGACAAAAGATACATTGTACTTTTGTGTTTGTACTGCTAACTACAATACCATACGCCCAAGATGAATCTCTTTTTTGACTTGATGCCATTGAATAAGATTGAATTTATTACAATCAACAACCAGAAAAATAGAAAAGTTAAATTTTTCGAACCAGAACAGCAGGAACAGAAAGATAGAGCAATAAAAATCATAAAAACAAAGCATAGATTAGGGCGCAAAATAGAGCAATACAAAGTAAAAAAAAGAAAGAAAGAAACGCATAGAACAGAAGAACAACGCATAAATAGGGCAAAAGAACAGTGCATAAATTAGGGCACAAACACAGAGCAACAAAAAGTAAAAAAATAGAAAAAAGAAAAAAAAAATGAGTCGAATAGGAACTGAAGAAAATCAGAGGAAGAGAAGAAGAAGAAGAAGAAGAAGAAGAAGAGAGAAGAGAGAAGAAGAAACTTATAGAGAAGAAGCAGTCGCTTGGAGTTGGACCAGTAGTCGTCGCTTGGAGTTGAAGCATCAGAGTGTTTGTTTGCATAAATTTATTTGGCAACTAACGATGTATTTGCCCTTTTTTTAAAAAGAAAACAACCTTAGCAGATGCCTTAACCTCACTTAAGCGCGTTTTTTCCATCGCGGTACTTCTCGCTTAACATGGTAAAGCATGCACTTTTTTCTGTGAGTCGCTTTTTATGGCAGAAAAGGGCAATAACATTGCCTTGCGTCGCTTCAGCGCTTTAAGAGAGAAGCGCACGCTTTTTATAGCACTGGTCGAGTATAGATTTTTAGGACAAAGCACCAATACGATTGGTGTTTTAAAATTATTTTAAATAAAATACACAATTTAAAAAAGAAAAAATTTGTCAATTCAAATTTGAGAGTAGTTTTAAATTGGAGTTTTAAGACAAAATAAACTATCTTTCTAACTAAAAAATCTTTTAAATTTTTAATTTTGAATTAATAGGTTACTATATTTGAATTAATAAATATCAATATTTTATAATTAGCTATAATTAAAAAATTACCCTTTCAAATTTGGAGTTAGTTTCAAGTTGAAAATTTTAAAATATTTTAAAATAATAAATAAATGATAAATGTAAAATTAGTTATAATAAAAAATAGAAATATATAAATAAAATAATACCCACTCAAATTGAGAAATAGTTTCAAGTTAGAGTTTAAAATTATTTTAAAAAGAAAAATTTTAAAAAAAACTTTCAATTGAAATAAAAAATACAAAAAGTCAAGTGGCATTGTTAAGTAAAAATATTTCTCAAATGACATTCAAACTGGGGAGTAGTTTTTAAAATTAACAAACGAAAAATAAGAGGAAATTAAATTAAGTATAATAAAAAATGAAAATATAAAAAAATAAAAACATTAAAAAACTACCTATTCAAGTGGAGGAGTAGTTTTGGTTTCTCCCTTCTAACTAAAAAACCTTCGAATTTTTTATTTTGACATAAATTGTTACTGTATTTGAATTAATAAATAAAGATATCTTATAATAAGCTATAATTAAAAAAAGAAAAAAAATTACTCATTTGCACTCTTGTTTTTAATAATTATTTTGTTTTTAGCTCTAATACCAATCCACATAAATTATCAAGATGCTCAAGATCCATACAAAGATGATTTATGAATGACTTTTGATTTAGTAAATCTACATAACTTGACACGTAAAAATGAGCAAGGCCTCAATCAGAAGCAGCTGAGAACGACAATGCAGGAGACAAGTGAAAAAAGATGAAGTGATATAAAGAAGTGTAACAAGACAACTTGAATAGAAGAAGTAACATAAATAAGCGCTACAAGACAACTTAAATAGAAGAATTGACCTCAAGTAGTACTACAAGACAATTTGATTTTAAATTGAGTGACAAAATAGTTACAGGTTGACAAACAACAAGGTAATCACTGCTCAAGCCATGTGAAGATAAGGCCCAATGAAGTACCCTATAATGCTATAAAGAAAGGTTTCTAGAAATGTTTGAAGTCTATTTTTAAATCCGCTTCAAAGACTTGAATATAAAAAGGAGAAAAAAGAAGAAGAAAATAGAAATACATGAAGAAGAATACTCCGAAGAAAGAACACCAAAATATCCAATATTCATTCTCCCTCTATCATCCATTATACATCTTGTACATCCGAAATCTACTAAAGCTAAGGTTTCTATATCGTAATCCTCTATTTTGATTCTTGCTTAAAATTTTATCGTACTTAATTTTTTATCCTCATTACATATTAGTGTATCATAATTTTCTATACTCATTAATTTTTCATATAATTCTGTTATATTTTCTATGTTGTCTTCTAATTTTTTGTTTTCCCTTTTTCATTTTTGTATTCTTTTTTTGCAATTCATTTATTCAGAATTTTAATGTTATTATTCTCAAATTAAGATATATATATATATATATATATATATATATATATATATATATATATATATATATATATATATATATATATATATATATATATATATATATATATATATATATAATGTCTATCTCTTTATAATTTTGACAAATTCAAAATTATAATTTAGTAAAAAAATATGACATATTTTAATTTTTTATAAATTACAAAATTTAAAAACTAATCAAATAAATATTACAGTAGAAAGGAATGTACGAAAAAGGGGATAGAGATAATTTTATGATATTTATATTTTGGATTAATTAAAAATAAAAGATAAATAAATAGCACTCAAGAAAATTATCAATAGTACTAAGCACTTGTTAATTCAATAATAAAAATAAAAAGGAAACGATTTATTTGATTACTATATAGCGTGTGTCCTTTAATTTTGTATAGATTATGTTATATTTTTACACACTATAGTAAATAATAAAATAAAACTAATATTTATTAAATTAATATAATATATTATATTATATTTTATAAGATTAATATTCTGTCAAATTATCTACGCGCGCGATATACTAGTAGTATAAAAAAGTTAATTTGGTTATACTTCTTATATTATGTTTGGAAGAACGAATATAGCACCAAATCTTACCAATCTGTGAGAACTTGTAAACATTTGAATAATACATGCAAATTTTGTTATACACAACTACAGTATAATTTAGCTACTTTTTATATAATATTCTAATATAATATACATGTCCAACATAATATATTAGAGATATATTAAAATTTTTGCGTGTTATAATTCAAGTATAATATGTTATAATTTGATATAGAGTTACGCCAATCTTTATTATATATTATGCTGGAATTTTCTGTGTTGCCATAAAATATTAGCTATTTTTTAATAATTTTATAAATAATGGTTATTTTTGAATAAACAAATCCGAAAACTGCTGTTTTTACGGTAAAAACACACTCTGGTTTCATTAATTATGTGAAAAGAAAAAAACTGTGACAGAGAAGGGAGGGGGGGTTCGGAGTCGGACTTCGGAACAATGGGAAACAAGAAGAGGAAGAGAGGCACTACTCATCCCCGTAACAAGTACTTTGATAACCCACCAGATTTCTCCGTCTTGGCCTCTAAATACTCTAGCTTTGCACCTTACATTTTCTATTCAGGTGATGGTCGTCGACCAAGAATTGATTGGACTGACTTCAATGCCACGCGTGAACTCACCAGAGTTCTGCTCCACCATGATCATGACCTCGATTGGTAACTTCCCTTTACCCTTTTTTTTCTAAATTTTATTTTTCAGGTTCCACTATCTTATTTATGTAAAAGGGTAACTGAGTTTTAGTATGTTCTTTGTTGGAGTACAAAGCACATAAGTTGAGATTTTTGTTATGCCGGCTCAAGGGGAGGCTACTAAAACTTTATGATTTAAAAAGTGGATTTTATGATTTTATTTGTGTTTAGACAATTGTGGTTTGTTAAACTAAATAAGAAAGTTATCTAAAAAGAAATAAAGAAGATTGCTCACTTTTTAACATTAAAATATTTTAGAACTTTGAATTAAAACTACTAAAATCTTTATATTATTAAATAAAAATTTTTACAACAAAATGAGTAATGTACAAAGTTAAAATTTTGGTCACTGTGTTTGTTGCTAAGTTTCAAAATATGACAACCTGACCATTTCGTAGTTAAGTTGGTTTTTCCTTCAGAGTTTTGATAACTGTTGTCCTCTTACTTGCTCTGTGAGCTTTGATTCAATAGTAAAAGTAGTTCTACAATGCAGAATGTGTGGTAGGTGCACGCTAAGAGTTCAAATCTTGTAGGTAAACAACAGATTTGTCCATTACCAAAAGAAAAAAAGAACTGTTTAACCAGAACGCTTTGGTTATTTGGTATCAGTTTTGATTGCTAAAAATCGATAGTAGATGTCAAACCATAAATGAAATATATAGTTAATGTTTCACGAATGAGTTTTAACTTTAAGCTTGAAGAAACTGAATGTGTAACTTAATTACTGATAGCGCGATGCTCACCAAGCTGCATATGAACTTTGGTACAATCTAAGCCTTGATAGAACCTACTTTAAGTAAGAAACTCTTGTCTGTAGTTTAGAGGCAAGCATAGGGTGGGTATTATTCTTTCAATCAGGTATGCCTGAACGTATTCTTTTTGTTGAGAAAAGGTTTACGGTTTTATAAACAGAGGACGTATGCCTGAACATGTTTTCTATGTAGGTGGATTCCTGATGGACAACTTTGCCCTACAGTCCCCAACAGATCTAACTATATTCATTGGATTGAAGATCTTCTGTCATCGGACATCATTCCTAAAGTTCAAGATGACAGAAACTATATTAGGGGTTTTGATATAGGGACGGGAGCTAATTGCATTTACCCTCTTCTCGGTGCATCTCTTATGGGTTGGAAGTTTGTTGGCTCTGGTAGCCCTCTCTAATTTGTAATTTTCTCCCTTGCATCATTGTTGGTGTTTGGCTAATAAAATTGCACTATATATTTACGAAACACTGATTTCTTCATATGTGTCATCCATTTGCTTTATTACAGATGTTACCGACGTAGCTTTCGAGTGGGCAGAGAAAAATGTTAAAAGTAATCCTCATCTTTCTGAATTGATTGAAATCAGAAGAGTTAACATGGAAACCCCATCATCTTCCAAGGAAGAGCTGAATGATGAACTGGGAAAATATGGCCAATGTAAAGACGTAGACTTCGACAATGCAGATGCTGCTCTCTTTGGACCTTCACCTCCTTCTCATCTCCTAGTGCACCCAGGTATAGGAAAAATTTACAATGGACCTCCTATACTTGTCGGCGTAGTCAAGGATGGGGAAAAATTCGATTTTGTATGTGCAACCCTCCATTTTTTGAGACGATGGAGGAAGCTGGATTAAATCCAAAGACTTCTTGTGGTGGGACTATGCAGGAGATGGTTTGTCCTGGTGGAGAGAATGCTTTTATTACTCGTATTATTGAGGATAGTGTTCAGTTAAGGGAATCCTTTCGGTATGCTATCAGTCTTTGAATCTGGTTTATTGCATTATGTGTTAGAGAACTTTATCATGAAAGCTCAATTAAAGAGTTCTTATATTTCCTGACCTCATCTTTGCCAGGTGGTATACCTCAATGGTTGGAAGAAAAACTAACCTAAAGGTACTTATATCAAAGCTTTGGGAGGTTGGAGCAACAATAGTGAAGACAACTGACTTTGTGCAAGGCCAGACATGCCGATGGGGTCTTGCCTGGTCATTTCTCCCTCTTTCCAAGAAGATGGTACCATCCCACGTGGCTGGGAAGAATAACATGTCGTTCATGCTTGAGGTCTGTTATAACTAGACTTTTGTTCTGTCACTTATTCAATCGTGGGAAATCGATAATTCTGATAAAAAAGAGCTCAAATATCATAAGCTTGTCAGTAAAAGTTAGAACAAGTAATTCTCTTCACCTGATACTGTCTCTCACTTTTATGTGTAAGCTTTGCATCTTTTGTTAGAGGTGGTATACAATTATTTGCAAATTGAAGTTTAACCATAATTTTTTGGGTTTAGAATTGAAGCTTAAACTGAAATTTTTTTTAAAGTTGAGATAGTGGTTTAAAATGTATTTCAAGTGAAGCTTATCAAATCTTATAAAAGGAAACTCGCAATTTGTCAACATCTTCCATCATCTTCTTTTTCGAGTGTAGTTCATTGTCCACAATTTTAACTTCCACAGACTTTTTCAACTTCTATTCAAATTTTGTCCACTTACATAGACTTATGGGGGTTGAGTTAGTATTTTGACAGTTTTAACTATGGGGTGGAACTGGTTCTTCTTTAGGGATGCATAACAGGGTGTGGGAGTTGAGTTAGTATTTTGACTGGTAATGTGAAATTGGTTCTTCTTTAGGGATGTGTAAGAGGTAGTTTTTGATGGCTGGGAAGAATTCACTTGGAAGTAGAATCTATGTAATATAATTCTGTCATAGAAAGAACAAAATTCATTTCGACCCCGTCATAATTCTCAATCAGTTCGGTGCATCGGGTGTGGCTGAATAGCGTTGCTTCTGATTGTTCTTTATTAGTCACAATGGAAGATTTAGTTACGAAAAAGATCAACTTTCATTAATCCATTATTTATGCTGTATGACAGTGGGTGCTATGTGGAATAGAACATAAGATTATGAATATAGCCGTTTACTGTGATCTTATGTAACAAAATTATCTGATCACTATTGCCATCAGTTGAGATCTTTTTGTTTTGCAGCCTTATGATTATCTTGTATAAAATGGATCTTATCTACCATATATTTGCAAGTAATACTTTTGAATTTGGATTGGGGTAGGAAGCATCGGTTTGTTCTTCTAACCATTTAACTACTTGACTTACCTTGGGATATCATTATTTTTTCCCTCAATCTCCTTAACCGCAAGGAAAATTTTTGGTGGGACAAACAAGCTCTGTGCTCTGCCCCTGCCTTTCCACCCCACCCGAACCCAGGAAAAAAGTCAACTGGCACTTGTATTGTCATTGTTATCCTTTTGCATGAACTTGATTGTTGACAAATTATGTATTCACCTCGGTTTTGAACTTCAACCTTATGTATGAGTTCATGTGCTTCTCTAGGTAGACTAACTAGTTTCTGCACGAAGTGGTTGGACTAGTTCTGTTAATTACTTCCATTGCTAGTAGATCCAAGATTTCTTACCGATCTTCAATGTTTGTTTAGGGTCTACAGCGCCATCAGAGTGCCATTGATGTATTGCAATCAGTGGAATCCTATTTCTGTAGTATTGGTGCATCCTCTAAGTTAGACTCTGCTTCGTTTAATGTTGATGTAAGCTCCATTTGTTCTTCTCTCTGATAATTACTGCACATGTTACATATGTTTTCCTGAATCTCAATGTTTTCTTATAGGCAACTTTGTCAGGCAAGCAATGTAAGTCTATCATGAAGACCCGGTCACAGAACGAAATCGAACAGGATATACCAATATCTGCAAATTATTGCTCTGGCCAACTGAATGACATGCGCCTGCGTGTTTCTGTAATTCCCCTTACTATTTACATATTATGTACTTATGTCGTTGGAACCAATGCCTGGTTATTCTTGGGGCTTGTTAATCTCGCTATTTAGCATGTTGTGGTTTGTTAGCTAATGCGTCGTTGTATCTATAGGTCTTCCAGCAGATACCAGGGACACTTCTGGTGAGGGGATCATTGCTCCAGAAAGAGATCACTGTATCAGGTAGTCCAAAATCATTTGGTCATATCCAATCAATCCAGTAATATTTCATTTTCCCCTTTTCCTTGCCTCCTAAACTATTTGGTCAAAGCCGGTGCTGTCTCATCCGTCTTTGACAGATTATTTTGATAAGGTAATTAGGTAAATAATTATATTTTTGAGAAACTCATGTATACTAGCACTATACAAAACATGTCCTCTACAAATGATAACCAATTTTCTATACAAACAAGAATCACATGGGTGCACCAAAAGCTCACTGATAATCATGCTATTACTTACATATACAAAGTCATTTTCTACCCCTCGCAAGCTCTCCTATTTCTCTACTTCCACTGGAACCATATTATAGGCCACATGGCAATGTCCTATGTCTTCTCTTTTTTCTTCTAAAGCCCCAGCTCTATAGGACTTCGATAGAAACTACAGAAAGAAAATTCTGAGAAGAAAAACATAGTATTTGTTAGCCTTACCTCAACATACTCTCTTACCCATCCCTGATATTTTATCTGTCTTTGCAGGGGCATTTTCTTTTATATTCCAGCAATTACAGGAAGTTCTGAAAAGCAAATTCAGTAAAGGCACCAGATGATGGTTCATTCTCTTGGTGCAGAAAATAACCTGCGTAATCTGCCGAACTACTAGTGAGATAACACAACGGCGACTTATGTATATGGTTAAGGGATGGGTAGGTTGTGTAGGAAATGTTGAGGATCCTAGCAATTACAGGAAGTTTTGGAAAGCAAATTAGTAAAGGCATCAGATGATGCTTCATTCTCTAGGTGCTAAAGATAGCCAGTGTATGATCTGCAGTACTACTAGTGAGTTGAAAGCAGCGTGACTTTTATGTAAGGAAAATGTTAAAGTGTATACCTTTCTTTGGAGTTCCTACAATAAATATGGAGTGAAATTAACAGTCCTCCCGTCCTTTCTTGCATTGTTTTGTATTTTCTGTCATATTTGGGGAATTCGGGGATGTTGGGCATTGATAAAATTGTGCTATGTATCTTTTGAACAACATGTTATTTGTGTGATAACCGATAAATCCACGAGATCCATTGGTGCACAGTTCAAACTTCGGTGCCATTTATTCTCTCTCCATTTAAATACCAAGTTTTTGTCGCAATGAGGACCTAAGAGTGATGCTGACAATTGGACTACTCCTAAAAAGAAAGTGAAAAATTTTCCAAAAAAATTCTTATGTCCAAATGGGCTCTTAATTTCGCAGGTTCAAAGGATATCTAATCCTATGGTATTCAACTACAAGTCGATCGACTTAATATGAACATATTCATCATTTTGAGGTTGTAATTTTTTTTCTTCAGATTTTATTTTATATATCACATGTTTATATTATATATATATGCAATTTTAAAGAGTTCGTACTCATTGAATTAGGGTATACACGTGTAACGCATGTGTTCAGAAACTAGTAATATAATATATTTAGAGAGATGTATATTTTTAACCGCTTTCAAAAATAATAGTCAACACAAAATGTATGTTTTTTGTATATATGTGCATTATATACAAAAAGTAGACATATCTTGTACACTTTTTGGCTAGCGAATACATATTGTTTCAGGCGCCATATTTTATGTTTTGCCCATAAATTTATCGTTCACACAATTGTTTTCCTTGTCTTATACCCAGTATTTTTGAATCTTTCTCTTGGTATCTCTTTACCGCGTCAACTTGTAAATGCTGACTTAACCAAAAGTTTCTCACGAAAGATGCTGAAGGCAGCAGCGAAAGCCGCTTCAGTGAGAAAAACAACCAACATCATAATGCTAAAAGCTTCTGCTAGAATTTCGTTACCTTTTCTTCTTCATTTCTTTTAAGAAGCATTCACGAGAGAATGATAAAATAGTAAGATACGATTATCTGACTAACAGAATTTGTTGTAACTATTCTAATAGATTAGTACAGTAGAAGAAAAACAACATTCAGTTGTTTCTTTTCAGTTCGAAACAGCCAAATAAAGCAACTGTTCTGTCTAGTTCTTGTCGATCAACAGAAAAGAGAGCAAGTTGCTCCGATATATGCTCCTTCCCTTAGGGTCGTCATGAGTGGGGATGACAAGTTCCAGCAAAATTCTAGTTATGATCTTTCAAATACAACAAATACGTACGCCAACTATAAAAAGAAAACAGCTCGTCTCTCTCATCCTCTCGGCGCACGTTAGCATAACGTATGCCGAGCTTGTGTCGATGGCGAAAGGCGGGAGCAGAGGAAGGGGAAGACCGCGTAAAATCCCAATTGATACCTTCGACAAGCTCAATCAACTGATTATGGAGAAGAATAGCGCGAAGGAGGTGCAAAAATTGACCTCGGAGGAAACCCTAGACGCCATGGAAATGGCGGTACCACCGTCGGAGATAGTTACAGAACAATCAGACGCTCCAGAAAAAACGACTACAGAAACACCAATGACACCAGAGGTTGAGGGTACTCCAACCTCTCTGACTACAGTCGAAGCAGCTCTTGTGACAGAGATGACCATGCAACCAGAAATACCAACTGAAGAACAACCAGAGATTGCAGAAAACAAAGCAGAGGAACCTAAGAAGGCCTGGTCAACACTATTTCAGAAGAATCGCTTTGCGACTCACGGTATGGCACTCGACTACATTGCCCCAACGATAGTTGAAGGAAAGCCCATAGTACAACTGGAACGAGCAGAGGTGGAAGAGGAGGAAGCCAAGTGGATGTGTGCCTTAGTGGTATACATCCTAGGGGATGGTCCTGGATTCAACGCAATGAGAAGATTCATAAACCATCACTGGCCCCATGTCCCTGAACCAGATTTTTTCTACCATGATGAGGGATATTACATTGTAAAATTCAAGACAGTGGCTGATGCCAAAGAGGTACTCTGTGCTGGCCCTTACTCAATAGCCAATAGGCCGATGATTCTCAAATAGTGGACACCAGAGTTTGATTTTTCAGAAGAATTTCCGACTGAAATACCACTGTGGGTTAAATTCCCAAAACTACCAATGTCATGCTGGGGTATGAGATCTCTTAGCAGAATTGCTAGTGTGCTAGGCAAGCCAATCTTTGCTGATGAGTGTACTACAAAACAGACAAGGATATCCTATGCCAGAATGCTCATTGAGGTGACTGTGACCAAAGCACTACCTACAGAAGTAATGGTTATGGATCCAAATGGGAAGAGTATTCTTCAAGATGTGGAGTATGAATGGAAGCCTTCATTCTGTGAGAAATGCCAAACAATAGGACACAATTGTGCAAGCCAACAAAAACAGTTACCTAAACAGCCTACACAAGTGTGAAAGCCCAAGCCAGTCCAGGAGTGGAGAACCACGGGACCTGCTATGCCAATACAGAGGCAGTCCCCAACAAGGGAGCCTAGTAGACCTCAGCATGAATCCAGGTCAAGCCAGAACCAGAGGGTGATAAGAGCAATGACAAAGGAAAGCACCCTCAAAGCCCAGCACTCAACAATATCAATTTCCCACCTCTGTCGCCCATTACTGTGAGTAACAGATTTGCAGCAGTATCTAGTAGTAAAGATGAACCTCCGGGGGAGGTTGGGAACACTACATCAACATCTTACCAATGAAGTGGTTAGTGTGGAACATAAGGGGTGTAAATAAGAGGTACAAGCAGAAAGAATTTAGGGAATACATTAGGAAAAACAACATTAACCTAGTAGGACTAGTAGAAACAAAAGTTAAGCAAGCACATGCTAGTAGAATTGCTAATCTATTAGCACCAGGTTGGGGTGTCTTAACTAACTATGTCTCAGGGGAAAAAGGGAGAGTATGGATCTTATGGAATCCAAAAATTTTCACAGTCACTAGTGTTCTGGAGGAAAGCCAGTTGATCCACAGCAGGGTTTCCAGCAGAACAGGGGACTTAACATGTTTCCTCACTGTGGTTTATGGGTTTAATGAACTAGAGCAGAGAAGAACTTTATGGAGCAGTTTACAAACTTTGGCAACAGGAATCAAAGAACCATGGGTTGTTGCAGGGGATTTCAATGCAGTCTTGTGTGACAGAGACAGACAATCTTGCAAGCCAGTCAGATTACCAGAAATACTGGATTTTAACAATTGCCTACAACTTACTGGACTGACAGAATTACCCTGGAGAGGTGACTACTACACATGGACCAATAAGCAAACTGGGGTGGACGGAGTATGCAGCAGGCTTGATAGAGTGTTTGGCAATTATGAATGGATGATCAACTGGAACCAGGTGGTCACTGATTATGATGTACCCTTAATCTCAGACCATAACCCAATGATACTGACACTGAATGCATCCTCCTGGCATGGGAAGAGGAACTTCAAATTCTTTAATGTATGGGCTGATAAATATTTCCAACACATTGTGACAAGAGTATGGCAGGATGGAAAGACAGATACCATGAGAACAATATGGGACAAACTTAAAGCCCTGAAGACTCCCTTGAAGACCCTGAATGATAAGGAGTTCAAGACAATTGCACTTAGAATAGAGCAGAGTCGACAGGAACTGGGAGTCTTACAAACCCAATTGAGTCAAGCATACAATGATGGCCTACAACAGAAGGAGAAGGAGCTGATATTACAACTGGAAAAATGGTCATTGATTGAGGAGAGTGTCCTCCAACAGAAGGCAAGAGCAAAGTGGATACAACTTGGGGACTCCAACACCAAGTACTTCACTATAGTAATGAAGAACAGAAGTCAGCAGAATCAGATTACTGAGATTATCATTGCATCGGGAATCAAGCTAACTGCACCAACAGAGATTAAAGAAGAAATCCTGGGATTCTACAAAGCACTGATGGGCACTGCTGCAACAAACCTGCCTGCTATCAACCAATTGTACATGTCCAATGGTCCAAAACTGACACAACAGCAAAGACAGGAACTGTGTGCTCCAGTAATTGACACAGAAATATCAGAGAGTCTCAAATCTATTGGAGATGACAAAGCACCAGGAATAGATGGATACAATGATGTTTTCTTCAAAAAGAGCTGAAGCATCATTGGTAACCAAATCACTACTGCCATTAAGCAGTTTTTCAACTCAGCAAAGATGTGCAGACCAATCAATTGTGCAACTATTACCCTCATCCCTAAACTGTCCAAACCAACTTCAGTCAAAGAGTATAGGCCTACTGCCTGTTGTACTGTCCTATACAAACTCATCTCCAAAGTACTGGCTAATAGGTTGCAGAAGGTGATGGCAAGCCTCATCAATGAAGCTCAGGCAGGGTTCATCCCGGGTAGGAAAATTCAGGATAACATCATTCTAGCACATGAGCTTGTTAAAAGCTACACTAGGAAGCATGTCTCCCCCAGATGCATGATCAAGATAGATCTCCAGAAAGCATATGATTCAGTGGAATGGGTGTTCTTACAGCAAGTCATGGAACAGATTGGCTTCCCTAGCACTTTCACCAAATGGATTATGGAGTGTATATCAATAGTGAGCTACTCTGTTTTAGTTAATGGAGAGCCTACTGTACCCTTTGCTGCTGCCAGAGGATTGAGACAAGGGGACCCCATTTCCCCATTCCTATTTGCCTTGGCCATGGAGTATTTAAGCAGGTCATGCACTGTATTATAATCCAGCATATCAATTCCACCCCAGATGTAAAAAACTGGGTATTACACATATGTGCTTTGCAGATGACTTGTTGCTGTTTACCAAAGGAGACCTCCAATCTGTCAAGGCATTATCCAACTGCTTCTCCCAATTCTCTGCAGCCTCAGGTCTCAAGGCCAACTTGAACAAGAGCTCAGTCTATTTTGGAGGAGTACCAATACCTGTACAGAAGTAGATCCTTGACCATCTTGGCTACGAACAAGTCCAACTGCCTTTCAAGTATCTGGGAGTACCACTGAGCACCAAAAAATCACTCTACTACAGTGGCAACCTTTAGTGGAGAAAATCACAGCTAGGATCACTTCTTGGACTGCTAGAACACTGTCATATTCTGGGAGGATACACTGGTGCAATCTGTCATCCTTGGAATTCAAGCATACTGGGCTCAGCTGTTTATCTTCCCAGTGAAAGTTCTTAAAATGATTGAAAGCATTTGCAGGAGTTTCATTTGGTCTGGGATGAATACTGTAACTAAGAAAGCATACATCTCCTGGGACAAAATGTGTACTCTAAAGTCAGTAGGCGGAATGAATCTAACCAACCTCAAACTATGGAACAAGGCTGCCATTGCAAAGACCTGCCGGGACATAGCACATAAAAAGGACAAGTTGTGGATAAGGTGGATCACAGTGTATTATATCAAAGACAGGCCAATAGAATCCATGCCAATTCCTACCCAAGCTAGCTGGATAGTTAAGAAGATCATCCAATCCAGGGACACTCTACAAAGGATCCAGAACTGGAAACATCAGAAATGTACTACTAAAGAGTTGTAGCAATCACAGTTGCAAGAAGTGCCGAAAGTCCCATGGAAGAACTTAATCATACAAAACCAAGCCAGACCAAAAGCAGTGTTCAACCTATGGCTATTCCTACAGGACAGACTACCAACAAAGGATAGACTACATAGCTGGGGATTGGGTATTGATCAACAATGCACTCTATGCCAAATCCACCCTGAAACAAGAGATCATCTGCTCACGAACTGCCCTGTCGTGAATCTATGGGGAAGAGTAATGAATTGGCTGCAGGAGCAATACCTACCTACTATTAGTTGGAACCAGAAAGTACAATGGTTGATTACCAAAGCCAAGGGACGAACATGTCGTGCAGCCATTTTTAAAATGGTCACAGCTGAAGTTGCATATGCTATTTGGCTGGAAAGGAATGCAAGAGTATTCAACAAGACTTTCCGATGTAATACTGCTCTACTGAGAGACATAGTGTATAATTGTAATGTTAGAGGCACCCCTAGAATTAGGCAACAATTGCAACACCTTAGAATATAGTAGAAGTTAGAAAGTTAGGATAGTAAGTGTAGTTAATATGTTAGCTCTCAGACAGTCGGCCGAGTTGAAGTTTGACTGTGGTTTTGTAATGCAACTCCATTGGTGATTAATGGAAAAACCTTAATTACCAAAAAAAATACAACAAATATACCATCCAGCACGCAATCATAGCTATCTTCAGCTACATCGTCAATAAAATGAAGTTATTGACCACCGGCCGGCTCTAAGTCCCCAGCGTTCAAAACTATAATGTTCTCAATCATGACAACTAAGAACTAATGGCACTTCTTTTCTAGACTTGCTGCAACACGACGTCTCGGTTGCTTCTGGGCAGGCATCTTACCAGGGAAAACCCACCTCAAAAATCTTTCCCAGGCACACCAGGCAAAACATGTCAGCAATGCCCATACCAGCAGCTGAGCCCTTAATGCCGTTGGCACAAGAACTAACTTCAACCAATCAATTAAGTTCCTCGACAAATCAGAGGTGATAATCGTGAAGAAGCCCAGCGGTAGCCAAAATGGCATATAAGAATGGCTTATTTTCTGGTGTGTGCTAGTTGAGAAGGTGGCCCATATAGTTCACATCAAAGGTTGCTACCTCTAGCATCAAGCCCACCATGTATAAAACTGATTGACAAGATTTGGATTAAAATCAGAGTTGGCTCAATGCATGCATTTGGCATTTACTGTTGACAGCCATGTTAACAGAAGAAAAATTAAGAAAGCAGGTGAATGGCAAATTTTCCCAGGAGGGAGAGGAAGACGCATGAGCAGAAATATTCGTATAAGTTCGCTTCGATCAGGGTTGGAAGGGGATGAGCATGTGAGATAAACAGATAATGTTAATCAAACAATTAGGTATTATTACTGGCAATAATTTGGAATTCACTTCCGACTTAGATTTTCCAAACCTCAATTCTATCATTCAATCGAGGCATCTTTGCAATCAGACAATTGTCACGAAAAGATACTTTTATTCTTGAATGCATCCACAGTATGGGCTAATTCAAATATATTTGAGCTTCACATTTTTATGGTTTGATGATTTAGCATAAACTAAATTTATTTAAGTTTGAAGGTTTAATAACAAAAGTCAACCATGAGATGTCAACATCTAGTCCAGTACGACAACTACAAAGGAAACAAAGATGACTGGTTTTGATTTGAGAAATTGCCCTTGATGTACAGTGGATGGCCTAGGGAGATTACCTAACTAAGAGATTTTGCTCCCAAAGCTAGTGGGTGGAGGAGGAGCAGTGGCCCAAAGCTTCCATTCACTTTAAAACAAGAAACAATGAAGCGTCCAGGTTAACTGAAAATACAGGACAGGCTGTTCCAGGGATCTCTAATCTTATTCTTATGGCAGAGATTCAAAAGAGACAGGACATCCAACAAAATTAAGCAAGTGCAACTAGATAATGCTCAAATATTTCCACACAGGAGATAAAAGGTACTAGCGGTTAACAAGTAAAAGCAAATAATTGCCTGCTTTAAATTTCACCAAAATTTAGATAAAATCTATAAATACCGAAAGGTGTATCAAATAAACACATTTGTTTTGCATAAGTTTCAGTGATAGAGAGGAAGAAAATGGAAAGAAATCTTACCTTTCACTGTCATGCAATAAATTATCTTCTTCTGTCTTATCAGCTAAAAGTTGCAAAATCGTGAGTGTATCTTTCTCTAAAGTATTCGACTGACTACACCCAAAAGACGGACGCAGTTTTTGCTCAATCTCTAACCAACTAACAGCCTGCTCTTTCCTAACATGTCTCTCATTCATAAGCTGTCTCACTTTCTCTACATTTTCCCACATCCCAAGTATGCCATAAATACTTGACAACAGCAAATATGCAGCAGGAGATTGTGGGTCCAGCTCTATTAGTAGTTCGGCAGCCATTCTACCCAACTCTACATTTCCATGAATCCTACAAACACCAAGTACAGCATTCCAAATACGATCATCAGGTTCACATGGCATCTTCTTTATCTGAGCTAGCACTTCACTAAAACGCCCTGCTCTACCTAAGAGGTCAATTATGCATGCATAATGTTCTTCATCGGGAGGAACATTATAATTAGAAGTCATAATCTCGAAAAAGGAAAGACCTTCTTGCACTAGCCCTGAATGGCTGCAAGAATTAAGAAGGACGACAAAAGTGATTCTGTTTGGTTTCACTCCAAACTGCACCATCCTAAAGAACAGTTCAATTGCCTCTTCACCCATACCATGTTGTGCTAATGCTGACAACATGGTGTTCCATAATACTGCATCACGTTTGTTGCCCATCGTATCAAATACCCTCTTTGCAACTTCCAAATTTCCACATTTTGAATACATATCAATGAGAGAACTCATAACAATTGCATTAGGTCTTAAACCAACATTCACCAGGAATGCATGTACTTGCTTACCATGTTTAAGTGATGCTATATCAGCACAAGCAGATAGGCAACTACTAAACGTAAACTGATCAGGTTGGACCTGAAGCTTCATCATCTTTGAAAATAACTCAAGGGCTTGAAGGCTCATGCCATTGTGGGAATAACCAGCAATCAAAGTTGTCCAAGAAACAGGATTCTTCTCAGGCATTGCTTCAAACAGCTCCCTGGCCGACACCATATTGCCACACCTTGAATAGCCTGAAACTAAGGTGGTCCAAGCAAGAACATCTTTTACTCTCATTGCATCAAACAACCTTCTAGCATCGTTCATCTTTCCACATTTTGCATACGCATCAACAATCGAACTAGAAAGAACTACATTAGACAAAAACCCAGCGACCAGTACTTGGGAATGAATCTGCCCAGTGAGAGAAAAATCCCTGGACTTAACACAAGCAGTAATAACCCCAGCAAAGCTATAGTCATTGAACCCAATACCTAACCTCCTAAATTCTCTATAAAACTTGAGAGCCTCGTTGAAGTAACCAACCTGAGCATAAGCAATCACCATAGTATTCCAAGAAACAACATCTTTCTCGGGCATTTTGTCAAACAGCCTTTTAACAGCCTTTACCATGCCTGACTTAGCATAACCAGAAAGCATATTATTCCAGGAATACAAATTTCTCGTAGTCATTTTATCAAACACGTTGCGTGCTTCAATATGATGACCGCATTTACAATACATATTAATCAAATGATTGGCAAGAAACGTAGTGGGGTGTTTCCACCCAGTGGTTTTGAGATGGAAATGGATCCATTTTCCTTCTATATAAGACTTCGAATTGGCACACTGTTGAATGAGAGAAGCTAGAGTTTTACTGTCTAAGCGAATGCCTTTGCGAGTTAGGATGTTAAGGTGATGGAAGGCTTGTTTAAGATGGCCTTGAGAAGAGAGATTGAGAATTTTTCGGACTGACCATAAATTATTGAGCTTCTTGTTTGTATAATCAGATTTAACTCCAAAACTGCGAACTTTGGAAGGTAAAGATGAAATGGGCATTGCAGAAAGGAAACATGTCAGAATGGGTTGCTTTGATTCTATTTCTAGCAAAATGGGCAGTTCAAATTGGCGTCGGAGATGGAAGTTCCGGCAAAATCAGTTCAATGTGTGGCACACCAACGTTGGATCGGACTGTTAGAAGCGATGACTGCTCAGGTGAGCGTCATATGCAGAAGCAATCTGAAATAGTATGTTTTAATTTTAAGAATAAAGATCAATAATCAAAAATGGTCCTTAATGTTTAGGGATAAAACTACTTTGGTACTTAATGTATACACCTTAACTCAAATGATCCTCTATGTTTGCGAATTTGATCACTGTTAGTCCAAAACCTAAGAGGTACTAACTGAAAACTCAAAAACTAATGTTAAACTTGAACAATTTCGTAAAGTTGAAATTTCTTAAACATAGACTTAGGCTTCGTTTGGCCATGAGCTTTACCAAAATAAATTTGGATTTATTTTCAAAACTCATGTTTGGTCATAAATTTTGCTCATATTTTGGCAAAATTCCAAACATCAAACCCCAAATCCCAAAATCACCATAATTGCTGATTTTGGGGTAAAATTTCAAAATTTAGGAATTATATACATATTTTTCCAAAATAAAGTTGGGAATTATGTTTTGAAAACGTATGTCCAAACACATTTTTATCTTCAAACCAAACTTAACCCAAATCAGATTTTTCAAAACAAATTTGGAATCTATGGCCAAATACGCTAGCTTAGCTAGCCTTTGGAAATGAACATAGATTTGGTTAAACTTGAAATAATGAGTTTTTGGAGTATAAGATGAAAATTGGTTTTAGAAAATTGAAATTGTGTTTGAACATGAGTTTTATTTGAAAAGATTTTGAAGTTTGGTGAGTAGAAAACTTCAAAAACTACTCTAAAGCTATTTTTGAGATTTAAAGATTTTATTTTCAAAATTTATCAAAAAATAGTTGAAATCTATAAACAAATAGATATTTACGGAAAAAAATCTGGAAAAAGAAACTCCTGTTATAAATAGAACTCTATTTAGAGTGAATGTCTAAGAGTTTTAGTTTGAAGCTAAGTCATTTATCTTCCTATAAATAGAGGGGTCTTACCCCATTGTAAATAACCCCAAGTATCAATAAGAATACTCCTCTCTCTCTCTCCCTATTCTCTCTATATTGTTCTTGTCTTTTATATTATTTCATAACACGTTATCAGCACGAGTCTCTAACCAATTGAATTTGATTTCTTCCTTCTTCCAGAATTTCTATACGGAAAAATAGAAGAGATGGTATCATCATAAAGTAATGCAACGGGATGGAAACTCAAGAGGTATATTTGATATCACAAGATTTATTGGTATGATTCAATGGACGCCTTGATGCTTGGCTGATTAAAATTGTGTGAAACGCCAATGATATATTTGCATCTGAATTTCACAAATTCTGTGCCCTTGATTTGTTTCTTTCCAGCATTATAAATTGGTAATTGCCGAAGTATTTCATCGCATTCGACTGTCAAGCTGTTAGGATGTATAACTGCTGCTGTAAAATATGCTTAACTGAACATAATTGATTTGAATCGGTTTTTAGTGAATTCTCATCTCTCTGTTGTTTGTGAGTAAGTATTAAAGTGCGTTGTGATTTCCTTTAGACTTTATCTGCTTGATTTTGTGCTATTGGCTGAAGTTTGGATTATTATGTTCAAATCAAATCCCGTGTTAGCTCGCTCTTGATGTAATTTTGTTTTATGTCAGACATTATGAAAAGAAAGTTCATTGCCCTTGAAATTTCGGGCAAGAACTATATGACATGGGTGTTGGATGCAATGGGTCCTGGAGACGCCATTAAAGACAGAAGTAATGCATCCACCCAAGACTATGCTAAGGCCTTGATTTTCTTGCGCCATCACCTTGATGAAGGTTTGAAACTGTGCTAAGGCCTTGATTTTCTTGCGCCATCACCTTGATGAAGGTCTGAAACTGTGCTAAGGCCTTGATTTTCTTGCGCCATCATCTTGATGAAGGTTTAAAAATTGAATATCTCACAGTCAAAGATCCACTCATCTTGTGGAAAGGCTTAAAGGAGAGATATGACAACCTGAAGTTGGTCACTCTGCCACAAGCACGATATGATTGGGCTCATCTGAGGCTCCAAGACTTTAAGTCTGTTTCTGAATATAATTTTGCAATGCTTAGAATTACTTCTAAATTGAAACTCTGTGGAGATAATATCTCTGATTATGATATGCTTGAAAAAATGTTTACAACGTTTCATGCCCCCAATATGGTACTGCAACAACAGTACGGAGAGAAAGGTTTCAAAAAGTACTCTGAGCTGATTTTTCATACCGCATTAAAGAAGTTACATTAGTATATTGTCTACATTTTGTAACATCAAGCTCTGTTATTTTATTTTAATATACATTGACTTATATGCTTATCGTATTGTAAACTGTCTTTGAACTTGATTTTGTTTAATATTTTATTTAAATATATAATGTTGTCATTTGACAGTATACATCCACATATTTGTATGTTATGATAACCATTATAGAAATTCGATTGCTCTGTTATATGTATTATTGTCAAAATTTGGTTTCTTATAAAGTTGTTGTTGCTTTGTCGCTTTCAGCACAACAATCAATATTAATTTATTACTACAAATAATGATCTAATAGTAGTTAATAATAACATACCACTGTTTTTAAATGAAAGGAGCAGCATTTCAGATTTACTTGTTGAAATATTATATTATTGTAAACAAACTTGCATTTGTTCATCATGCCAATGAATATTCAAAAATTGCTGTTTGAGAATTTAAACCCCACGATTACAACATATTTGACATTACTAACCAATGTACATTTATTTTATATATAAACTTTGCGAACAGACTTGAAGCATTGTAAGTCAATGGAATTGTTTTTCATAATCAGATGTTACTACAATTTTTGGTAGTAGTAAATTGATTGAAAGCTTTGGAAGAGCAACTATAACTCTGCCTAAAGGAACAATATTTATCATAGAGAATGCAATGTTCTCCTCCAAGTCTAAAAGGAACTTGTTGAGTTTTAAAGATATCATTCAAAATGGATATCATATTGAGACAATAGATGAGAATAATCTTGAATTCTTCATGAAAACGAGGCTGCCCATTTCGGTTTGGGTTCACGCCATTTTGCATGCAGCAATACTAGTTCGTCGGCTGCTCACTTCGTTTTGGGGTCACGCCATTTTGCATGCAGCAATGCTAGTTCGTCGGCTGCCCACTTTGGTTTGGGGTCACGCCATTTTGCATGCAGCAATACTAGTTCGTCGGCTGCCCACTTCGGTTTGGGGACACGCCATTTTGCATACAGCAATGCTAGTTCGTCTCTGACTGACGAATTGACACAAATATTCCCCGTTGCAATTGGTTTTGGGTCATGGACCCAATATATCCTATTTAAGAATCTTTGGATGCGCAGTAGATGTGCCTGTAGCACCGCCATCCCGCACCAAAATGGGTCTGCAAAGAAGGTTAGGAATATATGTTGAGGTTGAATCGCCCTCCATTATTAGCTACCTCGAAACATTGACAGGAGATTTGTTCACGGCACGATTTGCAGACTGTCAATTTGATGAGACACTTTTCCCAAAATTAGGGGGAGAAGTTAGTGAAACCAAACGGAAAATTTTGTGGAAAAATGCATCATTATCTCATCTTGATCCACATACCTCTATTTGTGAAAGAGGCACAAAAGATTATCCATTTGCAAAGAATAGCAAATCAAATGCCTGACGCATTTATAGATTTGAAAAGGATAACAAAATCACATATCCCCGAAGTGAATGTGACAACATCTGATTCACGAATACATATTCATTATTGGAAGAATATGAACATGAAATTGGTAATAAATATACCACACTCACCCCTAGAAGGAGGTTTGAGATGATACCACACTCATCACTAGAAGGAGGTTTGAGATGATATATGGCATGAATGATCGTTGGTCACGTACCTATTGTACGCCAAAGTATTTTGGAAATATGACTATTAAAGGACAACGATAATGCAAGAAACATATCTTGCATATAAGTTTGACATGACCATAATGGTATAACTTTCTCTTTAAGAAAGATATTCACCACATGGATGTTGATGAATCTGTGGTAGTACAAAATTAATTGAGAGCTCTAGAAGAGCCAATTATTACTATGTTGGAGAAACACAATTGAGTATTGTGCTGTAGTAAGTCTCAAAGAAACTTATTCAGTTTCCAAAGTACACGTGAAAGCGATTGATTATATTGAGACTATAAATAAAGGAAGGCTTTGATATCTCCTATTACTACAACTTGTAGCGGGGTAATTTGCATATGAAAAGCTACCCGCTTTGTTCTCCAGTTTGTACTACACAAAAGAAAGAATGCCACAATAAAGTGGATATCTATTGGTATAAAAACCCATGTCATAATAAACCTGAAGTTTATTGATAAGTGCACATGTCATAGTGTAAATTTGAAGTTTACCAATATTGATAATTTGTTCAGTTCGCATTCGTATTAGCCATCTCATTTTAAGTTTGATGTGCAAATTCACACAGGTGAATATCAAAGAACTAGAAAGTTCTTTACGAATTCTCTTGTATCACTTGTTCTCATTAATGAACTGACCAACTAAAGAGTTCGGGTTGAATCCCATAAATTCTGGAAATATCAAAGGTGAATATGGGCCCATTCACCTGCCATGTATACCACATATGATGCATCTATGATATGGTTACATGCGCAATTGTTATTAACCCGCAGCCTGGCCGGTGCTTGCGAGGTAAATTGCTCAGTAATCTAACTTCGAGCATAATTTCCAGATTTTCTACTCAAGATAGTTCATCTTGATAAGTTGGTTTATATCAAAGTTGGTTTAGCAAGATAATATTGAGTGCTTCCACTTAATAGCTAAACTGTTTCTCATGAGAACAAAGTTATATATATCAGTTTGATATACGTTGTATACGCGAGTATATTATATTCTCCCCTCACAAGTGGTTCAGGGTCAGGAACCAAATAATTTCATCTTATTATTAATGTGCCGTGTATATTGACATGATAATGCACAAAGATGATTTCCCAAAGTTGAGGAAACAAGTTAGCTTTTCTAACATGAGGGGGAGACATGATAAACACTTGAGAAAAGGTTACATGGGATGAATTATCATTTGTATATGTATATCCCCGAATATCATGATATGAACCTGAAGTTCATAAAAGGGATAATTCAATTGCAACATATTGCAAAGCATGCTATACGCATTTGCTGACCCAAAGAAAGTAACTAAATGGAAGAGATACAATTCAAGAAGAATTGATTCCATATGAAAGATATGTATTTTTGAACCTATAGTTCAAATGCTTGAAAGTATAAAGTCAAAGGTATGTATAATCAGTTTTCGATATCTTATTTGTCTAGCATGACATGGAAAACTTGATATGCATCTAAGGTCTATTATATGGCTTATATGACTTAACTTGAAATATTTAAGTTGCTTGAAGCATATGTAATTCTTGGTCCTGAAGTACCACATCCTAAGTACAATTTGTGTACATATGTATCTTGCTATAACTATAAGCATGATGGCATTGAGAATGCATCTATGGAGATATTGAAGAGTTATTCCACGACATTATATGAAGATGTTCATATCTATCAAGAATGATGATTTCAAGGTGCGGAATATTTATTCAAGTCAATATGGTTGATTTGTCAAACGTCTACCAAAGATCGTTTTGAAAATGATGCGCTCAAGGATATAAATTGATGTACTCATTAGGGGGAGTTAATGCGCGTTGCACTCTTTTTCCCTTACAAGGTTTTGTCCCAAATGGGTTTTCCTTGCGAGGTTTTTAACGAGGCAACCAAAAGGCGCATATTCAAACATGTGTACTCTTTTTCCTTTCTTTAATTTTTCCCATTGGGTTTTGGTTTTAAGGTTTTAACGAGGCACATTGTTGAATAGACATTCAAGGGGGAGTGTTATAAATAGAACTCTATTTAGAGTGAATGTCTAAGAGTTTTAGTTTGAAGCTAAGTCATTTATCTTCCTATAAATAGAGGGGTCTTACCCCATTGTAAATAACCCCAAGTATCAATAAGAATACTCCTCTCTCTCCCTATTCTCTCTATATTGTTCTTGTCTTTTATATTATTTCATAACAACTCCCAAATTTTATGGTCAAACGGAAGCTTTGTATGCGTTCCTACGTAGTACAATTCATTATTTTACCATAACACAGCTCTTCTTGCTTTGGAATTCTAACTATATATCAATGATTCTTACTGGTCGATTTTTAATTAATCAATAACATGTTCTTTCTCCAATTCTGTCCAATCACATCGATTCATATTAGCGTGAGGGCCTATATTAACAAGAACAATTTTCATATATTTCTCTTTCAATCAACATCCATTATCTTTCTTTAAAAAATTCAACATCCATTCTCCAATGTTCTACTTTAAATTTAACAAATAGAATCTTGAACAGTTGAGCAAGATCTTAAAAAGGTTTCCTCATTATAATTCTATGAAGAAATTTAGTATAGTCAAGGAAGATATCTAGAAGAAAGCTACATATCTCATAAACTTACAAGGAAAACACCTCTTCCATATTCTAATTTTTAGCATGATGTATGCATTTGATGGCCATTGCTTCTTATGATATCAATTACTCCTACAACAAACAGTAATCCTCAAAGCCAGAATAACCTCTATACCGTAAAATGGGATGTTCGTTTGAAATTGAAAATGGAGTCCATTACTTAAATACTCACTTAATTATCCGAAATTATTTAATAAAGTCATTTTTCTTTCGTTTGTAATATTTCTATAGCATTCAGAAGATCATTCAACCAGATTTGTCAAACTTTTGATTGTCAAATACTTATTTTACCCTCTAAATTATCAACTATAACGACCCGGCTGGTCGTTTTGAGCATTTGCATTTTGTTCGATCTTTTGAGGGCATGGATAGCCCCGTATAATGTATTATGATTTATATGAATCGTCGGTTTGATTTTATTCAGAATTGATTTGAAAGAATGATTCTCGACTAAAAGCTTTAAACTTGAAAGGTTTGACCAAGTTTGACTTTTTAGTATTTGACCTTTGATTGGATTTCTGATGGTTTCGTTAGCTCTGTTGGGTGATTTGGGACTTAAGAGCGCGTCCGAATTGTGATTTTGAGGTCCGTAGTAGAGTTAGGCTTGAATTGACGAAAGATATAATTTTAAAAAGCTTGACCGAGAGTGGACTTTTTGATATCGGGGTCGGATTCTGATTCTGAAAGTTAGATCAGTTGCATAATGTCAAATGTGACTTGTATGCAAAATTTGAGGTCAGTCGGATGTGATTTGATAGGTTTCGGCATCAGTTATTGAAGTTTGAGGTTTCAAGTTTATTTTGAGAAATGATTTTCGATATTGTTATGGGTTTCGAGGCCTCGAGGAGGACCGTATTATGTTATTGTACTTGTTGGTATGTTTGGACGGGGTCCCAGGGAGATTGGGCATATCTCGTGTTGATTTCGGAGCATTTTGGAAATTTTGGCTAAACTATATTGTTGTTGGTTCTGGTATTTCCGCATTTGAGAAAGTACGGGCATAGATGCGAGTCCGCAAATACAAACAATTGGTCGCACAAGCGCAAAAAGTCTTGGATGGAAGTCATCGTAGATGCGGAGAAAAGTCGCACTTGCGAGTGCACAGGAGCAGAAATTGTTCTGCAGGTGCGAGGGGATGGCTGGTGAGTGTGGTCGCAGAAGCAAAGCTTTGACCACAGATACGGTGGTAGTTGATGCGACAATTTGACCGCAAATATGGAAATGCTGGGCATAATGATAAATACAAGGGTTCGCGAGTTTGGCTTCATTTTAACATTTTCAAGCTCGGATTGAGGTGATTTTTGAAGCAAATTTCATTATAAGGATTGGGATAATGTGATGACCCAAAAGGTCATCTCGTATTTTAGAGTCAAATATGTGCTTGTAGGCCTTAAAAATCTCCTTTTATTTTCCATCGATTTGTATGCGCAGTCCAAGCGTATAACCAGAAAGCCTTTATGAAAATTTTTAAGAAAATGCTAAGTTTTGCCTTTAAAATGGAATTAAGTTGACTTTGGTCAATATTTTGGATAAACGGACTCAAGCCCCTGTTCCTACTGTCCCGTAGGGTCTGTAGTAAAATATGGGACTTGCACGTATGCCCTGATTGAATTCCGAGGTCCCTAGCCCGAGGAATGAATTTTAAAGAAAATTATTTGCTGGAAAATATAAAGACTTTTGGAAATAAAACGGCGGGTGTTCTTGATGGTATCGAGCCCTATTTTAGTTTCGGAGCCCGATACATGTTTAAGATAATATTTAAGTCGAACCTATAAAATTTGGTAAAAATCGGAGTTGATTTGATATAAATCGGACCTTAGGTTGAAAAAATGAAAAATTTTAACTATCTTATGAATTTCATGAATTTGAGGTTAAATTCGTAGTTGTTGATTAATTTAATGATTTGGGCGCACGAGCAATTCCGTATGATGTTTTTAGAGTTGTGTGCATGTTTGGTTAAGAGCCCGGAGGCTCAAGTGAGTTATGGATAGGCCACGAGGTGATTTGGACTTAGGAACTCAGCTATTGATCACGCCTAACTATGCCTTATTAAAAGGACTAAATGGACGTTGCAAATATAGTCTAAGTATTTAGCCCAGAGTCGAACCCACAAGGAATTAACCTATCAATTACTCTTGTTAGACTGACTAAATTCTACGGAGTCAACTTTTCAAACGTTTTGAATAACGATTGAGGTTATTTCTACTAACTATAACTGCTGCAATTAAGTGAATAAAGACTAACTATGATTAAGTTGTAAACAATTAAGAGAAGGATCTAAGGTTGTGATTTCCCCTATTGATGGAATCCCTTCCGGTTATGTTTCACATAGATTTTCCTAATCGTCCATATCGATCATGAGCACTCTTATTACCGTAAATATCTCCCAAGTCATGATAATTTACTAATCACACTCTCCCGAATTATGCTATATGGCTTTTAATACAACTCACTTAAGATCGCACCCAAGGGTTCGTTATCCTTAATCCCGCCTTTAAACTCTCGGTTATTGATCCCCTCATATACTCTGAGAGTAGTGTTGTTTATGTAGTCTTTCCCGACTAATACATACTAAATAGGTACAACTAATTGAGGATCTTATCAATTAACTACAACAAGAACGTAGTTGAACAAATAGAGATTAAACCAGGCAAACTATATTAAAATAATGTGAAGTTCATCCTTCAATAGGTTCCATCAAAATCCTAGACTAAAGAATTAGCTACTCATAGCAAAGCAAGATAAAACTACAAAAGTATTCATAAGGTACAATTGAAAATAACAAAGAGAAGATTGAAAAACTCTTCGATTGCTCTTCTCACACTTGTTCTTGCCGCCAAATCAATCTAAAAACAAGCTTAACCTTTGGTTGTGCGAGTTTGTTGAGTTTATAAAGGGTTGGAATAAGTTTCCCCCAATTTATACTTCAGTTCCCAAAATTTATGGGCAGTTACACAGTCGATCGCGGCCGTGGCAAAACGCGGCACGACCACAGTGAAACACAACCATTCTGCCTCACTTGCTTGGCCTACCGCGGTCGACCGCGGTCGTGGTGGCTTCATGCCTGGTCCCCCTTTTCCTCTTCCTTGCTCAATTTCGTTTGGATTTTTTTTATTGGCCTTTTATCCACATTATTGACTCCAAAATACTCCATAGTCTCTTCCTAACTTGGATTAGTCCCTACGAAGCAAAAGAACACCAATTATAGTATTTTGTTATTATTTAGCCTTTACAACAACAATAAAGTATAGTACATTTAAAGTATTAAAAGTTCTATATAACCTATTATCAACACCCCACACTCAAACCATTCCTAATCATCTAGCAAAAAACCACGCTCTATAGGCTAAATCATTATTAGGTCACTTCCCTATCCCTATACCAAGAATAGTTCACATGGATAGACTACTTCAGCGCAACTTCCTCGCCTCAAGAGTAGAGTCATTCCTAGCCACGCAATGACCCTAAGCAAACTCTCAGTCAGAGGTCCAGACTTACCTTCCCTTCATTAATTATGTGCCTACTCACTACAAAAGGGACTTATATCGTTTACTAACCACACACTGAGGAACTCGAATACAACATTTCACTCACCCTCAGAACAAATTCTTATGCCACAAACAACCTACCATAGGCTTGACCATAGTGTAATACTCAACTAATCGAGCTCATTCGGTCTATAATCAAACAGGACTTTATTTGGTTGTAATGTTGGCTGCGGGACGGGTAGGATGCACCTGGATATATTGATTACACCCTCCTAAGCACTCCACTACATTGTGTACTTTTAAGCTCTTCACTTTATCACTACATTGTGTACTTTTAAGCTCTTCACTTTATCACACCTTCTTTCCGCCATTACATTATTGTGTTAACCACCCATTTTTTCATAAGCACAACTTTCTTTTAATAGCTGCCACCACTTTGAGGCATCTTTTTTTTTTGTGGCCTCTAATATTGTTTATCCGCGAGTGCACTTTTTTTCTTCTTGTCCCCTTAGTTCCACTTAATAGCCCAAATCAACTACGCCACACTTTTATTTTTTCATATTCGTTACACTTTGAGTGCTTCTAAGAGATGATAGGGTTCAATAAGATAGGCTATTTAAATTCGGGTTAGGCTTGTAATGTGGTTGCGAAGGAAAACAGGCTTACAGGCTCAACAGAGTTGACTAGGGTATACACAGTTAGGTGGGAACAAGCATACATAGAAGGGTTAAGCAAGGAAATGGCAATATCACTTTCCAGACCAAACATGGCTTCCATTTCTCTTTGCACACACACAGTAAATTCTAGGCATTGAATGTTAAGACAAGATACAGAACACCTCACTCACACACGTCGCATGACTCAATTCAGTTAGGATCTTCAAAAACTCTGTTCAAAGTACTTGAGCCATTTAGGAACACACAATTTAAGGCCTTCTTTGAGTCAATTAAAGAGCCTAAGTGTCACACTACAGTAAGGCTGCACATTGGTCGGGGTCTGGCCCGGGAACGACCCAGGACCGCGGTCCTAGCGGACCTAATGGGCCGGTTCTGGTGGTCCTGGGCTCAAACGGTGAAAAAGTCAGTGGTGGGCGAGTTCAACAGGTAAGGACCGTAAGCCCAGGACCGTTAGGCCCGGGACCACCAGACGGGCCTGGGCCGGTCCAACCGGGCCCAACGGGCCTAAACGGGCTCCAGCGGTGAAATTTAAAAAATAAATCTTTACAAAATGGCCAGCGGTTTGATTTTTAAAATCTACCCGTTAGCCTTCAAAATTTATCTATTGGCCACTTTAAAAAATAGTCATTTGGCCCCCAAACTTTATTTTAACCCCAAACTTTATTTAATTACACTTTTTCCATTTCTCAACTATAAATACCCCCTCATTCTTTCATTTTTACTACCAAATCAACAATCTCTCTCAATCTATATTTAATTTCTCTTCTATTACTTACTTTATTATTGCAATTTCGTAAAAATTGTGAAGTTGGTGTTTTGAAGTATTCAAGTATTCAATTCTTCAACGATTTGCAATATTCAAGAAGTTGTTCGGCAATTCGGTAGACTCGTTCCAACTCTTAAGTTTTAAGAATATATTTTTGTGTGTTTTTCTTTTGGGTAAACATTCTATCCATTAATATCAAAAATATTTACAAGTTGAAGCTTTAGTAAGGGTTTGGACTACTCCTACTCATTTACATCAATCTTCTATACTAAATTCTAACTTTCTCTAGGTACATCATAGTATAGGAACAACTAGTAAACTAGAACAACCAAGAAACTAAGGAAACTTGTTAATTTTGTCCAAGCCAACTTGCCAATGCCTGCAACTCCTGCCTCGGATATGGATTGACAGGGCTATTTCTCTGCGCAGTTGAGATTCTTCATATTTTTCCTATTAAATCTGATGTTATTTCTTTCTCGCCAGATAAGTGCAACAGTGTTGATGAAGGCACAAGCTGTTATACTATTAAGTATCACTCCACTTTTTGCGTTGCTACACTAATTTTATGTGTTTTAGTTTGCATAATTGTAATTAATATGGTATTTTCTTTGAAAAATATATTTGGCGGTAAGGGAAAAGCTAAAATTGATGAAAGTAGTGGCCAGCCTACTACCCTCCCCCGGCTCCCCAGCCTTCTTCATTTACTCGTCCTGCTGCTCCTATTATTCTTGATAATGATAATGTTGCATCGAGCGAATAATTAAATGAAGAAATTATGAATGCTCTTTATCCTAATCAAACTTAGAAAATAATGAGGAAAATGAGGATGTAGATGAAACCCAACCGAATTTAGATGATACACCTACTAGTCCTGTTAATAACCCAACTGATGCCCCGACCGAACCACCTGTAGAAACCCCTACATTTAATAAACAACCTTCTAAACGCTCCGAAACATCAATTGTTTGGCAATTTTTTACTCAAGTAAGAGAATAAAGTAAGGCTAAGTGTAAAACTTATGGGAAATTGCTAGTGAATAAATATACCGGAGACCGTAGTGGTACGGGTAGTTTGGCTAGGCACATAAAAACACACCCTAGAGATAAAACTAAATATTTACAAATAAGAGCGTAACAAGAGGGGACAAGTGTAGATACTGCAGCTAACCCTAGTATTGGTTCAAATCTAGTTCAACTAGGAATTAACACTGTGACCGGTGGTATTTTATATTACGATTCTAACAGAGATCGTGAAGAATTAGTAAAGATGGTTACCGTTATGTGCTTAGCCTTTAGTTTTCCATCAAACCCTCATTTTGTGCAATATATTAGAAGAATTTTTAATCCTACTTACAAAGGTTGGCGTCGCGCAGCAGTTAATAGCGATATTTATAAATATAAACACGAATATGAACAATATTTTCATTATTTATTTACTCATATAACTAATCAGATTTCTATTACTACTGATATTGGTAGAAGTAATAATGATTGTGATTATCTAACCGCTACTAGTCATTGGATAGATGAGGAGTGGATAATGCAAAAACGCATTATTGCTTATAGAATAACAAATTCACGGCACACAGGTAAGTTTATTGCCACCACTGTTACTGATATTTGTAGATATTTTTGCATTCGAGATAAAATAATGGCAATTTCTATGGATAATTCTTCTAGTATCACTAGTGCTATAGGCATACTTATAAATACACCGAATCCTGCATTTAGTAATTGTTTCCACGTGAGATGTATTTGTCATATTTACTATTTAATTGTTGGTGATGGAATGAGAATTTTAAATTTAGAAATTGAAATGGTTAGAATGGCTCTTAATTGGCTTTTTTATTCAAACCGTAGAAGTAGAATTAAAGAGTATTTTAAAAAAATGTGATGAATATGGCCTTAGAGAAAGAAAGGTCCCTAAACCTTGTCCAACTTGATGGAATTATATGTACGAAATTTTAGTCGTTGCATATGAGTATAGAAACCTAATTAATGCAACGTTTAATTCTCGTGTTGGCGGTGAGGATGATGATGAAATCCTTACAAATCAAGATTGGACGAATGTTAAAATTCTTATAGATTTTTTAGGACATTTTCAAATTGCTACTAATGTATTTTCTGATAAATATTATCCAACTATTTCAAACTATTGAGTTTATATACAGCACTATGTGATTTGCTTGTTGAATTTTTGGAGGGTGGGAAATTTATCAACTTGCTATAAATATAATGAAAGAAACGTTTAAAAAATATTTTTTCCCTATTTCCCCTATTTATGGTGTTGCTGCAATGTTAAACCAGACAATGAAATTAGGAGGTCCTCACTTTTGGTACTAAAATATTTATAAGAGTTTAGATCTTTCACATAAGGAATTTGCTACACTAGGAGATGCAAAAGCCTCAATTAAAATAAATGCTCAAATAATCTATAATGCTTATCACCTTACCTTAGATCATGCTAGGCCAAATGTTTCAACCCCTACTTCGTCCAGTACACAATCGTCTAAAAAGGCTGCAGGCCTAAAAGCACTTAAATCTTGGACGAAGTTCAGCGGTTCTCAAGGTGATTAATTTTGGTGAAACTTCACATCTAAATGAGCTTCAAGTTTATTTGTCGCAGTGACTTGAAAAGGATAATCCAGATGGCAGCTTTGATCTTTTGGAATGGTGGAAGGCAAGGGAAAAATATTTTTCTGTTCTTGCAAGGATGGCTCGGGATATTTTATCTATTCAAGCTTCAACAGTTGCATTAGAGAGCGCTTTCAGTCAAGAAAGACTTCAAATATGCGATCATAGAGCATCTATGAGGGAGAGCTTGAAAAAATTAGTACTATTCAGAGATTGGATCCGTGCAGAAAGAAGAAACCTTGGACTTGCAGAATCACAACCAGAGATATACGACGCTTATGAAGAAATGATAGCGGAACTTGCAGAGGATGCTGCTTCGCCGGGAAGCGGTGATGAACAAGCTTCTTTTTCGCCTCCACCAACGGCACCTCCTCCGAACCTTGAAGGATTTATGAGATTTGTTAGAGATACAATGTAGATTATGGTGTTACTTGTACTTTGGCACACCTTCTTTAGTTTTTTTATTATTTTAATGGTGGTATTAGCACCTTGTTGTGCTCATTTTATTGGGTGAAGAAGACTAAGAAAAATATGCAATTTTTGGGTAATAAAAATTATAAGACATTCCCTTGAATATCTCTTTGCAATATTTTTTTGGTCTTTAACTTGAAATTCTTTATAAGCTATAATATATATATATAACATACTATATATACTATATATATAATACATATAACATACTATATACTATATATATTAAATATATAACATACTATATATACTATATATATACTCTATATATATACTATATATACGTACTATATATATATATACTATATATATATATATATGTATATATATATATATGTATATATATATATATATATGTATATAACATACTATATATAAGATATACTATATATATAAGTATATAACACACTTTATACTACAGAAACTATATATATACTAATATACTATATATATATATATATATATATATATATACATAACATGAAGAAATAGGCTATATAAACAATATATATTGTCACACACACACACACACACACACACATATATATATATATATATATAATTTACAAGAAAGTTCCTTAGATAAAAAAAAATTAAAGAAAATAGTCCGGAACGGAAAAGCCTGTTAGGCCCGTATATGCCCACGAGCCTGGGACCATGTGGGCTTAGGACCACCATGGGTCGGTTCCACCCATTGGGACCGTGAAAATCGGGACCGTTAGGTCCGGGATGGCCGGGGACCGACCCGCATCAGGCTCGGCCCATTTAGGCCCGGCCCAGATAGCAGCTTACACTATAGTAATCTTTATTCAAGGTACCATAGAGTTAAGGGTCCCTATTTCTATTTTTGTTTCTTGCCCAATACTTCCTAAACTAAAAAGAAAAAATAACTATATCTGTTCAAATAGAAACCCTTGGAAAAGAACCGTGGTTTAAAGAAAAACCAAGGGGAAGTTGATACACTACCTAATCAAACGAAAATCATTTTTTGGTTCGACTTATATCCCTCAAGAGACCTGTTGAGAGGTATCCATCTTCAAGCCAAGTCGAAGTTAACTAACATACACCAACAATACTGAAGAAACAAAAATAACAACACCATACAAAGTTATGCAAATTTACAACAATAATCATCCCTACCCCACACTTAAAACTTTGGCATGTCCCCATGTCAACAAATACAAAGCATAGTAAGGTAAGGGGTCCCTGAGGCTCAATCCTGATCAGATACGGTGCTATGATCGAGGCGACACGCTCGTCCTAGTGCCCGGAGCCAACCCATGATCTTTTTCTCCGACTTGGCCTGTTGAGTAACCAAATTGTCAACTCTGGTGCCCAGATTAGTGACCAAAGTGCGGAGACCCACCATTTATTGCTCCAGGACTGTCATGCGGGTACTTTGACGGGCCTATGATGGACCCACCTCATTAGCTCTCGGCTGTGGTGGGGAAGCAACATCCTTAGCATCCTCATTAGCTTCATCATCATCCTTAACCATCACTACCGGCTCTCTCCCAACTGTGATCTTACTAGCCCGGAATGGGGCTTTCAATGGCAATTTCCCATTGAGTACTTCTTGAGAGCGAACAGATATCTCATTATGAAGTTCTTGGCAACATCAAAATCTTGGTGGATCATAACAGTAGATAGCTGCTGCTCGTGGCCCATTGACATCGGTAGTGTTGCTGGAGAGTAGCAACCGACTATTGATAATTATGAGCCAATATGTAGCCTCCCAAATGAGATACTGTGAGTTCAATGTGATTCAATGCTTTATCCATATATGCTGCCTGTCAAGCACACATATTGCTTCAAGAATTGGTGCTCACTAGATAGTGAGGCGATAATAAGCAATGTAAGTATCTCTATCCCCCGTGAATACTGCCAGCTGGTACACTCGGTGGATGGCCTCGAGAGATGCATTTACCCAGGTATGCATATTGTGAGCGCCCCATTCTCATGCTCCGGGTAGTTAGCATAGAACTCCCTTACCATCTGTACATTCGCGACCCCCAGTTCATCAAAAAAGATGTCCAGCTGACACCTCCCCAACTCATCAAAGATATTTGGGCATTCCACTTGCAAGGCTTGCAGGTCATATGCACTTCAAGTAACAATTTCTGGATGCCTTGGCATTATTCATGTCCTCAAATGGTTTGGAGACAAACCTAGCACGATCAAACTGTTCAGCACTAGCTTGACCCCGAGCTCTAGAAGAATTGCCCGGTCCACTAGCGGAGGACCGACCCTGTGGTACGTCTCTTCCTGGATTGATGCATTTTACTTGCCAAAAAAGAGCCTCCTATTAGTAAGGGTTTGAGTTGTGTGAACCCTGGATGGTTACTCAGACTTCACCACTACCAGGGTTACATTAGCCATTACAACTCCATTGGGGAAATTTCACACACCTTGTGAGCAAGGCTCTATCCTTACACGCCTAGCCCATGAAAACATCAATTTTTCTCCTAAATCAACTATTCTTACTTCACCATTCCACCCCACCACATTTAATTTTACACCCAAAGTCATAGACTTCTCTGTAACATTGTGAACATAACCCACAAAAAACAGAAAAGAAAATCAAAAGAAAAAAATCTATTATAAATACTACAACAATTAAAGCATTGAACTAGCATAAAACTAAAACAAACATACAAGAGAAGAGAGAGAAGCTTGACATACCTACTTGTAATAGGAGGTAAGATGGGTGAAAGTTGGGTAAGAGGAAGTGGAAAGTGGGTGATGTGTGTGTGGGTATGAGAGAGAGGTGAAGAAGAAGAAGAAGCAAAAAGGAGAGAGACGTTGATTTAGGATTTATAAAGAGAAGAGATGGGGAAATTTATGGGTGGGCGAGTGTTTTAGGTTTATTAGGGGGGATTAGAAAAGAAAAGAAAATAAAAAAAATATTTCTCACTTACCTGGGCAATAGTGAAGTTTCATCTCGCCGAGGTTGACCGCGATCCCACCGCGGCCATGGTGAGTGAAGGAGCAAAAAATAGAATCATCTTGTTTTGCCGCGGTCCCACCTCAGTCGCGGTGAGTCGAGAAATCTTGCAGAATACTCGTCATTTACCGCGGTCGAGCCATGGTCACGATCATAAGGAATTTTTTTCTTTTTTTTTTATATAAGGATTTTATGAAAGAAAAGAAAAACAACAACATTCTTGAGTTTCCTCCCACGCAATGCCTGGTTTAACATTGCGACACGACGTAGATAAGCACATTTAAGGTTCGCTCGACCTCTGAGGTTTAGTTAGGTGGATCTCTATCACTTCCTTAGGTCCATTCATAGCCGCATAAAATTTCAATCTCTACCCATTAACTTTAAATGTATGAGAGTCTTTCTCTGCGGCAATCTCTACAACCCCTGAACGGAATACTTCGACGACTCGAAATGGTCCAGACCATCGTGACTTGAGCTTACTCGAAAATAGTCTTAATCTTGATTTATATAGCAATACATATCCCCGGAGTTGAAATTTTTCTCCACAATGTTCTTGTCGTTCAATCTCTTCGTTCTTTCCCTGTACAACTTTGTGCTCTCAAAATCAAGATATCTGAACTCGTCGAGCTCATGCAATCCTATGATTCTCGTTGTGCCCGCAGCCTAAATATCTAGATTAAGCTATTTCAGTGCCCACCAAGCTCTATGTTAAAGTTCCACTAGCAAGTAGCAGGCCTTCCTGAACACCAACTTATATGGTAATATACCAATTATTGCTTTAAAAGCAGTTCTATAGGCCCAGAGTGCATCATCTATCTTTTTCGCCCAATCAGTTCTTGTGGCGTTCACAGTTTTGGTCAGTACACTATTTATATCTCTATTAGACACTTCGATCTGTCCACTGGTCTCAGGATGATATGGTGTTTCCACCTAAAGGCGTACATCGTACTTCGCCAGCAACTTCTCAAAAGCTCGATTGCAAAAGTGAGTTGCCCCGTCACTAATAATAGCTCTTGGTGTCCCAAAATGAGTGAATATGTTCTTCTTCGAAAACCACACCACCACTCTCGCATCATTGGTGGGAAGTGTTGCAACTTCCACCCATTTGGACACGTAATCTACAGCAACAAGTGTGTACTTATTTCCAAAGGAGCTTACGAAGGGGCCCATGAGGTCTATCCCCCAGACATTGAACACTTAACCTCTTGAATTGTGGTCATGGGCGTCTCATGGTGAGGGGAAATGTTCCCGGTTCGGTGACATTCATTACAACCCTTCACCCATTAATATGCATCCTTAAACAATGTTGGCCGGTAGAACCCAGCTTCTAGCCCTTTCATTGATGTCCTTACTCTTCCAAAATTTCCTCCATACGTTGATGCATGACATGCCTGCAAAACAGAAGATTGTTGTATTTCGGGAATGCACCTCCGGATCATATTTTCAACATATATTCTGAACAGATAAGGTTCATCCTAGTAATACATGTGGCAGTAACAATAAAACTTTTTCTTTTGTACAAAGGAAAGGTCATAGGGAACCATACCACTTTCCAGGTAATTTGCAAAGTTTGCATACCATTTCACTTCCTCGAGAATTGTAGCGAGTAGCTGCTCGTATGGAAAGGATTCCATAATATCTTCAACGTCGATTGAGTTTTCAGCTCCTTCAAGTCGTGATAGATGATTAACGACTTAGTTTTCTGTGCCCTTACGGTCATAAATTTCAAGTTTAAACTCTTACAGTAACAGCACCTAAAGAATCAGGTGCGGATTGGAATCCTTCTTCTCAATCAAGTACCTAAGAGCTGCATGATTAGTATATACAACTACCTTAGAGCCAATCATGTATGATCTGAACTTGTCGAATGCAAACACCACAACCAACATCTCCTTTTTAGTTACAGTCTAGTTTAGCTGGGCTCCACTCATCGTCCTACTGGCATAATAGATTAGGTGCATTAGATTGTCTTTTTGTTGTCCGAGCACTGCCCCAACGGCGTAGTTAACAGCGTCACACTTGAGTTTGAATGGTTGCTCCCAGTCGGGGGCAACAATGATGGGTGTTGTGACTAGCCTCTTTTTCAACTCCTCAAATGCTTCCCTGCAATCATCATAAAACAAGAAGGGGTGATCTTTTTCTAACAACTTACAAAGAGGGTTGGAGATTTTTGAGAAGTCTTTTATGAATCTCCAATAAAATGTTGGCATGCTCGAGGAAGCTCCTGATTGCCTTGACTGAAGGAGGATGTGGAAACTTTGCTTTTACGTCAGCTTTAGCACGATCCACCTTGATTCCTTTACTTGATACCTGGTGTCCAAAGACTATGCCCTCTTGTACCATGAAATGACACTTCTCCTAATTAAGAACCAGGTTCATCTGAATACATCATTTCAACACTGGGGTCAGATTTATAAGGCACTCCTCGAATGAGTTTCCTACCACTTAGAAATCATCCATGAACAACTCTAGTATATGTTCAATCATGTCGGTGAATATGGCTATCATGCACCTATGGAATTTGGCGGGTGCATTACATAGGCCAAAAGGCATCCTCCAAAAAGCATAAATGACATATGGGCAAGTGAAGGAGTTCTTCTCTCTGTCCTCTAGTACAATGGAGATTTGACTGTACCCTGAGTACCCATTCAAAAAACAGAAGTGAGACCTCCCTGCCAATATGCCAAGCGTCTCATCAATTAAAGGAAGTGGGAAATGGTCTTTCCGGGTAGCCAAAAATTTTCTGTAGTCCATGCAAATTCTCCAGCCTATGACAGTTCTTGTAGAAATTAGCTTATTGTTGTCATCTTTTACCACCGTAATGTCACCCTTCTTAGGAAAACATTGCACAGGGCTATTCTCAGCCCTCCCCAAGTAAAGCTAAATTTATTCTGTGTGACTAATTATTTTTGTAAGTGGGTAGAAGCGCAGGCCTTCGAGAAGGTCCGAGAAAAAGAAGTCATTGACTTTTTCTGGGACCACATCATATGACGATTTGGGATACCCGCCGAGATTGTGTGTGACAATGCAAAGCAATTCATCGGTAGCAAGGTAATGGAATTTCCTTGAAGCGCATAAAATAAAGAGGATATTATCGACACCGTACCACACAACCAGAAACGGACAGGCCGAGTCAACAAATAGAACTATCATTCAGAACTTGAAGAAAAGACTGGATGATGCAAAAGGGAAAAGGGGAGAGGTTTTACCGAATCGAACCATCCCTTTTCTTAACAAACAACAGCGGTGCACCCCAAGGCAATATACTAGGTTTAATGAAACCCTTCTCAAGCAAATAGTGCAACTGTTCCATTAACTTTGTCAACTCGAGCAGGGCCATACGATATGGCGGGATAGAAATGGGCTAAGTGCCTGTAGCCACATCAATGCAAAAGTCAATGTCCCTATCGGGCAGCATACCCGGCAGTTCTAAAGGAAAAACATCAGAGAACTAACAAACAACGAGCACATAATCAATAGAGGGGACCTAGGCACTAGAATCGCGAACGTATACCAAATAGGCCAAACACCCCTTCTCGACCATACGTCAAGCCTTCACATAAGAGATAACGCAATGGGTAGAACGTCCAAGAGTCCCTCTCCACTCTAAACGAGGCATACCCGGTAAAGCTAAGGTCACAGTCTTGGCATAATAGTCCAAGATAGTGTGATAAGGTGATAACCAGTCCATCCTCAATATGATGTCGAAGTCAACTATGTCTAAAGGTAACAAATCTACGCGAGTCTCCAAACCCCCAATAACCACAATACAAGAACGATAGACTCGATTGACCATAATAGAATCACCCACCAGTGTAGACACATAAACAGGAACACCCAATGCATCACTAGGCAAGACCAAGTACGGGGCAATATAAGATGACACATACGAATACGTAAACCCCGAATCAAACAACATCGAAGCACCTCTATTACAAACCAGAACAATACCTATAATAACTACATCTGAAGCCTCTTCCTCTGGTCTGGCCTAAAGAGTATAACATCAGGGTTGGGCCCCACCACTCTAATCTACCTCTCTAGGACGACCTGCTACTAGCTGGCCTCCACCTCTGGCGGCCTGAGCTCCACCCCTAGGACCTCTACCTCTAGCACCTCTACCCCCACCTCTAGCTGGCTGAGCGTGCTGTGGAACATTTGGTGCTTGTACCATAGCACGAGAACCCTGCTGTTGAGAGCTACTTGGTGCTCGAGGGAAAAACCTAGCAATGTGACATGTATCGCCACAAGTGTAACAAGCCCTCTGTTGTTGAACTACTAGCCCTGTCGACCTGAATGACCACCTTGAAAACTCTGAAGCAGCGGTGCACTGAAAGGGGCTGGTGGTGCACTGTAGGATTGCTGATCAGAATACTGCCCGCGATAACCATGTCCACCTGAATCACCACTAGAAACCTGGAGTGCTTACTGGTAAGGCCTAGGAGGATGAACCCTATCATACAAATCTCTGCCTCAAGACGAGGCACCACTGAACCTGCATGACTAACGAGATCTCTTATCTGCCCTGTGACCACACCTTTGTGATAATACTATCTCAACCCGACGGGCCACATTGGCCGCCTCCTAGAAGGATATTCCACTCCCAACCTCTCTGGCAATCTGAAGATAAATCGGCTAGATGAGTCCATCAATAAACCGTCTCACTCTCTCCCTCTTAGTGGGGAGTATAATAATAGCATGGCGAGCTAAGTCAATGAACATGATCTCATACTAGATGATTGTCATGGAACCCTGCAGAAGGCGCTGAAACTACCTCTGATAGGCCTCTCTCTAAGTAACGGGGAAAAACTTCTCCAGAAACAACAATGTGAACTGCTCCCATGACAAGGCCGGCGATCATGCTAGTCTAGCTAAACAGTAATCCCTCCACCAAGTATTGGCGGATCCAGACAAATGAAATGTAGAGAAATCAACCCCATTAGTCTCAACAATACCCATGTTCCGAAGAACCTCGTGGCAACTATTTAGATAATCATGGGGGTCTTCAGTAGATGCACTGTTAAATGTAGAAGTGAAGAGCTTGGTGAACCTGTCCAGCCTCCACAAATCATCAGCGGACATAGCTGCTCTATCGCCGGTCTGTGCTACCACACCCGGCTGTACTACTCCAACTGGTTGAACTGGTGGAGTCTAAATTCGGGGAGCTACCTGCTTTTGAGTGCGAGTAGTAGGAGTCTAAGCCCCTCTTCTATCCTGAGAAGTGGATGGTGCTACAGGAAGCAAACATGCTCGAATGGCACTCTCCATTAGTCACACCAATCGGACTAGAGTGTCCTAAAGAAATGAGGTAGCAATAAACCTCTCTAGGACCTAAGTTGGGCCCACCGGAACTGTCGTGGTTGAAACCTACTCATCAAAATCAACCTGAGGCTCCGCCACTAGTGCTTCTGCTTGGGGCTAAGCTTTGCCCCTACCTTGGCCTCTAGCTCGACCTTGGCCTCTCCCTATGCCCCTAGTGAGGGCTACTGCTGGGGGCTTTAATGGCTGATCGGTAGATAAGGAAGCGCATGTTCTCATCATCTGCAAGAGAACAGATAGAAATTCAATTAACATTGGGAAACCAAACCGCACGACAAGAGAGAACAACTGCGAAACTTTTCATAACTCTGTAGCCTCTAAGATATAAATACAGACGTATCTATACCGATATCTCAGACTCTACTAAGCTTGTCTGTGAACTATGAGACCTAAATAACCTAGAACTCTGATACCAACTTGTCACGACCCGGATTTCTCACCCTCGGGGTTGTGATGGTGCCTACTGGTGGGAGCTAGGCAAGACACATTTTAACCACATATCTCATTATCAAATTACTTCTCTTAACAAATAAGAAGGCGATGACATGAAAATTGCAGAATTTTAGATATTAAGCGGAAGGTAACCATTAAACATCTGAAATCTATAAATATTACAGTTACTTTAATCTCAACCACCCAAAACCTGGTGTCACAATGTCACAGACTGTTTAAGATTTACTATATACAAGGTCTGAAAAAAATAACAGTACAATGTTTATGAATAAGGAAAATGATACAGGAAATAGAGATAGGGGAGAAGCCAGGGCCTGCGGACACCTGTAGGTCTACCTCGGATCTCCTGGTGGACTGAAGGAAGCCTCCAACTAATGCTCGTGCTCCTCCTAGTTGTGGGAATATATCAATATATTATCAATGAAGACTATCATGAATGAGTCCAAATAAGGCCAGAACACTCGGTCCATCAAGTCCATAAAAGGTGTTGAGGCATTTGTCAACCCGAATGACATAACCAAGAACTCATAATACTCGTAACCGAGTGCAGAAAGCTGTCTTAGGGATATAAGAAACCCTAATCCTCAACTGATGATAGTCAGATCTCAAGTCAATCTTGGAAAATACCTTGGCACCCTAAAGATGATCGAACAAATCATCAATCCTCAGTACCAGATATTTATTCTTAATTGTTAAGTGGTTGGAGCGGAGAATAAATGGCAACCGGGGCTAACATTGGCATGTATGTGTTCAGTGTATTTTTCATATTTTATGTATTTTTATTATGTTGGCTTGTTATTTTTGTGTTTGTTCTTGTGTTTGTGTTGTAGTAATGTTTTCCTTGTTTGTTGTACTTTTTATTTTAATTGAAGTAGAAGTTAAGTTCAAGTGCTTGTGTTGTTATAAGAACTTTATTTTCAGTCATTGTAATTAAATTATAGTTCTTTATGTTTTTATTACAATACGAAACTAGCTAATTAACGGAGAAATAAAAAAGTAATGCACATATTATATAAAAGTTGTTGCTAATGTATGTACAAAAATATTATTTACATATAATGAAAAAGAAATGATGACTAATCAGTGTGTCCCGCATCCAGTGTGCCTCAACGCATCCGCTGGCCTGAGGCGCATCGCATCTCGCTTGGGGACGCTATCAGAATCGTCGTCATCAAATCGCCTCATTATAGCTGGATGCGCTGCTGCATGATCATCAGTGGTGCTGATAGGATCATCGTTGGGCTCTTGAATGTAATCATCACTCGCAGCCATATCAACATTGCGTTCAACCTTAAAAAGAAAATTAATAAAGTTATGGAAAATAAAGACAAATTCTCATTCAATACTATGAAAACCATACCTGGAACGGGATGATGAACCATAATTCATCCGGCGCCCACTATGTAAATCTCGGACCGGCCGGTCCTTAGCAACGGTAGATGAGCCTCGAAAGTATGTATCCCAAGCTGCTCCAGAAAGGTGCACGCCCGTGATCAATAATTGACCTGACGGGGTCACCTCCGAAGTTCCTAGAGTGAGATCCATCCCAAGGCTGTATGATGGCATGTCCGGGTCATGTAGGCCACCCGGCATATCTGTAGCAACATAATTATTAGGGGCCTCAACGCCCCTTGCTGGGGACCACCTCCTCTCCGCCCACCGCCACGTCGTCCGGCACCCCCGCCTCGTCGGGAACCACCACCTCGTGCCACACCAGGGCCTTGCTCGTACTGATCTGGCTCCAAATAATCAAGCATGTATGCCAAGCGTTGATCCTCCTAGGCTCGCTGTAAAGTCCTGGCAGCCAAGTCTACAAATCGACGGCTATAATCCTACAAGGCATCCGCAGGACCACCGACGTAATTCTGCATCTGCAGTCCCATCTGGTAGACTGTGTGTAGTCCAATAGCCTGCACAACGCACAAAATATAAACTATGTATATTGCCCTGAAATACAGTTATATAGTGAATAATAATAGAAAACATACCAGGGCCTCGTGTCACCCGACGTATGGAATGTACCAACCGATAGCCTGATGAATATGGTTCCCGATAAAAATTCGGGTGACGTGCCGGTACCAAGACATATACCTTTGAATATCCACCTTCTGGTCCCGAGTAGGTGGGGACAAAATCATCTTCTCTCGGGTCCCAACTCTGGATCTGCCCGGCTAACCATGCCATAAATGCGTCGTTTTCCCGACTACGAGCATACCCCTAATAATGTGTAGGCTTCCATATAGGTCCCCTAGGTATATACTGGGGGGGGGGGGGGGGGCAAATTGCCAAAGTACCTGCTCCGAGGCATGATGCTCCACCATATCGAGGCATGAGTGGGGCAGAAGTGCTCTAAATAAATCTTTCGGCCTAGCAATAAGGTGGCAGGGAAGCTTTTAAATCCTCGATGTATGGCGTCCAAATTAAATATTAAATAAGAACATGAAACGTGAGTTTGCGCAACACTAAGTTAATCTACACAAGGTAATTTTAGGTACATATTTACCTGTGTGCCCTCCGGCAGATCCAACACATCCCTGCAGAGGGGGAGATTATGATGAGCATCATACTCTCGTGAAAGTCCACAGCGGAGAATCCACCTCCTGGATAGAGGGAGAAACGGAGGTGCTACAGTAAGAGGTAATTGTGGTCGTGCTGGCTGAAACTGAAAGAACCGATCTCATGCCCAAACCTAATATACAAAGTTGACGTAATGTTTAAGATAAAGTCTATGACATAGGGTTGGAAATGATGAACACTTTATTTGAATATGTTGTCAACTGTAGAAGCGGCATAAAACCACAAACATCTCTCTGAGTGCCCATGCTCGCCCGGCACATCTGCCTATGCATATAGCCGAGAACAGCACCACCCTAGGTGTAACAAGGAAACTCATCTAGCAGCTGAAGATGATGCAAAAATATAAGGCTGACGAGGTTCGAGAACAAGACCCCTCCAAATAGAAGAAGCAACAACAACCTCGTATACTGGGTGATATGTCCCTCGTCTGTATCGTCGGTGATATCATGGTGGAGTAGCTCCAGGTGCTGTCTAATAGGGTTCAAAGTCAATCGACTAGCACCCAACGATGCAGCCTCGTCCACTGGCCTGAAACCCGTGAGCTGCTACATCATGTCCAAATAACTATCATGCAACATATATCTCATAGCCATAGGCAGTGAAACGAGCATGCCATCAACGGGTAGACCACATAAAACCTCAACATCCTGCAGTGTGATAGTAGCCTCGCCAATGGGCAGGTGAAAAGTGTATGTCTCCGGTCGCTACCGCTCAATCAATGCCGTGATCAACGCCTAGTCAATCTGTATCCGGCCGATCTCAATAATCCTATAGAATCCCGTGGCCTAGAGGGTATGGACTACATGCTCGTAGAGAACTCTCTCATGCAAAAAATCCCACAAGTCGTCCACTCTCCTAGCGCGGAGAGTCTGGGAAAGTAACTCTCCGTCATATATATGACCGGACCTATGATCGCCCTGAAGTACTAATAGCTCATGAGAGTAAGGACCGGGATGTATAAGCGCGTCCATGTCGTCAGCTGTAAATTAAACAACATTAATTCTAAATTTTTAATTATTTAGTTGTACAAAGCATATGTAAAAATTTGGGTTCCATGCTCGATATTTGAGGTCCAGTAGAATCAAACTATCATGAATATTTATGTGTGTCAAATTCAATTTTTTTGATAATTTTATTATATGATTTAAATTCTAAATTTTTAATTATTTAGTTGTACAAAGTATATGTAACAATTTGGGTTTCAGGCTCGATATTTGAGACCTAGTAGCACCAAACTATCATGAATATTTATGTGTGTCAAATTTAATTTTTTGATAATTTTATCTGTCTGTGTTTATTATATGATTTAAATTTTAAATTTTTAATTATTTAGTTGTACAAAGTATATGTAACAATTTGAGTTCCAGGCACGATATTTGAGGTCCAGTAGCATCAAACTATCATGAATATTTATGTGTGTCAAATTTAATTTTTTGATAATTTTATCTGTCTGTGTTTTTTATATGATTTAAATTCTAAAATTTTCATTATTTAGTTGTACAAAGTATGTATAACAATTTGGGTTCCATGCTCGATATTTGAGGCCCAGTAGCACAAACAACAACAACAACAACAACTTCCCCGTATAGTCCCACAAAGTGGGGTCTGGGGAGGGTAATATGTAGACGAGCCTTACCCCTACCCGAAAGGGCAGAGAGGTTGTTTCCAATCGACCCCCGACTCAGTGAAGGAAAAGTAGCACCAAACAATCATGAATATTTATGTGTGTCAAATTTAATTTTTTGATAATTTTATTTGTCTGTGTTTGTTATATGATTTAAATTTGAAATTTGTACAAAGTATATATTTTCATCTACCATTCTAAGAAATACTTAAACTACAAGAATTCTACGCTAAAATACTATACAGTTTACTACGTTAAAAAGTTCCTATATTTTGCTATGCTAATAAATAAATAAATATAAATAACATATACATTTTAATCACATAACATTAACAAAAATAGCTACAATAATACAAGTTTTACAAGTAAAACACAAAATGATATGAAAATACTAATATCTAAATACGGATATTAACATAAAAAATTAAATATCAATTGTACACTAATATCTAAATCCAGATAAATATAACATATTAGTTTTGCAAATAAAACACAAAAGGACATGGAAACACATTCAATGGGCAGTGATATACATTATTATTATATAAGTTTGGACATAAAATAAATCAAAATACCTCATATTGTCAGTTATCGCGTGAAAATTTGAAGACGAAGGAGTTAAACCACGAGTCCGAATTGCTCTACCATGATATGTGACCTACCTTCAAGATCTTTTGTGTGACGGGAGGGGTCCTTCTTTTTCTACGAGCAGTGTTGGGGGTGGGGGGACCAGAAGAAGAGAGGAATTTTTAAAACATGGAAGGGGTCTGTCAAGGAAGACGAAGTGGATTATTATATTGATGTATAGCGTATGATTTGAAGATGCTATATATAGCGTATAATTTGACCACGCTATTCTCAGAAGTCAAATCGTCTGACAGGTATAGCGTATAACAACAACACACTATACCTTAACAACAGACGTTATTGTTAAAATATAGCATATTATTATTATATGTTATATATAAAAATATGACTTTTTTTAAACACATATTAAAATGTCTTGAGTCCAAATAAATAATATATAAGTTCCGAACTCCCAGCCACAACTTTTTCCCATCTTTCTTAAAATATAGAATGAAATTCCAACTAACAACTTTTTTAATGTTGGTGGTCCCAATTATTTATTTAAGTTGACAATAAAAGATTATATGTTTCTTTTTATGTTCGACGGTAAAAGTAATCAGTATTTTGATTTATTTCACGGTATCTTGAGATAGCTTTGAAATTATAGTTATAATTTTGTAAATATAGAAAAACTGGATTTTCCCACGACAATGAGTCGACAGTTTAAGTGCTCTTATAAATTAGAATAACGGAAATAAACGATAGAGTCGGTAAGATTTTGATAAAGCAACAACTTTCTTCCAAATCATGTGAAAAATTGGAAAACTAATTAACGTAATTAGAGAGCAGCTCATATGTGCACCACATGTAATCTCATATAATTGCGCGTTATCTTGCTTAAAGTAAGGCGCCTTACTTTAATTAATAATATGGAAACTAAAACAAACGTAATCACATCATTTCAATTACTAATTGTCATTCAAAAAACAGTAATTTTTTAATGAGGGATTATTTGTCTTTTTCATTTATCTCCGTGATGATCATTTGGGGTGGACGCATCAAATATTCTTTAGTTTTCTAGTATTTTTCTCTGCAAATATTATAGTCAATTTGACATTTCCTTTGGCCTTTCACCAAACTGTTTTTTTTCCTGCTGGAATGAATTAACAAGATCTTCAGTCTTCAACCAGGTTTGCTCTGCTTACTCTTCAAAATTTCTTTGCTTCACTGGGTTTTCGAATATTTATGCAGTTCCTCTTTAAATTGTCTATCTGTATAATAATAATAATGAGGTAAAGATAAACCATTATAACTGTTTCTTTCTAGATTTTAAGCTTATGTCGCATGCTTATTTAAGAAATCCGTGCTGCTTTCTATTTGCTTTCTAGGATCAACTTGTAGTACTCCACCTTATTTCTTGTAATCTACCTTGTATTTTTTCGTTAAGCTGTTAACATGAAAGATTTTGGGTTATTTTGTTGAGAAGGAAAATAAATGGTTTTCTTGCTTATTTTATTGTTAAGTGGTTGATAAGTAAACAGAAATTATTATCTCTAGAGTATGTATTTATAAAATACTCAAATACTATGAGGGTGGGGGGTCAGGGTGGTGGTAGGAGTATGTATTGGTGTGGCAAAGGGTCGAGAGTTTTGAAGTTTATGGGTTCATATATCGATATTATATTATAGTAACTGAATTTACATTAAATATTTATAAATGTATAGTGTATTTCTTGATATATATATAAATACAAATTCTTGTAAAAGCTATCGAGTTCACATGAAGACATACATTACAAGCTAGATCCGCAATAATCAGCATGTAATACCACTTATGGAACTTGTTTTCGCTACTCCCACCAAGAAAGTCATTTTCATGATTTTTAATGAGCTTGTTTTCCTAGAGAATTTGTTTTTCTCCACACTGAACTTCGAGTCCGGAACTCTATTATGGTCTTTTTAATAAGTATGACTTAAATATGTATAAAAAAAGTGATCATTCTATATATAGCGTGGTTATTTACCGTATTATATTTTAACGATGTTTTATCCAGTATAGCGCGATAAAAAAGTGCGTGCCTAGATTTGCCTTTTTGAAAAATATCCTAATTCCTAAGATATAAGTAATATATTTACCAAACCCTGAAAATTAATTGTGTAATGAGTGGCCTATTGGTGTGTTCAACTTCAACACACGAAAGACAAAAGTCTTTTTAAGAAATTCAACTTCAACACACGAAAGACTTAAGAAATCATTTTCATACTATTTCTTCGTTTACAAAGTGAGTTGTAGATTTTTTTTTTTCTTTGACTTTAGAAAATTATGTATAACCACTCACATTCTCATATTCATGTATGTGTTAAAACTTAAAACAAACTTTCTCAGAAATTACCCATCTAAATTAAAAGTTGGGAAAATATTTCAACCGGATATAGACGGCAGATAAAATGTAGCAGCAGATTTCTAGGCAAAAGATGAATAGCATTGTTATTTAACACGCTATGAGTTAAAAATAGACAAAACACTGTTAAGATATAGTGCGGTAAATAACCACGCTATATATAGAATGGTCACTCTCCTTTTTTTACACATATTTAAGTCACACTTGTCCAAAAAGACCATAATTGAGTTCCGTTCTCGAACACACCCTCTGGTGCTGACTTGAATGCAACTAGGTTTTTGTAAGTTTTCTAGTTTGGAGTTCTCAGTTTTCACAATGTCGGGGGGCTGAAACTTCCAAGAAAATCAAGTATTATGTGTTATAGTGGAACCACCTGTATGAATAACAGCTCCATACTCCTTGTACTTGGCTTTAATTTTATGGCAGAATAGATAAGGACCAACTTGAACTTGACGACTTTTATTTAATGCACAACTGAATTTTTCATTGGACTAATCAAATGCTCAACAACAATTACCACACATCAATTCAAACTAGCTATATAAATCTCTCTATCCATTTACCTGATTTCATACTCCAACATTCATTACTTGGGGTTCCTTAACAGATATGAGTTCTCGACCATTCCTATTGATATTCACATCTTTAAACAGACCTAAAAGCCTCCTAGCAAACACTAACCCTAATGTAAGCCTACTATCATGAGTCATGACTAAGCATAATCCCAACTAGTTAGTATCATGTTCCTTTCAGGCTTCATTTTTAGACATCTTATATCATTAGCCTGATATGCTAAATGTTTGCTTAGACTAATATCAAATGCTTCAAACTAGCACCAGAATAAGTTTTACTGCTCTATCATGAAGTATTGGATACATTCCCACTCTTCTAAACTTCTAGTTTCATGCTTAAGATTCTCTTCTTTTTTTCTTTTCCAGGTAGCAACATAATATGACTGAAAGTATGGATGAAGGTTCACTAGATAGGAGCAGTCCCAGAAAAGCAAGTTGGGAATCGCATGTTACTGCAAGTATTGTTTTGAGCTCCTCAGTTGCTGCCTGTGGTTACTTTGCCTATGGATTTGCTGTAAGTATTGGTATTTACAGGTTTGTTAATTCATATTATTATGGGGATAATGAAGGCACAAATCTTCATCTTTGGGTAAGACTGAATTAAGCATCATTTTGTCCAGCATGTAGTTTTGAAATGTATATCTGTTAGTTAGTCTTCCTACTGCGTTCTAGCACCACAGGAGTAATAAATGCATAGATTTGTTTCCTCCTTGGGCCAATAGCCTTGGATACATGCTCTATTACCGCTTATCTGTGCTTAAAAATCAGTTTCCTCTTGTGGGTTTTTAACATTTAATGGTAGGAGAAATGCAATTGTTCTTAAGGCTATAACAAATTTCTGAAATGAGCATACTTAGATTTCACTATAGTGTAATGTCTAATGACCTAAGGAAGTCATGCTAAAGGGCTGCCACTAATTGCTCGCCGACTGTGTGTCCTTTAGGTTGGATATATATCTCCTGCTCAATCTGGGAACATGGATGACCTGGGATTCTCTATAGCAGAAGTAATTTTTCTATAAAAAATTTTCCTGTGTGTAAAAGTGGTAGGAAAGCTCTCACGCTGACCTGATCAGCTTTTCTCGTGCTGTTCTGAGATCTTGAAAAAAAGTTTTAGATCCAGTAATTCAACTGAAAACAGGGAAAACTTGAAGTTCTAATAGACACTGAATCCATAATTAGTAACCTAGAGTCTTCAAAATAATTGCAGGTTTCTGCTTAATCTCACAGCCTATTACATGTCATGTGAACATATTGAATCTATTTAGGGTTTAAAGAGGCTCACATTCTTCTTTTTCTTTTTGATATATTAAATAGTTTCATATTCTAATTGCTAGATATTTAGACAATTGGTAGTGATTCAGCCTTGCTGGTTACTTAACATTTTCCGTGACAACGAAATATACTGGCAGTGCATCAGATATGTTGTTCACAAAATTTACTAATTAGGTTCTTAATAGCTTTGTAGCTGAAATGGGAAATAGTAATGCAAGGGAGAGAACACAACTCCCTTGGAGGAAGCTTACATGTCTACGAGAGTTATGCTATGTTAGCCTCTAAATGATCTCTCTCACTTACTCGTGTTGCTTTGCCTAGATGTTCTTTTTTCATTTATGTGCATGTAAATTTTGTAAGTGAACTCATGTTTCTCACAAATTTAACCAAGATGTCCGTTTAGCTATTAGCCTTTGTCAAAGGATGTTTTCTTCCGCCATGAACGCTCTTAGAAATTCGGGTTTCTGTAATGCAAGTCAAATGAAATGCACTTTTCATCAGAATAAAAATTTTCCTCCTCAATAAGATCAGAATAAATTGGATAAATAAAATAATGAATATTTCTCTTTCCATTGTCTAATTTATTCTTTTTCTGTGTTTTTGTGTAGTATTCAGTTTTTGCTTCAATCATGACATTTGGAGGAATGATTGGGGCTCTGATAAGTGAAAAGTTGGCTGATATTTTTGGCAGGAGAGTTGTATGTCTCTTTTCGTTTAATAATTTATTGAACTTTTACATGTTACAAGATTATTGAACCTGAATTAACCTTTCAGTTTCTAATTGGTTTGTAATTAATACAGACAATATGGCTTTTGGATCTATTTTTCATCTTGGGCGGGTACTCGATAATCTTCGGCAAGATATTGTACTCTCTAATTCAATCTATCTGTATCGCTTCCAGTCAGACCATGTAACATGTTTTTAGCGCATAGCATATTGATCATCTGAATAAATCAGTCAAGTTGCAGCAGAAGCTATTGGAAAATATAATCAATGCCTGTAACATGTCTTCAGCCTATAGCATGTAGATTATCTGATTAGCTCAGTCATGTTGCATTAGAATCTTCTGGGACAATAACACTAGGAACTCATTCTACGATTATGTGACATTGATTAAAGTGCTGGAAAAGGTGGTTGCACGTTGTCTTCATCATCTATACACTAATATAGAACTTAAAGGAAGTGGCTGCCTCTTAAAGTATATATTCACTAGGAAAAAAAACAAAGTATACACTATATGTTTTCCTTAAAATTTTCTTCATACATGGGCAAAGTCCAAGTTTGTGCACCCATTGCTTATATGTTGGATTCACCTTTGTCTACATCATCATTTACGAGCTCTATCTTTCTGCGACTCCCTCATTGCCTTTCCCTTGTTCTGTTCAACTTACATACTTTGCCTGTCAAAAGAGAGCTTGGTGGCTTGATGCTGGAAGGTTGCTGATGGGAGTTGGTTCAGGAATTCAGTTATATGTGGTAACTTTTTGAATATTTTCTGATAACGCTTTCCTTCCCTTGGATCAACAAAGGTCTGATGCATAATATGACCTGAATTATATTGCAAACAGTCACCTATATACATGTCAGAGGTCACACCAAAAAATATCCGAGGGTGCCTTGTTGCAGCTGCTTCAGTAAATGAAAAGATTTGTTGATTTAATTGGCGGGTACAACTCAATTTCTCTATATATAAGCATTGGTGTTTTGCAGTTTACGCCGACTCTTGGCTTTTCACTGGCTTATTACATTCGGAATAACATGAACTGGTGCACTTTAGCTCTAGTAGGTAATGGTGCAATGCATAGAACAGTTATGGAAAAAAAGAATTTCAAAAGGAAGATGCCTGATTATATAGAGGTTTCCATCTTAATTTCTTGAATTTGGTTGACCTTTCAGGTTCTAGCACTTGCTTTATACTGTTGCTAGGTGTATTCTTCATACCAGAGTCTCCTAGGTGGTTGGTGAGTTAGTTATTTGCGAAGAATAATTAGGTGGCACTAACTGATCGTTGTGCTCCAACCATTTCAAAAATAAATACTATGAAGGGAAACAAAATCTGCAATCATTTTATCTCGAGTATTGTGTTAATACTAATGTTATTGGATATATATATATGTACTTCTGCAAAGTGAAGTATTTATGTTTCCTCTTCGTCATGCTTATTGTTATTTTATATATATTTCTCAGGAGGAGCTGCTTTTATATTTGATTTAAAGCTGTTTAGCTCCTCTTGGTAAATGATATATAATGTTGTTCTATTGACAGCCGAAAATTGGTTTGGATAAGGAGGTAGAGTCATGCCTGTTCTCCATGTTCTCAACTCTTGAAACTCCAGTTTAATAAAAGCCTGTTAAAAAGGAGACTCGAACAATCATTTATTAATTTCAGCTTCCATTTGCTGCCATGAGTATTATCCTTACTGAGAAAGCTGGACGTCGACTGCTTATGATGGTTAGATCAATGCGCGTGTGCTCATATCTCTTTGCCCATAAAGTACAATTTTAATAAGCCTCAACACTTTGGTCGCAGATTACTTCAGCAGGGGCTAATGGTTTGTGAAAACATCACTTTATTACATTTTCGAGCACCTATAGCCTGCCAAAGTCCTTAGATTGTCATTCCACTATTGACTTCCATTTCGACGTGTTCATAGTAATTCTGTCATCATTTTGTTAATCTTTCATTTATAACCAGCTCTTTTCTATATCTTTCACAATGGGCATGGATGGTACACCCTGGATTATCATGTCAGAGGTACGTCAAGCAACCAATTTTAAGATGTCAAATTTAATTAACAAACAAAAAGTCAATCTCATTTTCAGATCCTTCCTATAAACATCATGGGTTCTGCTGGAAGTTTCATTGCCTTGGTCAACTGTTATACTTCTTGGATAGTTTCTTATGTAAGATATATGGATTTATATCTAGATATATGGACTTATATCTACACACATATGAACAATATATGGATAATTATATGTTATGTGCTATCTTTTGGTTTGGCCTAATTATGTGGTCTTATGGACATTATGTTAAGGGGGCCAATGTGTTGTCATACTAAAGTGTAGGATTAATGTGTAGATACCCAAAAGGGTAAGCTTAGTTTATGATGGGCTAACTAAGGTTACAAATGTAACTATGGTTACATGAATGCTTGTGACTCTTGAGTTTTGTAACTCTTGCAAGACATAACTTTTGTCTTGTAACTCTTGTCTCTTGGGTTATGTAACTCCTAGAGTTATAAAGTGGGGTTATGGTTCCCATAAGCCTAATTTGATCATTGTCATATTATTGTTATTGTGTAACAATTCTCATATTGTTAAATCTTGTGGATTCATTCTTGTGGTAACATACAAACTTCAAGAAACTTGAAGAAAGGATCAAGAGGTTCAAAAGGAATCAAGGACAATTATCAAAGGTGGTTCATAAAATTCCACACATATGGATTCAGGTTAGCTTCCGCTCATGTAATTGTAATTCCGGATTATTCAATATGAAGGTTGATGTCTTTAGTAGGAATCATTATTCTAACATCTTATGCTTTTAAATTTCCTATTCCAATGGAATGCAGCAGGTAATGCCACTCCCAATCTCTTCCTAAAGCTTCCTTTGGTACTAAAATTCTCTTTTAATTCCTTCAACTGGTTCAGTTGTTTACTAATGTGTCAAAACTTCCAGGAATATTCTTCTTGTTTGCGTTCTTTTGTGGCTCTGTCGTTGTATTCGTTGCAATGCTGGTACCAGAGACTAAGGGACGGACACTTGAGGAAATCCAAGCATCGATGACATTGCTAAAATGATACGTTCTTCATTCATGAGTACTTTATTTTATCATTCAGAACTAAAACTGTATATAGAGATGGATGTTTGTTATGTTCCTACCTAAATCTTATCTAATATATCATAAACATGAATGCGCGTTTAAGTAAAGATCAGAGTTTTGGAATTAGAAGTAGAACCACAGCTCAATGTCAGATGGGGCAGGCAACTGATATAATATGTGAACATTGTCTAGGCACTTAAGCAGTGAATTGAATCAGCTTTTGTTCATATTTAGTAAATACTATTAGTAAAGAACTGATGGTAAGCAACCCACTTCCAACCGAGAGGTTGTGAATTCAAGTCTCCCCAAGAGCAAGGTGGGAAGTTATTGGAGGAAAGGATGCCGGGGGTCTATTTGGAAACAGCCTCTCTACCCCAGGGTAGGGATAAGGTTACACACTACCCTCCTCATACCATATTAAGTGGGATTGTACTGGGTTGTTGTTGTTGTATTAGTAAAGAACTGTAACATAAGTTATTACACACACAAAAGATAAATCAATTAGTCAATAGAAAATTTTCATAATTACAAGGATACAAGTGCTATCTCGAAAAAATTAAATTAAAATCAAAAGTTTGAAACTCTAACGCATGAAAAGAGACTCATCAACGGTATGAGGCAAAAGAAGTCAACAAAAAAGTTAATGGGTGATGTAGGGATACAAGACTTCCAATTCTAACATCACCTTATTATTTAACCTTTTATAAGGGAACCTCTTAATATAATCATATTTTTGTGTAAAGAAAGAAAAAAAATCCGTCGAAAGAAGGATTAAATTTAACATTACATGGCAATTTAAGAGTATGCAAATCAACTTTTTTTTTAATCGGGATTTGACTCCTTAAAAAAAAGACACTACTTTTAGGTTTATGGAGAAAATACAGTAGTATTTACAAAAATATATTTTAGCTTAATATGATTAAGTTTGATGAAAAATTATTGTGAGAAGGTTGGTGTTATCTCATTACATACATTATTATAGTACTCTTTTGATCATTAAAAGGTGCATATACCGTATCACTTATAAGTTCAACTGAACCTATAAAATAAGAATTTGTATATAAAAATTTATTAAAATTAAAAAAATAAAATATATGAACCTTGTTATAAATAGAACTCTAATTAGAGTGAATGTCTATCTTATAGAAGAGTCTTACTTTGAGGCTAAGTCTTTTCTATGCCTATAAATAGAGGGGTCTTACCTCATTGTAAATCATCCCTAAGTATCAATAAGAATACTCCTCTCTCTACTTTTCTCTCTATTGTTCTTGTTCTTATATTGTTTCATAACACGTTATCAGCACGAGACTCTACCGTCTCAAGAAGCACTTTGAGAAGATTAAGGAGAAATTCGCCCACACGAATTTAGCTAATTCCGGGCATTATCCGGGTCACGCTTCAAGAGATAAGTATCGATTTTATGTTCGATTAAAATATATAATTATGTGTTGTTATTTGTAAATACAAGTCTGATCCTACTGTAGCATTGTGCTAATTGTATTATGTGTATGAAGTGGCCAGCAAGAGATTATGCAAGGTTAAATCACAGTACTATTTCTTTCTTCAATTACTTGAAACCGGAAACGGCGGCTTCGCGGTGGAATCGCGTCGGCTTAAATGCTTCCAAAAAAAAATTTCTATACGGAAAAATAGAAGAGGTATATTTGATATCACAACATTTATTGGTATACCTTAAAGGTAAGTAATTTACTTTTCCCTTTCAAATTCTTGAAATACTACGATTTGATTTCATATACAAACATAGACAACAAAGTTTGATTATAACTCTAATGGAGTTTGTAAGAAATTACATTCACATGAAGTGGTAAAATTTCTATGCCTTGCCATGATCAAATTCATGTATGATTGTGGGCAAAGAATTGAAAATCCGTCCAATTGAATTTGCTCCATTCCCTTTAGAGAATGTGGTAGCAGTATGTGATAAGTTTGAATGAAGACAAAATTATTACCATGAAGGTATGAATGAATGTGGACGTGGCAATAGACGGAATTATAATCGTCATTATGATCCATTCCCTGAAGTGAATGTGATAATTGTAATAAAGCCTGTAAGCATGAACACACTTTTGATGTAATTTTGTCTTATGTCTGACATTATGAAAAGAAAGTTCTTTGCCCTTGAAATTTCGGGCAAGAACTATATGACATGGGTGTTGGATGCTGAAATCCATTTGGATGCAATGGGTCTTGGAGATGCCATTAAAGACAGAAATAATGCATCCACCCAAGACTATCTAAGGCCTTGATTTTCTTGCGTCATCACCTTGATGAAGGTTTGAAACTGTGCTAAGGCCTTGATTTTCTTGCGCCATCACCTTGATGAAGGTTTGAAACTGTGCTAAGGCCTTGATTTTCTTGCGCCATCACCTTGATGAAGGTTTGAAAATTGAATATATCACAGTCAAAGATCCACCTATCTTGTGGAATGGCTTAAAGGAGAGATATGACAACCTGAAGTTGGTCACTCTGCCACAAGCACGATACGATGAGAATCCAAAGGCAAATAGTTCAGAAACTATATGTTATCGTTGCGGTGGAAAAGGGCACTGGTCAAAAGCTTGCCGTATACCAAGACATTTGGTTGAGCTTTATCAAGCATCTCTAAAGAGTAAAGGCCCTGAAACCAATTTTGTCTCTGACGACAATTTTGACATCACCCACTTTGATGTGGCAGACTTCTTTGAGCAACCCGATGGGAAAATAGACCACCTAATCGGTGATGGATCTGTGATGAAAGAAGATGGATTTGTTTGATTTTATTTCACTTATTTGTAATAGTTAGTGAATAAACTAATAGTCATTAGTATCAGCTCGTATTAGTTAGTTTATGATATAATGTTAGTATTAGTTCTTTAAAATGTTTCAATATGCTCAAATTTCAATAATATTTTTATTTTCCAGTAGAGGTAATCGACTAACCTAACAGTTAGTCGATTATCTAATATTTCGCAATAAAACTGGATTTTTCCGCAAGGTAAGATAGTCGACTATCTAATATTTCGAATTAAAAACTGGACTTTTCCGCAAGGCATGATAGTCGACTATCTGATTCAGTTAGTCGACTAACATAAATGACTGCTTCCCAAAATTAGTCGACTATCAACTAAGTTAGTCGAATAACCTCAGCAGATTTTGAAAATATTGTTTAAATATGAAGCAAACAGATTTGTATATTCTCATGTTCATATATTTTCTTTTGTGTGTCAAACCATGGGAATTAAATTGATTGAAGGCTCCTGAAGAGCAACTATAACTCTGCCTAAAGGAACAATATTTTAGAGAATGCAATGTTCTCCTCCAAGTCTAAGAGGAACTTGTTGAGTTTTAATGATATCAGTCGAAATGTTCTCCTCCAAGTCTAAAAGGAACTTGTTGAGTTTTAGAGATATCATTCAAAATGGATATCAGATTGAGACAATACATGAGTATAATCTTGAATACCTCATTTACTCATGAAAAAGAGGCTGCCCACTTCGATTTGGGGTCACGCCATTTTGCATGCAGCAATGCTAGTTCATCTCTGACTGACGAATTATTACAAATATTCCCCGTTGCAATTAGTTTTGGGTCATGAACCTAATATATCCCATTTAAGAATTTTTGGATGTGCAGTAGATGTGCCTGTAGCACCGCCATATTGCACCAAAATGGGTCTGCAAAGAAGGTTAGGAATATATGTTTGGTTTTGAATCGCCCTACATTATTCGCTACCTCGAAACATTGACAGGGGATTTGTACACTGCACGATTTGCAGACTGTCAATTCAATGAGACACTTTTCCCAAAATTAGGGGGAGAAGTTGGTGAAACCAAACGGGAAATTTTGTGGAAAAATGCATCATTATCTCATCTTGATCCACATACCTCTATTTGTGAAAAAGAGGCGCAAAATATTATCCATTTGCAAAGAATAGCAAATCGAATGCCAGACGCATTTACAGATTTGAAAAGGATAACAAAATCATATATCCCCGCAGTGAATGTGACAACATCTGATTTATGAATACATATTCATTATTGGAAGAATATGAACATGAAATTGGTATCGAATATACCACACTCACCCCTAGAAGGAGGTTTGAGATGATACCACACTCACCCCTAGAAGGAGGTTTGAGATGATACCACACTCACCCCTAGAAGGAGGTTTGAGATGATATATGGCATGAATGATCGTTGGTCACGTACCTATTGTGCGCCTAAGTATTTTGGAAATATGACTATTAAAGGACAACGATAATGCAAGAAACATATCTTGCATATAAGTTTGACATGACCATAATGGTATAACTTTCTCTTTAAGAAAGATATTCACCACATGGATGTTGATGAATTTGTGGTAGTACAAAATTAATTGAGAGCTCTAGAAGAGCCAATTATTACTATGTTGGAGAAACACAATTGAGTATTGTGTTGTAGTAAGTCTCAAAGAAACTTATTCAGTTTCCAAAGTACACGCAAAAACGCTGGTTATATTGAGACTATAAATAAAGGAAAGATTTGATATCTCCTATTACTACAACTTGTAGCGGGATAATTTGTATATGAAAAGCTACCCGCTTTATTCTCCAGTTTGTACTACACAAACAAAAGAATGCCACAATAAAGTAGATATTTATTGGTATAAAAACCCATACCATAATAAACCTGAAGTTTATTGAGAATTGCACATGTCATGATGTAAACATGAACTTATTAATATTGATAATTTATTCAGTTGGCATTCGGGTTAGCCATCTCACTTTAAGTATGATGTGCAAATTCACATGGGTGAATATTAAAGAACTAGAAAGTTCTTTACGAATTCTCTTGTATTACTTGTTCTCATTAATGAACTGACCAACTAAAGAGTTCGGGTTGAAGCCCATAAATTCTGGAAATATCAAAGGTGAATATGGGCCCATTCACCTGCCATGTATACCACATATGATGCATCTATGATATGGTTACATGCGCAATTGTCATTAACCCGCAGCCTGGCCGGTGCTTGCGAAGTAAATTGCTCAGTAATCTAACTTCGAGCATAATTTTCAGATTTTCTACTCAAGATAGTTCATCTTGATAAGTTGGTTTATATCAAAGTTGGTTTAGCAAGATAATTATTGAGTGCCTCCACTTAATAGCTAAACTGTTTCTTATGAGAACAAAGTTATATACATCAGTTTGATATACGTTGTATACGAGAGTATATTCTCCCCTCACAAGTGGTTCAGGGTCAGGAACCAAATAATTTCATCTTGTTATTAATGTGCTGTGTATATTGACATGATAATGCACAAAGATGATTTCTCAAAGTTGAGGAAACAAGTTAGCTTTTCTAACATGAGGGGGAGACATGATAAACAATTGAGAAAAGGTTACATGGGATGAATTATCATTTGTATATGTAGATCCCCGAATATCATGATATGAACCTGAAGTTCATAAAAGGATAATTCAATTGCAACATATTGCAAAGCATGCTATATGCATTTGCTGACCCAAAGAATGTAACTATATTCTCACTGCAAATGCTCATATTAAGTCCTAGAAGGACAAAGTCTTGGATACGCCGGAAGCGTATAGACAAATCGGTTTCAAAAGGAACTTCTTAATAAAGAAGATGAGCAAATGATCGAAGTGATCATAATGAGGAGGCAAGTGATCCAGAAGATCACATGACATAACACTTCATAAAATCTCATGAGAGATTCAGGTACCTGATATATGAATGAAGAGATTTCCATGTTATGTCCTTATGAAAGTTTTATTGGAACCGATATAAAATGTTCGTCGACGACATCTATGATAGCGCTAAATGTCGATGAGGATCTTATGTTTGTCGAATACAAATAAAGTATTGGCCAAATGGAAGAGATACAATTCAAGCAGAATTGATTCCATATGAAAGACATGTAGTTCAAATACTTAGAAGTGTAAAGTCAATGATTGAAGTTGCTTGAAGCATATACAATTCTTGGTCCTGAAGTACCACATCCTAAGTGCAACTTGTGTACATATGTATCTTGCTATAACTATAAGCATGATGGCATCGAGAATACATCTATGGAGATATTGAAGAGTTATTCCACAACATTATATGAAGATGTTCATATCCATCAAGAATGATAATTTCAAGGTGCGGAATATTTATTCAAATCAATATGGCTGATTTATTTATTAAATCTCTACAAAAGATCGTTTTGAAGATGGTGCACAAGATTGAAATGCAAATGCTCAAGGATGTGAATTGATGTTCTTTTCAGGGGGAGTTAATGCGCGTTGCACTCTTTTTCCCTTACAAGGTTTTGTCCCACTGGGTTTTCCTTGCAAGGTTTTTAACGAGGCAACCAATAGGAGCATATTCAAACATGTGTACTCTTTTTCCTTTTCTTTAATTTTTTCCCATTGGGTTTTGTTTTAGTTAAGGTTTTAACGAGGCACATTATTGAATAGACATTCAAGGGGAGTGTTATAAATAGAACTCTAATTAGAGTGAATGTCTATCTTATAGAAGAGTCTTACTTTGAGGCTAAGTCTTTTCTATGCCTATAAATAGAGGGGTCTTACGTCATTGTAAATCATCCCTAAGTATCAATAAGAATACTCCTCTCTTTACTTTTCTCTCTATTGTTCTTGTTCTTATATTGTTTCATAACAAACCTATAATTTTAAAAATAATAGATTTAATATTAAAAATATTAACAACTTGTTTGGATGGTTGTTACTTATCGTATCGTACCGTATTGTTACTTTAAATACAATATTTATTTTGATTGTTACTTAAATTTTATTGTATCGTATTATTAAATCTGTCATTACGTAACAATGAAATGTGCCACTTTATGTAACAACCGATTTGGTATGTCGCGTCGTTTACTTCTATTTTTCTCTCAATCTTACCCTTTATTATTATCAAATAATTTAATTTTATTATTTACTTTATCTTTTAATATATCATATCATAATTTTTTTTATAATATTACAAGTTTATTCATCATATTACATGCGCATAATACCACGAACCAATGCTAAAATTTAACCCATATGTTTTAAAGATGGTTAAAATATAAATCTGAGAAAGTCACATTTATTGAAAGTTCATCACAAAATCTTCAATTTCGTAAATCTTCCAATTCATTTGTTCATCGGGAGCCAGTTATCCTCAGCGTGTTCCACCGTCTCTAGCATGGTTAAGTGCTAACGACTCACCGGCAGGTTACTCTCAGAGGAATTCTCCGACCAAATTTCCTGTAAGGCCGAGTCCTTCTTTTATGGTCTCCTATCGCGTTCCTCTTCAAACATATGACAGAAACAAAGTGAAAGAAGAGATATGCTGGGAATTTCATACGGAGAGCTATTTCTCTTGCTTGGCGCTACTGCTGCTCTAATTGGTACTCTTTCATTTTTTTTTCCAGTTGGATTTAATATGTGAGTCCAGAATATTATTCTGCGACTTACGCCCTTTTCCCATTATTAGGTGTCCAAAATTGTATTTAAAGGCCAATTTGACCCATTTTTAGGGTGATTTTTCAAATAAATTTTGAAGATTAACAGTAGGTAATTATAAAATAGGTTTAAAATGATGCATTGAGTAATTAAGTTTTGATTGCAAAAGATAATGCAAACTATCAAATATGCTTGTTATATCTGTGTTAAGGAAATTAATCACTTTGTTCAATGTAATTGCTACTGGGGTTTGTTGATTTGTGCATACCTTAATGGGAAACATCTAGTTCATTATATGTGTGTGCGTGTGTGGGCGCAGATGATATGGTTTGACCTTTTAAAAAAAGCCATTTATGTTTTTAGGACCTAAAGATTTGCCAATCATAGCAAGAACAGCTGGCAGATTTGCTGGGCGTTCCATTGGTTATGTTCAATTGGCCCGTGGTCAATTTGCAAGTGTTATGCAGCAGTCTCAAGCTCGTCAGGTTTCTTTCTTAGTGCCTAAATCTGCCCAATATGTTTTGTTTGAACTCCTAGTCTTATAATGCATTGGTATGACTAACTTCAAATTTTTATTTTTATTTTTTTATATACTAAGTTCAAACTTTGCTTCATAAAGTTCAATCTGCGTTAAAAGATGAGTAGGTGTCTACTGTCCTTGTAGCTTTTTTCCCTTCTCTTTTAAAGCTGAGGTTTTGCCTCATGACTAGGACTGATATAAGTTTGTTAGTGCTCTTAAGCTGATTGACTAAATTATGCTTTGTATCGCATAATAGTTTATGAGCTTGAATGAAATGTTACCACTTGTTATTTTATACTTCATCTCAATTTTTTTATCAGGTGCATAAGGAACTGCAAGATACCATTGCTCAACTGGAAGCCATACGTCATGAAATTCGAACTATCTCTTTTTTGGATCCTGGTCCAATGACATCGAGGCTAGTAGACAGCATCAACACAGCAGCTGCAAATAATGCTGGTATTTCATTGTTCTTTTACCTTACATGGTTGATATTTGGCCTTTTCATTAGTTCCTCTTTGTTCTTCTTCTTTGTGTCGGTGGAAAAGTTTATTCTTCTTTGCGACTCTGGAAAAATTTGTTCTTCTTTGCAACTCTGAATTTTTCTTTTCTTTTTGAGACAGTGGAAAATGGACCTAAAAAATCTGAAATAGAGAACACTCTAGATGAAAAGGGACCTCAGATATCCGAGAAAGAGAAAATTGTAGCAACTATCACACCTCAGGTTTTGTTGTTTCTCTCACTATTATTTTCATGATCTTTCCCTTTCTTTTCAAATGGAAAGATTTATGTGACGAATAATTATCAGGACTATAGTTCAAGGAAACCTTTGATCGATATGCACAGCCAAGCCGCTGCTTATGCTGGATTGGCTGAAACGACACCTTTGAAATCTGTGTCTATAGATAAGGAATGTCTGAGTGAGCTGACTGATGAATCTGGCAGTATTATTGTGCTCCCTGTCTCAGCAGAGAGTGCAGGATTGTTGCCAAAACGTAAAGGTAAGGAATCATTTCCGGGATTCAGATTTCCTCATGTCTCTTTTTCAGTAAGCCCATTTGTCCTATTATTCTGCACAGAGAATAGTTTCTGCTGTTTGGTAATTACATACTTACCATTCGACCTTGTAAGATTGTGTCCATTACAAAAGGTCCAGGTTAGGATCTCTACAGAATCCCTTGTCAAGTCTTGTAACCTTGCTTAAGGGTGAGCTATATAAGGTAGGATAGCACTTAATGTTGCTAAAGTGAGAAGGTCCCAAACGAAGGAGATTTAGGTGTGGTTCAAGCTAGCAGACTAAGTCTTTTTTTGTTTAATTGGCCAACTCCATATTACAACAACTACCCAGTATAGTCCCACAAAGTGGGGTATGGGGAGGGTAATATGTAGACAGGCCTTACCCCTACCCGAAAGGGCAGAGAGGCTGTTTCCAATCGACCTCGGATCAGTGAAGGAAAGGAAAACAAAAACAAAAGGGCATTAGTAACTCCAGCAGAAATAGCGTAAATAATTATCTAAACATAAGAACCATATATAAAATTGCATGCAATGATATCAGACAGTAACTACCATAAATAACTACTATAAGGGAGACACAATCCAATACACAAATCATTATGGATAGCCCTGCCAAGCCTCACTCATCCACGGGTGAGGAGTACGAAAAATTCTAGGAGCCCCTATCCTACAACCCCGATACTAGTCCTCCAGACTTTCCTATCAAGGGTCACGTCCTCGGAAACCCGCATTCTAGTCATGTCATGCCTAATCACCTCTCCCCAATACCTCTTAGGCCTCCCTCTGTCTCGTCGTACGCCGACCATCGCCAGCCGCTCACAACTCCTCACCGGGGCATCAGGATTTCTCCTCCGCACAGGCCCGAACCACCTCAGCCTCGCTTCTCGCATCTTCTCATCAACCTGGGTCACCCCCACCTTCTCTCGAATAACTTCATTCTTAATCTTATCTAACCTGGTGAGCCCGCACATCCACCTGAGCATCCTCATCTCCGCAACTTTCATTCTCTGAACATGAGAGTTCTTTACTGGCCAGCACTCCGCCCCATACAACATGCCAGGTCTAACCACAACTCTATTAAATTTCCCCTTGAGTTTCTGTGGAACTTTCTTGTCACACGGGACTCCTGATGCAAGCCTCCACTTTGACCACCCCGCTCCTATACGATGAGTGACGTCCCTGTCAATCTCTCCGTCCCCCTGAATCACCGACCCAAGATATGTGACATTGTCCCTTTTGGCGATGACGTGAGATCCAATCGTCACGTCCTTGCCTACTTCGCTCGGCTCGGCACTAAACTTGCACTCCAGGTATTCTGTCTTAGATATGCTTATTTTGAAACCCTTAGACTCGAGAGTCTGTCTCCATACCTCTAACCTCTCAATAAGACTGACCCTCATCTCGTCTATCAAGACTATGTCATCAGCAAATAGCATACACCAAGGCACATCCCCTTGAATATGTCGGGTTAGAGCATCCATCACCAAGGCAAACAAGAGAGGGCTAAGAGCCAATCCTTGATGGAGCCCCATAACCACTGGAAAATGGTCTGAGTCGCCGCCCACCGTCCTAGCCCTAGTCTTAGCTCCATCGTATATATCCTTGATTACTCTGATGTAGGCTTCCGGCACGCTCTTCGCCTCCAAGCACCTCCATAGCACCTCCCTTAGGACCTTATCATACGCCTTTTCCAAGTCGATAAGCACCATGTGCAGGTCCTTCTTCTTATCCCTGAACTGCTCAACCAGCCTCCTGACAAGGTGGATAGCTTCTGTAGTGGAGCGACCCGGCATGAAACCGAACTGGTTCACAAATATAAATGTCATCTCTCTCACCATCGCCTCGATCACCCGCTCCCAAATTTTCATGGCCAACTCCATATTATCTTTATTTTAAAAAAAAGGCCAACTCCATTATGAGGAGAATTAAATTAGCTCATTACTAAAAAGTTGAAGGTATTGTGATAGAACTAGAATTAGCTGAAAGCACATAGAATTCCTTTTTAAGGGTGTCCCTGCATCAAGAATCATCTTCTCTTTATGTGATGGTGATAGGGTGGCAGGTGTTATACGACGATCTGATCTTCTTTTTATTTATTTATTATAATGGTGGTGTCACCAGCTTGTCGGTACCTTGAATATTTCACCAGGTGCCTGCTGTTCCTAGCAACATAGGTACCTGGTTACTCTACCCACCAAGGTTTAGACAAGATGGAAAAAAATCATCTTGCATTTTTGTGTATGCTAGTTATGACAATCTTATCCTGCATAACTTGTGGGTTTCCTAGAAAGATTTAAAAGACTCAGGCTTGCAATTCCCCTCCCAAAACTCAATAGACCGAGAAGCACCTTGTAGATCCAGATGGGTTCCATGACAAAATAGGATTTTATATTTACATGCTTCATAGCTGCAACACGAAGAATGGGTATTTTTTGAAAATCAACTCCAATCTCCTATCTATGCCCTGTGCGCATACAACAGTTTGTTTTATGGTTTGTTGAGATATATCTTCCTTTGTTGGGTTAATTGTTTTCTTTTTTCCCAAAAGATGAAGCAAAGGGGTCTGACATTATGTTAGAAGCGATACTGGAGGCAGAAGTGGCAAATAATGCCAAAGAGTTTTTCGCACAGCCACAAAACCAGTCAAAAAGTGAATGAAGAGGTAAGATGTACTCCCTTTACTCCGCTTAACTATTGATTTCCTTTTATTCACGAATCACGAGCAGATCATATGGTTCAGTTTATTTGTTGGGCTATACATGGCAGCAGTCATAATTTTATGCTATCAAATAGTATGTGCATCCTCTTTGCAGTTTGTGAAAAATGAACTTATAGCTATGATCTTTTGATATGTATATTCTCTTTTCCAGGTACATTTAAAGTAGATTTGCGCATTAGAAGGCAGAGATCAGCTTCATGCCGAGTGAGAATGTCAGCTGCAGATTAAAGATTTCCGTGGAAAGACGGGACGATTCCCAGTTTGAGTATCTCTAACTGTGGTTTTTGAGTCTTCTACCGAGTCTGTTAAAATATCATGGGCATCTAAAGAACATAAGATCCGCGTTCCCACCAGGCATCAAAGTCATATTGTTTGACAGATGACAGTCGTCTAGTCGATAACATATATACTACAAATAAGAAATATCAGTAGACTTTGATTCTGGAGTTCTGCATATTTGTAATGATTTCTAAAATTTTGTTTTAAAATACGGAAGGCTGTAGTATACCGTTCCAAATGTACTTTACAAACGATTAATGGATCGTGCGATAGCTGTGTTTTTAACAGTTACTCTTATTTCATGTTCACATATTTATCACGCAGTTGTAGCCAAACCATGGCGACTGTGGATAGCGAAACTTCGGGCCTACTTATACGAGGAGATGATACAAAAATGTCTTAGAAATAGACATTTGACCCACATTAATTGATCAATGATTGATTGGCCCGATTTATTAACTTTTCCACTAAATAGTCATAAGTTATACACTGAACAATCACTGACTCATTGTATTGAACTCTGAAAAATCACTTTCCCGGTCAACTGATCATAAAAACATAAATGCGAAATTTGAAGGATTTATAAAAGATACCCAAAAGTATAATTTAGGCAGAAGTAAAATATCCAACTATGGCTATTTAGAAGAACTATTGTAACTAAAAACTTTTCGCATAGTATTGGAGATATTACACCAGAAGATTTTTTCAATATGTAAACAATATATAAACAAAGAGATAAAGAGATGGTATAATTTTTCATCACTCACTAACTCAATAATTTCAATATGTCATAGCTGCCTCTCAACCTAAGAAAATATTATTTTCTGTATATAACAGTACAATATCAGATTTGATTAGAAATTATAAAAAAAAAACTAATTCCTATATGATTTTGACTACGAACGTGAATTAAAGAAACTAATAAATACTAAACTCTAAATAATTTTGGATTACTAATTAATCTTAAATTAAATTCAACGAAATTTACTTTCTAACTGTTTGACCAAAAAGTATAAAACTTTTTGTTAAACTAATTAGGTAAGAAGGTAACGGGTAAATCCTAGTTAAAGATAATAGTTTCTACATCTAAATGTGTTTATGCGAATAATGTGGGATTGCATTAAAACAGATTTAATGTGATATATTAAATGATATGGTCTTGAATGAGAGAAGAATAAGGTTAGCAATAAACATATTAAACGACATTAAGAGTAATTTCCAGAGAATTATTCACCCAATATTAAATGAGGTAGATGCTTCTTCTCTTTGACAATGAGACAAATGAATATGAAAATATAGAAAACTTGCAAGAAATGTAGAATAAACAACAAATCGAATCTCATTGAAAAGATAATGTTTGTATTTTGCTAGAGAGTCAACTTTTCAAGAAAGTTCTTATAGCATAGAATATTACATGCTCATTTTCTTCTCTCTCCCTTTCTACTTTTATGGGACATACCCAAACCTAACCTAAAGTACAAATATAGAGAATATTCAATGGAATATTCTTCTAAATATCTTAATACAAAACTAGCCGTTATTGCTTGGCCTGAACATTCGACTTCAGCGTTGATTAACAGCTCACCAATAAGTTATTTAATCTTATATATGACTTCGGCCAATTCGTCTCTTAGTAGTTTTTGCTTGCGTCGGGTTTCTTTAAGTCAGATTTTGACTCATACGGTTAGTCCCCCGCCTGTCGAGATCGTTTCTGGACGAGCTCGATGGGCGAACTCCGCTAGTCGCAACTTGAGAAATTTGGGCGTGTAGATCGAGTAGTAACGCTTTTATGGCGAGTGACGACATGGCACTTCGAGTGCCACATCCGACCGTTATGTCAATTTGAAATGACTTCACAATATCATGCGTCATTATGGCGCGTATTCCCGATATGTTACGTCATTTCCAGCTTTCCTTCCATTTCAAAATCAATGTGGCGGCATTTTGTATCTTTGATTTGTGTGTTTGTATACTTATAAATAGGGATGAAAATTTTCTATTTGGATGGTTGTATTTTCAAGCATTTGAATCTTCAAGCTTTCCCTTCTTCAGTATTTGCAATTCCTTCCCATATAGGTGACAAAAAATGGTTAGTGCATCCTCTTAGAGGGTTACTGCATCCTCTTAGAGGGAACTTCTGACCCAGCTTCATTGATTGTGGACATACCTTATTGTTTAATCTTTTCAAAAGGATATCTCTGTTATAAATACACTTCTATTTAAGGTGAATGTCTTTAATTAGAGAGATTCTAGAGTCCTATTATTGGTAGCTAAATCATCCTCCTCCCTATAAATAGAGGTGCCCTCTACCATTGTAAATCACTCCTAACATTCTCTAAGTATCAGTAAGAAGAACTCTCTCTACTCTTCTCTCTATTGCTCTTGTTCTTGCATTATTGTTCTTGTCTTTTATATTATTTCATAACACGTTATCAGCACGAGACTTTACCGTCTCAAGAACCATTCTCGAAAAATCTAAGGTATTTCCCTCTTCCTAATTTAATTTTCGATTATGTCTGACATTACGAAAAGAAAGTTCGTTGCCCTTGAAATTTCGGGCAAGAACTATATGACATGGGTGTTGGATGCTGAAATCCACCTAGATGCTATGGGTCTCGGAGACACCATCAAAGATAGAGAAAAAGCATCCACCCAAGAATGTGCGAAGGCCTTGATTTTCTTGCGCCATCACCTTGATGAAGGTTTGAAGATTGAATATCTCACCGTCAAGGATCCACTCATCTTGTGGAACGGCTTAAAGGAGAGATATGACAACCTGAAGTTGGTCACTCTGCCACAAGCACGATATGATTGGGCTCATCTGAGGCTCCAGGACTTTAAGTCCGTTTCTGAATATAATTCTGCAATGTTCAGAGTTACTTCTAAATTGAAGCTATGCGGGGATAATATCTCCGATTATGATATGCTTGAGAAAACGTTTACAACGTTTCATGCCTCCAATATAGTACTGCAACAACAGTACAGAGAGAAAGGCTTTACAAAGTACTCTGAACTGATTTCTCTTCTACTAGTGGCTGAGCGAAATAATGACCTGCTCATGAGAAATCACGAAAATCGACCCACTGGGTCTACACCACTGCCTGAAGCAGATAAGGTGCACTCTCATTATGCCAAACATGAAAAGGGCCATGGTCATGGTCGTAAACGGGGTCATAGCCAGGGACGTAGACAAGGAAGAAATTCCAATGAAGTCCATCAACCCCCAAGGAGAGATAACCGCCGAAAGCAGAAACGGGGTCATGAAGATCCTAAGGCAAATGGTTCAGAAACTATATGTTATCGTTGCGGTGGGAAAGGGCACTGGTCAAAGACTTGCCGTATACCAAGACACTTGGTTGACCTTTATCAAGCATCTCGAAAGAGAAAAGGCCCTGAAACAAATTTTGTCTATGACGACAATGAGGACATCACCCACCTGGATGTGGCAGACTTCTTTGAGCAACCCGAGGGGAAAATAGACCACCTAATCGGCGATGGGTCCGTGATGAAAGAAGATGGAGTTATTTGATTTTGTTCTACTTATTTGTATTAGTTAGTGAATAAACTAATAGTCATTAGTATTAGCTCGTATTAGTTAGTTCATGATGCAATGTTAGCAGTAGTTCTTTAGAATGTCTTCAATATGCTCAAATATCAATGATATTTTTATTTCCAGTAGGGGTAATCGACTAGCCTGAAAAACTAGTCGATTATCTAATATTTTCGCGTTAAAGCTGAAAAACGATTGATCCACAATCGATTGTCTTTGTCTAACAATCAATTGCCGTTAAGACAGTGTAATCTGGAATTTTTCAAAAATCATCCACAATCGATTGTCTTTGTCTAACAATCGATTGTCGTTAAGACAGTGTAATCTGGAATTTTTCAAAATAGTCAACAATCGATTGTCTATGCATAACAATCGATTGTCTTAAGACTGCTCGAATTTTTCAAAATAGCCAACAATCGATTGTCTATACTTAACAATCGATTGTCTTAAAACAGTGTGCTCTGGAATTTTTCAAAATAACCAACAATCGATTGTCTATGCATAACAATCAATTGTCTTAAAACAGTGTGCTCGAATTTTTCAAAATAGCCAACAATCGATTGTCTATGCATAACAATCGATTGTCTTAAGACAGTGTGATCTGAAGTTTTTCAAAATAGTAAATAATCGATTGTGTGTGTTTAACAATCGATTGTCAATGTTCAACAATCGATTGTTTGTGTTTAACAATCGATTGTTTGAAGAAAATGTTTAAACTGAAATTTTCAAACTGCAAAGTAATCAATTATGGATAACATATCTGATTTTGTTAGCCAACTGTTAGCAGCAGATTTTGAAATATTATGTGACACAAACGAATTGAACTTGTTTATTCTTATGTTCGTGTATCTCTTTTGTATGTCAAACTATGGGATAGCAAATATGGATATCTCACAAAGCGATCTTGGATCAACGTCCAACTGTAAAAGTATTTGCCTAGTTGATTCATGTAATACACATACAATACTCAAAGAAAGGAAATATTTCTCTCAACTAAATATGTGTAAGGCAAACGTTACTACAATCTCTGGAAGTAGTAAATTGATTGAAGGCTCCGGAAGAGCAATTGTAACTCTGCCCAAAGGCACGACATTAATCATAGAGAATGCAATGTTCTCCTCCAAGTCTAAGAGAAACTTGTTGAGTTTTAAAGATGTACGCCGGAATGGCTATCATATTGAGACAATGGATGAAGATAATCTTGAATATCTCGTCATCACAAAGAATGTCTCCGGCCAAAAGAGGGTTATTGAGAAATTCCCGTCTTTATCTTGTGGCCTGTATTGGACAAGAATTAGTGCAATTGAGGCACATTCAACAGTAAACCAAAGGGTTACTGATTCCAATACCTTTGTACTTTGGCATGATCGATTGGGACACCCAGGATCAATCATGATGAGACGGATTATAGAAAGCTCATATGGGCATCCGTTAAAGAATTCCAAAATTCTTTCGAATAATGAATATCCTTGCACTTCGTGTTATCATGGCAAGTTGATTATCAGGCCATCACCAACAAAGGTTGGGACTGAGTCACCCACGTTTCTGGAACGTATACAAGGGGACATTTGTGGACCTATTCACCCACCTAGTGGGTCGTTTAGGTATTTCATGGTCTTGATAGACGCATCCTGTAGATGGTCTCATGTGTGCCTGTTTGTCATCACGCAACCTTGCGTTTGCGAAATTAATGGCACAAATAATTCGACTACGAGCACAATTTCCAGATAATCCAATCAAGTCCATTAGACTGGATAATGCTGCTGAGTTTACATCCCAAGCATTTAATGATTATTGCTTATCAATCGGGATAAAAGTTGAACATTCTGTAGCTCATGTTCACACTCAAAACGGTCTTGCAGAATCGTTAATTAAACGCCTGCAGTTGATTGCAAGGCCATTACTTATGAGAACGAGGCTGCCCACTTCGGTATGGGGTCACGCCATCTTACGTGCAGCAATGCTAATTCGTCTCAGACCGACGAATTACCACAAGTATTCCCCGTTGCAATTGGTTTTGGGTCATGAACCCAATATATCCCATTTAAGAATTTTTGGATGCGCAGTATATGTGCCTATAGCACCGTCATCCCGCACCAAAATGGGTCCGCAAAGAAGGTTAGGAATATATGTTGGGTTTGAATCGCCCTCCATCATTCGCTACCTCGAAACATTGACAGGCGATGTATTTACTGCACGATTTGCAGACTGTCGATTCGATGAGACACTTTTCCCAAAATTAGGGGGAGAAGTTGGTGAAACCAAACGGGAAATTTTGTGGAAAAATGCATCATTATCTCATCTTGATCCACATACCTCTATTTGTGAAAGAGAGGTACAAAAGATTATCCATTTGCAAAGAATAGCAAATCAAATGCCTGACGCATTTACGGACTTGAAGAGGATAACGAAATCCCACATTCCCGCGGAAAATGTTCCAATCCGTATTGATGTCCCTGTTGGACAATCATCTAGTGTCATATCTAATGAGTCAAATGCACGCCTGAAGCGTGGCAGACCATTAGGTTCCAAAGATCGAAATCCTAGAAAGAGGAAAAAGAATGATCAAAATGACACCACGAAAGAATCTCATGATTTAACAAATTCTGAGATTCATGAAGAATCCATTGAGCCCGAGACTCTGGAAAATACGGAACTATCCCTAAATCCAATTAATATTGAGGCAAATATTAATCGAGTGGATATTGTGGTGGATAATGCCTTTGCTTATAATGTCGCATCTAGCATTATGCAAGAATGTGAGGATCTCGAACCTCAATCTGTTGAAGAATGTCGAAAAAGACAGGATTGGCCAAAGTGGCAAGAAGCAATTCAATCAGAATTGAATTCGCTGGCAAAACGTGAAGTTTTTGGCCCTATAGTTAAAACACCTAATGGTGTTAAGCCTGTCGGCTATAAATGGGTCTTTGTACGCAAAAGAAATGAGAAAAACGAGGTACAAAGATATAAGGCACGCCTTGTTGCACAAGGTTTTTCTCAAAGGCCTGGTGTCGATTATGAAGAGACATATTCGCCTGTAATGGATGCGATAACCTTTCGTTATCTCATAAGTTTTGCTGTCCATGAAAAGCTTGACATGCACTTAATGGATGTAGTTACTGCCTATCTTTATGGCTCACTTGATAATGAGATATACATGAAAATTCCCGATGGACTCAAGATGCCAAACGCGCATAATTCAAAATCTCGGGAAATGTTCTCAATTAAATTGCAAAGATCCTTGTATGGTCTAAAGCAATCAAGACAAATGTGGTTTGAAGTGTGATAAACTACCCACAACTTTGTATGAAGACAATGCAGCATGTATAGCTCAATTGAAGGGAGGATTCATAAAAGGAGATAGAACGAAGCATATTTCACCAAAGTTATTCTTCACACATGATCTTCAAAAGAATGGTGATATCAATGTTCAACAGATTCGTTCAAGCGACAATATGGCTGATTTGTTCACAAAATCTCTACCAAAGTCAACCTTCAAGAAGCTAGTTCACAAGATCGGGATGCGAAGACTTAAGGACATAAATTGATGTTCTTATCAGGGGGAGTTAATGCGTGTTGCACTCTTTTTCCCTTACAAGGTTTTGTCCCACCGGGTTTTCCTTGCGAGGTTTTTAACGAGACAACCAATAGGCGCATATTCAAACATGTGTACTCTTTTTCCTTACTTTAATTTTTCCCATTGGGTTTTGTTTTAAGGTTTTAACGAGGCACATCATTGAATAGACATTCAAGGGGGAGTGTTATAAATACACTTCTATTTAAGGTGAATGTCTTTAATTAGAGAGATTCTAGAGTCCTATTATTGGTAGCTAAATCATCCTCCTCCCTATAAATAGAGGTGCCCTCTACCATTGTAAGTCACTCCTAACATTCTCTAAGTATCAATAAGAAGAACTCTCTCTACTCTTCTCTCTATTGCTCTTGTTCTTGCATTATTGTTCTTGTCTTTTATATTATTTCATAACAATCTCTTAATATTATCGCATTTTAGTGAAAACAAAAAATTTACGTCGAAAGAAGGATTAAATTTAACATCATATGACACTTAAACAGTATGCAAATTAACTTTTATTTTTATTTTTATCGAGATTTGACTTTTTAAAAAAATTTATTTTTAGATTGATCGAGAAAATACCATAGTGTTTACAACAAACATATTTTGGCTTCATATGATTAAGTATGATTTAAAAAAAATGTGAGAAGGTTGGTGTTATCTCATTACATTTCAGTACTCTTTTCGATCGATAAAATAGGAGATGGTTATGTAAATTTGAGAAAGTCATATTTATTGAAAGTTCATCACAAAATCTTCCATTTCGGAAAGATTAAATTTTAATCTCTTCCAATTCATTTCTTCATCGAGAGCCAATTACCCTCAGTGTGTTCACTGTCTCTAGCATGGTTAAGTTTAACGACCTTGCCGGCGGGGTACTCTCAGACGAATTCTCCGACCAAAATTCCGATAAGGCGGGGTCCTTGTTTTACAATCTTCAAAGATATGACAGAAACAAAGTGAAAGAAGAGATATGCTGGGAATTTCATATGGAGAGCTATTTCTCTGGCTTGGCGCTACTGCTGCTGTAATTGGTAGACAAGAGGGGTTGCTATGATGGTAAGCAACCCACTTCCAACCAGGAGGTTGTGAGTTCGAGTCTCCCAAGATCAAGGTGGTAAGTTATTGGAGGTAAGTATGCCGGGAGTCTATTTGGAAACAGTCTCTCTGCCCAAGTGTAGGGGTAAGGTCTGCGTACATACTACCCTCCCCAGACCCCACTAAGTGAGATTATAATGTGTTGTTGTTATTGTTTGAGTAATTAAGTTTTGATTGCAAAAGATAATGCCAACGATCAAATATGCTTGTTATAGCGGTGTTAAGGAAATTAATCACTTTGTTCAATGTAATTGCTACTGGGGGTTGTTGATTTGTGCTTATCTTAATGCGAAACGTCTAGTTCATTATATGTGTGTGGGCGCAGATGATATGGTTTGCCCTTTTAAAAAAGCAATTTATGTTTAGGACCTAAAGATTTGCCCATCATAGCAAGAACAGCTGGCAGATTTGCTGGGCGTTCCATTGGTTATGTTCAATTGGCCCGTGGTCAATTTGCAAGTGTTATGCAGCAGTCTCAAGCTCGTCAGGTTTCTTTCTTACTGCCTAAATCTGCCCAATATGTTTTGTTTGAACTCCTAGTCTTATAATGCATTGGTATGACTAACTTCAAATTTATATTTTTATTTTTTTATATACTAAGTTCAAACTTTGCTTCATAAAGTTCAATCTGCGTTAAAAGATGAGTAGGTGTCTACTGTCCTTGTAGCTTTTTTCCCTTCTCTTTTAAAGCTGAGGTTTTGCCTCATGACTAGGACTGATATAAGTTTGTTAGTGCTCTTAAGCTGATTGACTAAATTATGCTGTGTATCGCATAATAGTTTATGAGCTTGAATGAAATGTTACCACTTGTTATTTTATACTTCATCTCAATTTTTTTATCAGGTGCATAAGGAACTGCAAGATACCATTGCTCAACTGGAAGCCATACGTCATGAAATTCGAACTATCTCTTTTATGAATCCTGATCCAATGACATTGAGGCTAGTAGACAGCATCAACACAGCAGCTGCAAATAATGCTGGTATTTCATTGTTCTTTTACCTTACATGGTTGATATTTGGCCTTTTCATTAGTTCCTCTTTGTTCTTCTTCTTTGTGACGGTGGAAAAGTTTATTCTTCTTTGCGACTCTGGAAAAATTTGTTCTTCTTTGCAACTCTGAATTTTTCTTTTCTTTTTGAGACAGTTGAAAATGGACCTAAAATTCTGAAATAGAGAACATTATGTAGAGAGTTTTGGGAGAATTGATTTTCTCGTATTGCTCACAAGTATATATAGAGTACAGAGAGGTATCAAATCCTACCAACAATAGGACTGTACGATAATGAAAGAAATCAAATCCTACCAACTATAGGACTGTACAATAATGAAAGAATATTCTACCAATAATAAAAAGATACACACAATATATTCTCTAATACGCCCCCTCAAGATGGAGGGCCGGAGGACACGCCAATCTTGGACATCAGCAGAAGAAGTCGAGGACAAGATAAGTGCTTGGTGAGAGCATCAGCAAGCTGATCAGCAGAGGATACGTGAGCAACACGATGAGATCCATTCTGAAGCAGTTGACGAACAAAGTGATAATCAATGGAGATGTGTTTCATGCGCGAATGAAACACAGGGTTGGCACAGAGGTAAGTGGCGCCAATGTTGTCGCTGTAAATGACAGGAGCAGCTGGAAGAGGGACATGAGGCTCGCGCAACAGTGAATGAAGCCAACGGACTTCAGCGGTAGCAGAAGCAATGGCACGATATTCAGCCTCAGTAGAAGATCGTGCAATGGAACGCTGCTTTTTGGAGCTCCAGGAAATAGGATTAGGCCCCAGAAAGACAACATAGGCACCAGTTGAGGAGCGGTCATTACAATTTCCACCCCAATCAGCATCAGAGAAACAATGCAGAGGTATAGCAGATGAAGTACGCAGCCAGTCTCCGAAGTCACGCGCCCCATTCAGATACCGGAAGAGGCGCTTAACTGCACCGCAATGAGTGACAATAGGAGCGTGCATGAACTGTGAGAGTTTATTCACAGCAAAGGAGATATCAGGACAAGTGAAGGAGAGATATTGGAGGCCACCAAGGGCCTGGCGATAGACGGACGCGTCGGCAGGAGCCGAGTCGTCGGCCAGATGAAAGCGGGTTGACGCCGTTGTTGGCGTCTGAACAGGGTTGGATTCCAGCATATTATGACGAGTCAAAAGATTAACAACATATTTACGCTGAAAAAGAAAACACCCCTTGGAGCTGCGCAGAACTTCAACACCAAGAAAGTAGCTTAGATCACCCATGTCTTTAAGAGAAAATTGAGTCCCAAGAGAGTCAATCACACGGTTCAAGAAAGCAGAATCATTACCAGTCAATATGAGATCATCAACATATACCAAAAAATAGGCCGTAATACCAAAATGCTGAAAGACGAAGAGCGAAGTGTCAAAAGTAGTGTTGACGAAACCCATGGTCAGAAGACATTGGCGGAGCGCACTGTACCATGCCCGGGGTGCCTGTTTGAGACCATAAATAGCTTTCTGTAACTTACAGACATAAGATGGATAGGCTTTGTCGACAAAACCCGGTGGTTGTGCCATATAAACATTCTCTGTAAGCTTCCCGTGGATAAAGGCATTGTTCACATCCATTTGACGAAGAGGCCAGCCCTTGGATACAGCTAGACTGAGAACCAAACGCACAGTTGCCGGCTTAATAACCGGACTGAAAGTCTCCTGGAAGTCTACACCTGGACGCTTATGAAAGCCCTTCGCAACAAGCCGAGCTTTGAACTTATCCACAGTACCGTCAGGCTTTCGTTTGATACGATAAACCCATTTGCAACCCACAATATTCTGTGAAGAATCAGGTGGGAAAAGATCCCAGGTGTCCTTCCGTAGCAGAGCATCAAACTCTGATGACATAGCAGCGCGCCAGCGCTCATCAGACATAGCACTAAACAGAGTCTGAGGTTTAGTAACAGCCGGAGAGGTGACAGCAGACATACCAAACTTCTTGTTGGGCGTAAAGATGTTATTTTTGCTGCGAGTTTGCATATGATGACCACCCTGAGAGGATGTAGGTGGCGGCATAATGGGTGTAGCGGCGCCAGGGGCCGCTGGCGGTGCCGGAAGGGGCGCTGGTGGCGCGGGCAGTGGCGCCGGCAGTGCGTCTGGTGAAGGATCGCTAGTGGGAGCAGCGGCAGGTACTGGTGGCGGCAGCGGAAGGACTTCTAGGGAGACCGGAATGGGTACAGGGGGAGACTCGGGGTTAGACAATTTGGAGAACAGGAAGACGTCTTCATGGAAGGTGACATGACGCGAGACGAAGATTTTAGACGTTGAGGGATCAAAGCATAGATAGGCGCTTTGAGTAGTAGAGTAGCCGAAGAGGACACAGGCACGAGATCTGGGTTCCATTTTGTGTGAGGTGTAGGTCTGAAGCCAAGGGAAGCATTGACAGCCGAAGACACGTAGTTTGGCAAGGTTGGGGCGCTTATGGAAGAGATACTCAAAAGAGGAGAGCATCAAGAGATTTGTCTTGGGAAGACGATTAATGAGATAGACCGCTGTGGCAAAGGCATAAGGCCAATAAATGAAAGGAACAGAGGCATAATGAAGGAGGGTGAGACCAGTATCGACAATATGACGATGACGGCGTTCAGCATAGCCATTGTGTTGAGGTGTATGAGGAGGTGAAGTGAGATGTGAGATGCCATGGGAGGCAAGAAAGGAGCGTATAGCTAGGAATTCACCCCCATTATCTGTATACAGAGTAATGATTTTAGTAGAGAAGTATTTTTCAACAATGGACTTAAAAGTAGGGAAGGTTTGTAAGACATCAGATTTACGGCGTAAAGGGAAAAACCAAACGTTCTTAGAAAAATGATCAACAAAAATGACATAATATTTAAATCCTTCATTAGAAATAATTGGAGAGGTCCATACATCAGAAAAAATAAGCTCCAGCAGAGCATTAGAAGATAAACTTGACTCAGAGAAAGGTAACTTATGACACTTATGAAGCTTGCAAGAGACACAAGCAAAATCAGACACACTACTGGACGCTATACTGCTAGAAGACACTAAATGACGTAGGATTTTAGCTGACGGATGACCAAACCGAGAATGCCACAATGATGTAGGTAGTTTTTGTGCCGTGAGGGCGGACGCTAGATGGGTAGCCGCCGGCCAGTAGTAGGCATCGTTCCTACATGGGCCGCTAACGAGTGTTGCCCACGTGCGACGATCCTTCACCTGAAAATCAGTATCAGAAAAAAACATTAACATTATTGTGACGACATAATTGAGCAACAGAGATCAAATTTTTACGAATATGTGGAACACAGAGAGCCCCAGACAACAAAAGAGATGAATAACTGAAAAGTTGGCCAGTATGTGTAATTTTTAATCCTTCACCGCTACCAATAACCACATCATCGAAACCAGTGTAGGGACTGTGAAGAGACATGTTTGCAAGATCATTGGTTATGTGATAATGGCCCCAGAGTCCAGGATCCAATCAGATGGAGAGTGATGGCCTGTGTGAGCAACCGGATAAGATGACGCAGCGTATGCTGGTCGCGGCTGTGGTCCACCGTAAGGGGGCTGATTTGCGCCGGAAATAGGATAGGACGGACAGCGGCACGCGGAGTGGCCAAATTCACTGCAGAGCTGGCACTTCCCATTGTACCCGCGAGATTGGCCATTGTTGGAGTAACCACCGTGGCCGGAGGATAGACCACGGCCGCGCCCGCAGCCACCAAAGCGGTTACGGCCGGACTGCTGTCCGGCAACGAAGGCAGCCGACGGAGCCAAATCAGATGCGGCGGAGGTGGCCGGCGCACGGGCAGTAATCTGAGCCTCCATGCTTAACAACTTGTCATGTAATTCAGCAAAAGAGATTGGAGATTCACGGGCTTGGATAGCATGAGAGAGCTCCATATACGGATCATCAAGACCATTTAGAACCTTAATGACAAGATCCTCAGAATCAACAGTAACACCCAGGAGAGATAATTCCTCCACAATCACGCGAATACCGTGCATAAAATCAGTAACAGATTTAGAACCTTTTACCGGATTATGGAGCTGCTGTTTGAGAGCCATGATACGACCACGAGAAGCAGTGCCGTATGTGCGCGCGAGGATGTCCCAGGCCTCTTTAGAGGTCTCCGCAGCGACAATAAAGGAGATGATCGCCGGTGTGATCGACGAGATGATGGCACTGAGAACAAGATTGTCCTGGCGAATCCAGTAAGGATATGCTGGATTGGGGGAAGTTACCTCTTTGTCGACGATAGTGGCTGGTGGGCACGACTTCGATCCGTTCAAGAAGCCGAGGAGGTCGTAACGCGTAAGAAGGGTTCGGAAATGGAATTTCCACGCCAGGTAATTAGTGGAATCCAATTTAAGTGGGATCTGAGCCGATGCATTGATGGCAATCGGCTGGAGAGATCGTTGGATGTTGTAGCGGCCATGAAGCGCGAGGCAGAGGAGGCGCTGATCGACGTCGAGAGAGAGGGGGATGCCGGTTAGTGCAGCGATGGCACGGAAAGACACCGGAGAGAAGCGGTGGACTGAGAAGGTCGGCGGCGGCGGGCTGCCGATTAGTGCAGCGACGGCGGCGGCGCGGGGAAGAATTAGGGTTTCTTTGGCGATAAGCCACTGGCTTTGATACCATGTAGAGAGTTTTGGGAAATTAATTTTCTCGTATTGCTCACAAGTATATATAGAGTACAGAGAGGTATCAAATCCTACCAACTATAGGACTGTACAATAATGAAAGAATATTCTACCAATAATAAAAAGATACACACAATATATTCTAATACATTATAGATGAAAAGGGACCTCAAATATCCTAAAAAAAGAACATATTAGCAACTATCACACCTGAGGCTTTGTTGTTTCTTTATTTTCACTATCTTTTGCTTCCTTTTCAAATGGAAAGATTTATGTGATTAATAATTATCAGGACTATAGTTCAAGGAAACCTTTGACTGATATGCACAGCCAAGCTGCTGCTTATGCTAGATTGGCTGAAACGACACCTTTGAAATCCATTTCTATAGATAAGGAATGTCTGAATGAGCTGACTGATGAATCTGGCAGTATTATTGTGCTTCCCATCTCAGCAGAGAGTGCAGGGTTGTTGCCTAAACGTAAAGGTAAGGAATCATTTCCCAGATTGTGATTGCCTCATGTCTCTTTTTCAGTTAGCCTATTGGTCCTATTATTCTGCATACAGAATAGTTTTCTGCTGTTTGGTAATTACATACTTACCATTCGTCCTTGTAAAATTATGTGCATTTCTAAAGGTTCAGGACAGGATCTCTGCAGAATCCTTTGTCAAGTCTTGTGACCTTGCTTTGCTCCCTTCGGGTGAGATTATATAAGGTAGGATAGCACTTGATGTTGCTAAAGTGAGGAAGTCTCAAACGAATGAGATTAGGTGTGGTTCAAGCTAGCAGATTATGTCTTTTTTTTTAGAAAAAAAAAAGAAGTTAATTGGCCAACTCCATTATTATCCTTATAAAAAAAAAGTCCAACTCGATTATTAGGAGAACTAAATTAGCTCATTACCGAAAAGTTGAAGGTATTGTGATTAGAATTATCTGAAAGCACATAGAATTCCTTTTTAATTGGAGTTCCTGCATCAAGAGTCATGCTCTCTTTATATGATGGTGATAGGGTGGCAGGTGTCATTTGTATGACAATTTGATCTTTTCTTTTTTTGAATAAATGGTTGTTTCTAGACCAGCTTGTCCATATCTCAAATATTGCACCTGCTATTTTCTAGCAGTATAGTTGCCTGATTACTCTACCCGCCAAGGCTTAGACAGATCGAAAGAAATCATCTTGTATTTTTTTGCCGATGCTAGTTACGACAATTTTATCCTTCATTTACTTGATATTGGATTTCCTAGAAAGAAAAAGAATCAGGCTTGCAATTTTCCTCCAAAACCCACTAGACTAAGAAGCACCTTATAGATCTGGACGGGCTCGATGAAAAAATAGGTTTAAATATTTACATGCTTCATAGCTGCAAACGAAGAGTGGATTCTTTTGAGATTCAACTCCAATCTCCTATCTACGCCCTGTGCGCGTACAATAGTTTGTTTTATGGTTTGTTGTGAAATTTCTTCCTTTGTTGTGTTAATTGTTTTCTTTTTTCCCAAAAGATGAAGCAAAGGGGTCTGACATTGTGTTAGAAGCGATACTGGAGGCGGAAGTGGCAAATAATGCCAAAGAGTTTTTGTCACAGCCACAAAACCAATTAAAAGTGACCGAAGAGATAAAATGTACTCCCTTTGCTCCACTTATTGATTGCCTTTTATTCTTGAATCACCGATCACGGGCACACGCATATGGTTCAGTTATTTGTTGGGCTAAACATGGAAGCCGTCATAATTTAATGCTAATCAATTCTATGTGTGTCATCTCCTTGCAGTTATGTGAAAAATGAACTTATAGCCGTGGCGGAGCCACCTTATAGGAAGGGGTGTCAAATGATATCCCTTTGTGGGAAAAATATACTGTGTAGATAGGTTAAAAAATAAATTATATGTATATATAATATGTATTGATTCCCCTTAATTTTCTGGTATATTTATTTTTATATATTTTGACACTCCTTAACGAAAATTCTGGCTTCGCCGCTGCTTATAGCTATGATCTTTATGTACATGCTCTTATTCCAGGTAATTTGAAGAAGATTTGCGCATTAGAAGGCAGAGATCAGCTTCATACCAAGTGAGCATGTCGCTGTGGATGAAATATTTCCATGGAAAGACAGGATGATGTAACCCCAGCTCGAGTATCTCTGAATGTGGTTTAGTCTGTTTTGATATCATGGGCATCTAAAGAACATAAGATCCATGTTGCCGCTAGGCATCAAAGTCATATTGTTTGACAAATGGTAGTCGATAACATATACAAGTAAGAAATTTCAGTGAATTTTGATTTTGGAGTTCTGCATATTTGTAACGATCGTCTAAATTTTGTCTTTGGACCTACTTGTACGCTTAGAGAATACCAAAATCTCTTTGAAATAGACACTTGACCCTCGTTAATTGATCAATGATTTGATTGATCCGATTACTCTGCCATCATTTTCATGATGTTAACTTTTTCATCAAATAGTCGTAAGTTATACACTAAATAGTTACTGTATTGACTTTGAAAATCACTTTCCCGGTCAAAATGATCATAAACATAAAATGCGAAATTTGAAGGATTTATAAAAATATTATTCCAAAAAAATAATTTAGGCACAATAAAATATACAACAATTGGCTATTTGGAAGAACCATTGTAAACTAAAGAGATAAAGGGCTAGGAGGGTTTTTCATCACTAATAAACTCAGCTATATCACTATGTCATAGCTACCTCTCAACCTAAGAAATTATTGCTTTTCTATTTATAATTAAACGTGAATTCGGGATTTAAACTTTATGGGTTTAATTTTTAAATTTCTACCATTGAACCTATTATATATTTAAAGTTATAGGTTTATCTAATATTTATTGTAAATTTTAAAAAAAAATTACATATGAAATTATGTTTTGTATTCAAAGTATTGAGTTCGGATGAATTTAGAAAGTTAGAGCCCATGTTTATGGTAGTACAAAACCAAATTTGACCACATATTAAGAAATTGATTCTTATATGATTTTGACTATAAAACCTAAGCAGACGTGAATTAAAGAAACTAACAAATACTACTAAATTCTAAATTATTTTGGATTATTAATTAATCTTGATTTAATTCCAACAAAATTCACTTTCTAACTCTCCAATGATTACGATCAATTTACTTGAGATAATATTCTCAATTTTTGAATCTAATAATGAATAAAAAATTGACGATCGGCATCAAGAGATGTGGACCAGTGTGGTGGTATTAATAATATTATTTCACTCAAAATTAAGAAAAAAGGACGCAAAAAAGAAGTAGACTATCCCACAACGACGACCAAATTACAACGGGGCATTTGTATATATATAGGTTTTTAGGTCACGTTTTAATTTATATTCGTTTTGCAAAAAAAAAAAATTACAAGCGTACCCACTTTTAGCGTAACTTCAAGAATAGGGGCTTGATGTAGCAAAGGTAATTACCCAAACTTCAGCATTCTAGTAGACGAGCCTGGACCAACAAAAATGCTGACAAGTAGTGAAGTTTTTTGTTTGTAATTGCTGAATTTAAGCATTCTACTAGCTAAAGTTTTGTTCTCTATTTGCTGAAATTTTTGTAATTGCTGAACTTAAGCATTCTAGTAGTTGAAGTCTTATTCTCTATTTGCTGAAGTTTTTGTTTGTAATTGCAACTTAAGCATTCTAGTAGCTGAAGTTTTGTTCTCTATTTGCTGAACTTCACCATATTTTAGCTGAAGTTTTATTCTATATTTGTTGAATTTCAGCATGTTTTAGCTGAAACTTTGTTATGTTTGTGATGACTTCAGGGTTGAAGTTTGTTTTTGTATTTGCTGAACTTTAACATTCTATGAGCTGAAGTTTTTGTTTATATTTGCTAAACTTCAGCATTCTTAGAACTGAAATTCTAAAATAACAACTACAAATTATCATTAGATCTAGTTGCTATAATAAAATTATTAAAAAAATTTGAAAAACAATACTTCTATAAAAACAAGACCGTTAGTAAAAGTAACATCTTTCAATTGTTGAACTTTTGGAGAAAGCTAAAATGGGAGAAAGGTAAAATGGTTAGCTTTCAATTGCTGAACGTTGACAGTATTTGTAATTACAGGACATAACAACACTAATATCAGCGACAGAAAGTTCATGCCTATGAACTGAAGTTTCATAGCTACACCAACAACAGCAGAAGAAAGAAGAAGAAAAGAAAATGAAGGAGGAGGAGAAAGAGGGCCAAAGTTGTTTAAAAGCAGTTACGAGTTAAAATTTAAAAAAAAATGAGTATAGGTTAAATGAGGACGACCAAATACGGCGTCCCGTGCAATTTTTACAATTAAGATCCCAAATGCAATTACATCAAAAAATAGGGAGTCCGGAACCAAAATGTTATCTTTTTGGACAAAAATAACATTAATAGGTGTAAAAAAGTTACCATTCTATATATAGCGCAGTATAAAACTATGCTATACTTTAATGGTGTTTTAGTCGTTAAAGTATAAACCGCACTATATATGTATATCACATGAATTAACTCCATTATATATATAACATATTAAATCACCAAATTACACATAAAACCATTGGGTGGCTCAATGGTTGAGGGTAGCTATAAAGATGATTTTGTTCCTGAGGTACAAAGTTCAAATCCTTACACTAATGTAGACGAGTCTTACCCCTACCCGAAAGAGTAGAGAGGTTGTTTTGATATAAATACTTTAATAAAGAAGCCTTTTATTATTTTTTTTAAAAAAAATCAACCAATATTTTTAATAATTGTTATTTTTTGTTATACATAAAACAAATTATTTTTTCTTTTATTTTCAAATTAGAATTATAAGTTTTATTTTATAGTTAAAATTTCATAAGAGAATAATATATATATAGATTGAATTATTTTATTTTTTGATATCTTTCTTTCTAAATTTAATTAGCAAATATATATTATTCAATATATAAGAAAAGAATACTGTTAGAAGTCTAACTGTATTAGAAGTCTAGTCTAAACTGTATTAGGAGTAGGCTAGGTTATGTGTATTATATATAGGGCTCATTGTATCATGTTTAAATATCACTTATATTCTTCTCCCGTGCTTTCTCACATGGTATCAGAGCTTTGGTGAGAATAGTATAGCTGTGCATCATTCCAGCTACTTCCGGGAAGAAGACCTCGTCGCCGTGCAATTTTCCGGCGACTAAACAATCTGTCAGTATACCTAAACTACCTTTTCTGGTGGTGTTGTGCAAAATCCGAGACCACCGCGAGGTTCGGCTCACAATTCCGACCAAACCCCAGAAATTTCTCCGGCAGAATCCCCGTCACGCGCTCCCACGCGCCACCACAGCTGTCGGCGCGTCAGACCACGCGCCGGCGCGCGGGGCTGTTTCCGGCCATTTTTTGGCTTCGCTCCTTCAGAACAGATTGCTCGGAATACAATTCCGACCCTACCCATCCATTTTTTGTTCGATTCCGACAACTTTGATTTTTTCCGGCGACCTACAGTGATTTTTCCGGCAGCTACAGTACTTTCCGGCCAATATTTCTTCAGGACAGTTTGCTCCTACTTGAATTCCGAGCCTATCCATATTTTTACTTTTCAATTCCGACAACTTTGAATTTTTCCGGCAGCTACAGTGTTCCTGTTTTCTGGCAGCACCAGTTTTCAGTCCTCTGTTCAGTTTCAGCGAGTTTTCAGTTGATAATCCAACGATGTCTTTGGGACTAGATGCTTTCGGGCCTAAAAACCAGGGTTCTGGCTGTTCTGGTATTATGATTACCTCAGAACCTTTAATGGGAGGTTCAAACTACCTAGCTTGGGCTTCGTCTGTCGAGTTGTGGTGTAAAGGCCAAGGTGTTCAGGATCATCTAACCAAAGAGTCTAGTGACGGAGATGCAAAAGCCAAAGCACATTGGGAGAAGATTGATGCTCAGTTATGCAGTATTTTGTGGCGATCTATTGATTCCAAGTTGATGCCCTTGTTTCGTCCATTCCAAAAATGTTATTTGGTTTGGGAAAAGGCTCGTACTTTATACACTAATGACATATCTCGTTTCTATGATGTGATATCGCGGATGACAAATTTGAAGAAACAGGAATTGGATATGTCTACTTACTTGGGTCAAGTGCAGGCAGTTATGGAGGAATTTGAGACGTTTATGCCAGTTTCTGCTAGCGTTGCAAAGCAGCAAGAGCAACGACAAAAGCTGTTTCTAGTTCTTACTCTTGCTGGGCTTCCTAATGATCTTGACTCAGTACGCGATCAGATTTTGGCTAGTCCGACTGTCCCCATAGTTGATGAATTATTTTGTCGCTTACTTCGCCTTGCTGCAGCACCAAGTCACCCAGTGAGCTCATCACAGACACTTGATTCATCTATCCTCGTCTCCCAATCCGTGGACAATCGGGCTTCTCATACTATGGAGTATATACGAGGAGGAGGTCGTTTTGGAAGATCTAGACCCAAGTGTTCTTATTGTTATAAACTTGGTCACACTCGTGATGTGTGCCATTCTTTACATGGTCGACCAACAAAAAATGCTTATGTTGCTCAGACCGAGCCTACAGGTAACCAGGGATTTTCTGTATCTGAAAGGGAGTATAATGAGTTCCATATCGAGCAAGTAAGCAGACGTCTCCACAAGTAGCCACTGTTGCTCAGCCTGATACTTCTGTTGCTGGTAATTCTTTTGCTTGTGTTTCCCAGTCTAGTCCTCTTGAACAATGGGTGGTGGACTCAGCTGCTTCTGATCATATCTCTGGTAATAAATCCCTTTTGTCAGATATTACGTATTCACAGTTTCTTCCCAACGTTACTTTAGCTAATGGGTCTCAAACTAAAGCAAAAGGAGTTGGACAAGCAACTCCTCTACCCTCTGTCACTCCAGATTCCGTCCTTTATGTCCCTGGCTGTCCTTTTAATCTTGCATCTGTGAGTCGTTTGACTCGTGCCCTCCATTGTGGAATATACTTTATTGATGACTCTTTTATTATGCAGGACCGCAGATGGGACAGACGATTGGAACAGGACTTGAATCAGACGGACTCTACTACCTTAACTCCCTAACATCCTCTAAGGCCTGTCTAGCTGCAGATCCTCCAGACCTACTTCACAGTCGTTTAGGACATCCTAGCTTGTCCAAACTTCAGAAGATGGTGCCTCGTTTGTCCAGTTTATCCACATTAGAGTGTGAGTCATGTCAGCTCGGGAAACATACCCGAGCCTCCTTTCCTCGTAGTATTGAGAGTCGTGCAGAGTCTGTTTTTTCTTTAGTTCATTCGGATATATGGGGTCCTAGTAGAGTATGTTCAACCTTAGGATTTCGTTATTTTGTTAGTTTCATTAATGATCATTCAAGATGTACTTGGATTTTTTTAATGAAAGATCGTTCTGAGTTGTTTTCTATATTCCAAAATTTTTGTGCTGAAATTAAAAATCAATTTGGTGTTTCTATTCGCACCCTTCGCAGTGATAATGCCTTAGAATATTTGTCCTCTCAATTTCAGCAATTTATGTCCTCTCATGGAATTATTCATCAGACCTCTTGTCCTTATACCCCTCAGCAAAATGAGGTTGCAGAAAGAAAGAATAGGCACATTATTGAGACTGCTCGCACACTTCTCATTGCATCTCATGTTCCGCTGCGTTTTTGGGGCGATGCAGTTATCACATCTTGTTATTTGGTTAATCGGATGCCTTCATCTCCCATCCAAAATCAGATTCCTCATGAGGTATTGTTTCCTCAGTCACCCTTATACTCTGTCCCCCCTCGTGTGTTTGGGAGCACTTGTTTCGTTCATAACTTAGCTCCTGGGAAAGATAAGTTAGCTCCTCGTGCTCTCAAGTGTGTCTTCCTTGGTTATTCTCGTGTTCAGAAGGGCTATCGTTGTTATTCACCTGATATTCGTAGGTACCTTATGTCAGCCGATGTCACATTTTTTGAGTCTAAGCCTTTCTTTACCTCTTCTGACCATTCTGACCATCTGGCTATATCTGAAGTTTTACCTATACCGGCCTTTAGGGAGTCTATATCTCCTCCTTCACCTTCCGCTACAGAAGTCTTACCCATTCCAAACGTTGGATCACCTACTGTGGCTCCTCCTAGACTCCATGCACAAGACACTCCACTCTTGACATATCATCGTCGTCCTCGCCCAGCATCCGGCCCGGCTGATTCACTTCCTGCACCTGACCCTGCTCCTACTGCGGACTTGTCTCTTCCGATTGCACTTCGGAAAGGTATACGGACCACCCTTAATCCTAATCCCCATTATATTGGTTTAAGTTATCATCGTTTGTCATCACCCTATTATGCTTTTCTATCTTCTTTGTCCTCTGTTGCCCTCCCTAAGTCTACAGGTGAAGCATTGTCTCATCCAGGGTGGCGACAGGCTATGACTGACGAGATGTCTGCTTTACATGCGAGTGGTACTTGGGAGCTCGTCCCTCTTCCTTCGGATAAATCTACTGTTGGTTGTCGTTGGGTGTATGCAGTCAAGGTTGGTCCAGATGGTAAGGTTGATCGTCTTAAGGCTCGTCTTGTGGCCAAGGGGTATACTCAGATATTTGGGCTTGATTACAGTGATACCTTCTCTCCAGTGGCTAAGATAGCATTAGTCCGCCTTTTTCTCTTTATGGCTGCTGTTCGCCATTGGCCCCTGTATCAGCTGGACATTAAAAATACATTTTTACACGGTGACCTTGAGGATGAAGTTTATATGGAGCAACCACCTGGGTTTGTTGCTCAGGGGGAGTCTCGTGGCCTTGTATGTCGCTTGCGTCGGTCACTTTATGGTCTAAAGCAGTCTCCTCGAGCCTGGTTTGGTAAGTTTAGCACTGTTATCCAGGACTTTGGCATGACTCGGAGTGAAGCTGATCACTCTGTATTCTACCGGCATTCTGATTCACGTCTCTGTATTTATCTAGTGGTCTATGTTGACAACATCGTTATTACCGGCAATGACCAGGATGGTATTACTAAATTGAAGCAACATCTCTTTCAACACTTTCAGACTAAGGATCTGGGCACACTAAAGTATTTTCTGGGTATTGAGGTCGCACAGTCTAGCTCAGGTATTGTGATCTCACAACGGAAGTATGCCTTAGATATTATTGAGGAGACAGGAATGACAGGTTGTAAACCTGATGACACTCCAATGGATCCGAATTCTAAACTTCTTCCAGGACAGGGGGAGCCTCTTAACGATCCTGAAAGATATAGGCGGTTAGTTGGTGAACTAAATTATCTTACAGTGACAAGACCTGACATTTCCTTTCCTGTGAGTGTTGTGAGCCAGTTTATGGGTTCGCCATGTGATAGTCATTGGGATGCAGTTGTTAGCATTCTTCGGTATATAAAATCAACTCCAGGTAAAGGTTTATTGTTTGAGGATCGAGGCCATGAGCAGATTGTTGGATACTCCGATGCTGATTGGGCAGGATCGCCTTCTGACAGACGTTCTACTTCTGGATATTGTGTCTTAGTAGGAGGAAATTTGGTATCTTGGAAAAGCAAGAAACAGAATGTGGTTGCTCGGTCTAGTGCAGAAGCAGAATATCGAGCAATGGCTATGGCGACATGTGAGCTTGTTTGGGTCAAACAGTTGCTCAAAGAGCTGAAATTTGGTGATGTTAGTCAGATGGGACTTGTGTGTGATAATCAAGCAGCTCTTCATATTGCGACAAATCCAGTGTTCCATGAGAGAACTAAGCACATTGAGATTGACTGTCACTTTATCAGAGAAAAGATACTCTCGGGAGATATTGCTACAAAGTTTGTAAAGTCAAATGATCAGCTTGCAGACATTTTCACCAAGTCCCTCACTGGTCCTCGTATTAACTACATATGTAACAAGCTCGGTACATATGATTTATATGCACCAGCTTGAGGGGGAGTGTTAGAAGTCTAACTGTATTAGAAGTCTAGTCTAAACTGTATTAGGAGTATGCTAGGTTATGTGTATTATATATAGGGCTCATTGTATCATGTTTAAATATAAGTTATATTCTTCTCCCGTGCTTTCTCACAAATACAATCCAAAAAATAAAAAAAATATCTAGACATTTATATTATATTATAAGGAGAATGGTGAAACATGTGGTTAAGTCAGTGACAAACTAAAAAGATTTGTAATTTTTTTTGAATAGTCTAAACTATTTTGAATAATCAAATAAATTTTTATCTTTCCACTTGACTTGACTAATCAAATGGTCTAATTGTATCTTGACCTATAATTACGATATTGCTAATATTTAAAGGCCTACTAAATGATAACAAATAAATATGATTAACTCTAGATTCAAAATATAAACATTATTTTTAGTTAAGAATTTTTATATATCAATATGATAAAAATCAAGAATATTGCTTGTCATATAATATAACCCTTTATATGATAATATTTAAATTGTAAATACCTAATTACTTTTATAAAAGGAATAATATTATATGAATATTCTATTTCATATATAGATATAGCTACAAATATACATATAAATGTAAATATATAGATTAGATTTGTTTAAGATTTATTTAAATTGAGCATAAGATTTATTAAATTATTTATATTAATTATGTTTCTATTTGTAATTTAAATTTCTATTGTTGTCTTAAAATTAACCAAGTGGCTTCTTTTTAGCTTGCCACTTGACTTAACCACATGCTTCATTATTCTCCTTTTAATATAACTAGTTTTAGTACCTGCGCGATGCGCGCACACAAATTATGTCGGATTATGATTTGGATTATTTGAATTATGTATAAATAACTTTAAAATATAAACCTTCCAGATAAAATTTAGATAATCATTAGTTATTAATTAAGAAGTAAGACATGAAATCATTTCGCAAATCTCATTGGGGATAACTTGTTTTCTTTTTCTTTATTTATATAATCCAATAGGTTAATTTTAGTACTTGAATTTCATTTTGTTATCAATATTAACACTTACTAATTATATCATGTGATGATTTGTCTCGTTTGAACATATTAAATCATATTATTTTAATAAAATTATCAGTATTAGTTTTAATCTCAAGCTTAAATAAGTCTTATACTTTAAAGTTTTACATACTTTTTTTGTTCTTTGATTATAAATATTATATTATTTATTATTTTAATATTATTATACTTTCATGTGATTTTTTGGCTTACTAATTAACTTAATATTTTGCTTACTATCCTTTTAATAATTATCGATAAATATTATTTTTTGATTCTTGAAATTTAATATTTATGCTTTTATCCTCTTACTCTAAACTATTTTACTACTTAGATTTATCAAAATTATTTTTAAATATTATACAATTATTTACTTTATTTTACTGTAAATTTATTTAAAGTATAAATATTCTCACATTATATCTATTTTTTTCTTTATACAGTCTCTTACGTACTAAGAAAATTTTAATTAATATTTTACCTGTATTCAAAATAATATCATATTTGACTTTAAGTTGTAACTTTGATTAGTATAAAATATTAGTATATAAGTTCTTTGATTATTATATTCTAAATCTATTAAATTTTCTTATATTTATTTTTTGTATTAAATGAAATAAAAAAAATTCTCTTTTAGTTTCAACATACAAAATTTGACTTTTAATTTAGTTACTAAAATTACTTATATTAGATATTTATTTTATATTTTTAAAATTTTAATTCTGTATTTAGTAAGACATTAATTTTTGCTGCCACTTTATTTAGTATTATTATCCATTACTATTCTTTATTATAATATAGGTAAATATAGAAGCTTTTTAATATTAAAATAAATATCTATTTTGATTTTAAAATATTGTTTGTATTCTTAAGTTATTTAAATTTATCAATAGTATTTTTAAGTATTTTATTTCACTTTATTTTATTTTCTAAACTAATTCTTAGCATAAATATTCTTACGTTATTTCTAATTTATTTTTAATATGTTAATGTTCTTATTTTATCTATTAGACATAAGTGTGTGGTATTATTCACTATATCATCTTTCTTATCATAAGAGATGAATAACAACTTTCTCATCTCAAATTTAAATAAATTTTATTATTTTTCTTTATGATGAAAATTTTGATTAATTCTCTATATTTATTCGTTATTTTTGCTATTGTATTATTCAATACATAATATTATTACATTGTTACGTGCCTTTCATTAGTTTGTTTAATTTAATATTTATTTCTACCTCACTCATTATTGTATTAATCATAAAAGTTAATTTTTTATTTGTTTGACTCACATTATATCTAATGATAATATTTTTACTATCATTTTATTTTTCTACGCACTATTTCTAGAAATAATAAAATTATGAAATGAAGAAAATCGATCAAGTGGTTAGTGAATAGTTTATTTGAAAAGCTATCAAAATTTATTTAGTATAAGAATGTCAGTCCATTTTAATCGATTCTACCATAAATTAAATTTGATCAAATCTAAGTTGTTTTAATACTTATTAAATATATCTAAAAAAATTTGTGGTTCCGCAAGAATGCATATTCTGTGGTGTAGATCATGAGACCTTTGAGCATTTGTATTTTAAATGTTCGAAAACCAAAGAGCTCTGGAATCGCCTCCTTAACTGGTTGGGCCATAAGCGTATCATTGTTGATTGGAATGAGGAGTGTGCGTGGATTAGTAAGCTGGCGAAGAGGAGAAATAGCTTAGCAGAAATTACAGCATACCTATTTGGGATTCTGGTGCCGACGATATGGAAAGAACGGAATAAATTGAGATTCAAGGTGGTAGGCTGATGAGGGATACCGTGTGTAAGGAAATCGTGGTCCATCTTCATTGCAGAGGAGCTTCTAGACACAAATGAAGGGCGATTCTTCATAGCTTAGATCGTTTTCCCTAGTCTAATGAGATGGCATCAATCACGAAACTGTATCACACGTATTATCTTTGTATGTTCTGCTTATTCTTAAATAGATAATAGGCTAGTGTTTATGTATAGCGTACGAACAATAGATGGTCAGCATCTATGCTTTGTAAGTATTTTTTGATGAAATGAAATGGATACTGTTTATCAAAAAAAAAAAAATCTAAAAATCTATTTAGATTATGTCTTCAAAATGCTAAGTGACATTTTCTAAATATGCCATTTGGCTTAATGTCGTGCCTCCCTACCTTCCTTTATATATATATATAGAGAGAAAGAGAGAGAGAGTGAGAGTGCATTTAGATTTTTCTAAAATACATTTAGATTATGTATAAGATTCATTAAACTATTTCCCTTAATTATGTTTCTATTTATAATTTCTAATAATTAATGATGTCCTATAATTATCAAGTGGCTTTATTTTAGCTTGCCATTTGGCTTATGCACAATACATATTACTCTCTTTTTAATATAATATAGATATAGATGTACATATATTTTTCTATTTTTCGAATTGTATTCTTTTCTTATCTATTGAATAATATATATTTGCTAACTAAATTTAGAAAGAAAAATATCAATATATATATATATATATATATATATATATATATATATATATATATATATTATTCTCTTATGGAAATTTTAACTATAAAATGAAATTTATAATTCTAATTTGAAAATAAAAGGAAAAAAAATAACTTTGTTTTATGTATAACAAAAAACTAACAACTATTAAAGATATTGATTGATTTTTTAAAGAAATAATAAAAGGCTTCTCAATTAAAGTATTTATATATAAACACTTAAATCAAATAATAAAAAAACAAAAAATGAAAAAGAAACAGAAATATACAAGAATATTGGCGTGAGAATTTGAACCTTGGAATATATATAACACAATTAATTCATGTGTTATATATATAGCATGGTCTTAAATGGCATTATATTTTAAAGTATAACGTGGTTTTATAAGGCGTTATATATAAAATATATTTTTTTTAATATTTATTAATATTACTTTTGTTAAAAAAGATAATATTTTGATTCCGGGCTCAAAAAATAGGTGGCTCAAGTGTGAATAGTTTCTTTTGCCTTACCCGCATCTGAAACTTTTCCAAATCCAGCCACTTCATTCTTACAGTAGGTCGTACTTATGCGTTGCCGCTATATCTCCTCATCTCCGTTAGCAGAAAGTTAAAAGTCTTGATATTATGGCATCTTTTCTAAAACCAACCCACCTCATTCACTCCATTAATAAGCTTGAAAATCACGCGTTTCCTCAGTCTTATAATAATACCCAGAGATTCAAGATTTTAACTTGGGTCAAACCTCCCATGGCTGCACTCAGCACCACACCAACTGTTGGACTTTCTGAAACTTTCACTCGATTGAGGAAACAAGGCAAAGTATGACTTTCCGTCTCCTCATTTTTTCTTTTTCCCCGAAAAAAGAATTTTTTTGTGGGTTGTGTATCCTTTGTTTTGTATAATTCTTAGTTTTTTTACGTGTTTACGCTCTTGAAGGTTAATTAGAGTTGGGCATTGGTTAAAAAGATGATAATTTGCTTTAATTGGGTTTCCAGATTTGATACTTAGGTGTGTAAATTTCCAGTGAGTAATTTTATCTGTATGCAAACTATGAAAATTAGTGATAAATGTACAGCAGCCAGCAGCTTATCCCCCAAAAAGAAGATTCTTACTGTTAGAGAATTTGCACCTGCTTTGATTGAATTTCTGTTTTGAACATTGATTGAATTGGAGAAAACAAACAATCCGTGGAAACTTTTTATTTTTATGCAATTGTTTGGTACTTTGGTGGGTAGTTGTCGAGGGTAGAAATATGTCTTCTTTCATAGCTTTACTGTCAAAGCGTCGAGCTGCTTTTACCGTTCAAAAGTATTTCTAGTATTATCTCTGGTTTTCTTATTGATACTCAAATTTTTGTTGCAAAGGTGGCATTAATTCCATATATCACTGCTGGGGATCCTGACATGTCAACAACTGCAGAAGCACTGAAGGTGCTTGATCGATGTGGTTCGGATATCATAGAACTAGGAGTACCTTACTCTGATCCGTTGGCTGATGGTCCAGTCATCCAGGTTTTGAAGTAGTGATTACTGCATTTTTGTCTCAAATTTTTGTTCTTTACCTCTTGTATGTCCTCATTCTTCTTTACTTATCTGTTTTTTCAGGCTGCTGCTACAAGATCACTGAGTAGAGGGACCAATTTTGCCAAAGTCTTATCAATGTTAAAAGACGTAAACCCCATAGACTCGAATTTCTAGTTAGAGATTAACAAGCTGTAAAATCACCTGTTAACTATCTAGTGCAATTGTAGAACAAACAGTCCTCAAAATTACTTTATTGATGGACCTTATGTGACCGACTGTTAGTAATTATGATTTGATTTGTTGTCTGCTTGCTCCAGTCACTTTGTTTATTCTGGCATATTTTGTCAAATGTCTTTTAAGAAATCTAAAATTATTTCTCAATATTTGACAGGTTGTGCCTCAGTTGACCTGTCCAATTGCCTTGTTCACATATTATAATCCAATACTTAAGCGCGGTACTGAAAAGTTCATGGCCACTGTGAGAGATGCTGGTGTACATGGTAATCTTAGTTTTGCAATGCTGAATTGTTAGTGTAAGAAGTGATAGTTGGACAAATTTAATAGACGAGTGGGTGATTTGGTTGAAGCCACTTATATAGCTTGATATGTTGTTTTGACACCAACAACAACAACAACATACCCAGTAAAATCCCACTTGTGGGGTCTGCGAAGAGTAGAGTGTACGCAGACCTTACCACTAACCCGAAAAGGGCAATGAGGCTGTTTCCGGGAGAATCTCAACTCAACAGGAGAGGCAATACTATCAAAAGGAAATACGATAAAAGACAGGTAACAATAAAAGATACCAGAAAGAAAATAACCACAACAAATAAGTGAAAGCACAATAACACAAAACTATGCAAAACAACAATGTGAATAAAACAAACACCGCTAGCAAACCTAAACGAAACTCTATTAGAGTATTAGACTACCCAGTACAAAGGGGGAAGAACTCTCGACTACCCCTAGCCTACCATCCTAATGCTCGACCTCCACATGTTCCTATCAAAAGCCATATCCTCGAAAATCTGAAGCTGCTCCATGTCCTGCCTGATCACCTCGTCCCAATACTTCTTAGACCGTCCTTTGCCTCCTAACCGGTGCGTATAGGCTTCTCCTCCGCACGTGTCCGAACCATCTAAGTCGCGCTTCCCGCATCTTGATGTCCACGGGAGCCACGCCCACCCTCTCCCGAATATCTTCATTCCGAATCTTATCCAACCTAGTGTGCCCACATATCCATCTTAAGTTACTCATTTCTGCTACTTTCATCTTCTGGATATGTGAATGCTTCACTAGCCAACACTCAGCTCCATACAACATAGCCGGTCTAACCACCGCTTTATAGAACTTACCTTTGAGTTTGGATGACACATTCTTGTCACACAGGACTCCAGACGCTAACCTCCATTTCATCCACCACACCCCAATACGGTGCGTAACATCTCCGTCGATCTCCCCATCTCCCTGGATAATTGACCCTAAGTACTTAAAATTTTCTCTTTTGAGGATAACCTGTGAGTCAAGCATGACTTCCACATCTGCTTCCCCCATCACGTTGTTGAACTTACATTCAACATATTCTGTCTTAGTCCTACTCAACTTGAAACCTATAGACTCTAGAGCATGCCTCCATACCTCCAGTCTCCCGTTAAAGCCGCCTCGCGTCTCATCAATCAGAACTATATCATCAGCGAACAACATACACCATGGCACCTCTCCTTGGATATGGTGTGTCAGTGCGTCCATCGCCAGAGCAAATAAGAATGGGCTGAGCGCAGATCCTTGGTATAATCCCATAACCACCGGAAAAGGCTTGGAGTCACCTCCCACAGTCCTAGCCCGAGTCATAGCTCCATCATACATATCTTTTATCGCCCTAATATAATCCACCGGAACACCTTTCACCTCCAGACACCTCCAAAGGATGTCCCTAGGGACCTTGTCATATGCCTTATCTAGGTCAATAAACACCATATCCAAATCCCTCTTCCTACCCCTGTATAGTTCCACCAACCTCCTGATAAGGTGGATAGCTTCCGTAGTAGAAATTGTTTACTTAAAAAGAGTTTCTAGTGTGAGATTGCCTGTTCCTCTATGATATGCCCCAAATAACATGGAATCTTCATGTATACCTTTATTTTGACATGAAATTTAGACTTCCACTGATGTGAAACTGATCTTAGGATTAGATTGCTTTATGTACTTCCCTTTAGTCCATTAATGTTTTATGCTTCAACTTATCTCATGAAGGCTGGATTAATATTTTGTTGCAAAGCATAACCAGCTGCTTGAGTTTCAGCAGAGAATTCTAAACTACTAAGGGAGATGGACTAAATTGTCTAGCATATGGATGATTTGTGGGAACTAATGATCGTTTCGGTATAGTTTTCTTCTGCGGTGGGATAAAATGAGAAGATTGGTTGGATTGATTGATGACTACCAATCATTTAGCACCTTATAACAGGTTAAGCCTAAATATTTTTGCAAATTTAAAGCTAGTTTTTAATTTTGGGCTCCTTTCGCCCACCAGTTACTGATTAGTGCTGAACTAGGCGTGTCAAATCGTAGGCTTTTCTTTCCTCCTTTTCCTTTCGATGTGATATATTTGGCACTAACACGAGTGAATTTTTAGCGTACCCAGGAGGTCACAGTTAGTATTGATTGCTTGAGATCTGTAAGGTATCAGACTTTTTTGAGGTGGAGATTTTCTACTTCTGGTATACATAAAGGGTTACTTCCTGCAAAGAAATAAAACTATTGAGTACTTTATCTAAAGAAATATTTGCACTAAAACGATTAAACTTTATAAAAGTCTTCTTTTCATTTTCCTAAAGAAAAGCATTTCGCCATCCAACTTAGTACATCTTACAATATCTGGTGGTGGTGCCTATCTTGCTGCAGTATAGACGCATTGTGAGTAAAAGCTTAAAGCTTTACAGACTAGGAAAAAAAGCTTAAAACAACCTGTGGTTGGTGCACCCTTTATGCTATTTTGGATGGCAGAATTTCCATCTTAGTTTCGTTCCCACATCTCTATCTATTACATTTGGTGGGGGAGATGACTTATACCTTAAATAAATCTTGATTGGTTTGTACAACAAACAACAACACCTTAGTTCCAAACTAGTGTTGACTGAATGCTATTAACTATTACCTGGAAATAATTGAAGATTTGCAGTGGATGAGTTTTCTTTATCCAACATGGTGCTGATACTGCAGCCTTCTTTCGTGCCATTGACCTAGTCTTATGTTTTCTTCGTTCCAATCATCGTATGTCTCACTATGATAATTCTGTGTCTTTTCAGGACTTGTTGTTCCAGATGTCCCTCTCGAGGAAACTGAAATTTTAAGAAAGGAAGCTGCTAGACATAATATTGAATTGGTTAGTCTTTGTGCCAGATATCTATCTCGATTTCCAACTCTCATGAGATGCCCCAAGGTTTCGGCAAATAATTTTCTTTATTTGTCTGTTTAAAAAGAAAGAAATCCTTTACCTCAGTCCTCAGATATGCAGTTAGTTTCATTTTGATATATCTGCTTTGTGATTAGATAGCAAATTTACTTAGTCCATAGTCCACTTTGAGTCACGAGTTACTGCCTTTATTTTATTTGCTCATTCACATGCTTACATGTGTATAGGACAATAGCGTGCTATCATTTACTTGAAAAGAACATTTGCAATCTGGGTGAATGTGATGGATGTCTTTGAAGTTTGACGGATATGGATTTTCAATTAAATTATATGGCTATTATTTATGTTGCACGAGTCATGGATGCGTGGGGTGGTGTTTCTTTGTTGGGGGAGAGGGTGGACTGCTATTTGTATATTGATGATATATCAAAATGAATGATCTCATTTCTGCAGGTTCCTCCATTACAAGAGGTTATCAATTTTGTTTCATTGTTTTGCCTTCTCTTGTTTTTATTCGAACTTCTTTGTGTTATTCTTCTTTGGCAACTTTGATGTGAATGCTTGGTGATATTGCGAATTTTTTCCTCTTGTTTGCATTGAGCATAGCATTTGATCATTCACCTTCATAATATTTCCATTATGAAAACATATTTGCATTATCAAAAATTAATTTTTCATTTTTATGTAGGTATTGCTTACAACACCAACTACTCCAACAGTTCGTATGAAGGCCATTACTGAAGCTTCGGAAGGATTCGTGTATCTTGTAAGATATCTTCCCTCTCGTTTAATAGAAAGCTGCCTTAATCATTACTGTTTTTGCGTTTGCTTACAAAATTGGTGCACCATTTTCAGATTTTGTTCAATGTCTTACCCTCCCTTTTCGTTTCTTGGGCCTTGCTGTGGAATTTATCGCAATAATCTAGATTCTTGGCTGGTGATTACTTTATGGGCATCAATATCAACCTCAAGCTCTATCCCTATACCACATGTTAATGGACTATTATTTTGATTCATGCTTCAGTTTCTAATAATCATAGTTTTGAGTAACAGAATGTAAGGCATTCATGATGTATAGATAGTCAATTACAACCTGTGGATTGAACGCGTGATGTAAATGCATACTTTTAGCAGGGGTTGTTGGTCTGCAGAGCTTTGGGATCATACTTGCTGATATTATAGTGTGAACCTCAACAAATTAAAAGAAGCTAAAATCTACATGTATATGAGATGTGAAAAATTGAACCAAATTTATGGATCTCAAAGAAAATCATTCAGTTGAGATATACTGGTAGATGATAATTTCTTCGTTTCACTTCTACTGTTGCTAGTAGAAATTTATTATTTAGTTCTTGTATAGGTGAGCTCAATCGGAGTTACTGGAGCTCGTGAATCTGTGAGTTCGAAGGTTCAATCGCTCCTGATCGACATTAAAGAGGTTTGTTTCATGCTTCTTATAATTCTCATGCCTTCCGTGTTCCTCATGCTTAAGCTAATGTGTGATGGCCTTCAAAAGTTGGTTTGATATATAGCTCAAACATATAGCTCTTGGCATACTAGACCTTCCCTCGAAGGACAGCAAGAACATTGAAGGAAAATTCTTGTCTAGTTGCATCTTTAGTTCTGCTTAACTAGCTCCTTCAAACTTCAGTATTTTCTGTAATTAATTGACGTTTGAAACCAGCACTAAGAAGATGCTGTCACTAAATCCAAAAAAGTTAGACTGCATGAAACTTGGAGCGAACTTGTCTATACAAAAGATATAGTCGTAAGACTGTTTCTGGATCACTTACAATATCCCATTTACACCAAAATGCTGCTAGTAGCAAAATACAGTCAGAGCTAACTTTCAGTATTTCTTTCTTTCCAAATACACCACCATATGCAGGCTTGGATGGTATTTCAGATCTTTAAACATTTAGTTAGTCCCCTTCTGTTCCAGCTCATAAGGAATTTAGCAGTTGTTCTTGGCATTACCCGTTTCACTCCCAAAAAGCTCATAAACATTTGCCACACTTGTGAAGAGGCAGCACAATGAAGAAAAATGTGGTAGGTGGGTTCAGCTTCTTTTCCACACAGATGACATCTGTTGACTAGCTAAATGCCCCTTCTCTGTAGGTAATCTTGGGTCAAATGGCTCCGTAGTTGCCAGCCATATAAAACACTGAACTTTGTCTGGAATTCCATACCTACTTCCAAGGGCCAAAACCATTCTGACTAGGGACTCTTAGGAGCGATTCATAGCGTGAATTCCTTGGACTTAACGCAGGTCTGCTGTCTTCTGAAGCTTGATTTACAACAGTGTTATATTCTGCTTTAGGCTAACTGCTTCAGACTCCAAGGATTAAAAAGAATGCTGAGCACCATCCTTTTTCTGTGATAGGTCAGATGTGCTTGGACTAGGGAAATCCGAGTCATCTAAAGTGAAATCTGAAAATTCTTGAGTGGATTTCTACAAACATATTGTTTTTGCTGTATAGACGGTTGGATACTTTGATGGTGGGAATTAGTTACTTGTGTTGGGGTCACTTTTGGAAGTAAACAAAACAAGTTACCTTGTTCTGATTATCATTACTCAAGTTAGCAGGACATGGCTTTGGCCTATCCCTCTTATTTTTCCCAGGTTATAGGCCTAAATTATTAAGCGCGTAAGAAATGTGCCTTGCTCTTTGACAGGCAACATCTAAACCGGTGGCAGTAGGATTTGGTATATCAAAGCCGGAGCATGTCAAACAGGTCAGTTTTTCAATGACTTGGAACAAGGTGTCCTGATAGGTAAATAAAAAAGGGTTATTTACTGTTTTGCTTTGATGCACGTAATATTGCAGGTGGCCGGATGGGGAGCTGATGGTGTGATTATTGGCAGTGCGATTGTACGAATATTAGGCGAAGCAAAATCCCCCGAAGAAGGCTTAAAGGAATTAGAGGTCTTTGCGACATCTTTAAAATCTGCACTCTCTTGATTTAATTTTTAGAATCGACCATTTTTGTTTAATCCGCCTTGGCACTTCATTTTTATGTTTGAAACCCTTGCTCTTAGAAGCAAAGTGATCTTGAAAACACATTTTTATGTTTGAAACCCTTGCTCTAGCTTGTAATTCACGCACTCTTCTCTTGAAAACATGTGGCAATACCAGCTTCTCAATGTTGAATTTCACAGTAAATCCTAATAAATAATTTTGGCAATTCACATTATACACCAGTGTTACAGCATCGCAAAAATATTTTCTTTTCTTCTCATAAGAATATATAGTTCATACGATATAATAAATTTAATAATTCCCTAAAATCTAAGAAGTAAGTAAGCAGTCAAACTGTACGATCAGGTTTCCTTCATTTGGATTTTTGTTTAACTTTTCTTTGTCTTCTATTCGATACTTCAATCGGGTACTCGTGTCTGCTCCGTAAGTTGGTCTATTTCAATTCACATCATAACATTCAATCAACTCTGCGTCTATCCTAAATTTTCTCTGTTTATTAATAAACTTAGAAGAAAAGAGCTTTTGGATTTGAATCTATTATTGATATGAAAATAGAATTCCAGAAATCGAATGAAGAGTGTTCCTAAAAGTTTTGCGGACAGAAGACAACTTAGAAACAACCAGGAAGCCTACCTAAACACAAAGATTGCTAACAAATAATGTTTCAAGCTACAAATGACCAATACACTTAAACAAGAAATAGAGAGGCCAGAAATTAGAGTATGGAAGGATAAAATGAACTTACTCAAGCCTAGGATATCCTCAAATTTGATTGCTGTTTTGGGAGTGTCAGCTTCTCTTTTACTTTTTGACAAAACTCAATTTGATTGTTGTTTTGGGAGTTTTATGTATTACAGTCAAACCTCTTTATAATAACATCGTTTGTTTCGAAATTTTTCGATTTTTATAATCAATGACTGTTTGTTATACACCTATAATAACATTTGGCATTTAAATATATTTTAGTGTTATAGAGACAAATTCTCAAAAAACTAATTGTTTTTCTTTTATAATATTATTATAAATGATTAATAAAATATTTAAATTCAATCTCAAAAGATATAAATACTTCTCGAATTAAATGCTAAAGAAATCAAATATATTATTAAAAAGATTCTTAACTAAATGCACAAATATTGAAACTCTAAGGCACACAATTAAAAAATACGAATAGATTACGTTTACATATTATTGGTAATTATCCAATATAAGATATATTATGTGTATCTTCAAATGAAAAAAAATGATATGCATGTCTTCAAAAACTATAAACAAATCTTTTAAGTGTCTTTAGGCATTTTTCTAATGCAAGATATGATATATCATAGTAGATCTTTAGTTATAAAAATATTTGATGTGCATATGTTCATGGAACATCTTGCTATCCTTAAGATAATGCATATAGCTATTATAAGTTATATATTAAAGTTATAAAATATTTACTTAAATTTTTAAAATTATTATTAGTAATAATCTTAGAAAATCTGCATGACTATTATAAATGGGTAACTTTATAAAGAACTTACCGTCATAAAGATGGTTATTATTGTTATAGGCAGAATGATGTTATAAATAGGTAAAATATAACATATAAAAAATAGTTCTGAGAAAAACTAGGTTTTTATAATAAATGACTATTATATAAGGATGATGTTATAAAAAATGTCTTGGCTCCAGTTTTCATAATATCTCTTCCTAATTTCTCTTTCGTCTTCTTCCTATTTCAAAGTCGCCATTTTCCCCTTCAAATGAAGCTTAAGCGCCCAAGCTTGAATATTATCTGATTTCTTCCTCATCGTTCTTGTTTATCAGTTCCATGTCACAAAATCAAGAACTTCTCGCAACGGAATGGATATTTGCCACTGACTATATCATGGTTACCTGCAAACTCAGGTCGTCAATTTTATGGTTGTAAATTGGTAAGTCGATCGTATTGCTTTTCTTAGACCCTTGAATTTCTTAAAAAGGAAATTTATTTTTAGATTTTTTCGCCAAAATTATTTTTTAATTTGTAGGGTCGAGGTGGTTGCAAATACTGCAGATGGCATGATGATGAAATTTTCGACCAAGCTAAGAGGGTTATTTGGGGTCTGTTGAAGAGAGTCGAAAGAACTAAGAAACTAGTTGCGCGGTTGAAGTGGTTGTTTGTTGTTGTTGTGGTGGTGTTTCTATGGAATTGTCTTTGCTGATGTTGGTGGTTTGAAGAACAATATAGTATTTTTATGATATGGCGGTGATAATGGTGTTGTAGTTGCTGCTATTAGTTCAAGAAGGATGTAGTATTTTGGAAGTGGATACTATCATCTTCATCAGGTATGTTATCTAATTCAGACTCACTACGTTACAGATCCGATACCGAACCAACATCTGTGTTTGTTGTTTCTTCAGCCCCTTACAAATTCTCACATGCAACCCCAATATCTGCCAGATTTTCCTCAGCCACAAAAATTTGTCAGCAACACTTTCTCGGGCATTTATATCCTTTGGATCAGTAGATATTGCTCTAGCCTCTTTATTTAATATAGTTTCAATTGGTTCAACAACTTCTGACCCATATAAAAGGCCACATGGGACAGTATCATTAATAAACAAATGGGCTCATTAACTACGTGCTTAATAAACAAATCCAAATAACCAAGATGGTTAAAGTGGCAAACTATATTATACAATTGTTCATCATTTTCAATCTTGGCAAGGTCATTAGATTTCAGATTAATCAAATAGAAACCCTCTATCTCAGCCTACCCCATATCATTTGTGTAGGACAGAAGCTCAAAAAGAGAAAAGTGGTCCTTGTCTATCATGTCAGTGTGAACACCTAATTTTTGTATTATTTTAACACTTCCTATTTGTTATCAGTATTTTGTTGTTTTAATTATTTTTCTCAATTTTTGTGTCTTTAATTGCATATTTCCTATCATATAATACTGTAAAAATAATTCTTTTTTCATTTATGCATTTTAAGAATTAACTAGTTGTTTAGTTAGTGAATTAATCTAGTTATTTAATCATTAAAATAAGTTATTTAATTGATTTATTTGTCTATAGTTTAATAAGTATGATTAAAGAAAGATGGGCTAAAATTAAAATGATCAGGTGGCTAAGAGTGTAATATCATATTTGATTACGTGGCTGCCAGGAAAAAAATCAAAACGACCAGTTTCATGGTTAAACTAAGTCACTTTGTTTAAATAAATCAAGATTAAATCTCATCTATTCGTTTCCTTTGATCCAATGATCCTCATTTGATCCCTCATGGAGTATTTAAATTTCAAAAATCAAATTTTTTGCCTCACTTATACATAACAAAAAACCTAGACTAAGGGTGCAAACGGGCCGGGCCTGAACCGAGATCGGACCGGGACCGCGGTCCTGGGCGGGCCTGGTGGGCCGGTCCTGGGTCCATTAAGCCCGTGATGGGCCGATCCTTAGCTTGGAACCGTCAGGCCCGAGACCGCATGGCGGGCCCAAGCGGGCCCAACAACTATTTTTTTTAAATTTTTTTTTATTTTAAAAAATCAGTAACGGATATTTTCAAAAATAGCCATTTGGAACTTTGTAAAATAGCAATTTGGCCCCCAAACTTTAATTTAACCTCAAACTTTATATAATTACACTTTTCCCATTTCTCAACTATAAATACCCCCTCATTCTTTCATTTTTATTTCACCAATTTATCAATATCTCTCAGTCTCTCTCTAGCTCTCTTTCAATCTTTCTACTACAATTGCTTAATTTATTGTTGAAAATTCGTGAAAAATTGTGAAGTTGTTGAATTGAAGTTTTCAAGTGTTCAACGATTTTCAATTTTCAAGAAGTTGTTCGTCCGGTAAACTGGTTTCAACTCTTACGTTTTAATAATATATTTTTGTGTTATTTAGTTTGCATAATTCTAATTAGTATGGCATTTTCTTTGAAAGAAATGTTCGGTAAAGGAAAAGGTAAAACCGGTGAAAGTAGTGGCCATAATACTACCTTTCCCTTGGCTTCCCGACCTACAAAAGATAAGCAAGTTGAAAGTAGTCACCAACCTAGACGTCCTACTCCGCCTCCCGTGATGCTTGATAGTGATCACCCTTGTTTTCAATTTACTGATAGTGAATTTCTACATGATGTTGCAGTAGGTGATAGATTAGATGATGAAATTATGAATGCTCTTTATCCTAATGAACCTATCTTAGAGGAAAATGAGGATGATAATGATAATGATGAAACCCAAGCACCAGATTTAGATGATACACCTACTAGTCCTATTCATAACTCAAGTAATGCACCGGCACACCCACCTGTAGAAACTCCAACTTTTAGTAGACAACCTGCTAAACGTGCAGAAACATCATTAGTTTGGCATTTTCTTACTCAAGTAAGAGAACAAAATAAGGCTAAGTGTAAAACTTGTGGGAAATTACTTGTTCATAAATTTACTGGAGACCGTAGCGGCACAGGTAGTTTGGTTAGGAACATAAAATTACACCCTAGAGATAGGGCTAGGTTTTTTCAAATGAAAGCGCATCAAGAGGGAAGTGTGTAGATTCTCAAGTTAACCCTAGTACAGGTTCAAATCTAGTTCAACCAGGAATTAACACTGTCACCGGAGGTATTTTATATTACGATCCAAATAGAGATCGTGAAGAATTAGCAAAGATAATTACTGTTATGTGCTTGCCTTATACTTTTGCTTCTAATCCTAATTGGGTTCACTATATTTGAAGAGTTTTTAATCCTACTTATAAAGGTTGGCCTCGCACAACAGTTAAGACCGATATTTATAAATTCAAACATGAATAGGAACAATATTTGCGCTATTTATTTACTCATATACCTAATCGAATTTCTATTACAACTGCTATTGGTAGAAGTAATAATGACTGTGATTATCTAACTGTTACAAATCATTGGATAGATGAGGAATGGACAATGCAAAAATGCATAATTGCATATAGAATAATTAATTCACGTCACACGGGTAGGTTTATAGCTAACACTGTTTCAGATATATGTAGATATTTTTGCTTTAGCGATAAAATAATGGCAATTTCTATGGATAATGCTTCGCGTAACACTAGTGCAATAGGCATCATGCTAACAAAAACCCTTAATCCTGCATTTGGTAATATTTTTCATGTTAGATGTATTTGTCATATTTATCGTTTAATTGTTGGTGATGGTATGCGAATATTAAACATAGAAATTGAAAAGGTTCGAATGGCTCTTAATTGGCTATTTTATTCAAACCGTAGAACTAGACTTGGAGAGTATTTTAAAAAATGTGATGAATATGGCCTTAGAGAAAGAAAGGTTCCTAAACCTTGCCCGACTAGGTGGAATTGTATGTACGAAATTTTAGTAGTTGCATATGAATATAGAAACCCAATTAATGCTACGTTTAATTCTCGGGTAGGTGGTGAGGATGATGATGAAATGCTTACTACCCAAGATTGGACTAATGTTAAACTTCTTTTAGATTTTTTAGAACATTTTCAAGTTGCTACAAATGCATTTTCTGGGCAATATTATCCCACTATTTCAAACTGTTTAGTTTATATTGCCGCACTAGCTGATTTGTTTGTTGAATTTAGCGAGGGTGGGGATATTTATGAACTTGCTATAAATAAAATGAAACAAAAATTTAAAAAATATTTTTTCCCTATCCCTCCTATTTTTGGTGTAGCTGCAATGTTAAATCCAATAATGAAATTGGGAGGTCCTTATTTTTGGTATTCTAATATTTATAAAGCTTTGGATCTTTCAGAAGAGAAAATTGCTACACTTGCTGAAGCAAAAGCATCAATTAAAATTAATGCTCAAACTGTTTATAAAAACAGGCGTTAGAGCATACTAGGCCAAATATTCCAACCCCTACTTCGTCTAGCTCACAATCGTCTAAAAGAGCTGCGGGCTTAACAACTCTTAAATCTTGGACGGAGTTCCGAGGTTCTCAAGGTGATAATTATGATGAAATTTCACATCTAAATGAGCTTCAATTTTACTTGTCACAGGGACTTAAAAAGGAGAATCCAGACGGCTCTTTCGATCTTTTGAAATGGTGGAAGTCAAGGGAAAACATTTCCGGTTCTTGCAAGGATGGCTCGGGATGTTTTATCAATTCAAGCTTCAACTGTTGTATCGGAGAGCGCTTTCAGTCAAGAAAGACTACAAATCGGTGATCATAGAACGACGATGAGGGAGAGCTTGGAAAAATCGGTGCTTTTTAGAGATAGGATCCGCGCGGAAAGAAGAAACTTTGGAATTGCAGAATCACAACCGGGGATAGATGAAGCATATGAAGAAATGATAGCAGAACTTTCGGAGGATTTGGCTTCGCCCGGAAGTGGTGATGAATAAGCTTCGTTTCCACCACCACCAACACAACCTCCTCCCAACCTTGACGGAATTATGAGATTTGTTAGAGATACAATGTCTTGCATTTGCACACGAGGTGCATGGAGTAAAGTGAGTACTCCAATTCAGTGAGTAATAAAACTAAATAACAACTGAATAGCAAGAAATCATATAAAGCAACCAACATGCTATAGAAGTAGTGTAAAACCCTTTGAGAAAAGAAATGAAACTGTGAAATCTTTAAAAATATCTTAGCTCAGTTTAAACCTCTTTTGAAAGTAACTTTCTCAATAATTACACAATGATTGCAAAACAGTTAGTGCCGATAAGCACAGAAAATCCGTCCCTCGGGCACAAATACCATAGTATAACAGGTAAAATGATAAGTAAATATGGAAGATGAACACATAAAAGTTCGCCCCTCGAAAAATATCTCAAAACAGTCCAGCTCCTGGGGCTACCTCACAATCACTCGTATCAGCCCCTCGAGGTCACTATTAGAATAGTATCAGCCCCTCGAACTACCTTACAATCACCCGTATCAGCCCCTCGGGCTCACTCTCAGAATAGTATCAGCCCATCGGGCTCGCTCTCAAAATAGTATCAGCCCCCTCGGGCTACCTCACAATCACTCGTATCAGCCCCCCAGGCTCACTCTAAGAATAATGGGTACCCGTGCTCACTGTGGGTGTGCAGACTCCGGAGGGCCCCCTTACGGCCCAAGCACTATATCAAGCCACCTCGTGGCATCATCACTCGGCACTCGGCCCCACATCACTCAAGCCACCTCGTGGCATGCAAATTTATCTCAGGATCTCGACCTCATATCACTTAGAATATCCTCACATACGGCCCTCGACTGCACTCACTCTGAAAATCATTACAAGCCCCTCGCGCATTAGTAAAACAATAGTTCTCCGCCCAAGACATCATTTAGAAATATCATTTAAGTTTCAAATCTGAGTAAAAGTGGCTGAGTTTGTAAAACAATAGATGTCAACAGGACTGAGTTCAAGTAATAAATCAAATCAGTGAGGAAGTAGTGACAAAAATCTCCGAGTGGTTCAAATAACTGGCATGAAGCCCAAATATGAGAATCAGCCCAAATCATGATGATAACAAATAAGTTTCAATTAACTATGCAGTAAAATCATCAATTGGGACGGACCAAGTCACAATCCCTAGTTGTAAAAGGCCTCACGCTCATCATCCAACGCGTGTCTCACCTTAATATAGCGCTACGATATGCAATCCGGGGTTTCAAACACTCCGGATATCATTTACAGTCATTACTCACCTTGAACCAGTGAAATCTCTAGCTCGTGATGCCTTTTTCCCTCAAATCGGCCTCCACACGCAATGAATCTATCCAAAACAGAATGAATACGCCACAATATGCTAAGGGAACAAAGCCCAAGCGAAAACAATCGAAAAAATACCAAAACCCCTGAAATTAGGAAAACTCGAGCCCCGGGACCATTCTCGAAAATCAAAATTTTTCACATCATTAGATTCGTTATCTTCCCACGAGTTCATACATATCAAAGGTTCTCAAATCCGACCCCAGATGGTCCTTCTATCAAAGGTTTAACTTCTCAAGCCTTAGTTCTTCAATTTTTAGCTTAGTTGTCATGTTTTTCTTGGTGGAATTTCACATAATAATCGAGTATTGAGTTTAAAAATTTTACCTCCAAGTGATTCCTCTTGAATCCCTCTTCAATTAGCTCTCCCAAGCTCTAAAATCGCTCAAATATAGAGCTTCTAAACCTCAAAATCGCGGAATAGCATTTTTAAAACATTCCGCCCAGCAATTAAAAATCCTTCTTTGCGAACGCGGTACATCTCTTGCGAACGCATAGCACAAAATTACGCTGACCATCTTTTACCTTATGCGAACACGACATGCCAGTCGCGAACGCACTACTTTCAAAGTTTTGAACTTCGCGAACGCGTTCGCTTCCATGTGAACGCGATGAATATTTTAACATCAGCCCCAAAACCTCTTTCGCAATTGCGTATCCACACTCGCGAACGCGATACAACCTCTATCAAACCTTCGCAAATACATCATGGACCCTCATGAACGCGATGCTCACGAACCCCGACCCTTTGCGAATGCGAGATCCCTTCGCGAATACGAAGGCCAAAAATGCCTGTAACTTACCTGTAATTATTCTAATGTTCTCAAAATATGCAGTTGATCCGCTTAGCCTCCCAAAACACACCCCAGGCCCTCGGGAGCTCAACCAAACCTACCAACATAATCCATAATAACATTCTAATTTGTTCCAATCATCAAAATACCTCAAACAACATCAAATTACTCAAAACTCATCGAATTTAAGCCTACGCTTCCAAAAACTTCCGAAATACACTTTCAATAAAAAACCCAACCAAACGACGTCTGATTGACGTGAAATTTTGCACACCCATCCCAAATTATATAACGAGGCTACTGCAATTTTGAGAATTCCATTCTGACTACATGATCAAAATCTCGCCTACCAACCGGAAATTGCCAAAATCTCCTCTTCGCCAATTTAAGCCAAATTCTACTCCGGACCTCTAAAACTAATTTCGATCATGCTCCTAAGTCATAAATCACCCAATGATGCTAACTAAATTATAAAAATTCTGATCGAGCTCATATACACATAAGTCAACTTTTGGTCAAACCTTTCAAATTCAAAGCCTTCAACTGAGATTCTTCTTTCAAATTCATTCCGATTTTCTTGAAAACCAAAACCAACAATCTACATCAGCCATAATATATTATACGGGGCAAGTTATGCTCGAAAACTAGCGATCAAAGTGTAAAAGCCCAAAATGACCGGTCGAGTTATTAAAGTAACCGAAAGAGACTTACTAAAAAGAGCAAATTTTAGTTTAAGCATATATTTCTGGCTCTTTAGTATTACTATTTTGATGATTAATTTGTATAACCGAGAAGATTGTAAGTAATTGTTAAACTTAAGTAATAATATATAAATGTAATCGTGAGAGACATTTATACATTTGTGAGAAATAGAAATTGAAGGATAATTATATCTATTATATAATAGAAATATTAAGCGAAGTTATGATCCCAACACCTTTTTATTATATTTGTAAAAAATAAAATATCTTCTATTACTCAATTCATGCATTTTTAGTTAGTTAATTCACAACTCAAGTCTTCCTGGTTTTCTCAAATAGTAACTAAAATCAGAAACATCTATAGAATATATAAACCAATCTCTGTAAGTTCGACATCTTTCATACTATAATTTGACAAAATACGAGTTTAAATTTTATACACGCCAGACCCTCGTCACTATCAACTACAATAACTCTTTTAGCGCTAAACGAGAAGATAAAAATTAACATAAGAAGTTGTGGGGCCTTAATCTCTCCATTATGGCACGTCCACGTTAGCCCTTTATTATCCCTTACTAATTTTATTTATTTGGCTCGCAAAGATTGGGTGAGTTGGTTGGATGATTGATTTCCCACATCAAAGATATGGAATCAATTTCCTTAACCAACAACCTCCTCAATCAGAGCTAGTCGCACTGGGCTTGCCCATTCTGATTTGTATCTGTTGTGTGGTTTGGGGTTATTGTATAATGAGCAAGTTACTCAAATGCACATCCGAAGAATAGCGACTACGGGTTTTTCCGGAAAATTTTCAAAATAAAAAATTTCATATAGTTGTAATTTTATTTCTATCGGTAAAATTCTTGAGCACTTTCCACTTGAAGGTTTTTTTAACGTATGTTTGCTTAAAGAAAAAGTAAACTATATGGTAAAAATTCTAGTTTTAAAATTTATACTTGTTACAACTTACATGTGGCAAATAGTGTAAGTTTTGTCGGCAAATCAACTGGTGATCAGTGGTGACCTTCCTAGATCTCAGATTTTTATTATATATATAGAGAGTGTGGATAACATTTATTGTGATGGTATATAATATAATATGATGGCTTTTAGAGTAAGATATGACTATCTAGAAATAAACAGGTTATCTAAGACTATTTCTTGCCTTCTAGTGTGTCTCCTAATTAAAATCTCGTAAGTGCGTGTTTATGCCTGAGTTGTAATATCATAGGCTTTAGATACAGTTTTATATCGGCAAAAATACAAAAAGAAATATTGAAAATATAAGTTAACAAATCTTAGATCCTAGTGACACATTTTAAATCTGCAAGGGTTTAGGCCCAGAACGATCAATATGACTAGCGGGTTGGACTGTTACAAATGGTATCACAACCACTCTTGTGTCAGCCATGTCGATGCTGGATTTGAGTTCAATTGAGTTTAGAAAAATCCCGGTTAGGCGAGGCAAACCTCAGTGCCTAGTCTAGGCATATCCCATACGGTGGGGGCAAATGACTCGATGGAATTAAGGTATGTTAAGGCTAATCTTACTTTCTTTTGACGTGATCTAAGTGAAATGAATACGCTATTTCATAACGAATCTACTCCTAGCAACAAAGGTTGTCCATGTTATTCTTTCCTTATAAAGTTATTCTAAGAATGTATGTATGATGCTTGAATTCTATTGAGGTTGATACTGATGGTATGATGTTCGTAATATTAATAAAAGGTGCAACAATCATGCATCACTCCAAAAGGTTTAGAATGTGATTCCATGAGTCCAACATGCATTATATATGTATCTATTTTACTCTACCGAGCAGCGCTATAGTCGGTCGGGTACGATATCTATTGTGCAACCACTAATCAGTTGGGTTTTACTGAGCTCCACGTGGCCGGGTACGATTCCACCGAGCCTTATGATGACCAGGTACGTTTTTATCGAGTCCTTTTTGAGGCTGTGTACGATATGATGATGATGATGATGCCCAAAGAAACATATGTTATATGTATTATGCATTTCATATCAGTAGCCCCACGAGGTACTCAGATGTTACAGGTTGTATCTCCTTTATCATTGTACATTACTGTTCTTGTTTATCCTTTCCTGCTTTACATACTCAGTACTTTATTCGTACTGACGTCTCTTTTGCCTGGGGACGCTGCGTTTCATGCCCGCAGATCCATATTGTTAGGTTGACAATCCTCTTATTAGGCTATCAGCTCAATGAAGGTGTTGGCGCACTCCATTTACTTCGGAGTTGCCTATTTTGTCAGTATGCTTTGGATATGTATTGATTGGTATGGTGGGGCCCAGTCCCGACCTTTATGATTTGATGTACTCTTAGATGCTTGTAAACATATGCCAGGTGTATGGATACTTGTTGTTGGATAATCCGCTTAACGCTAGAGGGGGGGGGGGGGTGAATAGCGTTATAATAAAAAATAGCGTAAACTTGCGGAATTTGAAAATTGCAGGAAATAAATAAGTGCGATAAGTAAATAAACAAGAATGAACGCACCGATGTATCCTGGTTCACCATAACCCGTGGCTAGTCCAGTCCCCGAGAGACTCTCTCGAGATTTTCACTAACTTCGTTAAGCTTACGGGTGCTTAACAAACCGTTACACTTGCTCAAGGATACCACACCTTAAGACTTCACTTGCTCGAGGATACCTCACCCCATGACTTCACTGTTAAGCTTACGGGTGCCTAACAAACCTTTACAACCTGAGGACACAAGCCTCAACACCTTTGCTCGGAGATACAACACTCCAAGACTTCAACCAAGGAAACACAAGTTCCTTCTTACAACAAGAGAATAACAATTCTCTTCAAGTGTTCAAAACACTAAGCACTCACTTAAACAAGACTCTCTTAATAGAGTGGATATGAGTAAAAGAATACGCTCAAGAACACAACAATAAATTCAAGACCTTGGCTTTCAAAATATGATAAAAATGATCAATAAATGATATTGGAAATGTATGAAAGCTTAAGAATGTTTTTGGTCAGAAGTTGTGTGCTTAATGAGTGATTTTGAGGTGTATTTATAGCTCCAAAATCACTCCTAGCCGTTGCTATGATCTAATACAGATTCTGAAAATCTGTTAGATAGTCGACTATCCGATATGGTTATTCGACTATCTTGGCAACGGTCACAAGGATAGTCGACTATCTGATATGGATATTCGACTATCTTGGCAACGGTCATCAGGATAGTCGACTATCCAATATCAGATATTCGACTATCTGACCTTGCGGAAATGGTCCGTTTTTAAAACAACTAACTTATTGAAAATAAGTTATAAAATATTTTTCAAAGCTTTGTTTGAAGATATAAATATCTTAAACATGAAAAACAATTGTAATGACCATTCCGAAACAATAAAAACATTTAAAATCATTTTGTTTTAAATGTATTGAAAATATTTATTATATGACATTTAAACCAATAAAAATATTTTTATCACAAATAAAAATAAATATGATATGCATATATTGTAAAATCATTTGTGATATGCATATATTGTAAAATCATTTATGATATGCAATATATTGTAAAATCATTTGTGATATGCATATATTGTAAATATGATATGCATATATTGTAAAATCACTTATGATATGCATATATTGTAAAATCATTTATGATATGCATATGTTGTAAAATCATTTTATGAGAGAAGCCAAGACTCAAACTTAAAGTCGGATCAGATCACAATAAAGACAATATAAATAAGACTCAACAAAAGGTCTTCATTTATTTTCATTGCTTCTCTCGATCTTGTCTTGAACTTCTTGGACTCCAATTCTTGTCCGCTCAAATAACGTTGCATAGCCTTTTCTTCCTCTATGCTCATTGTAATTTTGCATATCAATTCTTTATCTTCCTTTTGCATATCTACAAAATGAATAGCACTTTAGTTAAAATATAAATTAAAGTGTATTCAATAATAACTCACATTTATTTGGCATATATTATTTTCCATTAAATTGGTTTGTCAATTATCAAAACATATAAGTATGAACATATACATATGTTTCAACAATTTCCCCCTTTTTGATAATGGCAAACCTTCATGGGAATATGCATATACCCTTTATAAAAGACTATGCCAAATGTAAGACAAGTTATTATTGAGTTCCCCCTCAATTTATGCAATAAATATTTAAAACAAATAAATATGCATATAAATAAATAAATAAGTATGCATATATCCTTATCTTTCCCAATGCATGGAAAATAAATATACCCTTAATCTTCCCAAAAGCATGATTAAAGATAAATATGCATATACCCTTAATCTTCCCCCTTTTGACATTAACAAAAAGATAATTTCATTAATGAAGAAGGAAAATTACAATAAGAGTACAATAAATGAAAATACATTTCAAATAATGAAAATACAAATCAAGAACTTTCATCGTCGTCGAAATCATCGTCATCGCTAGAAGTACTTGCGGAATAGACGTGAGAATACGAATAATTGACATGGTCAAAATATCCGTGGATTTCGTCACTAAGCCTACGCACATTTCTTTCCGTGCGAGACACATTACTATCGATTCGATTAATTGAGGTCGATAGAGAGGCAAGTTGATCCAAGATGGCTTGAGACACATCCGGTTGGGCACGAGGACAACGAGCTTGAATTGGAGGAGGAGGATTTGGAATTTGATTATGTGGTTGGTCATGGCCATGAAAAGAGGTCTCTTGAATTTCCCAATGTTTGGTGCGAGTTTTCTTGATACCAACATTGGTGTTGACTTGAGATGCTTCAAGAAGATGCATTATAAGTAATGCATAAGGAAGGGGTTTGTCACTTCCTATTGAGTCAAACATATGTGTAAGAACAAATTTACACCAATTTATGCGTGCTTTGGAAATAATAGCATGCATGATTTTTGCATCTTCACGGCCAATTGTCGTGTGATTGCTTTTTCTCGGTTTAAGAATCCGAGTGACAACATAAAGAATCAAACAAAATTCCGGAAAAATTCCTTTAATAGGAGCTCTCTTTTGCTCTTGAGAGAATTCAAATTGTCCAATTCCAATAAGATTGAAGAGGACATTTTCATCATAGAGTATTCCTTCGACACCGGTATATTGTTCGATGTCTTGGCCATCACGAGGAAGATTTGTGATAGCTTGAATATTTTCTTCACTTAAAAGGATATGAATACCATTTACTTTGGTAGAAAGAACTCCATCTTCATCTTTCTTAAGATTCGAATAAAAGGCTTGAATCAAAAGAGGATGAATAAAATCATACTTCAAATAAACAAAGTCAAGGATTGAACTTTGTAGGAGTATATTGGAATGATTAGAATCCGCTAGATATCTTGCGGTTGTGAATCGAGGTGGAAGAATATCTCGATTTTCAAAGTTTCTAATAAATCGTTGAAGCTCATTTTCTTGTTCAAACCAAAGAACGGATCCATCATCATAACAATGTAGAGATGGAGGAGGATTTGAGGAAGAAGGGATATTCTTTCCGGCACGAGAGCGTTTAGAGCTTCTATTTGCCATTGAAATTTGTAGGCAAGAAGAACTTTTGGAGGAAGTTTGGAATAGAATTTTTGAAGAGAATTTCTTGAGCAAGAATGATTTTGGTGTGAAACAAAGAGTGCACACTAATCCTATTTATAGAGTTCAAGAAAACATAGCATTGAATGACAAAAATCAGATTTTTGCACGGATTGGAACGGCTATAAAACGGTCAGATTTTTAAAATTTGACTGAGGATAGTCGAATAACTTATTGGATAGTCGACTATCTGGGAACGATATTCGAATATCTTCTAGGATAGTCGAATATCTGGAAACAAATATACTCGAATAACTTCTGGTTAGTCGAATATCTGGTGAAATAGCTTGATTTTCTGGATAATCAAGTTATTCGAATAACTTCTAGTTAGTCGATTAGCTTCGACGACTTTGAAAAAATCGTTTAAGCAGAAAATATTTGAAAAACTATTTTCATTTTATGGAATTCGTTTATTAAAAAAAAAACTATATTTTTGGTAAAAAAGTATATCATAATTTTATGAGCATAATTTTATCAAATCAAATATGCTATTTCTAAATTCACAAGTCAAGTAAGAAAAATAATATTGACTTGAATTGAAACTTTATCGTAGTTCCCCTGAATTTAGGGCGATACCTGCAAAAGAAAATATGCGTCTTCCACGCTCAAGTCAGTAATATTCAAAATATAAATGCAACAAAAAAATGTATGCATTTAGATCAACGTTTAACCACATTAGGACGTGACTCCTTTGAACATGATTTATATTTAGCACTTCAATAACCGCTAAATATTATATCAATTCTGCTAGCAATAAGGTAAAGTGAGGAACGATCATACCTTTGTAATTCTTGGTATTGCTTTCCTTACCTTTCACATTTCTGTCAAGACGGTCATATGAATTCATTGAATTGGCCATTGCTTTGGTGTTGCTTATTTCAAAGCGATTTAGCAACTCATTGCAATATTGAGCATGACAAATGAAAGTTCCCTCTTTCATTTGTTTCACTTGCAACCTCAAGTTGAAATTTAGTTCGTCCATCATGATATTTCAAGAATTTGCTAGTCATGAGTTTTAAACTCCTTGCATACAAATTTATTAGTTGCTCCAAATATAATATCATCAGTAAAAGTTATTTTTAAAGTACAAGAAATATCATCAATAACATTCATGCAATTTCCTTAATGAAAAATTTCCCCTCAATTAAGGCAAACTAGATTGTAAAGATATTCCCCTTTACTTGAACCATATCGCCTAAACACCTCTTCTTTTTGGCATTTAGCAAGAAGAGAGTACATTAAAGAAAGACTATGAGAAGTATGCGGTATGAAGATTTATAGAAATTTATCAAGACATACCAACAAAGCATAGATCTATCATTTGTTATAAAACAGTGATAAAACCATTTGTTGAAAAACACAACAGTTGCCTAATTGCCAATTAAGAACTGCTGATTTTACTCTGTGACAATCGATTGTCAAGAAGCCACAATCGATTGTTTGCCAATCGTTCCAAAAAATCAATCCCAGATTTTACGCTTAACAATCGATTGTCCAAGATCAACAATCGATTATTGGCAACGTTCAAAAAATCATTTCCAGATTTTACGTAAAACAATCGATTATACAAAATCAATAATCGATTATTCAGCAACGTTCAAAAAAAATTCTTTTCAGATTTTAATTTCAACAATCGATTGTGGAATATCAACAATCGATTACCCGACGGTATTTGAAAATATTTTGGCAACGGTTAGTTATACAATCGATTATACTAAGTTAACAATCGATTATATATCAGTCTTGAAAAATCAATTTAGACACTGCCTCTTGACAATCGATTGTTATATACCCACAATCGATTATTTAATAACTTTGAAAAAGTCTGGAAGACACTGTCTCAACACAATCGATTGTCATAATTTCACAATCGATTATTTTGTGACTTTGAAAAATCTGATGGACACTGTCTCTTCACAATCGATTGTCATTAGCTTCAAAATCGATTATTTTGAGCTTTGAAAAACTTTGATGGACACTGCCTCATCACAATCGATTGTCATAAGGTTCACAATCGATTGTCATGCAGATTTGAAAAATCTGATGCTCACTGCCTTAACACAATCGATTGTCATTAGTTCACAATCGATTGTCAAGCAGCTGACTTAAACATAATCAATTATCTTAGTCCAGATTTTAGAGGCGTGTTTAAAAATTATTTTGGCTAAAACAAATATGCATGATTTAAAATCAATTGTTATTGGAAAATATAACAGATGTATCAATTATTATTTAACATCTATTACGATTAAGCATATCAGAAATTTCAACAGTATAAGAACTAAATTAACAACAAATATGTTAACATCGGTTGCTTGCACATATCAACAATTCGGTTTTTATCGAAAAGGATAACTAACCGAAATTCCCCCTTGATGCAATGAGGTTCCGTGCTTGGTGCATCTACTACAATATTGTAGTCTTCAAGCACACCTGCAAAAGTACCTAAACATAGGTTTTTGGTACCCAAACACTTTTGGGTCCTTGGGGGTTAGGCAAATAATAATTATAGCCACAAGATAACTAACCGGAATATCTTCTAGGATAGTCGAATATCTGGAAACAAATATACTCGAATAACTTCTGGTTAGTCGAATATCTGGTGAAATAGCTTGATTTTCTGGATAATCAAGTTATTCGAATAACTTCTAGTTAGTCGATTAGCTTCGACGACTTTGAAAAAATCGTTTAAGCAGAAAATATTTGAAAAACTATTTTCATTTTATGGAATTCGTTTATTAAAAAAAAAACTATATTTTTGGTAAAAAAGTATATCATAATTTTATGAGCATAATTTTATCAAATCAAATATGCTATTTCTAAATTCACAAGTCAAGTAAGAAAAATAATATTGACTTGAATTGAAACTTTATCGTAGTTCCCCTGAATTTAGGGCGATACCTGCAAAAGAAAATATGCGTCTTCCACGCTCAAGTCAGTAATATTCAAAATATAAATGCAACAAAAAAATGTATGCATTTAGATCAACGTTTAACCACATTAGGACGTGACTCCTTTGAACATGATTTATATTTAGCACTTCAATAACCGCTAAATATTATATCAATTCTGCTAGCAATAAGGTAAAGTGAGGAACGATCATACCTTTGTAATTCTTGGTATTGCTTTCCTTACCTTTCACATTTCTGTCAAGACGGTCATATGAATTCATTGAATTGGCCATTGCTTTGGTGTTGCTTATTTCAAAGCGATTTAGCAACTCATTGCAATATTGAGCATGACAAATGAAAGTTCCCTCTTTCATTTGTTTCACTTGCAACCTCAAGTTGAAATTTAGTTCGTCCATCATGATATTTCAAGAATTTGCTAGTCATGAGTTTTAAACTCCTTGCATACAAATTTATTAGTTGCTCCAAATATAATATCATCAGTAAAAGTTATTTTTAAAGTACAAGAAATATCATCAATAACATTCATGCAATTTCCTTAATGAAAAATTTCCCCTCAATTAAGGCAAACTAGATTGTAAAGATATTCCCCTTTACTTGAACCATATCGCCTAAACACCTCTTCTTTTTGGCATTTAGCAAGAAGAGAGTACATTAAAGAAAGACTATGAGAAGTATGCGGTATGAAGATTTATAGAAATTTATCAAGACATACCAACAAAGCATAGATCTATCATTTGTTATAAAACAGTGATAAAACCATTTGTTGAAAAACACAACAGTTGCCTAATTGCCAATTAAGAACTGCTGATTTTACTCTGTGACAATCGATTGTCAAGAAGCCACAATCGATTGTTTGCCAATCGTTCCAAAAAATCAATCCCAGATTTTACGCTTAACAATCGATTGTCCAAGATCAACAATCGATTATTGGCAACGTTCAAAAAATCATTTCCAGATTTTACGTAAAACAATCGATTATACAAAATCAATAATCGATTATTCAGCAACGTTCAAAAAAAATTCTTTTCAGATTTTAATTTCAACAATCGATTGTGGAATATCAACAATCGATTACCCGACGGTATTTGAAAATATTTTGGCAACGGTTAGTTATACAATCGATTATACTAAGTTAACAATCGATTATATATCAGTCTTGAAAAATCAATTTAGACACTGCCTCTTGACAATCGATTGTTATATACCCACAATCGATTATTTAATAACTTTGAAAAAGTCTGGAAGACACTGTCTCAACACAATCGATTGTCATAATTTCACAATCGATTATTTTGTGACTTTGAAAAATCTGATGGACACTGTCTCTTCACAATCGATTGTCATTAGCTTCAAAATCGATTATTTTGAGCTTTGAAAAACTTTGATGGACACTGCCTCATCACAATCGATTGTCATAAGGTTCACAATCGATTGTCATGCAGATTTGAAAAATCTGATGCTCACTGCCTTAACACAATCGATTGTCATTAGTTCACAATCGATTGTCAAGCAGCTGACTTAAACATAATCAATTATCTTAGTCCAGATTTTAGAGGCGTGTTTAAAAATTATTTTGGCTAAAACAAATATGCATGATTTAAAATCAATTGTTATTGGAAAATATAACAGATGTATCAATTATTATTTAACATCTATTACGATTAAGCATATCAGAAATTTCAACAGTATAAGAACTAAATTAACAACAAATATGTTAACATCGGTTGCTTGCACATATCAACAATTCGGTTTTTATCGAAAAGGATAACTAACCGAAATTCCCCCTTGATGCAATGAGGTTCCGTGCTTGGTGCATCTACTACAATATTGTAGTCTTCAAGCACACCTGCAAAAGTACCTAAACATAGGTTTTTGGTACCCAAACACTTTTGGGTCCTTGGGGGTTAGGCAAATAATAATTATAGCCACAAGATAAATCCCTATGTTTTGCAAAACATGTGGGTGCTATGTGTCCTACCCGGTTGCAGTAGTGACATACAACATTCAGGTTGTGCATATGCCGAGGTTGTACCAAATACATTCTAGGTAATCTAAAATCAACATTCCTAGGAGCGTTGAAATTCCTAGAGTTATTTCTAGGCGGTCTAGAATAATTATTTCTAGATTCATTGAACAATCTAGTATCGTTTCTAGGTGGTCTAGTCTCATTCCTAGAATTATTTCTAGGTTGCCTAAAATCATTATTTCTAGGCTCATTTGTATAATTCCTAGAATCGTTTCTAGGTGGTCTAAAATTATTAATTCTAGACTCATTAAAAAACCTAGGATTATTTCTAGGTGGTGCATCACGATTTCTAGCATGATTCTTATTCTTTTTACGCCTTCTGTTTTCTTTTTCTTCTTGATCTCTTCAATAGTTTTAGGAGCATCTACACTATGTTTTTCTAGTGTGTTCCTAAGTTCTATGTTTTCTAGTTTCAAGGAATCACAAGATAAACAAATAGAACTTTTATCAATTGAAGAAGATTCATTCACTGCTTTAATCTTATTTCTAAGATCAAAAATGTCATTTTTCAAGAAATCATTTTCTTTTTCTAAAAAATCAATTTTATTTTTGAGACACCATTTTCATTAGTTAATTTTTCAAAATCTATTTCTTTCAAAGAAGAGGATTTTCCAAAATCTTTTTCTTGTAAAGAAAGTGTTTTCTGCAAAGAAAATATTTTCTTCAAATCTTTTATCATTTTGGAGGCATTAACAAATTCACCATACAGTTCATCATAGGCACTTTGTAATTCTTCAAAAGAGTGAGAGTTAGATGTACTTACCTCTTCTCCTTCGTCGGCCATGAGGCATTTGGCAGTTGGTTCATCACATGAACTGTCTGCTTCTTGAGGCGCATTTTCATAAGTGTCCTCAAGCTTATCCCACATCTCTTTAGCAGTTTTGTATTGGGAAATTTTCCGATAGTCCTCCTGTTTCAAGGAACTATACAACATATTGATAGCCTTGGTATTGTATTCACTTACCATGACTGTTCCAACTTGTTTCGTCATTTGTTCACCGTACTTGATGATTTGCCATAGACGAAAGTTGTTTGATTTGATGAAGATTGTCATCCGATCTTTCCAATGTGTGTAATTGCTTCCATCAAATATTGGAGGCAAAAAGGTAGAGTGACCTTCACCTGTTCCTGCAAAAGCACTACTAGTAGAAGCCATAGAAGGATTCTCTCAAACTGTTAAGTCTTTCAGAGAGTTAGGCTCTGATACCAATTGTTGGATAATACGCTTAACGCTAGAGGGGGGGGGGGGGTGAATAGCGTTATAATAAAAAATAGCGTAAACTTGCGGAATTTGAAAATTGCAGGAAATAAATAAGTGCGATAAGTAAATAAACAAGAACGAACGCACCGATGTATCCTGGTTCACCACAACCCGTGGCTAGTCCAGTCCCCGAGAGACTCTCTCGAGATTTTCACTAACTTCGTTAAGCTTACGAGTGCTTAACAAACCGATACACTTGCTCAAGGATACCACACCTTAAGACTTCACTTGCTCGAGGATACCTCACCCCAAGACTTTACTGTTAAGCTTACGGGTGCCTAACAAACCTTTACAACCTGAGGACACAAGCCTCAACACCTTTGCTCGGAGATACAACACTCCAAGACTTCAACCAAGGAAACACAAGTTCCTTCTTACAACAAGAGAATAACAACTCTCTTCAAGTGTTCAAAACACTAAGCACTCACTTAAACAAGACTCTCTTAATAGAGTGGATATGAGTAAAAGAATACGCTCAAGAACACAACAATAAATTCAAGACCTTGGCTTTCAAAATATGATAAAAATGATCAATAAATGATATTGGAAATGTATGAAAGCTTAAGAATGTTTTTGGTCAGAAGTTGTGTGCTTAATGAGTGATTTTGAGGTGTATTTATAGCTCCAAAATCACTCCTAGCTGTTGCTATGATCATAAATACAGATTCTGAAAATCTGTTAGATAGTCGACTATCCGATATGGTTATTCGACTATCTTGGCAACGGTCACAAGGATAGTCGACTATCTGATATGGATATTCGACTATCTTGGCAACGGTCATCAGGATAGTCGACTATCCAATATCAGATATTCGACTATCTGACCTTGCGGAAATGGTCCGTTTTTAAAACAACTAACTTATTGAAAATAAGTTATAAAATATTTTTCAAAGCTTTGTTTGAAGATATAAATATCTTAAACATGAAAAACAATTGTAATGACCATTCCGAAACAATAAAAACATTTAAAATCATTTTGTTTTAAATGTATTGAAAATATTTATTATATGACATTTAAACCAATAAAAATATTTTTATCACAAATAAAAATATTTATGATATGCATATATTGTAAAACCATTTATGATATTCTTATATTGTAAAATCATTTGTGATATGCATATATTGTAAAATCACTTATGATATGCATATATTGTAAAATCATTTGTGATATGCATATATTGTAAAATCACTTATGATATGCATATATTGTAAAATCACTTATGATATGCATATATTGTAAAATCATTTATGATATGTATATGTTGTAAAATCATTTTATGAGAGAAGCTAAGACTCAAACTTAAAGTCGGATCAAGATCACAATACAGACAATATAAATAAGACTCAACAAAAGGTCTTCATTTATTTTCATTGCTTCTCTCGATCTTGTCTTGAACTTCTTGGACTCCAATTCTTGTCCGCTCAAATAACGTTGCATATCCTTTTCTTCCTCTATGCTCATTGTAATTTTGCATATCAATTCTTTATCTTCCTTTTGCATATCTACAAAATGAATAGCACTTTAGTTAAAATATAAATTAAAGTGTATTCAATAATAACTCACATTTATTTGGCATATATTATTTTCCATTAAATTGGTTTGTCAATTATCAAAACATATAAGTATGAACATATACATATGTTCCAACACTATATTTTGAGTTACAAATGGTCATGTCGGTTTTATAGACACGTATGTCATATGTATAAGTTTGTACATCATGTTGGGTCATCATATGTTGAGTATTTCCTTATGTTTTATTCTTGTTGTCTCATGACGAGTTTTCTGGCTCATTTACTCATGATAGTATGATAAGAAAGATATGTTATATTGGTACTCGGTTGAACAAGGCACCGGATGCCCGTTGCGGCCCTTCGATTTGGGTCGCGTCAAAAGTATGTAACATCCCAGGCTTTAGACAGAGTCCCACATTGGCAAAAACACAAGAGGGATGCTGAGTATATAAGTTAACAAGCCTTAAATCCTAATGATACGTTTTAAACCCGTGAAGGCCTACGCCCAAAATGGACAATATCACTATCGGGATGGCATGTTACATGCCTTCTCTTCAGGAACTTGGACCTAGAGAATTTTAATTTGTTATAATGCAGAGAGGGAGAGAAAAGACCATTATATACTCAAAACAGGAGTAAAACTAAAAAAAAAATAAGAAAAAATATTATAGGTATATGGATATAATTTAGTAAAACTTGAAAAGAATTTTTTTTAAAGTTGTATTGAAAAATAATTTTTTGGAAATTGAAGTTATGTTTAGACATATATTTTATTTGAAAAAAAATTAAAATTTAATTTGTTTTTTGAGAAAACATAAACAAAAATTTATATCCAAACGGAAGCATAGTATAAATGTTGACTTATTATAATTATATTGCCAAATTTCTAGGAAACTAGAAGTGCTTATTTGGAGAAAGGTGCATGGCCAAGTTTTTAGAAGAAGTAAGTTCTTCTAAACAGTAGTAAAAGCTTTTTTTTCTTGCCGCCGGAAAGAACTTTAAAAAAGTAAGTTCTCCTTAAAAATAGAAACAAAAATTGTCTCTAGTTTTGTCCGGCTCAAATACACTTTTGAAAAAATTAGTCAAATACAAATTACTTATAATTAAAATAAACACAAATTAAACTTCTAATGTATAAGTGAAAGTACTTTTTAAAACTCCATATGAAGATAAGATAAAAGTTCAACAGAAAGGTTCCAACAACAACATGAGTTCCATGACTTCAAAAGTCACAAAAAGGATAATCAAGATCCGATAAAAGCAGTAATTATCATCCACATGCAAAGCAGACAAACAAAACAGCAAACTAATTCTTCGGTAATTTAGAATCTATAATTATAGTTTTCTCCGAAGAATTAATTAAGGGATTCACTTTGCCGATCTTTTCCTTTTCTGATTTGATGACTTCTTAGCTCTTTTCTTCTTTTCCTTCTTAACTCCATAATCATTAATAGCTCTCATCATTAGTGCTCTGTAAGGTTTCTTCGGATTCACTTCTGATTTTTCGCCAGGTTTTGTTTCAGCTGATGAGGGGATTTTCCCTGCTGCAGTCCTCCTATAATAAAATACCAAATTAACAACACAAAATAAAGTAGAAAATTTGATAACCAAGCTTTAAAAAAATTAAAATTATAAATGTAAGTGCGTGCATTTACCTTGATGGAGGAAAACCAATCATGTGCCGTTTTGCAGGCTCAGAGGCAATTGGCTTGCTAGTAATGTCTTCCGGTTCAGCTTCTTCGCTAAACTCGACGAATCGGAGAAATGACTGTCAAAGTAAAACGTATATATTTTTAGCTATTTTGCTTCACCTTGTTTAATCAGGGTTAAATAAATTTTATCTTACTACTATGGATAATCTTAGGAATGAAAGTAAATAAATGTCTGGAAAATAAAGTGATGTATGTCTTCTTCTTCTTGTTTTGAGTAAATTTTGAAACTGATAACAAAGTGTGTGTTTGGCGGGAAGGAAATATTTTCTTCAAAAATAAGTGGTGTTTTTATGTATTTTATGGTGTTTGATTAGGTAGCAGAAAATATTTTTTGGGAAGGGTGGGGTGGCGGGTGGCGGGTGAGGTAAGGAAGGTTAAAAAAAGTTTTGGAAATATGTTTTTCCTCTTTTTGGTACGAATGTCGAATTTTTTAAAATATTTAGGTCAACCAAATATAAGAAAATAAAAAATATTTTTCTTCGTGCCATAAAGAAAACACACCCAAAAAGTAAGTATATGTACAGCTTTATACGCGCATGGAAATAGTTTGTAATATGGTTTATTACAGAATTAGAGCACATGCAATTGCAAGTAGAGTATAGTTGATCGTTAGATTAATTAAACTTAAAATGTTATAGTAAAGAATTTATAATGCAGCATTTGCCGAAACATGGAAGAGTATGTAGATGTGAAAAGCTTGATCTGAAAAAGATTAAATATGGGGAAATTTGAAGAACGTATAAATCTCAATAGAAATGCATATTCAAGTCTAAAAACTGCCGGAACAATTATATATTCCTGAATGGAGTAAAAAAGTAGAAGTATTAAAATTTCAAAAAATTATAAACGAAATATACAAAGTCATATACAGTTTTTCTTCTTTTATTTGTAAAGCTAGTCACTTAAGAATGTTAAATGCATCTTAATTGCTCTTAACTGGATCAATTATGTAGGATTCTGACTAAATACACATTTATATATAGGACGAAAATTTGTGATCAACCTAGATGTGTGAATAAACTACTTCAGCCGTATAGAGAACTTGGAGAAAAATATATTCATCCAAATTACTTCCTACGGTAATTAATTTTTGTCAGAGATGACAAACCTACTTCTATAATCTATTGAACAAGGAGGGAGCACAAGCATTGTCCTGGGTGATTTGGAACTCTCCAGGAGTCATTGTGACTTTGGGTATTATATGCGAATTAAATTTGATGAAGTTGAGGGGATATGCGTAAGATAAACAAGGGCAAAGCGACCAAGACTGATGAAATCCTGATGGAGTTTTGAAAGTGGGGGTAAGGCAGGCTTGGAGTGGCTCACTAGGTTATTTAATGTTATTTTTAGAATAAAAAAGATGTCCCAAGAGTGGAGGTGGAACACGATAGTTCCTGTATATAAGAACAACAGTGATATCCAAAATTGCAATAACTGTCGGGGTATCAATCTCCTTAGCCATACTATGAAAGTCAGGAGAGAGTAGTAAAGCTAAGGATGAGGAGGAGTGTATTCATTTCTGAGAACCAGTTTGAGGAGTGCGTCTATTTCTGAGAACCAGTTTGGTCTTATGCCGGATGTTCGGCTACAAAAGTCATCTACCTTGTTAGGAGATTGATGGAGCAGTATTGGTAGAGAAAGAAGGACTTGCATACATGTTCATCTACTTGAAAAAGGCGCAGGATAAAGTTCCGAAGGAGGTTTATGGAGATAATTGGAGGCTAGAAGTGTATATGTTGTCTATGCTAGGTTGATTAAGGACATATATATGATGGAGTAAAAACCCCGAGTGAGGACAGTGGGTGGGGACTCGGACCATTTTCTAGTGATGATGGAATTGCATCTAGGGTCGACACTCAGTCCTTTTTTGATTTGCTCTGGTGATGGATATATTGACGTGCCACATCCAAGGGGAGGTGTCGTGGAGAATGCTATTTGAAGATGATATTGTATTGATTAATGATATGCGAGATGACGTGAACACGCAATTAGAGATATGGAGGCAAACCCTGAAATCTAAAAGTTTCAAGTTTAGCAGGACCAAGACAGAATACTTGGAGTGTAAGTTCAGTGGCAAGACTCAAGGAAGGGAAAATGAGGTGAGGCTGGACTCACTAGTCATCCTCATGAGAGGGAGCTTTAAGTACCTTGGGTCTATTATTCGGGGGGATGAGGAGATTGATAAAGATGTCACACATCGCATTGGGATAGGTTGGATGAAATAAAGACTCAATTCCTATGTTTTGTGCGACAAGAAGGTGCCACTGAAACTTAAGAATAAGTTCAACAAAAAGGTAGTCAGACCAGTGATGCTTTATGGGATTGAGTGCTCGCCAATCAAGATCACTCATGTCCAGAAGATGAAGGTATTGGGGATGAGAATGTTGAGATAGATGTGCGGGCACACCATATTAGATAGGATTAGAAATGAGATTATTCGCGACAGGGTGAGTCTGACCCCTATCAATGACAAGATGAGGGAAGCGCGACTTAGGTGGTTTTGCCATGTGAGGACATCCTGGTGAGGATGTATAAGAGGTTGACACTGGAAGGCTAGAGATAGGCCAAAGAAGAAGTGGAGAGAAGTGATTAGGCAAGTCATGGCACAACTTCAGCTGCCAGAAGATATGTCCTTCATAGAAAGGTATGGGGGTTGAGGATTAGAGTAGTAGAGCAGGTAGTCTATAGTGTTCCTAATACTAGTATTGACACTCAGTCTCGCTTTCCCTTGGTAGTAAATTTTTATGACTAATCGTTGTTTCTTTCCTTGTTGATCACCTTGCTATCTGGTTATTTTTATTCTGTTTCTATATGACTTCTTGGCACTGTTCCTTCTTTCCTAAGCCGAGGGTCAATTGAAAATAACATCTCTATCCTCACAAGGTAGGAATAAGGTACGTGTATACACTACCATTCCCTGACCCCACAATATAGAATATTACTGGGTATGTTATTATTTTTACCGTTTAAATCTTCACCATGGTATAGGAGCCTTAGGCGCAAGACAAAGAAAATTGTCGTGAAGCTGTATGATAATCGCATTCCCAGTCCCAACCGTAGCCTCATCTACCATCACTACTTTGACTTTATCACTTTTCCATCAACTCATCACGATTAGCCCTATCAATTTAAAAGCCTCCAACTACCATGTATGAAGAATTCAAATGCTACAGCTTACAGAGATCGACATTGAAGGTAAAATATTTTGTGATTGACGATGCCCTACCTGCTATATACATCAATGAAAAAGGAGAAGAGAATCCCAACCCAATTAAAAATATTCAGCACGGAAGGAGTGTGCAATAAGGAATCGGATCACAGATGCCTAGTGAGGAGGTGTAACTCCTTGGCAATAGTAGGTCTAAGAAGAGGTAGAACAAAGAAATATTGAGATAAGGTGACAGAAGATGACACTTCTTCGGCTTCCGAGGACATAACCTAGATAAGAGAATATGAAGATCGACAATTAGGGCTGAAGGTTAGTAAGTAGTAGGGGAGATGTCTCACTTTCTTGTGGAAGAGAGATGGTGATAGTTTGGAGCACCTTACCTCCTCCTCCTTCTAAGTATTAGTAGTAATAGTATTATTTTCGTATTTCCTATTTTATAACTTATTATGTTACCTGTTATTTTCTTTACATTAGTTATCTTATTATTTTAAGACAAGAGGGGTTGCTCTGATGGTAAGCAACCCCCACTTCCAACCGAGAGATTGCGCGTTCGAGTCTTCCCAAGAGCAAGGTGGGAAGTTCTTGGAGGGAAAGCTGCCAGGGGTCTATTTGGAAACAGTCTCTCTACCCAAGGGTAGGGGTAAGGTCTGCGTACATACTACCCTCCCCAGACCCCACTAAGTGGGATCATACTGGGTTGTTGTTGTTGTTGTTAGTTATCTTATTATTTTGTTGTTGTTAATGTTTCTTTTCCCCAGTATTTCTAACATGGCCTGTTCACTACCTTTTTCTTCCTCTCAAACTTGCTTTGTTTTTTGGTTTTGTTTTTTTTTTTTTTTTTGTTTTTTTAGTTGAGGATCTATTGGAAATAGTCTCGCAATCTCATATAAAGTAAGGATAAAGTCTGCATATATACAATCCTTCCTAATTCTCACTTATGAGATTACACTGGGTGAGCACAACTACCTACATGCAGTAAAGGACAAGGATCTCTACTGAACCAACAATTGCATAGCACCGAAATGGAACAATAACGGTACTCATGAATATATCAAGGAATTCAAAGGAATATGTAATAGCCTTGCAGCTATACACAAGCCTTGGATGAAAGGTTGTAAAGTTATAAGCTTTGTTAGGAAGTAAATGCAAAACCCTAAGAATAGTTGGGAAAGCCACTATATCCAACTTTAACTCAAGTCAAGATTGAGGTCCGAACCATCGAACCATCAAAAGTATTGGTGGGAGCGGTAAGTATTCCATTATCTTTACTGTAAATCTCGAATTTAAATTCTAGAAATAAAGTCCTCAGCCCTTTGATAGGAAAGGTTATATCTCCAAAGTAAATTTCTTAATCCAGAGTAGTCATGCTCCAAAATAAGTACTGGACACCGAGTAGGAATTAAAAAAAAGAACCGCTCATGTGTCAATGCCTTAAGAGGAGGGTTTGAAATGAGAGGGGAAGAGGGTGAACAGGTGCAAACTGATCCACTAATAGTTTTCAAGCATAAAAGACATAAGTCTTTTAGAAGAGGTAGAGGAAATTAAGGGCAAGGTAGAGAGGAATATATTTTCATTTCTAGAGCCGAAGGTCAATTGAAATAACTTCTATATTGTTAAAGGTAAAAGTAAGATTAATGTATACACCATTCTTTCTAAATCTTTACACTAAGTTTGTTGTTGTTCTTGTTATTATTGTATAAAGGAAGATGGTTCAAGCTCAATCCCGCTTAGAAATTGCTATGGTTTTAATTAGATGTTTCAATTTGATGTGCAAACTTCATCTTTAAAAAGATCAAGTTCATTTTCTTGCTTATTCTCTAGTTGAATTCCTGCGCTATTTGTTTAGCGCCGAGATTCGTTGCATTAACCTTAAAATTAATCATCTCAAGTGGAAATGGCGCAAAACCCTATTCTTTAATAATGCGTTCATTAAATGGAGCAAAAAACCTATTTTAAATATTTAAGAACGAGTTCATTAAATGTATCAAAGCCCAATCGGTGTTCTATTTTAACTATTCGCAAACTAAAAGGCTCTTTAATCTAAACATCCAAATTCAGATGTAAATCCTTTTTCACTAATTAGCACACAACAACAACAACCCAGTATAATCTCACTTAATGAGGTCTGGGGAGGGTAGTGTGTACGCAGACTTTGCCCCTACCCTGGGATAGAGAGGCTGTTTCCAAATAGACCCCCCACATCCTTCCCTCCAAGAACTTTCCACCTTGCTCTTGGGGAGACTCAAACTCACAACCTCTCGGTTGGAAGTGGGGTTGCTTACCATCACTAATTAGCACACAATTTACTATATTTGTCAAGGTAAGACTATATTAGCAAGGGAGTTCAAGTCATGATAAAATACATAGAGACTTACCTCATTATCAGCAACACTTGTCAACCCAGTAGTTTTTGATGAATCACCTTCATGATCAGAGCTGATAGTGATGATTGCACTGGAATCTAGTCATCCAAATAAAGGTTAAAAAAAAACTATTAGATTATCAAAAATTTTCAAGCAATGATATTTCTTATTCTAAAGCATTAGAATTAGCAAGCCAAAAATATACTAATTACTGTTTGGTTTTAAAATTTGAAGTTAAAATCTTCTTTATTTATGCTCTTTAGAACAACGTGTGTTGTAGAAAGTAAGTTTATGATCAATAACTGTACATACGAGAGAAATGGGGAGTGGGAGACATCGCAGACACTAATGTTACGTGATAGGAAATAGCAGTTTGTGAAATGCCTCACACACAAAAAAAACAAACTAATTTTGTATCTTTTTATATAGAGTAAAATAAATTTACACTGATCTCTAGTAACCTTTTTTACTTTTGGTTTGTAGGCCAATAAACCCAGTGATTATAAATAATCAATGGCAAAAATGAGTTGGTTCGTTATATGTATTTTGAATATAAAAAGAAGAAAAACCCCTCAATTAGTATGAATTGTAACATATAAAACGGCAACAATAATCCAGTATAATCTCATATAGTGGGATCTGGGGAGGGTAATATGTACGCAGACCTTACCTCTACCTGGGATAGAGAAGTGTTTTCAAATAGACCCCCGGCATCCTTCCCTCCAAGAACTTCCCACTTTGTTCTTGGAGAGACTCGAACTTACAACCTCTCGATTGGAAGTAGGGGTTGCTTACCATCAGAGCAACCCCTCTTGTCTTAATTGTAACATATACCTTTTGTTAAAAAAAAATTGATAGTACTATTATTGAATTTTTTCAACTAGCCAATTTCGTGTACAATACTTATTAGGTTTTCAAAATGTATTATTTCCTTACCTCAAAACATTAGGAGTAATACTCATTTCTATACACCATTTTTTATTAGGTACTTTTAGGTATTTCAACTTTTTGCTAGATAAAAAATATAGTAGTCCATTATAATTGAAGGACTTTTTTTACCATTTTAAGGGGTATTTTAATGATCTAACTTGCTTTTGGCCTTTGATTTAAGATCTAGAAATTCATTTTCCCTTTCAAAAAGTGGAACTGATCAAACACAAAGGATTACCCTTTTATATATTAGAAACATTTTTTTAAACTGTACTTCTGAGATCGTGCCTTATTATTTAGAATAAATCTGAATAATAGAAAATATATAACTAGTACACGAATATAAAATAAATAAATAAACAAACAACCAAAGTGAATCCAACACCACGGAATGAAACCACAACATTCCACCAACTCACGAGAACTTTATAATTAAAATTATAAATCTATATCAATCTAAAATCTAGAGTTGATAAATTTACCTTGGACCGAATTGCTAGCACCCGCAGAAAAACTCATTTTCAAATTAAACTGGTCGATCTGATAAAAAAAAGTCACAAATATTTTATTACACTTGATGATTTTAAGAGACAAATAGCAGTATCATACACACAAAAAATAAATTCATTACAAATGTCTATTAAGAAAAAGGGAGGAAATGTAAACCTTCATACCTTTTACAAGGCGCCTCTATGGAATATGATGATTTACAACAATATAGATGTTATTATATACACATTGTCAAGCAAAAATTACAACGGTATTTCATTTAATAGATACATATAATTAGATTTACTTATAGTTGTAGTTACTAATCCGCACAAAAATACAAGAAAAGCCTAGTCATTAATTAGTGTCTTTTTGAAAATAAAAGAGGATCTAATCTAAACATTTAAAAATCATTATAAAACCAAAAATAGCTCTATATATTAGATAAATAAATTAATTATAATCTATCTGGCTACGGCTAAATTTGGACATTATCGTGTGAACAGGCAAGTCAAAACTTGACTAATACAGAATTTCGATACTAATAATATAAGAACATTTTGGAACTATTTTTATTGAATTTATAAAGAGAATCTAAGATTTGACTAAATTTCTTTTTTTGCTTTTTAAATCTAATTTGTGATTACCCCTGCTTAAGGAAAAATTGTGAAGCAATGTTCACCATAAGCGTTGCGTTGATTTAATTTCTTCACGTGCCCCAACCCCAAACGCCACAAACAAACATTTGAACGGTTTGTGCTGTATTTACGTAAAAATTTTTTTTTTTGGGTAGAATAAAAGCAATGTTACTTGACCAAATGTTCACCTAATTAATTAAAAATGAAAAGACTGACCAAAAATTTAGTTTTTTTTCTTTCTGACAAGAAACAAATATAATGTACCGTAAAATTTCAACCTTAGTGCCATAGAGCTTGCTATCGATAATAGTATGTAGAATTAAGAAGAGGAAAAAAATGCTTGAAAAAAGAAGAGATTATTCTCCTTGAGGGGTAATTTTTTTTTTTCTTTGATAAGTTTTAACGAGCATATAGACATAGTTTTCGAGAAAAGGGAAAAGGGCCAGATATCCCCTTGTATATGTATTATTGTAAATAGTCTACACTTATTCTTTGTTATACTTTTCGTCTAAATATATTTTTACTGTTAGCGTAGTGTGTCTTAAAGAAGGTGTTATAAGTCTCAGTTTTTCCATTAAGTTACTTTTACATAAATATGTAGAGATATAGAGCCCAGTTGAGGATGTTTGTACAATGTGCTATTTAATTTATACATTTCTAGAATATTGGATTAGACAACTTAGTCAAGACATCAGTAGCACTGTATACAATAGAAATATACCACTGTAGAAAGCGGTTATGTAAGAAGGAAATAGAAATGCAATTTTCTCTCTCTCTCTCTCTACGTTCATATATATTGCTCTCCGTATTTTGTTCCTTCTCACTAGATCTTGCCTCTATATCCATGGCAGATCTAGCTTGGTTTTAACATGGTATTAGAGTGGGTCCAGTACGATCTGTAATCTGAAGCTGCTGATAGTTCTTTTCTTCTCAATTTTCCCAAATCAAGTTCTCTCTTCTTCATTTTTCTTTCTAGCCCTAATTTCTAAATATTGACGAATTTTACCGTGATGGCGGGTGATTTTACACAAACTTGAGTCGGATCTTCACATGCAAATAGTCAATCGCTTGATTGCAACGATTCTTGTTCGTTCATCCCTCAGACACACCGGGGATTGTGCCGGTTCCTCAATTGTTGGTCGGAACAGAGAACTACTTGGAATGGAGTCGTTCTATGAAAATGTCTCTTTTAGTGAAGAACAAAATAGGTTTCATTGATGGAACATGTACTAGAGAAAAATATGAAACAGATCCATTCAAGTTGCACCAGTAGGATTGATGTAACGCAATTGTACAGTTGTGGATCATGACTTCAGTGGCTCAAGAGCTTATAAAAGGTATTGTTTACTCCTCAAATGCACAAAAGGTTTGTGAAGCTTTTAAAGAAAGGTTTGACATGGTAAACGCAATCAAAGTGTATTACATGAATAGAGAAATTGGCAATCTAACTCAAGGAACATCGAGTATCTAATCTATTATTCGAGGTTGAATGATCTATAGGTTGAGTTTGAGTTGATTATACCATTTTCTAGGTGTGATTGTATAAGATCTAGAGAATTTGTTATTTTTCTACGACAACAAAAATTGATGAAGTTTCTAATGGGGTTGAATGACACATATGCACCACAAAGGAGCCAAATCCTGATGATGAACCCTACGCCTACAATTGGTCAGGCCTATTCAATGCTGATCCAGAAAGAAAGTCAGAGATTAACTGGGGACTTGGGAACGCAGAATAAAATCCTAGGGAGTGCACCTAGATGGAGAATCCAGTGCTATGATATCGATCAATGGCTCCAACACAAGGCCTATAAGGAATGGGAACATACAATGTGATTATTACTATATAAAAGGTCACACAAAGGAGAACTGCTACAAGCTGGTTGGTTATCCAATAGGGTCTAAGTTTAATAATAACAATAGGAGAAGAGGAGGCTACAATGGTGCTCCAGCAATAGCACACAACGCAACTATGAAGGCACAAGAGGATATGTATACTGCTGGGACAAAAGGCATGGAACAAAATAGGAGGTTTAGCATCTGCACCTATCTTTACCCTTGATCAATATCAATAACTACTCATATTGCTAGACAAGAACAAAGGATCAACTGCAATAGAGATGGCAAATGTGGAAGAGTCAACTGCAAATGAGTTAGCTAATATGGAAGGTAACTCTATTGCTAACTATGGTTGTTGGATAATTGATTCTGGAGCCTCAAATCATATGGCTTCCTCCTTGCATCTGTTTTCCCAGTCACAATTCATACCCTCTAATTCTTACCAATTATGTACACTTACCTAATGGAGATAGTACTAAGATCACTCCTTCAGGGTCTTGTTCCTTGTCGAATTCACAAGTTCTGGACAATGTATTATGTGCTCCACAATTCAAATATAATATTTTTTCTGTCTCTAAGTACACTAAGGATTTAAAGTATTAAATGGCTTTTTATCCCGATTTTTATCTGTTTCAGGACCTCTTCAATGGCAAGGTGAAGGGGATTGGTAGTGAAAAGAATGGGCTATACATTCTCAATCCTTGCACTCCTGTTGTTGCTCCTAACTCCAAGTGTTTGTCTTCCTCTCTCTAGATAATTCAAATGTTTTGTGGCATCAAACACTTGGTCATGCACCACAGAATGTTTTGCTGAAAATTCCTACAATTAGAAATTACTTGTCAAAATCTACTGATTGTAATTGTCCAATTTATCCTTTAGGTAAGCAAACTAGATTACCATTTATAATTAGTACTTTTAAGTCTACTTCTACATTTGAGTTGGTACATATGGATGTTTGGAGTCCATATAGAGTCTTTACTCATTGTGGCTTCAGACATTTCCTTTCTCTAGTTGATGATTACTCTAGAATGACTTGGACCTTTTTGTTAGGAGTCAAAAGTGATGTTTTTATTGTTCTGAATGATTTTCTTCAATTGATTGAGAACCAGTTTTCCTCCAAAGTTAAAGTGTTTATATCATACAATGGTTATGTATTCTTCAATACACTTTGTTTCACTCTTTTCAATTCCAAAGGGCTTATCTACCAAAATAGTTGTGTTCACACTCCCCTGTAGAATAGGGTAGTGGAAAGGAAGCACAGCCACCTTCTTAAAGTTAGTAGAGCCTTAAGATTTCAAGCCCACATTCCCTTAAAATACTGGGGGTTAGTGTATTTTAGCAGCCACCTATATCATCAATAGACTACCCAGCAATGTTTTGAATAAAAAAGCTCCTTATGAGTTGTTCCATGGTCATCCTCCTACCCTGCATCATATGAGAACTTTGGGGTGTTTATGTTATACCACAAAACCAAATTACTGTGACAACTTTTCTGCCAAATCTTGGCCTGCTATCTTCATGGGATACTCTTTACATCAAAAAGGTTATAGACTATATGACATTGAATTTGGGAAATTTTTTGTCAATGGAGATGTTGTGTTCAAAGAACACATTTTCCCTTTTAAATTCCCAAGGTCTCATTTCCTCTCTTCCACAGTATCTCCTCATTCCACCGTAAATTCCTAGGATTCTCCCTTCCATCCTGAACCTTCTCTCAACCCTTTACCTATACTTTCCCTTGATTCAGTATCTTCCACTGAGTCTTAACCTTCCCATGTCTCTCATGCTCCATCATTACCTATAATTTGACCTGAAATCATACCATCCTCTTCTACCTCTTCTCCTACCTCTGTTACTCATGTTGCTACTACTCCTGATCAGCCTAGAAGATCAGGAAGGGTCACCAGAACTTCCATCTGGTTGACTGACTACATACATCCTCCCTTACTCACAACTTTTTCTTCCTCTTCTTATCTAATTCAACAATTTATTTCCTATTCTCACCTACCTTCACATTTTAGGTCATTCATTGTTTCTTTTTCTTCTGATATTGAACCCTCATCTTTTTCTCAAGCTAGTATTGATGCTAGATGGGTCAAAGCCATGCAATTGGAAATTGATGCTTTTGAACAAAACCACACATGGAAAGTAGTGGATCTGCCTTCTGGTAAAACTCTCATTGGGTGCAAATGAGCGTACAAAATTAAATATAATGCAGATGGTTCAGTAAAAAGGTTCAAAGCCAGACTAGTTACTAAGAGCTACACACAACAAGAAGGCACGGATTTTCATGATACCTTCTCCCCTGTAGCCAAGCTTACTACAGTCAGATCTGTAGTTGCTGCTGCAGCCCTTAAGGGCTGGCCTATTTTTCAAATAGATGTGCATAATGCCTTCCTCAATGGTGATCTTGAGGAGGAGGTCTACATGTCTCTACCACAAGCTTTAGTAGCCAGGGGGAGCATAAAGTATATAGGCTACTAAAGTCCTAATATGGTCTGAAACAGGCATCTAGGTAATGGAATCTGAAACTAAAGCTCTCATAGAATCTGATTTTACTCAAAGGAAACATGATTATTTTCTGTTTACCAAGACTGACAAATACAAGTTTGTTCTTGTACTAGTATATGTAGATGATTTACTTGTAATAGGAAATAATCTATAGGAGATTTAGAATGCAAAGGATGCACTACATCAGAAGTTCAAATTAAAAGACCTAGGAGAGTTAAGATACTTCCTAGTAATAGAATTTGCAAGGTCTAAGGAGGGAATATTGATGTCACAAAAGAAGTACGCATTGGAAATAATCTTAGATGTGGGTTTAGCAGGTTCAAAGCCTAAAGATACACCTATGGAGCATAACATGAAGGTCACACGCACAGAATTTGACAAAAGTATAAATGCTAACATTTTTATGAACCACTGGAAGACAGGGGGAGTTTTCAAAGGTTGATTGGAAAACTTCTATACCTCACAATAAGTAGACCAGATATTTCTTATGCAGTTCAGTGCCTAAGCCAATTCATGCATGAACCCAAGAGATCCTATTATGAAGCAGCTCTACATGTTGTCAGATATATTAAGAGACAACCAGGTCTAGGAATCCTCATGTCAAGTAAAGGGACACAACAAATTGCAGCTTACTGTGACTCTGACTGGGCATCTTGTCCATGTCAAGAAAATCTGTAACTGGCTACTGTATTAAGCTAGGTGATTTATTGATCTCTTGGAAAGCAAAAAAACAGAGCTCTATCTTTAGAATTCCTGCTGAAGCTGAGTATAGAAGCATGACACACACAGTGGCAGAGCTAGTTTGGCTTAATGGATTATTGAAAGAACTAAGAATGGATGTGAAGTTGCCAATGGAATTGTACTATGACAACAAAGCCGCATTACAAATTGTAACAAACCCTATGTATCATGAGAGAACAAAGTACATTGAAATAAATTGTCACTTCATAAGAGAAAAAATATAAGAGGAACTGATTGAAACTTCTCACATACCAAGTCAACACCAACTAGCAGACATTTTGTCAAAGCCTCTGGGCCATCAACATCATGCTTTTCTCTTGACCAAGTTGGGAATTAAAAACATCTTTCATTCTCAACTTGAGGGGAAGTATAGAGATATAGAGCCCAGTTGAGGGTGTTTGTATAGTGTGCTATTTAACTTGTACATTTCTAGAACAGTGGATTAGTCGACTTAGTCAAGACATTAGTAGCACTGTATATAATAGAAATATATCACTGTAGAGAGCAGTTATGTAAGAAGAAAATAGAAATACATTTTTTTCTCTCTCTATGTTCATCTATATTGCTCTTCGTATTTTGTTCCTTCTCACTAGATCTTGCCTCCATATCCATGGCAAATCTAGCTTGGTTTTAACAAAACAATTTATTATTGCTTAATTTCAATGAAAATTGTCTTATTTCGTGAGCAATTTGCAATTACTTACAAAAAAACCAAAGAATAAATTGAAATTTGTATACTAAAATAGTTTAAGTACAGAAACCAAACGGTTTACATTTGGACTGGCTGATCTTTAATTAAATTGATTTTCTTTAGAAGTAAAGCAGGTTAGAATTTTTAAAGACAGCATAATTTGCCAATTAATAATACCTAACTTATTTCAAATGAAGATGAAGAAAACTAGTAAAAAACTGCTCCAGATAATAGGAACTTTTTCTTGCAAACAAAAATTTTCTCGCACCCAACCACTGTGGCGGAGCTAGTTATAAGTGTGGAAGAAAGGGTGAATCCTCTTTATTGAAGAACTACACCAATATATGAATTAGGTTAAGAACGATTTTTTGCCTATAGACGTAAGAGAAAATTCTTGTGAAACAGTAAAGTGTGTTTGCAAATTACTTTAGAGTTCACAAGTTTAATTCCCAAATATGATATTTTTATATTTTTTGAATGTCACCGTATAAATTTCTAATTTTGCACTGTCCTTAATTGCACAAATATATGAAACTTAGTATCTATCCATACAACGTGTATGATATATACTTTCTTTTGTATGGATGTGTTGGATATTAATATTTGTTGAAGTATGTTTGTCATTAAACATTTACCACCGATTTGTGTGTTTGTAAGGTAAATTTATATAAATATATAAAGTTGGGAATTGACCAGTTGATGTGGCATTCCTATATGGCCAGCTTTTATATTTATTTATTTATTTCTAGATTTTTGAGAGTTTTTCCTAATTTTAATACAAGAAAATCATTTTCTACCTAGAACTAATGACGAAACCGATGAAGCTTATGAATAAGGAGATTTCAATTATGAAATATCCAAAAAAGTGTAATAATTAATTTTTGTTCGTTATGGAATACAAAATGAGAGAAATTAATTAATTAACTTGTAATTGAAGTGCTCATTGGTTATATGGGCGTATTGTTTTCATTCTTTTGTTTTATTAGACTTATAGGTTATATTATATCACGGGATATCAAAAGAAATTGCCATACTAGACTATGAGAAGAAGTAAACCTATGTACTTCTGACAGAAGGCATGACATATGCTGGTATGGTATATTATTCTTTTTTTTTCCTTAAATATTTATGGGTCTCTTTTGTTATCAGTCTTATTATGTTCAATTTCTCAACTGTTTCCTGGAAATTTTTTTATTTGATTTCTACCTCTTTGTTATGGCGAAGTACTGGAGTAGTTTTCCGCAGATGTAATGGTAGCTATAACAATTTAGTAGATAACTTTTATTATTACTTAAATGTCAGTTAAATTGGCAACTCATAATCTTCTCTCCTTCGAACAGGGATGACCGTCTGTCTATTCCTCTCTCTCTCTTCTCTTCTCTCTCTCTCTTCGATCCCTTCCCCAAGCACACTCCATCAGCTCCATTCTTACCCCTCTCGAGCCCTGAGTACCACAGCTTAAACCCATCAGCGTCCCGCGCCCTAGTCCCTTTCCACCTAGTCTCCTGGAGGCACGCTATGTTAACCCTTCTCTGTTGGAGAACCTTCGCTAACTCGATGGACTTACCCGTCAGAGTGCCTATGTTCCAAGACCCAATCCTTAATCTATGGGCGACCGCCGCCCTTTTCCCACCCTTACCTCCTGCCCTTCAGTTTAGGTGTATTAATTTCACTTTATATGTTGGGTTATAAATCTTTCTCGAATGTTTGTCTTTACTGATCCCCCAATGATTTAGTTTTTCTTTTGGCCTTTAGGCCTATATAATATTACATGAGTTTGTTATTGGTGAAAGCTTTTACGTGGAGTTGTTTTGGGAATTTACTTACTGTGATTAGGAAAGCCTGAAAGTTGTGTAATGAGATACTATGATCAGGAAGATCGTTAGTTATTTATGCAGTACATTTGAAGAGTTTTGTTTAGAACAATGATGTAAAGGACGTTGTAAATTTTCTTCAAGAAATTACTTTCTTTATATATTTCAGAAATGGCTTGTTTTATTTATTGATGGACGTGGTTTCTTCTACACAATTACATTTTTTGAGTTATGATTTAGCAGTGGTTACTCCCTATTGGAGTATATATGGTCTAAAAAGAGATGTGTTGGCACCTCTTTTTAGCCACCAATAGTATTACTTCTGTGCAAGTGCATCAATGATTATGAATTTGTGCTTGATAATACGCTTTAAAATTTAAAAAAGAGGTAATATTTGAAAAAGAACAAGAAACCTTGAGAAATAAAATTGGCCAAAGGGTGTCACCGCCGGCATCACCGATGGGAGGTTTTAGAGATATGCGGCGATACAAACTCTTGTATATTTTACTTATTATCGTATAATTCAATATATATATATATATATATATATATATATATATATATATATATATATATATATATATATATATATATATAGAGCTGTTTTGCGTATACACTTTATTAGTTTTAATATTTTTAGATATTTAGATTATCTAAGCAATGTACATGGGATAAAGTATGATTTACTGATATTTTCATAATCGCACGAAGCACGGATAATTTTATTAGTGTTATTTAATATTGACCGCATATAACGTATCATGACGATAATACCTAATTTAGAACTAAAGTTAGTTGTACTAATACACTGTGAGAAATAGTATTCTGCCCAAGATACTCTCAACGTGAGAGCTTGTCTATTATATATATAGAGTACAATGTATCAAGTCAACAAGGACTCTACCTAGAGTACAAGGTTATGTAAACAAAGACTTCTTAGAACAAAGTGTAAGACTAAATGAATTCTACCTATTCTATATGTACTAATACACCCCCTCAATCTCAACTGGTGGAAGTAACAGACAGATTGTACCGAAGAAAACAAAATTGAGATGAAGGCAGTCCCTTCGTAAAAATATCTGCTAACAGCGAATGTGTTGGAATATACTGAACTATAAGATCTCCTTGTGCAACCTTATCACACATAAAATGAAAATCAACAGCAATATGTTTCGAGCGATCATGAAAAATTGGATTATGGGTCATGTAAGTTGAACTGATGTTGTAACACAATACACGAATTGGTTCATGAAGAAAGATACCAAGCTTACAAAGAATCTGACGAATCCAACAAGTCTTAGCAACAGTGTATGCAATAGCCCGGTACTCGGCCTCTATAGACGATTTTGAAACTGTTGGTTGCTTCTTTGCACGCCAAGAGATAAGATTAGATCCTAGAAATACAGCGAAACCTGAAGTAAGGTAATAAGACAATTTGTGGACCTAGAAAAAATTATAGAAGTTGTGCTTGAGAACATGACAGAATCACTCTTAATATCAGATGTTCAAGAGAAACAACACAACAACTGTAATCTATAATGGCTCTTCAAGGAAGTCAGTTATAAGAAGTACTAGTCTCATAAAAAGTCAATACGAAGCTCTCACTGGATGGTGTATGTACTAGAGGTGCGAGTATTATAATAGAGCTTCAAGTTATGGACGTATATTACACCTAGGTGGAAGGGAGGTTATGAAAGAGATAGAAGATATGATACAAGATTTTCAGTAAGTAAGGTAAAAGTGAACAACGTACCAGATACTCAAATGCAGAAAGTTGTAAATAGTCCATACTTCAGATAAAACCCGATAAGCACGAGGATCCAATAACCGAGAATGATAACGGTATCGTCAGCGGCATGTCTTCCAACCTATGATTTCTAAGTACTAAGAGATCTAGTTAAGAGAGTAGAGAAGAGTTGGAGAGATGTGATGTATCGTTTGATGTTCTAGAATAACATAAGAAAATTCATGGTGCAAGCAAGTTGAAGGAAAGTTACGAGTATTATAAATGGATATTTATAGGTCGCAAACTAAAGTTTAGTAGAGCGATTTTTTTTATGAAAAAATGAGTAAGGATGAGGAAAGGCAAGTGAAAAGGTGACGAGAACGGATAAGTCCTCAGTATTAAGTCCATGAAAATAAGAGAGATAATGGTTTCTCTAAGTTATTGAAAGTTCAGTATAGCATAAATGAACTCAAAGGAATATAAGATTAATAGCATTTAGAAAGAATGAAATATTTACCTAGTAATAAAATGAGGGTATAATTGTGACAGATAAAGGATGACAAGCCTTCGTTTGAATAATGATTTGAAAAAAAAGAAAATAGAAGAAGAGAAGGAGAAAAGATTTCGTTGGCGGCACGAAGTTAGGATACCCCCATAAGGTGAATCACATTGAGACCCTATGAAATATGATTATGGAAATCACTTCAAATATTCCTCAATGCAATGTAAGCCGTAGAGGTAATGTATTACCTAAGAAGTTTCAAGTCTTCAAGTAAAGGGTTATTGATCAACATTGAGGCTAATCAACAATGGTCAGGTGCAAGTTACAAAGTATGACATAAGATTAGGCCATGATTCTTAAGATGAACGATAATGAAGGAGTATTGAAGGACTAAGATTTATACCTAAAGGATAGGCGGCAAAAGTAACTAGGAGCTTGGTAAGCATACCTCAGTAAAGATAGATTGAAGTAAAAATTATGATATATATAACCCATGTTAATGCAGTAAAATCATATGAATGGATAACCAGATCTACGAAATAAGATATGGCTATATTCGCAAGTTCTACAAAATATCGAGCAAAGAACTTCAGTATACCTATATAGGCCCAGAGAGGCATCCTATTAAGCCTTGTATATATAAAGTGAGACCTAGAGATTGATTAAAATATAAAAGGAAAAAGGAAAGATGAATCGCATAAGTACATGTACAAAGCCAGGATCATACATGCTGCATGACAGGAGGTAACAACGGTTGCACGATTAGGAATATTTCGACCACAGGTCATGATATGAGCAAAAAGACTAAAGGAGGGAAGACCCTAAACTTTGGATTTATTCACAGAAAAACTGCTTAAATGGTAACAAGAGTATTAAGGTGTCACGACCCTAAATGCGGACCCGATCGTGATGGCGTCTCTCATGAAGAGAAGGCCAGCCGGCACACACCCAATTCATTTTAAGCAGTTAGAATAATACAAATTAAGTCTCTAGCATAATAATAATCCCAAAGTAAGGTAATAAGACAACTTGTGGAATAGACATAGCCAGACATCAGGGTGTCACTAGTCATCAGCATCTATCATAATACTACAAGTCTAAAAAAGTCTAAACAAACTATTACACAACTAGGACAAGGGAAAGAAATAATGATAAGAGGGAGAGTCACTGGTCTGTGAACGTCGTGCAACTACCTAGTGAACTCCGAAATCTGCTGGAAGCTCTCAACCTCGCAAGCAGGACCTGAAGCGCCTGAATCTGCACACGAGGTGCAAGGAGTAAAGTGAGTATTCCAGGTCAGTGAGTAATAATAATAAATAAAAATTAAGTGATAAGAAGTCACGTAAAGGCACATCACCAGGCTATAAAGAAGCAATATGAATCCAGGGAAAGCAATGAAATAGTGAAAACATGTAAAGTCACTTTAGTTCAGTTTAAGCTTATTTAAAAATGTCTTTTTAATAGTTAAACAAGTAAATGACATGCAGCTAGGAAAGATGAACACATAATGAACCGCCCCTCGGGCACAATACTGATAGAAAAAGCCCCTTGGGCAACACATGGAATAACACCAGCCCCTCAGGCTATATCTCATATCACAATGGGTACCCGCACTTACTGAGGTTGTGCAGACTCCAGGAGGCGCCCCTTACAATCAAGTCATCTCGTGGCATAATCAAACAGGCTCTCGACCTCATATCAAGCCACCTAGTGGCGTACAACTTAGGCCCACGACCTCATAATCATAAATCAATGTATCCTCACAACACTGGCCCTCGACCTTACTCAGTCAGAATCTCATAAGCCATTCGGGCAATAGTAAAACATGATACTCAGCCTAAATTATCATTTATAATATTGTTTAATATATTAAAACAGAGTAAACATGGCTGAGTTATGAAAACAATAGAATATAGTATGACTGAGTACAAGTATAAAGTCAAACAAGTAAGGAAATATTAGTAAAAATCCCCTAAGGGTCCAAATAGTTGGCACGAGGTCCAAATATGATATTTCGCCCAAAACATGGTGATAGCAAATAGTTTTCAATCAAATACGCGGTAAAACAGTCATTCAGGATGGACTAAGCCACAATCCCCAACGGTGCACGAACCCACGCTTGTCATTTAGTATGTGTGTGTCACCTCAATATAGCACCACGATGTGCAATCCGAGATTTCATACCCTCATGACAACATTTAAAATCATTACTCACCTCAATCCGATCAAAACTCTAGCCCGCGATGCCTTTCCCCCCATGCCTCAACTTGCGTCGAATCTGTCCAAAATCAGAATCACAACGTCAAAATAAGCTAAGGGAACGAAGCCCATGCGAAAATAATCAAGTTATAGCATAGATCTCGAAATTAACCAAATCCCGACCTCGGGCCCATGTCTCGGAATTCGATAAATTTTTAATAATAGATTCCTTATCTATCCACGAGTTCATACATATCAAAATCCCAAAAACCGACCACAAATGATCCATCAAATCCTCAAGTCAAGGTCTCCAATACCAAGCCCCAGTTTCCCAAATTTTAACCCTTAATTTCCATTAATTACAGCTCTAACCCGTGAAATAATACCATATGATCGAATATTAGACTCAAAAATCTTACCTCCAAACGATATCCCTTGATTCCCTCTTCAAAATATTCCAAAAAGCTCCAAAACTGATTTGAAATGGTGAGAACAACTCAAAAATCGCGAAGGAATGCTTTTATACCTTTTGGCCGAGGCTTTTCGCACCTGCAGTCCATATCTCACTTCTACGAGACCGCTCCTGCGGTCCCAAGAGCCGCATCTACGGTCCTTACTTAAATGTCCAAAATCTGCATCTACAATGCATAATCTGCACCTGCGCCATCGCAGTTGCGGTCCCTCAACCGCTTCTATGGTTTCTGCCTTCCTAGGCTCTTTCCGCTTCTGCGACTCTAATCTCGCTTTTGCGAGACCGCACATGCAGTCCCGTAGCCGCATGTGCGGTTATGACAGCGATGGAACATCTTCAGCTACCAAAACCAACTTCCAAACTTTCCGCCAACCATCCAAAATCACCCCGAAGGCCCCGAGACCTCAACCAAAAGTACAAACACATTATATACCACCATCAGAACTTATACCAATCTTCAGAACACCTCAAACAATATCGACTCAACCAAATACATCAGATTCAAGCCCAAGTTTCCAAAATCTTCCGAATTACGTTTTTGATAAAAAATATACCAAATCATATCCAAATGACCCGAAATTTTGCATATACATCCCAAATGACACAACGGACCTATTTCAACCCCCGAAATTCCATTCTGATCCCTATATGAAAATCTCAGCTATCAATCGAAAAATGTCAAAATACCAATTTTACCAGTTCAAGCCTAAATCTACTCTGGACCTCCAAAACATATTTCGATCACGCTACTAAGTTCCAAATCACCTTCTGAAGCTATCCGAACCACCAGAACTCATATCTGATCCCTTTAACACATAAGTCAACATCCGGTTGACTTTTCTAACTTAAGCTTTCTCAAAAGACACTAAGTGTCTCAAACCTTACCAAAACCTTTCCGAACCCGAGCCAACCAACCTAATCATATGTAGAATTGATAAACAAGGTAATAAGAAGCAAAATGGGGGAAATAGAGTGATAACTTATGAGACAATTGGCCGGGTCGTCACATAAGATATTCACAAGAGCTATATGTTATGAAAATGATAAGAACATCATTCAACATTCGAGGACGAATATTCCAAAGAGGGGAATAATGTTATGCCCTGATATTACGTCGATATACGTCCTACAGTATTATATTATGATGATGTTATGCTCTGCAATAATATATCATGATGATGTTACCCTCTATAATAATATATTACGATGGTGTTACGTCTAACAGTAATGTATTAAGATGATGTTATGCCTTGCAGTATTATATTACGGTGATGTATTAAGTTACGACAGTGTTGCACCCAGCAATATTACATTATGGTGATGTCATGCTTCGCAGTATTAAGTTAAGATGATGTTGCACCTTGAAATATTGTATGTTAAATTTGTCGTAAGGTAATTTACACCAGTCCAAGTAAAAGATTATTTGGAGATTATAAGGATTATGCTATTTCACAAGTAATTAATAAAGGTGAAAGGGAGAGCAAGTAAAAAAAAAATTCGTCCAAGTTTGGCATGTTGGGATAAAATACAGCTCGAACTAAAATACACGGCATTTATGGACTAGTACCATATAAGGTATTACATGACCATAATAATAAAATATATAAGGTAGGTAAAAAATGAGTACTATTCAAATAAGTGGGAATAATTCTTAATTTTGCGAGTAATTATTTATTTTTCGGGTAACGGAATATTACCTAATTAATTAAGAATATATTGGATAGGGATTACAAAAGATTATGTGTAAGCCCCAACTTCACATTAAGTGACTCATGCATTTGGTTAACCAAGGTGAAAAAATTATACAAAATGAGTCATTAGGCAACATTTATCTTGCTTACACGTAATTGTTGCTTGGTGTCTTTAATATAGGACTATAAGACCTTGCAAAAAAAAAATAGCAAAACCACATTTATATACCATTACAAAGAGATAACAAGGATTAAAAGCGTGAAAACTCTATGGAACCATAAAATGTCCAAATGTGAAACTCTCTTAAATAATACCATGTCCTAATATAAAAATTCTCTTAGATGCTCCAATTTCCAAATGTGAAATTCTCTGAAATGCTATAAGGTTCAACATGAAATGATAATTCAAAGAAAGTCCAGTATAATCTTTCTCAAGGATATCATACGGATTTATTTTTCTACTTCGATCCACCGTTACGCGTTTTTGCAAAAGAGAATTGGTCAGGTATGTTAAGGCTATCCCTTTTTTTGGCATGATCTATATGACACAAACGAAACGATATCTATGTTCTTGAATTTTCATGTGTCATAATATTTTATCATCTGTTCACGGGTCTCAGAATAATACGTAGTTGAAAAAGTTTATCCGAAAGGAATATTGAGATTATTACATAGTTTCCATGCATTACACCCATTTATACATGTGCATTAACCCGTGACTAGATGGCGTTATATACACGTATATATGTGAATATATGTATATGGGAGATGGGAAAAGATTACGGCTTTATATACGTACAACCACCTGACCAGCTGCTATACATTGATGATTTTGCCCACATTGACCAATAAGATATGATGGGATGCCCTTAGAGGTTGATGATGTTATGAAATATGTACCTACGCACGACATGACATTCATACGCATATGCTTGACGCTAAAAATATTTCATGATTTACCGAGTTATCCAAACTTGCAGGTTGAGGCAATTACTCTATATTTCTTCCATGTCTGTTATATACTTATTTATGTGCCTCATATACTCACATCCGTTTTGCTTGGGGATGCTACATTTCATCCCTGGAGGTCCCGATAGACAGGTCGAGAGCCCTCCAAGTAGGCTATCAGCTTAGCGGAAGATATTGGTGCTCTCCATTTGCTTCGGAGTTACTTATTTGGTTAGTATGATTTAGACGTGTATTGTTTAGCATGGCGAGACTCTGTTCCAACCTTTATGATATTTATGTACTCTTAGAGGCCTGCAGACATATGTCGTGTACGTGAAAGATCGTACGGTCTTGTCGGCATATGTTTTAAGTTTATAAATGATCATGTTGGCTTATTAGGCCCGTATGTCACGTGTATATGATGATGTAATAAGAAAGATATGTTACATTGGCACTCGGTTGAGTAAGTATCGGGTGCCCGTCGCAATCTATCGGTTTGGATCGTGACAGTGTGGCTTACTTGGAAACCAGACTACTTTCAGATTAATGTCCAGAGCAAGACAATTCAGGCAATTACATGCAAAGTACATCATGTGACTGGGCAAAGAACATTTTTCATTTCTATGGTATATGTTTTTAACAATTGGGAGGAAAGTAAAGAGCTCGGGAACTATATGAATGCTACATGTCAAAGGCGTCAAGAACCTTGGATCGTCATGGGTGACTTTAATGCAGTGTTGAAAATGGATGACAGAGTAGGAGGTCTTCCTATTACTGTAGGGGAAATCAGAGATTTTCATGAGTGTGTAGAAACATGTGGGTTAATTGAAATTCCATATCATGGGAACAAATACTCATGGAATGGCAGAAGTGGAGATCAAAGAATCTTTTCAAAGATTGATTGGGTGTTTATCAACAGGGATTGGCTGGACAAAATACCTGAATATAATGCTACTTTCTTGCGTGAAGGAGTAAGTGGTTACCGCCAGTTAGTATTCACCTAGTCATTGCTCCATTGCCAAGAAAAAGACCTTTTAAGCTTTGTAATACATGGTCACTATATCCTTACTTCCTGGAGATAGTGATGGAATAATGGGACAAACAGATTGAAAAATGTGCTATGTTGCAAGTAGTGAAGAAACTGAAGTTACTGAAAAGGAAATTAGAAGTATTGAAGCAAGGAGATATCAGTAACTATGTGGATGAAGTCAATGACTTGAGGGAAGAACTGCAACAGATACAAATAGTAGTATATATGCAACCAGCAGACACCACTCTGATGCAATTAGAGAAAGAAACATATCAGAAATTTAGGCAGAAATCATATATGGCAGAAGTACTGTTGTAGCAAAGGAGCAACGCTGTATGGGTGAAGCTAGGTGATGACAAAGCTAAGGGACAAACATGGTGAATTTCAACATGAATCCACATCAATTGCCAGCATACTTGTAGTGTTTTATCAAGAGTTGCTACAGAAAGATCACAACAGAACAAGAGCGTTTAGAAGTTTTTTAATTAATGGAACAGTACTAACAATAGAACAACACCTACAGTTGGTTCAACCATTTAATAAAAAGGATGTCAGAAACTCTATGTTCAACATTTATAAGAACAAAAACCCAGGTCCAGATGGATATGGGAGTGAGTTATTAAGAGCAGCCCGGAAGATTATAGGAACAAACATCAACTGAAGCTACTTTTTTTTAGAATGGAAAACTACTAACTCAGTTGAATGCTACAATGATCTCTTTAATTCCTAATATTAAAGTACCATAGGATGCAGGACAGTTCAAATCAATCTCTTGTTGCAATGTCAGTTACAAGTGCATCTCCAAGATGATTTATAAAAGGTTGAGTATGGTCATTAAAACTATTATGGATGAAAACCAGGCTGCATTTATGGAGGGAAGATCATTGGTGCACAATGTGTTGATATGACATGACTTGCTTAGGCATTACAATATAAAAACAACACCTAGGTGCCTTATGAAAATAGATCTAAGTAAGGCATATGATATGGTAAGATGAGATTTTATAGAAGATGCTTTGATTGGCTTTTGATTTCCTACTACATTTAACCAGCTGGTCAAGGGGAATGGAGTAGGGTATGGGTATTTTCAGGGGAAAGAGGTCTATGGCAAGGGGATCCCATGCCCCCTTTGTTATTTGTGTTGGTCATGGAGTATCTAACAAGAACACTAAAGAGGAAGAGTAACCTACTAGATTTCAAGTTTCATCCTATGTGCAAAAAGACCAAATTGACTCATCTGTTATTTGTTGATGACTGAATGATTTTCCGTAAAGGAGACATTAAGCTAGTGAGTAGAGTAAGGGAAGCACTTCAACATTTTAGTGAGGTAACTGAACTGGGAAAAAAATCTGGATAAGTCTAATCTGTTTTGTGTCGGGTGTAGGTGAGAAACTGAAAAAGCAACTACTTGATATATCAGGGTTATCCCTGAGATCTTTGCCAATAAGATACTTGGGGTTGCCACTGTCCTAAAAAAAGTGGACCAAAATGGAGTGCCACCAACTGGTCGAAAAGATCACAAGCAGGATAAAAACTGACTACTCAAGAATCATATCTTATGCAGGGAGATTACAGATAATTACTGCAGTATTGTTCTCCTTATACAACTTTCGAGGAGAAATTTTTATACCTCCAGAGAGTGTTCTAAAGGAATTTGATAAACAATGCAAAGACTACCTATGGGGGAGTAAGGAGGATTGGAGGAAGATTGCCCTAGTCTCTTGGGATAGAGTTTGTGTCCCTAAGAAGTATGGAGGTTGAATGTAAAAAATTGTGCTAAGTGAAATGTGTCTTCAGTGGGCAAAACTGATATGGTAACTGGCCATGAAAAAAGACACTTTATGAATTGGATGGGTCCATAGATTATATTAGAAAGAAAGAAAGATTTGTGGAATCACACACCACCTCAAGATAGCACTTGGTATTTGAGGAATTAATTTCCCTTAAAGCAGAGATGACTCACTGATACCATAATGGTAGATATATATTGGTTGACACCTAATGAAAAATACTCAGTGTCAAGTAGCTACCAAGCATTTCTGAACAATTCACATAGGCAGACCTGGCGTGGAGCTCACTATTGCTGCCTAGGTACATATTCCTTTTGTGGTTAGCAAGTGAGAAGAGATTTCTAACGAAAGAAAAGTTGAGCAGATTGCAGATTCAAATAGACTCTACAATGTGTGAGTTATGCGATGATTTATATGGGAAAACACGTAGCCATTTGTTCTATGAATGTTGATGGACAACAGAATTGAGGGACAAGCTGGAAACATGATCAGGCATTAAGATACAATAAAAAGAAGTGCTCCAGTCAATATGGTGGATGAACAGAAGATATTGGAGGCAGTCTAAAGAATAGATAACAATAGCAATTTTTGGAGCTGAGATATATTATATATGGAAAGCTAGAAACTGGAAAGATTTTAAAGCGACAATTGTAAATATAGAGGCCACGATCACAACAACAACAACAATAACAACCTAGTATATTCGCACTTAGTGGGATCTTAGGAGGGTAGTATGTACACAGACCTTACCCCTATCTTAAGGTAGAGAGGCTGTTTTTAAATAGAGGCCACGATCACACAAAAATACAAAAGGAACTTAAGGTAAGGATGGAACATAGTAAGAGCTCCAAAAAAAGCACGTAAGTGTAGTTTTTACTGCAAAGATTTTGTACTTGGTTGCTTTGGTTCTTTGAGGTCGGAAGAGAACACACCTCATGTTCAGAGGTTGTAGTAACTTGAGTGCTCTATAGGTATATTATTTGTACGTAAGTAATGGTAATATTTCGCAGTTTATTACCAACAAAAAAAACCTGTTATTTTAAGTGATAGGTATTTTGTTTACTAATAATAGCTCTTAATATGGTAAATATTCTACTACTACTTTGAAATTGTTATAAATAGAACTCTATTTAAGGTGAATGTCTATATTTAGAGAGATTCTAGGGTTTACTACTTGGTGGCTAAGTCACCACCTCCCTATAAATATAGGGCTTCTATTCCATTGTAACTCATCCCAAGTATCAATAAGAATACTCCTCTCCCTATTCTCTCTATATTGTTCTTGTCTTTTATATTATTTCATAACACGTTATCAGCACGAGTCTCTAACCAATTGAAATTTTCGATTGCCTTAACTTTTGTTTGTGTAGGGTTTCACATGAGGTTCTGCCGCAACCAAATCCCAAAATTTTCTATACGGAAAATAGAGGAAAAACGTTGAAAAGAAAACAGAAGGAACGAAAGAAGAAAAACATTGAAAACAAAGAAGAGACGGAAACAAAGAGGGAAAAACGTTGAGAAAACAAGAAGAGAAAATATTGAAAATATAATTGGTATACCTTAAAGGTAAGTAATTTACTTTTCCCTTTCAAATTCTTGAAATTCTACGATTTGATTTTATATACAAACAAAGACAACAAAGTTTGATTATAACTCTAATGGAGTTTGTAAGAAATTATAACCACGTGAAGTGGTAAAATCTCTATGTCCTGCCATGATTAAATTCATGTATGATTGTGGGCAAAGAATTGAAAATCCGTCCCATTGAATTTGCTCCATTCCCTTTAGAGAATGTGGAAGCAGTATATGATAAGTCTAAAAGAAGACAAAATTATTACCATGAAGGTATCAATGAATGTGGACGTGGCAAAGAATTCCGTCCAATTGAATTTGCTCCATTCCCTTTAGAGAATGTGGTAGCAGTATGTGATAAGTCTGAAAGAAGACAAAATTATTACCGTAAAGGTATCAATGGATGTGGACGTGGCAATAGACGAAATTATAATCGTCATTATTGTGATAATGAGAATAATAAAGATTCTCAAAATAATCTTTCACTTTATGAAAGTAATATTTGACATGAGATTGTGTAAAGCACATGATTATGATCCATTCCCTGAAGTGAATGTGATAACTGTAATAGAGCCCGTAAGTATGAACACGCTCTTGATGTAATTTTGTTTTATGTCTGACATTATGAAAAGAAAAATTTGTTGCCCTTGAAATTTCGGGCAAGAACTATATGGCATGGGTGTTGGATGCTGAAATCCACTTAGATGCTATAGGTCTTGGAGACGCCATTAAAGACAGAAATAATGCCTCCACCCAAGACTATGCTAAGGCCTTGATTTTCTTGCGCCATCGCCTTGATGAAGGTTTGAAACTGTGCTAAGGCCTTGATTTACTTGCGCCATCACCTTGATGAAGGTTTGAAAATTGAATATATCACAGTCAAAGATCCACCTATCTTGTGGAATGGCTTAAAAGAGAGATATGACAACCTGAAGTTGGTCACTCTGCCACAAGCACGATACGATGAGAATCCAAAAGCAAATAGTTCATAAACTATATGTTATCGTTGCGGTGGAAAAGGGCACTAGGCGAAAATTTGCCGTGTACCAAGACATTTGGTTGAGCCTTGTCAAAGCATCTCTAAAGAGTAAATGCCCTGAAACAAATTTTGTCTCTGACGACAATTTTGACATCACCCACTTGAATGTGGCAGACTTCTTTGAGCACCCTGAGGGGAAAATAGACCACCTAATCGGTGATGGATCTGTGATAAAAGAAGATGGAGTTGTTTGATTTTATTTCACTTATTTGTAATAGTTAGTGAATAAACTAATAGTCATTAGTATCAGCTCGTATTAGTTAGTTTATGATATAATATTAGTATTAGTTCTTTAGAATGTTTCAATATGCTCAGATTTCAATAATATTTTTATTTTCCAGTAGCGGTAATCGACTAACCTAACAGTTAGTCGATTATCTAATATTTCGCATTAAAACTGCAAACATTCGATTGTCAATGTCCAACAATCGATTGTCAATGTTCAACAATCGATTGTCTATGTTTAACAATCGATTGTCTTAAGACAGTGTGCTCTGGAATTTTTCAAAATAGCCAACAATCGATTGTCTAAATTTAACAATCGATTGTCTTAAGACAGTGTGCTCTGGAATTTTTCAAAATAGCCAACAATCGATTGTCTATATTTAACAATCGATTGTCTTAAGACAGTGTGCTCTGGAATTTTTCAAAATAGCCAACAATCGATTGTCTATATTTAACAATCGATTGTCTTAAGACAGTGTGATCTGGAATTTTTTCAAAATAGCAAATAATCGATTGTCTATGTTTAACAATCGATTGTCGTAAGACAGTGTGAACTGAAGTTTTTCAAAATAGTCAACAATCGATTGTCTATGTTTAACAATCGATTGTCGTAAGACAGTGTGATCTGAAGTTTTTCAACAATCGATTGTCTATGTTTAACAATCGATTGTCTTAAGACAGTGTGATTTGAAGTTTTTCAAAATAGCAAATAATCGATTATGTGTGTTTAACATCGATTGTCAATGTTCGACAATCGATTGTGAGTGTTTAACAATCGATTGTTTAAAGAAAATGCTTAAACTGAAATTTTCAAACTGCAAAGTAATCGATTATGGAAAACATAATCGACTATCTGATTTAGTTAGTCGAATAACCTCAGCAGATTTCGAAAATATTGCTTAAGTATGAAACAAACGGACTGAATTTGTTTATTCTCATGTTCGTATATTTTCTTTTGTATGGCAAACTATGGGAATTAAATTGATTGAAGGCTCCTGAAGAGCAACTATAACTCTGCCTAAAGGAACGATATTTTAGAGAATGCAATGTTCTCCTCCAAGTCTAAGAAGAACTTGTTGAGTTTTAATGATATCAGTCAAAATGTTCTCCTCCAAGTCTAAAAGGAACTTGTTGAGTTTTAAAGATATCATTCAAAATGGATATCAGATTGAGACAATACATGAGTATAATCTTGAATACCTCATTTACTCATGAAAACGAGGCTGCCCACTTCGGTTTGGGGTCACGCCATTTTGCATGCAGCAATGCTAGTTCGTCTCTGACTGACGAATTGTCACAAATATTCCCCGTTGCAATTGGTTTTGGGTCATGAACCTAATATATCCCATTTAAGAATCTTTGGATGCGCAGTATATGTGCCTATAGCACCGCCATCCCGCACCAAAATGGGTCCGCAAAGAAGGTTAGGAACATATGTTGAGTTTGAATCGCCCTCCATTAATTCGCTACCTCAAAACATTAACAGGGGATTTGTACACTGCACGATTTGCAGACTGTCAATTTGATGTGACACTTTTCCCAAAATTAGGGGGAGAAGTTGGTGAAACCAAACGGGAAATTTTGTGGAAAAATGCATCATTATCTCATCTTGATCCACATACCTCTATTTGTGAAAGAGAGGTACAAAAGATTATCCATTTGCAAAGAATAGCAAATCAAATGCCTGACGCATTTACGCACTTGAAAAGGATAACGAAATCCTATATCCCCGCGGAAAATGTCCCAATCCGTATTGATGTCCCTGTTGGACAATCATCTAGTGTCATATCCAATGAGTCAAATGCACGCCTGAAGCGTGGCAGACCATTAGGTTCCAAAAATCGAAATCCTAGAAAGAGGAAAGCAAATGATCAAAATGACACTACGAAAGAATCTCATGAGGAAATTCATGATTTAACAAATTCTGAGATTCATGAAGAATCCATTGAGCCCGAGGCTCTGGAAAATACGGAACTATCCATAAATCCAATCAATATTGAGGCAAATATTAATCGAGTGGATATAGTGGTGGATAATGTCTTTGCTTATAATGTCGCATCTAGCATTATGCAAGAATGCGAGGATCTCGAACCTCAATCTGTTGAAGAATGTCGAAAAAGACATGATTGGCCAAAGTGGCAAGAAGCAATTCAATCAGAATTGAATTCGCTGGCAAAACGTGAAGTTTTTGGCCCTATAGTTGAAACACCTAATGGTGTCAAGCCTGTTGGCTATATATATGGCATGAATGATCGTTGGTCACGTACCTACTGTACGCCAAAGTATTTTGGAAATATGACTATTAAAGGACAACGATAATGCAAGAAACATATCTTGCATATAAGTTTGACATGACCATAATGGTATAACTTTCTCTTAAGAAAGATATTCACCACATGGATGTTGATGAATCTGTGGTAGTACAAAATTAATTGAGAGCTCTAGAAGAGCCAATTATTACTATGTTGGAGAAACACAATTGAGTATTGTGCTGTAGTAAGTCTCAAAGAAACTTATTCAGTTTCCAAAGTACACGCGAAAGCGATTGATTATATTGAGACTATAAATAAAGGAAGGATTTGATATCTCCTATTACTACAACTTGTAGCGGGGTAATTTATATATGAAATGCTACCCGCTTTGTTCTCCAGTTTGTACTACACAAACGAAAGAATGCCACAATAAAGTGGATATCTATTGGTATAAAAACCCATGTCATAATAAACCTGAAGTTTATTGATAAGTGCACATGTCATGGTGTAAATTTAAAGTTTACCAATATTGATAATTTATTCAGTTGGCATTCGGGTTAGCCATCTCATTTTAAGTATGATGTGCAATAATAGAGAATTCACATGGGTGAATATTAAAGAACTAGAAAGTTCTTTACGAATTCTCTTGTATCACTTGTTCTCATTAATGAACTGACCAACTAAAGAGTTCGGGTTGAAGCCCATAAATTCTGGGAATATCAAAGGTGAATATGGGCCCATTCACCTGCCATGTATACCACATATGATGCATCTATGATATGGTTACATGCGCAATTGTTATTAACCCGCAGCCTGGCCGGTGCTTGCGAGGTAAATTGCTCAGTAATATAACTTCGAGCATAATTTCCAGATTTTCTATTCAAGATAGTTCATCTTGATAAGTTGGTTTATATCAAAGTTGGTTTAGCAAGATAATTATTGAGTGCCTCCACTTAATAGCTAAACTGTTTCTTATGAGAACAAAGTTATATATATCAGTTTGATATACGTTGTATACGAGAGTATATTCTCCCCTCACAAGTGGTTCAGGGTCAGGAACCAAATAATTTCATCTTATTATTAATGTGCTGTGTATATTGACATGATAATGCACAAAGATGATTTCTCAAATTTGAGGAAACAAGTTAGCTTTTCTAACATGAGGGGGAGACATGATAAACACTTGAGAAAAGGTTACATGGGATGAATTATCATTTGTATATGTAAATCCCCGAATATCATGATATGAACCTGAAGTTCATAAAATGGATAATTCAATTGCAACATATTGCAAAGCATGCTATACGCATTTGCTGACCCAAAGAATGTAACTATATTCTCACTACAAATGCTCATATTAAGTCCCAGAAGGACAAAGCCTTGGATACGCTTGAAGCGTATAGACAAATACTTGATTCCATATGAAAGACATGTAGATTTGGACATATATTTCAAATACTTGAAAGTATAAAGTCAAAGGTATGTATAATCAGTTTTCGATATCTTATTTGTTTAGCATGACATGAAAACTCGATATGCATCTAAAATCTATTATGTGATTTACATGACTTAACTTGAAAGATTTAAGTTGCTTGAAGCATATGCAATTCTTGGTCCTGAAGTACCACATCCTAAGTACAATTTGTGTACATATGTATCTTGCTATAACTATAAGCATGATGGCATCGAGAGTACATCTATGGAGATATTGAAGAGTCATTCCACCACATTATATGAAGATTTCATATCTATCAAGAATGATGATTTCAAGGTGCGGAATATTTATTCAAGTCAATATGGTTGATTTATTTATCAAACATCTACCAAAGATCGTTTTGAAGATGGTGCACAAGATTGGAATGCAAATGCTCAAAGATATAAATTGATGTTCTTATCAGGGGGAGTTAATGCGCGTTGCACTCTTTTTCCCTTACAAGGTTTTGTCCCAACTGGGTTTTCCTTGCAAGGTTTTTAACGAGGCAACCAATAGGCGCATATTCAAACATGTGTACTCTTTTTCCTTCTCTTTAATTTTTCCCATTGGGTTTTGGTTTTAAGGTTTTAATGAGGCACATTGTTGAATAGACATTCAAGGGGGAGTGTTATAAATAGAACTTTATTTAAGGTGAATGTCTATATTTAGAGAGATTCTAGGGTTTACTACTTGGTGGCTAAGTCACCACCTCCCTATAAATATAGGGCTTCTATTCCATTGTAAATCATCCCAAGTATCAATAAGAATACTCCTCTCCCTATTCTCTCTATATTGTTCTTGTCTTTTATATTATTTCATAACAGGAATCCTCTTGTACAAATTCTCGCAACTTCGCCACTACCCAACCAGACACTGTTCCTTAATTGCATGAATATATGAAACTTACTATTTATCCGTACAATATGTGTGATGCTTTCTTTTGCAAATCAATATTTGTATAACTCTGTTCGTCTTAAATTTTACAGGATATTTTAATGTTTATTACCAAATTTTATTAAACATTCATCATATATAGGAGTATGTCATGACAATAATACGTAATCACGTATTAAGCTAATTGCCCTAACATGAACTCATGTCATATTAAGCGAGCTACGTTAATATTAATATCATAATCTAGTATAGAATGAACAAGTGAGAGAGATATCTTCTAAGCTCTGGATTTTTTTTTTTCAGGTCAAAGTACTCTAAATATGAATGAAAATTTAGGGGTACATACACCGGGTTGATTCGTTTTTTACTAAATTAAACCAAATCAAATCAAACCAACTATATCGGTTTGTATTGATTCTGTTTTGTTTGATTTTCGGTTTTTGGTTGTAGATTTTTTTTTGTTATATGAATATTGTTTCAATCGTATTTTATTGAATTTTTTATATGTAAATACATATTTAGTAAAAATTGAAAAAATTGACATGAATATGATATATGGAAATATTTTTATGGAAGAATTTTCTTAGTAACACATGATAGTTATATTTTTAGTACAATAATTTTATGTCGATGTACACTCTCAAGGTTAACCGAATTTAATAATTAAACATAAAATAAATATGAACTTATAAATGATATGTTCTATTTAATTTTAAATTATCGAAACACCATTTAAGATTTGAAAAAGATAATAAGAATTTAATAGATCTTGACATATGAATATGAAAGAACGAAAAGATTGACGACTAACACTTGATAAAAAAATGACCATACAATCCATTATTTAAAGTTAATAATTATGGAGCACTTCATATTTAACTAAATATTACATCTCATAAGAGAATTACAAATATTTTTAGATATTTTTTAAAGAAAATTCTATAAAAAAATCTTAAAAGTATATATATATATATATATATATATATATATATATATATATCAATTTAGTTCAGATTTGTTTATTCAATACTAAACCAAATCAAACCAAATCTAATAAAAAATTTTAATTAATTGAGTTTGGCTTTTTAGCTTGGTACAATTTGCTACAATTATTATTGCGGGGCTTATTGATTATTTCCTATGTTTCTCCAGTTATTCTGTGGCGCGAAATGAAAATTATTTATTACTGTAGTCTCCTCAGTATTCATCTAAATAGAAACTGAATCATGTAGCGCCTTTTAGATGTCAAAGTCACAAGGACAAAAAGCAAAGCGATACATTTATTTTGCTCTCTCTATCGGCATGACGATATATATGTTAATTTTTCAAACATCGATCCAAATAATTAGAGCATTCCGTACAAAAAATTAAATTATAGATAGAATTATTCAAGATACCTATGTACCCTTTCGGAAATCTACAACCACTATGGGACATATTTATTTTAAGGGTGTATAAATAGAACCGAAAAATCGCACCAAACAAGAGAGAGTCAAACAAAATCAATTAAAAAATTTGATAAGGTTTGATTAGATTTGGTTTGGTATTGAGTAAAAGAAATTCGAACCAAACCAACATATAAATATATAATTTTTGTATATACTTATAAGATTTTATATAGAATTTTCTTTAAAAAATATTTTAAAATATTTGAAATTCTCTTATGAGATGTAATATTTAATAGAAAATGAAAGTGCTCTATTTTTATTAATTTTATATAAGTATGATCACTTTTTTATCATGTTATTGAAATGCGTTAAATTCTTTATTTTTTCATATTCATATGTCAAGATCTATTATATTCTTATATCTTTTTCGAACTTAGAGTGGTATTTCGATATTGAAAAACACTGAAAATTTAATAGCATATATTACTATTTAGGTATCATATTGGTTTTTATGTTTAATTATTGAATTCGGTTAACTTTGAAAGCGTACATCAATGGAAATTTATTGTGAAATAACTAAAAAAAAAATAACTATAGTGTATTACTAAGAAAATTCTCCCATAAGAATATTTTAATAGATCATATGTTTGTCAATTTTTTTAATTTTTAATAAATATATATTTACTTATAAAAAATTTAACAAAGTAAGATTGACATATTATTCATGTAAGAAAAAACACGAAAACCCCAAAAAATCCGGCAAACCCCAATCTGAACAGATATAAATATTTTGATTTAGTTTTAATAAAAACTGAACCAACACGGTCCATGTATACTCATATTCATTCTCTTACACCATGTGCAACAAAGATTTTTTCTTTTTAAAAAAAAACAAAAACTCGTTACTTTTCTGCTATATAGTCAAAACGTCAGTTTCCTGAAAAGTTCGAAGTGTTATAAAATAAAGACAATAAAGTAGAGACAAGTATAGAGAGAGACTGATATATTATTCGAATTCAAACTTATGTACACAATAAACTGAAATCTCTTCTATTTATAGAAAAAAACTATTGTGTAAGCTGCTACTATACCAAATATGGATAATCTTCTACCGAGGCTGATGTTTATTCATAACGAAGTACTAAAATGATAAGCTCATTATACCGTGTATGATAATCTTCTACTAGGGATAATATTTATCCATAACGGAGTACTGAAAGGATAAGCTCATTGTACCAGGTATAGATAATCTTCTACTAAGGGTAATATTTATCCATAACACAGTACTAAAAGGATAAGCTCATTATACCCGGTGTGGATAATCTACTACTGGGGGTAATATTTATACATAACAGAGTATCGAAAAGATAAGCTGATTATACTCGGTATGGATTATCTTCTACCCGGGGTAATATTTATCCATAACTGGGTAACGAAGTGATAAGCTTCTTTAGAATGCTTATTTCCAATAGTGTACTAAATAGATAAACATATTTACGGTGGAGTCTCGTATGGATAAGCTTCTTCATGAAGCTTATTTACAATAGAGTACGAAATAAACATCCATAATATAATATATTTATAACATTTCCCTTTGGATGTTCATTAAAAGATAATGTGCCTCATTAAAACCTTACTAGGAAAAATCACGTGGGAAAAAATTCTAGTGAAGGAAAAAGAGTACACATATTTAGTAATATGCATTGCGTATTTTAATCCCCTTGATGAAAACCTTGTTTCAAATATTTGAGTCTTCGCATTCCAATCTTGTATATCATCTTCTCAAAAGTTGAAGTTGACAAAGATTTAGTGAATAAATCTGCTGGATTATTACTTGACCAGATTTTTTGCACATCAATGTCATCATTTTTCTAAAGGTCGTGTGCGTGGAATAATTTTGGTGAAATGTGCTTCGTTCTATCTCCTTTTATAAATCCTCCCTTTAATTGGGCTAGTGTCATGATCCTAAACCTGGATCCAATCGTGACGACACTCTCGTAAAGACAAGACCAGCCGACACTTCTCATTTTCCGATTATTAACAATTAAGTATTAAGAAACAGTCTAAACATAAATAAACAAACCAAATTTTATGCAAATGAAAGTATAATATGCAGAATACATCTCAAACACAGCCCGATACCAGGGTGTCACTAGTCATGATCATCTAACAACACAGAATACTCCAAATCAGCTATAGAATTTAATACAGAATACTAGAGAAGATGAAGGAATAAGATAGGGAAGCGCTCTGGGCTGCGAATGCCAACAGCTACCTAGAGACTCCTCGGATCCGTCTGAGCCGGAAATGATCAATACTCGGGAGGGGGATCACTATGCCTGAATCTACAACACGATCATCTCCCCTAGACGCAACCACTCAAACTGCATGCGTAACTCCTCTCTGTGAGACTACGGCATATACTTCTCCGGAAAGAGAACGGAGAACTGCTGCTAGGTAAGGGCTGCTGCACTAACAGGCTTACGCCTCTCAAAATCCTCCCACCAAGTGAAGGCAGCTCCAGAAAGCTGATAAGTAGTGAAAGTGACCCTGCTTGTCTCCAGAATACCCGTTGTATGAAGCATCTTCTAACACTTGTCCAAAAAGCCCTAGGCATCTTCGCCCTCTACACCACTGAAGCTCGGAGGCTGAAGCCTACTAAACCTGTCCAACCTATGCTGCTCATCGCCTAGCATGGCAGGAACTACTTAGTCCTGAGTAGCTACAATCGGTTGGTCTAGATGTGCCCCCGGGGTCTGAAGTCCATGCATGACCTGCTCAGGTGTGCGACCGGCGAGAGTTTAATTGCCTCCCCCATCTTGAGAAGCAGCTGTGGCTGTAACGGCTGAAACCGCCTGAGCTAGTCTAGTGCAAATTGATAAGATCTGAGCCAACGCCTCCTAAAGAGCCGAAATCACAATGGACACAGCTGGTGCCTGAGCTAGTGCTGCTCGAGGGTCCAGATTTGGGACCTGATCCTGAACCAGGGCAGCTGGTGGATTTGCAGGTGCTGCCCTAGTTGCTCTACCCCTATCACGACCACAACCACGACCACGTCCTCGACTGCTGGTGGCCACAGCTGGTGTTACTGGTAGTCATCCATCCTGACCGGTAGCGTGTGTCCTCGCCATCTGTAAGAGAATAGATTAGCAGAAGTTTAGCACTCGGATAAACAAATTCGCACAACAAGAATTTCAAGTATATGAAGTTTTTTCTAAAGGTTCTGCGGCCTCTCGAGTATAAATACAAACGTCTCTGTACCGATCCGCGAGACTCTACTAAACCTGCTCATGACTTGTGAGACCTATTTAACCTAGGCTCTGATACCAAGTTGTCATGACCCTAAACTCAGACCCAATCGTGATGGCGTCTCTCATGAAGACAAGGCTAGTCGACACTTCTCATTTCCCAATTCTTAATAATTAAGAATTAAGCAACAGTCTGAACATAAATAAATAAACCAAAGTTTAAGCAAATGATAGTATAATATGCGGAATATATCCCAAACACAGCCCGATACAGGGGCGTCACTAGTCATGAGCATCTAACAACACGAAATACTCATAATCAACTACAGATTTTGATATAGAAAACTAAGAACATAAAGTAATAAGATAGGGAAGAGCTCTGGGCTATGAACGCAAATAGCTACCTAGAGACTCCTCAGATCCATCTAAGCCAGAAATGATCAGCTCTCGAGAGCGGGACCAGCTATGCCTGAATCTGTAAAATGGTCATCTCCCCCCGATGCAACCACTCAAAATTCCTATGCATCTCCTCTGTGTGATACTACGGAACATACTTCTCTATAAAGAGAACGGAGAACTACTGCTAGGTAAGGGCTGATGCACCAATAAGGCATGTGTTGATCTTCGAGATGTCGCCACAAGTAAAACAAGCCCTCGCTTGCTAGGGCTGGCAACCCAGGAAACTCTAAAGCAGTGGTGCACTAATAGGAGCTGGTGGTGAACTAAAGGACTGCTGATCAGAATATTGCATCTGAGGACCACGACTACTTGAAGCACCATGGAAAACCTAAAGAGCTGACTGAAAGGGCCTAAGAGGATAGCCTCTACCATATGAATTCCTACCTCCAGACGAGGAACCACTAAATCTCCCTGAATGACGGGGTCTCTTGTCTGCTCCATTACCACCCCCCTGTGATAGTACCATCTTAAATCTCCGGGCCACATTGGTCGCCTTCTGGAAGGATATCTCACTCCTTGCCTCTCTATCCATCTGGAGACGAATCGGCTGAATGAGTCCATCAATGAACCTTCTCTCTCTATCTCTCTCTCAGTGGGAAGTATAATAAGGTCATGGCGAGCCAAATTTATGAATTTGGTCTCGTAATGAGTGACATTCATTGATCCCTGCTGAAGGCGCTTGAACTGTCTTTGATAGTCCTCTCGATGTGTAATAGGGAGAAACTTTTCCAGAAATAGCTCTGTGAACTGCTCCCAGGTCAAAGATGGCGAACCGGCTGGTCTAGCTAAACATAAATCCCTCAACCAAGTCTTGGTGGATCCAGATAAGCGAAATATAGCAAAATCAACGACATTGGTCTCAACAATACCCATATTCCGAAGAACCTCGTGACAGCTGTCTAAATAATCCTAGGGATCCTCAGTAGATGCACCGCTGAAAGTATTAGTGAAGAGCTTGGTGAACCTGTCCAATCTCCACAAGGCATCGACAGACATGGCTGCACCATCGGTGGTCAAATCTACCACAACTGGTTGGACTGCCCCAACTGGCTTAGCCGCTAGAGTCTGAAACTAAGGAGCTACCTGCTCCGGAGTGCGAGTAGCAAGAGTCTGGGCTCCTCCTCTAGCCTGAGAGATGGCTGGTGCTACAAGAAGTAAACTTGCCTTGGAGACACTCTCCATGGGGCCCACTAGACGGACCAGAGCATCCTGAAGAACTAGGGTAGCAATAAACCCCTCTAGGACCTGAATTGGGCCCACTGGAACTGTTGGGGTTGGAACCTCGTCATCAAAATCAACTTGAGGCTCCGCTCTGGGTGATGCTGCCTTGGACTGAGCTCTATCCCCTGCCTCGGCCTTTAACACAACCTCGATCTGGCCCTTTAACCCTCGTGGGAGCTGTTGCTGAGGGCTCAAGTTGTTGATCGGTAGATAAGGAAGCGTGTGTTATTGCCATTTGCGAAAGAACAGAGTAGAAATTCAATTAGCATTGAGAAACCAAACCGTATGATAGGAAAGAATAAATGTGAAGTTTTCCTAACTTTGTAGCCTCTAGGGGATAAATACAAACGTCTCTGTACCGATCCCTCAGACTCTACTAAGCTTGTCGGGTGAATTGTGAGACCTATGTAACTTGGATCTAATACTAATTTGTCACGACCCAAAAATTTCCATCCTCGGGAGTCGTAATGGCACCTACTCGTAGCAGCTAGGCAAGACATGAACTTAGAAATCATTTACTCCTTTTTTAAAATCTTCTTACCAATTATATTAACAAGGAATAAAATATTTGAATAACAGCAAAATATGAATTTAGCGGAAGTCTTAAATAAATATAAAACCAAAACATATCGAAGACCAACACATGGCTCTAACCAGAACCTGGTGTCACAATATCAACGGTCATCACTAATATCAAGCCATCTCGTGGCATCATCACTAGGCTCTCAGCCTCATATCAATCAAGCCACTTCATGGCGTACATATCTCAGGCCCTCGACCTCAAATCAATATCAATATTTCCTCACAACATAGGCCCTCAGCCTTACTCAGTCAAAAATCCTCACAAGCCACTCGGGCAATAGTAAAATAGTGATTCTCAGCCCAATTATCATTTAAAAGATCATTTAGGTATTAAAACTAAGTAAACATGGCTGAGTATAAAAACAGTGGAAAATGACATGACTGAGTTCAAGTATAAAGTCAAACAGTGAGGAAATATCAATAAAAATCCTCGAAGGGTTCAAATAGTTGGCACGAAGACCAAATATGGCATTTAGCCCAAATAATGATGATAGCAAATAAAGTTCAGTCAAATACGTGCCAGAATCATCAATTGGGATGGACCAAATCACAATCTCTAATAGCGCACGACCTCATGCTCGTCATCAAGCGTGTGCCTCACCTCAATATAGCACTACGATGTGGAATGCGGGATTTCAAACCCTCTGAACATCATTTACAATTATTACTCACCTCGAACCGATCAAATCTCTAACTTTCAACGTCTTTACCCCTCGAATCGGCCTCAAACGTCAAAATATGCTGAGGGGATGAAGCCCAAGCGAAATTAATCAAAATACGACACAAACCTAAAATTACCAAAACCCAAACCCCGGGCCCACATCTCTGAACTCGATAATTTTTACATCAATAAGTTCCTTATCTCCCCGCGAGTTCATAAATATCAAAGTTCTGAAATCAGACCTCAAATGATCCTTCAAATCCTCAATCAATGGTCTTAGTTCCAAGCCCTAGTTCTTCAATTTTTGGCTTAATTTCCATGATTATTTAGGTGGAATTCACATTAGAATCGAGTTTTAAGTCCAACAATCTTACCTCCAAGTGATTCCTCTTGAATCTCTCTTCAATCCTTTTCAAAAAGCTCCAAAAAAGACGAACAATGGAAGAAATAAACCCCAAATTCGCGGATAAAATGACCTTTTAAACCTTCTACCAAGGCTGGGAATCCTTCTTCGCAAACGTGGTCAAAGCCTTGCGTTCGTGAAGCAAAAATTAACTTTGACCAAAATTCCTCTTTTGCGATCGTGACCTCCCAATTGCAAACCTTATGCTTTGCTCAGACCAATCCTCGCGATTGTGTTCTGCCTCTCGCGAATGCAATGAATAAAAATCCATTGAAGCTCACTAGCCCATTTTCCTCTATGCAAACGGGACACCATCCTCACAAACGCGATGCACAAACTCTCAGCCCTTCTTGAATGCAGAGCTTTCCTCACGAACGCGAAGGCTAAATTCCATCTTTCCTCAACCAACCCTTCGCAAACGCGAACGTCATTTTTTTGCAGAAGTGACCTGTAATTTTCTGCAGGTTCCAACTTCATGAAATGGCCCGACTGACCACCCGAGGCCCCCCGGACCTCAATCAAATGCACCAGCATATCCAAAAACCTTATTCAAACTTGTACCAATCTTCAACACACCTCAAACAACATCAAATCAACCAAGCACATCAGATTCAAGCCTAAGTTTCTAAAATCTTCAAAAAATGACGCTTCTGATCAAAAATCCAACTAAACGACGTTCAAGTGACCTGCAATTTTGCACATACGTCCCAAATGACATAACGAAACTAATGCAACTCTCACCCCTATATCAAAATCTTGCCTATCAACCCTGAAATCGCCAAAATATCAACTTCGCCAATTCAAGCGTAAATCTACTTCAAACCTCTAAAACTCATCCTGATCACTCTCCTAAGTCCCAAATCACCTCCCAAAGCTAATCAAACCATTGGAACTCACATCTGAGCCCTCTAACACATAAGTCAACATTCGGTTGACTTTTCTAACTTAAGCTTTCTTAAAAGAGACTAAGTGTCTCAAGCCTTAACAAAATCATTTTGGATTCGATCCGACCAAGCCGATATCACATAACATGGATAAACAAAGGATAAAGAAGCAAAAAATGGGGAAAATAGAGAAGTAATTCATAAGACGACTTGTCGTATCGTCACATCCTCCCAACTTAAACAAATGTTTGTCCTCGAATGAGTCAAGAAACTTACCTTAAGCCTCAAACAGGTGAGGATATATGTTTCGCATCTCCCGCTCGGTCTCCTAGGTAGCCTCCTCCACGGGCCGACCTCTCCACTGCACTTTCATAGTAGCTATATCCTTTGAATCAACTTCCAAACCTGACGACCCAAAATAACTATTGGCTACACATCATAGGTCAAATCATCATGTTATTGAACCCTGTTGAAATCCAGAACATGAGACAGATCCCCAATATATTTTTGGAGCTTAGAAAAATGAAATATCATATGCACACACGACAATTTGGGTGGCAAAGAAAGCTCATAAGCAGCCTCCCTAATCCTCTGAAGCACCTCAAAAGGCCCAATGAACCGCAGACCCTTCATGGGAGAATCCTTCAACATAACCTTCTCACTAACCATATAGGACACATCTCGAACCTTCCTGTCAGCATAACTCTTTTGCCTCGACTGCGATATATGAATCCTCTCTGGAATCACCTTCTCCAAAGTATCCTGCACCAAATCTGTCCCCAATAGCCTAGCCTCATTGAGCTCGAACCAACCAACTGGAGATCTACACCGCCTCTTATACAAAGCCTCATATTGAGGCATCTGAATACTCGACTAGTAGCTGTTGTTATAAGCAAACTCTGCAAGCGGTAGAAACTAATCCCATGACCCCCCGAAATCAATGATACAAGAACGCAACATGTCCTCCAATATTTGAATAGTGCGCTCGGACTGTACGTCCGTCTGAGGGTGAAAAGTCGTGCTCAACTCACCCTGAGTACCCAACTCTCACTACACAGACCTCCAAAACTGCAAAGTAAACTGTGTGCCCCTATATGAAATGATTGAAACTGGGACACCATGCAAACGAACAATCTCCCGCTCTGAAGAATAGTTAGTACATACAGGAATGAAGTGTGCGGACTTGGTCAGCCGATCCAGAATCACCCAAATAGCATCAAACTTTCTCAAAGACCGTGGAAGTCTAACAACAAAGTCCATAGTTATCCTCTCCCACTTCCACTCTGGAATAACCATCCGCTGGAGCAAGCCACCCGGTCTCTAATGCTCATATTTCACCTGCTGACAATTGATATGCCGAGCTACAAATCCCATAATGTCTTTCTTCACTATTCTCCACCAATGTGCTGCCTCAAATCCTAATACATATTCGCGGCACCCGGATGAATAGAATACCAAGAGCTATAGGCCTCCTCCAGAATCAACTCCCGAAGCCATTCCACATTGGGCACACAAATTCGGCCATGCATCCTCAACACCTTATCATCACCAATGATCACATCTCTGGCATCATTATGTTTAACTCTATCCATAAGGACAAGCAAATGTGGATCATCAAACTGGCGTTCTCTTATGCGATATCATATAAGGAAGACCTAGAAACCACACAAGCCAATACCCGACTGGGCTCCGAAATATCCAAGCTCACGAACCGATTGGCCAAGTCCTGAACATCAACTGCAAGAGGTCACTCCAAAAGTGGAATATATGCCAAACTCTCTATACTCACTACCTTTCGACTCAAAGCATCGTCCACCATATTGGCCTTTCTCGGATGGTACAATATAGTGATATCATAATCCTTAAGCAACTCCAACAATCTCCACTGCCTCAAATTAAGATCCTTTATCTTGAACATGTGCTGAAGATTGCGATGATCAGTGAACACCCACAAGACACGCCATACAAGTAATGCCTCCAAATCTTCAATGCGTGAACTATGGCAGCCAACTCCAAATCATGAACGGGTTAGTTCTTCTCATGGTCCTTCAATTGATGAGAAGCATAAGCAATAAGTCTATCCTCATGCATCAATACACAACCAATACCAACTATCGAAGCATCACAATACACGGTATATGAAACTGAAGCTTACGGCAAAACTAACACTGGAGCTGTGGTCAAGGCTGTCTTGAGCTTCTAAAAGCTCTCCTCACACTCGTTCGACCATACAAATGAAGCACCCTTTTGAGTCAAATTGGTCAAGGGCAATGCGATAGATGAGAATCCCTGAACAAACCGGCAATAATAGCCTACCAAACCAAGAAAGCTGCAAATCTCTGTGGCCGAGGACAGTCTGGGCCAACTCTGAACCGCCTCTATCTTCTTCGGATCAACCTGAATACCCTCGTTGGACACCACGTGCCCCAAGAAATCCACTGAGCTGATCCAAAACTCACACTTGGAGAACTTTGCATAAAGCTTTTTCTCCCTCAATCTTTGCAACACAACTCTAAAATGCTTCGCGTTCTCCTCCTGACTACGCGAATACACCAGAATATCATCAATGAAGACTATGACAAATGAGGCGAGATAAGGACAGAACACATTGTTCATCAAATGCATGAATGATACTAGGGCATTAGTTATCCCAATAACTTCATCAAGAACTCATAATGACCATATCAGGTCTTGAAAGTTGTCTTAAGAATATCTGAGTCCTTGATCTTCATCTGGTGATAACCTGAACGGAGGTCAATCTTGGAGAACAATCTCGCTCCTTGAAGCTGGTCGAATAGATCATCAATGCAAGGCAAGGGATACTTATTCTTAATTGTTACCTTGTTAAATTGCCTATAATCAATGCACATCCTCACAGTGCCAACCTTCTTCTTTACAAATAGAACCAGCGCACCCTAAGGTGACATACTAGGCCGACTGAACCCTTTCAAGGAGTTCCTGAAGTTGCTCATTTAACTCCTTCAACTCCACTAGTGCCAAACGATACGACATAATAGAAATGGGCTGAGTTCCCGAAACCAAGTCAAATAACAAAATCAATATCCCTGTCCGGTGGAATGCCAGGCAGGTCTGCAGGAAACACATCGGGAAAATCCTCACAACTTGAACAGAATCAATACTAGGTGTCTCGACACCGACATCCCTCTCAAACTCTGGATATGAAAGAAAACCCTTCCTAATAATACGTTGGGATTTCAAGAAAGAGATCACTCTACTAGGAACATAGTCATTCACACCTCACCACTCAATCTGTGGCACACCCCGTATAGCCAATGTAATTGTCTTAGCATGACTGTCCAGAATAGCACGACATGGAGATAGCTAATCCATGCCCAAAGTGACATCAAAATCCACCTTGCACAATAATAAATGATCCACTCGGGTCTCCATACCCCCAATAGTCACAACACACGACCGATACACACGGTCTACAACAATAGTATCGCCCACTAGGGGTAGATACATAAACAGGTGAAGCAATAAACTCACGAAGGGTACCCAAATAACAAGCAAAGTATGATGACACATAAGAAAAGGTGGAACCGGGATCAAATAATACAGAGGTATCTCTGTGACAGACTAAAAGAATACCCATAATAACAACATCTGAAGCAATAGCATCAGGTCTACCTGTAAGTGCATAGAAATGGGTCTAACTGCCACTTGATCGACCCCCCACCCTCTGGGGGGACCTCTAGCTTACTGACCTCCACCCCTAGCTGGTTGGGCTGGTGGTGGTGAAGTAGGTGGCACGGAAGCCAATGACTGATCCCTCTGCTGAGATGAACTCGCAAGACGACGAGGACACTGCCTCCATATATGACCCATCTCTCCACACTCATAAAAACTCTCAGGTGCTGGAGAAGGAGACTGAAGGGAACCCCTTGCACCGGAGTAGCTAGCAGATGCACCTGGAGTAGAAGAACCCTGAACTGATGGAGCACGAGACGAACTCTAAGCTAGAAGGGCACTAAGTGATGACTCGCCTTGATGAGAACTGTGAGACCATGACCCGATGACGCCCCAAGATTTCTTGGGCGAGCTTGCTGAACAAGCCTAGATGGACAGCCTGTACCGTGTTGAAACTGACCTCTAGAAGGGGCACCACTATAGCTACCAAATCCTCAAGGCCTCTTGGCCTCCCTCTCCTCTTGCTTCTGGCAATGAATAGACTCAATCTTACATGCGATATCCACAACCTCCTCAAAAGTAGCACCAGTCACCCTTTCCTTGGTCATGAGAATACGGAGTTGATAAGTGAGACCATCAACAAACTTCCTAATCCTCTCTCTATCTATTGGAATCAACTAGATGGCATGACGATCCAACTTAGAGAACCTCAACTCATACTGCGACACGGTCATCTCCCCCCAATGCAACCACTCAAACTGCCTGCACAGCTCCTCTCTATGAGACTGCAGCACATACTTCTCTAGAAAGAGAATAGAGAACTGCTGCCGGGTAAGGGCTGCTGAACCAATAGTCCTACACCTCTCAAAGTCCTCCCACCAAGTGGAGGCAGCTCCAGAAAACTGATAAGTAGTGAAAACGACCCTGCTAGTCTCCAAAATACCCGCTATATGAAGCATCCTCTAATGCTTGTCCAAACATCCCTAGGCATACTCGCCCTCTACACCACTGAAGGTCGGAGGCTGAAGCCTACCAACCTCTCCAACCTACGCTGCTCGTCTTCTGGTATGGCAGGAACTATATAGTCTTAAGCAGCTGCAACTAGCACGGTTGGATGTGCCCCTAGGGAATCACAGTGGGCACAGCTGGTGTTGCTCGAGCTGCTCTGCCCCTACCACAACCACGATCGCATCCTCGGCCTCTGGTGACCACAACTGGTGATACTGATGGCCGTCCATCCTGATCGGTAGCGCGTGTCCTCACCATATGTGAGAGAATAGAATAATAGAAGTTTAGTACTCAGATCAACAAATTCGCACGACAAGCATTTCAAAAATATGAAGTTTTCCCTAAAGTTTCTTCAGCCTCTCAAGGATAAATGCATACGTCTCTGTACCGATCCACAAGACTCTACTAAACCTGCTTATGACTTGTGAGACCTATGTAACTTAGGCTCTGATACCAACTTGTCACGATCCTAAACCCGGACCCGGTCGTGATGGGGCATCTCATGAAGACAAGGCCAGCCGACACTTCTCATTTCCCAATTATTAACAATTAAGCATTAAGAAATAGTCTAAACACAAATAAACCAAAGTTTAAGCAAATGATAGTATAATATGTGGAATACAGCCCAAACACAGCCCCATAGCGGGGTGTCTCTAGTCATGAGCATCTAATAAAATAGAATACTCCAAATCAACTAAAATGTTTAATATAGAAAACTAAGAACATGAAGGAATAATTTAGGGAAGAGCTCCAAGATGCGAACGCCAATAGCTACCTAGAGACTCTTCGGATCCGCCTGAGCCGGAAGATTAGAAATCGGGAGCGGGACCAGCTACGCTTGAATCTAAACACACGGAGTAGGGAGAAAAGTGAGAATTCCAACTCAGTGAGTAACAAATGTAAATAAAGACTGAAAGAAAGAAATCACGTATGACACAAAGCATTGTATAATGAAGCAGTAAAACCATTTAAAAATAGTAAATTCGTGAAAGATAGGCAAAAATCCTTTAACTCAATGTAATTTCATGACAGACAATTAAGGAAAATAAACACATAAAGGTTTTCCCCTCGGGCATAGTATCAACAAAACTTCCCTGCGGGAAACATCTTAGAACAATATAGCCCTTTGAGCTGAATCTCACATCATAATAAGTACCCGTGCTCATTGAAAGTGTGCAGGCTCCTAGAGGGGCCCCTTATGGACCAAGTGCAATATCAAGGCATCTCGTGGCATCATCACTAAGCTCTCGACCTCATATCAATCCAGCCACCTCATGGCATACATATCTCAAGCCCTAGGCCTCTAATCAATATCAGTGTTTCCTCACAATATAGGCCATCGGGCTTACTCGGTCAAAAGTCCTCACAAGCCACTCGTACACTAGTAAAATAGTAATTCTTAGTCCAATTATCATTTAAAAGATCATTTAGGTATTAGAACTAAGTAATCATGGCGGAGTATGAAAATAGTGGAAACTAACATGACTGAGTTCAAGTATAAAGTCAAAATAGTGAGGAAATATCAATAAAAACCCCGAAGGGTTCAAATAGTTGGCACGAAGTAGAAATATGGAATTTAGCCCAAATAATAATGATAGCAAATAGATTTCAGTCAAATACACAGCAAAATCATCAATCAAGACAGACCAAGTCACAATTACCAATAGTGCACTACCCCACGCCGTTATGAAGTGTGTCGGTCACCTTAATATAGCACTACGATGCGGAAACCGCAGCTTCAAACCCTCAAAACATCATTTACAATCATTATTCATCTCGAACCAGTCAGATCTCTAACTCACTATGCCTTTGCCCCTCGAATCGGCCTCTACTTGCTTCGAATCTGTCCAAAATCAGAACGAGAACATCAAAATATGCTAAGGGAATGAAGTCCAAGCGATATTAATCAAAATACTACACAAATCCCGAAATTACCAAAACCTAACCCTGGGTCCCACGTCTCAAAACTCGATAACTTTTACATTAATAAATTCCTTATCTCCCCACAAGCTCATACATATAAAAAGTTCTTAAATCCGACCTCAAATCATTGTTCAAATCCTCAATCAAAGGTCTAAGTTTTCAAGCCCTAATTCTTCAATTTTTTGCTCAATTTCCATGATTATTTAGGTTGAATTCACTTTAGAGTCGAGTTTTAAGTCCAAGAATCTTACCTCCAAGTGATTCCTCTTGAATACCACTTCAATCCCCTTCAAAAAGCTCCAAAAATGACCAACAATGGAAGAAAAAAACCCCACATTCACGGACAAGACGACCTTTTAAACCTTCTGCCTAGGCCTGAAATCTTTCATCGCGAACGCGGTCAAAGCCCTGCATTTGCAAAGCACAAATTAACTTTGATCAAAATTCCTCTTTTGCGATTCCGAACACGATGCTTTTCTCAGACCAACCCTCACGATCGCGTTCCGCCTCTCGCGAATACGCTAAATAAAAATCCACTAAAGCTTAGCTGCCCATTTTCCTCTATGCGAACGCGACACCATCCTGCGAACACAATGCACAACCTCTCAGTCCTTCACGAATGCAGAGCCTTCCTCGCGAACGCGAAGGATAAATTCTATTCCTCAGCTGACCCTTTACCAACGCGAAGGTCATTTTCTGCAGCACTGATCTACAATTTTCTGCAGGTTCCAATTTCATGGAATGGCCCGATTGACCACCCGAAACTCATCCATGACCCCCAAGACCTCAACCAAAGGCAACAACATATCCTAAAACCTTACTCAAACTTGTACCAATCTTCAAAACACCACAAACAATATCAAATCAACCAAAACACATCAGATTCAAGCCTAAGTTTCTAAAATCTTCAAAATTACGCTTTTGATAAAAAACCCAACCAAACCACGTCCGAACAACTTGAAATTTTGCATACACATCCCAACGGAACTACTACAACCCTCAAAATTCCATTCCGACCCCTATATCAAAATCTCGCCTATCAACCAGAAATTGCCAAAATATCAACTTCGCCAATTCAAGCCTAAATCTACTCCGAACCTCCAAAACTCATCCTGATCACATTCCTATGTCCCAAATCATCTCTCGAAGCTAACTGAAATATTGGAACTCATATCTGAGCCCTTTAACACATAAGTAAACATCCAATTGACTTTTCTAACTTAAGCTTCCTTAAAAGAGACTAAGTGTCTCAAGCCTAACCAAAATCATTTCGGATTTGGTCCGAGCAACCTATACCACATAACATGGATAAATAAATCATATAGAAGCAAAAATGGGGAAAATAGGGTGGTAACTCATGAGACAACTGGCCAGGTCATCACAGTTATGCATGCAGCTTCGTATAAAATTGTGGGTCTTTTCTCACATTCCAAACCACAATTTTCTTGAATAAAATGAATTATTGATATCAACCATACACATTCCCTACTTTCTTCATGAATAACTATTGTATCAGCATGATTTGAAGAAGTAGCAACAATATATTACTTTGTGGAGCGCCATGATATGACAATACCTCCATATGTAAACATGTACCCGGTTTGAGATCGAGCTTTATGGAGATACGATAAATAACCTGCATCTACATAACGAACAAGATTTGCTCTATCTTTGTTAGCATAAAACAAACCCATATCAAGAATTCAAATATCGCAATATATGTTTAATCCTGTTCCAATGTCTTCCAATGTCTTCGTGTAGGAGAACAACTATATCTTGCTAGTAAATTAAAAAAAATCGTATGTCAGGCCTTGTAGCTTTAGCAAGATAGATTAGTGTACCAATTGGACTGAGATAGGGTACTTCAGACCAAGGAGTTCCTCGTCCTCTTCTGGAGGTCGGAACAGATTCTTATTTACTTCAAGTGATCGAACAACCATTAGTGTACTCAATAGGTGCCGCTTTGTCCATGTAAAAGCATTTTAAGACCCTTTCTATATAGGCAGATTGATGGATAAAGATTCAGTCTACTAAATGTCCAATTTGTAGACCAAGACAATATTTTGTCTTTCCAAGATCTTTCATCTCAAATTCTGTCTTAATATATTCAATTTCCTTTTAGAGCTCTTCCGGAGTTCTAACAAGATTTATGCCATTTACATAAACAACAAGTAACAAATTTTGATGCCATTTTCTATATAAAAATACATCGACAAATAATGTCATTTATGTAACCTTCTTTCAGCAAATATTCACTAAGGCGATTATACCACATGCGCCCAGATTGCTTTAAACCGTACAAAGATCTTTACAATCTGATTGAATATATTTCCTGAGATTTTGCTTCAGGCATTTTAAATAAGGTTTTTATATAAATTTTATTATCAAGTGAATCGTACAGATAAGCTGTAACTACATCCATTAGATGTATTTAAAGCTTTTTATATAATGCTAAACTGATGAGATATCGAAATGTTATGGTATCCATACCAGGTGAATATGTTTCATCAAAATCGACTCCAAGTAGTCGTGAGAATCCTTGTGCAACAAGGCGACCTTTGTGTCTTTGAACTTTATTTTTATCATTCATTTTTTCACACAAAAACTCATTTATGGCCAACTGGTTTTATACCAGCGGGTGTTTGGACTACAAGTCCAAAGACCTCTCTTTTAGCAAGTGCCTTCAATTCCGATTGAATTGCCTCTTGCCATTTTGGCCAATCAGATCTTTGTCGACATTCTTCGACAGATCAGGGTTCAAGATACTCACAATCTTGCATAATATTAAGTGCAACATTATATGCAAAAATATTATCCACCATAATTTCAGATCGATTTAAATTAATCCCATCATCGGTGGAACTTATTAAAAGTTCCTCTCTCACATGAGATTCAGGTTCATTGATTTCTTCAGGAATCTCAGAACTAATTAAATCTTGGGTCTTTTCAGGAGATCCCTTCATAGTATCTTTCTGATTATTTGTTGATTTTCTTTTTCGAAGAGTTCGATTCTTAGAACCCAAAGGCCTACCACGCTTCAAGCGTGTTTTAAGTTCACTAGCTCACATACTAGTAGATGGTTCTACTAGGACATTAATTCAGATAGACACATTCTCTGCAGGAATGTGTGACTTAGTTATCCTTTTCAAATTAGTAAATGTGTCTGGCATTTGATTTTCTATATTCTGTGAATGGATGATCTTCTGGACCTCCTGATTACATATAGGGGTACATGGATCAAAGTGAGATAATGATGAAACTTTCCGCACAATTTCTCTTTTGATTTCCTTTTTCTCTCTTCCTAATTGTGGGAAAATTTTTTCATCAAACCGATAATTTGCAAATCGAGCAGTAAATAAAACTCCTGTCAATGGTTCAAGATAGCGAATAATAGAGGGTGATTCAAACCCAACATATATTCATATTCTTCTCTGTAGTCCCATCTTATTGCGTTGTGATGGTGCTACTAGCATATATACAGTACATCCGAAAATTCGTAGATGGGCAATATTTGATTTATGACCAAAAACTAATTGTGACGAAGAATATTTATTATAATGTGTCGGTCTAGACGGATAAGTGATGTTGCATGCAAGATAGCATGACCCAAAACAGTAGTGGACAATTTTGTTTTCATAAGTAGTGATCTTACTATCAATTACAGGCATTTAATAAATGGTCTGCAAGGCCATTTTGAGTATGAACATAAGCTATTGGATGTTCAACTTTTATCCCAATTGATAGACAATAATCATCAAAAGCTTGAGATGAGAATTTTCCAGCATTATCAAGGCCAATAGCCTTTATAGGATAATCTGGGTATTGTGCCCTTAATCGAATTATTTAGGCTAATAGTTTTGCAAATGCCAGGTTGCGAGATACATGAGACCATCTTGAAGATGCATCTATTAGGACCAAAAAATTGGATGAATAGGTCCACATATATTCCCATGTATACATTATAAAAAGGCAGGGGATTCAATGCCAATCTTTATTGGTGATAGTCTAGCGATCATTTTGCCTTCATAACAAGCATCATAAGAACATTAGTCATTTGTAAGAATCTTCAGGTTCTTTAATGGATGCCCACTCGAATTTTCAGTAATTCATCTCATTATTATTGATCCAGAATGGCCCAAACGGCCATGCCAACACAAAAGCGTTTGAATCCGTAAACTTCTAGTTTATGATAGAGTGTGCTTCAATAGTACTAATTTTTGAATAGTATAAGCCAGAAGATAAAGTTGGTAACTTTTTTACAATGCAGTTATTGCCAGAAATATTCTTTATAATACAAACATATTCCATGTTCATTTCCTCTATTATCTCAAGATGATACCTATTTCGGCGAATATCTATAAAACTCAACAAGTTTCTTCGGGACATGAAGGAGAATAAAACATTATCTATAATAAGTTTTGTTCCTTTATATAGAAATATAATGGCTCTTCCGGAGCCTTCAATCAAACTTATATTACCAGAAATTGTTGAAACATTTGCTTTTTCCTTATGCAAACGAGAAACGTATTTCTGATCCTTGAATATGGCATGAGTTGTTCCATTATCATTAATACAAATATCTTCATGATTTGTCTTTGATCCAAACATAATTTAAGGATTATCCATATTCTTTAAAATGCCATAAATAAAATATATTATAGTGCACATCATTATCAAAATATAACTTTTATTTATGTACAACAATTACATAACTATACTATCTATTACATACAATAAAAAATTAAAATATTTATATTTCTACAGATTCACTACCGATTACATGACTTGTTTCTCCTTCTGAGAGTGCAAAGTAATCAGCTACATCCAAATGCATAAAGTCTAAATTATCTTCAGAATAAAATTTGCTTCAACATTTTTCTCTATCTTCTTAAGGGAGGCTTGATAGCTCAACCATGTTCTTTGGCGTACGACATGTACGTGACCGTTCCCTTTTCCTCTACATCTGTAGCATGTATTTTTTGTATGTTGGTGCTTGCATCACTTCATGCTTTTTCCTTTTCCACTGTTGGTGGTGAGAAGGTTCTTTAATGCATTATTATTACTATGATTAGAGTTTCTTCCACGACTATGGTCATGACTACGACTAGGGCCACGACCTCTTTCACATTTAGTTTGGCGGAAGTTTGTCTCATTCACCTCAGGGAATGGACAAGATTCAGTAGATCTCTTTTTATTGTTTTTCATAATAGCCCATTATGTTGCTAGACTACAAGAAGATGTGAGATTAGATCAGAATACTTTTTAAATCACATCTTTTGATATTGCTGCTGTAGGAGCATATTCGAGAGGAAAAATGGTGAAAGCTTTTTCCAACATATCATGATCAATAATATTATCACCACATAATTTCAATTGGGAAATAATTCTGAACATAACAGAATTATACTCACTAACAGATTTAATATCTTGTAGCCTTAGATAAGTCCAATCATATCATGAACGTGGAAGAACGACCATCTTCAGGTGGTCATATCTATCTTTTAGATTATTCCAAAGTATGACTGGATCTTTAACAGTAAGATATTTCATTTTTAGGCCATCATCAAAGTGATGGCATATGAATATCATTGCTCTGGCAAAGTCTTGATTTGATGCCTGTTTTTTATTTTTAATGGTGTTTGCTAGACCCATCGCATCAAGATGAATTTCAGCATCAAGCACCCAAGACATGTAGCTTTTGCCCGATATGTTCAGGGCTACAAAATCAAGTTTAGAAAGATTTGACATTATTTAGGAAAAGAAAGTTCGTACCTCTAATACTTTCAAATTATTTGCTCAAGATGACAACATCTCGTGCTGATAACGTGTTATAAAATAAAAATTGTAAAATAAAGACAAGTATAGAGAGAACCTGATATATTATTCGAATTCAAACTAATGTACATAATGAACTGAAATCTCTTCTATTTAGAGAAGACAGGAAGCTGCTCTGTAAGCTGCTACTACACCAAATATGGACAATCTTCTACCGAGAGTAATGTTTATTCATAACAAAGTACTGAAGGGATAAGCTCATTGTACCAGGTATAGATAATCTTCTGCGGTGTGTAATATGTATCCATAACAGAGTACTGAAAGGATAAGCATATTTTACCAAGTATAGATAATCTTTTACTAGAGGTAATATTTATCCATAATGGAGTACTGAAAGTATAAGCTCATTGTATTGGTATGGATAATTTTCTACCGGAGGTAATAATTATCCATTACGGAGTATCGAAAGGATAAGCATATTATACTCGGTATGGATAATCTTCCACTAGGAATAATGATTATCCATAACCAGGTACCGAAGTTATAAGCTTCTTCAGGAGGCTTATTTCTAATATCGTACTAAATAGATAAATATAATTACGACGGAGTCTCATATAGATAAGCTTATTCAACAAGCTTATTTACAACAGAGTACTAAATGAACATCCATAATATAATATATTTATAACACGAAGTGACTTTTTATATTAAACTCAATTAGACCCTACCTACTTGCTCAAAAGGGAAGAAAAGATGACAAAAAAATAGGAAAAAAATACTCCATCCATTTTATATTAGATGAGGTAGTTTGACTCGGCACAAAGTTTAAGAAAAAAGAAGAAGATTTTTAAAACTTGCGATCTTAAAAGCTTAAGGGGTAAAAGGTTTATGAGGTTATGATATTTGTGTGACTATATAAGCATCTCATTAATGGTAAATGAGTAAAATAAAAGAGTTTAATGTTGAATTATTTTTAAAATTTAAAAATATGTTATTTATTTTGAAACAGACAAAAAAAATACCTTATATAATATGAAACATATGGACTAGCAAACACGTTAGAATATTTGTACTTGCGACTCCAATAACTTGATCTCCCCTCCCCGGCCCCCACCCCGGCCCCAATTTCTATCCTGATCTAAAAACACATAAACATGATAAACCAAACCAAAAGCAAGTGTATTTTTTTAAAATTCATCTAAAAATACAGTTTTGTGACAAAACTCATACTCCTATTTATCAAGTAGAATAAAACAGATTAGGTGCACATCAGAGCAGCCAATTGCTGACTTTAATTTGCAAATCTTGGACGATAGCACATGATGTTGATGTTTAAAGAAAAAACAACTAACTTGTCTTATTCAACGTTATTTCTTCTTCTTTTTTCCTATGTGTCTGTCAAGATGAACACACATCTTTAGCAACCCAGTTATAGGTTTAAATGGATAGGGAAAGAGTAGAAGAAGGATTTATAACAACTGATCCTTTGCTTTCTAACCATGAAGATACTCCGGCACCGGCACCGGCCACGGCCACAGCCGCCGTCGTATTCAGCACCTTGGTTGCCGTCTCCGGCTCCTTTGTTTTTGGTTCTGCTGTAAGTTAATTTTTCGTTGTACCTTTGCTTCTCTTTATAGTTTGAACTTTGGACTAATTAAAGTCATTTAACTTTAAAAAAGTGGAAGAAAACGGTAAATTTTGATGTCATCTTTATCAATTTTTTGGTAGAACGTACTGTGGAAGTGCCATAGCTGCTATACCCCCACCAAGTTGGATGGCGTTTGGGTGGGTGGGTGGGGGGAGGTTAATAATCAATAATTGAACCAAAAGAAACATACTAAAAAGATGGAGGTTCTATGTGCTTTGCTGAATAATAGAAGGGTCAAAATACAATTGGATGATGATTGGTTGTATTTTTTGTGTCCTAGATCCTTTTTGTTTTTCTGCCCCTAGATTTTGTTCGGGGGTTAATTATGCACCCCTGAAGTTTTTGACTATTACAGCATGCATGTGAAGTTTTAAAAGTGCAAGAAATTACCTGATTAAGGTTTCTAGTTTCTCTCATGTCCGTTTTAAAGTCATTCAAATTGAAAATAAGGCGGGTTTGAGCTAAAATCGGAAGCCTAAATCCAAAACTTAAGAAGATGCAAGGAAATAGCATTATTAATGTCAAAAGTAATAATTGTTGGACAAATAGAAACGATTAATTTAGATAACCAAGAAAAAATTGTATGATACTAACACATTTTCTTTCAAGTTTATAAGTTCTCTTTTAAGTATTCCATGGTATAACATTGTCTACTAATTTAAAATTTTAAGTTAAATTATTCAAATATTCATATCTACTAATAAAATTTTTTGATAACTAGAACCAATGTAGTGTATTAAAATAAAATATTAATGTTTTATTAACTTCAAAAAACCTTACTAATATAAATAATTAGAACTAATAGAAAAAGTTTTTGGGGGCATTTGGCTTTTGGGTTCTAGAATTCAAGCTTAATGAATATGGCTCCATCCATCTCTATTTACATGATACATTGAACGTGCCTAGATTTTTGAATTTATTATATAAACGTTGAAATTTAAAGAACCAACGTAAATTCATGCTCAAATCTACATGCTTGATGATTAAACGTTCAATCCTCATTGAATGTAAGCACTAGTCATCGTCACTAAACTTGGATGATGATCAACAACATATTAAAGTTTTAACAAAAAAAATTTGAAAACAAAATACAAAGATATAATGTTAGCTAGAGCGTAGAGGGATCAACCATTATGATTCACACAGCTTGGTAAGTCTCCGTGACGAACAGTTTTCTGTGAGAATGCTTGGGAGTATACCCACTTTTTAAGGGAGAATATTGACAACTGGAAAGAGACATGGAAAATGATTTATCAGACGATTGACCAACCACGAGAATGATTCACAGTACTAGAGGTTTATCACTGTGACAGCAATTAGCAAATGACCAGAAGCAGCTTTGATGTACGACCACATTTCTTGCTCGAACTTCATCCTGAATTCAACGCGCTTCGGCTCACTACTACGAGACCTTAGTAGCAGCAGACAACCATCAGTACTCTCTTTAAAAGAGCTAATGGATATGAGCGGACCATCACTTTTTAATAGCTCCTACTTGGTTGGTTCTGGCTGAGTTTGATTTGCTTGATCTGCTGCTTGTACATCTCTTAATATTTCTAATTCATGGACAACCCCATTTTGACCTTTGACTAGGACGTCAAAAAGTGAGCAGATTGGGGAGAATTTCTCTTTTGCGCATCTTAGGGAGCGGGCGAAGTTGATCACATAGTGAATGATTATCATAACGAAGACAACAACAACAACTACCCAGTGTATTCCCACCAGGTGGGGTCTGGGGAGGGTAATATGTAGACGAGCCTTACCCCTACCCGAATGGCAGTGAGGCTGTTTCCAATCGACCCTCGGCACATAGGTTTAGGTGAAAAACAGTAGTAAGACAAACAGAAGCAAAACAAAATAGCAACAGTATAGCATTAGTGCAATATGAATTCCAGCATAAATAGCGTAATAAATAATCTGAACAAAGGAAACAAAATACCAAAATACAATAACAAATAATAGTAGCGTACAATAGGCACATATCATCTATGAATAACCCTGCTACCCAACCCCCAACCCCGGGAGGAGCGAACGAGAAACTCTAGGTGCCCCTATCCTACAACCCTAATACTAGATCTCCAGGCTTTCCTATTAAGGGTCATGTCCTCTGAAACCTGCATTCTAGCCATATCCTGCCTAATCACCTCTCTCCAATACTTCTTGGGCCTCCCTCTGCCGCGCCGACCGCCTGCAATCACCAGCCGTTCGCAGCTCCTCACCGGTGCATCGGGACTCCTCCTCCGCACATGCCCAAACCACCTCAGCCGCGCTTCACGCATCTTCTCGTCCACCGGTGTCACCCCCACCTTCTCCCGAATAATTTCATTCCTAATTTTATCTAGCCTGGTATGCCCGCACATCCACCTAAGCATCCTCATCTCCGCGACCCTTATCCTCTGAATATGAGAATTCTTTACGGGCCAGCACTCCGCCCCATATAGCATCGCAGGTCTAACCACGGCTCTATAGAATTTCCCCTTGAGTTTGTGTGGAACTTTCCTGTCACACAGAACTCCTGATGCAAGCCTCCACTTAGCTCACCCTGCTCCTATACGATGCGTGACGTCCCCGTCAATCTCTCCATATCCCTGAATCACCGACCCAAGATAACGGACTCCGTCCTTCTTGGTGATGATCTGAGAGCCAATCATCACGTCCCTCCCTACTTCACTCGAATCGGCACTAAACTTGCACTCCATGTATTCTGTTTTAGATCTGCTTATTTTGAAACCTTTAGACTCGAGAGTCTGCCTCCATACCACTAACCTCTCGATAACACCGTCCCTCGACTCATCTATCAAAATTATATCATCCGCAAATAACATACACCAAGGCACATCCCCTTGAATATGACGGGTAAGAGCGTCTATCACTAAGGCAAACAAGAGGGGGCTCAGCGCCGATGCTTGATGGAGCCCCATAACCACTGGAAAATGGCCTGAATCGCCACCCACCGTCCTAACCCTAGTCTTCGCTCCATTGTACATGTCCTTGATTGCTCTGATATATGCTTCCGGCACGCTCTTCGCCTCCAAACACCTCCATAGCACCTTCCTCGGGACCTTATCATACGCCTTCTCCAGGTCGATAAGCACCATGTGGAAAAAGATACGGCACTGCGTCAGATTTGTTGTAAAACAGTTGCTAAGTATATTAGATAGTTAAGTATAAACATAACAAGTTCTTTTATCCCATTAGTACACTTACCTAGTGAGTTCAAGTTTAAGTTATATATAGTCCTAAAGGAATGCACCTAGTAAACTCTTCCAAGTTGCCTAGCAGGAGAGGATATAAGCGATAGCATTTCTAATTAATTTGAGTTTTCGTGCACCTTTCCCCAAAACCTGAAGTCTCGCTAATCAAAGGTGCCCCAAACTCATAGGGCATAGTCCTTGTGTAGAGCCATTAGAACTAAATTTCAAAATATGTAGATAAAATCTTCAACTTTGTGGTCTAGACTGATAACTCTTGGTTGTAAATCCGAGGAATTTTTCCAAGTTTAGTAGAATTACCCAAGTTAAATATTCCATGGATGGCAGGAAGCTAGAAACTAAAAGTTTTTATGAATATGGTTGTAGTGATATGATCTAGTTGAGCAGTTATTATGTTGTTATTTGTGGTAGCAATAACAGTAGATACAGGCATCATGTGTTTGTTATTTGTGGTAGCAATAACAAAAGATATTTGATAGACATCTAGTGCTAGCATTGATGATGTCCAGATCAATCTCATATGTTCATGATGAATATATTTCTCTATGATAACTCTGTATGCAACATAAGAAGTGAAGTCCTTATGGTTTTATCCAAAACTGAACTGATGTTTCGTTCCAATGCAGGTGGGATTTTCTTCACCTGCTCAGACTGGGATAATAGAGGAGCTAGGTCTGTCAGTGGCAGAGGTTAGTCCAAACATTATCGAAAATATTATTTTGACCAAAAGCAACAGCAACAATTTTCCTCATGATTCAATTCAGTCAAGAAGTATTCATTTCACATGGAGTAAAGAATTGGATAAGGCTATAAGATTTGATGTACTCTCTCCGTAGAAGCCTGCGAGAATCTTTAATCTATTTTTTTAATTGTTACCGTTCCAGTACTCTGTATTTGGTTCAATATGGACAATTGGAGCAATGATAGGTGCTGTAATGAGTGGAAAACTGGCAGATCTCTTTGCCCGGAGAGGTGTAAGTTTTTGTGTTGTTGGTTAAAAATTTGAGCATATAAAAAATTTAAAGAAGACATCAACCTTTCATTTACAATCCTCTGTTTTGTGTAATTATGCAGGCAATGGGCTTCTCCGAGATGTTTTGTCTTGTGGGATGGCTTGCAATCATTTTTGGAAGGGTATTCATCTTATCCTTATTTCCACCTTTACGTTGTCATTTTCTCCTCTAAATTAACTTTGCCTTTCTATTGTTTTTGTTAAAGCTAGTTAATGATTAAAGCTAGCTAAGTTGGTGTGAATGAGAAATGGAGGGAAGAAGACAATAGAAGGAAAATGAAGTTTCAAAGCAAAGTTCCTTTGAAAAGGAGCTTTGTACCACATTGGTGGTAGAAAGGGAAAGTTATGTGCTTATATTAGAAAGCACTTCTTCTAGCTCTTAAAGGGTTAAGAAGAGGGACTCCCCTCGCGCCGTCGTCGTCGCTCGGCTCGGCTTCGGCTTCGGCTTTTTGGATTTGGATTTGGTCAAATGATCTGATTGATTGATAATCTTTTTGGACCAAATTTATTTAAAATTCAATCTTCATTTTCTGAAATTAATTTTAATTCCCGCGGGAAAAAAATATTAATTTGTTAACTGTAAACTTCCCAACGTTCTTATTTTTCAGGAAAAGGCATGGCCTTTCCCGAACAGGCACCAAGCCTTTCCGAACAGTCACAATTCGAGGCTATATATACTGAGGCAATGCCTCATTTTCGTATACTGGAAGCATTAAAAATTCTGCATTCTTTTCTGCAAACTGAAACCTATCGAGTCATAGTGTGATTCCGTTCCCGAATTTGAGTTCGTCGAAGTCGTAGGCGTTTGAGGTACCGCCACTCCTACGACAGGTATATCCGTTATATCCTGGGAGGAAATAATCCACAACCTCGGGTACAGTGAGGGGGTTAAATTCCTTAAGGACACACAGTGAATTCTGTGGTCTCGGATTTCTTCATTTCTGTGAATTTTTTTTTAACGTTACATACGTTCTGTTTGTGTCTCTTCTTCTTACTGGTTTCCAGTTTCTCGTTGCTTTGAACACGGACAAACGATAACAGTTTTTATTGTCAACAGAATGCTTTATGGCTTGATATTGGGAGGTTGTTGATGGGGTATGGAGTCGGCGTCATTTCATACGTGGTAAATATGCCGCGTGTTTATAAAACAAATTAACATACCTTATATTGCAAAAGACTCAGTTGTTTTTTTACACATAGGTTCCTGTATATATAGCGGAAATAACACCTAAGAATCTTCGAGGCGCATTCACAACAGTTAATCAGGTAATCCAGTTGTTTTAGTTTTAGTTTTCGATTTCTGGCAACTGAGCTTGGATGCTTATGATGTTTCAGCTAATGATATGTTGTGGAGTATCACTTATGTATGTAATTGGAGTAATCATCAATTGGCGCCTACTTGCTCTTATTGGTAAATTTTTGTTTCTTTCCTTTTCCATTTAAAAGCCTCTTGCTTCAAACATATTTTTTTAATCTGACATAATTTCAGGAACTATTCCATGTATAATACAACTGTGTGGCCTATTTTTCATACCAGAGTCTCCTAGATGGCTGGTAAGATTATACAACCTAAGATTCTGATGTATTCATAAATGAGCATGCAGTTGATAGAAGCTGCATTTCATTTACAAGCAAATGAATTTATTATCTTAGTCCGGACTAATTCTAACTTATTTTAAATTTAATTGCCTATGTTTTTGTCCACAGGCTAAGGCTGGCCAGTGGAAAGAATGTGAAGCTTCTCTCCAGTGCCTTCGAGGGAAGGATGCCAATATATCAGAAGAAGCTGCTGAAATTAAAGTGAGTTCCTGACTTTCCATGAGTGAAAGCATTTATATCTCTTTTATTTTATTTCCATTTCGATGTTTGTATGACTGGAAAGGTAAATAATAATTTGTACCATCTCTTGACTGCAGGATTACATAGAAACTCTTCAAAAACTCTCTGATGCTAAGATGATTGATTTATTCCAAAATATATATGCGCATTCTCTTATAGTAAGACAACCTTTATTTTTCTCTTACCGAACAATTGATCTTTTATCTTCTCTGATCAATAAAAATATTATCTTTATCTATCGATTCAGGTTGGAGTGGGCTTAATGGTATTGCAACAATTTGGAGGAGTCAATGCTATTGCATATTATGCAAGTTCTATTTTTGAGTCAGCTGGTATGTAATGTTCTAAATACTTGGTGTTACATTAGTCTTTTGTTAATAAAAAATAAAGAAATTTGATTATGTTAATACAACATATATCAGGTTTTTCCGGTCGGATTGGATCAATTGCAATGGTGGTTGTACAGGTTAATTATCTTGACACGCCAAAAAAATTATGAGTTCGTTTTATCAGTGTTTGAGTGTTTTAGGCAATCTGCAGATCCCAATGCAAGTTTTAGGAGTTCTCTTGATGGATAAATCAGGAAGGCGTCCATTACTGTTGGTAAATGTTTATTAGAGCTCAGTTTATTGCTTTTGTGTTTCTCTTTGATGAATAACTTTTACTTAAGGTTTTCTTCAGGTATCTGCAGCAGGCACATGCATGGGTTGTTTCCTTGTGGGATCGTCATTTTTATTACAGGTTTGACGTTTAAAATTCTTATCGTTCAGTTCTTTTCTGTGTCCGATTCATTTTCTGATAATATGTAGTTCACAGGATCTTCAACTTTGGAAGTCTAGCCCTCTTTTGGCACTTGTTGGTATACTGGTAATGCAATTTCATCCTTTCATGCAATCACCTGGATGCTTCTTTATGTAACACTATTTATATCCTAAGTTGCTCGGATACCGGTATTGATCTAGAAGTCGGATCCCTCGACATGTAAATTCTAAGATTGGAGGATATGGATCATAGAACGGATACGGGTACGGGAATCCGGCTAAAAACAATTCAAAAAATTAAAAATATAAAAGTATCTCTAAATTATGATCAGAAATTTTGTGGAATACTTACGTAGAGTTTGTAAAGTGTAATTTTCTTTTTTATTCTCAAGTTGTAGATAAGTGAATGATTGATTTCCTCGATAAGATATACTATTTTTTTCAAGTTTATCCTATATTTGGTTATGATTTCGGGAATTAAATTGTATCTAGTCCGTTGTGGTCAAAGTACTTAAAATTATTTGACTAGCTCTGGTAGGAATCCCACATTTATTGAATCAAATCTATTTGAAAATTGTTGTCAGGTTTTCACTGGATCTTTCTCATTAGGCATGGGAGGTATACCGTGGGTGATTATGTCAGAGGTTTGTAGCTCTGAAAGTTACCTCATTAATTACAAATGTTGGTACTACACAAGTCAAACATTAAGTGTTTCTATCTCAGATATTCCCAATTAACGTCAAAGGTATAGCTGGAAGCCTAGTGACAGTAGTCAACTGGTTTGGTTCTTGGATCGTCTCATATTCGTTCAACTTTCTTATGCTATGGAGCTCTGAAGGTATTGTCTTGTCTATCAATATCCACTTCCTCCGACTCCCGCAGACGAAAACAGAAAGTAGAAAGTAGAAAGAACTGCCCCTAAGGCGTCGGTTTTGATACATGTCGTGAGTTCGAATGCTGCTGCGAACTAAAATGTTGTTATCTAAGAGGAAAATGATAGACAAGATGGGTTGCTCTGATGGTAAGCAACCCCCACTTCCAACCGAGATGTTGTGAGTTCGAGTCTCCCCAAGAGCAAGGTGGCAAGTTCTTGGAGGGAAGGATACCGGGTTTCTATTTGGAAACAGCCTCTCTACCCCATGGTAGAGATAAGGTCTGCGTACATACTACCTTTCCCAGACCCTACTAAGTGAAATTATATTGCGTTGTTGTTGTTATTGTAAGAGGAAAATGATAGAGGGTCAGATCCATTGTTACTGAGTTTCCAACTGCACGCCAGTTGGTCCTCATGGATTTCTCGATTATAAAGAGAGAGCGATTGCATAACCTAGACATGTTTTTTTTTTTTGGCTGAATTTATCTTTTGTTGGTGTTTCAGGAACATTCTTCATATTTTCAGCAGTATGTGGTTTGACCATTATGTTTGTCGCGAAACTGGTTCCGGAGACCAAAGGCCGCACCTTGGAAGAAATACAATTGTCGATGAATTCCTATCATAACCAGTCATGAATTGTATGTTCTATGCGATACATTAATGTCTTGGTATATTTCTTTGTTCCTTAAATCGATATAGTAATAAATATAGTGCTTCAAAACATAATATAAATATGTATCTTGGTTTAGTGCATTAATTAGTTTGAGCACAAGCTACCCTAACAAATGAACTTCTCAGCAATCAGCATACAAAATATTAGTCGATTACGTGTGCTTTTCTATAAGAAATTAAATATTGAATGGATCAAGATCTTAAAATGAAAACCTAGGTTTATGGGATGATTTAAAAAAATAATGTACCTCAAGTTTTAGGACTTAAAATTTAATGATTCAAAAACAAAGTGAAAGATGAGACTGATTACTTGTTTAAAATAAGTAAATATTTGTGTTGGACCAGTTTAATGAATGTTCTGATTTTTATAATATCAAAGAACGAATTTAGATTAAGAAACGTATTCTTGAATTGATCAAAACTTAAAAAGTTCCTAAAGTCACCACTTGGAATCAATTAACATGATAAAGAAACATCACACACAATTGAAAACAAGAGTATCGCCACCTTGCTTGGAACCAAAAACAAGGATAAAGAAGACAAAATAAAAAAAATTCTATTGCAAATAAGGGAAAATAAAAAAAAAACATGAATTATATTCTACAAGGCATCAATACAGTTTATATAGGCCTAAGGTCTTTCTTTGTTGACTATAATTTTTATTATACCAAGAAAATAAAATAGCTAAAGATAACAACAACAACAACAACAATAACAATTTAGTAAAATTTCATAAGTGGTGTCTGAAGAAGGTAGTATATATGCAAGCATTACCCTATCTGGTGGAGTAGAAAGGTTGTTTCTGATAGATCTTCGGCTCAAAAAATAAATAAAAAAATTCATACTCTACAAGGAAAAGAAACTAGAATCCTAATAAAAGAAAAATCCTTATTCTAAGGGAATATAATAAAGAAAGTCTATACCTATTAAGAAAAAGAAATAAGAAACAATAAGTTCTATTTTAATAAAGAAAGAATCTTGGCTTCTTGCAACTAATCTTGAGCTTCTTGTACTTCTTGCGTTTCTCGAAAAAGAATTGATATGTTTGAACTTGAACTTTAAAACATAATCTTGACCAAAGTTAATAAAATTTAACATAAATTCATCATTTTATTCGGATATGCCATAAAAACTATTAACAGAATATATGCATGTGGATGAAATATTAATGCCTCTACTAAGATTGGTCAGTTGAAATTTCTATTAGTCGAAATGTGTTACATAAATCAAGTTTGGATTGTGACACAATTAACATGAGAGAAAAAAATAAAGAAAATAACGATGAAGACCGTAGAATGGGAAGCTGGTGGAATTGGAAGGTTTGAGGTAAGTATCGATTATAATGATTTCCTTTTATCAGCTTTGTTTTATTATGAATATTACCATTGATCCATCAAAGGATTACACATGTAGAGCACTTTACATCATAATCACCTCCTCAAAGTTACTATAAATGTTAGTCTCGGCTCAAGTCTATATATTAATGGTATTCCTCCAGAACTTTTTATATCTACTTGCCTTCTTAGACTTATGGATGTCATTTAATCTAACTAATATTTCCTGCTTTATCTGTTTTACAGCATCTGTAATATTAACATTGACTCCTCGAAAGATCGTCCAATTTCTTGCCTTCCACGTATGATAGAATAGAGCTCACATTGTAGCTGCAACCACGTCTTTCTTTAACTGTTTCCATTTCTTCTTTTTAATGTTGTTGATTTTGCTCGATATATCCCCTTCTTGCAGTTGTAAACTAAGCCTTTGCAGCACCTCAGCATGAGCATTCTTTATCCACAAATAGATGTTGGTAGGTTTCAGTTGTTTATCCAGCACCTCAGCATGAGCATTCTCAGGTTGTATACTCTTTGTTTACCACCCATACATATCCTCCGTCAAAGAGTTAATTTTCTTTCAATACCAACTGCAGTCAGCTGTATCTTATGATTCCAAATGTTAGTATCGGTCTTCTTATACACTCCATGCACCCACTTCACCCATAGAGCAGCTACCATAATAATTTTCCCATAGAGGCTACATTCCATCGTTTACTGCCTTTATATTTAGTCCACCAAATTTATAGGAAAACATATTATTTCCCATGCCACTAGGGCCATTTTTTTTCTGTCTTCAGTACTCCGTCATAGGTAGTCCCTATATATACTGTACACCTCTTTTACCACTACTTGAGGTAGAATGAATACAGAACTCTAGAAGTTATAGATGGAGAACAAAACAGAATTAACCACCTGCAATCTGCCTGTATATGACAATTGCTTAGAATATCCAATTTTTATCCTGTTAGTTATTTTGTCAACTAGCTTACTGCAATTTTTATTATACTAAGTAAATAAAATTGACTATAATTTTTATTATACTAAGGAAATAAAATAGCTAAAAATAACAACAATAACAGCAATCCCGTAAAATTCTATAAGTGAGGTCTAGGGAGAGTAGAATATATATAGGTCTTACCCTTACCTGGCGAAGTAGAGAGGTTGTTTCCGATAGACCCTCGACTCAAAAAGACAAAAAAATTCATTTTCTACAAGAAAAAGAAACTAGAATCCTAATAAAAGGAATACTTTCATTCTAAAGGAATATAATAAAGAAAGTATATACCTATCAAGAAAAAGAAACAAAAAATTCTTTCTTGTTTGAAACAATAAATTCTATTTTAATAAGGAAATAATCTTGGCTTCTTGAAATCAAGCTTGAGCTTCTTGGACTTCTTGCGCTTCTTAAAAAAAGTTGATATATTTGGACTTGAGCTCTAAAACATGATCTTGACTAAAGTTAATAAAATATAACATAGATTCTTAAAAGCTATTGACATATTGTATGCATGTGGATGAAATATTTATGTCTTTACTAAGAACGGTTTGTTGAAATTTCTATTAGTCGAAATGAGAGGAAAAAAATAGTGAAAATATCACGATCCCAACCCCGACCGTAATGGTGCCCAACACACTGTTAGGAAAGTCTGACCAATTTAAAACGTCAACCCATCTATAATAGTTCATTATTGATTAACACAGATAATTTACCAAATTATAATACTAGAATCTGAAATAGAGTTTAATATTGCGGAATCCCAAATAAAAATTCTACTACACAACCCATAAGAATTCGGTTTCACAATCTCAGCCTCTAATACATATTTGTCAATCTAATACATGTCCGTCTAAAGATAACGAACTAAAAGACAAAGATAGAAGGGAGAGATCAAGGCTGCGAACGTCGTGCAGCTACCTCGATGCTCCCGGATACTTTGGTGCTCAGCTGAAATAATCCTCACTCAGTCTCAGATGCACCTGAATCTGCATGCAAGGTGCATGGAGTAATGTGAGTACTTCGACCCAGTGAGTAACAAAAACACAAATAAAGGCTGAGAATAAGAAATCATGAAAAAACACAGGGTAATCTATAAATGGCAGTCTAGAGCAAGTAATAAGAAAGTGATAAACCAATGAAATCGAAATAAAGAACTACTACAACAGATAAATAGATAAATGACAGATGAATAAGGAAAAATGCAACACATAGAACGGTACTCTATAGTACCCGCTATAACGTGCAGCCCGATCCATTTATTTATCGTCGACAGCGCTCACTAGGGGTGTGGAGCCTCTGGGAGGGGCCCCTTACGGTCCAAGCGCAAATCAAGACATCTCGTGGCATCAACTAGGCCTTCGACCTCATATCTATGTCAATATAATACCGCTGCGGCGCGCAGCCCGATCCCATTCTCAATCCAGAAATCATATAAGCCCCTCGGGCAATAATAGAATAGTAGTTTTCAGCCAAAACACCATTTGCAATATCATTTAAGTTTCAAATCTGAGTAAAAGTGGATGAGTTTGTAAAATAGTATTAAACAATAGGACAGGGTTCAAATAATATGTAAAAATAGTGAGGAAACAGTGATAATAGTCCCCGAATGATTCAAATAGTTTGCACGAAACTCAAATATGACAATTAACCCAAATCATGATGATATCAAATAAGCTTCAATCAAATACGCGGTAAAATCATCACTCGGGACGGACCAAGTCAGAATCCCCAATAGTAAACGACCCCACACTCGTCATCGAGCGCGTGTCTCACCTCAATATAGCACTACGATGTGCAAATCCGGGGTTTCAAACTCTCAGGGCATCATTTACATTCATTATTCACCTCAAACCGGCTTAGAACTCTAGCTCACTATGCCCTTGCCTCTCAAATCGGCCCTCACACGTCGAATCTGATAAAAATCACAACGAATACGTCACAATAGGCTAAAGGAACAATACATAATCGAAAATAATCGAAAAATATCAAACATCCTGAAATTAGCAAAATCCGAGCCCCGAGCCCACTTCTCGAAACTCAGAAATTTTTAAATCAGTGGGTTCCTTATCTTGCCACGAGGCCATACATATCAATAACTCCTATATCCGAGCTCAAATGACCCATCAAATCCCAATTTGAAATATCATAACTCAAGCCCAAGTTCTTCCCATTTTAGCTAAGATTCCATGAATTTCTAGGTAAATTCTACAATTAAATCATGTTTTTAGTTCATAGGACTTACCTCCAATCAATCCTCTTCGAAATACTCTTCAATTTCTCCCAAATAGCTCTCAAGATGCTCAACAATAGAGGAAAATAACTTAGGCTCGCGGAACAAAATGTTTTAAAAACTCTTCTGCCCAGCCGACATTTTACTCTATGCGAACGTGAGGGCTCTCTCGCGTTCGTGATGAATAAATCTTGCCTCTGACCAAATTACCCTCCGCGAACGCGGTTCTTCACCCGCGAAAGCGATGCTTTTACTGATACCATTACGCGAAGCGAGCCTTATGCCGCGAACACGATGAACAATTTTTACGGGACCTCAAGTCCTCCTACGCGAACGCGACATTCGTCACGCGATCGCGAAGCACAAAGACTCGGGGAACAAACTTTCTTCTACATGAACGCGGGCTCCCCACCACGAACGTGAAGCTCTAGGATTTTCCCATACGCGAATGCAGACCTATCTTCACGAACGCGAAGGCAAAATCTGGCCTGCACCTGCTGCTGCATTTCTAAGTCCAAAACTTCTCGTGTAGCCATATGAAATCACCCCGAGGCCCCTGGGACCTCAACCAAAAGCACCAACACACCCTAAAACATCATCCAAACTTGTTCCAATTATCAAAACGCTTCAAATTACACCAAAACCATCAAATTACTTCGAATTTAAACCTAAGTTCTTCTAAAACTTCTGAAACACGCATCTGACAAAAAACCCAACCAAATCACCTCCGAATAACCTGAAATTTTACACACACATCCCAAATAATCGAACGAAGCTATTGCAATTCTCGGAATTCCATTCTGACCCTCGTATCAACATCTCACCTATCAACCGGAACTCGCCAAAATACTAACTTTGTCAATTCCAGCCTATTTCTACATCGGACCTCCAAAATCACTTCCGATCACACTCCTAAGCCACAAATCACCCCCCGAAGCTAATCGAACCATCGAAAATCACATCCGAGACCTCTAATTCATAAGTCAACATCCAGTTGACTTTTTCAAACTAAATAAAGAGACTAAGTGTCTCATTTCCTGTCAAAACCAATCCAAATCAACTCGATTACACCAAACACCTATAATGAAGCATAAAGAACTAGAAAATTGGGAAGACGGAGCAGTAACTCATGTGAAGACGGGTCGGGTCGTCACATCCTCCCCAACTTAAACAAACGCTCGTCCTCGAGCGAGTGAAGAAACATACCTGAAGCCTCAAACAGGTGAGGATATCTGCTTGGCATATCTCGCTCGGTCTACCAGGTAGCCTCCTCCACGGGCGGACCTCTCCACTGCACCTTCACCGAAGCTATATCCTTCGACCTCAACTTTTGAACCCGATGACCGAAAATAGCCTCTGGCTCTGCATCAAAGGTCAGATCATCATCCAACTGAACCGTGTTGAAATCCAAAACATGAGATGGGTCCTCAACATACTTCCGGAGCATAGAAACATGAAATATTGGATGCACACTCGACAAGCTGCGTGGCAAAGCAAACATATAAGCCACCTCCTCAATCCTCCTAAGTACCTCAAAAGGTCCAATGAACCGCGGACTCAACTTCCCTTTCTTTCCAAATCTCATAACACCCTTCATGGGCGAAACCTTCAGCAAAACCTTCTTACCAACCATGTAGGACACATTTCGAACCTTCCGGTCCGTATAACTCTTCTGATGCGACTGTGCTGTACGATGTCTCTCCTAAATCACCTTCACCTTCTCAAAGGAATCCTGGAACAACTCTGTCCCCAATAGCTTAGCCTCGCCGGGCTCGAACCAACAAACTAGAGATCTACACCGTCTCTCATTCAAGGCCTTATACAGTGCCATCTGAATGCCGGACTGATAGCTGTTGTTGTAGGAAAACTCTGCAAGCGGCAAAAACTTATCCAAAAAACCTCCAAAATCAATAACACATGCACGCAACATGTCCTCCAATATCTTAATAGTACGCTCGAACTGTCCGTCCGTCTGAGGATTGAACGTTGTGCTCAACGCCACCTAAGTACCCAACTCTCGCGGAAAACATTTTGATAAGTTCGAAATAACCCTTTAAGGCCAAGGGCCTTCGCCAAAGAAGAATAGTTTGATCTTGATCGAACGATGATGGGTTAACATTTCAATAAGTTCGAAATAACGTGCTTTCAGGAAAAGGGCCTTAGCCAAAGAAGAAGAGTTCGATCTTGATCGAACGACGACGGGTTAGCATTTAGATAAGTTCGAAATAACAGCCTTTAAGGTCAAGGGCCTTCGCCAAAAAGAAGAGTTCGACCTTGATCGAACAACGACAATTTAACTTTTTGATAATTTCGAAATAACACCCTTTAAGGCCAAGGGCCTTCGCGAAAGAAGAAGAACTAGACCTTGATCGAATGACGACAGGTTAAAATTTTGATAAGTTTGAAATATCACCCGTTAAGGCAAATAGACTTCGCCAAAGAAGAATAGTTTGACTTTGATCAAACGACGACGAATTAACATTATATAAGTTTGAAATAACACACTTTAAGGCAAAGGACATTCACCAAAAAGAAGAGTTTGACCTCGATTTAACGATGACGAGTTAACATTTTGATAAGTTCGAAATAACACTCTTTAAGGTCAAGGGCCTTCACCGAAAAGAATAGTTCAACCTCGATCGAACGTCGACGGGTTAACATTTTGATAAGTTCAAAATAAAACCCTTTAAGGCGAAGGGCCTTCACTGAAAAGAAGAGTTTGACCTCGATCGAATGATGACGGGTTAACATTTTGATAAGTTCGAAATTACACCCTTTAAGGCCAAGGGCCTTCACCGAAAAGAAGAGTTCGACCACGATCGAATGACGACGGGTTAACATTTTGATAAGTTAGAAATCACACCCTTTAAGGCCAAAGACTTCGCCAAAAAGAAGAGTTCGACCTTGATCGAATGATGACGGGTTAACATTTTGATAAGTTCGATATAACACCATTTAAGGCAAGGGCCTTCATCGAAAAGAAGAGTTTGACCTCGATTGAACAAGGACGGGTTAATATTTTGATAAGCTCAAAATAAAATCCTTTAAGGCCAAGGGCCTTCGCTAAAAAGAAGTGTTCGACCTCGTCCAAATCAACTTTGTCCTCATTCGAACTCGCAGTAGGTGACCTCCTTCAATGCCGCCATCCTTGCCAAAGCTGCTATACATGCCTCGACGACCTTCTCCAACTCTACTGTCTTCTCGATCGACTCATCACTCGATCCATTGGCCCTGATCAAACTCTGGTAAAGTTCAGCCCGCGGGGATACCAATTTGACATATAGATTGGCATCCTTAACCGCGATCCACACTAGTCGACCTCCCTATCCGAATTTCTCAAACGATGATTAATGAAGTCCGCTCACCGAGATCGACCAAGAGACGACCTCGATAAGTGGCGGGACTAACTATATGGGTCAAAATTGGATCAGAGAAATTCGACACGCGGAGATATAAGGCTGAGGTTGGACAAGCCGAGGTCGGACAGTCATTAGTAAGGCTAAGGTCGGATAGGCTGGGGTCGGAAAAGCGAGGTCGGACAATCATCAATAAGACCGGGGTCGAACATCTAAGCCGAGGTCGGACAAGATGAGGTCGGACAGTCATCAATAAAGTCGAGGTCGGACAGTGATGAAATAAATAGTCTGCTTTGGAATCCTCAAAAGAAATATTCTACTGAATATTTCCTTTAATTGTACCTTTTCTTTTAGTGTTTTCTAGGAATACCCCTTATAAATAGAAGGGAAAGTCTTCCCCAAAAACGTGCTCCCCCCCCCCCCCCCCCCCCTTAGGCCTCTCTCTCTCTCTCCCCCTCCCTAGAAAACATGTAAAACTTTCTCTTTAAAGAAATTAGAGGATCGGTGATCCCAGACCCGGAGGAGATCCAAAAAGGATTCTTAGGTTCTTATATTTGTGTATCATTTATCTTTATCAAATGAAAGATGATCTGTCTTACTCAAGATCGGCTGAACATATTCCTTTATTTACATTTTACTGCCATTTAATATTACTTAGTACATCTCTCTTTATGCTATTAATATGACCATGACCACTGCCAGCATTCATACTCAGCTATGTTTTTTTAGTTCATATTATTTATCTTGGATCTAGAGTTAATTATTCTTAATTAAGATTTACCCCTTCATTTTTAATTGATTTGCTCTAAAGAATTTCAATAACTTTTGAGTCAAACAATATTGGAGGTAATCAAATAGAGCGCCCATACTTTTTGATAATAGTGGTATTCGAATCTGCATGTACTACTCAAAATAGATAAAATCATCAAAAAGCTATAGGATATGCTTACCGACGAGACTATCAAAATATTTCTAAACTCACCAGCTTAACTAGAGAAGAATCCATGGAAAAGTTTCGACGAGCAACTCCTCCCCGTCAGGATTTGTTTTGATCTGCAGCAAGTATTCCAGCAGCTCCAGCGTCGTTGTTAACTTATTGTTATCGACCGCGTTTCCGATTTTTTTGGCCGAAATTTTCGAAGTTCTAGTAGTAGTTCCCCTTCTCTATAAAAAACAAATCCACTAAATTCTTGTCGGTTTTGTTCTTTCTATCTTTTTTAATTGGAATTCTCATGCTGAAACCTGAAAGTATTTGGTTTCACGCCGGGTCGCTCCACTATGGAAGTTATCCACCTTGTCAGGAGGCTGGTGGAGCAGTTCAGGGATAAGACGAAGGATCTGCACATGGTGCTTATCGACTTGGAGAAGGCGTATGACAAGGTCCCAAGGGAGGTGCTACGGAGGTGCTTGGAGGCGCAGAGCGTGCCAGAAGCCTACATCAGAGTAATTAAGGACATGTATGATGGAGCTAAGACTAGGGTCAGGACGGTGGGTGGCGACTCAGACCATTTTCCAGTGGTTATGGGGCTCCATCAAGGATCGGCGCTTAGCCCTCTCTTGTTTGCCTTGGTGATGGATGCTCTTACCCGACATATTCAAGGGAATGTGCCTTGGTGTATGCTATTTGCTGATGACATAGTCTTGAAAGACGAGACGAGGGTCGGTGTTAATGAGAGGTTAGAGGTATGGAGACAGGCTCTCGAGTCTAAGGGTTTCAAAATAAGCAGATCTAAGACAGAATACATGGATTGCAAGTTTAGCACCGAGCCGAGCGAAGTAGGCAGGGACGTGATGATTGGATCTCAGGTCATCGCCAAGAGGGACAGTGTTAGATATCTTGGGTCGGTGATTCAGGGGGACGGGGAGATTGATGGGGACGTCACTCACCGTATAGGAGCAGGGTGGTCAAAGTGGAGGCTTGCATCAGGAGTCTTGTGTGACAAGAAAGTTCCACAGAAACTCAAGAGGAAATTTTATAGAGCTGTGGTTAGACCGGCCATGTTGTATGGGGCGGAGTGCTATCCAGTGAAGAACTCTCATGTTCAGAGAATGAAGGTTGCGGAGATGAGGATGCTCAGGTGGATGTGCGGGCTCACCAGGTTAGATAAGATTAAGAATGAAGTTATTCGAGAGAAGGTGGGGGTGGCCCCGGTGGATGAGAAGATGCGAGAAGCGAGGCTAAGGTGGTTCGGGCATGTACGGAGGAGAAGTCCTGATGCCCCGGTGAGGAGGTGTGAGCGGCTGGCAATGGTCGGCGCCCGGCGAGGCAGAGGGAGGCCTAAGAGGTATTGGGGAGAGGTGATTAGGCATGACATGGCTAGAATGCGGGTTTCTGAGGACATGTCCCTTGATAGGAAAGTCTGGAGGTCTAGCATCAGGGTTGTAGGATAGGGGCCCCTAGTGTTTTTCGTACTCCTCACCCGAGGTTGGGTGAGGCTTGGCAGGGCTATCCTTAGATGATGTGTGTATTTGATTGTGTCTCCCTTATAGTAGTTATTTACGGTAGTTACTGTCTGATATTATTGCATGCTATTTTATTTATGGTTCTTATGCTTAGATAATTATTTACGTTGTTTCTGCTGAAGCTACTAATGTTCTTTTGTTGTTGTTTTTGTTTTTGTTGTCCCTTTCCTTCACTGAGCCGAGGGTCGATTGGAAAGAATCTCTCTGCCCTTTCGGATAGGGGTAAGGCTCGTCTACATATTACCCTCCCCAGACCCCACTTTGTGAGATTATACTGGATAATTGTTGTTGTCGTTGTAAACCTGAAAGTATTTGGCAAAAGAAGATGTGGAATCTTTGATATTTAATTAAATGAAGCATGTTCATATGGAAAATGAAATAGTATGATGATATTATGCATGCAAAGTCCACATTATCTAGTTATCTATGGTAGTAAATTCTCATTTAATTAGACTTCGTGTTTCTTTTAATTTTCTACGAATTGCTAGACGCACACATTACACGGTATCTAGTCCTATTTAATTCTTTGCAAATTCAGCTTGCTAATTTGTGATGACCATATCAGAGCATGATATCGACTAAATATATCTAATAAAAGTTAGCGAAAAATTGTATCTGATATTAATATAAGGAATAATTTCATTCGACTCTAGGACAAACAAAATAAGATAATTCCTGAGGCGCAGAGGGTTATAGTAATTAATTAGCAGCCCGAGGAGCCATGCAACTGCAAGAGGTGACGAAAGGGAGTGGAATGTGCATAGGAGGAAATAAGGCACACAATGACACAGACAAATTAAAGCTGTCAACTTTATTCTAGTCCATTTTATAAATTCAAATATATTTATATATAGTAACTTTACAGTTATTCTTCTTGAGGTATCATATGATTCCAAGTAGTACTCTCTTATAACATTGTGTTTCTGAATATCTAAAGTTTCGGGGTTTTGGTCCTTTGCATGTAATAGTTCAGCAATCCAAATTTACATATATAGCCATCAAGAGGCATGCAGCCAAATGAAAATCTTCTCCTTGTAGTTTGTCACTCTTGAGTACTCCTTTTTCAAAATGTTATGCAAGTTTCGCTAAGAGTCTTTTAAATTATCCATATTATTGTTTTTTATCAAATTATACTCTAATATATTATTCCTACAAAATAAAATATACCGATTACTGATTTTTAAAAATAACCATTTTAACACTAAAGATTTTATATATATATATATATATATATATATATATATATATATCACTACGTATATACCTCAAGAAAAATGAAAAGAAATTAAATAATAGGATTGGGAGAAGAAATAGATGAGGATGGTGTTGTTGAAAAGTAGGAAGGATATTAGTAGGAACCCTCTAACTCTTCAAAGTAAACGCCATCTGATTAATGGGGGCTGGAACCCAAAATCTCTCCTCATCATCCAGCTCATTTCTCTCTGTGTATTCTGCCTTGTTCGCACTTATCCCACCATACCTCCATCTTTCCTTTTCGAAAAATTTTATTCTCTGTTTTATATAATTTATACTAATTATATAAAATAATTTTTTATTTTATAATTTTGTGGACAAGTATAAGATTGGAATTAATAATTTTATAAATAAAAATAAATTTTATACAATTAATATTAGTTATATAAAACATAAAATATAAGTTCTCTTCAAATCCCCGTACTTTCACGAATTTATCTGCTATGCACAATCAGTAAATATTACTAACACAGTACTTGGTATATTTAAAATAATCTTTTACCACTAAATCATATTTTTCGTGATGCTCTCTTAATAACAATATTAATAACAAGAACAATGCCATTTTTACATTAATGTGGCGTTGGTATTTATTCATTTGTTTTACTTTATACATTAGATTTGGCAGTCCTTTTCAAAACATTAAAAACTATTCAAAACTTTACCTTTAGTTACACTTTTGGTCCATCATACCTTATCACTAAAACATGATCCCGTATATTTCCGTCTTTAACTGAGTGTAAGCATGCAGTGAAGGTGGAATTCATAAGTCTAAATTTTAAACAAAAAAAATGTTAATTTACCCTTTAACTTTTAACTATAATTTAAAACTACTCTTAGGTTAGAGTTTCTTTAAATTACCGGGCTCGAAAGAGAATTTTCCAAAAGAGACGGTAATATTGGGATTCCTCAGATGATGGAGGAGGACCTAACAACTATCAATGAAGTGGTTAGTCTGAAATATTAGGGGCGTAAATAAAAGATATAAACAAAAAGAAGTTAGGGAGTATATCAGAAGAAATAACATTAACCTTGTTGGTTTGGTAGAAATCAAGGTTAAAGAAAAAAATGCAGGAAGAATTGCTAAGCTGTTGGTTCCTGGCTGGGGTATACTAACAAATTATCAGGGTTCCATAAATGGTAAAGTATGGATTCTATGAGATACAAAGTTGATCAGAGTCACTGGTATCCAGGAGGAGGCTCAACTGATTCACTGTAGAGCCAGAAACATTTCTGGAGATGCCATATGCTATCTTACTGTGGTTTATGGCTATAATGGGATGGACCAGAGAAGATCTCTATGGAAAAATCTGCAGGATTACTCTGTTGCTATTACTGAGCCTTGGTTAGTTGCTGGAGATTTCAATGTTGTTCTATATGCCACTGATAGACAGTCAAGTAATCATGTTAAGCACTCAGAGATCCAAGAGTTTACTCAATGCATACAACAGGCTGGACTTTCAGAGCTACCTTGGAAAGGGGAGTATTTCACCTGGACAAATAGGCAGACAGGCAGTGATAGAGTATGTAGTAGACTGGACAGAGTTTTTGGCAATTATGAGTGGATGATTAACTGGAGTCATGTGCAAACTGTATATGATCATCCTCTAATCATTGATCATAATCCTACGGTAATTACATTGGCAGAAGCTACTAGGAAAGGGAAGATTCCTTTCATATTCTTCAATACATGGGCTAACCATGAAGACTTTTATCAGCTGGTCAAAGACAACTGGCACAACAATCAGTTTTCTATGAAATCAGTGTGGTTCAAACTCAAGTCATTGAAAGGCCCTCTAAAATCTTTAAACACTAAAGATTTTAAGAACATTAATCAGAGAATTGATCATAGTAGACAAGAATTGAAGGACATCTAGAATCAGATGGCACTGGCATACAATGATGAGCTGCAACTTAAAGAGAAAGAAATAGTATTGAAGCTGGAAAGGTGGTCTTTGATTAAAGAAAGTATTCTACAACAGAAGGCCAGGGAAAATGGATTCAACTGGGTGATTCTAACAACAAGTATATCTCTGATGTCCTGAAAGAAAGAAATTAATACACGCATACCACAGAGCTTATTACAGCTAGGGGTCTCAAGGTTACTACTCCAGATGACATTAAAAAGGAGATCATTGACTTCTATAAGTCATTAATGGGCACATCAGCTTCTTCTCTGCCAGCCATAAACCGAATGTATATGGCTAATGGTCCCGGCTTAACATATCAACAAAAGAAAGAGTTAAGTACTGATATTACAGAACTTGAAATTCTGGAGAGTTTAAAGGCAATTGGGGATGACAAAGCTCCAGGAATTTATGGATACAATGAAGTTTTTTTCAAGAAGACCTGGAACATCACTGGCAAGCAGATCATAGGTGCAATCAAGGACTTCTTCCAGACTACCAAGATGTATAAACCAGTAAATTATGCCACTCTCACTTTAATCCCCAAAGCCCCTAACACTTTAATCCCCAAAGTCCCTAACCCAGCCACAGTAAAAGAATATAAACCAATTGCATGCGGCTCAGTTTTATATAAAATGATTTCTAATATCTTAGCCAACAGAATGCAGAAAGTCATGTCTAGCATCATTTGTGAAGCCCAAGCAGGTTTCATCCCAGGCAGGAAGATTGCAAACAATGTCATCCTGGCTCATGAGTTGATCAAAAACTACTCCAGATCCCATGTGACTTCTCGATGCATGATCAAAATTGACCTTCAGAAGGCCTATGATTCTGTTGAATGGATCTTCTTGCAACAGGTAATGGAGGAATTGGGTTTTCCAGCCAGATTCACAAACTGGATCATGGAGTGTGTTCAAACAGTAAGCTATACAGTGATGACAAATGGGGAAATAACTGAACCTTTTAACCTCACTAACCTATCTCTGTGGAACAAGGCTGCAATTGCTAAACTTTGCTGGGATCTGGCTCACAAGAAAGACAAACTGTGGGTCAAATGGATTCGTACTGTTTATATGAAGCAGCATCAACTGGAGAACACGCATACCCCCAGGAAAGCTAGTTGGATGGTTCGGAAGATAATTGTAGCAAGAGGTCTGCTACAACAACACCAAGGTCTTAACATGCCAGTATGCTCCATTAGACAAATCTATCTATTTCAGATTGTCCAACTCCCGAGAGTCCCATGGAAGAACCTAGCTGCTCAGAATTATGCCAGGCCCAAAGCTGTTTTCAACTTATGGTTGGTACTTCATGACATGCTACCAACCAAGGATAGGCTAATGCATTGGGGAATGAATGTGGACCAGAAATGTGTACTGTGCCAGCAAGCTACAGAATCCAGAGATCATATATTCCATACTTGCCCATATGCTACAGACTTAAGGGAGCAAACACTGCCCTGGCTCTGAGAAGATCACCCCAGAATGCACAACTGAGACCAGTATATCCAGTGGATAGTTAGCAAAGCTAAAGGAAAATCTAGTAGAGCTAACATATTCAAAATGGTGGCAGCTGAATTATTCTATACTTTGTGGTTGGAGAGGAACTCGAGGATTTTCGAGAATGTTTTCCTCAGTAGTGATACTCTACTCAGGGACCTAGCTTATACTTGTAATGTTAGAGGAACCCCCAAAATTAGACAACAGCTGCAGCAATTTCTCTTGTAAATAGGTTAGATAGTTATAGAGATAGTTGGTATATAGCTTAGATGTGATAGTCAGCTGTGCATAGGCTGAACTATGGTTTTGTATTGCAACATCTTTGGTGATTAATAAAATTCTAAATTACCAAAAAAAAATTGGGAGAAAGTAAAAAATAATTAGATTTATAAGTGATCATTTAAAAATAGTTAAAGTATTAAAAATCATCGAAACTTAATCACTTTCCATATAAAAATAAATCTAAACGAAAACACTATTCAAAAGCTGAAAAATACTCCAGCAGAATATATTGCTGGAACTCCAGTATATTATACTGAAGCCATCAAAGTATATCATTTTAAGATAATATACTGGAATTTCATATACATATACACCAAATTTCAATATATTATGATGGATCGGTCCCTATTAAAATAAAATAAAATTATTTTGTAATGACTATTAAAATACTTATTATTTTTAAATGACCCATCTAAAAAGTATCTAGCACATGTTATATTGACGATAATATCATATCAAAAGCTTAATGAATATAAAATTTGCTCAATTTAGTAGTTAAGGACAAATATATTTTACTAAGAAACTCGCGAATTTCTATAATGAATGAAGTCGTTTGATGCCAAGAATTGGTGCAGACGTAAAGAAAATAGTGGGCTGAATTAAAACAAGCTCCGAGTCTCTTGCATCTTGCTAATGCAAGTTGCAAATATCTGCCCCAAATTATTCTTTTCCATATATAGATAGTCCTTCTCTTTAGCCCTATCTATCTATAGTGAGCGGACGTCGTTAATGCCTCATCTCTTCTTTTTGTCATTCAATTATTTTTTTACATAAGAATTTTAATTTATTCTATTATTGATTTATCTTTTAATTTTTAAACCCTTATATATATCCGATCTTCTTCGAAGCTAAGGCATATTATTATATGATGAGTTTATGCAACAAAAACGTTCACCCTTTCTTAAGTTTAGCAAAAGCAAACTCCAAAGATAATGGAACACTGTTAGACTTTTCCCTCCCTCGCCAAAATATTTTCACCACCGCTTCAGCAGGCGGTTCAATTGACACTCAAAATCCAACCAATTACCTCGAGTCCATCTCAATGACACCGCCTGCCGGCGCTGAGAAAGAAGATCCCGGCGGAATTGGGTTCTTAGATGATGTCGGTGGAAGTGTTGATGGACTAATGTCTTGTACTGAGAGCCTAGGTTTCGAGAGCTCAGATGAGAGGTCAGGCGATGATCAAATTGAGGATCATGACCAAGATGATTTCAGTGCTAGGAAATCATATATGGCTAGTTATTCTAATTCAAGGTGCTGGCAAAGAACAAATAATTTCGAGAAGAAAGAAAAGAAGTTTCCGCCGCCATTATCGTCCTTAAACCAAGATGGAAAGCCAAATTTCTTCATGCGTGCTGTGAGAAAAGATGGAAGGTTAGAATTGACAGAGGTGAAAATCGTTCGCCCCGAAACTCTCCTTGCTTCCCGCCAAGATGGACGGCTGAGATTACATCTCATTTGCGATGAAGAAGAAGAAGAAACAGAAGTGGAAAACGAAGATTTTACCCTGGAAAGAGAGGAACACCTAAATAATGAAGAAGTTATTGAAACAATTCAACAAAATGATGAAAAAGAAGAAGAAGAAAAGGTTGCAGAGTGGAAGTTCCCGGTGACAAACAGTGGCAGTGGAGATGGTGTTCGGAGATGTTACGGTGGTCATCACCGTCATGGTCACGACCATGACCATAACAACCACCGCCATGATTTACATGTGTGGAGGCAACACTGTGTCACAACTAGCTAGTTAGGTGAAGTTAGATGAAAATTCTAATTGGAAAAATTTTATTAAATGGAGTGGGGTCAAAGTATACATGGGGCCATGCATGTGAATATATTTTCTTCTTTCAAGTCTGCCATTTCAGGGGAAACAATAAAGCAAAAATGACGAACGATATATGAAATTGGAATTAAGGGCTTGCGGCTTGTGGAATTCTCGTAGAGTCATGTATATTTTTTTAAATGAAATTAAAGACCTCGAAATTGGGGAAAGCATTGGGATTCTGTGGGTATCAGAATTCAGAGGCCTATGTATGAGGGGAGGGGAGAGAGGAGCATAATCAGTTTTACCTTTCTGAAATGAAATGAAAAGCAAATCTATTTTTTGTTTATCTTTACTAAATATAGAACTTTCAGTTGAACCCAAAGTTGCAGTGATTTCCGCCCTTTCCATCATTGTGGAGCGAAACAATGTGTCTTTCACATTAAGTGCCTCTTTTTTAATAATTTTTGGAAGTGTTTGGTAACTACATTAATAGCTTAAAAAAACTAAAATTTGCTTTAACAAAGTCAAAATCAACAAGTTTGGTAAATTTAATTTTCTTTTAGATTGGGTTAAAGTCATATTGCTTTAACCAAAAATATTATATTTTTATCCCTTATAATTTTTCATAATCTCGGAATTACTCTTTAGTACACAAATTGAAATTACTGCCGTCCTCTTCCTCCTAAAATTGCAGCATCTATTTTCTTCATTTTACTTTTTTTCTTTTCCATTCTTCTCCAGATTAACAGTTTGCTTGCTACCATTTTTTTATTTTTTTACTAATTTTCTTTAAAATATTAATTATTATTTTCCGTTGCTTTCTGCAAACTGAAATTGTCTGTTTGCTTTCTTCATACTACTTTTACTTTTATAAATTGAAAGTGAATTAAAATATTAATTAATATGTATTTTTATTATTTCGAATAAAATATTATAGTAATAAGCTTCTTTATAGATTTAACAACATTAAGGATATTTCAGTAATTTTAATAGAAAAAATGCTTACTAACACTTGTTTACCAAACACTTCAATAGTTTTTTTTCAGCTTCAGCACTTTTATCCAAACACGTAACTGCTTATTTATAAAATCAGTTCCAGCACTTAAAAAGTGCTTTTAAGCACTTGCACTTAAAAGCTAATTTTTTTAAGCCAATCCAAACAGGCTCTAAAATAGTTTATCACAAGCAATAACGAGCATATAATATAAGCATGCAAGCTTTGTACTATTATTATTGTTTTATCAAAAAGTATGGGACCTTTTTGTTAAACTAATTAAATAAAAGATAGAGGGTAAATTCTAGTTAAGGATAATTAATTCTAGAATTCAGATGAATATCATGAATAGAAAAATATCGTTGAGTATAAATGTTGGCAGTGATTATGGCCAGATTTAATTGTATAAAAAATATATTAAGTAACATTAAATGGCAATAAAATATAAATAAAGGGAAAGATTTATCCAATCTTGAGTGAGGTGGATCCTCTTTCATTTGATAAAGAAGAATGATAGACAGATATAAGAATCTTAGGACCCTTTTCGAATCTGGTGGAAAGTATGGGATAACAAATCCTCTAATCTCTTTAGAGAGATGTCTCTATATATTTTCTAGAGAGATCCCCCCCTCCCCCTTTTGAGAAGTCACATCTTTCTATTAATAAGGGATATCCCTCGAAAAGCCTAAAAAAATATAATTTAGAGGGAAAATCCAGTAGAATATTCCCTTTGAAGATTCCAAAGCAAAACTAGTTGTTACATCTATTTGTACTGCTAAACCTCGGCCTTGTTGATTACTGCTCGACCTTGGCCTTACTCATTACTGCTCGACATCGACCTTAGTGATCACTGTTCGACCTCGACCTTATAGATCATTGCTCGACCTCGGCCTTAGTGATCGGAAATTACTTATGACAATTGTCTCTGCATGTCGATTTCCTCCTATTTTATGTTGACCCATACAGTTGGTCCCTTCGATTATCGAGGTCGTCTTTTGGTCGAGCTCGGTAAGCGAAATTCATTAATCATAGTATTAGAAATTAGGACGTAGAGGTCGATTAGTGAGGATCGCGTATGAGGGTGCCGATCTTCAGGTCAAAGTGGTTTCCCCGCGGGCTAAACTTGAGCATAGTTCAATCAAGGCAAATTTCTAGAGCTATGAGTTGATGGAAAAGACGGTAGAGTTGGAGAAGGCCAACGAGTCCAGGATGGCGGCTTTGGCAGAGATGGTGGCGGCGGAGGAGGTCATCTGCGTCCTCAGATCTAGACAGGCGTTTTGGCACTTGTAAGATTCCTTTTCTGATACTTCTTTTGACTTGGAATGCTACTTTCGCTGCTTATTCCTGATTCTATTTTTCTTTTCCTTGAACGTTTTCCTCGATTTATGGTTTCAAAGGAATCGTTGGTCGGCGTTAATTCGAACGTGATCAAGTGTCTTTGATTAGCCTGAGCAAAGTGAAATGTTGCCATATTTAACTCGAATGAATGGTTCTTTGGGTGAGGAGGCCGAGTATTAATTCGAGTGAGGTCAAATATTAGTTAATACGGGCAAGGAGGTCGAATATCAATTTGGACAAGGAGGTCGAATATTAATTCGAGCGAGGTCGAATGAGAGTTAATTCGAGCAAGGTCAAATATTAGTTAATTCAGGCGAAGAGGCCGAATGTTAGTTCAGGCGAGGAGGCCGAATGTTAGTCCGGGCAATGATGTCGAATGTCAATTCGGGCAAGGAGGCCGAATGTTAATTCAAGCAAGGTCGAATGAGTTAATTTGAGCAAGGTGGAATATTAGTTAATGCGGGCGAGGAGGCCGAATGTCAATTCAGGCGAGAAGGCTGAATGTTAATTCGAGCGAGGTTGAATGAGTCGACTCGAGCGAGGTAGAATACTAGTTAATTCGGACGAGGAGGCCGAATGCCAATTGTTAATTCGGACAAGAAGGCCGAAGGTTGATTCGGGCGAGGAGGTCGAATGTTAATTCGGGCGAGGCTGAATGTTAATTTGGGCGAGGCTGAATGTTGATTCAGGCGAGGAGGATAAATGTGAATTCGGGCGAGGAGGCCGAATGTTAATTCGGGCGATGAGACCGAATGTCAATTCAGACGAGGAGACCGAGTGTTAATCCGAGCGAGGTCGAATAAGAGTTAATTCGAGCGAGCTTGAACATTAGTTAATTCGGACGAGGAGGCCGAATGTCAATTCGGGCGCCCAAATGGAGGCCGAATGTTAATTCGAGCGAGGTCGAATGAGAGTTAACTTGATCGAGGTCGAATATTAGTTAATTCGGGCGAGGAAACCGAATGTTAATTCGGGTGAGGAGGCCAAAGGTTAATTTTATGCCCTGCAATATTACGATAATGATACGTCCTGCAATATCATATTACGATGATGTAACGCCTTGCAGTATTACATTACGGTGAGGTTACGCTTCGTGGTATTAAATTATGACGATATTGCACCCTTTAGTATTGTATATTGAATTTCTCGTAAGGCAATTGACATCAGTCCAAGGAAAATATTATTTGGAGATTATAAGGATTATGCTATTTCAAGCAAGTGATGAGTAAATTCGTAAAGGTGAAAGGTGAAGCAAGTAAACGAAAACGAATTCTCATTCAAGGTTGGCATGTTGGGATAAATACGGACTGAGCATTAATACTAAGTATTTATGGACTATATCATACAAGATACCATATGACTGCGATAGTATGATGTATAAAATATATTAAAAATGTATAATATTTTATGTAGTTGAGATAATTCTTAATTATGCAAGTAATTGATTAATTATCAGGTAATAAAATATTACCTAATTAATTATTAAATGGTGAAAATAAGACGTGGCAGCAAGGAAGCTCACAAGACGAATGACTAAGTGGTCATATAGGATTAGTGTCTACCTAACATTAACATGTAAGACTTTTAAATACATAAGTCTTATCTCATTTTCATTTGGACAAAAGAGAATAAAAAACGTTCTTAAATCCAAAAGCAAGAGAGTACTTCATCTTTTACTTGTATGGACTATGATTTTGTTGTGCAAACATCCTAGTTTGCAAGATAAAGCTAGAAAAAAAAATTTGGTATGAATATTGATGAGGTGATTGAAGAGTGTAAACTCTTCTTTTAGCTCGGCAAGAAACATACATCATTTCTTAGTCCAAATGCTACCCGAACAGAATCTATACGTTCATAATCCAAAAGCAAGGAACATATATCATTTCCTAGTTCAAATACTACAAGAACAGAAGCTTAATTCCATCCAATTTTGCGGTTCCAAAATTCAATTCCAACGAGAATCTGTCGAATCGTAACAACATAAAATTTTATGGCTTTATAGGAGTACAGTGCAATCTTTTCCAAGAGTATTATATCGAGTTTTCCTATTCCGGATATGTTAAGGCTATTCTTTCTTTGTTTTTAACATGATATATAATGAAACGAGCAAATACACAACTTCTATAAATGACTCTATTTACAGAACTACTTGAGATGTTTATATTCTTAATTTCCCTATCATATGTTCATGGGTCTCAAAAATATGTAAGTTAGTAATGTTTATTTTATGGTATTAAGGCATGATGGTCTTATGACGTACCGAGAGATTTTATTAACGTATCTCATATGCATTTCATGCATTTATACATGCAGATTCACCCATCACCGAAAGGTTATAGCGTTATATACGTATCACCACCTGATCATCTGGTATATGTTGATGATTTTGCTTATAGTGGCTGGAATAATATGATGGGATGCCCTTAGAGGCTTGATAATGTTATGAAACATGTACCTATGCACGATACGACATTCATACACTTATTCATGACACCATAATACTGCATCTGATGACCACGGCTACTTGAAGCACCGTGAAAAACCTGAAGAGCTTACTGAAAGGGCCTAGGAGGATGGCCTCTACCATATGAATCTCTACCTCTAGACAAGGTAACACTGAATCTCCTTGAATGACGGGGTCTCTTGTCTGTTCCATGACCAACCCCATGTGATAGTACTATCTCAACTCTCCGGGCCACATTGGCCGCCTCCTGGAAGGATATATCACTCCCCGCCTCCCTAGCCATCTGTCGATGCTCTCTTTTTTCGCGAAATCGGGTTTACGACATTTGGGAGGACAACTCGTTCCCATTTTGGAATTGAGTTTTGCAATTTTTGAAGAGTCGCCACCTAATGATTAAGTACATTAGGACATTAAAAATGAATTTGATTTTGAAAACAAAAGATTGAATAAGGGTTAGAAATTATCTCGAGGGGAAGGTGTTAAGGCACCCCTCAAGATCCACGAGTGTGGTTCCTGGCCATGCTACAATTGTAACTTTAAGTACAAATAACAAGTAAACAAGCAAGAATTGTAAATAATAGGTAGCTTTCACATAAGGGTTGTAAACAACTGAAATACAAGAAGTTAAAGAGGTTGAAATTTGGAAGAAATCCATTTTAGAATCCTAAAAAAACACAAGTCCAAAGGAAGGGGTTTGCACATAATTGATGCAAGTTAATTAAAGTAGAAGAGGTTAAAGAAGCTGAAAATTGAATAGTTTTAAAATTCTGAGAATATAGACAAGTAAAAGGAAAGGGGATCCTAGGTATATAAATAATATGGATCACCTCACACAACACCCGGTAACTGTTTATACACGTAGTTTTATCGCGTAGTCATCATATCCATGTCTACCCTTCCCACCTATTAAGGTACTAAATGCAGAATAGTTTCGTTATTTATTGCATGCTATTACCTGTCCTAATCCTATCAGTCCCAGAGGCATTTGGAACTACTAGTCTTAAAGGGGAGGGAAATGTGAATTTGGTATGGTTTAAAAGGATATAATTCGAGGGCGACAAACAAAACACATAATGCAGTTACGGGAAACACAGAATAATTAAAAGGCTCAGGCATGCCTCTTCACTTAAACTAGATTGTTTAGCATGACTTACAGATACTGATTATAGTCTGAATTAAATTTAAAGCGCTAAGGAAGGCTGGTTTATCACATTTCTCAGATAAGAAGTCCGAATTAGGCCTACCCCTGGTTATAATTATCAATGACTGATGCAATTAATTAATTACATAATGACTTACCTAGGTGACACCTATAGGCATGATATCCAATAATGCAGGAGTATGTTGATTTTAAAGAGGTCTTACTTATTATAGAAAAACATAAGTACCTTAGATATTAAACGGACACTACTACTGGTTTTAGACTTGTAAGCGAGATAGATGATTCAGATTCAATTAGTTGTTTCTATAGGCATGCTTTCTAAGCGTAAATGATTTTAAAATGTTTATGAAAGTGTAGGAATCATATAAACATGGTATCTAGAGTGTCATATGTTATTTGATCTTATAAATTGTTTGCCTAGTGATAGATGATATGCAGAAGTGCAGAAAAACCCTATAGTCATGATCTCTATATGCATAAGTGCAGAAAAACCTTATAGTCATGATCTCTATATGTAGAAGTACAGAAAACCCTATAGTCATTATTTCTAGATGAGATGTAGAACTGCAAGGCAGGAAGTGATTGTAGGAAGAAAATACCTAGGAACATGATGTCTACCCGGTGTGCATACATGAGTGACCCTTTCCTTTTTACTAAAACCCCATAAGTTATTACAAGTTATTAAACACCAAAAGTAAAATTACATCAGAAATTAAACTACAACCAAGGAACCTAATTCAGAATCAAGATCTAAAATATGAGATGAACCAACTCAGAAGATCAGGATCCAAAGCCTTTCTCATTTTTGGGTGTGTCAAAGTTTCCAAGAGCCTCAAGTGGACTCCGGGGAATGCTTACACCCAAATAGATTGCAGAATTGATTGTAGTGCAAAAAAAAAAACCCTATAGTTATGATTTCTAGATGAGATGCAAAACTGAAAGGCATGATGTGATTGCAGGAAGAAAATACCTAGGAACATGATGTCTACCCGTATTCATACATATGTGACCCTCCCTTTTTTACTAAAACCCCATAAGTTATTACAAATTATTATAGACCAAAAGTATAATTACATCAGAAATTAAACTATAACCAAGGAGCCTAATTCTGACTCAAGATCTAAAATATGAGATGAACCAACTCTGAAGATCAAGATTTCCAAAGCCTTTCTCATTTTTGGGTGTGTCAAAGTTCCCCAAGAGCCTCAAGTGGACTTTGGGCAATGATTACACCCAAATACATTGCAGAATTGATTGTAGTGTGGAAGAGCTAACCCTCAAATATCCAATTTCATAGGGAACTCAAGGTCCCAAAGCTAGGCTCATAAGCGGGGGGGGGGGGGGGGGGGGGGAGGGGGCATAACTTAATATCTAAGGGAGTGTGCAAGTGCATAGAGGGGATTTAGGGAAGGCTATGGTAGGGTGATGGTCATACCCAGCAATTAGGAGTGTTGGCACACCCCGAACTAGCCTGGTAGCCATATTTGTTCAGGAGTTAGGATCCATTAAGGAGCGGTTCAGACATGAGCAGTAATTTGGATACTGCCATACTTGAACCTTAACTCAAACACATTGAAGGGAATAGGGGTGAGGATTCACAATAGAAACAGATGCAAGAAAATGTATAGTTAATATTAATCACTGAGCATGGACAGTAAAGTAAACAAGATCACAGAAGCTGTAAATAAACATATTGGGATGATGGCAGAAACTAAATTAGAACATGCCAGTTTCAGAGAAACAAACAAGTAAAAGCAGAAGTCTGGTAAAACCAAAATTGCAAGCAAACAGCCAGAAGAAACTCAGATGAGAATGTCAGAGTAATTCAGAGTGTCTTAAAGAGTATTGAACTGGAAGGTGCGTAAAAGTATTAAATTTGAGGTCTGTCAAAGTGCAGGAGGGTCGTGACCTTTATGGTCCAGAAAGCAAGTAAGAAAAGGCAAGAAAATAGCATTGAAATCAATCTCCCTTTAATTAAGGGATTCTAATTTCAAACGAGTAAAAGGCAATTAAGGAAAGAGTTGATAAAAACCTTTTCCAAAGCAGTACAATAAGGGCAAATACACAAGGGTTTATTTAATGCAGAAGTTCAGTGATACACAATCTGTGACAAATAAGGAAAGAAAATCAATCAAACAACCAGTAAAATCAAAATGGTAGGCTTTGTCCGAATGAACCAAGTCAGGAAAAGGTAACGAAGGTTCAGTCAAAGAAAAAATTATTAACAATCAGTCAAACCTTATTAAAAGGGATTCGAAATCAATCAATAGTTGGAAAAACCTTTTTTGAAAGAGGAATTTCTCATATATAAAGCACACAAATATCAAACAAGAAGGAGTTGTCATGCTGATTAGAAAAGATTTATCATAGAAAAAGTCGTAAAAAGGTTCAGATCCACGTTATAGACTAAGAATAAGTCTAAGAGTTTAGGGTTTTAAAGTAGAACCCTAGTCCAAACACAAAATTGAATTTGCCAAAGAAACCCCCAAATCCTAGGATTTTAACTCGAATCTGATGCAGAGATGAGAAGGCAAGCCATCGAAACAGACTCGGTGGTCTGTTTCAGAGCCTCATAAGGAAACACACAGATACAATTGCAGGTTTGAAGCGACAAAATGAAAGGTTGATTTAAAAGCATAAAGAACATGTTTTAGGAAAAACTTGGAACTTAAGCAAGTTTAGAAGAGAGAAGAAGGGTGATATAAACTTAAGAAACAGTAAAGGAAGCATGCTTAGAACTCAAACAAAAAACCAGTAAAGCAACAAAATTTAAGAACTCAGCAGGAAACATGTACAGTACAATAATACTGGGAAGTATAGCAAAGAACACGTAGGAAAACATAACAAAGATTAACATGCGAGCCTAATCTAGAGGCATAGTATAGTACAAAGGTACAGACAAGTCACGTATAGAAGAAAATAGTAGAACAACACATGTGTGGTAGAAAGGAAAACACACGAGCAGAATAGACAAACACACATAAAGAAAAGAAAAGGAAGAATCAGAAAGATGTTTTAAAAAACATTCAGAAACCCTAAATTGAAGAGGAGCAATTTTTGAAAGAAAGATTGTGGAAAATACTTTAAGCATCCAGTAGAACACAAATATATCATAGATTTAAGAAAACAAACAAAGAAAAATCTCGAATAGAGGATTTTGAAAAAACCCTAGAAATGAGAAAGGTTTTGAAGGTCACCGATCAGAGTCGGAGAAGGTCAGAAATAGGCTAAAACGGCCATGGTATGCCGGAGCAGAGCCGGAGAGGACCTTGAGACCTTGAATTGATGGTGGTCTGGGTTCAACCCTTCGTAGTCAGGCCTCGAATCCTCAGGTATCAGGCATGTAAGAGAACCAGGAGGTAGGTGTAGGACTCCTATAGCTTTGATGGCCATAAATTTTGATGGATTTTAGGGTGAATGTGGCTAGGGTTAGAGAAGGTTTGAGAGTTTTTGAGAGAAGAGGAGGGTTTCAGAGGCGGCTGGAGGGTTTCAGTTGCTCGCCGGTTTGCCTACAAACAAGCAACACAAGTGTATATTGTGCGAAAATTTAAACATGAAGCAATTTCTCGTCGGACCATAAATGTTATTTTTGGACAGTTAGGATGACGTCCTCAGACCATGATGTCCTGGGCCATAAAGAGCATAAAGGGTTCGTAGGCTATGAAATGATGTTCTCGGGCTATGAGAATGATGCCTCCAAACCATGATACCTTTGAATAATGATATGCAAAAGATGAAAATGGGTCCTCATGCCATGGAATGGTGTTCTCGGGCTATGAAAATGGTGCCTCCAAACAATGACGCCTTTGGAAAATTTGGCAATCTTTTAGCCCATGATATGCAATGGGTGGAGATCTTTCAGTCAATGCAGATGTGAAGTAAAGGTGGCGATATTTCAGCCATGCAAAACATAAATAAAGGTGGCAATATTTCAGCCGATGTAAGATGTAAATAAAGGTAGTGATATTTCAGTCGATGCAAGATGTAAATAAAGGTGGCGATATTTCAGTAGATGCAAGATGTAAAAAAGGTGGTGGTATTTCAGCCGATGCAAGGTATATAATAAAGGTGGCGGTATTTCAGCTGATTCAAGATGTAAATAAAGGTAGATATTTCAGCCATGGAGATGTAGGTAGAGCCTAACCTTGAAAAGTAGAATAGTAGCCTTATGCAATGTAAGAAATGCAGATGGAGACAGAGCTTAGTCTCGGAAGGCAGAATGGTAGCCTTATGCAATGTAGGAAATGCAGATGGAGACAAAGCTTAGTCTCGGAAGGCAGAATGGTAGCCTTATGCAATGCAGGAAATGCAGATGGAGGTAGAGCTTAGTCTCGGAAGGCAGAATGCTTGCATTATGCAAAGAAGAAGGAGGTAGAGCTTAACCTCTGAAGGCAGAATGGTAGCCTTATGCAATGCAGAAAATGCAGATGGAGGTAGAGCTTAACCTCGGAAGGCAGAATGGTAGCCTTATGCAATACAGGAAATGCAGATAGAGACATAGCTTAGTCTCGGAAGGCAGAATGGCAGCCTTATGCAATGTAGGAAATGCAGATGGAGACAGAGCTTAGTCTCGGAAGGCAGAATGGTAGCCTTATGCAATGCAAGAAATGCAGATGGAGGTAGAGCTTAGTCTCTGAAGGCAGAATGGTAGCATTATGCAATGCAGAAGGAGATAGAGCTTAACCTCGAAAGGCAGAATGGTAGCTTTATGCAATGCATGAAATGCAGATGGAGGTAGAGCTCAACCTCATAAGTCATAATGGTAGCCTTATGAAATACATGAAATGCAGATGGAGACAGAGCTTAGTCTCGGAAGGCAGAAAGGTAGCCTTCTGCAATGTAGAGAAATAAAAGGCGAATAATAGTAAAATCTCTTAGCTGATACCTGATTGCGATATTATGGCTGCTGGGGATATCGTGTGCGGATAGAAATTGTAGATAGATGATGGTTCCGCAAGTTATATTCTCAAGAAATGTGAGTGTTATAGATATATCTGGAGATTTTACGACTTGGGTGCTTGCATCCAAAGAAAAATCATGAGTTTTGTAAAGGGGAAGGTTAGTTCGTATCCCCGTGGACTTTGCTTGTCCTGCATAGATATGTTTTTAGTGATGTTGCACGTTTCCTTGGGGTAGCGTTACTAATCAAAGCAATTTTGATAATAGACATGCATGATTTAGTAAAAATATAACATAAATATGTAATTAAGGATAGTTTTCTTTAGATGAAACGGACACTGTGAAGCGGTTCAAGACATTACTACCTCCCTTGCTCCGGAATTTTGAGGGTCTTCCTCAAAAATCATTCCCCACTTTATTGGGTTGATACTTCCGAAGGCTGCGTGCAATAAATGGCTGAAACCAACTTTGGAATTTTGAGGGTCCTCCTCAAAATTCTGGCCCAGTTTCCAATAGCAGGGGGAATGAAAAATTTATTGAATTGTGACCGAACCCATAGTGCTGCCTACGTATCCCCTCTTAAATAGGAATTGGGTCAGGCATAGTTCAAGTTATATCGTAGAAGAAATCGTAATTGGTTATACGTAGTATCATTTAACTGCATCTGAATTGATCAATTTTGGCCAAACTTCTCCATCCATTTCTACAAGTATGAAAGCTTGTCCTGTTAGAACCTGGTGAACCATGTGTGGGCCCTGCTAGTTGGGGGAGAATTTCCTTTTAGTTTCATCTTGATGCGCTAAAATCTTCTTTAACACCAGCTGACCCGGTGTAAATTGTCTCGACTTGACAATTTTGTTGAAGGCTCTGGACATTCTGTTCTGATAAAGTTGACCATGGCAAACTATCTTCATTTTTTTCCATCTATAAGAGCTAGCTGCTCGTAGCAACTTTTTACCCATTCTGCATCGTCAATTTCTGCTTCCTATATGATCCTTAGGGAGGGAATTTCTACCTCGGCGGAAATGACCTCTTCTGTACCATAAACTAGCATGAAGGGAGTTGCACCAGTTGATGTGCGGACTGTGGTGCGGTACCCCAATAAAGCAAATGATAGTTTCTCGTGCCACTTCTTATGCTTCTATATCATTTTCCTGAGTATCTTCTTGATATTCTTATTGGCGGCTTTTACAGCTCCGTTCATTTGAGGCCTGTAAGCTGTGGAATTATTGTGTTTGACTTTGAAGGTTTCACACATAAGTTTCATCAAATCACTGTTAAGATTGGATCCATTGTCAGTAATGATTGATTCTGGAATCCGGAATCGACAAATGATACGGTCACGGACAAAGTCTATCATGACTTTCTTGGTCACTACTCTGTAAGATTCTGCTTCAACTTATTTGGTGAAATAGTTAATTACAACTAGGATGTGCATGTTTCATGCGGCAAGTTTGATTGGCCGGATAACATCCATTCCCCATGCGATGAATGGCTATGGCGAGCTCGTTGCATTAATCTCATTAGGAGGTAACTTTATCATGTCCGCATGTACTTGACAACGGTGGCATTTCCTGACATACTGGATACAATCCGTCGCCATAGTCATCCAAAAATAACCCGCCCAGAGTATCTTCTTGGCTAAGACAAAATCGTTCATATGTGGACCACAGGTCCCGGTGTGAACTTTCTCCAGCAGTTTAGATGTTTCCTTTGTATCAACACACCTTAGCAAATCCAAATCCGGAGTCTTTCTATACAGGATTCCTCCATTGTGAAAGAAATTGTTGGACAATCTTCGAAGTGTGCGCTTCTGGGTGGTATTTGCAAGCTCTGGATACTCTCATTTGGCTAAATATTCTTGATGTCGTGAAATCAAGGTTTTCCATCCGCTTCTTCTTCGACTTGAGCATAATAAGCTGGTTGATCGTAGATCCTCATGGGAATAGGATCGATGAAATTCTTATCTGGATGTTGTATCATGGAGGCCAGGGTAGCCAATGCATCGGCGAACCCATTTTGGACCCTAGGAACATGCTGGAACTCTATCTTCATGAATTTCTTCCTCAACTCCTGTACGTGATGAAGGTGAGAGAGAATCTTGAAGTTCTTTGTTGCCAATTCTTCTCGGACCTGATGTATAAGCAGGTCGGAATCTCCAATCACTAGCAACTCTTGGACGTTCATGTCAATGGCCATCTTGAGCCCTAAGATGCAGGCTTCGTATTCGACCATATTGTTAGTGTAGGGGAACCTGAGCTTGGCGGATACCGGATAATGCTGGCCAGTTTCTGATACTAGGACTGCTCATATACTAACTCCTTTGAAATTTTCCACTCCATCGAAAAACATCCTCCAACCATCATAGGATTTTACCATATCTTCTCCTATGAAGGATACCTCTCTATCGAGAAAATACGTCTTTAGGGGTTCATATTCTCCGTCCACGGGATTCTCGGCAAGATGATCCACCAATGCTTGTCCTTTGATTGCCTTCTGAGTTACGTAGACAATGTCAAATTCACTTAGCAAGATTTGCCACTTGGCTAGCTTTCTAGTAGGCATGTGCTTTTGAAAGATGTACTTCAACGGATCCATTCTTGATATGAGATACGTAGTATAAGCACATAAATAGTGCCTCAACTTCTGATCTACCCAAGTCACAAAAGGTGCATTCCAACATAGAGTACTGGACCTCGTATAGGTTGAACTTCTCTCATTGAGATAATAGATAGCATGTTCCTTCCTTCCAATTTCATCATGTTTCCCCAGAACATAACCGAACGCTCCATCCAATACTGCAAGGTAGAGTAGTAGGGGTCTACCTGGCTCGGGCGAGACCAAAACTGGCGGTGTTGACAGGTACTCCTTGATTCTGTCGAAGGCTTTCTTACAATCATCAGTCCATCTGGTAGCGGCGTCCTTCTTCAGCATCTTAAAGATTGGCTCACAGATGACAGTAGATTGTGCTATGAATCGGCTGATGTAGTTAAGTCTCCCCAAGAAACTCATTATGTCCTTCTTGTTCTTTGGCGGTAGAAATTGTTGAATGGCTTTGACCTTTGATGTATCCAACTCTATCCCTCGGCGACTTACAATAAACCCAAGTACTTTTTCGACGAGAACTCCAAACGCAAATTTCATGGGATTCAGCTTCAAGTTGTACCTTCTTAAGCTGTTGAAGAACTTCCTCAAATCTTCCATGTGATCCGTGGCTTTCTTCGATTTGATGATAACATCATCTACATACACCTCGATCTCCTTGTGTATCATGTCATAAAAGATGGTAGTCATGGCCCTCATGTAGGTGGCCCCAGAACTCTTTGACCCAAACGACATCATTTTGTAACAATACATTCCCCACGGCGTGATGAAGGCCATTTTCTTAGCGTCTTCCTCATCCATCCGTATCTGATGATACCCAGTAAAACAATCAACAAACGGCTGCAGCTCATGCTTAGTGCAGTTGTCAATTAGAATGTGTATGTTTGGCAAGGGGAAGTTGTCTTTCGGACTAGCCCGGTTAAGATCTCGGTAGTCGATACAGACTCTAACCTTCCCGTCCTTCTTCGGCACTGGCATAATATTGGCTAACCATGTTGGATACTCTACTACTCTGAGAACCTTAGCTTTTACTTGCTTAGAGACTTCTTCCTTGATTTTCAAACTCATGTCAAGTTTGAACTTTCTGAGCTTTTGTTACACGGGTGGACATGTCGGATTAGTTGGCAACTTGTGTGCCACAATAGATGTACTCAGACCAGTCATATCATCATACGACCAGGCGAATATGTTCATATTCTTTTAGAAATTCCATGTACTCTTTCTTTTCTGATGGTGACAAATGAACACTGATGCGTTTTTCTTTAACATTTTCTACATCTCCCAAGTTAACGACCTCAGTCTCGTCTAGGTTTGATTTAGGTCTTTTCTCAAAATCTTCAACCTCTTTGACAATCTCTTATGGTATTTTATCTTCCTCTGAGTGTATGTCCGTTTGTTGCATTGTCTCGTTACATGCACAGTCATCGGTTCATCAAGATAAGTAATAGCAATGATATGTAAGTAAAGTAGACGAGAGAAAGTAATAAGAGTAAGATTTATGAGAAACTGAAGTGCTTTGATAAATTTCATTGGAGCTTATTTTGATTAAAAATGCGGAAAGAAAGCCAACTAGGAAAAATAAAATATGATGCATGGTGCTTTATTCAGCCTCGCTACCCCGAAGCTTTCCGGGCTCTGGTGGTTCTGACAGTCCAATTGTTGAGGCGTGCTCCTCGGCTCACGACTTGTATAGAAGGGCCTTCCTCCCCCATCCTAAAAGATTACACAACTGTCCAAATCATCATCCTCTAGGAATAAGTTCCTCATTACTGCTAATGCTTCCTCTTCTTCTGACCCATAGATAATTTCGGCCGGTTGGAAAGTCTGCTCTAAACGGGGTATCGGTTGCTCCAAATAGTAAGGACCGCACCAGGGTGGTGACCGTTCCTTGAATTCTTTCCAGGTATACTCATATCCCAATCCGAAGGTGGTGCCGTGCTTCTTGAGCTTGATGGGCGTAGCGATTCTTTAGAGATTCTTGCCATGTCCTTTGCCAGGTTCATATCCGCTCCAGTTCTGTATGCTTTCAATTTTGTTGTCCCACCATTTATCTTTATCAATGGTGTTGACTCACTCGATATGGTGATAAATTTCCCCACCTATCCGTCATCTTCCTCCAATTGCTGGAATGGTTTGGTAACTATATATGGGATTGCTACCTTCACCATGAATGATCACCTCCTGCTGATTCCACCCAAATTTCACTATCTAATGTAGAGTTGATACATCTCCACGGGCATGAATCCAAGGTCGTCCTAACATCAAGTTGTAAGACGATGGCACGTCTTTTAATTGAAAGTCAACATTGAACCAATTAGGCCCCATCTGTAAACACAAGCTAATCTCCCCAATAATGGACATTTGAGAACCGTCAAAGGCCTTGAAATTGATGGCCCCATCTCTGATCTCATGCAGACCCTTCCCCAATGTCCTGAGTGTTACCAATGGACAAATATTGAGGCTTGACCCTCCGTCAATTAGGATTCTGGTGATGAAATAATCTTCGCATTGTACAGTGATGTGCAATGCCTTGTTGTGACTCAAACCTTCTGGTGGCAACTGATCTTCATGGAAAGTGATCTTGTGACTCTCCAATGCCTGCCCCACCATGTTTGCCATCTCTATTCCAGTGATGTTGCTCGGCACATATGATTCAATAAGGCATTCTTATATACGTCAGAGCTTTGTAGTAGAGCTAAGATAGAAATCTGGGCGGGTGTTTTGTTCAATTGATCAATGACTGAATATTCTTTGGCTTGTATCTTCCTCCAGAGGTTGTCAGGCCCAATTTTAGTGATGGTTGGCCATCCAGAGGCCTGCTTGCCCGATTAAGCCAAATGTTCTGGAGTATACACCATGCCGGTCCTTATCATACCCTGTGTCATAACTGCTTCTCTAGATTTGGCTTTCTGTTTTCTCCTTGCCTTGGCTGTGTAATCCCATGGTATGAATTTTGTGTGGAACGGTTTTATGGCTGACATTACCACCGGAATAGGTATCCTTGCTTTGGGAGGTAATAAAACAACCTCAAACGGTACAGATGCCTTTGGGGACCCAAACTCAACCTCAATTGGTGTTGGTGTCTTTGCAAAGGATGGTGTTTCAAGATCAAGTGGTATGGACATGTTCACCTCGAGCCTTCAGAAGGCTAAATCTGGACCACAATCGGGTTAAGAGGGACTGTTGGTTTCTTTAGCTCGTTACCTTCTGCTATCAACCTGATCGGTCCTTTGGGGTCCAAATTATCTTCTATCTCAATCATGTGAACGTCTGCACCCTTATGGTCAGGCGGATGGATGTTACGGACATTCAGAGAAGGATCATTTGCCACGATGATCATTTTGTCAATCAAAGCTTGGATCTTTTCCTTCAGAGGGCGGCATTCATCAATGGTATGCCCCTTTATGCCGGAATTGTATACACAGGTTTTGTTTGGGTTGACCCATTGGGATGGGTTTTCAGGAGTTATAGCTGGGATGATGGTTACATAACCAACAGCTTTGAGCCTTTCATACATTTGGTTGATAGGTTCGCCAATAGCGGTATACTGTTTGGGAGGTTTGTGGTCAAAATTTGGTCGGGGTCTAGGAAAGTTTTGGCGAGAGGGAGGTGATTGATAGTGGGCTTGTTGGGTGTTGTAGGCTTAGTAGACGTGTGCGGATTGGGAGTATCTCGGTGAAGTAGGTTGGTATAGAGGTGGTAGAGGTGATTGGTAAGTAGGTGGTGGAGCTTGGTAGGAGGGCGAGGGTGCTTGGTAATTTAGGGTAGGGTGATATGTGAGTGGAGGTATTGGGTAGGTTTGGTATTTGATTGGGGACTTTGTTCTCTGTGCAACTATCACGACGCTCACGTCCCTTTTCTTGGACGTGCCACCATACTGTAGAGCCTTGTTGGTAGCATGTAAAGCTTCAAAGTTTGTGACCATACCACTTTTGAAAATCCAGTGAATTGAGGACCTGTGACACTGTGCGGACCGCACAAAATGGAGTGTGGACGCACAGCAACCACCGCGCACCACACAAAGGCGACCGTGGACTGCGCACCCTCCGCGGTCGCACACGATTTCTCGCGGACCACACTAACTAGTTCAGAGAGCTGAAATAGCTCTGAACCTGCAATATTTGTGTTATTAAGCCTAAGACCTTTCCGGAACCTACCCGAAACTCACCCGAGCCTTCATATCTCCAAACCAAATATGCATACTAACTCAAAATGTCATACGAACTTATCAATGAGATTAAATCGCCAAAATAAATCTCAATAACAACGAATTTAGCCTCAAATTTAAAGAACTTTTCTCATACTTCATCAAATCTAAACTTTATCAGTTTAGGTCCGAATCACGTCATTTGATATCCGTTTTTCACCAAAATTCACAGAAACATCTTTAATCATATATAAGACCTATACCGGACGCCGAAATAAAAATACGGGTCCAATACCAATCTCATTTCAAATTTCCTCAAACAATTTCAGAAAATAATTTTCTTTAAAAAAATTTATTTCTCGGGTTTGGGACCTCTTCGATTCCAGACATACGCCCAAGTCCCATATTTTTCTATGGACCCTCCCAGAAAAATTACGAGTCCGGGTCTGTTACCCAAAAAGTTGACCGAAGTCAAATTTATTCATTTTATAGCCAAATTTTATCATTTTTATAGATTTTTATACTTAAGCTTTCCGGCAGCGCGTTCGGGCTACACGCACAAATCGAGCGATGCTAAAAAGGGTTTTCAAGGCCTCTGAAATACAAAATTTAATTTAAAAATAAGTGATTGACCTTTTGAGTCATCAGAAATTTAGACATTCAAAAATTTTATGAGAAGTGTTATAAGTAGCAATTTCATCTCATATCAATATGATAAAAAGATTCAAGGAAAATATGATAAACAGACAAATTTAAATTTGAAGTAATGAAATTATAAAACTTGAACAAACTTTTAGTTGAATATATCTAACGGATTACTTAGAGCTACTATGGACATTTTCTTCTTTTATTGAAGGGTATATAGGATTAAATATTTATCCGTTGAGATAGTGGGCACGAGTAACACGAAATTCATATCAAAATAGCATTCGCATTTTTAGTTTTTGCTATGTGCATTCTATGTTTGATATAATTATAATTGTGATCACCAATACATTTTAATTTTGGGAAAAGATAAAAGAAAAAATTGCCGTGCATTTAGATTTATGATTCCTTAAGTTTTTCTTTGGTTAGGATTAGGATTTGTAAAGTTGAATTATTTAAACTTGAATAGAACACAACAATTACATATTGACTAAAAATAAAAATCCAAAAGTTACGACCAGGCCCCTATTTCTGACGACTCAACTTCTCCTATTTTCTTCTGACATCAACTTTGACTCTATATTTTCTATCTTCTTTCTGAGCTTGATTCTTTTTTCTATGGAGTTTGTGAATATTATGATAGTTTCTTGATTTTATGAACAGTATCTAAATGTATTGATCCAAAGTATCACACGAAAATTAAGAGTTTAAAAACAATAAACTGTCAAGTCTTGAACTGATTTTGATGGCAGAAAGGTGGTGGAAAGAAAAAGATGGAAAAAAAGTAAATTAAAAAGACAGAAGAGATTTCACTGGGATAGTTTGAAATTAACAAGTAGGGATATTTTGGATTTCACAAGTGAGGTTGGCTAATTTTTAATGTTAAGCATGTATAGACGACAAAAATGGATAATAATATTCTCGCGAGGTCATAAAAAAGTTGAACTCCCACAGCAGGGGTTCCACCATCACGTATTCACGGTATCTCACAGTATGGCTTAGTTTTTGTGATGGTGATAATCATTTTGTAATTAATTTGTTTTATATCTTACCGATTGACTCTTAATAATAACCTTATTTTTTGTACCAACCATTATGCTTTTATTAGGGCACAACAAGAATAAGATATGATCAAATCTTGCTTTATGTACAGAAAAGGACTTGACAAAATTGATATAGATATGGGATATGACTTTAGATCACATGATTTTTGTTGCTGTAACATTGGACAGATGTATAATTGGAATTACAGTTGGGTTGAAAGATGTGATAGAGATGGGAAAATGATTGTGTACCCTCTCCCACCCTCCCACCCCCCAAAAAAATGGAAGATGACATAAATTTGGGCTTATGAGATGAAGCCAATTATATGACTCCATCTGTGAAAATTTTGTGCTGGAGTAACAACAGTGTGGGGACTAAGAAAATTGACCTCCAAAAGTAATTGACAAGGACGTAGACACGCAAATGACCGTGAATAAACTTCCAATCATAATAAGTCGAATAAATATCGAAGAAAATTCATAGAAATTTCCTTTCATATAAAGCCTTTCTAGATATTAGTAAATTATTGTGCCAAGAATATACTTTAATGTGTTATAAAATAAAAATAAATATAAAGAGAAATTGATAGTTTATTCAAATTCAAATTAATGTACATAATGAATTGTTCTATTTATAGAAAAAAGGAAGTTGATGTATAAGCTGTTATTGCAAGCTGCAGTATAAGCTGCTACTGCAAACTGCTATTATACCAGATATGGATAATCTTATACTGAGAGTTATGTTTATTCATAATAGAGTACTGAACGGATAAGCTCATTGTACCAGATATAGATAATTCTACTTGGGATAATTTTTATCCATAATGGAGTACTGAAAGAATAAGTTTATTGTACCCGGTATGGATAATCTTCTACCAGGGATAATATTTATCCATAACGAAGTATCGAAAGGATAAGCTTATTATAACAGGTATGGATAATCTTCTACCGAGGTAATATTTATCCACAATTAGGTACCGAAGTGATAGGCTTCTTCAGGAAGCTTATTTCTAATAAAGTATTAAATAGATAAATATATTTACGGCAGAGTCTCATATGGATAAGCTTCTTCAGGAAGCTTATTTAAAATGGAGTATTAAATGAATATTATAATATAATATATTTATAACACCCCCCCTCTCCTCTCCCAGATGTTCATTAAAAGATAATGTGCCTCATTAAAATCTTACTGGGGAAAATTTCATGAGAAAAAATTCTAGTGAAGAAGAAAGAGTGCACATATTTAGTAATACGCATTGCTAGGTGCTTCATTAAAAACCTTATAAGAAAAACGCCGTGGGAGAAAAACCTTAGTAAGAAAAAAAGAGTGTATCACATATTTTACTCCCATTGATGAAAACCTTGTTTCAAATATTTGAGTCTTCGTATTCTAATCATGTATCTGCATAACCAATACAATCTGCACCACCTTTGTTAGCATTAGCAAGATACAACAATTGCACTGAGATAAGTATCTTAGGACCAAGAAGTTCCTCATCCTCTTCTTTAGGTCGGAACGGATCCTTATTCCCTTCAAGTAATCGAACGACCATCAGTGTACTTACTGGGTGCGCTTTGTCCATGTAAAAGCATTTAAAGACCCTTTTTGTATAGGCAAATTGATGGATAAAGATCTCGTGTGTTAAATATTCAATTTGCAGATCAAAGATAAATTTTTATGTTTCCAAGATCTTTCATCCCATATTCTTCTTTAAGATATCCAATTACCTTTTGGAGCTCTTCTGGAGTTCCAACAAAATTCATGTTATCAACATAAACAGTAAGTATAACAAATTCTGATGATATTTTCTTTATAAAAATACATGGACAAATAACATTATTTATGTAATCTTCGTTCAGAAAATATTTACTGAGGCGATTATATCACACGCGCCCTGGTGGCTTTAAACCGTACAAAGATCTTTATAATTTGATCGAATATATTTCTCAAGACTTTGAATTATATGCTTCAAGCATTTTAAATTCTTCGAGGATCTTCATATAGAATCAATCAAATAAGTCATATAGTTTATGATTTGTATTTAAATGACATGACATCTTCAGGTGTCCGGACTGCACTTCCGATCCTCACGATCTTTTACAATATTTTGTACTATATTATATCAAATATATATATCATCGACGATTATTTTATATTGGTTCCTAGGCAACGTAGCTTGTTGAGATCTCATCACTTTCTTTACTTTCAGGTACCTGAGCTTCTTCGGGAGTTCCATGAAATGTTATGTCGTGGACTCTTCTAGAGCTTATTTCCTCCTCATTATGACCAGTTTGACCATTAGCTCCTACCATTTTTTAAGGATTGTTACCATTGGAACCGATTGGTCTACCACGCTTCATGCGTACAGTAAACTCTATCCATTAAGGACTTTAATTTTAATAGGAGCATTTACAGCTAGAATATGATATTAAATTTTAGATCATCAAATGCTTCTGCCATTTGACTTGAATTATCTTCTAAGTGAGGATCATATTAATGATAGTTCGATTCATATAGCATATTTTTAAGTTGTTTATTCCGTCCCCCATATGTTAGAAAAACTAACATATATCCTTAATCTTCTTTGAAACATATATCTTTGTGTATTGTGGTAGAGAAATTAATCATATATCACATATCAAACGATAGTAACAATATTTGATTTCTAATCTTAAACCAATTGTGAGGGGAGGACTTTATCATATATTGTTGGTCTGATGCATACAAGTGCTGTTGTATACAATTTAGAATATCTTAAAGCAACACATGAAACTTTATTCTCACAAGAAATAGTTTAGCCATTAGTAGGAGGTATTTAATGCTAAACCAACTTAGATATAAACCAGCATTATCAAGATGAACTGTCTTGATTTCATAATATGAAAGTTATGCTCGTAATAGAGAAAAACAATATCAAATGCCAAACTTCAGGGTGGCAATAAACATACATGTAACCATCTTATATATGCATCTATAATTGGTTCACATGATAGGTGAATGGGCCCATATTCACCTTTTATATATTTTAGAATTAGGGGTTTTAGTCCTTACTTTAGCTGGTATAATTAATTTATTATGAGAACACGCAACACAGGAGAATTCTTGAAGAATCTTCTAGTTCTTCAATATATGCTTATCTGAATTCTTAAATAGCTCATTCAAAATGTCAAATGATAACTTCAAGTTTAGCATGGCATGTGCTATCCTTTAGTAAACTTCTATTTTACTATGGTATAAACTTTTACATTAGTAAATTTCTAGTTTACCGTAACTGCCTTTGCATTAGTAAACTTCTTATTTATTGTGATACATGATATCATATAAATTGAAGAATAAGGCAGGTAACTTCTCACATACATATTATTTTACCCCTATGATTGTGGAAACATGAAGATTTTCAATCTTCTAGTCATTTATAGTCTCAATATGATAGTCATTTATATTAGTAAACTTCAAGTTTAATACAACATATGTTTTGACCATAATCATATAATATGGATGACATGTTTATATATAAGCTCTTCGAGAGCTTTCATTTAATTATGCGCAATTTAATATTTATCGGGCACTGCTGGTGTCATGTGTCTTCTAGGCAAACAGTTAGCTCTTGAGGAGTTGTTGATACATTTTGTACTATAAAATATTGCTCATATACTTATGGTATCATGAGAGAAAATCACAATCAAATAAACAATGTAAAACAGTTGTTTACGTACAAGAAAACATTTCTTCATAATATTTTCCTACTTCAGGAGGCAATTTCAATTGTGTTACTTCTTCAGGAACAAATTTAAAATACGAAATATTGAGTATATATTCTCTTAATATATTACCTCCTAGCTTCTAGAGGTGAATTATAATATATTTACATGAAGAGCGCGTTCATATTTACCAGATTTATTAATATTGTTACATTCACTTCAGGGAATGGATTAATATTATCAAAAGTTCTCATCCTCCAGGAAATTGAACATAATTATCTGAATGCGTATTAATCACATCAAATTGTGATGCCTCAACCTCTTTTAAAATATTTACTACTTCAGGAGAAAATCGAGGCGTGCATTTAATATAGAGAATATTTATGTAGCTTATCTTCAACTGTAACCATAGAAAAACTAAATTATCACTTCTTCTGATCATAGAAATATACCACTTTTGATGGTTAACAAAATATAATTACAAAACCACTTCTGGTGGTTGTATATTTTTTGCAAACTCTACTAGAGTTTAAGTAGATCAATAATGTTATCCATATTCTTCAAAATGACATAAATAAGATATATTATAGTAAACATCATTATCAAATCATAATTTTTCTTTATATACAACAATTACATAACCATAATATCTATTACAAATAACAAAAATTAAAATATCTACATCTCTACAGATTCACCACCAATTACATGACTTGCTTCTCCTTATGGGGGTGCAGTAATATACCAGCTACATCAAAATGCATGAAATCTAAATTATCTTCAGAAATAAAATTTACTTCAGCATTTTTCTCTGTCTTCTTCAGGGAGGCTTGATAAAGTTCAACCAGGTGCTTTGGCGTACGACATGTACGTGACCAATGCCCTTTTCCTCCACATCTATCATGCATTTTCTGCATTTGGTGCTTGCACCGCTTCATGCTTTTGTTCATTCCTCTTTCACTACTGGTGGTGAGGAGGTTTCTTTGGTGTATTATTATTACCATGATTAAAATTTTGTCCTCGACCACGGCCATGACCACGACTAGGGCCACAATGTCTTTCACGTCTAGCTTGGTGGAAGTTTGTCTCATTCACTTCAGGTAATAGACAAGAACCGGTAGGTCAACTTTCATGGTTTTCATTAATATCCCATTATGTTGCTCGTCTATAAGAAGATGTGAGATAATATTAGAATACTTTTTAAATCTCATCTCTCGACATTGCTTCAGGAGCATATTCGAGGCATGAAAAGTGGAAAAAAATTTCTCCAACATTTCATGATCAGCAATATTATCACCACATAATTTCAATTGAAAAATAATTTTGAACATAGCATAATTATATTCACTTATAGATTTAAAATCTTGTTGCCTTAGATGAGCCCAATCATAACGTGCTTGTGGAAGAACGACCATCTTCAGGTGGTCATATCTATCTTTCAAATTATTTCACAGTATGACTGGATCTTTAATAGTGAGATATTCTATTTTCAGGCCCCCATCAAGGTGATGACATAAGAATATCATTGCTTTAATGCTTGATTTTTATCCTTGATGGTATCTGCCAGACCTATTGTATCAAGATGAATTTCAGCATCAAGAACCTAATATATTTAGCTTTTGCCCGATATATCCAGGGCTACAAATTCAAGTTTAGAAAGATTTGATATTATATAGAAAAAGAAAGTTCGTACCTCGGATACTTTCAAAGTATTTGCTCGAGATGGCAGAGTCTCGTATGGGTAACATGTTATAAATTAAAGACTGTAAAGTAAAGACAAGTATGGACAGAAACTGATGTATTATTCGAATTCAAACTGATGTACATAATAAATTGAAATCTCTTCTATTTATAGAAGAAAGGAACTGCTATTGCAAGCTACTGTGTAAGCTGCTACTACAAGCTGCTACTATACCAAATATGGATAATCTTATACTAAGAGTAATGTTTATCCATAACCGAGTATTGAAAGGATAAACTCATTGTACCAGATATAGATAATCTTCTACTTGGGGTAATGTTTATCCATAACGGAGTACTGAAAAGATAAGTCCACTATACCCGATATGGATAATCTTCTACCGGAAATAATTTTTAACCATAGCGGAGTATGAACGGAGTATGAAAGGATAAGCTTATTATACCCCCATAGATAATCTTCTATGGGGGTAGTGTTTATCCATAACCGGGTACCAAAGTGATAAGCTTTTTTAGGAGGCTTATTTCCAATAGAATACTAAATAGATAAATATATTTACGATAAATTCCCATATGTATAAGTTTCTCCAGGATACTTATTTACAATGAAATATTAAATGAACAATCATAATATAATATATTTATAACATAATGCTATTTTTTATTCCATTCATTGCAAAAATTCAAACTAGAGGTCTCCCCTTCCACCCCTTTTACCCAATAAGAAGAAGATCCGGTTACTAGAAGCTATAGGATTAAACTACACTAAACTCTCTAATAATCAATACTTATACAAGTTAATCATCTCTAGTACGTACATAAATAAGAAATTCAACGAAACATAGGAGCTATGCATATAGAAGATAAAACCCTAATTCCTCCGACTTCATCTTTTTTAGAAACTCTACTATCACACAAACATCCACACCAAATCCCCTATATACATCAGACTATGGATCTTCAGTTAGACTTTCCTGATGAAAGTCTCCACTGCAGTACAAACAATGATATATTTATACCAATTACAAGCAATGATAAATGGTGTCTATACACTCCTTGTAAGTATTCTATCATAATAAAAGTATTTGGTAGGAAAATATTGCACCAAATACTTCAAAGTAAGCTGCTGGCCTTATGGAATCCATCTGAGCACATCCATCTCATAGATTTGGGATCAGATTTCTTCCTCATAAAGTTCCATAGAGAAGAGAACATGCTTAAAACATTACATGGAGGGCCGTGATTTAGCTTAAATCACTTCCTATCAGTTAGGCAGTGGGAGCCAAAGTTCATCGCTTCGGCAACTCAGCTCACATACTCAGCTATATGGGTACGCTTACCAGAGCTTCCTATTGAGTTTTATGATGAACAAATCCTATACAAGGTGGGATCAAAACTAGGACAGCTTCTCAAAGTGGATGCTTGCACGTCTTCTGCTACTATGGGCAAGTATGCTAGAATATGTATAGAGGTGCCATTAGAGCAACCTCTAAAGACACATATATTAATAGGCCAGCATAGACAAAGCTTGTTATATGAAGGTCTGAATATATTGTGCACAAGTTGTGGTCGTTTTGGACATTCCACTATAAACTGTCTTTTTACATCATCTATTCCAAATAATAATCCAAACATAGGCACAACTTCTCAGCCCCACAAGGATATAGCCCAGCAAATAGAGTAGAAAACAGTTAATTTTCCCAAGAAGTCGAGGCAGCATAATGCCAGAGACTCGGGCAACTTTAGGTCGGCTATGGGAACGTGGAGCAAGGGCAACACTGAGGGAAGCAGGCACGAGGACACCCCAAACTGGACCTACTAAAGCCTACAAACCAATATGGGACAAAGCTAGCCCAAGTGGACTCAGCAGCAATAACAAATACCACAGCTTAAAGGACTTACATAACATGGACCTGGATAATACTAAAGTCACAGGACCAACTGAGGAATCCTTGGATTATAAAGCATTTTCTACATACCCACCCTAATAGAAATATTGCCTCTCCACTAAAATCAAATACTAATAAGATAACTCCAAACCAAATAATGTCTTTAGCACCAAGTTCCAAGGCTTCCCCTTCTCAAACTCCTTTAGGTTTTCATGATAAACCCTACCAAGGTACACTTAGCACGGTACACCAGCTACCTCAAACCCACGATGAGCTACCAAAAACACCCCTCACTAGATACAACTAGACATTAGAATACAAATCAGCTCTAATAATGGCCAAGAAAGATCATCTGAAACCCACGTCAATAGCAGCAATAATATGTTGCATGCTACAGTGGCCTATACCTCTAGCCAGCCCCAAACCCAACAAAGACCAAATAATTACTCTTCATGTGCTAACTTTAAGGGCCTTTATACACAAACGAATGAGATCCCTGCACAGCTAAATACTCCCCCTATATTATCAACCATTATACAGCAACAACAATCTCATCTCCAAACTACAGTAGTACCAAACTCTAAAACACAAACTAGCAAAAATGCAGAGGCCAACATTCCCACACAACACCAACTCGGTTGTGGTGAGGAATTGGAAAAACAACCAACTCTTTTATCTTTCTCGCATGCGTATGCAAGGGCCTCAGCTTCCACATATCAAGACTGCATTGATATACACATCCCAGGCAAACTCTATGGACCTTCCTCTGGAGTCTTGGCTAGAGATGGGGTTGCAAGGCTATGCACTTGTGTTTACAATGGAACCAAACAACCAAGAGATTGTCCTTCTTGTACAAAATACATCACACCTAGCAGAGATAGTGACGGAAGGATTGAGGCTAGGGATGGAGGGGTATGCTCAACACCAATGGTACAACACACAAACACCCCTCCTACTGGATCGCCAAGCCTCAAGTTCGACCCACCAGCATTGGAATCACCCCATGTACTCACATATGCCAATTCCAATAACAAAACACCTACTGTCGTTCTATCCACCACATCACATGGGGAAAATTTATGCACCATGGTTCCAGACCCTCCACTCTTTCAACCCTCTATCCCCATATGCTAGTCCAATGAGTCCTTTCGAGACCTAGTCCCTCCCAGGTAGTCCACATATTCCCCAGCCACCCCACCTTCATGTCCCAATGAACTAGACATACAAACAAGGGATGAGTTAGCAGAAATAATAGCGGAGATAAGAGAGACAAAGACAGGGTTTTTATGGTTAAAAGGGATCCAACTTTACAATCTAAAGGAGCAATTTGCAAAAAAAGCTCATTCTAAATTGTCCATCAGAGATGATTTCATGCAACATCAACTTCCGAGTTACAAAAAATCGAGAGGAAGGGAAGTACTCGATGGTGATAATTCCAAACCTTCGTCAAAGTCCAACACTAATTCAATTTCAGGATCAAACGACATCAACATTTGTCAACCCATTGGTGTCTACTCCAGCAGTCACACAACCACAGCCTAATATCACGAATATCATAGTTTAGAATTGCATAGGCTCCCATAATCCCGAGTTTAGGAGGCAATTTCGATCTCTACTTGATAACTATAGGCCAACTCTACTAATACTACTTGAAACACACATGCAGGAACATGATGGACTTTGGCAGGAATTTGAGTTCACTAACATGTCTGAAGTATCTACAAATGGACTCGAAGAGGGGATGGTAGTGTTGTGGAATGAGACTCTTATTAATGTAGAGGAGCTCAGGGTAGCGGAACAAGAATCACTGCATCGTCCAGGTAGGTCACACTAACCCTAAATGGATATTATATGCTATATATGCAAAATATTTATGTTAGGCTCGAAAGGAACTTTGGGATAACCAAAAGGATTTGCATGATACTTTTAAATACTCTTGGTTAATTGGAGGAGGTTTTAATGATATATTATATGCAAATGAATAGTTTGGAGGGTTACTTGTTAATATAAAGAGGGAAGAAAGATTTTCAAATTGTATTAATTATTGTCACTTGATAGATTTAGGCTTTAAAGGAAGTAGATTTACATGGACTAATAAAAGAAAAAATGGACATACAATACTAGAAAGACTAGACAGATTTTTAGCCAATTATGAATGGATTAACTTATATCCTGAAGCTACAATGCAACATTTACCCCGTACTTATTCTGATCACTGTCCATTACTACTTAACTTGGATAATCGGAGATAGTCCCCTAGGAAAATTTTCAGGTTTGAAACCAATTGGGTGCCACACCCATAATTTTATCAGTTAGTTCAAATACTTGGCATGATACTCCACCATTATTATAGACTGTTAAAAAATTTCAGCAAGTCCTCATAGATTGGAACCATAATACATCTGTAAACATTCACAATCTGAAGAGGAAAATACTAGCTAGACTTGCAGGAATTCAGTCTTCCATGCACTACCCCACTAGCTATTTTCTTCAAAATATAGAAGTTCAATTATCTAATGAATTTAGAAATATACTTAGGTTAGAAGAGGACTTCTGGAAGCTTAGGTCAAGAGTGACTTGGCTTAATGAAGGAGATGCTAATACGAAATGTTTTTATATGTCCACATTACAAAGACGTAGAAGAAATAGAATAACCTCTCTTAAAGATTCAGTTGGGAACTGGTTCTATGATCACCAAACTATACAGGATCATATCCTTTCTTACTACAAAAACCTTTTCACAACTGAGCATACTCAATCTACAAATATCACTTTTAGCTCTAATCTCAGTCCCTCAAGTAACATGAATAATCAATCTCTGCAAGCACCACTTGAGGATATTGAAATTGATCGTGCCATATTTAGCTTTGGTCCTTACAAAGCACCAGGCCCAGATGGACTTCACCATTTCTTTTACCAAAAGTTCTGGCCTGATGTTTGTGGTAAGGTTAGACAATTTTGCCACGATATTTTTGTATCAAATGTAATTCCTCCTTCATTTAATCAAACTTACATATGCCATGTTCCAAAAGTTAAGCATGCTCAATCAATTCACCAGTATAGGCCCATTAGTTTGTGCAATACTACTTATAAATTAATTACAAAAATCCTTGTCAATCGTATCAAGCCTATTATTTCTTTAATAATAAGGCCAACACAAACTAGTTTTCATCAAGGCAAACGCGCGGCTGACAATGCAATAATAGTACATGAGGCAATTAACCAGTTTGCTAAGATTAAAGGGACTCATAGCTACATGTTACTTAAATTAGATCTGGAAAAAGCATTTGATCAGTTGGAATGGTCATTTATCAGAAAAACACTTCAATATTTTAATATTCCAGCAAATACAATAAACTTTATCATGTCATGTGTCACTACAACTTCCACTTCAATCCTTATCAATAGATCACATACAGAGTTCTTCTACCCATCAAGGGGCATTAGACAAGGTGATCCTTTATCACCATACATTTTTATAATGTGTATAGAGATGTTCTCAAGAAGTATTACATTATCTGTGGAATGTCTACGATGGCAGCCTCTTAAGGTTTCAACTAAGGGTCCAAAACTTTCACACTTATTCTTTGCAGAAGATATCATACTTTTCTCAAGAATTACTAATAAAAGTTGTAATGCCATCACTGATGTGATTAATCACAACAATAAACACTCAGGCCTAAATCTAATTATTCTTCTCAAAGAACAACACTATTAATGACAAGACCATAGCCATGGACTGTTTTAATACAAAGGAAGGAGCAAATTTTGGACGGTATTTAGGATTTTCAATGTTTCACGCTCGCAAAAAAAGGGCGGACGTTCTATTTCTGTTAGATAACTTTAATCTTAAGTTAGCAGGATGGAAAACTCAGTTCCTTACCATGGCAGGACGAGCTACACTAATAAAATCTACTCTTAATAATTTGCCAAATCATATTATGCGATATATTCACATCCTGGCATCAATTATACAGAGATGGATAAGTGCCAATGGTATTTTTATGGGGAACTACAACAACCATGAAAAAAATACACCTTGTTAAATAGAGGACAGTTACTCAACCAATTGAAATGGGAGGATTAGGTATTCAGACTCTTCAGCAGAAAAATGCTGCTTTGCTAGGTAGTTTAGCATGGAGGGCATTTCATTCAACTCAAAGTCTTTGGGCCAAGGTGTTAATTAATAAATATATTAATTTACATTCAACTTTCAATTACTCCAACATTTGGCGAAACATAATAAGAGGTTGGAAATCTTGCCAACTAGGAGTTCAATGGCAAGTAGGTACATGTGAACATACAAAAGTTTTATGATGATACGTGGTTAGGCCCTGGTCTGGCGGTTCGCTCTTTAATTAGTTGCCCGACACCAAAGTCTTATCTTATTAGTCGCATAAGTTCAATATACTACGGAAACATTTGGAATTGGAACAACCTTTCTTTCATGCTCCCGAAAAATGATTATTGAGGCAATTTATATATCCAAGTATAATCATAAAGCTGACCATATCTTCTGGGCATTAACTAGCGACGGAAAATTTACGGTTAATTCACTCTAAAAAGCCCTTCAAAATCAAAGTAATAATACACATGGTTCTATTGCCCAATTTAAATAGATATGGGACCTGATATCTATTGTTACTGATAATGTACTTTGCTTCTATTGTTACAATGGTGATGAATCCTTAAATTACCTATTTATTGCTTGTCAGAATGTTAAAATATTTTGGAGTACACTAGGAATGAGTAATTATATAAATAGTCTATTAAGCTATAGTACACCCAGGAGTGGTTAATTCCTCTATTAAGCTACACTGGAAGTAAATTCCCCTATAATGTGAATAGGCGTGCTTATCTTCCTTTATGTCTTTGGAATATTTGGTTAACGAGAAATAAGAACATGTATGAGGGTAGACAAGATCAAATTAACAAAATTTTCATCACAAAACAAGCAACTGGATATTGCTACCTGGGTTGCCCCTTCATATAAAATAAAAAAAGAATATAAGAGTTCCATTAAAATGGATCCTGCTAGCTCCTAACATATATAAATTAAATACGGATGCAGCACATTTGACACGCTCTAATAAAAATGATATCGGTGGGGTCATTAGGGATCAATTGGGCAATTGGATCCTTGGTTTCGCAGATATAGTGATTTCCAAAGAGCTCATTGTCACAGAATTACTTGCTTTATACAAGGACTTAGATGTGCGGTTCAACATAATTTAACCCCAATTCAAGTGGAAATTGATGCTAAAGAGGTACTTAGACTACTGGCAAATATCAATATATTGCATGCTAACCTACTAAGTAATTGCAGGCACCTACTGAATCAGCTACATGATCCACCAGTCACCCATGTGTACTGAAAACAAAATAGATTAGTAGATAGGCTAGCTCATGTAAGAAATTTTTTGATGGAAGACACCACTATGGGACGTTTTGCTGTGCCACCAACTTTTGTTAGTAATATATGGAATGAGGACAACCTCAGAGCAACTACGACATGCTTGCTACCATATTGTACATATAATCTTGAAGTGCAACCTTTTGTGTGTGATATTGAAATTGATGATAATCGTAATCATGTTTTGGAATGTTTTACTAACGGCTTGTTACTAGAACTACAAACAATATAGCTAGTAGTAGTAATAGTTTATCCCTCCTAGTGCAAAAGGGGCATGAAACTCTCTGTACGCGTTTGTTTGTTTAAATACAATATCCATCTTTATTACCAAAAAAAGCTCATAGATACTACCACATTTGGTACCTCTAAAAACCTATATAAATTTCAATACTTGAAGACTGTGCAATAATATGATGCTATAGCATGTCTTAAGCGATTTATGTATTATTTTTAACATTCTTTTAAAACAACAACAACAATAACCCAGTATAATCCCATAAGCGGAACTCAAGGGATATGTACGCAGACCTTACCTCTCCCCGAAGGACAGAAGGGTTGTTTTCAGGAGACCCCCGGCTTACAAAAGCAACAAGAGATGATATATTAGTACTATCAATAGACTCATGCTAAAATAACATAAAATAAAATAAGAACAATATAAAAAAATATAAGAAAGATGGAAGGTATACTAATATCCAACAGATAAAGCCCTATATCAGTAGCTGATCAGTAGCATCCTAAGACCAACTCCTAACTGGCTAGTCTCACTCTAGTGCGTTGTAGAAATATCCACAACTTTCTCCTAACCTAGAACCTTAATGCTCAACCTCCACAATTCCTTGTCAAGGGTCATGTCCTCAGTAAGCCTAAGTCGTGCTATGTCTTGCCTGATCACTTCTTCGCAATACTTTTTAGGTCTCCCTCTACTTCTCCTCGTGCCCACCATAGCCAGTCGCTTAGACCTTCTCACCGGTGCATCAGTGCTCCTCCTCTAAATATGTCAGAACCAGTTGAGTCTTGCTTCCCGCATCTTGTCCTCCATGGGGGCCACGCCCAATTCCTAATCTTATCTATCCTTGTATGCCCGCACATCCGCATCAACATCCTTATTTCTACTATTTTCATATTTTGAATATGAGTTATTGACCGGCTAATACTCGATCTTATACAATATGATAGATTTAACCATTGCTCTATAAAACCTATCTTAATATTCTTTTAAAAGCAAAATAAAAAGGAAGTAAAGTTTGGTCATGTTGGACGAGTTGAGTCTTATTATTTAATCCATTTTGACGGAACTCACTTACCTGGAACCATGTTGGTCAGGCAGCTGCTCTTTTCAAACGTGTGCTCTTATTTGATCATTTTTGGTCCAAACAATTGATCATATTGAATAATCTCTACGTTTCGTTGACGTAATATTGCAAAGAACTCCGCGGCCACCTCGATTTTCATGTCAAGCTTTTACTTGACTTTAATTTGGAAGGTCAAATTTGAAATTTCGGAGCTCCTTTTATTGATTGTTGTAAACTATATTCCCGTAATAATCACATTTAAAAAAATATAATATTAGAAATTATTAGACCGAGAATAGAGAGCAAAAACTCTTTTATTCCAAAAAATCAACAAGTATTGCTCAGTTGATGGTTGAACAAAAGGAAACATCATCATGGTACAGCCTGGGAAGCAGACAGGATAATACATTCTTTTCTTTTATATGAAAAAGTCAATGCAGATTCTACTTTTCGTATGTTTTCACATCTTGGCTTAATTTGACAGTCGCACGAAAATGTGAACAAATCAACTGCCATTTCTTTTCTCGTTGGGTCGAGGAAATGGTCTGAAGGCCGGCTTTCCTTTTCATTTTTGGGCCAAGGTCTGCCATATTGCTTTCTTCTCGTTTGGTACATGTACCAGCCCAATCCCTTTTATTTTGTTTTTCTTTATTTTATTTTCTGCAAACAAATAAAATGTGAGAAGTGAGAACTAGAGTGTCAATACATATTGATTAAAACATAATTAGGAAATTAAAAACAAAAAGAGGGAAAAAATTGACTAATTTACTGCTGAGAAAATATTACAACAAAATATGGCGTCTAAGAATGTGGTATTTTTTTTCTTTCTCAATTTACATTTTCAAGAATAGAATTAAACAATCCAATAGAAATAGAAGCACAAGTTCAACCTAGGATCTTTTTCGTCAAATAATTATTTTACATATATAAAATTTTATTCTTATATAGGCAAAAATTACTTTTCATATACATATACTAAATCTTAAATATCCTTAACGAAATTTCTTATTTTGCAACTGAGTTGAATATAGATGATGGTCACTAATTCTTATTCTTCATTAACCGCGTCAATCTTATCATTGTTATCCACATTCTGGTTTCTTAGGCCGACATATCCCTTGGTCAAAACATCTACAGATTTCAATGTAATCTTTTCTTTCAATGTGATTCTTGATTCCATATTTATTGTATCAAAAAGATTTCGCTGATTTAAGCTACTACTTTTTCTTCCACCTTTTAAAATCCTTTCAATGTATGGAAAAAATAATCTTTTGTTCAAGCAAAATGTGATTTATACACATCGTACTATGGATGTTTAGCTGCAAACTGTTATGCTTTGTTAAATAAATTCAATTTTGACAAACACTTGGGGACATATTTTAATGAAGACCGCACTTCCTTTGGATAACAAAATGAAATCAATTTTTCTTGTCACAGGTATTGCGTGGAAAATAGAAAACCACACAAATGGATTCAAAAGTCAAACAGATCTCCATAAAACTTATAGTCATAACTTAGTTTTTTATACTTCGCCTCTTCTTAGATCTCCAACAATAACGCTACAATGTAATTTCATTTGTTGGGGTTTGAGTATGATATTACGTATATCAATTTTATCTTTATTTTGAGAGATAGAAAAGTTGGTTTCAGAAAAATTATAAAAACAATATATTAATTAATACTATAAATAGAATAAAATTAACAAATTCAAATTCAAATCTCCTCACGATCCCACTTCCAGCAATAAAAAAAAACACCTAAAGACTGTTTTTTCAAGTCTATATAAATTCTCAACCAATTCCATTCCCCAAATCCTAAAAACCCCTTTGTAATACCTAGAATTTTTCTTGAACAAACAAAAAACCAAGTCCAAGCATAATGATAAACAGCACAACTGAAAGCAGCGATGTTAAGTACCACCTACCAAAGCGCATAATACTGGTCCGACACGGCGAGAGCCAAGGGAACAAGGACGACAATGCCTACAGCGTCACCCCAGATTACAAAATTCCTTTAACTACACGTGGGATTGAGCAAGCCAACCAAGCTGGGTCCCGCATTCTTGATGTTGTCTCCGACCATGGATCATCGGACAACTGAAAGGTTTACTTCTATGTTTCTCCTTACGTGCGAACGCGCTCCACGCTCCGGGAGATTGGCCGGGCATTTCCGAGGGATAGGGTGCTTGGGGTAAGAGAAGAGTGCAGAGTTAGAGAACAGGATTTTGGAAATTTTCAAGTGGCTGAGCGTATGAAAGTGATTAAGGAGACACGTGAGAGGTTTGGGAGATTCTTTTATCGGTTTCCTGAGGGTGAATCTGCTGCTGATGTTTATGATCGAGTTTCCCGTAAGCATTTTTAATGCACTCTCTTTGATTTTGCAATTCTATGTGATTTGTGATTATATGATGCTTTAATTTCCTCTACCCTATTTTTGTCTATCAAGAATGTTAAAGCAAGATATGAATTTATTTAATATCTATGTGATACTTTCTTTTTTTTTTATCCATTTCTAAAAATTTGAATCTTTCCTATATTTTGGAGCTCTTTAATTTTATTATTTTAATTTTACCCTGAAAGACGTGCCCTTGCATGAATGATATTTTATGTTGAAGATGACAAGTTTTTAAGAGTACTTTTGATATATTGTAATCACTCAGTTTCAATTTATACGAAATTAAGAACTTAGTTCGTGTCGAAAATAATTGTGCCTCATTTTACACCACAAGTTCAAAAGTTTCTCTTTTTTCTTATACTTCGTGCCCAGTCAAATAGGTTCACATAAATTGAAATGGAGCGAATACTATATATTTAGCTTATGCATAAAATCTATTTCTTTCATTCTCAGTCAGTGTGTAGTCAAACTAGTCATATAAATTAAAATGAAATAGAAGGAGCCTAATATTAAGATAGTTAAGTGGACATTATTTTAGATTTAGCTCAAAAGGAAAGAGCAGGATAATTAATTTTGTGGCAGTGCAAGTATTTTGTTGTTTGATTGAATTTAGTACTATTTCCACAAGTTAGGGTTAAGGTCTAAGTACACACTACCCTCCCCAAACACCACTTGTGGCATTACACCAGGTATGTTGTTGTTGTTGATGAATTGTGTTTTGGTTGCTGGGCTGCATTTGTTGAATTTTTACCACGAGGTTCATTTCATATGGTGTTCGAGTAGCTCTGCGTTGTGATAATTTGTTGAGCTTTCTGATGACTTACTGCATCAGCCTATGGAGTATGGACTTTCTGCTAGAGATTGTGTGAATAAGTTATTTTATCAAGTCCACATCTGAAATGCGATCTTTATCTAGGATTTTAAGATACGTTTGACTATTCGAGAATTTTCTGGCATCATATCTTGCCTAGGCTTTCTTACTGTAGTTGGGATGGGGGAATGGTGGTGTTGCTGGTTTTAGAATAATAGAGAGAGTCTCCTAGAAAAGTACCAATTTGTAGGGGAAAACCTCTTTTAGTTGAGGGCATTTTGTCTAACCAATACGTTACAGGTTTGGCTTTTACCAAGATTAGGTCATGATGTAGGTTTTATAGTTAGCATGATGTTTAGGTTGCTATGAGATCCATCGGTTTTCGCCACTCAAAGGCAAGATGGATTTCAGTGTCTCCTGCTCTTTAGATTTGGTGTGTAAAAATATGTTGGCTGTATTAATCTTGCATTCCTGATGTCCACATTGAAGTAGTTTAACAGCATTGCATCCTGTTGCCAGTATGTTGTTCATAACTTCATATTGCTGAATGAAGGCCAAACCTTAATTTGCTACAGCAGGATTCTTCCTACAGATGGGATTGCAATTCTTTCAATGGTTTACTTGAAAATTATATTTCCTGGCCTGCATTCTAGTTTCTCATACATCTCCTGAATATAATTGTAGCTTTGGGTCTCAAAACAACTTTGCTCCGTGTCTTACAAATTTTCTATTAAATTGATCTCAATTATTGTTCTGATTGAAACCAAGATGCAATCTTCAAATAAAATGTTGATTAAATGGCTAACAGTAACCAGAATACAAATTTATGGTTTTAAAGAAATACTTGTAGACGTATACTGCCCTTGTAGTGAGTTGTAGATATAAAGCTGAAAAAGCTTTGGTCCTTCCTCTATATTGGCTGGGATAAAGATTGTTGTGCTGATGATTTGTGGTCATGCTAAAATAAGATTAGTATATCAAACTGATATGAGTCTCTAATACCTTTCAAAAGATTATATTGAAGAGATGTTTTATTCAGTCTTTGTGTAAAATAGTACTGTAACTTCCATTATGTCTTCAGAGTGTTTGAATGGATAATAATGTGATGTGCTTCAAATATTTAGCTTATATGCAATAATTAAGTACACAGTATTACTCCATTTGTTTACATGTATACACAAAAATTCAAACTGTTATAGTGCAACTGGTGGTTAAGTGCTCTGAATGAGGAAGATGTTTGCATATTGTGCTGCAAATTATAAGCGTGAAGTTTTAAATCGATGAACTTTTAGTTTGATGTTGAGTTTCATGTCAAAATTTTTGTAATGCAGATTTCCTTGAATCTCTATGGAGGGATGTAGATATGAACAGGCACCATCACGACCCTAATGACGAGTTGAATCTTGTAATTATATCCCATGGTCTAGCTAGTCGAGTCTTTCTAATGAAGTGGTTCAAGTGGACAGTTGAGCAATTTGAGTACCTAAACAATCTTGGGAATTGTGAGTTTCGAGTTATGGAATTAGGCGCTGGTGGTGAATATAGCTTGGCCGTCCATCATAGCGATGAAGAGATGCTAGAGTGGGGGCTATCCCCTGAGATGATAGCAGACCAAAAATGGCGGGCTAATGCTAGCAGAGGTTCTCTGAATGATCGTTGCCCTAGGTACCTTGATGCTTTCTTTGATCATCTAACGGATTCGAATGACGAAGATGGTGAAGATGTGAAATCAAGCAACAACCTCCTCTGCCCCTAGCATAGCAGTGTTGCTGTGCATTTGTTCCAATTCATTACAGCTGTTGTATTGTTCATTTGGTTAACTGACAGAAATTTTTGTAAGATCTTCTCTAGTTTCATGTAGTTGTCCCAGTTTTAGTCTCGCAGAGGTTTGTTTCCTCTTGTAGGCATTATCAATGTCAATTTCTTGTAAATTTAAAACCTTCAATTGTATATTTAATAGTATTTGACATCAAGGACCAAGTGTGACAGTTTGTTTTGACGGGTGAAATTTATTAGATGTGTACCACCGTCCAGCTTGAGAGGAGTATTTAAGTAACGCAATTTGAGTCGGTTAGTTGAGACAGTTAGGAGCTACTGTATAAATAGACACAGCTGTACTAAGGCTGCTTTCTGGGCTGGGCTCGAGCATAAACGGACTGGTCCTAGCAGTCCCGGGCTTTAGGCGGGCTGGTCCTGGGCGGTCCCGGGCCATACGGTCCCAGTCTTTACGGTCCCAATGGGTGGAACCGACCCATGGTGGTCCTAAGCCCACATGGTCCCGGGCTAAATGGGCCGGGCTCGTGGGCCTAACGGACTTTTTTCGTTCCAGGCAATTTTTTTTAATTTTTTTTATCTAATGCACTTTCTTGTAAACTATATATATACTAGTATAAATTGCTTATATATAGTCTATATAAATATATATAATATATATACTCTATGATATATATATAAGAGTATATTATGTGGATATATTATTATATATTGCCTTATATATATGTATATATATTATATAATGGTGTATTATGTATAGAATATATGTTAGAATATGCATATATATGTAGTGTGTGTGTGAGAGTGTATATACATGTATATATATATATATATATATATATATATATATATATATATATATATATTATAGCTTATAAAGAATTGCAAGTTAAAAACAAAAAAAATATTGCAAAGAGATATTCAAGGAAATGTCTTATAACTTTTATTACCAAAAATGGCATATCGTTCTTAGTCTTCTTCCCACCAATGGAACGAGCACAACAAGGTGCTAATACCACCATTAAAAGGAAAAAAAAACTAAAAAAGATGTGTCAAAGTACAAGTTACACCATAATCTACATTGTATCTCTAACAAATCTCATAAATCCTTCAAGGTTCGGGGGAGGTTCCGTTGGTGGTGGCGGAAAAGAAGCTTGTTCATCACCGCTTCCGGGCGAAGCAGCATCCTCTGCAAGTTCCGCTATCATTTTTTCATAAGCTTCGTCTATCTCCGGCTGTGATTCTACAAGTCCAAAGTTTCTTCTTTCTGCGCAGATCCAATCTCTGAATAGTACTGATTTTTCCAAGCTCTCCCTCATAGATGCTTTATGATCACCTATTTGAAGTCTTACTTGACTGTAAGCGCTCTCTGATGCAACTGTTCAAGCTTAAATAGATAAAATATCCTGAGACATCCTTGCAAGAACAGGAAAATATTTTTCCCTTGCCTTCCACCATTCCAAAAGATCAAAGTTGTCGTCCGGATTCTCCTTTTCAAATCCATGCGACAAATAAACTTGAAGCTCATTTAGATGTGAAGTCTCATCAATATCACCTTGAGAACCCATGAACTCCGTCCAAGATTTAAGTGCTTTTAGGCCCGCAACCCTTTTAGACGATTGTGTACTAGACGAAGTAGGGGTTGGAACATTTGGCCTAGCATGATCTAACGCAAGCCGATAAGCATTATAAATTGTTTGAGGATTTATTTTAATTGAGGATTTTGCATCTCCTAGTGTAGCAAATTCCTCATCTTAAATATCTAACTCTTATAAATATTTGAGTACCAAAAGTGAGGACCTCCTAATTTCATTGTAGGGTTTAACATTGCAGCAACACCATAAATAGGGGGATGGGGAAAAAATATTTTTTAAACTTTTCTTTCATCGTATTTGTAGCAAGTTGATAAATTTCCATACCCTCTGAAAATTCAACAAACAAATCACATAGTGCTGCAATATAAACTAAACAGTTATAAATAGTAAGATAGTATTGCCCAAAAAATGCATTAGTAGCAATTTGAAAATGTTCTAAAAAATCTATAAGAATTTTAACATTCGCCCAATCTTGATTTATAAGGATTTCATCATCATCCTCACCGCCAACACGAGCATCAAACGTTGCATTAATTGGGTTTCTATATTCATATGCAACGACTAAACTTTGGTACATATAATTCCATCTAGTCGGACAAGGTTTAGGAACCTTTCTTTCTCTAAAGTAATATTCATCACAGTTTTTAAAATACTCTTTAACTCTACTTCTACGGTTTGAATAAAAAAGCCAATTAAGAGCCATTATAACCTTTTCAATTTCTAAATTTAAAATTCTCATTCCATCACCAACAATTAAATGGTAAATATGACAAATACATCTCACATGGAAACAATTACTAAATGCAGGATTCAGTGTTGTTGTAAATATGCCTATAGCACTGGTGTTACTAGAAGCATTATCCATAGAAATTGCCATTATTTTATCTCTAATGCAAAAATATCTACAAATATCTGTAACAGTGTTAGCAATAAACTTACCTGTGTGCCGTGAATTCATTATTTTATAAGCAATAATGCGTTTTTGCATTATCCACTCCTCATCTATCCAATGACTTGTAACAGTTAGATAATCACACTCATTATTACTTCTACCAATATCAGTAGTAATAGAAATCCGATTAGTTATATGAGTAAATAAATAGAGCAAATATTGTTCATATTCATATTTATATTTGTAAATATCGCTCTTAGTTGTTGCGCGATGCCAACCTTTGTAAGTAGGATTAAAAATTCTTCTAATATATTGCACAAAATGAGGGTTAAAAGGAAAACTAAAGGGTAAGCACATAACGGTAACCATCTTTGCTAATTATACACAATCTTTGTTAGGATCGTAATATAAAATACCACCGGTCACAGTGTTAATTCCTGGTTAAACTAGATTTGAATCAGTACTAGGGCTAACCGCAGTATCTACACTTGTCCCCTCTTCCTGAGCATTTATTTGTAAATATTTAGCTATATATCTACGGTGTATTTTTATGTGCCTAGCCAAACTACTCGTACCGCTACGGTCTCCAGTATATTTATGCGCTAGCAATTTTCCACAGGTTTTACACTTATCCATACTTTGTTCTCTTACTTGAGTTAAAAATGCCAAACAATTGATGTTTCGGGGCGTTTAGAAGGTTGTCTATTAAATGTAGGGGTTTCTACAGGTGGATCGGACGGGGCATCAGTTGGGTTATTAACATGACTAGTAGGTGTATGATCTAAATCCGGTTGGGTTTCATCTACATCCTCATTTTCTTCATCATTTTCTAAGATAGTTTGATAAAGATAAAAGAACACTCATAATTTCTTCATTTAATTGTTCACCTGGAGCAACATTATGGCAAAATTAACTATCGGAAAATTGAAAACAAGGGTTATCACTATTAAGAATAATAGGAGTAGCAGGACGGGTAAATAAAAAACGGCGGGAAGCCTGGGGAAGGGTAGTAGGTTGGCGACTATTTTCACTAATTTTAGCTTTTCCCTTACCACCAAATATTTTTTTCAAAGAAAATTCTATATTAATTACAATTATGCAAACTAAAACACACAAAAATATATTCTTAATACATAAGAGTTGGAACGAGTTTACCGAATTGCCGAACAACTTTTTGAATATAGCAAATCGTTGAAGACTTGAAGACTTGAATACTTCAATTCACCAACTTCACAATTTTCACGTAATTGCAATAATAAAGTAAGCAATTATAGAAGAGAAATTAGATATAGTTGAGAGAGATTGAAAGAGATTGATGAATTGGTGAGTAAAATGAAAGAATGAGGGGGTATTTATAGTAAAAAATTAGGAAAAAGTGTAATTATATAAAGTTTGGGGGCCAAATGACAATTTTTTAAAGTGGCCAACGGATAAATTTTGAAGGCCAACGGCTAGATTTTAAAAATCTGACCGTTGGCCATTTCATAAAGAATATTCTTAGATGACCATTGGAGCCTGTTTAGGCCCGCTGGGCCTGATTGAACCGGCTCAGGCCTTCCTGGGCGGTCTCGGGCCTAACGGTCCCGGGCTCACGGACCTTGTGTACTGAACCGGCCCACCACGGGCTTCAGGCCCACTAGAACCGGCCCGCTAGGCCCGTTAAGACAGCGATCCTGGGCCGATTCGGGACCACTGTGCAGCCTTATACTGTACATTGAAGAATAGAATGAAAAAAGAGATTTCATTTCTTCAGCATTGATTCCCTCTTCTCAACTTCTAGATTCTTCTAACATGATATCAGAGCAGCGATTATGGTTCTGAATCTGCCTCTCTTCTTCTCCTTCAACCAGCTAGTTCAGCCATGGGAGATACCTCAACACCTCAAATTAACCGTCGTCATATGCTTTATCTTCAACCACCCTCCACGCCTGGAGCAGTCCTAATAGATATCAAGCTAACAGGTCCTGAAAATTACGGATTATGGAGTTCATCGATGCATTTGGCTCTTTTGGGAAAGAAAAAGCTAGGCTTTGTAGAAGGAACATGTGTGAAGAGTTTATAAAAAGTAGAATTAGTAGATATGTGGGAACAATATAATGTTGTGGTTCTCTCGTAAATTGGAATATGTGTGTCGCAACAGTAGTTGCCGAGCATCATCTATGCATCAAATGCGGCGAAGGTTTGGGCTGAATTCAAGGAAAGGTTTGGAAAATCCAATTTGACTAGATTCTATCACCTTTGGACTTAGATCGGAACTCTAACTCAAGGTATTGATTCCGTTACCACTTATTTTACTAAAATGAAGGATTTTTGGGATGAACAAGACACTTTAATACCAAGTAATTGTAACCAAAGGAATCAGAACCATTTTTTGAAATGTTCTATCAGCAGCGTCTGGTACACGTTCTAGTAGGATTAAATGAGACTTATGCACATGTTCGCAATCAAATTTTGTTAAAAACTCCTGTGCTATCAATAAATGAGGCATATGCCTTAGTAATTTAAGAATAAAACCAAAGGGCTCTTGGTGTAATGGACATAAATAAAGAGCCATTGACTATGTCAGTTGGCAGAGGACAAATGATGAAGGGAAAAAGGTTTGGTGTAGTCTGTGAGTATTATGGGTATAAAGGGCACCAAAAGGAGAACTGTTACAGAATTGTGGGATATCCACCTGATTTCAAAAGCAAATGAAAGTCAATGCATGAGAAGGGTGCTTGTGGCTTCAAGACTTATCAAAATTATACAACAGTTGAAGGAAATAATCATGTTGGGTAACGTAGCACTATTGAAGACCAGTCTCAAGGCCATTATTTCACAGAGGAGAAGTATAAGCAACTTGTAGACTTGCTAAACAAATCTTCATATGCTGATTGCAAGGTCAACATGGCATGTATTATTTTCATGCTATTGAGTGATTATCATTTTGAATGGATCATTGACTCAAGGGCCTCTCATCATATCACATCCTGCAAGGAGAAACTAATTGATATCAATGAACTAGGAAGTCGGATAGCTAGAAAGGTACAACTGGAAACAAATCACAAATAACATATATAGGAAGTGCAATAATCCTAGAGGGACAGAGGATAAAAGATGTTCTACATGTGCCAGACTTCAAGTTAAATCTACTTTCAGTGTCAAAACTTACCAAGGACCTTGTTTGCATTGTTAAATTTTTCTCTGACTTCTGTCTTTCATAAGGTCTTTACAGTGGCAAGGTGATGGGGATTGGTAGAGGAACAGATGGTCTTTATATCCTTAGAGATGCAATAAAACCAGTAGTAACTGCAACCATGATAAAAGGAAACAATAATACAAAATTATGACATTCAAGGTTAGGACACACCTCAATGAAGGCAATACAACACATTTCCATCATAAAAGGTTTGGTAGATGAACATGCTCAGCCGGAGTGTCCAATATGTCAAATGGCAAAGCAGCATATGACAACATTCCCAGACAGCACAAGTAAAATAGATGATAGCTTTGAACTTGTGCACCTAGATGTTTGGGGTCCTTATAAGCAACCTACATATGATAGAAAGTATTACTTTGTCTCAATTGTTGATGACTATAGTAGATATACATGGGCAAGTTTGATTCAGTCTAAATGTGAAATGATAATTGCGTTGGCTAAGTTCTTTTCAATGATAAAGAACTAGTTTGATATAAATATTAAAGTACTGAGATCTAACAATGGTACAAAATATTTCAATTCTAAATGCAATACTTTATTTTCTGATTTTGGAATGATCCATCAAAGTAGTTGTCTGTATACTCCACAACAAAATAGTATTGTGAAAAGGAATCATATAGCCTGTTTAGCCAAGCTTCTTTTTGGCCAAAGGTGCTTTTTTTGTCAAAAGTACTTTTGGCCAGAAATTGTGGTGTTTGGCCAAACTTTTGGAAGGAAAAAAGTTCTTTTATGGAGAAGCAGATGCAGTTTTAGAAAAGCAGAAAAAAGTAGCCTCTCTCCAAAAGTACTTTTGAGAAAAATATACTTAGAAGCAGTTTTTTACAACTTGGCCAAACACTAATTGCTGCTCAGAAGTGATTTTCAATCTAATTAACCAAACACAAACTGCTTTTGATAAAAGCACTTTTGATAAAAGCACTTTTGAGAAAAAGTACTTCTCAAAATAAGCTGATTTTTGCATCTGGTCCAAACGAGCTAATAAACATATCTTGGAGGTTGCAAGAGCCTTAAAAACTTAGAGTTTAGTTCCAAATGTATTAGATATGTAGTTTACCTAATTAATAAGCTATCAACTGCAGTCCTCAAAGGCAAGTCACCTTATGAAGTGCTTCATGGTCGAACACCAAAATTGGAACATTTGAGGGTGTTTGAGTGTTTGTGCTATGCCAGTATTTTGCCAAAGGTAGATAAGTTTGTTGCAAAATCTTAGAGAATTGTGTTTATGAGTTATTTAGAAACATAGAAGGGGTACATGTTGTATGACTTAGAGTCTAAGACTTTCTTGATAAGCAGAGATGTTTCCGTCGGGGAAACTATTTTTCTTTTCAAGGAAAGGAACTATGGAGACAATGAAGATGGTGATCCATTCTTGCTGAATTCAATTCCTACACCACAAGCAAGGCCTTATATTGCTAGCTCACATGATGACCAAGATATTGTGTCTGACACTTCTTCAGAGGGAGCACATTTGGAGAATATAGCAGAAGTAGAGGAAGACTTGGAAAATGCATCAGATGTAAAAGAAAACTTTGCCAACTCTGAGGCAGATATCAATTCTAGTAGCACTGATAACATCTCAAATTTTAGCATATCAGCTGAGATGAATCAGCAACAGATGCAAATGAGCAGGTTGTTGACTAGAATGTAGATGAACAATTTGAAGAGTTAGCTGCAAGGGATCAATGTGATAGTCAAGAATCAAACAAGGGTAGACCTAGTGGAGTCTCTAAGCCTCCTACATGGATGACGGACTATGTTACTAGGAAGAAAACCTCAGCATTCTGTCAATACCCTATTAATGCTCATATATCTTATGATCATCTTCCTAAATCCTATCAATCCTACATTGGTCTTGTCTTAATTGGGCATTTCAAGATGAGAAGTGGATAGAAGCCATGAGATAGGAAATAAGGACACCACACCTAGGAAATTGCTGATCTCCCAGTAGACAAACAAGTTGTGGGATCTAAATGGGTATGTAAAGTCAAGTACAAAGCTAATTCTTTTAGCTTTTGCAACAAATTTATCTACCTTTAATTGAGACAATTAGGAGCTACTGTATAAATAGGCACTACTGTACATTGAAGAATAGAATGAAAGAAGAGATTTCATTTCTTCAGCATTGATCCTCTCTTTCTCAACTTCTAGATTTTTCTAACAAAATTATGATTTTCTAACCATATTGAGATTGAATAAGTATTGACAGGTGCAATTTACTAATTCTGTACCAGCTTTCACTGTTGAAAGTATTGAGAGCGGTGTTTCTATTTTAGCGTAATTTCACAAACGTTAAGGGGCGGAAGGGTTCATCCAAACCCCCTTCGCTGGAAAATTACACTGTGTATATAAGGCAAAATTTATTTTTTAATTATATATATATTAAGTTTTGAACCCCCTTAACACAATCCAAAAGTGTAACTTAGAGGTCAAGGAAATTAAAAAAAATCAATTTCTACTAGCTATAATTTTTTTTAGAACTTTTTTTTAAACCCCTTCCGTAGAGATTCTACATCCGCCACCTCGTAGAACATGACTCTACTCGTACGCTAAATGAAGACCCGACCGTGTGGGACGCGGGTCGTCGCTCCTTACAACATAGTTGGACATAACTCTTCACTCTACTTGACCTGACTTAACTTTCTAGTTAAGTCTAGTCCTTCATTGTTCCAGCAAAAGGACATATATGGAGAACAAACAGTTAATTGACTTCATTAGAAAAGTTAATTGAGAACAAACAAGTAGATGTTCTCTTACCACTGAATTAATAATTTTAAGGAAGTGGTTCCTAGTTATCTCCCAAAGAAGGAGAAATTGCCTTCAGTTTTCCGAAATATGAACTACTGTTTAATTTTTTTTTATCTTCTCTGAAAATGACTTAAAAGATCGATGCTGTAATGTGTAAGTAATTTCATTTAAAAACTATGCCGTTTGTTTAGGGTTTGGATGATTCTACAGGACGCGTTAAATCAATATATATTGCATTAGTCCCTTTCGACAGGTCCTTACTTTGTCTTCCACTAAAGAAATGCGAGGAAGTTTAACAAAAAAGAGGAAAAGGACACAAGATGCCAACATGTTTGGAAGTTCTTTGAACGTTACATACTTCCTCTCCTTTGTTTTAAGTCAGACATGTCAACACACGTAGTTCAGAGAATATTTAGGCAGTGTATTCATTGCGATTTAAGAGCATGTCAATTCGCAGGGTTTTGTCGATACATTAACTTTGTTCGATCCACGTGTTTTTAAAATCACATAAAAATTTAATTGTTATCCATTTTAAAGATAAACAGTTTGGTGCCTACTGTGGGCCAAGAATAATAATGGTGGTTTGATAAAAAATCTCTATAACACACTCTATTTTACACTTGTTCTTTAAAGTTCCAATTTTAGGTCAGCATAAAAATGTCAACTTCTCAGTTCGCCTACTTGAACGTTGAGACTGGCTTTGGCCATCACTGCAGAAAAAAAAACTTGGTGCCTAACAATGCGGTGCCCCCTGCTGACGCCAACAGAATCCTGGCTGCCGATCTAATCGACTCAAATTCACAGGTTGCTATTAACGCCCACCTGCCAACTGACCCCGAAAATAACATTTGCGGAGGCCCACGAGCAACAGCTCAAGAAACGCCCGAAGGCGAAGGTGATGGGATAAGCCTGCGGTTAATCTTCAAAATAATGCAAGCTCAATAGGCAGCAATGGCACGCTACTAAATCAAGGCCACCTTGCTGGTAGGATCATTCCCGAACGAGCCCCGAAGAACGCGCAAAGAAACAAGCAAACCACCGAGAGGTTGGGTGAAGCTAATACCGGGGCCAACCTCGAGATAATAAAAATGCTTGAAGCATTTATGAAGCTGGAGGAATCAGGTGAGAAGAAAATTGAGGTGAATGGCAAAAAGGTAAAGACATATAACTCCAGGTTTGATCAAATCCTAGGGGCACCCCGATATCAAAAGAACTGGATTCCAAGAAGTTCCTCCTCAAGCCTTTACCTCCGAGTGTTGCATCAAAGCTGATCACTAAAAGTTTCATACGCCCGATATTCTAAAGTACAACGGAACCACAGATCTTAATGAGCATGTGACTTCCTATACGTGTGCCATCAAGGGGGACGACTTGAAATATGACAAAAGCGAGTCGGTTTTGCCAAAGAAGTTTGGGGACACTCTGTCAAAGTGAGCAATAATATGGTATTACAACTTATCCCCAAATTCTATTGATTCATTTGCTATGCTTGCAGATGCTTTTATGGAGGCTTATGCAGGTGCCATCAAGGTTGAGACCAGAAAATCGGACCTTTTCAAGGTTAAGAAGAGAGAATGAAATTCTCAGGGAGTCGGTGTCAAGGTTTTAAGTAGAACAAATGGACTTTCCTCCGGTTGTAGGTGGTTGGGCCTTTCAGCCATTCACTCTATGACTTAACCCCTGAAGCTCCTTGGCTTCACAACAGCTAAAAAAAAATTTAGTAGAGTACCCGATGATAACTTGGACCGACGTCCACAACAGGTACCCGTCAAAAATTAGAGTCGAAGAAGACCAACTCGGAGCCCTTTCTGGGTTCGTTTATCGCTCTGAACAGACGAAAGTTTACGAGAGTCGTCTATCATGAATCAAGGTTTGTCTGAGATCGGTATCAAACATACAACGCAATCGAAGGGGAAATGGATTTGGGTGCAACTCTATGAGAAACGAAAAGAGAAGCGATCGAAGGCCCAATAGCCGAGGTCTGATGAGAAAAAATGGTTTCGACATGTCTCTTGAGGGAAGGGAAGCACCAAACTTCAACATTGGTGCAACTAGCATCGTATCAGCCATTGGGTGCATCAAGGAAATCAAGTGGCCTTGACTATTGCAGTATGACCCTACCCAGAGAGATCCTAACCTGATGCATAAGTATCATGGCACTCATGGCTTCAGGACTGAGGTTTGTCGCGATTGAGGGAAAAAGTTTCCCAATTGTTTAATAACGGGCACCTCCGAGGATTTCTGAGTGATCAGGCCAAAAACCACTTCAGGAACATGGACTCCAATAAACAGACCGAACAAGAAGAACTTCATCACGTCATCAACATGATCATTGGAGGGGTCGATGTTTTCCAGGGGCCAATGATAAAGCGCGCTAAAGTATCCATCATGAGGAAAAGTGCACATGAGATTATGTCCCGAAGGGAACCATTTCTTTCAAGTGAAGATGATGCCGAGTACATTGTACAACCTCATAATGATGCACTGGTGATATTCGTACTTATAAATAAATATCGAGTTAAATACGTGTTGATTGATCTAGGCAGCTCGGCCAACATCAGCAGATCGAGGGTCATAAAGCAGTTAGGGTTTGAAGACTAAATAGTATCGGCAGTTCCGATGTTGGATGGATTTAACATGGCATGCAAAACTACTAAAGGAGAACAACCCTGCTAGTGAACACCACCGAGACGACCCAAGATACAAAATTCTACATGATCGAAAGCGACATGAGGTACAACACCCTCTTAGTGAGGCCATAGGTTCATAACATGAGGGTGGTACTCTCAACCTTACACCAAGCGCTGAAGTTACCTACACTAGGAGGAGTCAAGATAGTCTACAGAGAGCAGAAGACAGCAAAGGAAATGTTCACAGTTGACGAGATGATCCTGGTGCCTATGATCTAAACATCAAAGAACACTGAGCCAACTAGAAAGGAAGAAATCTAATAGAAATAATTGATATGTGTCCCAACCGAATCAGAAGGACGAGGAGTAGAAGAAGAAGATGATGATTACAGAGTTCCTATGTCGTTCTTAATTCCTGATTTCGATGCCACCAAGTCAAGGGTCGAAGAGCTGGAGCAAGTCATGTTGATCGAACATCTTCCCAATCTAAAGGTATACCTGGGTATGGGGTTAACTTTCGAGCTCAGGAAAAAACTTATTAAATTTTTTTATAGCTAACATAACTTATTTCTCTTGGTCCCATCTTGACATGACAAGGATCCTGACGGAGGTAACCACTCATACGCTGAGTTTGGATCCGAAGTTCCACCCGGTTAAGCAAAAGAGAAGACCTTAGTCCGAAGTCAAGCATGCATTTATCAAGGACGAGATATCTAGACTCCTCAAAATAGGGTTTGTTCAAGAAGTTAAATACCTGGACTAGTTAGCTAATGTAGTGGTAGTACCTAAGAAGGAAATAAGCTAAGAATGTGTGTAGATTATATATATCTGAACAAGACATACCCTAAGTATTCTTTTCCTTTGCATAACAACGATCAAAATGATTGGCGCGATGATCGGGCATGAGATACTTAGTTTTTGCGCTGCTTATTCCGGGTACAACTAGATTTGGATGGACCCGGGAGATCAAGAAAAGACTTCCTTTATCACTAAATTTAGCACCTATTGTTATAACGTAATGCCATTCGAATTAAAGAATGCAGGTATCACCTATCAATGCCTAGTAAACCGTATGTTCGAAGAACAGATAGGAAAATTAATGGAAGTTTATATTGACGACATGTTATTCAAGCCCCTGCAAGCGGAGGACTATTTGAAACATTTGCAGGAAACATTTAACATATTAAAGAAATGCAATATGAAAGTGAACCCAGAAAAGTGTGCGTTTAGGGTTATATACGGAAAATTCATCAAGTTCATGGTATCCAACCGAGGTATCGAGATCAATCACGATAAATCAAAGCCATAGAAGATATCCCGTAGTGGATAACGTCAAGGCTGCTCAGAGGCTAACAAGCGTATAGCTTCAGTGGGACGATTCATATCGAGGTCATCGGACAAAAGCCATTGGGAGTTCTTCTCACCATTGAAGAAGAAATATAACTTTTCCTGGACCCCGGAATTCCAACAAGCTTTAGAATAACTCAAACGGTGCCTTTGGAGCCCGCCTTTGCTCCACACTCTGAAAGCAAATGAGTAGTTATACTTTACTTAGCGGTATCTGAGGTGGAGGTATGTGGAGTCTTAATCCGGAAGAGGAAGGTACGCAATTTCCTATTTACTATGTTAGTAGAAGTTTAGGCGAGGACGAAACAAGGTACCATCTCCTGGAAATTGGCCCTTGCTTTGCTAAGTGCCTTTCGAAATATTAAAACTATACTTTCGATATCACCTCATATGTATCGTAACATTTTACCCATAGAGGAACTGACACAAACTCGAGCTCTCGGGCTGGTTGGTCAAATAGACGTCGAAATCAAAAAACACAATATCGAGTATCGACCCCGAACTGCCATCAAATCTCAAATTTTGGCAGACTTCATGGCCGACTATACGCCGAACTTAATACCCAAAGTTGAAATGGACTTATTGTTAACCTCGGGGACTACCTTAGGAATCTGGACCCTTTTTGCGGATGGTGCCTCAAATGCATACTCGGCATTATGTTGAAACCACCTACGGAGAGTGTAATTAGGCAATCTATTAGCACTATGAAATTGACTAACAATCACGTAGAGTATAAGGCCATGATTCAAGGTCTTGAATTTTCTAAAAACCCTGGAGCCGAGGTGTTCGAAGCCAAGTGCGACTCTCTCCTTGTGGTATATCAAGTCAATAGAATGTTCGATAGGAAAGAGGAACGTATGCGAAGGTACTTAGACAAATTACATGTTAGTCTACATTAATTCAGGGAATGGACCTTGCATCATGTGCCCTGAGATAGCTAACCTGGGGACGTCGATTGATGTCGATAATTTTGGCTCACGAATAGTTGTACAACTCATAAAATCAGTGATAGAGAAGGCCGCACTAAAGTAAATTCTACGAGTTTAACTTCGGATTGGAGAAACAAGTACATAGATTACTTAAACACTGGAAAATTGCCCTCAGATCCTACATAATCGAGAGCTCTACATAGCACGGCCGCCAAATTTAGCTTGGTCGAAGGGACATTGTTCCGGAGAAACTTCGGCGGTATATTAGCTTAGTTCTTAGGGCCGAGAAATACTGGATATGCCTTGAGAGAAGTTTACGAAGGCACTTGCGAGAACCATTTGAGGGTTGAATCGTTAGTTCGAAAATTAATCAAGGTCGGCTATTACTGGACCAAAATGGATAAGGATGCGAAGGACTTCATATGAACATGTGACGACTGCTACACCAATGATCCTTCAACCAGGAGAGGTACTCCACTCGGTCTTGTCCCCTTGACCATTTATGAAATAGGGAATGAACATCGTCGGTCCCTTACCGTGAGCATCCGGTAAGGCTCAATTCATACTATTCATGACCGATTATTTTTCCAAATGGATCGAAGCTCAATAGTTTGAAAGAGTCCGGGAAAAAAAAGTCATTGACTTTATTTGGGACCACATAATATGTCGATTTGGGATACCGGCCTAGATCGTATGCGATAATGGGAAACAGTTCATCGACAACAAGGTAAATAAATTCTTCAAAGATAGCAAGATTAAAAAGATATTACCAACACCGTACCACCCTAGTGGGAATGGACAGGCAGAATCGACGAACATGACCATACTTTAAAACTTGAAAAAGAGGTTGACCGATGCCAAAGGAAAATCGAAAGAAATCCTGCCCGAGATCATGTGGGCATACCATATGACCTCGAAGTCTAGTACCAGTGTTGATACCTAATTTTTCCCACAATATTTCAAAACTATGCTTGGGAATCAATTAGTATTTTTCATAGAATTTTTGTATTTTTGAAAATATTTTAACTAATTTCACCCAACATTCTTTTCATTAAACAATTATTAAATTGCATCACAAATAGTTTAATAAATTTTTGGCTTAATTGTATCATTTTTATTTGTATCACATTTCAATTATTGCACAAATAGCCACATCTGTATTTTAGGATACAATTGCAATTATTTTACAGTTGTAGCCTCTGCTAGGGGTGTGCATTTGATTTATCGATTTGATTTTGACCCTTATCGATTATAGATTTGTGCATATGCTTATCATTATCGTTTGAATAAGGTTTTAATTTTTTCGGTTTCGATTTATCGATTTGCTTATCGATAACACCAATAAAAACTTATTTTAATTTAAGCTTCGAGTAGCAGTACATAAGGCAATCAATAAAAGAAAAGGATAATGTTAAACCTCTAGAAGAAGCAGTACAAAATATACTATTTCCAGCCTTTGTTAGGCCATTTAAATGTTAAAATATAGCAATTTATACAATTGTCAAGCATTACAATATTACTGGCCATCAAGTATGAAGAGTTCTCAAAATCGTCCAGAATTTACCAATATTCTCTAACATTGATAATTCACTTGCACATGAGACAATGTAAACCAAAAATTCCTACCCTCGTGAAACTCAAACATAGTTCATTTAAGATGTAAGATATAACTGAAAATTGAATCAATGTAATCAGCCATGACACTGCAACAATCAACTTATTTAAAATGCATGATTATGTAAATATTAATTCAATAACCATATAATCAAACATACATAGTTGCAGAGGTCACAAAACAAATACTAGTTTGACAAAACAAACAGTATTTCCAAAGCATAGTTCCAGAGGTAGTTGAGTCAACTTTTAAAATGCCTCATTCTCTCCAAATCTTGAAAGTCTTAACCTTTAAACCTGGAAGAAATTAAGAAAAATATAAAGAAATTTTATAATACATCACATTCTTTTACAAGCATATTAGTTAAAATGGAGAACTTACATAGCAACTAATAAACTCTAGCAAACATCGTTGGTGGAAGCTTCTTTGCCAAGATTAGTAAAATCTAATAAGAAAATATATTAACAAGTCAAGCAATTAATATATTATTTAGCTATATTAAGCAATACAATAAAATTAAGTAAAATATATATACCTTCCTCGAGTGTCTCGAGAAAATCTAAATCTTCCTCAACATTTACAGGAAGCGATTCACTCCGAAGCCAATCTTGAAGGCACACTAGAGTTTCAACCAATTTAGGAGTTAATGAACTTCTAAATTGGTCAAGAATATGCCCTATAGTACTAAATGCACTTTCAGATGCCACACTTGAAATAGGAATAGCAAGCACATATCTCGAGCCATCTTAGCAAGAATAGGAAATCTAGGTGAGTTCACCTTCCACCAAACCAAGATATCAAAGTCTGATCTTTCATTTCAGGATCTTCTGCAAGATACTTTTCCAATTCTGATTTAGAATCTACACCTCCACTTGCAGCTTTATGTTTACTTATTTCATCTAAAAGTTCACCTAAACCAGGAGTTGAAGAGCTTGGCAAAGAGGTAGAAACTTCACCACCAATATCATTTGAAACTGACTTAGAGACATACTCAATAAACAATGAACTCATATAAGTATGAACCTCTTTTTCAAAATTATCCCTTCATCTCCAAACATCTTCTTAAGTACAAAACTAACAGTAGTGAACTTGTAGCGAGGATCCAAAATACAAGCAATAAAAATCATTTTGTTCATTTTTGTTGGTTCTCCCCAGTACTTCTCAAATTTTTTCAACATACATGATGCCATCTCACTCAAAAGTTTATCTTCAGTTGTTATTAATCGATTTAAGTAAATAGTAACTTGACCAATTTCAAGAAAATGGGCATTTGATGTTACATAAAGTTATCCGGACACCTTCAAAGTGAGATTATAAAATATTTCAAGAAATTGTGCAATTCTCTTTACATCATCCCAATAAGTTCTTGTAAGCAGACCTACAAGCTTTCCATCTGAAATAGCATCAAACATAAGATAACTTGACAAGTCGATATCACGATCAGAATATTCTTTAATTGTACGCTCATATTCAATAGCCTTCTCAACATCAAGTAGGTGGAATGCCACCTTGTAGGAACATCTAAGCATAAAGACTTCTTGACAATATTTTCACTTTCACAACATTCCTGAAACTTCCTCAACCTAGCAGGAGACTGTCTAATGTATCTGACTGCACATTTAACACGAGCAATAGAAATACTTGACTCTTTTAAACCATCTTTCACAATAAGATTTACAATATGAGCCATGCATCTCATATGAAGGTATTTACCATTCATGGAATTGGTTCCCCAATCATTTAATTTGTCAGACAAATTCTCCACGGTCATATGATTTGAACTGGCATTGTCAACTGTGACAGTGAAAATCTTTTGCAAACCCCACTCATGCAAATAATCAATAATACACCTTGCCATATCTTCACCTTTATGACTAGTAATTGGAGAAAATTTAATAATTCTTTTATGCATAATCCATTCACTATCAATCCAATGGGTTGTGATGCACATATAATTTTTTGAATACAAGTCCATGTATCAGTGGTAAGACTTACTCTTTGACTTGTTCCTTTAAAAAACTTCATTAATTTATTTTTTCCACATTAATAAGATCAAAACAATCCCGTGTAATAGTAGTACGGGGAGGAATATGAAAACAAGGTTGTGCCACTTTCATAAAGTTTCTAAAGCCTTCCTTCTCAACAAAACTAAGCGGAAGTTCATCAACAATCACCATACGACACAAAGTCATCCTACACTCTTCTTTATAATATTTACATGGAATAAGACCACCTTTATTACCCCCCGGTAATGTTTGCAATTGTAATAGTTTTTGACTTTTTTCAACTTTATAAGGATTCTTTGGACATTTATCGATATGACCTTTTTTTTTGTGTCGTACTTTTGCCTTTTGTCTCAAAATATTCTTGTCCACAAATTTTACATTCATATTTATTATTTCATTTAGCATCAACTTTTTCTTCAAAAAAATCCCATGCCCGAGATCGTTTTCTCCTTTGTTTTGAAACTGTCGAGTGAGTAGTTGCAACCGTAGACTCAAAATCTTTACTTTCATCGGTTACTTTATCAATATTATCATTTTCAGCCATGTGAAGTGAATGAAGAATGTAACTTACAGTCTTAAACGAGTTTGCAACTTTGCTTATAGTTGTATATGATACTAAAAAGACAAGCCCAACCTTCAGAGTAGCACACCTCTTGGTTCAATCTTAAACATTTCTTGCTTTCAATATTAAACACTTTTTGCTTTTGTTTTGATCCTGAATAACACTAAAGATAACTAGTCATTATTTGACCATGTCTAAATGATAAAAAACTTAAAAAGCACAAGCAATAAACCCTGAACTTTGTGAATAAGGCTATGGGGATATTCCAGGAAGCTTGAAAGTCGGTTTTTATAGCTGATTCATATCATGGTAAAACTGAGTCATAGTCATATCTCTCACATAATTTCAAATGTTGCTAGTTTCAAATATTACTGAAATTCTTGTGGTTTGTTCCGCAGATTTGTTTAATGGTTGATCTAAGATAGGCGATGATTTTTTCTAGGTTTTTTCTTGTCAAAATCTGGCAGATCTCTTCGGCGGTTCCTTCATCCGAGAATAATTCTTCCAATAATTCGCTATCCGTCCCACGGCAATCAATGCTAAGGAATTGTAACCCCTTTTTTCTCCATGAACAGACCATAGAATAAGTTCCCTTGATTGGGTCGTATGATGGTAACCATTTAAATCAAGAACGAAAGAAGGAATTTTGAAACAAACATCAGTCAATTAAGGCAATGGACAAACATAGAACATATAGTTAATTTAAAAACACAAATTAAAGTAAACAATGAATGGAGGGATGAAAATTAGAACACATCTTCATATTAGAATTATGTCATAGAAGAAAGCATAACATAATTGTTGTAAACAAAGACTGTGGAAAACGAAAAGGTACAATTATAAAAAAATAATGGTGTAAACAAAATAAAGGGACTTACAAGTTGAATTATCGAGCGAAATATTTGTGATATAATTTATGAGCGCAAATATATGGATCAAACTGTTATGCCGACAAAGATCTGTGAAGCAAGGAGATTATGAAAAAATGATAAATAGGAGAATACTCATTGAAAAACATAAGGATTTGGTGAAGGAGAAACCGGATTGTATACATGTTGCTTTAGTAGACAAGGGAAGAAACTGTGAGGAAATTGCAGTCACCTAGTTTTGGGTCTATGCACAGTGAAGACTGAAGAGAATCGGCGTTGAAGAAGGGAGGAAAATAGGGTTAGCTGGTTAGGGATTTAAGTGAAAGGAAAGGGTAGTATACTAGTATTATAAAATAAGGGCATATCCGTTTTTAAGTCTATTTTACCAGTTTATCGATAAACCAAAAGGACAACATCAAAATCGAAATCGATAACTTGATAAGGAAAATTTCGAAATCGAAATCGATAAACCGATAACAAATAATCGATTTATCGATAAACCGATTCGAATGCACACCCCTAGCCTACGCATCCATTATTAAATTGTTTTACCGAAAATAGCCTTTTATTTTTTTAAATGTTAATTACATTAAAATATTTTCATTCATTAAAATTATTTTTTATAATTATATTAGCTATTTATAAAATTATTTTAGAAATTAATTATGTATTTACCAAATAGCCCCCTTTTCATTCAAAAATAACCTATCAACTAGCCCATTTTAAATCAATTACCAGCCCAAAAGCCCAATCCTAACACTCATCTGACCCTAACAAATCTACCCGACCCGGCTCTTATTAGATCTTGGCGATCGATCATTTTGATCAACAGTTCAGATCTCCCATTACCTAAAATTATCTAACCTATGCTCCCTCAAAACTTGACCATTTCCCACCTTAATCTGCCACCTTGAAATCCTCTCTGCTCTCAAACGCTCTCAACCTAAACCATAATCTCCAAACGATGCCACTCACTTATGGCCATCTCCGATGACCGCTCACCACCTCTCAAGCATCCAATGGCCTCTCTCATGTTATTTTTGCCATCTCCAGGGCCCTCAAGGGACCGGGGCTAGTAAATTGCATCGATGGTCTTCTCTCGCCTGTCTCAGGCCACTCTAGTGAGATTCCGAGTAAGATCATCTTATATTAGCTACGATCTATGGGTTTCTCAACATGCTTCTTCATCTTTGTATGGTTCTCTTCGAACCCCTAATTTATTTTCTAAACCTCCTAGATATGTATAGATCAAAGGTAATTTGAGTTTGTTTCCTGTGAGTTTTACAACAGCCTTGAGATTCTTTACAAGAATCGAGTGATTTTCAAGTGATTTTCGTCTTTTTCTAAAACTAGGGTTTCCGAAATTTCTCTTAAAATTTATTTGATGATTCTTTGTATTTAAACTCCTGATTCTCATATATTTTGACTGTTTTTGTGAGTCTGCTACAACCCTAACTCGCTTGTACCAAAAGCATTAATTTTTTAGGGTTCTTCGTTTGGTTTCTGAATATTAGTACATCTGATTGTGTTCTTGATTTGGATTCTTATGATGCCCCATGATTTTCTTGTCCTAATATGCTTCTACTAGATTTCTTAGTTGGACTCTCACTTATTCTATATTCTTGATCTTTCTTATTGAATCAATGTTGTTTAACTTTTGCTTTGTTAAAATTATTTATCGGTTCCTAACTACTCATGTTTTACCTTATTTTATATGCTAAACATGATGATTCTTCCATGGCTTTCTCTTTGATTGAACCCTTGATTATTCTGAATCCCTTAATCCCTCATTTATTTTGAACACTTTCCTTTAAAAGTTTGATTCTTACCTCTTTACAAAATTTGATTGAATTTGCATGCTTAGTTGTTTTTCCCTACCTTGTTTGTATTCAGCTAATTATTACTAATTTGTCTTCTTAATTAAACTGTTGTTCATTTAACCCTAATTACCTATTCTATACCTAAACTTTACTTGATTCTTTTCCTTAAATACTTAGCCTGATTTTACCGTTAATTTAATTGTCCCTTGATTAAGGGAAGGTCTTGCTGATTTACGTGTGACATCCCTGATTTACTACTTAATTGATCTCTTACCTTATGTGTCAAGATTTTGACTACTATATAAACCTCCTCTTCTTTTATGTTTTTGACAACAACAACGACACTAGTTTAAAAGCTCTCTCCTATACTTAAAGCTTCCTATTCTTTTCTGTTAATTGCTACTTCCATTGAACTAGCCGGCTATAAGCCAAGGCTAGTTATTACACTATGCTGCTCTATACTTTGTGTCTGCTCTCCTTAACTGGTATGTCTCTAATTAAGTTTTGAGAACCAAACCCTATGAGTTGCTTTCCTGCACTAGTTCATCAGTTATGATTTTAACTTGTATTCCTGCCTACTTCTTTGCTTAGCATGTCTAAAATCTTCCTGTTCAATGTATTCTTTAATTCTGTATTCTTTTCTTGCTTACTTCTTTGCCTAGCATGTTAAAAATTCTATCATATTCAATGCATCTTTTACACTATGTTCTCTTTCCTGCCTACTTCTTTACCTAGCATGTCCAAACTATATGTTTAATCCTATTATAGATAGGCCAACTATTATCTATGTCCTAAATATTTGTTGAGTCTCTAGGATCCTAAGTGCTACATGCAGTTTGTGACTATATGTTCCCTCTACCCCTATCCTTGTACCCTTAGGTGATTCTTATGTGCCACAATCCCTTTATCCCCATATGAGGTTTTGTTTGCTAAGTGTTTTGAATGTCTCGTATGACCAATTAATTGTCTGCTGCTTGATACTCTTCTCAAACTATCGTCTACTGCCAAGTTATTTCCTATTTTCTGAAAAACTTTCCTACTTGTGAAGTCATCTCCATACTATTTTCAAAACAACGCTATATCATACACTCTCACATTACTCCAAGAATATTAGGTCATGCCCCTCTGGCATGTGTACTTCCTTGAGATCTCTCTGAACTCTTGACATGTCAGAGCTGGCCTTTCCACACTATACCTAAATCAGTTACTATTTGGGAAAAGGTCAAGGTGTAACCACTGTCCAGGTTTCTTGAGATCATTAGGAAACTCTTGTTAGATAATACGCTTAACGCTAGAGGGGGGGTGAATAGCGTTTTAATAAAATTAGCGTAAACTTGTGGAATTTAAAAATTGCAGGAAATAAATAAGTGCGATAAGTAAATAAATTAGAACAAACGCACCGATATATCCTGGTTCACCACAACCCGTGGCTAGTCCAGTCCCCGAGAGACTCTCTCGAGATTTCCACTAACTTGTTAAGCTTACGGGTGCTTAACAAACCGTTACAACTTGAGGACACAAGCCTCAACAACCTTTGCTCGGAGATACAACACCCCAAGACTTCAACCAAGGAAACACAAGTTCCTTCTTACAACACAAGGGACTAACACTTCCCTTCAAGTGTACAAAAACACTTAGCACTCAAACAAGACACTCCTTTAAGAGTAGATATGAGTAAAAAGAATACGCTCAAGATCGCAACAACTTTTGACAAGAATTTGGCTCTCAAAAGCTTATGTAATGAATATAAAATGATAAGTAATAAAGTATGCAAGCTTTAGCAATTGTATGATCAGTTGTTGTATGTTGTTGTTCTTAAAAGACTGAATTGAAGCTGTATTTATCGTTGAAAAACCTTGTATTACCGTTGCCTAATTGCCAATTAAGAGTTGCTGAAATTACTCAGTGACAATCGATTGTTTGCCAGTTCTTCCAAAAATCAATCCCAGATTTTACGCATAACAATCGATTATATAAGATCAATAATCGATTACTGGCAACGTTCAAAAAATCCTTTCCAGATTTTACATAAAACAATCGATTGTCAACAATCTACAATCGATTACTCAGCAACGTTCAAAAAATCCTTTCCAGATTTTAATTAAAACAATCGATTATAGGGAATCAATAATCGATTACCTGACGGTATTTGAAAATATTTTGGCAATGGTCAGTTATACAATCGATTATACTAAGTTAACAATCGATTATATATCAGTCTTGAAAAATCAATTTAGACACTGACTCTTGACAATCGATTGTCATAAGTTCACAATCGATTATTTAATAACTTTGAAAAAGTCTGGAAGACACTGCCTCAACACAATCGATTGTCATAAGTTCACAATCGTTTATTTTGTGACTTTGAAAAATCTTATGGACACTGTCTCTTCACAATCGATTGTCATTAGCTTCACAATCGATTATTTTGAGCTTTGAAAAACTTTGATGGACACTGTCTCTTCACAATCGATTGTCATTAGCTTCACAATCAATTATTTTGAGCTTTGAAAAACTTTGATGGACACTGCCTCATCACAATCGATTGTCATAAGGTTCACAATCGATTGTCATGCAGATTTGAAAAATCTGATGCTCACTACCTTAACACAATCGATTGTCATTAGTTCACAATTGATTGTCAAGCAGCTGACTTAAACATAATCGATTATCATAACTACATAATCGATTATCTTAGTCCAGATTTTAGAGGCATGTTTAAAAATCATTTTGACAAAAGTAAATATGCATTATTTAAAATCATTTTGCTCTAAATTAAATATGCATGATTTGTTAAAAGTATTTTTACGAGAGAAGCCAAGTCTTGAGTTTAAGTTGTCGGATCAAGATCACAATTAAATACCGACTCATATAAAACTTAATCTCGATCTTTGTCTTGTGCTTGAATCTTGTTATATATCAATTTCGCGCTTGTGCTTGGACCTCGTCATATGTCAATTTGCGCATAGTTTGTCATTCATCAAAACCTACAAATATGAACCACACGTTTAGTATAATGCCTTGAGAACGTGTTTCCAACAATTTCCCCCTTTTTGATAATGGCAAACTTTAAGTGGGATATGCATATTAGGCAATTCATAATGACGATTCAAGACAAGTAAATATATGCAACAAGTATATAGATATGCAATTTGTTCCCTCTCAATATATGAATTCCCCCTCAATTTATGCCGATAAGTATTGAGTGAGAGTGCATACCCGTTATCTTCCCCCTTTTGCCATTAGCAAAAAAATATAGAATAATCAAAAAACTTGTGTATTTATTAAAAAACGGTTACATAACGGGAACAATAAAACATAGAACAATAAAATAGAAAAACAAATAAAGAAATTATTCATCATCATTTCCCGCCTCATCATCCGGCACTGCTTCATAGGGAACAAGACCGGCATATGGATAATGAACATGGTCAAAATATCCATGGATCTCATGTGTCAATTGACCGACAGAGGTGGTCAATGAAGCAATTTGGTCGGAAATGGATTGAAGAGAAGGTTCTGGAAGCTGACGCGATCGACGAGTTGGAGGAGGAGCAGGAGCTACATGATCGCCGTCATGGGGAAAGGAGGATTCTGAAATTTCCCACTTCTTGGTGCTCTTTTTGAGAGGACCGATGGAAGTGTTGAATCCGGAAGCTTCAAGAAAATTCATAATAAGGAGGGCACAGGGAAGAGGTCTATCATCTGCGATGGCATCACGCATGTGAATTTTGACGAACTTACACCAATTGATGTGAGCTCCGATTATAATGGCATGCATAAGCTTAGCGTCCTCTTGGGAAAGAGTGGTATGATTATGCTTTCGAGGCTTGAGGACTCGAGTGATGAAATAGAAAATCAAACGATACTCGGGGAGCATTCCCGTGATAGTAGGGCGCCGAGTAGATAGATTGGGATCATAAGATGTAAGACCTATTTGGTTTAGGAGAGTTTTCTCATCAAATAAGGCGCCAGCCTCTCTAATGTAGCGAGTAATGTTTTCGCCACGTCGAGGAAGATGGGCAATGGAATGCAAGTTTTCATTGGACAAAAGAATTTGAACACCATTAATATTTGACACAAGCTCACCATCGTCATCCTCATGAAGGTTTGAGTAAAATGGTTGAATCAATGGAGGATTAATATAAGGATAGGTAAGATATAAGAAGTCAAGAAGTTGACATTCCTTAAGCATGTTTGCAGCAGGGGCATATGATTCAAGATACTTGCTTGTTGAAAAGCGAGGAGGAAGAATGTCACGCTTTTCGAATTTTGTCAAAAATCTAGTAAGCTCGGTTTCAGTATTGAATTGTAAAATAGACCCATCTTGATAAGGGAAAGTTGGAGGTGGAGGAGCAGAAGAAGATGCACCTTGTCTACCTGAACTGGAACGTTTAGAGTGTCTGCCCGACATTTTCAAAAAGTAGTAATGAACTTGTAAGAAACTTGGGAGATTTTTGAAGGTTTGGGAGCAAAGATTGATGCTTGAGTGAATAAAATTTGAAGACTTATGATGCCTATTTATAATGGGAAGAATGGCATTTCATTTATGATGAAAATCTGCAGAAATTTATGAGCCAAAACAATCAGAATCGGTAAAAATAAATTGCACTGACCGTTAGACAATCGATTGTTGACACGAAATAATAGATTGTTTGAGCAGATTTTGACTTGAACTCGAAACTAACACAAAATCGATTGCAGGGCCCAAACGGTAACAAAAATTTGAATTTCTGACAAAAAAATAATCGATTGTTGAATTATGATAATCGATTGTTGTGGTACAGCGAGCACGGTGATTTTCAGACTCGGAAAATAATCGATTATATTTATGAAACAATCGATTGTTTTAGAAAAGCAGTACTGAATGGCTGAGACGGTAATCGATTATACAGTTAAAAAATCGATTATTAAACACAAATGCATAATAGGTATCAAATATAAATAATCGATTAGTGATACTTGCTAATCGATTGTCCGCACAGTAAAATAATCGATTATTTGCTGTAACAATCGATTGTTCTATGCCATTTCTTTATAATTCCCCCTGCCTTTAGGGCGATACCTGCAAAAAGAGAATTAGACGTCTCCGACGCTCAAGTTAGTAATTTGTAACGAAATAATGCAATGAGAATGTGATCTCTTAAGAAGTGTGTCCTAAGGTGTTCTTAAGAGAGTTTCGGGTACTTACCTTTTCTCCGACGTCGCCAATTACCTGTTCGAGAGGGTGATCTTTGATTGTCCTCCACTTGTTAGGCATTTTCGTTTCTTTCTCCAATTGTGGCGTTTAATCCGTTGATTGTTCCAAGATTTCATCTTGAATTTTCTTAGGAGTTTCTTCTTGTACTTTGTCTTTTAAACTATTTAAGATACCTGCAAGATCAGAACAAGAATCCTCTCTCGCCAAGCGAGCATTACTTTCGGAAAACACAATATGAGGGGATTCCTCCACAGTTTGGGTTCTATTATTAAATACCCTATATGCTTTGCTATGTGAAGAATACCCAATAAAAATTCCCTCATCGGATTTGACATCAAATTTTCCCAATTGATCTTTTCCATTGTTATGAATAAAACATTTACAACCGAGTACTCTAAAATGGGAGATATTTGGTTTCCTTCCCTTGTAGAGTTCATAAGGGGTTTTCATGAGTATTGGCCTTATGACTACTCTATTTAAAATGTAGCATGCGGTACTCACGGCATCCGCCCAAAAATGTTTGCGAATCTTAGCCTCTTCGAGCATGGTTCTAGCCATCTCTTCGAAACACCTATTTTTCATTTCCACCACCCCATTTTGTTGTGGTGTTCGTGGAGCGAAAAAGGTATGCTCGATACCGAGTTCGTCACAAGAGTCCGCAAAGAGATTGTGATCAAACTCTCCCCCATGATCACTTCTAATTGAAGTGACGGTTGTTTCCTTTTCGTTTTGAATACGTTTAAGGAAATATTTAAAATTCTGAAAAGCATCACTTTTATGGGCAAGAAATAAAGTCCAAGTAAATCTGGAATAATCATCAACAATAACAAAGGCATAACGATTTCTACCAAGACTTTCAATGCGAGATGGTCCAAACAAATCCATGTGAAGCAATTGCAATGGTCTAGTAGTTGAAACAATGTTTTCGATTTAAAAGATGCTTTTGTTTGCTTCCCTTTTTGACAAGAATCACAAATAGAGTCATTTTCAAATTTCAAATTTGGAAGACCAACGACTAAATTTTGTGAAACCAATTTGTTCAAAAGATGCATGTTGATGTGAGCTACTCTACGATGTCATAACCAAGAATCATCCTCTTTGCTCATTAAACAATTTACATATTCGGGTGAAGAATTTGCAAGATCAACCATATAAATATTATCCATTCTAAAACCACGAAGGATAATTTTAAAATCGCTACGTCTAAAAACTAAGCATTCATCCGAATCAAATAAAACAAGATTTTCCTTGTCACATAATTGACTTATGCTCAAGAGATTATGTTTTAAACCTTTCACAAGTAATATATGCTTAATGGAAGAAATTTCATCCTTACCGACCGCTCCGATGCCGATAATCTTTCCTTTGTTTTTATCACCAAAAATAACACTTCCCCCTTCCTTGTGTTCTAGTTGAAGGAATTTGGATTCGTCTCCCGTCATGTGCTTGGAGCATCCACTATCAAGGTACCATAGTACACTTGATCCCTTCAAACATACCTACAAAACAAATTAATGAGTTTTAGGTACCCATGCCATTTTGGGTCCTTGGGGGTTAGGCAGATCATAGTGATGTGATTGAGTGTTATGTCTTTGTCGTGTAAAACAAGCAGGAGCAATATGTCCAATACGTCTACAATAATGACAAGTCACGTTAGGATTATTCATCCTTCTAGGTTGATAGTAATTGGACGGACGAAAATCATTTGCTCTATTCTTGACAATATAACTATTGCGCAAATCATGAAAAACATTTCTCCTACCATTTGTTCTATGATATGCATCATTTCTAGAATAGTTGTTTCTAGGTTGGAAGTCATTTCTAGGTGTTCTAAAAGGTTCAAAGCTCTTTCTAATGTTTGGCCTAGAATGTGCATTATTTCTAGCATGATTATTTCTAGGTTGCGATTGATGAAAACCATTTCTAGGTTTGTTGTATCTAGGATGAGCATTTGTTTTATTTATCCTAGGTTGAGCCTTAGGTGGTTGGGGGTTGGCTTCAACTTTCTCTTTTGGCTCGTTTCTAAAACCTATGCCATGCTTGGTCGACTTCAAATTAACAAGCACTTCATTCAAATTTTTATGAGAAGAGTTAAACTTATCTAAGGTGCCCTTAAGCCTTTCTACTTCATTTTTGAGATGCATGCAAGAAGTACAATTTCTAGAACTTTCAGGCTTGTCGGCGCTTCTTTTGCCAAAAAATTTATTTTCCTCTTTCAACTTCTCATTTTCTAAAATCAGTTTTTCCAATTCCTTTTCTTTAAGAGAGAGTTGTTTTTGAAAATATTTTTCTTTTAAAGAAGCATTTTCTTTTATACTCTTAACAGTTTTTGAAGCTCTAATAAATTCGCTATACTTCTCATCAAAAGCATTTTGCATCTCTTCAAGGGAAAAGAAATTTTTGGAAGAAATTTGACATACCACTTCTTTGTTGTCTTCTTGTGCCATAAGACAAAGATTTGCGGCTTCGTCTTCTTCTTCCTCACTTGACTCGTCACCGGAGTCGCCTCCCCAAGATATGTATGCTCTTTGCCTCTTGAAGGGTTTCTTCTCCTTTTTAGCATTTGGGCAATTTGATTTAATGTGCCCGGTTTCTCCGCACTCATTGCACTTTATTTGATCTCCTTGCTTTTTGCCCTTTCGTTCATACTCTTTTCGCATGAACTTTTGAAATCTCTTGATAACGAGTCCGAACTCGTTGTCTCCGTCCTCATCATTTTGAGGTTGGCTTGTGCTTGCCTTGAGAGCAATTCTTTGCTTCCTTTGATCATCAACAAGAGGGTTAAGTATAGTAGATTCATAAGTTTTAAGATTACCTCTTAATGCGTCGATGGTGACATTTGAAATGCCAGTGGATTCTTGAATCGCGTCGGCCTTGGATCGCCATTCCGTAGTGAGACTTCGCAGAATTTTTCGGACAAGTTCCTTATCCGTGAAGGTCTTCATAAGAGCATGTAAATCATTTACGATTTTTGAAAATCGTTCAAACATCTCATCGACCTTTTCGCCTTCCTTCATGTGAAACAATTCATATGCATGGGTTAGGAAATCAATTTTAGCTTCCCTTACCTGGTCCGTACCTTCGTACGTAATTTCCAGCTTGTCCCACATTTGCTTCGCCATTGTGCAACAAGATATCTTCCTGTAATCATCAGCATTTACATCACAATATAATAAATTTATAGCTTTAGCATTATTTTGCACCTTTCGGATATCATCCGCATCGTATTCATCTTCGGACTTTGGGACCCATTCATTTTCAACCTTCTTGGTTGGAATTTGTTCTCCATTCATTATGACCTTCCAAAGATGAAAACTATTTGATTGTACAAATATTCTTATTCTCTCCTTCCAGTATGTATAATTTGTACCATCGAATAGCGGTGGTCGGGTGGAGCACTGTCCTTCACCTATTCCTGCAAAAGAATCACGAGTAGAAGCCATGGATGTTTCTCTCAAACGGTTAAGTCTTCAGAGAGTTGGGCTCTGATACCAATTGTTAGATAATACGCGTAACGCTAGAGGGGGGGTGAATAGCGTTTTAATAAATTAGCGTAAACTTGCGGAATTTAAAAATTGCAGGAAATAAATAAGTGCGATAAGTAAATAAATTAGAACAAACGCACCGATATATCCTGGTTCACCACAACCCGTGGCTACTCCAGTCCCCGAGAGACTCTCTCGAGATTTCCACTAACTTGTTAAGCTTACGGGTGCTTAACAAACCGTTACAACTTGAGGACACAAGCCTCAACAACCTTTGCTCGGAGATACAACACTCCAAGACTTCAACCAAGGAAACACAAGTTCCTTCTTACAACACAAGGGACTAACACTTCCCTTCAAGTGTACAAAAACACTTAGCACTCAAACAAGACACTCCTTTAAGAGTAGATATGAGTAAAAAGAATACGCTCAAGATCGCAACAACTTTTGACAAGAATTTGGCTCTCAAAAGCTTATGTAATGAATATAAAATGATAAGTAATAAAGTATGCAAGCTTTAGCAATTGTATGATCAGTTGTTGTATGTTGTTGTTCTTAAAAGACTGAATTGAAGCTGTATTTATCGTTGAAAAACCTTGTATTACCGTTGCCTAATTGCCAATTAAGAGTTGCTGAAATTACTCAGTGACAATCGATTGTTTGCCAGTTCTTCCAAAAATCAATCCCAGATTTTACGCATAACAATCGATTATATAAGATCAATAATCGATTACTGGCAACGTTCAAAAAATCCTTTCCAGATTTTACATAAAACAATCGATTGTCAACAATCTACAATCGATTACTCAGCAACGTTCAAAAAATCCTTTCCAGATTTTAATTAAAACAATCGATTATAGGGAATCAATAATCGATTACCTGACGGTATTTGAAAATATTTTGGCAACGGTCAGTTATACAATCGATTATACTAAGTTAACAATCGATTATATATCAGTCTTGAAAAATCAATTTAGACACTGACTCTTGACAATCGATTGTCATAAGTTCACAATCGATTATTTAATAACTTTGAAAAAGTCTGGAAGACACTGCCTCAACACAATCGATTGTCATAAGTTCACAATCGATTATTTTGTGACTTTGAAAAATCTGATGGACACTGTCTCTTCAAAATCGATTGTCATTAGCTTCACAATCGATTATTTTGAGCTTTGAAAAACTTTGATGGACACTGTCTCTTCACAATCGATTGTCATTAGCTTCACAATCGATTTTTTTGCTTTGAAAAACTTTGATGGACACTCCCTCATCACAATCGATTGTCATAAGGTTCACAATCGATTGTCATGCAGATTTGAAAAATCTGATGCTCACTGCCTTAACACAATCGATTGTCATTAGTTCACAATCGATTGTCAAGCAGCTGACTTAAACATAATCGATTATCATAACTACATAATCGATTATCTTAGTCCAGATTTTAGAGGCATGTTTAAAAATCATTTTGACAAAAGTAAATATGCATTATTTAAAATCATTTTGCTCTAAATTAAATATGCATGATTTGTTAAAAGTATTTTTACGAGAGAAGCCAAGTCTTGAGTTTAAGTTGTCGGATCAAGATCACAATTAAATACCGACTCATATAAAACTTAATCTCGATCTTTGTCTTGTGCTTGAATCTTGTTATATATCAATTTCGCGCTTGTGCTTGGACCTCGTCATATGTCAATTTGAGCATAGTTTGTCATTCATCAAAACCTACAAATATGAACACACGTTTAGTATAATGCCTTGAGAACGTGTTTCCAACAACTCTGAAATACCTAGACATTACTGCCTATGGAACTTTGGCACTTGAGGCTATTGGAGGCTTGGGAAGTCATTTGGGCCTGCTTCAGGCTCCCTTTTAGTTAAATTCTTCTTTTTCTTTATTTGTTTGTGTAATTTATTCAACTGGTCTGTAATAATTATATGTAAACAACATTGGGGGTGATTAGTGAAAAATGGGTGGGTAGTTACATATATGTTGGGTAACTCTAGTAGATATCATGCCTGTAGGATTGTGTTAATATATTTGTTATGTTTGCTTTGTTTTCACAATATAAGAAATCATTCCTATAATATCTAAATGGCTTTAATATTAGAAATCATGTCTATAGTGTTAGAATAAACTTTATAATTAGATATCATGCCTATAGAGTGTAAAGTGATTGAGTTCAATTTCTGCTATAGCATGCATTTACATTCGTCTTACTAGAAATCATGCATATAAGTTCGAAAACCAGCTCTTAATAATTAGATACCATGCCTATTGGAATTAAAATCAGAAATCCTGCCTGTACAAGTTAAAAACCAGTCTAGATAAACAAAATAGTTTAATTCGTGTCAGTTCATTCTGAATTGGTTTACTCAACTGTCTGATTCTATAAATGAGTTTTCAAACACTGCCTTAATTTACTACAGCTAGAAAGCATGAATATAGGATCTCAAGTGTCCATTTAAAACTTTTCACTGTTTTACTGCATCAACGTAGATACCCTGTTCTTAGGACATCATTGTTCTGCATTTAGGCAAGCCTATAGGGCGATTTAAATTCTGCAACTCTGAAATTGTGTCTTTGTTATATAAAACTGTCTAGATTTAATAAATTTAAATCAGTAGGTCAAGCTTAATAGGATTTTGAAACTTTTTCCTAATTCAATACTGTATAATCCCTGCTCACCTAGATATCATGCTCTAGGATTTTCTCTAAAATACTTGACTATTGTTTGAGATGTGCATTTACTTGTTATAGTTATGGAGGTGACTGTGAGCCGGTATTTCTATCCTACTTGTTCTTGATTTACGCCTAGAATTTCATCTCTTAAAACCTTATAAAGGTCTAGAACAGTCCAAAAGTAGAGGTCCTAAAATACCTACAGGTCCACGAGGAAGGGACGGATAGTGCACTCATAGGACATTTTCAAGGTTGCCAGAACGCTTTAGGCTATGACAAAAAGGGATATGATGATTGCGGAATAATGTCACATGTAGCCCATTATTGAGGAGTGATTACTAGACATTGCATGGGGGTGATCTTGTAGGCTAACCAATCTAGGACCCCTCCTTCCCAAATTCCCAATGTTTAAACTTTATATTCTATATGTGTGCAACTTGTTCAAGCCTTTTTCTTTTTGTCTAATTATTTGAGTCATATAATGCCCAAAATATGACTTTATTTGCAAGAATGTCTTTAAACTATTTATTTGTTAAAAAGGACTAATTCAAAAGTATAAGTTCGGTTGGGACCCACCGTTGTGGACTGATAGGGGTTCCTAACACCTTCCCCTCAAGGTTATTTCGATCCATTACCCTAAATCTCTGGTAATATAAACTAGTCTAAGAGTTAATCACTCTAGGTACCCTAATGCACCATAATACGTTAGGCGGCACTCTTCAAAATACCCAAATCCCAAAAGGAAATGAGTTATTACCCCATGAATGTCGAAACCCAGACTTCTCTCGAAGAGGGAAAAAAGGAGGGCACGACAATATGGTGACTCTACTGGGAATATTTTAGGATCTTACCATAAAAAACTTATTTTTTATAAATTAGTACAAGCATGCTTTACCCCATACCCTTTTCCCTTATTTAAATTTAACTGCCTATTGGTTTTTTTATTTCCTGAAACTGACTTGTCTATTGGTTTTCTTTTTCTGTAACTGTCTTTCAATTATTTAAATACCATATTTATTTTTTCCTACGTGCATATACTTGACTACATGTTATGTATTGCTGCATAAATCATGCTCCACATCATCTTCCACTCATGCATATCAAATCTTATAGCAACATTTGATGAATGGTTGCGCTATTTCTATTTATTACCCTTAAATTCGGAAAGGCTTATTTGCAGTAAAACTAGTCAATCAATGGTGCCGTCGACGGTTCCGTGCCTTTTCTCCTCGAGTTATCCGCTTGAGGGTACCAGTCTAAACCCCAATAGTAACCTTACTCTGATTGAAATTGTGCATGTGTCATGGTCAAACCTAGTCGGATTGATATGTTGTCCACATAAATAATCCTTTAAGATAAGCCTTACCTAAAAGTCCATCGGAGTTTCCATTATTCCAACGGACACAACCACGTTCTGTGCATTAATTTGGAGAACTAAATGTCAATATATTGATCATGACTGTATAAATAGTTGAGTTTGGTTGGGGAAAGCCTAACACTTTTGTGTTGCAGAAAATGAGGCACGAGCTCCCCAGATTCGGTATGGTTAGAAACATCCTACCATTGCTGCTAGACTGGTGGGAGGACCTTTCCTCAAGTAACAAGAAACATGTGAGAAAGTACCAGGGTGACTTGCCTTCTCTACTAGACATTGAACCAAACAAAAGGTTGATCGAGGTTTCCACTTAGTTCTGGGATAGTGAAAGGGCTGTGTTCCATTTCGGTGACATAGAAATGACACCACTTCTAGAATAAATCAAAAGGTCTGCAGGGTTGACTTAGGATAGTCCCGTGTTATTGGTGCCGAAGAATCGTACTGGCAAAGTGTTTTAAAAAATGATGGGGCTGAAGAAAAATGCTGACCTGGTATGTCTGAAGGAATCTTACATACCTTTCGAGTATTTGTATGAGAGGTATGGCCATAGCAATTCCTACCGTACCTACCACGATGAGCTCTCTCTGACTTCTTTGGGTCACATCCACCATAGAGTGTTCGTGTTCATTTTATGCTTCTTAGGCCTGATAGTATTCTCAATGAAAAGGGAACTAATTCACACTAGGTTGGCCATGGTCGCCTAGACTTTAATGGAAGGGATCAAACAGACATACACCATAGTCCCCATGATTATAACCGACATCTATAGGGCTCTAGAGCGCTATCAAAGAGGGGTCAAGCATATCAAGGGTTATAACATGTTGCTACAGTTGTGGTTTAGACCATAGTAAGAAGGGTCATTATCACCAAGAATTTCTGTGAAGGGCTTGGAACGACCATATTTCCTTCTACCACCCCAAGCGAATGACTTACATTCCGAACAGGTATGCTCAGCCACAAAATACGAAAGAGTGGGTAGAGTTCTTCGACAATCTGACTGAGGAAAAAGTATACTGGATGTTTGAATGGTTACCAACGAATAAATTCATCATCAGATCCAGTGACGTTCCACACTTGGCGCTGATTGGGTTGAGATGGATATACTCTTATGTCCCGATCGAGTTATGAGGCAAGCAGGAAGGAAACAGGTTGTACCAAGGGTTGCTAAGATAAGTCATTTCATATTAGACTTTCAAGACGATGATGTCCCTTACAAATTCCAAGATCAGCACATGTGGCACTGCAAGATCATTGTGGAAAAGAACACCATTGAGCCAGACGGGTATCATGCAGGGTGAGAACCTTTCTACCCACATGGTTAGAGGACAATCTAAAAGGAATGGTGATGCTAAGGGCCAGTCAAGGGAATAGAATCATAGAATAAGAAGATGAAGCTCGAGTCAAATACAACAGGCTGGGCAAGAGGGTCCACGACTCTGAGAATGAGCACCGAAAAATACATAAGATAAATGTGAGGTTGATTGAAGAATGGAAAGTAATGGCATTCACTTCCAATAGGAAACTGGAGTATCTGGAGCGAGGAATAGTAGATTTGGAAGGTAAATTCATAAAGAGGATCGAGGATTACTAGAACGCTGAAGGAGCTGAAGGAGGACATCTAGACAGAGCCTACTTGCTGCTGGGTCTGCGCGAGCTGCGGTACCTATATGATGGAGTTAGGAAGATCGAATCTGTTGAAGGTCCATGTGGGACCAAATATGCTAGATTTATTTGCTTTCCTAAAATGTAATAAGGCCAACTGCCAGTAGTGACTTACTTTTTCTATTATCTTAGTATCGTTTGGGATTCGTCTATTTTTACATTATGAAATGAAGCATTTATTGGCATCTAACGTTCTCCAAATTTATTTGTCACTAGGCCTACCTTGGGCACAATGGGGATCCCAAATTAAGACCTGACTTTACATTTCCGCAATATGTGGTTAAATACTGAAAACATTTTAAAATCCTCACTAACTTGTTACCTTTTTGTTTTTCCTTATTTTGATTATTCCCATCCCCTTAGATTGGTTCACTCATACTTGCATCATCAACATATCATATCTGATCTAGATGTCCTCCACCTCCTCCACCTTCAAGCAATACAAAAGGCAAAGGAAAAGCAAAAATGGATGACTTGAGTGGTATCTGAAAGGAGAATGTTGAGAACATAGAAACTTCGATGGACGGAGTACTTCGGCACCGAATGACCTAGTCTTGAGATTGGAACAAAAGATTTTGGAATTGTAAGGAGAAGTTGAGTGGGTTCGCGACTTGGCAAACTTGTCACTCATCCTGAATGTCCTTGACATCAATCAACAGAACACAAAGAACCCAACACCTCCCAAAAATACACAAATCCAAAATCCACAAAATCCTCTTGCACCAAATCAATACGCAACTCCACCCTAAAATCTCAATCAATTACCCATACCAGCTCTGCCACACCATCCCAAGCCTGCTCAGTCCCTGGGTAGCTTGGCAGATTTTACTTCTTTAGCCATTCTAGGCATTTAACATTTCCAGTAATTTTGTTTTAAGATTTACTTGTTTCAAAATAAATGCTCGATTCATCGAGCCGTACTTGTATGGATGATCTTTCAGTTTTAATAAAATGCATTTGCGCTTTATTGTTCATTACTATTTTTTATATTATTTTCTATAACGTTATTATTACTTTTCCTGATAAACCAATAACTGAGACATCTAACGAGGCAACGCAACATGAAAACAGTGATTCAGAAGATGAAATACCAGAGGAAGTTATTAGGGAAGTTGAAAACTATGAGAAGCCTAAGTCCAATCTAGACGAGGGTGAAGCAGTAAATTAGGGAAACGCCGATACTATCAGGGAGACACGCATCAACATTCACTTGTCACCAACAGAGAAGGAAGAATACATTCATTTCCTAAAAGAGTATGAGGGCATTTTTGCATGGTCATATGCGTCCGCCAATGAAGCAGAAACTCAAATGGTTCAAACCAGACATGAGCTTGAAAATCAAGGAGGAAGTTACCAAGCAGATCAAAGCCAAAGTTCTGAGAGTGGTTGATTACCCAACTTGGTTAGCCAACATTGTGTCGGTTCCGAAGAAAGATGGGAAAGTCAGAATATGTGTTGACTATCAGGATTTAAAGAGAGCAAGTCCCAAGGACGACTTCCCACCGCCAAACATACACATTTTGATCAGAAACTGCACTAAGCATGAACTCCAATCCTTTGTGGATTGCTTCGCGGGTTATCACCAGATCTGGATGGATGCATAAACACGAAAAAGAAAACTTTTAACACACCTTGGGGTGTATACGGTTACAGGATTATGCCATTCGGTCTCAAGAATGCTGAGGCTATTTACATGAGAGCCATGACAACAATCTTCCATAATATGAACACAAAGAAGTAGAGGTGTATATGGACAAAGTCAATATCAAGTCCAAGACGGCCTCATATCACATAGTGAACTAAAGAAAGTTCTTTGACAGGCTTAGGAGGTACAACTTGAAACTGAACCCCAAAAAGTGTGCATTCAGGGGTCCCCTAGAAAAATTATTGGTATTCATCGTAAGTCGTCGAGGGATAGAGCTGTATCCATCTAAAGACAAGACTATTCAAGAGTTACCACCACCTAAGAGCAAAAAGGACGCGATGAGCTTCCTACGATATCTCAACTATATCAGTCGATTCATAGCACAGTCCACAGTTATATGTGAACCCATATTCAATATGCTGAGGAAAGATGCCAAAACAAGCTGGACCAAGGATTGTCAGAAAGATTTCGACAAAATCAAAGAGTACTTATCTACCTCACCAGTTTTGGTCCTACCAGAGCTGGGGAGACCTTTGCTACTCTATCTATCTGTTTTGGATGGAGCCTTTGGATGTATTTTGTGACAACAGACGAGACAGGAAGAAAGAAGCAAGCCATATATTACTTGAGTAAGAAGTTCACACCTTACGAAGTACGGTACTCTTTTCCAGAACGCACTTGTTGTGCTTTGACCAGGACAACTCAAAAATTGAGGCATTACTTCTATGCCTAAACTACATACTTCATATCTAGGATGGACCCTCTAAAGTACATATTTCCACAAACTCATGCCAACTGAAAGGTTGGCCAAATGGAAAATACTATTAAGTGAGTTTGATATCGTCTACGTAAGTCAAAAGGCAGTCAAATAACAAACATTGGCAGATCATCTTTCTAAAAATCTGGTGGGAGGAGCATACAAACCTTTAAAAACATAATTTCCTGATGAATAAGTGTCGTTCGTAGGGGAAGACATTACCGAAGTATACGACGGTTAGAGGATGTTCTTTGACGGAGCTGCAAATTTCAAAGGAGTGGGCATTAGAGCAGATTTGGTATCAAAGATGGGTCAACATTATCTGGTATCCTCTAACTCAGATTTACTTGCACCAACAACATGGAGGAATATAACGCCTGCATACTAGGGCTCAACATAGCATTTGACATGAACATTCATGAGTTGCTGGTAATCGGTGATTCAGATTTGCTTGTGCACCAAGTACAAGGAGAGTGGGCCACCACGAATTCCAAGATATTGCCATATCTGCACCATGTGCAGGAATTGAGAAAGAGGTTTACGAAGATAGAATTCCGACATGTGCCTAGAATTCAGAATAATTTTGCCGATGCATTGGCCAACTTGTCATCTATGATTCTACATCCAGATAAGAATTACATTGATCTTATTCCGCTGAAGATCCACAATCACCTGGTATGTTATGATCATATTGAAGAAGAAATAGATAGAAAGACCTAGTTCCATGACATCAAGGAGTATCAAAGGGAGAATATTTGGAGTATTCAAATCACACTCGAAAATGCATACTTCGGAGATTGTCCAATCACCTCTTCCACAACGGAGGAAACTTGTACAGAAGAACTCCTGATTTGGGTTTACTGAGATGTGTCGACGCAAAGGAAGCCTCTAATCTACTTGAGGATGTACATGCCAGGACATAAATCCCACACATGAATGATTTTGTCTTGGCTAAGAAGATACTTAGGACCGATTACTTTTGGATGACCACGAAGATGGATTGCGTCCAGTATGCCCACAAATACTTTCAATGCCAAATGCATGCCGATATGATAAAAGTACCGCCAAACGAGCTCAATGCAACAAACTCACCTTGGCCATGTGTCACCTGGGGAATGGATGTTACTGGGCTGATTGAGCCCACTGCTTCAAATGACACATGGTTTTCTAGTATCTATTGATTACTTTACAAAATGAGTAGAGGTTGCATCTTACAAAGCTATAACCAAGAAAGTCATCGCATATTTTGTCAAAGATCGTATTGTCTGCTGATTCGGAGTTCCCCAAGTCCATTGTTACTGGTAAAGCTGCCAACCTCAACAGTGATCTGATGAAAGTTATGCGTGAAACTTTCAAAATCAAGCAAAAAAATTTCACAGCCTACAGACCTCATATGAATGGAGTCGTAGAAGCTGCCAACAAAAAATCAAGAAGATACTAAGGAAGATAATATAGAACCATAAAAAATAGCACGAGAAGCTACCTTTTGCTTTATTGGGATACCGCACTATAGCTCGCACATCTACCGAGACAACTCCCTACATGCTGGTTTATGGTACTGAAGCCATCATCCCAGCCGAGGTGGAGATCCCTTCTTTAAGAATCATACAGGTATCTAAACTTAGTGATGTAGAGTGGATAAGGAATCACTTTGAACAATTAGACCTTATCGATGGAAAGGGGATGAACGCTGTATGGCACGACCAACTTTATCAAAATACAATGTCCAAAGCTTTCAACAAAAGGGACAAACAAAAGCAATTTGCACCAGGTCAGTTGGTGCTGAAAAAGATCTTCCCATATCAAGATGAAGCCAAAGGAAAATTCTCTCCCAACTGGCAAGATCTGTTCATGGTTTACAGGATGCTGACAGTAAGAGCACTCATACTTGTAAAAATGGATGGAGAAATCTGGCCAAATTCAATTAATTCAGACGCAGTCAAGAGATACTATGCTTAGATTATTTACATTTTCTCATCTGATGTTATTAAACTATGCTTGACCTAATTCTCGTTTAAGATGGGATACATAGGCAGGCTTATGGGTTCGGCCATATCATAATAAAATTTTCATTTTCCCCCAAGATCAGAAACTGGAGCACAATTTTGAGGAGGACCCTAAATATTTCGGAGCAAGTCCAGCCAATGCCATCACATGCCAGAAAGTCAAAACTGGTTAATAAATAGGGGCAAAATTCTGAAGAAGGTTCAGCAAGGCCTATTATCCGCAAACGGTCAAAAGATCATCTACCAAATTGAAATTTCACACATACTTGACAAGGCATTGAACGCAATTACACATATAGAAAAACAAATTTGCATAAAACAAAAAAAACACCAGTTAGATCGATCGATTCAGAGAAGATGACAGTTGAATTTTGAAGAGGACTCTCAAAATTTCAATATAAGAGAGTTGCATAGCCTTTGAGATGTGTTATAATACTAGTTCATCTAAAATTACGTGATATATCAATACGTTTCTAAAATAACTCTATTTTATCAATTATTGCATATTTTGGAAAACTTTATTTTCATAACAGTCAAGTGTTACCCAAGGAAACTCGAAAAGGCCTCCAAAGAGCAAAGCAAGGCCAGCAGACAGAAGCACGAACCAACCTCCCCTCACAAAATTTACAATTTTTCATTGAACGCAGGCACATCTAACGTGACGATAACATTTGCAAATATATGCACCTAGAAAGATTACTGTCAATCAGGCCATCATGCACCAAAAATATACATCTCCAGATAAGACATATACTACTTTTACTTGCCACTTGCTCTCTCCATGAGAGTAATCCTTGCCTTCCCATTTGCATGAGGCTAATCTCTACCTCCATATTTGCATGAGAATAACCCTTGCCTCCCCATCTGCATGAGGCTAATCCTTGCCTCCATAACCGCAAGAGGCTAATCATTGCTTCCCTATCTACATAAGGTTAATCCCTGCCTTCCCATCTACATGAGGTTAATCCTTGCCTCCATATTTGCATGAGGCTGATTCTTACCTCCCTACTTGTATGAGGCTAATCCCTGCCTCCACACTTGCATGAGGCTAATCCTTGATTCCATATTTATATGAGACTAATCTTTGCCTCCCTACTTGCATGAGGCTTATCCCTACCTCCATATTTACATGAGGATAATCCCTGCCTCCCCATCTTCATGAGGCTAATCCTTTCTCCATATTTGCATGAGGCTAATCCTTGCCTCCATATTTGCATGGGGCTAATCATTGCCTCCCTAATTGCATGAGGTTAATCCTTCCCTCCATAGTTGCATGAGGCTAATCCTTGCCTCCATATTTGCATGAGGCTAATCCTTGCCTCCCTACTTGCATGAGGCTAATCTCTGCCTCGATACTTGCATGAGACTAATCCTTGCCTCCATATTTGCATGAAGATAATCCTTGGAGCCGTACTTGCATGAGGATAATTTCTGCCTTCATACTTGTATGAGGCTAATCTCTGCCTCCATGCTTGCATGAGGCTTATCCCAGCCCCCATATTTTAATGAGGCTAATCCTTGCATCCATACTTTCATGAGGCTAATCCTTGCCTCTATACATGCATGAGGCTAATCACTGCTTCCATAATTGCATAAGGCTAATCATAGCCTCTATATTTATATGGGGCTAATCCTTGCCTCCCCATCTGTATGGGACTAAGCAGTGCCCCTCTTCACATAAATATTGCTCTATTTATAATACTGTCTATTTGCTTTTCAATCGGGCTAAGCTCCACCCTCCATTTCACAAGACTAATCCATGTCTTATTAACATCACATTAGTGCATATCACTAGCTGAAATATCGCCAATCTATCCAACGGTGTAATAGTCTAAAAGGTATCATCCTCATAGGCGGAAGACATCATACTATGGCATGAGGATCTATTAAATTTGCATATCATTATTCAAAGGCGTCATGGTTCGGAGGTACCATATGCATGAACTGAGAACAACATCTCATGACATGCGAATCTTCCACTAATCAGTATATCTCGTGTCCGTTCTTGCAATGACTTGGTCGATATATCCCATCGATGGATCTAGAACTACACATAACCTGAATTTTGTAAGACCAGGGATATGTAGGCAACTCGAAGACCGAAATCTGGCCTCTGTCTTTCCAAACATCCCATCCGGTCAACAATTGGCCATCATTTCTTTATCCGAAAATACTTTCATCCTTCCCGAGTAAAGATGGCAGCTGTTGATACCCAATTTTTCCCACAATATTTCAAAACTTGCCTGGTATCAATTAGTATTTTTCATATAATTTTTGCATTTTTTATAATATTTAACTAATTTCACCCAACATTTATTTTATAAAACAATCATTAAATTGCATCACAAAATAGTTTTAATAAATTTTGTGGCTTGATTTTATCGTTTGTAGTCGTATTAGGTTTCAGTTATTGCACAAATAGCCGCATTTGTATTTTTAGGACACAAATGCAATTACTTTGGAATTGTAGCCTACCTGTGCATTATTACATTATTTTATCAAAAATTTTAAATATTAAGTAATAATTTTAAGATATTTCCATGCATTAAAATCATTTTTTATAATTTTATTAACTATTTTAGAAAGAAATTAGCAATTAATTCTGTATTTAACAAATAGCCCATTTTCATTCAAAACTTAACCTATCAACTAGCCCATTTTTAATCCAATTACCAGCCCCAAGCCCAATATCCCTCTGACCCTAACAAATCTACCCGATCCGGATCTTGTTAGATCCTAGCCATTGATCATTTTGATCAACGGTCCAGATCTCCTATTACCTAAAGTAAACTAACATATACCCCCTCAAACCCTAACCATTTCCCACCTTACACCGCCGCCCTGAAATCCTCTCTGCTCTCAAGCTAAACCCTAATCTCCAGACTCTGTCACTCATCTATGTCCATCTTCTATGACCTCTCACCACCTCTCAGGCCTCCAATGACCTCTCTCATCTTATTCTTGCAATCTCCAGGGCTCTCAAGGGACCAGGGCTGGTAACTTGCATCTCTGGTCTTCTCTCGCCTGTCTCAGGCCACTCCAGTGAGATTCCGAGTAAGATCTTCCTATACTAGCTACGATCTTCGGGTTTTTCAGCATGCTTCTTCATCTCTGTTTCGTTCTCTTCGAACACCTAATTTATTTTCTAAACCTCCTAGATCTGTATAGATCTGAGATGATTTGAATTTACTTCCTATGAGTTTTACAATAGCCTCGAGATTATTTACAAAAATTGATTGATTCAAGTGATTTTCATCTTTTTCTAAAACTAGGGTTTTTGGAATTTCTTTTAATATTTGTTTGATGATTCTTTGTGTTTTAAACTTATACTTCTCATATATTTTGACTGTTTTTAAGAGTCTGCTACAATCCTAACTCACTTGTACCAAAATCCCTAATTTTTTGGGGTTCTTCGTTTTGTTTCTGAATATTAGTACATCTGATTGTGTTCTTGCTTTGGATTCTTATGATGTCTCGTGATTTTCTTATCCTAATATGCTTCTACTAAATTTCTTAGTTTTACTGCATCAACGTAGATACCCTGTTCTTAGGACATCACTATTCACATTTAGGCAAGCCTATATGTATCTTTGTTATTTAAAACTGTCCAGATTTAATAGATTTAAATCAGTAGGCAAGCTAAATAGAATTTTGACACTTTTTCCTAATTCAATACTGTATAATCCCTGCTCACCTAGATATCATGTTCTAGGATTTTCTCTAAAATACTTGACTATTGTTTGAGATGTGCATTTACTTGTTATAGTTATGGAGGTGACTGTGAGCCGGTAATCTGTTCTCTTTAAGTGCAGTCCTACTTGTTCTTGATTAATGCCTAGAATTTTATCCTTTAAAACCTTAGAAAGGTCTAGAACTGTCCAAAAGTAGAGGTCCTAAAAAACCTCTAGAGCCACGAGGAAGGGACGGGTGGTACACGCATAGGAAACTTTCAAGGTTGTTAGAACGCTTTAGGCCAGGACCAAAGGGAGGGACTTAGGTAGAAAGGGATATGATAACTACACTCTAATGTCACATGTAGCCCCTCATTGAGGAGTGATTATCAGACATTTGCATGGGGTTATTGTGTAGGCTAAGCAACCTAGGACCCCTCCTTCCTAAATTCCCAATGTTTAAACTTTATTTTCTATATGTGTGCTACTTGTTCAATCCTTTTTCTTTTTGTCTCGTTATTTGAGTCGTATAATGCCCAAAACATGCCTTTATTTGCAAGAACGTGTTTAAACTATTTATTTGTTAAAAAGGATTAATTCACAAGTATTTTTTTTGTTGGAACCCATCGTTGTGGACTGGAAGGGATGCCTAGCACCTTTCCCTCAATGTTATTTCAAGCACATACCCTAAATCTCTGGTAATATAAACTATTCTAAGAGTTAACCACTCTAGGTGCCCTAGCGCACCACAAATCGTTAGATTGTGACTCTTCAAAACACTCAAATCCCAAAAGGAAATAAGTTATTACCCCTATGAATGTCAAAACCAGACTTCTCTCGAAGAGGGAAAAAAGGGGAGGGTGCGACAACCTAGGCTATCCCGTTTTCATTGGTGGAGGGGGGCGAAGACTTAATGTCGATCGAAGTGGAAAAACCAAGCCTTAGGTTCCAATATGCAATAGAAGGGTCAAACAGCAAGGTCATGATCAAGAGCCTAGAACTAATGGATGAAAGGCGGGAAGCCGCCCTAGCCCGGTTGGCCGCCCAGAAACAACAAATAGAAAGACACTACAACCAAAGATCCAACCTCCGACACTTTAAGATTAGGGACTTGGTGTTGAAAAAAGTAACATTGCACACCCAGAACCAAACAAGGGAAAGCTAGGACCAAATTGGAAAGGACCAATCAAGTGGTCGAAATTATCGGCAATGGCTCATACATACTCAAAGTAGGAAAATATGTGCAACTACCAAACGAATGGAACGTGGCATACTTAAAGTTGTACTACACCTAAAGTACAAAATTAGATACTCTTTAATCATGTTACAAACGAACTAACATTTGCAGGTAAACGACCAAGGATGGATATGGATGTTAGATCTGAAAGCATGCATTGTACTCTACTTACCTTAAACCGTTTTTGTTCCAAAATGGTATTTTCAGCAAGGTTTTTAATGAGGCAACAATAAAGCGTGATAATTTACATACAAAGGCCGTTCTCAAACCGGAGTCTACGAGCGGTCATTTTGCATCAACTATATCTAAGCCCTCTCAATCTCGACCTTGAATACCTTGGCTATTACCTTCAGATTAAGGTTTTTAGCAAGGAAGAAAGAAAAACGTATAGGTTAGAAGCTAAGGATCGGTGGTTAGGATTCATTGTTAGGGCCAAACGATCGTGTGAACCGTGTTCGCATCGTCCGCAGTAGCCATGATACAAGCTTTAACACAATTTCGATCATGTACTTTACACACAAAAATAAAAGAAAGTTCCACCTTTCTATTACACATTTTTTTGCCTCTTAAATTCTATATCGTAAGAGCCCGAGGGCTACCACTATTCGAGGACTATCGAGCCTAAGAGATACCCCTACTTAAGGACTATCGTCCAAAAAGGGTTTGGTAAACCCGGGCTACTAAATGCCGGAGGCACCAAATCTATTAGGCCGTGCCTAAATACAAAAGGTTACGGCTACCCTAAAAATGGCTCGAAGATGTCCAAAGCTCGTAAGAAGAAAGTAAGGCCTTTATAAGAACTTAAAACCTATTAAAAGGTTACCCTCCACAAAAATATTATCTAAAATCACTTAAGCATCTTGAAAGACATTCAGTCACACCAAGTTTTCAAAGCCTAGAGCAAACAAAGTTGTATCAAAGTCGGACTCCATTTGAACCCCAAAAAAACAAATGCCCTATCAATACATTTGATTCTATGCTAAGTCATTAGAAACATTAAGAGAATATAAATTATGAAAAGATGCTGAAAAGTAAAGAAACAAAATTTCAAGAAAGGGAAATTTTATATAAATATTCCAGAATATACTTACAAAGGCCCCGTACAATCGACCATAAAATAATATATATATATATATATATATATATATATATATATATATATATATATATATATATATATATATGTGTGTGTGTGTGTGTGTGTGTGTGTGCGTGTGTGTGTATGTGTGTGTAACGAGACGTAAACTAAAAAGTATTAAGGCATCTATGCATGATCTTCGTCGGGGCCTGACTCATCCCCACAACCATAGGCGCCTTCGGAGCCCTCAGAATCCTCGGATCCTTTGGAACCTTCAGGCTCATAAAGCTTATTCACCTTAGTCTCGAGATTTTTGGCTTCCTCGATCTCGGTCGACATGTCAAAACCTCGAGCGTGGATCTCTTCGAGGGTCTCTCTTCGGGACAGCCACTTCATATATTCGACTTTTGCCTTCAGGAGGATCTCGGATGCCTCCATATCGGCTTTGTATTTTTATAAATTCTTGAACATCAGCGTAGGTTGTATCCAATTTGGATTTCACTGCCTCATATTCTCTAACGAGGGCATCTCTGCGACGCCTAAGCTTTGTTGTGCTCGAAGATCATCATTAAGCTGAGACCACTTATCAGCTTTGTCTTTCACCACCCAGAGTTTGTTCTCAACTTATGCCAACTCCTCCTTAGCGTTTTCCTTTTCCAAAGCCAACAGGTCTATTTTGCGTTTCTACCCATCGGTCATGGCCTGGACCTCGTTCATTCGATACAGAGTTGGTCAATCAGGTCGATCTTCTGTTAGACCTATGAGGTTTTGTTGTTAGTCACCACGACTAGTTTCTCATGTTTATCTTCAAAGACCTTTACCATTTCGACTAGGTTGCATGTTCCCGCTTCAGGGTTGAAGCTTTCTTTAGAGCCCTGTCTAACTCAGCCTGAAGATCCTTGATGGCCCCTTCTTGTTTCTCATTTAGAAGACTGTACATATCCTTCTTCCAAACCTGATCCTTGAACTCGAACTCGAGCTGGTTGATTTCAAAGCAGTATCGGAGGAAGTTCTCATGGTGAACCACCGAGGCCTGGAAAACAATGAAAATAGTAAGAGATATCAAAACCTAAGTAGAATTTATGAGGTGTGTCGATGCCTTACCTGATTCAGCGCTTGATACACCTCGTTGAAGAGAATCAATGCGTCCACCTCGTTTATCTTCGCCTGGTCCTCCCAGGGCACCAGACATCGGAGGTAGCTGGCTATGCCCACTGGAGCATATAGAACTCGAGCATCCTCCAGGACCATAAGAATAAATGTTCTCTTGCGGCCAAGGTCTTCACTCGAAGCGGGAAACTATTTCACTAATTTTAGGCTCGAACTCGGCCCGCCAACTTTCAAAGGCGTGCCCTTCTTCGTGATCTCCAAGTTGTGTAGCCCAAAAACGTCTTCCAAAGTGGACATGTCCACACTATTGACGAAGGAATAGAGAGGGTCGTTTGCATCGTGAACTCATTTACTTAACTTGTTTTACCCTCCTGGGCCTCTTTAAGCATGGACTCGGCATATGAAGGGGTCTTGATGATGTCTATCACACAGTTCACCTCCTTCAGAACAAAGTGATCTCGGGAGGTTGCAACCCCCATCTCCACTTCGTCCTCTCGAGTTGGAAGGGCATTAGCCTCATGATTCCTTTCCTCAGTTGCCTCCTGCTCCCCGGCAGGGGTCAATCCATGAGCAAAAAAGATGTCATCATTTACAGACTCATCCCCGAGCCGACAAAGCGAGTTAGAGTCCGCCACCCTCAACTTGGTGCTCTTCTTGGGCTTACTATCCGGGGAAGCCACCTTCTTTTTGGCTTCACCTTGGGGCCAGGGGAGCCCAAGAACTTTATTTTAATTTTCTTCTCCCCACCGTAGCCCTGGACTTTCTTGTAACGGAGGGATCAACAGATAAATGATGCATCTTCGTCCCCTTCCAGCGGCCTAAGTTCGGTGGTCTTAGGAAAACCTATGAAGGAAAGAGAAAAGGTTAGCGCCATGTGAGTTTGAGTCATAGTGATAATTATTCAGGGGAAAGCCTTACCATAAGAATGGGCCTCCCATTTGCCTTTCGAAAGTTTACGCCATGAGCGCTCGAAGTATGTCATCTGCTTACAGATGCCTTCGATCTGCTCCTTAAGCCGAGCGACCGCATTGGGAACCCAAGCAATAGATGTATTACCGTAGATACTAATAATGAGAAAGGCGTTAAAGAAAATTGAAACTTAAGGAAAGGCTACACTTACGAGATGCATTCTACTTCTCGGGGAATGGTAGGAACTCGGGAGGGATCAGGTCTTCAATTTTTACCCGAACAGAATGCCTCTGTCAACTTTGGTTCTGATATTAGTTGATACTAAAAAGGGGGGCATTACTGGCTCGACGAGCAAGCTTGATTAATCTCCCTTGAAAAATTCAGAGGCTGTACAGATAGTGCAGTTGGTCGACGAAGAACTTAGGAGACTCGGCGTTGTTCATGAAAATGACAAAGGAGGATCATGATCCTCCAAAGGGACGGGTGGATTTGCCCGAGACATACCTCGTATCTCTTACAAAAGTCCATAATCACCGGATCTACCGTTTCAGCGTGAAGGGATAAGTCTAACTACTTAAATACCCCTCTACGTAGGTAATAATATCGTCCTTAGGCTAAGGGACAACCACGTCCTTACATTCCAATTTACAGTTCTCTCAGACTCTGGGAAGGATATCTTTAGTAATGGAGCATATGTATCTCCATGCTCCTTTACCTTGAACTTGTTTGGAGGAGGACTTCTTGACTTTAAAGTCATCCCCGATTGAATAACCCCCGGGCACAAAGCTTTTCATGGGGGGCTCTGGGGCCGTCTCTAGAGCAGCTACCTCGGCATCTGTGCCTGAGTGGGAAGATGAAAGGGTAGTCTAGTGAGGGACTGATTTGAACTTTTAGCCATTGAAATTTGGGAAAATATGAAGATTTAAAGGAACAAGTATAAAGGTTGAATAAAAGAGTATTAAGATTTAATGGTAGGATGAAGGTCTGGGTAGAAACCTTAGAAAAATTATAAAGATTTAAAGACCAAAGATAAACATATGAAGATTTGAGAGAGTTAAAAGTCTCTAGAGAATTCGAAGATAAAAGCTAGGATCAAAAAGTAGAAGAAGTATAAAAGGTCTAAGATATTACAGGAGGAAATGCAATATGTGGCGTTTGTCATTCGGAGGTGACCAACCGATGATCGATATGTGTCTAAAGTTAGAACGACACGATTTATGGGACGTTTCGCATCATTCATCATCTCGGTTGTAACGTACGAAGGAAGGAATCGGGGTTCATATGTCATTTTCTATCATTTCGGCGAACCTACTCTCTAAGAAATGAGGGGACCGTATATGGGTGAACTCAGGGTTAGCGCATGCACCGACTTCTCAATAAGTCGAATGAAGTAAGAGTATGAACGTATGAGATCGAGACCGAAGTTGGGAATTATAGTATGAACGTATGGGATAGAGACCGAAGTTGTGAACTCTTTGGATCAAGGCTGGAACGGGGTACTCGCCATAGGGCCTGACGAGATAACATTCCCCGAACCCGAACGAGCTCCGAAACCTCAGGAAGCACTACAAATGGTTACATACGACTAATAGAGGGTCGTGATATCTGCACCGAGGGTATCATGTCGCGGATCTCACCTGATGTCGGTAGTGTATCAGTAATTGACGAGAATGGAGGATTTTTACCTTTTTAAGAAGTGTACTAGGGATGAAAACTCTCCTACTATATTAAAGAAGCTTTTTACTGAATAGGGACATAGTAACACGTATATCAAGGTAATACAAACTTATTTCTCTGCTTTCTAGCTATTAAAAAGTTTCTGTTTTAATCATAGTTCTTCATATACGTTGGGCTTCGAATCGAGGATCCGATCGAGAGAAAAAGTATTTTCAGCTTATATTCGAGCCTAGACTCAACATCACTACTCGTTTGGTCATTTATTTTATCTTCAATCTGTTTATTTAACTTTCATAATTATTTGTGTTAAATTAATTCACATATTCTAAAAATCGCCTACAAATTTAATTGGTATTCGATTTACGGATTAACAAACTCCAAGTCTCCGAAGTTCAGTTCAAGTTGGAGCTTGGACCATCACTTTCAAACCTATACCAAAAACCAATATATATACAACCCGAACTTCTTGCATGATATTCACCCAAATAACTAACAAATAATAGAGACTTCATTACTAGAGTTTCTACTTATTCCCCTTGTATCTGCTCAAATATAATGTCTCTTGGTAAAATTCTAACCAATGGCACAACTCACACCACCAGCACTACCCATTTGCCCAAACGCATAATCCTAGTCCGTCACGGCGAGTGTTTAGCAAATGCTGACATTAACGTCTACGGAACAACCCCAAATCACAAAATTGAACTGACACAAAAAGGGATTGAGCAAGCCAAGAAAACTGGCTCCCTCATCAAGAAATTGATCACTTCTGAAAATGCTGTTGAATCTAACAATTGGAAGGTTTTCTTCTATGTTTCACCTGTAGAGCGCACGAGAAGGACGTTGAGAGAGATCAGCCAGTCGTTCCCGAAAAGGAAAGTGATGGGAGTGAAGGAAGAGTACAGGCTCAGAGAATTGAGTTTTGGTAATTATCATGACCCTGCAAGTATTGCAAAGGTTAAAGAGGAACGACTGAAGTACGGGAGGTTTTATTATAGAGTTTCCGGAGGTGAAACTGGCGCTGAAGTTTATGACCGCATATCAAGTAAGTTCTCTTTAACCAATTTTAGAATCGGACTACATATTAAATCTTTTTTAATTAAAATTTAAGTATTCTAAAAGTGTTATGAAATAATATAAGAACAAGAACAATAGAGAGAAAAGTAGAGAGAGGAGTATTCTTATTGATACTTTGGGATGATTTACAATGGGAGAGAACCCCTTTATTTATAGGGAGGTGGTGACTTAGCCACCAAGTAGTAAACCCTAGAATCTCTCTAAATATAGACATTCACCTTAAATAGAGTTCTATTTATAACACTCCCCTTGAATGTCTATTCAATAATGTGTCTCGTTAAAACCTTAACTAAAACAAAACCCAATGGGAAAAAATTATAGAAAAGGAAAAAGAGTACACATGTTTGAATATGCGCCTATTGGTTGCCTCGCTAAAAACCTTGCAAGGAAAACCCATTGAGACAAAACCTTGTAAGGGAAAAAGAGTGCAACGCGCATTAACTCCCCCTGAAAAGAGCATCAATTCACATCCTTGAGAATTTGCATTCCAATCTTGTGCACCATCTTCAAAACGATCTTTTGTAGAGATTTGATAAATAAATCAGCCATATTGATTTGAATAAATATTCCGCACCTTGAAATTATCATTCTTGATAGATATGAACATCTTCATATAATGTCGTGAAATGACTCTTCAATATCTCCATAGAGGTATTCTCGATCCCATCATGCTTATAGTTATAGCAAGATACATATGTACACAAGTTGCACTTAGGATGTGGTACTTCAGGACCAAGAATTGTATATGCTTCAAGCAACTTAAATCTTTCAAGTTAAGTCATATAATAGACTTTAGATGCATATCAAGTTTTCATGTCATGCCAAACAAATAGATATCGAAAACTGATTGCACATACCATTGACTTTATACTTTCAAGTATTTGAACTACATGTCCAAAACTACATGTCTTTCATATGGAATCAATTCTACTTGAATTGTATCTCTTCCATTTGGCCAATATTTTTGTTTGTATTCGACAAACTTAAGATCCTCATCGATATTTAGCGCTATCATAGATGTCGTCGACGAACATTTTATATCGGTTCCAGTAAATTTTCATAAAGACATAACATGGAGATCTCTTCATTCATATATTCAGGTACCTGAATCTCTCATGAGATTTTATGAGTGTTATGTCATGTGATCTTCTAGATCACTTGCCTCCTTATTATGATCACTTTGATCATTTGCTCACTTCTTTATTAAGAAGTTATTTTGAAACCGATTTGTCTATACGTTTTAAGCGTATCAAAGACTTTGTCCTTCTAGGACTTAATATGAGCATTTGCAATGAGAATATAGTTAGTTTCTTTGGGTCAGCAAATGTGTATGGCATGCTTTGCAATATATTGCAATTGAATTATCTTTTTATGAACTTCAGGTTCATATTATGATATTCGAGGATCTATATATACAAATGATAATTCGTTCCATGTAACTTTTTCTCAAGTGTTTATCATGTCTCCCCCTCATGTTAGAAAAACTAACTTGTTTCCTCAACTCTGGGAAATCATCTTTGTGCATTATCATGTTAATATACACTGCACATCAATAATAATAAGATGAAATTATTTGGTTCCTGACCCTGAACCACTTGTGAGGGGAGAATATAATATACTCTCGTATATAACGTATATCAAATTGATATAGATAAATTTGTTCTCATAAGCAATAATTTAGCTATTAAATGGAGGCACTCAATAAATTATTTTGCTAAACCAACTATGATGTAAACCAACTTATCAAGATGAACTATCTTGAATAGAAAATCTGGAAATTATGCTCGAAATTAGATTACTGAGCAATTTACCTCGCAAGCACCGGCCAGGCTGCAGGTTAATAATAATCGCACATGTAACCATATCATAGATGCATCATATGTGGTATACATGGCAGGCGAATGGGCCCATATTCACCTTTGATATTTCCAGAATTTATGGGATTCAACCCCAACTTTAGTTGGTCAATTAATTTAATGAGAACAAGTAATACAAGAGAATTCGTAAAGAACTTTCTAGTTCTTTAATATTTACCCATGTGAATTCTCTATTATTGTTGCACATCATACTTAAATTGATATGGCTAATCCGAATGCCAATTGAATAAACTATCAATATTGATAAGTTCATGTTTATACCATGACATGTGCAATTCTCAATAAACTCCAAGTTTATTATGATATGGATTTTTATATCAATTAACATCCACTTTATTGTGGCATTCTTTTGTTTGTGTAGTACAAACTGGAGAATAAAGCGGGTAGCTTTTCATATACAGATTATCCCGCTACAAGTTGTAGTAATAGAAGATATCAAATCTTTCCTTTATTTATTGTCTCAATATAATCAACCGCTTTCACATATACTTTGGAAACTGAATAAGTTTCTTTGAGACTTACTACAACACAATACCTTATTGGTAATCAATTGCGTTTCTCCAAAATAATATAATTGGCTCTTGCACAGAGTTCTCAATTAATTTGGTACTATCACATATTGCTATCACATTCTCTGCGGGGATATGTAATTTTGTTATCCTTTTCAAATCTGTAAATGCGTCTGGCATTTGATTTGCTATTCTTTGCAAATGGATAATATTTTGCACCTCTTTTTCATAAATAGAGGTATGATAAACAAGATGAGATAATGATGGATTTTTCCACAAAATTTCCCGTTTGGTTTCACCAACTTCTCCCCCTAATTTTGGAAAAAGTGTCTAATCGAATCGACAGTCTGCAAACCGTGCAGTGAACAAATCCCTTGTCAATGTTTCGAGGTAGCGAATAATGGAGGGAGATTCAAACCCAACATATATTTTCCTAACCTTCTTTGCAGACCCATTTTGGTGCGATATGGCAGTGCTACAGGCACATATACTGCGCATCCAAAAATTCTTAAATGGGATATATTAGGTTCATGACCCAAAACTAATTGCAACGGGGAATATTTGTGATAATTCGTCGGTCTGAGACGAACTAGCATTGCTGCATGCAAAATGGCGTGACCCCAAACCAAAGTGGGCAGCCTCGTTTTCATGAGTAAATGAGGTATTCAAGATTATTCTCATCTATTGTCTCAACATGATATCCATTTTGACTGATATCTTTAAAACTCAACAAGTTTCTCTTGGACTAGGAGGAGAACATTGCATTCTCTATGATAAATATTGTTCCTTTAGGCAGAGTTATAGTTGCTCTTCCGGTGCCTTCAATCAATTTACTACTACCAGAAATTGTGGTAACATCTGCCTTACACATACTTAAATAAGAGAAATATTTCTTCTCTTTGAATATCGTATGTGTGGTACATGAATCAATTAAACAAATATTTTTACAATTGGCGTTGATCCAAGTTTGCTTTGTGAGATATTAGATAATCGACTAACTGTTAGGTTAGTCGATTAACTCTACTGGAAAATAAAAATATCTTTGAAATTTAAGCATATTGAAACATTCTAAAGAACTAATACTAACATTATATCATAAGCTAACTAATACGAGCTGATACTAATGACTATTAGTTTATTCACTAACTAATACAAATAAGTAAAATAAAATCAAACAATTCCATCTTCCTTCATCACAGATCCATCACCAATTAAGTGGTCTATTTTCCCCTCAGAGTGCTCAAAGAAGTCTGCCACATCCAAGTGGGTGATGTCAAAATTGTCGTCAGAGACAAAAATTTGTTTCAGGGCCTTTACTCTTTCGAGATGCTTGATAAAGGTCAACCAAATGTCTTGGTACACGGCAAGCTTTTGACCAGTGCCCTTTTCCACCGAAACGATAATATATAGTTTATGAACTATTTGCTTTTGGATTCTCATCATATCGTGCTTGTGGCAGAGTGACCAACTTCAGGTTGTCATATCTCTCCTTTAAGCCATTCCACAAGATAAGTGGATCTTTGACTATGATATATTCGATTTTCAAACCTTCATCAAGGTGATGGCGCAAGAAAATCAAGGCCTTAGCACAGTTTCAAACCTTCATCAAGGTGATGGCGCAAGAAAATCAAGGCCTTAGCATAGTCTTGGGTGGATGCATTATTTATGTCTTTAATGGCGTCTCCAAGACCCATTGCATCCAAATGGATTTCAGCATCCAACACCCATGTCATATAGTTCTTGCCCGAAATTTCAAGGGCAACGAACTTTCTTTTCATAATGTCAGACATAAAACAAAATTACATCAAGAGTGTGTTCATACTTACAGGCTTTATTACAATTATCACATTCACTTCAGGGAATGAATCATAATGACGATTATAATTCCGTCTATTGCCACGTCCACATTCATTCATACCTTCATGGTAATAATTTTGTCTTCATTCAGACTTATCACATACTGCTACCACATTCTCTAAAGGGAATGGAGCAAATTCAATTGGACGGATTTTTAATTCTTTGCCCACAATCATACATGAATTTGATCATGGCAAAGCATAGAAATTTTACCACTTCATGTGAATGTAATTTCTTACAAACTCCATTAGAGTTATAATCAAACTTTGTTGTCTATGTTTGTATATGAAATCAAATCGTAGTATTTCAAGAATTTGAAAGAGAAAAGTAAATTACTTACCTTTAAGGTATACCAATAAATGTTGTGATATCAAATATACCTCTTCTATTTTTCCGTATAGAAATTTTTTTTTGGAAGCATTTAAGCCGACGCGATTCCACCGCGAAGCCGCCGTTTCCGGTTTCAAGTAATTGAAGAAAGAAACAGTACTGTGATTTAACCTTGCATAATCTCTTGCTGGCCACTTCATACACATAATACAATTAGCACAATGATACAGTAGGATCAGACTTGTATTTACAAATAACAACACATAATTATATATTTTAATCGAACATAAAATCGATACTTATCTCTTGAAGCGTGACCCGGATAATGCCCGGAATTAGCGAAATTCGTGTGGGCGAATTTCTCCTTAATCTTCTCAAAGTGCTTCTTGAGACGGTTGAGTCTCGTGCTGATAACGTGTTATGAAACAATATAAGAACAAGAACAATAGAGAGAAAAGTAGAGAGAGGAGTATTCTTATTGATACTTAGGGATGATTTACAATGAGGTAAGACCCCTCTATTTATAGGCATAGAAAAGACTTAGCCTCAAAGTAAGACTCTTCTATAAGATAGACATTCACTCTAATTAGAGTTCTATTTATAACAAGGTTCATATATTTTATTTTTTTAATTTTAATAAATTTTTATATACAAATTCTTATTTTATAGGTTCAGTTGAACTTATAAGTGATACGGTATATGCACCTTTTAATGATCAAAAGAGTACTATAATAATGTATGTAATGAGATAACACCAACCTTCTCACAATAATTTTTTATCAAACTTAATCATATTAAGCTAAAATATATTTTTGTAAATACTACTGTATTTTCTCCATAAACCTAAAAGTAGTGTCTTTTTTTTAAGGAGTCAAATCCCGATTAAAAAAAAAGTTGATTTGCATACTCTTAAATTGCCATGTAATGTTAAATTTAATCCTTCTTTCGAACACAAAAATATGATTATATTAAGAGGTTCCCTTTTAAAAGGTTAAATAATAAGGTGATGTTAGAATTGGAAGTCTTGTATCCCTTTTAAAAGGTTAAAAATTTATGGTCGGCGCCAAAAGTAAAGTAGCAATACCTTGCATCCGCCTCAGGCTTAAGATTTAAACTGATACAATAAATAAAGTGCATGTTATGTGGAATGCATAAGGAGGGACATAGAAAGGAAGAACTTTGTGATTTCCTATATCCTTATATGGATTGCTTTGCACAAGATTCAGATGAAGAGAATACTATTATTTAGGGATATCTCTACTCATGGAGTAGCTCTATATTATACTTATTTTTAACAACTAAAAGTCTCTTTTCTTTCTGTCTTTTTCTTTTTCCTTTTGTTATATATGCTATTAAATTTTGTTTCAAGCTCCTAATGACACCAAATTGTAACCTGGAATCATGCATTTATTAGGTTTAAGGCGTGTATTAATTCTCCGTACCATTCAAAAATACTAAGTTTATCACAAAGTAAAAAAATTAAGCCGGTATATTTTGCATCTAAATATTTTAATTTTTCCCCCTAAGTTTAGGTTTCAGATGAGTATGCAAAATTGTTACAACAACAGTCTAGTATGCAGAATGTTATATGTCTTAAATTCTCCTTAATAGAATGCTTTACTGTTGAGATAAGAGAAAATACATGATATAGCGTTGTATAGCCTTGTACATTTTATGTATACTCATTGTATATTTTCGGTATATCCATGGTATATCTTGTAATTGGGCTATGATGATTGTGTATCTAAGCCCAGGCTATTATTTAACTTTGGGCCGGATCACCCGACCCGACCCGTTAGTTTGTAACCTGTATATAGTGTAGGTGAGATATTTTCTCACCTACCGGACTTCATTTTCATTTTATTTTCTCTGTAATAAACTCTCTCTCTCTCTCTATTCTAGAGAGTTCCAAACGCTCCTCCTTCTCTCTAGTTTCTCTCTCTACATTTTCCATGATTTCCCGGTATAATAGTAATGTTTACATGGTATCAGAGCCTAGACGACGATCCGACTGTGTTTATCTGTATCTCGTTGTCTTGGATGAAGTCTGTTTCGAGATTTTTTGGGGGTGTTTCTGAGACCTTATGGTCGATGATGATTCCGACCTAAATCGGATGCTTTTCTGAGATTTTCTTCGTGATATTTGAGTATATCTTCTCCACTCGAACGTTCTGGGAGGTTTTCCGATGATTTTTGGGTGATTTTTCGGTGACCTATCGGCTTCTAGGGTTTCTGGTGGTTTAACCTAGAGTTTTACTACTTTCCGGTGGCTCGATTCTCACTCAGTGGATGTTTTGGGACGGTTACGCCTAGGGTTTTGTACCTAGGGTTTTCTCTGTTGTTTGAAGGCCGATCTTCTCCGGTCGCGAAGAAGGAGGGTAACTCTGTCCTTATCTTGAGTATTCTATGTTTTGTGTGGACTCCGTATGTGAGTATTTGGTTTTATGTGTGAATATCTGGTTTGGCTGTACTCTGTTTGTTGAAATATTTTAAGTCGGTTCATTGATTATGGCTTCTAATACAAATGCTGGTACCTCCTCCTCTGTAGACTCTTCTAGCCCCCTTTTTGTATATTCCTCTGATGTCCCTGGGGTCTCTCTTGTTCCCACTCCCTTCTCGGGTAGTGGTTATGGGGGCTGGAGATGTAAAATGATTGTTGCTTTATCAGCCAAAAACAAAATTGGTTTTGTTGATGGCACATGTTCCCGACCTACCATTAACGTGGCTCAACAAAGATTGTGGGATAGGTGCAACAACATGGTGATTTCTTGGTTAACTGCTTCCCTCTCCCCTCCGATTGTTGAATCTGTGCAGTACTCTGACACTGCACAGAGCATATGGTCCCAACTCCAGGCCAGATATGGCACTGCAAACAGGACCAAAATCTTTGAATTGAAAAGAGAGTTGTCCCACACCTCTCAAGGGTCCTTAGATATAGCTTCGTATTTTAATAAGCTAAAAGGTCTGTGGGATGAACTTGATTCAATGTGTGTTAATCATGGTCAAAGATGTTTTGTGCTGCAAAAGATGGTATAGTACAGGAAAGTGATGACAATAAGGTCTTTCAGTTTTTAATGCGTCTGAATGAAGCATATATGAGGGTCAGGAGTAATCTTTTGATGATGCAGCCTCCTCTTTTTCTTGACAATGTCTATAATATGGTCCTCAATGATGAGAAGCAAAGACAAGTTCAGTCTTCTTCTCACTTTAATCCAAACTTTGTCTCTTTCAATGTCCATACTAATAGGCAGCCTATTGGATTTAACAAGGCCACAGTGCCTATTCCTCCTTCTCCTTTCAGTCAGAGGATCAATTTTGACCAGGCAAGAGGACCTTTATTCTGTAGATACTGTAAAAAATCTGGACACTTAATTGATAAGTGTTTCAAGATCCATGGGTATCCATAAAATACAAATTTTAACAAGGGGAGGAGACCTGCTGCTGCTCATCTTAGTACTGGTCTGGATTTTCCTCATTCTGAAGGAATTTTGTCTGTTCCTCAAGGGAATCCTCCTGAAAGCCATCAACCTGTTGCAAAAATAGATGGCCAGAGTTCTGTGATACCAGGGTTGAGCAGACAAGATTATGACCAGTTGATGAATTTATTACACCAGACCAAGTTAGGGGACTCCACTGCTCAAACTCCTCATCCCATATATGCTGCAAACTTTGCTGGTACTATGTTAACTGAGAACCCTATTTCTGATTCCAAACTTTGTTTACTTACTAATATCAACTCTGTCACCTGGATTATAGATTCAGGTGCCTCTAATCACATGACACATGATAAATAGTTACTTTTTAACATCACACCTTTAACTCTGTCATATCTTGTCACTCTTCCTAATGGCAATAAAGTGAAAGTGACATGCACAGGCTCTTTTGCATTGACTCCTTCCATCACTCTTTACAATGTACTGCTAGTTCCTTCTTTTAAACACAACTTGATTTCTGTCCACAAGTTAGTGAAGCAGTTGCATTGTATAGTGATGTTCACTGAACATTCCTGCTTACTACACATGATACATGACCCTTCTCTGAGGAGGCCACTGGATCTTGGTAGAGAAGCTGCTGGCTTATATAAATTGGCTTGGGTTCCTCCTTCCCCTTCCTCCTCTGTTAGTTGTTCCTCTACTTCTATTTGTCCTGTATCTGCTTCTTGTAATGATAGCAAGGTTGTTGCATTGCCTTCTGTGTCAGTTTCTTGTAATGATGACTTTTTGTCTGATAACAAGGCTGTTCCATTACCTTCACATGTAAATAGTTCCATCTGTAATAATGATCTTATATCTGACATGAATTACATTTGGCACTTAAGACTTGCTCATACTCCTTTTGCAAATATGAAATGTATTTGTGGTCTGTCTTTTCCATTTGCTTCCAAACAACATTTTCCATGTTCAGTCTGTCCTATGGCCAGACAGACTAGGCTTCCATTTCCTGATAGTTCCATTAAGACTTCTAGACCCTTTCAACTGATTTATATGGACACTTGGGGACCTTATCTTACTCCAACCTCTTCTGGTTGTAAATATTTCCTTACAATTGTTGATGATATTTCAAGGGCAACATGGACACATTTAATCGGATCCAAAAGCAATGCTTTTTCTATGCTTAAGTCATTTCTTTCTCTGGTTAAAACCCAATTTAATTCTGTGGTTCATACTGTTAGAAGTAACTTAGAATTGGGATCTACCACTGAGGGTATTTCCTTTTTTAGCAGCCAGGGAATCATACACCAAACCTCCTGCTCTCATACCCCTCAACAAAATGGTGTTGTTGAGAAGAAGCATAGAACTCTCCTTGAAACCTCTAGGGCTTTGCTTTTTCAATCTGGCATGCTTTGACTGCTACCTACCTACTTAACAGAATACCCACCAGATTACTTCATAATAAGTCTCCTCATGAAATCTTGTATGGGAAAGTTCCAACCTATACTCACTTGAGGACATTTGGTTGCCTTGCCTATGCCACTGTCCCAATCCCTCAAAGGGACAAGTTAAAGCCAAGAGTCATTCCTTGTGTTTTCCTGGGATATCCTTTTGGCAAAAAGGGTTATAGGTTATATGATCTTGCTTCAAAGAAGTATTTGGTCTCCAGGGATGTCATATTTCATGAATCATATTTTCCTTTTAAATCTGTGTCTTCTTCTGCTCTTCCTTCTGCTTCATCTTTTCCCTTTGTTCCTTCTAGAGAACATGATGATGATGATGATTCTCCCATACTCCTCTCTCCTCCCTCTTCTCCCTCATCTGTGCAAGTGCCTTATTCTGTCTCTGTCTCTACTGATTCTGCCTTCCCTTCTCCTTTCAATCCTGACATCTCACCTACTATTTTGCCTTCTTCTCCTTCTATTCCTGCTCCCAGAAAGTCTCAAAGACAGCATAATCCTCCTTCCTATCTTAAGGATTATGTCTGTCAACTACCTACCTTCTCTGGTTCATCTTCCTCCTCTTTGGAATCTGAGCCTCTATATTACTCTCAGGCTGCATCTGTTCCAGTATGGCAAGCTGCCATGAGACAGGAGTTTGATGCTTTGGACACTAACCATACTTGGGATGTTGTCCCTCTTCCTCCTGGTAAGAAACCCATTGGTTGCAAATGGGTTTATAAAATAAAGTACAAGGCTGATGGCTGTGTTGAAAGGTTTAAAGCCAGACTTGTTATTAGAGGTGATACTCAGGTTGAAGGTATTGACTTCACTGACACCTTTTCCCCTGTGGTTAAAATGTGCATTGTTAAGTGTCTTATTGCTGTGGCTGTGAAAAAATATTGGAATTTATTTCAACTTGATGTTAATAATGCTTTCTTGCATGGTGATTTGGATGAGGAGGTGTATATGAAACTTCCTCCTGGTTTAACTGTTTCTGCTCCTCTCTGTTTCTGCCCCCTCTGCCTCTCTTGCTCCCCTTGTTTGCAAGTTAAACAAATCCCTATATGAGCTCAGACAGGCTTCCAGATAATGGTATGCCAAGTTGTCTTCTGCCCTATACTCCAGAGGCTATAGGCATTCTTTGAGTGATTATTCCCTATTCATCAAAGGTACACCAGGGTCCCTTGTGATTGTTGCTGTTTATGTGGATGATATTATTATTACTGAGGATGACTGTGATGAAATTGCTGCTTTGAAACTGTTTCTGGATGTTCAGTTTAAAATTAAGGACCTTGGGTCCTTACATTACTTTTTAGGCATTCAGATGTCCTCTGTTCCTGGTGGAATGATCCTTAATCAGCACAAATATATTTGTGATTTGCTGCAACATTTTGACTGCGTCAATGTCTCTTCTGTTGTCTGTCCTTGGGACATTAATGCAAAATTACTTGCTGATTCTTGTGACCTTTTACCTTCTCCTGATCAGTATAGGAGTCTTGTTGGTAAGCTCTTATTTCTGACACATACTAGGCCTGACATCTGTTTTGCTGTGCAACATCTGAGTCAATTCCTCAAATGCCCCAGACTCCCCCACATGACTGTTGCTCCTCATGTCTTGAGATATCTAAAGGGTCTCCTTCTCTGGGTCCCTTTTATTTTGATTGCAATGATTTCAATGTTATTGGTTATTCTAATAGTGACTGGGCTGCATGCCCTGATACAAGGAGGTCTGTTACTGGGTTCTGTATTCTTCTGGGTGGTTCTTTGATTAGTTGGAAATCTAAGAAACAACCAGTGGTCTCTCTGTCTTCTGCTGAGGCTGAATACAGGGCCTTAAGTAAGGTTGTTGCTGAACTGTCTTGGTTGTCTCGTTTGTTTCTTGATCTTGGTGTTTCTGTTTCTCTTCCCTTTTCTGTGTATTGTGACAGCCAGGCAGCCATTCACATTATCACGAATCTTGTTTTTCATGAACGGACTAAACACATTGAAGTGGATTGTCATTTTGTGCGCGATCTGCTCCAGAGTGGCCTTATTCAACTGTTCCATGTCCCTACCACTCGCCAGCTCGCTGACTTTCTGACCAAGCCTTTGCCCAGCACCATACTTCATCCATTGTTGCTTAAGTTGCAGGTGGTCTCCCCCTTCAACTTGAGGGGGTGTTGAGATAAGAGAAAATACATGATATAGCCTTGTACATTTTGTGTATACGCATTGTATATTTTTGGTATATCCATGGTATATCTTGTAATTGGGCTATGATGATTCTGTACCTGAGCCCAGACTATTATTTAACTTTGGGCCGGATCACCCGACCCGACCCGTTAGTTTGTAACCTGTATATAGTGTAGGTGAGATATTTTCTCACCTACCGGACTTCATTTTCATTTTATTTTCTCTGTAATAAATTCTCTCTCTATTCTACAGAGTTCCAAACGCTTCTCCTTCTCTCTAGCTTCTCTCTCTATGTTTTCCATGATTTCTCGGTATTATATTAATGTTTACATTTACTGCGTACTTTTTTCACTTATTGAATTGCAGCTCAACTCCTTATTCCAATAAAGAAAATGGGGTAACATTTTGGGTTGGATTCTTGATCTCGCTAGGAATGGCAGGCTGTGCGGGATGGTTCTGGTGTGGGGCAGATTCTATTTGGACCCACGAAATTTAAATTTGCCCCGCTTTACATAGAATTTAAACCCGCATTTACTTACCCTGTACTCTACACGCGTTCACCTGCCTCGCATCCTTCATTTTTTTTTTTATAAAATTTCTTTCTTTTTTAGTAAACTACACTTAAATCCAATTTTTTAATTTAAAGGCCAAACTTTTTACGTGTTTATGTTTTTGCAATTACTAATTGACCATACTTTTATGTGCTATGATTGTCTGTTTCCTCTTTTCACTGCATCTGAGTAGGCAAAGTGATTTTATTATTGAATTGAAAGCTTGTCTTCTTTAAAAAAAATTAATCTAGCCGCAAAGTTAACTTGTAATATGCCTTCTTTATTTCACAAGCTTAAGATAATTTAGCCTTCTTTTTATAGCTATCAATTAACAAGACATTAAAATAATAAAGTAGTTCTATAGATTAATGGGAAAAACTAAAAACTTAGACCTAAACAGCAATTGAACCAATGGGACCAAGAAAATAATATTACTTCGTAGAGGTCAAATTGCATAAATCCCAAGTAAAGAAGTGTATTCAGAAACAAAAAACAACATCACAAGATGCAAAAAGATGTAATTTTACAAGCTATCATGAGAATTGATGCTACAGTAGCCATACATAATTGCAATTGAAATGAACCACAAATATTAAAAAGCATGGATTATAGTTAAAGATTTACTTTTAAAAAGATTATTTCATATCATTGCAGACAAATATGTAATTCAAGCCTCTGCAATCAGAAACTAAGGCAAATTGCTAGGATCGAGAAATCAGATAGTGCGAAATTTAGCCAAACAAGTTATAATGATAATAACAAAGACAATATAAGTTGATAATAACAGTAGTTAAAGCAGATAAAGAAGGCACAAATTTAACGTGGTTCGGTCAAGGAGATCTACATCCACAAGCAGAGAGAAATAATTTTACTATACCAACAAGAATACACAAGAGAATATAAAATTAGAGTAAATACTCTAAGTAGTCCCAAATACCCCAAGAGAATAACCTCACAAGATCACTCCAAAGAAAGGGTTCACACAAGTGTTTCCCAACACTAAACTCTATTATAAAATACTCTTAATAAATAAAGGATGAGAAAGAAAGACAAGAGTGAAAAGATCTTGAATTTTGGTGTGTCTTCAGCGCTGAGGAGAAACTCCTTTATTTATAGGTAACAAAGCCTTGGGCTCAAAGAATGCTACAATAGCATTTTAATCTTCCACTATACAATGACAAAAATTTGGTCACCAAATTGAATTTGCCAGCAAGTGAATTTGGCATGTGTCAATATCTATCACATGATGGACCCCTCAAGAAGCCAAAACATTGGCCATATTACAAATCTCCACCTTGGCCTAATTTTGACTGATACAGTAAATTTGCTCGACCTTCTTCACGAAAGTCCCAATGAGCAAACTCATTCTTCATAAATGCCAATCAAGTTCATGCAAACCTTGAACTTGAAAATTGGAAGAGGTTTCGTCAACATGTTAGCAGGATTGTCTCTAGTGTTGATCTTTTGAACATAGACTTTTCCTTTAGCAATGGTTTCTCAGATAAAGAGATATTTGATATCAATGTGATTTTTCCTCTCCTGATACATATGATCTTTAGTCAGGTGAATGGCACTTTGACTATGGCAGAAAATGGTAATATCACCTTGGTATGAACTGAGTTCAGCAAATAGACCTTTTTATCATAAGGCTTCTTTGATCGCCTCGGTCACTGCCATATATTCTGCTTCAGTAGTAGATAAAGCTACTACATGTTGTAATGTATCTTTCCAACTGATAGCGCAACCACCAATTCAAAATACATAGCATGTCAATGATCTTCTTTTGTCAAGATCATTTGCATAATCTGAGTCTACAAAACCAACCAAAGTATTAGTATTTCTTCCAAACTCTAAACATGTGTTTGATGCACCTTGCAAATATCTGAGAATCCATCTCATAGCATGCCAATGTGTTTTACTAGGGCAAGCCAAATATCGGCTTACCACGCTCACTGCTTGTGAAATGTCTGGACGTGTGCAAACCATTACATACATAATATTGCCGTCTGTAGTGGAATAAGGTAAATGTGCCATATACCCCTCTTCTTCCTTTGACTGCGGGGACTGAGCAGTTGATAACTTAAAATGAGCAGCAAGAGGGGTACTCATTGGTTTAGCATCTTTCATGCCAAACCTCTCCATGACTTTCTCCAAGTACTTCTTCTGGGTCAGGAATAGCCTATTGGCTCCTCGATATCTTTTGATCTCCATGCCAAGGATTTTCTTAGCTCCTCCCAAATCTTTCATCTCAAATTCACTTTTTAATTGACTTTTCAAATTATTAATTTCTGTCAAATCCTTAGCAGAAATGAGCATGTCATCAGCATATAATAATAGGTACACAAATGAACCATCATTTAACTTTCGGAATTAAACAAAACTACCATGCATGCTCCTTGAATAACCATGACCGACCATAAAGTAATCAAACCTTTTATACCATTGTCTTGGAGAATGATTTAATTCGTACAAGGATTTCGGATTTCTTTAACAAGCAAACATGATCTTTTTGTCCTTCAATTTTATATCCTTCGAGTTGATGCATGTATATTTGTTCCTCAAGTTCACCATGTAAAAGAGTTGTCCTAACATCAAGCTGTTCTAATTCCAAATCATACATGGCAACTAAGGCAAGCAAAACACGAATAGAGCTATGTTAAACAACATGTGAGAAAATATCATTAAAATCAATTCCTTGTACCTGACTATAGCTTTTGCAACTAATCATGCCTTATACCTCGCATCTTCAACCCCTGGAATGCCATCCTTTTCTTGAAGACCATTTGCAACCAACAATTCTTTTTCCTGATGGCAATTTCACAAGAGACCAAGTACCATTCTTGTGGAGAGACTCAATTTCTTCATTCATTGTTATCAGCCACTTGGTTGAGTCAACACCAGAAACTGCTTCTGAATATTTTGATGGTTCTCCAATTTCTTCAGTTTCCTATGCAACTGAAAAAGCAAATACAACATAATCTTCAAACCTTAATGGTTGTTTACTTTCTTTTCTTGGTTTATGTTTGGCTATAGAATACTCCTCTTCTTCCGGTTCAACTTCAGGAGTCTCGACTTCAAGAATTTCAGCTTCTGACTCAACTTGAGGAGTTTCAACTGTATTTTGCTCCAAAGTTGATGAACTTGGCTCAGAAGGATTGCCAATCTCAACCTCCACCTACTTCTGTGTACTCTTCCTTTTATCTGCATTACAAGAACTAAAGACTCTTTTCTGGAATGTAACATAGAGGATTCATCAAAGGTTACATCTTTGCTAATTATGAATTTTGGTGTCATGGGATAAGGATACCATAGTTGGTATCCTTTCACCCCAGATGCATACCTATGGAAATGCACTTTTAGCCCTTGACTTTAATTTTCCATCATTTACATGCATGTATGCAGGGCAACCAAATATCTTTTTTAAATCAGAATAATTAGCATGAGTACCTGATTACATTTCCTCTGGAGTCTTATAGTTCAATGGTGCAGAAAGAGTATAGTTGACAATATAACATGATGTAGAGATTGCTTCTACCCAAAAGGCGTTTGTTAACCCAACATTTGAAATCATGCAACGTGCCATTTCCAAATAAGTCCTATTCATCTTTTCTGCCACGCCATTTTTCTGAGGTGTCATTTTCACAGTACGGTGTCGAGCAATTCCTTCATTCTTGCAGAATTTGTTGAATTCATCATTATAGAGTTCCAATCCCTTATTTGTTCTAAGCCGCTTAACCTATTTCCTGTTTGCTTCTCAATCAAAACTTTGCATTGTTTGGAAGTTAAGAAAATATTACTTTTATTTTCCAGGAAATAAACCCAAACTTTCCTTGAATAATCATCAATGAAAGTTAACATATACATGGCACCACCTTTTGACGGAGTACCTGAAGGACCCCAAAGATCTGAATGAATGTAATCCAAAGTACCTTTTGTTCTATGAATTGCTGGAGATTTGAAGCTGACTCTTTTCTGCTTTCCGAATACACAGTGTTCACAAAACTCCATATTCCAGCATTTTGGCCACATAAGAGACCTTTTTTGCTGAGGATGGAAAGATCTTTTTCACTCATATGCCCCAATCGCATATGCCACAATTTGGTGATGTCGGAATCTGATTTATCTGATGTTGAAACTGCATCAGCACCTGTAACAGTAGATCCCAATAAAGTATGCAACGTACCAGATCTGCGTGCTTTCATGATCATAAGAGCACCATGAGAAATTTTCAAGACTTCACCTTCACCTGCGTACTTGCACCCAAGAGATTCTAGAGTTCCCAAAGAGATAAGATTTTTCTTCAAATCAGGAATATGTCCAACATAGCTAAGAGCTCTCACCATGCCATCGTGCATATTGATTCGGACTGTACCTTTACCAATAACATTGCAGGCACCATTGTTGCCTATCAAGACAACTCCACTTTCAGCAGATTCATATGGGGTAAACAAATCCCGATTGGGACACATATGATAAGAACAACCCGGATCTAAAATCCACTTATTGTTAGATTTAAAATTTTATTAGTTGTTAAAAAAATAGTTCCCTCAGTCTCATCAGCAGCTACACTTGCTTCGGTAGTGTCCGTATTTTATGCTTATTTTTCTTTTCTATTTGCTTTTCTTTATTTTTTCAATTTAAAGCATTCTGAAATAATGTGACCTTTCTTATGACAATATTTGTACATGATATTTCTGTATCTGGATTTAGACCTTGATTCAGGTCTCTCACTACTTGAATCTTTCTTGTTAGATCTACCTCTTACAAACAAGCATTCACCTTGGTTCCTACTAGTTGTCCCAATAATATCTCTATCTATTTGTTCTTATGATTTCAAAATAGATTTTATATCTTTATAAGAGATATTTTTCTTTCCATAAAGCATATATCTCTTATATGTTTAAACGACTAGGGTAAGGAAACAAGCAATAACACGGCTTGATCCTCATCTTTGATTTCAGCATCTATGTTACTCAAATCCATAAGAATAGAATCGAAAGTATTGAGATGTGTCAGTATAGAGGTACCTTCAACCATACGAAAAGTGTAGAGTTTTTGCTTTAGGTAAAGCCTGTTTTCTATTGTCCTTTTCATATACAGGGTTTTCAGCTTTTTTCATATGCCTTTGGCTGAGCTTTCTGCAGCAACTTCACACAAAACCTCATTTGAGAGATTTAAAATGGTACCTGCTTTTGCCTTTTTGTCAATAGCGACAAACTTCTCGTTCGTCATTTTTTCCGGTTCTTCTCATTTTCTTGTAGTGCCAAATCTAAGCCATCCTGAATTATGATAGATTCCATCTTTAATTGCCACATTTCGAAGTTTGTACTTCGGTCAAATTTCTCAACATAAGTTTTTGTTAGAGTCATTTTGGCTATTTAAACTAACCCGGTTAGATCCGCCTCTGATACTAATTTGTTAGGATCAGGAACCCGGGTAGTGCAGAATTTAGCCAAACAACGTTATAGTAACAATAACAAAGACAATACAAGTTGATAATAATGGTAATTAAAACAGATAAGGAAGGCACAAATTTAACGTGGTTCGGTTAAGGAGACCTACATCCACAAGCGGAGAGAAAAAATTTTACTATACCAGCAAGAGTACAAAAGAGAGTATAAAATTAAAGTAAATACTCTAATTAATCCCAAATACTCCAAGAGAATAACCTCACAAGATCACTCCAAAAAAATGTTCACACAAGTGTTTTCCAAAACTTAACTCTTTTATAAAATACTCTTAATAAATAAAGGAGGAGAAAGAAAGACATGAGGGAAAAGCTCTTGAATTTAGGTATGGCTTCAATTGAGGAGAAACTCATGCTACAGTAGCATTTTAATTTTCCACTACACAATAACAAAACTTGGACCCCAAATTAAATTTGCCACCAAGTGAATTTGGCATGTGTCAATATCTATCATATGTGGACCCCTCAAGAAGCCAAAACCTTTGCCATATTACACTAAGCAACATCAGATAAACTTGCAGAACCAATTTTCTTTTTACATTTCAAGTAGCTCAAAATTTTGACTATAATTCAAAGGCAGATGGATATTTTACGAAAACAAGGAGCAAGGAAATGCAGCATCTCAGATGCTGAAGCAATGGATACAGAATAAGAACTCAATGCCAGTTGAATTAAATCCCCACCCGCGCCTCGCCTCGCCCCGCCCCACATTTTTGAAAAAATTTAAAAATTGAACCCGCCTGTTCCGCAATTGCAAAACCTCAAACCCGCCCCGCTTACGTTCAAATCCGCACCACCCGCACCCGCACTCGCATCGCACCATTGCCATCCCTAAATCCCACAATCTAAATTCTCTGCGAATTGTGATCTACTAGTGAATGACTTCTTTGGATTTCTTTGGATCATGACTTCACTTAACATGGACCTGACAATTTATGAATGGAAATTTTGTCACCTATGCTCACCAGGCGTCTGTCGAAATGCCTGAACAGCTTTCTGGTAACGAAATAAGGTACTTGCCGGCTTAATATAATGACATGCTTCGCGATAACTATGATGCATTTCAATTAGCATATTGCACTTTTCTGAAAAGCTGCTTTATGGGTTTTATAAACTATCGTTTTTTATCAAGAATTTATTGATCTAGCCAGCAACAAACAAAAAACACTACTATAAATAACGGCGAAGTAATGTTCATTTGCAATTAATCTAATTGGGAATGAAATAGTCATGAGGCATTCCATGATCGCCGTAGCGGCCAATGGAAATGCGTCCATTCAGCTACATGTAATGAGATATGTTATGATATAAGAAGAAGTGAAAGCCTTTAATCATGTGCGTGAACTTGGAACTTGGCTGTGAGATTTTCCTGCTTTCTTCTTCCAATATAGTTCGCTAATGCTACTAGTACGCCCTTTCTTTACATATTCCTCTGAGATTGTTTCCTCCAAGGTTCAGTACTGTCAGACTTTGTTTAGCTAAGCATGATGGTATACTGCCATTCAAACTATTGCCGGACAAGTCAAGTACTTCAAGATTGGTCGCACTGCATATTGAAGAAGGGATAGTACCCCTGAGTTTGTTATTTGCAACTGCGAAGAACCAGGAATTTGAGAGGTGATTGCTGAAATCAGGTGAGATAAAACCATCAAATTTATTGCTAGACAAGCCCACATATAGTGCTGTAGGTGGTGGTAATGGAACTTCACCGGTAAGCAGGTTTGCATGAATATCAAAGCAATTTAGAAAGCTAAGTCTGAAGGGTTCTTGAAAATGTGTGAATCGATAATGAGATAGATTCAGTGAATGGCTCTCTCTGTGAAAAGTTCCCCATATCCAGCTTGGCGATTCACCTCAGATTTGGTTGTTCGATAGATCCAGCAATTCCAACCCAGTTTGACTTGACCTGGATAATAAGTAGAGAGAAAAATAGTACTAATAAAGAGATCACTTTCTAAAAGCTCAATTCTAACTCTTGTAGCATGAATACAACTCTCACCTCCCTAGTGCCGAGCAGGTTCTTGTTGGAAATGCTTCTTCGAAGTTGAACTGAGGTAATACTATTTTCCTTCTTGGCTTCTGACAATGCTATGCTTTGGTTTACTTTTTAAGAGCGTTACATGAATATCCATTAGGACATTCTTTCTCTACTTGCTGCAATAAGAGTCTTAAACTGCTTATTTAGATTGATTGATTTTTCTACAAATCATTCACTTTCAGGGGAAGAACGTGCTGGTGCCGGTTTTACTTTGACTAAGTCAGTATAGTAGTTATCAGGTTCGTTATGACTATGCACTGATGTTCACTACAATAACAAAGTAAAAAGCAGGATTGCGTCTTTTTAAATTTAAACTTTTATCTTATGGGGTTGACAAACTACTTTGCTATCTAATAAGTAGCAATCAAAATGAATGGACCAGCAACTATAAAACACTGATAACTCGCTGTGGAAACAATTATATACTGAAGTATTACAAGATGGAGAAATGTACAAGGCACTGCTTCTTTATTCTGGCAAAAAAGGACTGCAATTGCTTCAAAACAATTGGAAGGACTTCAGCTCCAAACTGTTATCTTGCCATACAGAGTCCAATAGAATAAGAAACATAAACCTTTCTCTACAATCATTTCATGAACCTAATGACTGCCTGGTGATTTCTTGATCCCGTTCCTCAAATATCCTTAAAATCCATCTGTCAACTAGTTTGTTGTTCTACTGGTTCCATCTTTTAGAGAACAAAAGTGGTAGAAAGATGATCCCAATGCCAACAGCAAATCCTAACATAAGGCTTAAATAAATCTCCGTCCTTGAAAATAAATTCTCCTCCTCAAATTCTGGCTCTGAAGGTGCTACTGCTGAAATATTTTTGCAAGTGCTATTCAGCTGAAACCCGCATAGCCCCTTGTTTCCTCTGAAACTTTCCGCAAAGGTATCAAATTGGGTTCGTGATATCACTCCAACCAGTTCATTATATGATAAATTTAAGACGGAAAGAAATGTAAGGCTAGCAAGCTTTTCTGGGATATTTCCATCTAACTTGTTGAATGACAGGTCCAGTGATCCCAACTGCTTCAGATTTCCAAATGCTGGAGGGATTTGACCAGTGAGATTGTTGTGTGAAATATTCAGCAGATAAAGTGATTTGAGATCTCCAACTGTCTCCGGTATGTCCCCCACAAAAATTGTTACTTGAAAAATCGATGGAGATGAAAAAGACGGGGATCTTTGCCTATGTAACGTTTTGTCCTTTAAGAAAAAGACCGACTCTATCCTGATAGTAAATTGGCCTAACCGATACAGACTCAAAATGCAAGTAATCAAAGCGTGAATGCGCTATAGCTGGATCAAGGGTCATTGCATTTAGCTCCAAGAATGAATTTCAGGATATAATGCCCCCTAAATTATTGGAAGCTAGGTCAGTGATTTGAAGAGCTGTCCAGTTGGAACTCAATCCAGAGAAATCAATGTTCCCATGGAAACAATTGAAGCGTAATGCAAGTATGCGCGAATTGGATAAGTTCCTCAACCAACAGGGGAAGGTATCCTTGATCTTGTTGTTTCCCAGATTCATTAGCTTTAGATTTGTGCAGTTGGACAAAGAACGAGGAAGCTGACCTGATAAGAGATTCTGACTGAAATCAAGGCTTTGTAACTGACAATTATCAGAAAAATTTCGAGGTATGTTTCCTGCAAGTTTGTTTTTTCTCAGGTTCAATACTTTCAGCGTGCTGCTCATTTCTGCCAAACATGGAGGTATTGTGCCATTCAATCTATTGTTAGACAAATCAAGTACTTGAAGATAGCTGTCCTTGCAGATTGAAGAAGGGATATTGCCAATAACTTTGTTGTTTGCAATTGAGAAAGAACCAAGCAATTTCAAGATAATTGCCAAAGTCAGGCGATCAAAGTAGCAAAGTTATTGTTGGAGAAGTCCACGTATTTAACTGCTATTGGTGGTAATGGAATATCTCCAGTGAGCAGATTTGACTGCAGATCAAGGAAATCTAGAATGCCAAATCTATAAGGCTCTTGAAAATGCGTGAAGTGATTGCCAGAAAGATTCAGAAAACATAGATTTCCATCAGTGATTTCCCACAACCAATTTGGTATTTCACCACTAAGTTGGCTGCGTGAGAGATCTACCATCTGCAACCTGGATTGGTTCTTCAGGAAGGAGATACTCTGCAGGTTGCACGACGCCAAGAATAAACCACCAAGCTGGGTGAGCAAGGTAAGTTCTGATTCACTTATATTTGTGTCAACTGATAAGCTGTTGTGGGATAGATCAAGGCTTCCAAGGTTATTGAGCTTTGTAAACTTCTTCAAGTGCACAGTTCCATTGAAATTGTTGGATGAAAGTGTAAGAGTTCCCAGCTCGTGTAGCTCAAATAAAAACTCAGGTATTGGCCCTTCCAATTTGTTGGCACTCAAGTCAAGAGTTACTAGTGGAGAAGTAACATTTTGTAATTCAGTTATTTGGCCAGAAAATTTGTTGTTGGCCAGATATAAACCCACAAGTCAGGGTAGGTAAAACAATGACGCTGGAATGAGCCCAGAAAGTGAGTTGTTACTCAAGTCAAGATACTCAAGATTCTCATGGCCTTCCCAGTCGGATGATATTCCAGTTGAAATCCAGATAAGAAAGCTGGGTAAGATTTTTCATAGAAGATGGAATTTGACCTGTAAAATTACATAACCTAAGGTCAACATACGACAACATGCTAAGGTTCTCAATGGACGTGGGTATACTTCCTGAGAGTCCTGTATAGCTTAGATCCAGAGTGTGTAGAGATCCATTTGAAGGAAATTCAGGTAATGAACCTCCAAGCATTTCATTTTTGTGATAAGTCAATAGTTTGTAGAGTTGGTACCTGGAATATCCTCTGAGGCACTTCTCCTATCAAGTTGCAGGAACTTAGACTCAAGACAGTTAGATTGGGAAAGTCCAAAAGGAACTCTGGAATTGGAGCAGATAAATTGTTCACATCAAGACGGATAATGGAGAGAGACTTGAGATTTGCTAAGAGTTTGATATTGCCCAAGAATGATTCATAGCTAAGGTCAAGACCAAAAACTTGCCCTGCATCATTGCAGGTGATGCCCTGCCATTGACAGCATTCAATCCTCTGATTCCAGTTCACCAGCTTGGTGGATATTTCAGAATCATAAGTGAGATTATTTCTGAGCTGCAGCAGCAACATCTTCTGATCCTGAAGACATTTTCTGGAATTAGCTGCCATTGCATCATTCATTTTATTGCAGATAGAGAGTAGTAGGATGAAGAAGAGCTGGGAAAACATTTGACTTCTCATTTGGACTGTGAGCAGAAAGGGAAAATTGAGGCTGCTAACAGATAAATAATTTGACTATTTTAATTTTAAGTAGAACAAGATGATGCATATCAGTTAATTCATATTTGAAAAGCGTTGTGAAACCGTGTGGAACTGTTGTTACCAGAAAGGAAAGTTGAAGCTTTTACTAGCAACAACTTGTCTAAGTTAAAATAAGCAACGTGATGATTTTCTTGATATTAGTCCTTCTTTATTATCCTTTTTGACTATTTGGTTTACAAGGCTATTTTATATTATAACTAAAGTGGTGGTATAGGGAGTGGCTGCTCTTGGGCAGCATTACAGTAAGTGCTAGGAAGAAAAGTAAGTGCATTATTGTGCGTTGCTACACTATGTCTAGTAGTACTACTATTACTATGGAGTGAGTGATGATGGAAACCTCTGTTGGAGACATTGCTTCTTTATTATCCTTTTGCTAGCAGTACTATGATTAATCAGTTGACTATTTTCTTATTTTCTATAGGGTGGAGGAAACAGACATAAGTAAGGCTGTCCAACAGGACGGGCCATCCCTCACTTAATTCTAAATGGGATGTACCTATGTTAAATGGTACACGGGATGGGACGGGATGCCCATTTCCTCCCGTTTATCTCATTCCATCTCATTCCGTCCCGCCTGTCTCGTCTGTGCCGCGTGTTTTTTTAATTTTTTTGTTTTATGATGAACTTGATTCTTATCTTAATCAAGGATTGAAAAGTATTAAAGATGGAAAAGGCAATGAACAACTTTTGGCATGGTGGAGGGAGCATGGAAAAGGCTTTTCCAACACTTTTAATAATGGCCTGAGATATCATGGCTATTCAAGCATCATCAGTAGCACCAGAGAGTGCTTTTAGCTCGGCAAAATTTCAAATCGGAGATTATAGATATTCATTAGTGGAGGACATCCTAGAAATATCTTTATTATTCAGAGATTGGATTAATTCAAAAAGAAGAAATCTTGATTTTGAAAATTTAACCACTAGGGAAGAAGAAGAAGAATGCAATGAGATACTTATCACGGGGGGCAATTACGACATGGAACTCATGGGACATCAATCAACATTGCCAACTCCAGAACAATGTCCGAGAAAAGTTGTAGATAAGTTACAACGAAGCTATATAGGAGCTTACAAATATTATTATAGTTACTAAGAAGCCTAGTTCAAACAGAACCCTTCCTCAAAGGTGGTTTGCATAGATTAGATGTTGTTCAAAAGAATTATATTTGTATGTGAACTTTAAAAGTTCTACTAATAAAATAAAAGGTTCTAAGCCTTGAATTTTTTTATGAATTGTGTTACACTCTTACTAGTTGTTTAATAGCTTGAAATTGTATTAAATAAATTACAACTCTATTACAATCACTAAAATATTTCATTACAAGTCTTCTATTTTAATTTTTCTTAATTCTTTACTTAGATTCCTAATTTCTTTATACTTTATTAAGTTTTAAGTTTATTAAATAAGTCAAAAATTAGCCGTTGTAAACTTTAAAAGCTTAGTCATTGTTAAAAAAAACTAGCTGTTGCCAGACTTAATGCTTAAATAATTAATTTTTAAAATTAAAAGAATAGCCCATTAAGGCTCGCAAAACCCTTCATGTCCCATCCTATTTGTTAGCGGGATGGGATGGGCTTACCGCTTCGTCCTGTTTAGGCCCATACTGTCACCATTCCGACTAAATGTCGTCTCTTCCCGTTTCGTCAGACAACCTTAGACATAAGTAGACAAGATGATACATGACACCTTAATTTATGTTTTCATTAGGGAGAATACATAAGAATCCCTTCAACTATGAGATTTTTTTTTCAAAGAGACACTTTAAGGGGTCGTTTGGTTGGAATTCGATTTATATCGATATACGTTACGCCAGTATAAGTTATATTGGAATAAATTATGTTGGGATTATGTAAGGCCCCGTGAAAACTTGTACTCAAAACTTAGTAGCTCGTACGGCCAAGTTTGAATATGTGTTAGGAATGTGTTAGCTCGCAAACTCGCATCGGTTCGGACCCTTTGTACTGATCTAGCAATTAAAAATCAAGAATCAAAGTTTTCTAGAAAAGTGCTATTATACGGTCCAGAATGCGGTCGCAAATCAAGTATGCGGACTGCATTTCTATCGCAAAGTGAGTCAGGGTGTTAGTCAAAATTGAGGTCAAAATGTGGTCCATTATGCGATCGCATAACTGATATGCGGACCGTATTGTCATCGCAAATTTATCTTGGGATTTTGCAAAATGGCAGTTCTCCGGTGCGTTATGCGATTGCATAACAGGTATGTGGACCGCATTTCTGCCGCAAACATAAACAGAAATGATTAGAGTTTTGGAGCACTTTTACGGTCCATTCTGCGGACCGCATTTCCTCTTTGCGATCGCAAATTCGATCACATACCTGACTCCGAGCTCTAGTTTTTCTAACTTTAAAATCCGACCCCTTCTTTAATAAAACACCCCAACCCTTCATTTTAACACATTTTCTGAACAAATTAGAGAGGGGGAATAGAGGATTCTTGAGAGAGAAAGTCTTATCTTCATCAATCTGATTTTCAAGTTCACCCAGGCCCGAAGATTTCGAGTAATTATCTTCATCATCGTTCTTGCAGGTAAAATCCTCAACCCTTTTTCATTGGTTTTCAGATTTAAACGAAAAGGGGTAATTCTCATGCATTGATTCTTGAAAATATAAGTCGAAACATACATGCATGTTCTTTAATACCTAAAATCTAGTAAGAGGAATTGGATAGGACTAAAGATTTGCAAAAAAAACGGTTGATCATCTAAGTGAGTTTGGGTCGTATTTGTGAATTTCATATCTAAGATATATGTGTTAACTTGTGAACTAAATTGACGGTACTTGGCAGTTGGTGAATTGAAAGTAAGAGTTAAAAAGAAAATTCGACTCCAGGTATGTATAGCTAAATTTAACCTTTGTAAAGTCACCATGTTTGGTGTACGAGTAATTGGAACGTGTTATTTATGTGAACTATTTGTGAATTTTGGTTGTTTTATGGGTGTTAAGGCAAGATGGCATATTTCATGAATTCTTGTAATTTATATGCCTTGAATATTGTTGGTTATATGTTCTGATATGACGGTGTGAATAAATGGCAACAAACCAAGTGTGCGTGAATGTGTTTATGTGGTAAGGGTTGCGTAATAAATGATGGAAAGAAGCCGTAATTGATGTAATTGAAATAACTGTGGTAATATCATGTGTGGCTTGTCGTAGGCAATTATAGTTCTAACCCAAATTGTATGCGGGCTGTTGGATATTATGGAAATGGTACTGAGGTTAATGAAAACTCATTGTGAAATTGTTATTGTTGTTGTGAAATGATATTTTGGATGGCCTGAAGTCATGTGATTGAACTGTGAATTATTGTTGTTGTGTGAAATGTGACTGTCTGGTGGGATGCGCAACCCGAAGTTATAAGGTGTGGGTTGTGGTGATAAGGGTGGCCGAGGTAATAAGGGTGGAAAAGTGATTATACTCATTATTGAAATGAAAATGTATGAAACTCTTGAGTATGAAATGATCTTGAAAGGGGAAAGGGAGAGATTGTGAAATTTGTTGGCTTTGATTGTTCCTTTCATGTGCATTTGACTATTGATTCTATTACTGTTTGTTATCTGTATATTCATTGATTTTACTTGGGGTAAAGTTTGTTCATACATACCAATACAATTCAAATGTACTGACATCCCTTTTGCCAGAGGCGCTACATTCTTGTTATGATTCCAGGTGGTTCTATAGCAGGTACTCCAGTCTACCGACAGTAGCACCTCCTTCATCTTTCTGTCAGCTGTATTGGTAAGCCTCATTCCTCTGGGAGCCCTGCATGGCTCATGCCTCTTTTCTTACTGAAGTCTTATTTTGGTATTTGTGTAAGATATATCCGGAGCCTTGTTACCGGCAAGTATTGTAAAACTCTTTTTGTATCCTTAGAGGCTCTGTAGAAAGGAAATCTAGGTTATGTACTTATGTATTTTGTATTTGGGAAGTATAACTTGTAGAGCACCTAAAGTAAGCATGTATGTTATGTATATTTCGTAACAATGTGTTTAATCAAATGGCTATTTCACTTGAATAATGAGTATTGAAATCATAGGATAACACGTGAATTAGGAAAGGCACCCAAGTCCGCTTGACTGGGGCTACCCGATCGAGCGCTAGCCGCACCCCTCGATTTTGGGGCGTGACAAACATGGTATCAGAGCCTAAGATTTTAAAAGAATCCTAGGATGTCTCGGAGCCGTGTCTAGTAGAGTCCTTCTTATTGGTATGTTGTCAGCCATATTTTATTAGTAGGGGGCTACATGAACATTTAGGAAATTACCCTCTTCTTTGTTACTCTATATCGTGTGGTGAAGTGAAAAGTGAAAGTATTTATGTCTAACTCGTGCTCTGTTCTGAAATTTTCCGTAATGGCACCTAAAATGAGAGCTATACTCAGCCTTGGGGCCAATGCCACCCTAAGTGTGGCTATGAATCATATACCAGATGTCGTGGGTGAGAGTGACTCCCCGGTCTTGAACCTACCTGGCCCATCTATTCCAGATTAAAGTATTCATGTTCCTATTGCGAAAGAGGGTGCTACCATCCTCCTGCCGATATTCTTGATCCTGATGCAGTTCCAGCTTCAGATCTCGGGGTTTCTAATGGGGACCTTAGAGAAGCCATCATATGTTGACCCAGTCAGAAGCAACTCTGGCCTAGAGATCCCATGATGCCCTTGCGTCCTCTAGTGGACAAGGAGATTCTGCCAGCTCCAGAGTCAACCAGTTTCTGCGGTTGGCCCCTCCAGAGTTCACATGCATAGACCCAGAGGTCGATACGCAAGATTTCCTTGATGAAATGTATAAGACCCTTCGAGTGATGAAGGCTACAGAGATGGAGGGGGTTGAGCTAGCTTCACACAGGTTGAGGGAAGTAGCGTATTCGTGGTTCGAGATGTGGGAGGATTCCCGTAGGGAGTAAAGTCCTCCGGCTAAATGGCATGAGTTTGTAGATGCATTTATGGACCACTTCGTGCCTACCGAGACAATGGCAGCTTGTGACACTGAGTTTGAGGTCCTCAAGCATGGCAGTATGAGTGTTTGGGAGTACCGCATGGAGTTTGTGAGATTGTCCAAGTATGCTCCTTAGTCAGTGTCGACCATGGATGCTCGATTTCGGTGATTCGTTCAGAGTCTTAGTCCTTTGGTAGTAAATGAGGCTGCTTCAACGGCCTTACCTCAGATATGAATTATGGAAATATTGTGGGATTCGCTCAGGCTACAGAGGCTAGAAAGTTGTAGATACGGGCGGAAATAGAGAGTAGCAGTAGGGCCCGATCAGTGGGTCACTTAGGGAGACCAGTTCAGGGGAGAGGGCCATCAGGGCCATCCCAGTCATATGCTCAGTCTTCAGCGAGCGCATCGCCATCTGTGCATAGTTATCAGCAAAGCAGTCACTTGAGACCAAGTTCAGACAGTAGGAGACCCCATTAATCCGGTCGTCCAGAAGGGAAATTATAGCAGCAGGGGAAGGCTCTGAGCCCCAAGTGTAGAAGGTTCCATACCGAGACTTGTTATTTGGATATCCCAGTGTGATATAGATGCGGGGTGAGAGGTCATATCCAGCGGGACTGTCGTAAGCTCAGTCAGTGCATGGGTAGGGGATTTGCTCAATCATCTGCTTCTTCAACCGCCACATCATTCGTGTGTCCTCCAGCTCCAACAAGGCTTGGTGCATTTAGGGTTGGAGATCGTGGTAGGGATGGACCCATCCTGTTTTATATTTTGAGTGGTCGCCGGAGTACAGAGGCTTCTCCAAATATTGTTACAAGTATCTTGTCTATTCAAGCCATCAATTTTTATGCTATTATTGATCCAGGGTCCTCTTTGTCTTATGTCATCCCATTCATTGCTTCAAGTTTTGGGGTAGAACTCAAACAACTTCATGAGCCGTTCTCCGTATCAACTTCGGTTGGTGATTTTATTACAGCCGCGGGAGTTTATAGGAATTGTATTGTCATAGTATGGGATCGTGTTACCACAGCCAACCTTATCGAGTTTGGAATGGTGGATTTTGATGTGATAATGGGAATGGACTAGCTTTATTCGTGCTTTGCTAAACTTGACTGCGAACGAGACTCATGAGGCTCGAGTTCCCTAATGAGCCGGTTATTGAGTGGAATGGAAATGGTGTGGTGCTGAAGGGTAGGTTTATTTCTTACCTTAAGGCTTCGAATATGATTAATAAGGGGTGTATCTATCATCTGGTTCGGGTGGAGGACACCACTTTAACAGTGTCTGTCCCCGAGTCCGTGCTAGTCGTGAATGAGTTTCTTGAAGTGCCTCCGGACAAGCTTCCAGGGATTCCGCCAGATAGGGAGATTGACTTCAGGATTGATGTATTGCTAGATCCACAGCCAATATCTATTCCACCATACAGAATGACGCCAACGGAGTTAAAGGAGTTAAAGGAACAGCTGAAAGATTTATTAGAAAAAAAAAGGGTTCATACGACCGAATGAGTTGTCGTGGGGTGCTCCGGTTCTTTCTGTAAGAAAGAAGGATGGTCATTCCGGATGCGTATTGATTATCGGCAGCTCAACATAATCACCATTAAGAACAAATATTATTTGCCTCAGATAGATGATTTGTTCGACCAATTGCAAGGTGCAATGTTCTTCTCCAAAATTGATCTACAGTCCGGGTATCACCAATTGAAGATCAGAGAGCAGGATATTCCTAAAACCGCTTTCAGAACTCCGTATGGTCACTTTGAATTCTTGGTCATGTATTTTAGGCTAACCAATGCCCCGAAAGCTTTCATGGATCTTATGAATCGGGTCTTCAAGCAACTTCTAGACTCCTTCGTGATTGTTTTCATTGATGACATCCTTGTTTATTCGTGGAGCCGGGAGGATCATGCCGATGAACTCAGGGAAGTTCTGCAAACTCTTTATCAGCACCAGTCATATGCTAAATTTTTGAAATGTGAACTTCGGTTGGAGTCTATCACCTTTCTGGGTCATGTTGTTTCCAGTAAAAGGATTCAGGTGGATCCCCAAAAGATTACGACAGTGAAAGATTGGCCTAGACCCACGACCCCGACGGAGATCCGTAGCTTCTTGGTTCAAGTAAGGTACTATCGGAGGTTTGTGGAGGAATTATCTACCCTCGCCTCCCCATTTACTAATTTGACGCAGAAAGCAGTGAAGTTCCAATGGTCCAACGCATGTGAGAAAATTTTCAAGAATTAAAGTCAATGTTGACCTCGCCGTCGATATTTACCTTGCGAGTAAGGCACGGAAGGATTTTTGGTTTATTGTGATGCCTCCAGGGTTGGTTTGGGGTGCCTGTTGATACAACATGGAAAGGTTATAGCATATGCTTCAAGGCAACTCAAGAATCACGAGAAGAATTCGACGCATGATTTGGAGCTTGCAGCAGTTGTGTTCGCTTGAAAATTTGGCGGCATAATCTTTATACGGTCCATGTGGATGTCTTCTTAGACCACAAGAGTCTCAAATATTTTTTCAAGCAGAAGGAGTTGAATTTAAGGCAGCGATGGAGGTTAGAATTTCTCAAGGATTATGATATGAACATTTTGTACCGTCCAGGGAAGGCGAATATGGTGGCAAACGCTCTCAGTCGGAAGTCTGTGGGTAGTTTGGCTCATTTGGGAGCGGATCAGAGGCCCTTGTATCAGAGGTTTATCAATTAACCAGTCTGGGGGTTTGTATTTCGACCTCAGACGAGAGGAATGTCAGGTGCACAACGGATCATAATCGTCACTTGTAGCGAAATTCAAGGAAAAGTAGTTTATTGATCCGGCATTGGCGCAGATGAAGGAGGCAGTTTTGAATAATAAGACTTCGGCATTTTCACTCGGCGGTGAGGATGGTGTCGCGATGTCAAGGTAGGCTATGTGTTCCAAATATGGATAATCTTCGAGAGAGGGTAATGACGGAGGCTCATAATTCCAGGTATTCTGTGCACCCAGGTTCTATGAAAATGTATCATGATCTCAAGGAAATTTATTGGTGAAACAGTATGAATGGGGGTGTGGCAGACTTTGTATCTAAATGTCCGAATTGTCAGCAAGTAAAGGCTGGGCATCAGTGGCCCGATAGGTTAACTAAGTTTATGAAAATATCAATGTGGAAATAGGAGATGATCAACATCGATTTCGTGGTAGGATTACCTCGCACTCAGCGCAAGTTCGACTCAATTTGGGTAATATTGGATCGACTCACGAAATCATTACTTCTTGCTAGTCAAGTCCACCAATACTGCTGTACAGTATGTTCAGTTGTATATCAAGGAAATAGTAAGGCTTCATGGCACTCAACTTTCTATTATCTCGGATCGAGGGGCCCAGTTCACAGCTAATTTTTTTAGGAAATTTCAACAAGGTTTGGGTACTCAGGTGAATCTCAACACGACTTTCCATCCACAGACTGATGGTCAAGTGGAGAGGACTATTCAGACGCTTGAAGACATGTTGCGGGCTTGTGTCTTGATTTTAAAGGTAATTGGAATGATCACTTTCCACTTATAGAATTTTCTTACAGCAAAAGCTTTCATGCTAGCATTCAGATTGCAGCATTTGAGGCATTGTACGAAATGAGGTGCAGGTCTCCTACTGGATGGTCCGAAGTAGGTGAAGCAAAATTTATAGGGCTAGATCCCGTGCACCAGGCTATGGAAAAAGTTAAAGTCATTCAGGAAAGGATGAAAGCTACTTAGAGTCGCCAGAAATCCTATGCGGACATACGTCGAAGAGAATTGGAATTCCAAGTAGATGATTGGGTGTTCTTGAGGGTATCTTCTATGAAGGGAGTCATGCGGTTTGGGAAGAAAGGGAAGTTCAGCCCTAGATATGTCGGGTCGTATCGGGTCGCTCAAAGAATAGGACAAGTGGATTATAGGCTGGAATTTTCCCTTGAAATGTCATTAGTGCACCTGGTGTTCTATGTGTCTATATTAAAGAAAGTGGTTGAAGATCCATCCACCATCGTGTCTTGAGACTATTATGGTTGATGAGGAGTTGTCGTATGAAGAAGTTCCGGTTGCTATTCTTGATAGGCAAGTCTATAAATTGAGAAACAAGGAAATTGCTTCAGTTAAAGTATTATGGAGAAGTCAACGAGTCGAGGAAACCACGTGGGAAGTGGAAAATAAAATGAAAGAAAAATATCCCCATCTGTTTGAACAAGTCTAGTAGTGATCGTGCGAACTCTTATCTCTAAGTAAACTGAAGTTGCGTTCAATTTGGTGCAAAGACAACCTATTTTCCCCCTAAATGCTTTACTATTGTAACACATCAAGTTGTGCAAGAATAGTATGTGTTGTGATTATTTGAGTCATATGCAAACCCTTTTGGTAAATGAAAGTTTTGTAAAAACTCATGTGATAAGTGAATGGTTAACGGTAGTATAGATTGGTAATGATTAATTGAAATGCATATAGTGTATTGATAAGGGTGGATTGTGGTGATAAGGGTGGCCGAGGTAAAGGGTAGCCGAGGTAATAAGGGTGAAAAATGATCATAATCACTATTGAAATGAAAATGTATGAAACTCTTGAGTATGAAATGATGTTAAAAGGGGAAAAAGAGAGATTGTGAAACTTGTTGGCTTTGGTTGTTCCTTTTATGTGCATTTGATTGTTGATTCTATTATTGTTTGTTATTTGTGTAGTGATTGATTTTACTTGGGGTAAAGTTTGTTCATATATACCAGTGCAATTCAAATATACTAACGTCCCTTTTGCTGGGGCCGCTACATTCTTGTTATGATTGTAGGTGGTTCTATAGCAGGTACTTCAGTCCACCAACAGTAACACCTCCTCCATCTTTTTGTCAGCAGTATTGGTGAGCCCCTTTCCTCTCGGGCTCATGCCGCTTTTCTTCTCGGAGTCTTATTTTGGTATTTGTGTAAGGTATAGCCGGAGCCTTATTACCGGCAAGTATTGTAAAACTCTTTTATATCCCTAAAGGCTCCGTAGATAGAAAATGTGGGTATGTAGTTATGTATTTTGTATTTGGGCAGTATAACGTATAGACCACGTAAAGTATGCATGTACATTATGTATATTTCGTAAGAATTTGTGTAATCATAAATGGATGTTTGACTTGAATAATGAGTATTGAAATCACAGGGTAACACGTGGGTTAAAGGCACCCAGATCCGCTTTATTGGGGCTACCCGGTCGAGCGCCAGTCGCGCCCCTCGATTTTGGGGCGTGACAGATTAGTTATGGTGGGATTGTTGTTTATTCACTGTTTGGTATGTTGTATTAAGAATGACAATTGCATAATTTCTAAGAAGAAGGCATAAGTTATACCGGTGCTAATTACCCTAGCTTCTATAAAGTATAAATTATCCCAATATTATTATTAACACTAGGATAACTTATAGCTAATTTGCTAACCAAATAAAATATTAAGATGGTATTAAATTTTTATATTACTCTTATATATTTTTATATGTCGTTCGGTAGGAATAGAATTTATACCGATATAAGTCATGCTGGTATAAGATATATTGGGATAAGTTAAGCTGGGATTAGTTATGTTGGGATTGTTGTTTATTCATTGTTTGGTATGTCGTATTAAGAATAACAATTGCATAATTTTTAAGAAGAAATTATATTGGTGCTAATTGCCCCACTTTCAGTGAGGTATAAGTTATTCCGATGTTAAAATTAACACCAAAATAACTTATATCTAATTTGCTAATCAAACAAAATATTAAAATAATATTGAATTTTTATACTATCCTTACGCCTTCTTGTACCTCATACCAAACGACCCCTAAATCTGCAATGTCCTAATACCTCCTTTAACAAGTTACATAATGGTGTTAATACCATCCCCAGAGACCACAATCTGATAAAGCAAAGGCAGTGCAGCTTACGCGCTGCTCTTTTATTTTTACACGTTAATTTTTTTTTTCTGTTTTTTCGTTTTAGATTTTTGTTTTCTTCTTCAAGGTGGGTTACAATTTCTGTTCTGTGAACGACCGGACCCTACTGCTCCACTCTTTTTCATCACCAAAGTATACACAAAAATACACCATCACCAAAATGGTTTCAATAACGGTGGTAGAAAACTTCATTTTGGGGTCTTCTAAGAGATGAGTACCGCGCAGATGATGGAGGGATAGAATATCAGGAAAAAAGTTCTTCACAGGAAAAGGGGATCGCCGGAGTTCAATTTTCTAGCCAGTAACATTGAGATGGTGGCATGGGGGAAAGTTGAATTTGGTCCTCCACCAAATTATGTAGGTGGGGTCATTTGAGAAGAAAGGTGTTTTATGGAGCAAATACTAAGTCAAGGTTGGAAAAGCCACGTGGCAATGGGGTATTTGGTACGAGGGAAAATATTTTTGATGGAAAATAAGTAATAATTTTATTTATTTTTTACTGTTTGATATACAAATTAAGGAAAATGACTTCTCAAGAGTATTCATAAATTTAGATATAATAAATATAAAAGCATAAATTTTCAAACCAACAACTTTCTGAAACACAAATTTCATAAACTTTCAAACCGCTAAATTTTTATAATCGTGCAATTTCGAACCCGTAAACTTTATAATTTTTAAACTCGTAAACTTCCAAGCACATAAACCTTCGAACTCATAATTTTGGATCTTGTAAAATTTTGAACATTTAAACCGATAAATAAAAAATAAAAACTAAAAAATAAATTTAAAAAATATTTTTTCTGGGGGAGGGGGAACAATAAAATGAAAATAATAAAAAATTAAATTACAAAAAAAATTAAAAAAAAATAGGGGGGGGGGGGGGAGTTTAGGGTGGATGGTGGGTGGTGCAGAAAAACGAAAAAACGAAAATTTGAAATTGCAAAAAATAAAAATTAAGGCAAAAAATAATTTTGCAGGAAGGGGTGTGGATGGGTGTGGGGTGGAGGTGTAGTAGGTTAGGTTGTAACGAAAAAATTGAAATTTAAAAAAAAAACCTTTTGGAGAGAGGGGATAGGATGGGTTGGTGAAGATGAGGAAGGTTGAGAAGAAGTTTTTGAAAATGATTTCTCTTCTCAGAAAAACATTTTCCTCCAATTTAAAAAAGAATTCATAAAAAAAATATTTTTTAAATTTTTTAAGCTAATCAAATATAAAAAAAATAAAAATTATTTTTCGAAAAATATTTTCTTTACGTACCAAATACACCCAATATTGCATTAGTTTAAGGAAGAATTTTAGAGCACTCATGCGCTCTATTTTCGTGAACCCACGTCAGGTATAAAAAAAAAGTACTCATTAAAAACTAAATAACTATTTTGCCCTTCTCTTAAAGACTCTACTCCAACAAATTTTTGAACCAAATAGTAAAATTACCTTAAAAAATACTGTTTTATAATGTATGAAGCCATAAATTTATTAAAATTCTTCTCGAAATATAGACCATTTAACCACTCATTTTAATTTCAATAAATGGTTAGGAAAAATGGATGACAATACTGATGAGTGTAACGAAGAGTTAAAGTAAATGTGAAAAACGAAAAGTCCTACAAAAGACATTCTCCTTCATCTCTCTATATTGTATCATTTATTCTTTTACTTCGATTTTGTATCTTCATTCTATTTTCTCGGTTAAGTTACTAACTACATACAGCCACCATATTGACATCACATATTGCAGAATCTCAAAAAATTCATAGTGTTCTGTCTAACTTTAAGTGACGTTATTTTTTTATAATTGTTGCCAGTTGAAAACTTATATTAAGGATACATAATTTAACTCCATTTGCTTGTTTCATCCATATATATGAAATATTTTTGTAATGAAGAAAGATATTTTTATCCGAAGTAACTCACTGTATTGATGTCGAAAGCTTGATTGATGATGTGGTGTCTCCCGAACCCATTGTCAAAGTCATAGGTATTGTTTTCATTTTTATAAAAATATTCATTTTATATGTCAATAAAGTATATTTTTCTTTTTAAATGATTTTGTGTGTTGAATCCATTTACAACCCACCTTAAGTTAGAATTCACGTGCGTTGCGCGTGTCCAAAACTAGTCATTTGAATATGGTCAAGAACATTTTTCCATGCTATATCAAATTGTATATCATTTGCCAGAAGAGACTATTTTTTCTTTTATTTCTAACTATTCACTCGTATTATTGGTGAAATCAACATCAACCTTATAAATATATAACACAATGGACTGTTTATATGTATATTGATTAATTTCATGGGATATCTTTTACTTTTAATCAGCACAAAATACTATGTAATTCTATCCATTAAGACTTAGACAAATTAATCAACATACGTATAAACAGGCCATTGTGTTATATATTTATTAGGTTGCAAATTAGATGCAATCACAGAATATTTTTGTTTTTGTTGAAATTTAAACTAAAAATCTTATTATTTTCACTTATTTTATGAACCACTAGATCCTATAAGAAGAAAACACTAAGTTTTTCCTTCACACTTGCTTTACAAAGAGAAACAATCCTAATAAGGGTTATGAGACCGAGAGATTCTGCTCTTTTATTCCTTATTTTTTAACTATAAACTTGTTTGGTTAGGTTAGTAAAATTTGTGTTTGGGTAATATATCATGTGAAAGAGTTATTTATGATTAAATTCACCTTAGATGGTCGGTCTTTAGTATGCCTCCAGGAACAAACACTCTTTTAAGGACGCCTATTTATTTATTTATTTATTGCTTTTTATATTTTTACTTCTATCTTTTTCTCGATGCATAATTTTAAATAGTCTATATTTTTTGCGCTACGTACCTTACTACCTTGCTTCTTGTTTGACTCAAAAGATACTAAAATCTTTTTGAATAAATTAATTAAAGATAAAGGGATAAATCATAGTTAAACATAATTAATTTCAAATCGAAAAGTTAACAATAATGATTCCATATGAAATGAAAGAAGCATGACCGATCTTATGAAGGTTCGACATTATTCTTCTCGTCAATTGATGAGGACGTAAATTAATATGTATTCTTCGAGGTCATTTCTTCTTCTTATTTGAAGATATATGAAAGGAGCTTTTTGTCATCCTTTTTAGGGAGAAAAATGGAGAAGCCCCCTAAATTGAGAGCTTTCTTTGGCTATATATAGTCGAGGCCCTTTTACCCTTTGCTTGACTCGACGCTTTCTTGTCACCAATGTGTCCTGGTCGTGACATTAGGCATTACTCTTTTCGATTCGTCGAATGTCACATAGGAGAAATAGAATGGTCTCTATTGCCTTTCACTGCGGTGAGGTGTCGGGCAACCTGGTCGTGGTGGTTAGATTTTGACCAATACAGTCAGTCCCTTCGTCTGTCGGGATCATCCTATGTTGGACTTCGGCAGGAGGATCATGTTCGTTGCGAAGTCGAGAGAAAGATGGCCTATAACTGTTCGTTCCTTAGTAGCATTCTGTGGGTTTTCAGCGGAGTGGTGGTGTTCTTTCGATCCTGGTGGACCGGTGTGACGGTTTTGGAATCGAAACGTCGGCTCGCACTGAAGCGTTGGTTCGTGGTTATCACCATTATGATGCACGTTCCTGGGAGACCAAAACATTTTGTGCCCTATCAGATTCGAATGGCGACTCTTGGGTTTCGTGCTCGGGGAATTTATGTCTCTTATAAATAGATGGAACTTGTCACTTTGATTGATCCGCTTCATCTTTCGCTTGAGATAGTTCTTCATATATAGATTTTTCTGATACCTCGAATTTCTGTCTACCTTCTTGTCCACTGAAATCTTTTATATCTTCTTCTTATTACCCCTTTGGCGCGTTTTCTGCTAAAAATGGCTGATGATTCTTCCTGCGACAATCTTCCTGCCACTAATCCGGTACCGGAGAGTTCTGCTCGGGTCACCAGAGGGGCAGATGCGGCGAAGGATGAGAAGATTCCCTCAGTGGTTGAGATCTTGCCTCGCCTAAGGAGAAAGTCGACTGGCTTCAGTTTTAACGGTGGGCGAAACCGGAACCTATCCCTTCCGTTATGAGGGAAATGGGGATTGTAGAGTTGAAAAAAAGGTGGGTAATCCTCAATTACGTCGATATGCGGCTGGTGGAGGGGAACGTCATAGTTCACTTTGACCGTCCCAGGTACTTCGTGTTCTACGCCTACCCCTTTATTGTAGGGTACACACTTCCTCTTCCCCTGTTCGTGGTGGATTTTTGTCGTTTCTACGAAGTGTGCCCTGCCCAACTTTCACCTTATTTGTACAAGTTATTTCTTATGCTGAACTAGACGGTCATAAGGTGACTTTCAACCATATGCTCAGCATCTTTGCTCCTCAACTGATCTGCGGTTCGATAATTCACATGCGTCTTCGGGGGTCGAGGAGTCTGGTGGTGAACATGGATGACAGAACCAATCGTCGTTTCTATGAGAACTACTTTTATGTGTGGACCGAACATATTGTGGCGGATCCAATGGGATTCCTTGAGAGATGGAACTTCGTATGTAAGTTTGCATCTTTAATTAGTGAAATGTTCAACCATTTTCAGCGATACTAAATTGTCTCGTCTTTGCAGCATATAGATCCCCCCCCCCCCCCGATCGAAGGGATTCGTGAATGGATGGAAGCCATTCTTCGACATATAGTGGTAATTCGCACATGGTCGACCTTTCATGAGAGGTTTGGACGCAAGCCCCTTACAGGTGAGATGACTCATTTATCTACTATTCTCTCTCTTTTTGTTGGTTAGCTCTTATGCATCGTTCGTCGTTGCTAGGGAGGGTCTGCAGAGCAAGGGCTCCTCAACTAAATTTCTGCCAGCCTGCCGCATCTGTTTGCCCTATCGCAGTATCCACTGTACGACCTTCATCGAGGGCTGCTTCAGTTGAATCTGCGGCCTTAGTTACTCCAGAGAGGGCCGCTTCCCAGGACGAGGTCCCGACCAATGTCGTTCGCCCAACGGATGCGTCACCATCTACTGGAGAGGAAAAGGGGCCATCGAAGAGACGGAGAGTAGAGTTTGAGATGCCCCCCCCCCCCAACAGTAATTCATCTGGATGCCTCTCCCTTGACAGGCTCTGGAGAGGATGTTACTGCAGCTCCTCTCATAGGGGCGAAGCAAACCGTTGGAGATGTCGGTGCCCGCAATCAGCAGTCAGAAACTCCTGCCATTGACTTGCCTCAATCAGAAGTCCCTGTCATTTTTGATGATCATGTTAGAAACTACGCTTTACGCTAGGGGGGGTGAATAGCGTATTAATAGAATTTAGCGTTTTCTTGCGGAATTTAAACTTTGCAGGAAGTAAAATAAATGCAGAAAAATAAACTTACACAAAGATGTATACTGGTTGGCCACCAACGTGGTTAGTCCAGTCCCCGAGAGACTCTCTCGAGATTTTTCACTATCTTGTTAAGCTTAAGGGTGCTCAACAAACCGTTACACACTTGAGGACACAAGCCTCAAACAGTTGCTCGGAGATCGCAATCTCAAAGACTTCACCCAAGGAAACGCAAGTTCCTTGAAACAAGAGAATCGCAATTCTCTTACAAGTATATCAAATACTTGGACACTCACTCAACTAAAGTACTCCTTATTGAGTAGATATGAGTAAAAGAATATGTTCAAGATCACAACAACTTTAAGCAATAATATGGCTCTCAAAAGCTTTATGAAATGAGTAGAAAATGAAGAACAATTGAATGAAAGCTTATAGCAATGTAATGATCAGTTTGTGTATGTTGTTGTTGTTAAAACACTGAAATGAAGCTGTATTTATAGTTGAAAAAGTTGGTTCAACCATTGGCTAATTGCCAATTAAGAGTTGCTGAAATTACTCGGTGATAATCGATTATTAAGACCAAACAATCGATTATCTGCCAGTCAGTTTAAAAATCAATCCCGGATTTAACGCTTCACAATCGATTATACATAATCTATAATCGATTAATGGCAATATTCAAAATCAGATAATCGATTACACTAAGGTCATAATCGATTACTTTAGCAACGTTCTAAAAATCATTTCCGGATTTTAAGCAAAACATCGATTATATAAAATCAATAATCGATTACTTCAGCAACGTTCTAAAAATCATTTCCGGATTTTAAGCAAAACATCGATTATATAAAATCAATAATCGATTACTTCAGCAACGTTCTAAAAATCATTTCCAGATTTTAAGCAAAACATCGATTATATAAAATCAATAATCGATTACCTTATGGTGTTTGAAAATCATTTGACAACGGCCAGCTTCAACAATCGATTGTCCTTTGCAACAATCGATTACTTGTTATTTTCTGAAAATCATAAAACTTACTGTCTCAGTGATAATCGATTATCTAAAGACATAATCGATTACTTAATTAAATTTAAAATCACTGGAAGACATCAACTCAACACAATCGATCACCATTAGTTCATAATCGATTATTTTGAGTATTGAAAAACTTTACCTCAACAACAATCGATTGTCATTTGTTCATAATCGATTATCATGCAGATTTGGAAAAACCTGATGTTCACTGTCTTACTCACAATCGATTAACATTAATTCATAATCGATTGTCACGCAGTCTTGGCTCAGAAACAATCGATTATCATAAGTACATAATCGATTATTTTAGCCCAGATTTTTGAGGCATGTTAGAAAACATTTTGTCTAATGTAAATATGCATGATTTAAAATCTTTTTGACACAGAATTATATATGCATGATTTTGGAAAATAGTTTTATGAGAGAGGCCATACTATGAGTCAAGTTATAGGATCGAGATTACAATTTAGAACAACTCAATAACAATTAAAAGCTATATCTTGAACTTCAATCTTATTCGCAACCATTGTGCGCTTGTACTTGAATTCCGTCATATATCAATTTTTGCTTCGTTTGTCATTCATCAAAACCTACAAAAGAGTACACGTTTAGTATATTGCATTGAGAACGTGTTTCTAACATATCAACACCTTGTCGCGGTAGAGAACCAAACCTTTGGGGCTGCTGTTGTGATCTTGGTGAGGAGTTGGAGAAAAGGGACCAGGAGTTGATACAGACCATCCGTAGCAAGAGTGAACTCGAGGAACAACTTCGCATTAAGGACGAGGAGCTCGAGTTGGGTAAGGGGGTCGCAGAAGAGTGTGAGCATTTTTAAGGTAGGTTGAGGTCGATACAGTCGGAGATAGACCAGAGCTTAGTCATGGTCGAGGCGATGAGCATGGAGTAGATGAGAAAATTGACCGCGATGGAGAGAAAAGTTGTTGGATTGGAAAATATTGAGAGTGCCTGGTCAGAGGCTTTGGCAAGGGCGACGGCCCTGGAGAACACCAACCGCGTACTCGAATCCGAGCAGGATTCGGAGAGAGTGATAGCTGCCCACAGGGAGGCGAGGATCAAGGAGCGCATTAACATGATTGATCAAGAGGCATCGGATTTGAGAGATCGGGTCAGGGCCCTAGAGTAAGGCTGTACGAATAACGGTTCCGAACCGGAACCGTGACCGGAACCGCGGTTCTGGCGGTTCCGCGGTTCTAAACGGTTCCGGTTATACGGTTCCGGTTCCGCGGTTCCGGGCCGGTTCCACCCTTTAGAACCGTGGAACCGGAACCGGAACCGGACCGGTTCAAGCGGTTCTAAACGGTTCCAAACGGTTCCGATATTAAAAAAAAAAAATTTAAAATTCGGACCGTTGGCGGAACCGTTTAGAACCGCCGGAACCGTTCCGGTTCCGGTTCCGGTTCTATCCGGTTCCCAACGGCCATTTTTTTTTAAAAAAAAAATTTTTTTTTTAAATTCTGAAAATCAGAACGTTGGTATTGCAGAAATAGCCGTTTGGCATTTTTAAAATTTAGCCATTTGACCCCTCAAATTTAATTTAACCCCAAACTTTATATAATTACACAATTTCCCATTTCTCAACTATAAATACCCCCTCATTCTTTCATATTAATTCACCAATTCATCAATCTTACTCAATCTCTCTCAAGCTCTCTTACAATCTTTCTGTGCAAGTGCTTAATTTTTGTTGCAAATTCGTGAAACATTGTGAAGTTGTTGAATTGATGTTTTCAAGTGTTCAATTACAACGATTGTCAATTTTCAAGAAGTTGTTCGTCAATCCGGTAAACTCGTTTCAACTCTTACGTGCTAATAGTTGGAGGGTCTAAACTCAATAACTCTATTTGTAGAAGTATAATTTTGATGCACTTTTTGAAAATCGTTTCTAGGTGTTCTAAATTGCCCAACATTTCTTCTAGACTTTATTCTAGGATGTATAGCAATCCTAGGATTATTATTTCTAGGTTGAATATTTCTAGGTTGCAATTTTTGAAAATCTTTTCTAGGTGTTCTAAATTGCTCTACATTTCTTCTAGTGCTCATTCTAGGATGTATAGTGGTCCTAGGATTATTATTTCTAGGTTGTTTAGGATTGGTCTCAACTATTTCGTTAGACTCATTTTTGAAACCTATACCATGTTTAGTTCAAATTTACAAGAACATCATTTATATTATTGTGAGAGGAATTGAATTTATTCAAGGTGCCCTTAAGTTTTTCTACTTCATCTTTTAGAGTTTTGCAAGAAGTACAACCATTGTTTGAACTTTCGGGTTTATCGGCGCTTCTTTTGCCATAAAATTTATTTTCCTATTTTAGCTTCTCATTATCAAGAGTCAATTTTTCAAAATCTTTTTCTTTCAAAGAAAGTTGTTTTTCAAAATCTTTTTCTTTCAAAGAAAGTTGTTTCTTTAATTCTTTTATGGTTTTGGAAGCTCTAATAAATTCACCATATAATTCATCAAAGACATTTTGCATTTCTTCAAGGGAGAAAAAATTGTTAGAAGAAGTTTCACATACCTCTTATTGAGTTTCCTCATGTGCCATGAGACATAGATTTGCAGTTTCATCTTTTTCTCCGTCACTTGATTCATCCCCGGAGTCACCTCCCCAAGAGATGTAGGCTCTTTGTTTCTTGGCGAATTTCTTTTCTGTTTTGATATTTGGACAGTTTGATTTGATAGGCCCAGCTTCTCCACATCCATAGCATTTGAGTTGTCCACCTTGCCGCTTTCCCTTTCGTTCATACTCTTTCCGCATGAACTTTTGGAATTTCTTAATCACGAGTCCGAACTCGACATCTTCATCACTTGAATCCTCATCGTTTTGAGGTTGAGTCGTGGATGCTTTGAGTGCAATCCTTCTTTTCCTTTGATCATCCAAAGGAGGGTTAAGAATAGTAGATTCATAAGTTTTGAGATTACCTCGAAGCCCGTCTATGGTGACACTTGTGATGCCGATTGATTCTTGGATAGCATCGGCTTTGGAACACCATTCCGGAGTGAGGCTTCGTAGGATTGTCCGGACAAGCTCCTTATCCGTGAATGTCTTTTTGAGAGCATGAAGGTCATTTACGATTTTTGAAAATCGCTCAAACATCTCATCTATTTTCTCATTCTCCTTCATATGAAACAATTCATATTCATGGGGTTAGAAAATCAATTTTAGCTTCTCGGACTTGATCCGTACCTTCGTAAGTGATCTCCAGTTTGTCGCACATTTGTTTGGCCGTGGTGCAACATGAGATTTTTCGATAGTCATCGGGATTTACAGCACAATACATCATGTTGATGGCCTTTGCATTATTTTCCACCTTTTTGATGTCGTCCATATCATATTCGTCTTCCGACTTTGGGACGAGTTCATCTCCAACCTTTTTGGTGGGTAGTTGCTCTCCATTCTGTATAATTTTCCACAATTGGAAATTTTTTGATTTGATGAAAATTCTCATCCTCTCCTTCTAATAAGTGTAATTGGTGCCATCGAAGAGTGGTGGCCTTGTGAAGCATTGTCCTTCACCTAGTCCTGCATAAACATTACGAGTAGAAGCCATGGATTGTTTCTCTCAAACTGTTAAGTCTTTCAGAGAGTTAGGCTCTGATACCAATTGTTAGAATATACGCGTAACGCTAGAGGGGGTGAATAGCATTTTAATAAAAATCAAGATAAATTTGCGGAATTAAAATTGCGGAAGTAAAGTAGATGCAGTAATTAAAGTAGTAAAGAGAAGACACGCCAAATTTATACTGGTTCGCCACAACGTGTGGTTAGTCCAGTTTTCCGAGAGACTCTCTCGAGTTTCAACTAACTCCGTCAAGCTTACGGGTGCTTAACAAACCGTTACAAACTGAGAACACAAGTCTCAACGATGCTTGCTTGAAGATACCGCACTTCAAGACTTCAAGTGAAGGAACTAAACTTTCCTTCTTACAACAACAAGGGAATAGAACTTCCCTTCAAGTGTATGCAAACACTTAGCACTCAAGACAAGACCCTCTTATAGAGTAGATATGAGTAAAAATAATACGCTCAAGATTACAACAACTTCTTCAAGAATTTGGCTCTCAAAACTATGAAATAAACATGAAATGATTGAGATAAGAGTATGTAAGCTTATGTAAGAATTGTATTCAGTTGTTGTACTTAAAAGAGAGGTTTTGAGGTGTATTTATAGCCCTCAAAGTCCCAAAGACCATTGCTCAATTGCCAATAACTGATTGCTGATTTTATGCTAGAATAATCGATTATCAGATTTACATAATCGATTATCAGCTTACCGTTCAAAAATCGGGAGCTGATTTTATGCTAGAGTAATCGATTACCAGATTTACATAATCGATTATCAGCTTAACGTTCAAAGATCAGACGCTGATTTTATGCTAGCATAATCGATTATTCCCTTTTGCATAATCGATTATGTTTTCAGCGTTCAAAAACTTTGGCAACGGTCAGTGAATAATCGATTATGCTATATCTCATAATCGATTATTTAGCCTTGCGGAAATTCCATTTTATTAAATGTAATTTAATATAATAGCTGAAGCTTAACATAATCGATTACCTTATTTACATAATCGATTATTTGACAGTTCTTGTCCAGATTTGACAAACACGTTTAAAAACCATTTTGGCTAAAATGAAAACGTTTGAAAATCATTTTGTTTTAAATCAAAGATGCATCGTTTGATGGAAATGATTTTTCGAGAGAAGCCAAGACTTGAATCTATTGTTGGATCAAGATCACAATATAAAACGACTCATGTATATCTTCGTTGCTTTACTTGATCTTGTTCTTGTTTCTCTTGTGCTTGGACTTCGGCATATGTCAATGTCCTATGCGCGTCGGTTTGTCATTTATCAAAACCTACAAAGATGAACACACTTTTAGTTTTAGCGACTTGAGAGCGTGTTTCAACAGTAGCCAACCTAGAAATACTAATGAAACCTTCGGAGTCCTTGATAGTGATCACACATGTTTTCAATTTAGCGATGTTGATTTTCTACATGATGCAGCAGTTGGTGATAGAATAGACGATGATATTATGAATATTCTTTATCCTAATGCACCTATTTCAGAGGGAAATGAGGTTGATGATGATGACGAAACCCAAGCTCCGGTAGATTTAGATGATACACCTACTAGTCCTGCTACTAATCAACTGGAACACCCACCCGTACAAACTCCCACTTTTAGTAGACAACCTCCTAAACGTTCAGAAACTTCATTAGTTTGGCAATTTTTTATTCAACTAAGAGAACAAAATAAGGCTAAGTGTAAATCTTGTGGGAAATTATGCATAGGTATAGTGGAGATCGTAGCAGCACAGGTAGTTTAGTTAAACATATAAAATTACACCCTAGCGATAAGGCTAGATATTTCCAATTGAAAGCGCAACAATAGGGGAGGACAAGTCCTGATTCTACAGTTAACCCAAGTACTGGTTCAAATCTTGTTCAACCAGGAATAAACACAGCCACCGGAGGTATATTATATTACGATCCAAATAAGGATCGTGAAGAATTAGCTAAAATGATTACTGTTATGTGTTTGCCTTATTCTTTTGCTTCTAATCCTGCTTGGATTCATTATATTAGAAGAGTATTTAATCCTACGTATAAAGGTTGGCCTCGTGCCACAGTTAAGGCCGACATTTATAAATACAAGCATGAATATGAACAATACTTGCGTTATTTATCTACCCATATAAGTAATCGTATGTCTATTACAACTGATATTGGTAGAAGTAATAATGATTGTGATTATCTAACCGTAACCAGTCATTGGATAGACGAAGACTGGACAATGCAAAAACGCATTATTGCATATAGAATAATTAATTCACGGCACACGGGTAAGTTTATTGCTAACACTGTTTCAGATGTATGTAGATATTTTTGTTTTAGTGATAAAATAATGTCAATTTCCATGGATAACGCTAGTAGCAACACTAGTGCAATAGGTATGTTAACTAGAACACTTAATCCTGCTTTTACTAATATTTTCCATGTTAGATGTATATGTCATATTATCATTTAATTGTTGGTGATGGTATGAGAATTTTAAACATAGAAATTGAAAAGGTCAAATTCGCTCTTAATTGACTTTTTTATTCTAACCGTAGAAGTAGACTTAGAGAATATTTTAAAAAATGTGACGAAAAGGTTCCTAAACCTTGCCCGACTAGGTAGAACTACATGTACGAAAGTTTAGTAGTGGCGTACGAATATAGAAACCCAATTAACGCTACTTACAATTCTCGAAATTGTGGGGAGGAAGATAATGACATGCTAACGAATCAAGATTGGATTAACGTTAAAATTCTTTTAAATTTTTTAGAACATTTTCATGTGGCTACAACTGCTTTATCTGGCCAATATTATCCAACTATTTCTAACTGTTTAGTTTATATTGCCGCACTTGCTAATTTGTTTGATGATTTTAACGAGGGAGGGGAAATTTATGAAATTGCAATTACTGAAATGAAAAAGAAGTTTAAAAAATATTTTTTTCCAATCCCTCCTATATTTGGTGTGGCTGTTATGTTAAATCCTACTATGAAAGTAGGAGGTCCTAACTTTTGGTATTCTACTATTTATCAAGCTTTAGATCTTGAAGAAGAAGAAATGGCTACACTATCTGATGCGAAAGCATCAATTACAGTGAATGCTCAAACTGTTTATAATGCTTATAAACAGGCGTTAGAGCATGCTAGGCCTAATATTCCAACCCCTACTTCGTCCACATCACAGGCGCCTAAAAGAGCTGCTGGCTTAACAGCTCTTAAATCGTGGACGGAGTTCAGGGTACTCAAGGTGAAAATGTAGATGATTTTTCCCATCTAAATGAGCTTCAAGTTTATTTGTCGCAGGGACTAGAGAATAAGAATCCAGACGGCTCTTTCGACCTTTTGGATTGGTGGAAGGTAAGGGAAAAGCATTTTCCCATTCTTGCAAGGATGGCTCGGGATGTTCTGTCGATTCAAGCGTCAACTGTTGCATCGGAGAACACCTTTAGTCAAGCAAGACTACAAATAGGTGATCATAGGGCGTCGATGCGGGACAGCTTGGAAAAATCAGTATTTTTTCGAGATTGGATCCGCGCAGAAAGAAGGAACTTTGGGCTAGCTGAATCACAGCCAGAAATAGATGAGTGCTATGAAGAAATGCTAGCGGAACTTGCTCAGGAAACATCTTCACCCGGAAGTGGTGATGAACAAGCTTCATTTTCACCACCGCCAACACAACCACCTCCAAACCTTGAAGGTTTTATGAGATTTGTTAGAAATAATACATAAACTATGATGTAACTTGTACATTGGCATGTCTTCTTTTAGTTTTTTTTCCTTTTAATGATGGTATTAGTACCATGTTGTGCTCATTCCATTGGGGGAAGGAAGAATAAAAAGAGATATGCCATTTTGGTCAATAAATATGCTCTTTATCATATCCTTGAATATCTTTTGTCTCAATATTTCTTTGTCTTTAATTCTATATCAATCCTTGAATATTTATATAACATACAATATATAACATACAACACAATATACTAATGACAATATTCTTTTATCAATATACACTACTTATATACAATTTATACTAATTACTAACTACAAGTCTACAACACAATATACACTATTTATATACAATATATACTACTTAAATACAATATATACTACTTATATACAAAATATACACTACTTATACACAATATATACTAATTACCAAACACAATATATATTATACTAATAACATAGTACACCATATAAAATATATTCTACAATATACTAATGACTACTATACAAGATATTGATTTAAAAAAAAAATCAAAACCACCGGGAACCGCCAGAACCGGAACCGGACGGTTCCGGAACCGTATGGTAGCGGTTCCGGCTACGGAACCGCCAGAACCGCAGAACCGAAACCGCCAGAACCGGAACCGCAGACCCAAATAGACCCAGAACCGGAACCGGATACAACCTTAATAAAGAGACCACGTTCTAAAAGCTCAATTCTAACTCTTGTCGCGTGAATACAACTTTCACCTGCCTAGTGCCGAACAGATGCTTGTTGAAATGCTTCTTCGAAGTTGACCTGAGGTAATACTATTTTCCTTTTTGGCTTCTAACAGTGCTATGCTTTGGTTTAGATTTTGAGAGCGGTACATGAATATTAATTAGGTGGGTGTTTGGCTAAGGTTATAAGTTGGTTAAACTGGCTTATAAGTATTTTTTGGCTTATTTATGCATTTGGTAAAATTAAAAATGCTTATAAGTTAAGTGCTTATAAGCCAAAAATTAGTCAAAAGTCATAAGTTGGTCTCTCCCAACTTATCAAATTTTAGCTTATAAGTACTTTAAGTTTGACCAAATATTTACTATCATATCCCTACAATACTTCTTTTTAAAACAAAATTATTCATATATACATTTTTTCAGTTGCTTATTATCAATTTCATCACTGTTATCCAAACTCGTAACTGCTTATTTTTTAAATCAATTTTAATACTTAAAAGTATTTTTCACCCCAATATTTATCGACTACTCTAAATCAACTAAGCCAAAGGGGCTCCAGGACATTCTTTCTCTACTTGCTGCAATACAGTTTAAACTGCTTATTTAGTTTAATTTTTCTAAGAATCATTCACTTTCTGGGGAAAAATGTGCAGGAGCTGATTTTACTTCGACTTAGTGGGTATAGTAGTTATCAGGTTCGTTATCACTACGCACTGGCCGTTGCCAACAATTACGAAGTGGAAAGCAAGATTGCATTTTTGTTTTAATTTAAAGTTGACAAACTACTTTGCTATCTAGTAAGGAGCAATCAAAATGAATGGAGCAGCAATTAAGAAACAGTTATGTAATGGAAGTGTTACTAGTTGGAGGAATGGACAAGGTACTGTCTCTTTTTTCTAGCCAAAAAAGACTTCCTCTGCAAATCATCTTATGACTGCGCTCTTGATTTCCCTGCTGCCTTCTTCCAAGATGCTTCACTAACGCTCTTACTAGTTCTTCCATCTTGATCTTGCTGCTGAAATATCCTTAAAATCAATCCGTCAACTAGTTTGTTGTACGAGTGGTTCCATCTTTTAGAGAACAAAAGTGGTAGAACAATGATCCCGATGCCAACAACAAACCCTATCATAATGCTTACATAAATCTCCGTGCTTGAAAATAGTTTCTCCTCCTCAAATTCCGGCTCTGAAGGTGCCGCTGCCGAATCATTTTTGCAAGTTATGTTAAGCAGAAACCCACATAGCCCCTTGTTTCCTCTGAAACTTTCCGCAAAGGTATCAAATTGGGTACTTCGTGGTATCATTCCAACCAGTTCATTATATGATAAATTTAAGAAAGAAAGAAATGTGAGTCTAGCAAGTTTTTCTGGGATATTCCCGTGTAAGTTGTTGAATGAGAGGTCCAGTGATCCCAATTGCTTCAAATTTCCAAGTGCTGGAGGGATTTGACCTGTGAGATTGTTGTGTGAAATATTCAGATGATAAAGTGATTTGAGATTTCCAACTGTCTCTGGTATGTCCCCCACAAAATTGTTACTTGAAAAGTCAATGGAGGTGAAGAAAATAGGGATCTTTTCCAACGTAATATTTTGTCCTTTAAGAAAAAGACCGACTGTATCCTGATAGTAGATTGGCCTAACAGATATAGATTCAAAATGCAAGTGATCAAAGCGTGCATGCGCTACAACTGGGTCAACAGTCATTGCATTTAGCTCCAAGAATGAATTTCGGGATAGAATGCCCCCTAAATTGTTGGAAGCTAGGTCAATGATTTGAAGAACTGTCCAATTATAACTCATTCCAGAGCAATCAATGTTCCCATGGAAACGATTGAAGCGTAATGCAAGTATGCGCAAATTGGATAAGTTCCTCAACCAGCAGGGGAAGGTATCCCTGATCTTGTTGTTTCCCAGATTCATTAGCTTTAGATTTGTGCAGTTGGACAAAGAACGAGGAAGCTGACCTGATAAGAGATTTTGACTGAGATCGAGGCTTTGTAACTGACAATTATGAGAAAAATTTCGAGGTATATTTCCTGCAAGTTTGTTTTTCCCCAGGTTCAATACTTTCAGTGTGCTGCTCATTTCTGCCAAACATGGTGGTATTGTGCCATTCAATCTATTGTTAGACAAATCAAGTACTTCAAGATATCTGTCCTTGCAGATTGAAGAAGGGATATTGCCAATAACTTGGTTGTTTGCAATTGAGAAGAACCAAGCAATTTCAAGATAATTGCCAATGTCAGGTGGCATCAACGTAGCAAAGTTATTGTTGGAGAAGTCCACGTATTTAGCTGCTATTGGTGGTAGTGGAATATTTCCGGTGAGCAGATTTGAATGCAGATCAAGGAAATCTAGAATGCCAAATCTATAAGGCTCTTGAAAATGCGTGAATTGATTGTCAGAAAGATTCAGAAAACGGAGATTTCCATCATTGATTTCCCACAACCAGTTTGGTATTTCACCAGTGAGTTGGCTGCTTGAGAGATCTAGCATCTGCAAGCTGGATTGATTCTTGAGGAAGGAGATACTCTGAAGGTTGCACGACGCCAAGAATAAACCATCAAGCTGGGGAAGCAAGGTAAGTTCTGATTCACCTATATTTGTGTCAACTGATAAGCTGTTGTGGGATAGATCAAGGCTTCCAAGGTTATTGAGCTTTGTAAACTTCTTCAAGGGCACAGTTCCATTGAATCTGTTGGATGAAAGTGTAAGAGTTCCGAGATCGTGTAGCTCAAAGAAAAACTCCGGTATTCGCCCTTCCAATTTGTTGGCACTCAAGTCAAGAGTTACTAGTGGAGAACTTACATTTTGGAGTTCATTTATTTGGCCAGAAAATTTGTTGTTGGACAGATATAAACTCGCAAGTGAGGGTAGGTAAAACAATGATGCTGGAATGAGCCCAGAAAGTGAATTGTTACTCAAGTCAAGATACTCAAGATTCTTATGGCCTTCCCAGTCGGATGATATTCCTGTAAAATTATTTCCAGCAGCAGTTATATAGGTGAGGTTCTTGGACAGCTTAAAAGTTGGAAAAGAACCGGTGAAGCTATTCCAATTGAAATCCAGATAAGAAAGCTGGGTTAGATTTTCCATAGAAGATGGAATTGAACCTGTAAAATTACATAATCTAAGGTCAACATATGACAACATTTTAAGGTTCTCAATGGACGTGGGTATACTTCCTGAGAATCCTGTATAGCTCAGATCCAGAGTGTGTAGAGATCCATTTGAAGGAAATTCAGGTAAAGAACCCGAAATTTCATTTTGTGCTAAGTTAATAGTCTGCAGAGTTGATACTTGGAATATCTTCTGAGGCACTTCTCCTATCAAGTTGCAGGAATATAGACTCAAGACAGTCAGATTGGAGAAGTCCAAAAAGAACTCTGGAATTGGAGCAGATAAATTGTTCACATCAATACGGATAACGGAGAGAAACTTAAGATTTGCTAATGGGTTGATACTGCCCGAGAACGATTCATAGCTAAGGTCAAGACCAATAACTTGCCCTGCATCATTGCAGGTGACGCCATGCCATTGACAGCAGTCAATCCTCTGATTCCAATTCACCAGCTTGGTGGATATTTCAGAATCATAAGTGAGATTATTTCTGAGCTGCAGCAGCAACATCTTCTGATCCTGAAGACATTTGCTGGAATTAGCTGCCATTGCATCATTCATTTTATTGCAGATAAAGAGAAGTAGAATGAAGAAGAGCTGGGAAAACATTTGACTTCTCATTTGGACTGTGAGCAGAAAGGGAAAATTTAGGCTTCTGCTGATCTGCAACGTCTAAAATAGGAATAAACTTGCATGATGATGTGGGGTCATCCCTCGTGGAAATAAACAATGTGGATTCATTTGTCGATGTTAGCTTTTATTATATTATGTTGGCAGCTAAAAGATTGATAATTTGACTATTTAAGTAGAAGAAGATGATGCATGGCAGTTAATTTATATTTGAAAAGCGTTGTGAAACCGTGTGGAACTGTGACCAGAAAGGAAAGTTGAAGCTTTTACTGGCAACAGTTTGTCTAAGCCATGTGGTATCATCCCCGTGATGTTTTTCTTGATATTAGTCCTTCTTTATTAGTATATAATCCCACTTAGTGGGGTCTGGGAATGGTAGTATGTACACAGACCTTACATCTATCTTTGGGTAGAGAGGCAATTTTAAAATAGATCCCCGTCATCCTTCCCTCCAAGAACTTCCCACCTTGCTCTTGGGGAAACTCGAACTCAGAACCTCTCGGTTGGAAGTGGGAGTTGCTTACCATAAGAGCAACCCCTCTTGTTATAAGTAGACAAGATAGTTTATTTATATAGGTTTTAAATACCGGTCCATATAACCCTTGAGAAAGCTTCACTAAGTAGACGAGTAGTGTAGCAATCTTCTTATATCACATTTACTGATTACTGAACATTATACTTCTATCAATAGATCATTTTGAATGTGGTCAACAACTTTTTCCAGTGCTATGTCAAATTGTACTATATGATTTGCCCGAAGGGACTTTCTTCTTTTATTTCTAATTATTCGCCCGTATTATTGGTGAAATCAACTAATCTCTCTTTATCTATCTATCTAATCTTAGTTCCTCTCAATGATGTAAATATGCAATCTGTACGTTCACTACACTTACTATTAGACAGGGAGTCAAAGTTGAAAATAATGCTTCATTTTCTCCTCTCTCTTGACTGTTTAATTTCTTTAATTGTCTTGTGATTCCACTTAGCTATTCTTAAATACTTATCCTCACATGTGTCTATGCCAACCTAATAAATACATAATACATCGATTAGTTTATACGCACCTCAATTAATTTTGCGGGATATCTACCGCCTTTTACCAACAGAAGATACCAGATAACTCTGTCCTCCAAGGCTTAGACAAATTGAAAGCAATCACCTAGTGTTTTTGCCCCTCCGCTGAAAATTAAACTTGAGACCTCATGATTCTCATTCATTTTATTAATCACTAGGCCACATCTTTGAATACAATTATATAAGTTTTTCTTTCACACTTGCTTTACAAAAAGAAGCAATCCTAATAAGGATTATGAGACAGAGAAATCATGTTATTTTATTCTTTATTTTTTAAATATAAACTTGTTTGGTTAGATTAGTAAAATTTGTATTTGGGTAATATATCATGTGAAAGAGTTATTTTTGATTATTTTCACGTTAGATGGTCAGTCTCCAGTACGACCAGGAACAAACAATCTTCTAGGAACTCCTGTTTATTTATTTATTTATTTATTTGTATGTTTTTAGTATCTTTTTTTCTCGATACATAATTTAAATAGCTTATATATTTTCTGCGCCACCTTACTACCTTGCTTCTAACATCCATGCTATCCCAGCTATACTGAATTCAGCCTCAAGCACCAATCCAACATTTCATACCTCCAACATACTCGTGAAATCTTTTACAAGTTTTAGTCAGACTTTAGCTAAATATAAGCATGAAATGCATGTAGAGAATAAATAGTAAAATAACGGGGCATTACATAATCACTTGTAGTCCGGAGAAATTCAAAAATAGCCAGATATAAAAATGGTCATTTAAAAATAGTCACAGTTTTAAAAGTCATCAAAATTTAGTTACTTTGTGAAGATAAATCTGGACGAAAACACTATTAAAAATGAAAAAATATTCCAGCATGATATACTGGAGTTCCAGCAAAGTATACTGAATTTCCAATATACTATACTAGAACTCTTGTATATTATACTGGAGCCAACAAAGTATACTAGTCAAACATAATATGCTGGAAGTTCATATACAAATGCACCGAACTCCAGTATATTATGCTGGATCGATCTCTGTTGCAGCAAAATAGTGGTTATTTTATTAATAAATTGACAAACGCTGACATTTTTTAAATGGTCAGTACCTTCTTTTTTAACCGTAAAAATAGCCAGTTTTCAGACTGGTCATTAAAAAATAGCCCATGTTTACCAAGTCAATGAAAAATAGCCACCATTTTGCTGCAATAGAGACCAGTCCAGCATAATATGCTGGAGTTCGGTGCACCTGTATATGAACTCCAGCATATTATGCTGGATCGATATACTTTGTTGGCTCCAGTATAATATACTGGAGACTAGAGCACCGGTGCTCCACACTCCAGTATATTATACTGGACCTCTATATTTGCTAAAATTCCAGTATATTATGCTGGAGATCTAGTGTACTTATGCTGGAACTCCATCATATTATGTTGGAGTTCCAACATACTTATCCTGGAACTCCAGCATAATATGTTGGAGTTCAAGTATACTTATGCTGGAACTCCAGCATAATATACTGGAGTATTTTTCGGGTTTTGAACAGTATTTTTGCTCAAATTTATCTTTACATAAAAAGTTACTAAATTTCGATTACTTTTGAAATTGAGCTATTTTTGAACGATCGGTTGTAAAGTTGGCTATTTTTGAGTTTCTTCCTTTTTAACCTTGTAGTCAATTGTTCGAGGTCGGATTGGCCCATTTTCAATAGGAGGAAATGCCGCTTATTGAGGGCTAATTTGCCTTTCCAAATTGAATAATTCGTAGTGTTATATGTGGGTGCGCTCGCGCATAGATATTTTATTTTTTGGAAGGGGGAAGGGGAGGGAAGGGGGTTGCATTTAGGCTGAGTGAATAGGAAAAATGATATTGTATAGCCGCTGTAATAATAGCCAAAAAATTTGATAAAATTTATATATTTTTTATATATACGTACATTCTGCATGTTATATACAAATTTTATACTTTCGGCTACTAAATGTAAATACTTTCTGGAGCAAGCTTAACCCGATGAATAATGGTACGATTTAAAAAGAGGAATCTTTATATAAATAGCCGGTCAGATTCATTGTTTACTTTTCCTAACCGGTATAGATAGATTATTCACTAATTATACACGATTATACATAAATTATACATTCACCAATTATATTTAATTTAAGAGGTTTGATAGACGACTATTTAGGTTGATTCTTCATTTATAATGTGGGTTATGTAACAAAATCGGGAACAATAAAGGATTAGTTACCTCCTATAGCAAAGGTTGATACCTTATTTGTTATAAATAAATATCCTTTTAAAAAATTATATTCTATAGTTTTTTGTTTTTTATAACCAAATATCTATTTATAGTCACCTCCTACCTTTAAGCCGTAAAATAAATTTTGTATTATTTTCTCTTTCCTACCAAATTCTAATAACCACTAAACATCTCTCTAATCTAATTGCACATTCTCCCTCTCTGCCTTAAAACCTAGAGGCTTGGGATTAGGGTTTCTCTCCAATAAGTAGAAGCTAGAGAAAGCATAAGAACATGGCAGCACCAGCGGCGGCTCCGATAGCAGCAGAATCAATTTAATGTTTCGGGCGTAAGAAGACGGCGGTAGCAGTAACCCACTGCAAATGCAGGAAAGGCCTCATCAAAATCAACAGTGTTTCGATCGAGTTAGTCCAGCCTGAAATCCTCTGTTAGAAATCTTTCGAACCAACTCCTCTTAAGCCGCCACAAATTCGTCGGAGTGGAAAAAGACGATGGAGTTGGGGCCGAGCAACTTGAATTTTCTGTTAATATATTTCAATGTATCTCGATGTATTTTCATGTATTTCGTTATATTCATTGTATTTGTTTTCGATGTATCTTATTATATATATTTCATTATATTTATTTTCTTTTTTTTGAAAATTTTATTTCAATGTTATTCCGTTGTATTCTATGTATTTCATTGTCTCGCTATATTCCATGATTGTATTCATATATATTTTAAATTAATATAATTTACGTTATATAATTTCTTTGAAGATTGCTATGTTTTTGGGGTATTTTTCGATTGAATTTTTTTTTTATAACTGGAAATACAAATTTTGTGTGTTATAATTGAGTTTGTTGAGTTATATTAGGAGTCTATTATGTTAATTGATTCACTTTTCATTTAAAAATAATGTAGTCTCCTATTTCACGTGAATAGGGTCAAATATAGTAATTTATTCAGTCATAATCCTATGTTTCACGCAATGAATATATTCGAATACAAAAATCTATTTAGATATAATCTTATATTTCACGCCTAAAAATAATATTGTATTCATGGATACAATAGTTTAAATACATGGAATATACTAGAAAAAGTCTCAAAAGATAATGGTAGGAAAATAAGTACTAACTACAACTAACTAAATGGTTTTAGTAGTTCCTGAAAGTTTCTCAACAGTAAATGACATGCCTGTGCCAGATTGGTCCATTCAATAATATAACTACTCTAGCTTCCCCACAACTACATTTCCCGGTTTTGATTAACTTTAATTCAAATGTGATTACTTCTAAATCACCTATTCTAGTGTTTGAATCATGATCAAACACTATCTTTACTACTTTCATTAAATGCAGAGACTTCTTCTTCACTACATAATTTCTCCGATTTTCTCTCTTCACAACTATTCTAGTAGTATTGCATCTGTAAAGAACCCCATAAATTTCGTTTCTCCCTTTTTTGGGATCTGAGTCACTTTTACTTTCCCAAATAATAACTCAAAACACCTCAACCAATATTTGGTTTTTAATTAGCGTCTCTGTCTCTTAGAATATTGAGCTTACTACTCACTACAATCACTTTGTGTTTTTTAAAGTCTTTTTCATTTGGTGGTTCATAAGGCATTTAGACAGATATACAGCCATTTTATTAAAGTGGGTTTTGTTCAGACTTGCTCAAATGATTGAGTTTGAGTTAAAGATTAGGTAATAAAGTTTTGATCTCTTTTGACCCAGGTAAGAAAAAATTGTAGTTTGTGGATGAAATGTGAAATTGGGGTTTTTCAGATTTGTTCTTTTTGTTGTCTTCTATGTAATTTCATTTTGAGAGTCAAAAGATTTGGTTTGTCCTATTTGTTTGTTTGTATTACACTGACAGTTGGGTTTTTGGAATTTCTGCTGTTGTTTTAGGGGAACTTTTTATGGCTTATCCATCAGACCAGAGGTCCTCTAGTAGGGGGACAGTGAGATTTCTTATGGTTATGTTGGGTTTGTTTCTGGTTGTTTACATAGTCAGACCACCAAGATTGCGCCACTCTTCTAAGGCTTTGGATTCATGTCCTCCTTGTTTCTGTGATTGTGAGGAGGAATCCATGCTCTCCCTGCCTTTAGGTCAGTTCATCTTTCTTTGTATGCTAACTTTTGCTTATCTACGAAATACTTGTTAATGGACCAAAAATGTATAGGTTGTGTACTTATGTTTCCGAATTTGATCCGAATGACTAAACATAATGCCTGATTACATATTGAAGCATGTAGCATTCACCAGTTCATTTAGAGTTAAAATGCTGCTTAACAGCTAGTTTGAATGGTTGTTATATGTTGTTTTATAATGTATCGTATTGTATTATATTATATTGTTTGATGAATACAATGTTTAGATAGACTATATCATTTTCGCTTTATGATAGTACCAACAATATGATTATATGAAGAATAATTCTTGCAACATTACTAAGAAAAAATAGCATACATAATAGAATTGTTACATAAACAATAGTATAACGGATAAAATATGATTGTTTAATAATAAAGAAGGGCAAGATGAGAAAAAAAAGTATGGTAACGACTCCACTACACCACTCATTTCATCCGGATATGTGATGTATATGTGGAATTTTCTCTCGGGACATGAATTGATTCTTTTATCAATTTATTATTACCGCTTGTATAAGGTGGAGAATAAACTAAAAGTAGATGTTAGAAGGAATTTCTGTGACTTGAAACCTTAGAGGTACCATATGTTCCTATTTGGGTGTGGCAAGAGAATAATCATGACAGAAGTAACTCGAAGGAGTGAATGGTGTTATATATTTAAAGACTATATCGTCCTGGTACAAAACCTAATGCTGGTAAAAACTATCGTCCTGGTAAAGACTAGGTGATTTTCTTCCCATCTATGCCTTGGTGGATTAGGGGTGGACATAAAATCCGAATAACCGAAAAAAACGGACTGGATCGAATTAGTTCGGTATTTCAGTATCAGTTATTCGATACTAATTCGGTATAATTTTTTCAAAAGTTCGGTACTTCGGTGTGGTTCTCGTTGTTGAACTTTCGATACTTCGATAAACCGAAATACCGAAGTATCAATCTTTTGAAAAAGGAGGAAGTTGATCTTTAAGCAAATAGAGGTTTCTGTTGTTTCCGAAACCTTATAAAAAGGATATTTCTTACTCTAAAAATGCGAACATTCTTGTTAGAGATATAACCAGGTCATCTTTTGAGGAAGTTTTCTTCAATTTTATGACAGTGTACTAATTTTTTATCCTATCGGCGGAGAACTTTCTTTTGTCTTCAAATACCTCTGCGCGTTGGTTATATTGGAACGATGGTGGTAGTATGTACTATGTGATGCCTCCAGAGAACATTAAAACTATAGATTATCCAAATAAGATACATCCATGCTTACAGACATCCCCTTTTTGGACTATTATCCCAAGGTTTGTGGAACATAGTGATGTACCCTAGTTTTTTGTGCTTCAAATTGCCATTCCCCTCTGAATTAGTGTAGTGTGGTTGATGTTTTGTTGTCGTTTCTGCTTTACCTCTAGTTCTTTCCTTAAGATCTTTACCTCTGGAAATCCAGAACAAAACGCATTAGAAAAACTGATCTTATATTCTTATGTGAAATCTTGAATTAGAATTCACCACTTTTTTCATTTTCAAAGACTTGGTACGATACCGAAACCGTACCGAAACCATACTGAACCAAACAAGAAAATACTGAACTGTACCGAGCTATTTTGGTACGGTAGTTGGTATGCATGATTGATAAAACGTATACTGAAGTACCGTATTGAAATTCTTTAATACCGTACCGAAATTCTTAAATATCGTATCGAATGCCCACCCCTCAGGTGAATAGACTTACTTGGTACCTATTACTGGTGGGAGTGGCAGGTATCCTCTGGAATTAGTCAAGGTGAGCGCAAGCTGGTCGGAACATCACAGTTATTAAAAGAAATAAAAAACCAAATGTTGTTTATAGTTATACTTCCACATTCGTAACGAGGAGTTCAGGCAGTTGATCTTGAGTTAGGTCTTCTCGGAAATTGACAAGAAGTTGGTGGAATTTGTCAAACAGGTGCAGGTCTCAAGTTTAAAACAAAATGTTAGTGAAAGGCACTATAAGTGAAATTTCTAATTCAAGGTTCATATGAGAATTAGTGTACTGAAAGAGGAACTTTTGCATGTTGCTGGCACATGGGAGAAAACATTTTATGCCAGTCAAGCTTCTTCAAAAATGCTTTTGATAAATCTACATCAGGAAAAAGCAGTACAAGAGAGGGCTCAAGAAAGAGTTTTTCCAAGAGTTTGCTGAAATGATTTATTCCCTTAGCCTGATTGGAGAGACTGTATGCCTTCAAAATCAACAAAGAGTAGAGATACTCTACTTTTGAAGAGGAGGAGGATTGTTTACATATAAGTGATGATGATATCTTGATCTTCAAATATTTAATACTATGCTGCAGTTTTAATCCTTTCGATTTTCCAAATCAACATGCAAGATATTTGAATCATATGGCCATCTATTTAACTGGTACAAGTAAATGTTAAAGTTTATCTTTATTCAGTAGTTCCTCTTTTCTCTTGCAGTTTGATGTTGGAAAAACAGCATAACTGTTGGAAATACTTTTGTCCAACGACACAGAATTGAATTGACGTTCTCTTTAATTGTATCTTCCCTCTTTCCTGCTGATTCTCATCTCCTATTATGTGTTGTTTTGCAGACATCTTAAACAGCTCATTGGCAGGTTAGTTCACTGCTTCATCTAGTCCCAGAAAATGTTGAGGAGTGGTTTAACTTGGTTTAAGCTGCTTCTTCAAATCTTTGCATTCTTATTATTATTTTTTTGTGTGTGGATGCAGACTGTGGTAAAGACGATCCTCAAATGAATGAAGAGATGAAGAAGGATATTGCTACTTTACTTTTAGAGGAGATTAACTTGCAGAAGAATGTTACTAATGATGTTTTGGATCGCACCAAGGCTCTAATTATGAGCGCCAAAAGAGCATCTTCACACTATCAAAAAGAATCAGAGAAGTGCAACATAGGGATAGATACATGTGAGGGAGGTAGGGAGAAGGCTGAAGCTGCACTGATAGAAGAGCGTAAGCTCTCTGCACTGTGGGAGACACGAGCCATTTTGTTTGGATGGAAAGACTAGTAAAGAGTTTATTCAAAGGAAAATAGCTATTCAAATTTTGTTGTTGGGTAGAGAATAGATTTGCACTTGTATGCCTCTTTCTGTGTACACCCTATTTGCGAATATGGTTCTTGCTTTTGGTCTGTTTAGGTTTTCATTCTTTGTACTTCAGATGTGTTGATTTCAGTTAATTGTTTCAGCAACATTTTCCGAGTTGTGTTATCACAATTCATATCTTAGTGAACAGATGCTTATGTTTTTCAATTTGGACCAGCACATCTGTGACACAATTTTTCTATTAAAATAGCATGATCTAGCTAGTTTTCGAACTGGTAATTCAAAAATGGTCTGCATTTGTCAAGTTATTGAAAAATAACCACTATTTTACTGCAACAGAGATCGGTCTAGCATAATATATTGGAGTTCAGTGCACCTGTGTATGAACTTTTACTATATCATGCTGGCCAGTATAATTTGCTAGCTCCAGTATAATATACTGGACACTGGAGCACCACTACTCCAAACTTCAGTATATTATGCTGGACAGGTGCTAGAGTATTTTTCGGATTTTGAACAGTATTTTCGTTCAGATTTATTTTATATAAAAAAATGGTAAATATTGATTACTTTTGAAACTGTGACTATTTTTGAATTTCTCCCAATTTTTCTTGACTTGGAGGACAGTATTTGATTTGAATACGTTACCTGTCAATTTTGGTCATCTTTGCTGCAATGTCATGAGTACGTATGGACGTATTGTACTCTCGAGAGTCCAGTAATGGGATAATATTTGGAGAATAACTTACCCCGCGTGATACACCAACTTAAGAAATAAGTAAAGCCCTTGCGGAAGCAAAGAGAGCACTGAATTATGTTTACAATCAAGAATTTTGGATGTACCGTCTATCTTGTGTCCCCTTCTTTCAGAAAAAAATATGGACCTCTATTTATTTAAGATTAAACAAGAAAAGTACAACGTAAAACAAAGAAGGTTGAACAAGCTACAACCATGCTGTTCCAACGTAATGGAGGAAAGACTGATGCAGCCTCCGCATTCAACCCCAGTAACAATGCAAGAGCCAATCTCATCAAACCAAGTATATACTGTCCAACACTGCAAAACCAGCAGCAACCCCACCCTCATTTGATGAAGAGACCTTTGTCCGCATCAAGTAACCCGACTGTTGATTGATCAGAATTTCTTTTTCGTTCCTGCATATGAAGTACAATCAAACAACCTCTTTGTAACAACCTCGTTTGTTTCGGAAATTTTTGGATGTTAGTAAATTGTTGTTATAGAAAACACATATTATAATAGAACATGAGATTTGGTTCCGGAAAATTTGGCTTTTATAAGTGCTCTTATATAAGATGTTATAGATATAGAGATGTGTGACTGTACATATCAATACAAGGCACTAAAGGACAGTGATTAATTGAAAATTAAGGTTAAAAAATATCCATCATTCTTGCCCAATTTGTTTCTCAAAGAAAATGCATCCTATTTAACATTATGAATCAAACATAAGCTGAAAGTGGGACTGGACAGTGGCTCGCGGATAAGGGTCGTTTCAGTGTTTCTCACCTTCTGGGAGTTAATTTTCTTTCTTGATTCTTCTGTTTGAGGGGTTGAGGGGGGCTTTTTTTATTAGGGGGGGAGAGGGGGGGGGGGGGGGGGGTTGAGAAATATGAGATATTTACTACTTACCTTAAATAAGTTCCATATATCCCAAGTTCTGATATGGTTTGTTCTTTATGAGGGATGCCTTCTCGCATTAGTATCGAGTGAGAAATGGTTGGAAAAATCCTCTGCATTAGTATAAACGCATCACTTCCAGTGCCTTCCTTCTGCAGTTTCAGAAGAGCTTCCTTCACATCTTCCCCATAGATATTGTTTCCTGAGATGAGATGATCTAATGTCAGAGATTTTGATAAAAATTACCATTACAGTATACATAGAAGCAATTTCATGAACAAGACCTCCTCCTTCTCGTTGTGGTTTCATTACGTACAAGCCAGGTCTCACAATTGCATCCTTGACTGTGTTGGACTCATCCAAACTCCACAACCCTGCAAAGCATTTTCGTAGTTTGGCAATGTCATCTTTGTTTTCAAGAAACCTGCTCACAATAAACAAGGACAAAAGTTTAACAGATTATACATATGGGCGTGCAGTTAATTTCTCACGAGTTACAGGTGATTGCATAATCAAATTAATTAATGCTCTCAGCTTACAAAGTATACATAGAGTTACTACATTTTCTTTCTGATACTCTGTCTGGAATTTTATATATTTTCCATTCTATGTTCATTTTTTTTTTTTTCCAATGCAGCTTTTCATTCTGTCCTATGCGCCGAGGGTCGCATGGAAGCAGCCTCTCTGCCCTTTTGGGTAGGGGTAAGACTGCCTACATATTACCCTCCCCAGACCCCACCTGGTGGGAGTATACTGGGTAGTTGTTGTTGTTGTTGTTGTTGTCTATGTTCATTTTTTTGGTTTCCCTTTACTCCACAGGGAAAGGGTGCACACTCATCTTTATCAAAATCACAAAATGCATTGAGTTTTGCCTTTCCAGTTAAGACCCATAAAGGAGAGGAAGAGGGAATACACCAAAAATAATCGAGTCTCAACTTGAAAGACTACCTCAGCTATTAAGCTTATCAATAAATCACAAGAGACATAACTTGAATTCAATTTTACCTTTCTAGTACATTGGGTTTTGCAAGCTCTTGCTGAATCTTCTTGGTCCCAGCTAAATGATAGGAAATGGAAGGGCACTTAACTGCACGTGACTGCTCCATCAGAAGCCTAGCTCTCCACTCCTATAATAAAAAGAGTTGCATAAAACAGATCAAGAAAGACCGTTAGGTTAATGGTAAGTGTTAGTTGAATCACATTGAGATACAATAGTAAAATGGACTCTCTCTCTATTGACAAGAGGGGCTTGGTCTGATGGTAACCAACCCTCACTTACAACCGAGAGGTTGTGAGTTCGAGTCTCCCCAGGAGCAAATTCTGGGGATTTATGCCGGGGGTCTATTTGGAAACAGCCTCTCTACCCAGGGTAGGGGTAAGGCTGCGTACACACTACCCTCCCCAGACACCACTGAGTGGTATTGTACTGGGTCGTACTTTTTTTTTTTTTTCCATAGTCACATAACTGAAAAGTAATTATACCAACTCCAGCTCAACCTCCGAAATTTTAAATATTAAAATTGCGCGCTCATGCACACACAGAGTCAAATTAGAGATGTCTCGGAAGATTTTGCAGAGAGTAGATATGGATAACACCTTCACTAAAAGAACCAGAGTCTAGCTCTTTAACTGTTCCTTGTAAATGATGGGAACATATTTTTATAGTTATCTAACCCTGAGTTGCACATTCCAATGCTTCTGTTTCAGAATGCAATGCTCTGTAGTAATGCTTTCGTTAGATTCGTTTAAAATGCATTTAACCCCTTGCCATTTCACTGTAAGACAACTAGACATCTCTCCATCCTCAACTAAAGGACAGAAGTCTACAGTCCTCTGTCTTCCTTCTACTCTTAATCTTCATCACCAGCCTTTCCACTCAACACACTCCACCATGAGCTCATTCATCTTCCCCCCAGGTCTTCCCATTTTGCCCTCACTCTCCTTATTTAGCCTTTTTTCCTAATTCAAAATATGCCTTATAAAATGGGCAGACAGCCTATTATAAAGTTTGATCCTCCAAATACTGTAAGCTGATTTTCAACAGAAAATTTCAGACCTTATTGACGCATATTACAGTTTATACAATCAAAAAATAAGTGAAAACGTGCATAAGCATAAAGTATGGACAACAGCACATCCACGGAAAGTTTTTCGTTACTTCAAACTTGTTTGAGGGAGCCAACCTGATCCACCATCCCCGGGACACCATGCTCACTAAGGTATATACTTTCCCCTTGGAACTATTTTTCTTTCCTTTTTTGCTTAAGGTATTTAGGGACTCAACAAACTAATGGAGCCATGTGCACAAAATTGTGTCTGCATAGATAATGACAGTCAGCAAAGAGTGATGCACGTACGATTCAGCAAAAGGTGTTTAAGATCGCTAGGTGGAGCATGGGAATTCTAAAGAACGACGCTGCATAAAGTAAACTACAACTCCAAGCAGAACAAAAGTTGACTTACAGATTCCGAGTGATAGTCACTTGGTGTATAGCCAGCTCTAAAATAAATGACTGCCACTGGTTCACCATCTCTGCGATCCTAAGATTTTAAGCTTCTCATATAGAAACTGCAAATACAACAGCTTTAACATTGAAATGTACTTTAGTAAAAAGTGACATACACAACGAGGGTACCATCTTCTAGAAGCTCGCCATGTGCGTCAATTTCCGCTAGCGTCTTTCTGGTAGTTATAACTTTATGTGTGTTAAAAGCTAAGGAAATATTTCCAGGAGAATTTACAAGCAAAAACCATGACAGATGTACTACCAATCCATACTTTGTTATATTTTAAACCAACGTAATTTTAACTGTCTTAAGTATGGCCATTTCTACAGAGCCGTGGTTAGGCCTGCGATGTTATATGGGGCGGAGTGCTGGCCCGTGAAGAACTCGCATGTTCAGAGAATGAAGGTTGCGGAGATGAGGATGCTTAGGTGGATGTGTGGGCACATCAGGCTGGATAAGATCAAGAATGAAGTTATTCGACAGAAGGTAGGGGTGGCCCCAGTGGACGAGAAGATGCGAGAAGCGCGACTGAGGTGGTTCGGGCATGTTCGGAGGAGGGCCCTCGATGCCCCGGTGAGGAGCTGCGAGCGGCTGGAGATTGTTGGTGGTCGGCGAGGGAGAGGGAGGCCTAAGAAGCATTGGGGAGAGGTGATTAGGCAGGACATGACCAGATTGCAGGTTACCGAGGGCATGACCCTTGATAGGGGCGTTTGGAGGTCTAGAATTAGGATTGTAGGCTAGGGGCTCCTAGAGTCCTTCGTTCGCATCTCTCGGGGTTGGGTGTGGGATAGTAGGGTTACCCATAGGTGATTAGTGTTTTAGCTTATGTCTCCATATGGTTGTTAATATGGTAGTTACTGTTTGTTATTATCGCATTATTGCATGCGACTGTATTTATGTTGCTTATGTTTTCATGAGTACTTACATTATTATTGCAGGAGTACCTATACTTTATTATTTTGTTTTGTTTTGCTTGTGTTTCTAATTTTACCTTTGTTTTCGTAATGCAGCTTTCCCTCTTTTTATCCTACACGCCGAGGGTCGTTTGGAAACAGCCTCTCTGCCCTTACGGGCAGGGGTAAGGTTCGTCTACATATTACCCTCCCCATACCCCACCTGGTGGGATAACTGGGTAGTTGTTGTTGTTGTTGTTGTTAAGTATGGCCATTTCCTCTTATTGTGATATGCACATCAAATACAAATCCATCACGTAACATAGGATATTTTTCTCTCAGTGAAGCCGAAAGCCAATGCTGATCGTACATGTTGCGCTCTTCAGCTTGAACCACAAACATAACTACAGCCCTGCATTACGTATTTAAGTTAGTGTAACTTCAAAGATATTTATCGTAGCATAAGAAACTAAACGTCTCTCAAATCAAATCAACCTTGGATCAGCATATTCATTCCAAGCTTTGGCCAGTGCTTCCGCAAATTGATTTACTGAATTGTTTATGGGAATTTTGCTAGGATCTAATGCAATGCGTTCTCTGTATTGATGAAGCAAGCTCCTGCAAATGACAGTTGAGATCCAGTTCCATACGAGCTTCAGAGGAGACAGAGTTAACAATATGATTGGAAATTCTGAAGTAACTTTTTGAGCATTCACACATGAATACAACAACTATTTCATCCTCTAAAAAAAAGAAAACAGCAAATAACTTGATAAAATTACAGTAAAAGTTCTGGATTAGAATATTAAGATAGCATTTCATAATTTCAAAAATGAAAGCTTTACCATGAAAGTTAACAAAAACTAATTTTACCTGTGAAGCTCACTGACAAGACAACTAAGCCCCGAAAATGATGATGAAATAGTGTTAAGCTCAATTTGCAGAAGTAATTTAGTTTGCTCATCCAGCATATAGTCTGAGCGATGCAACCCCAAGCGTATTTCCTACATTAAAGTCATATCAAATGGTAAATCATCCCCTAAAACCAAAGAAATAACAAAATATTGCGACAGTCTGACTACAACTAAGAAAAGTGGATTTAGGCACATAATTACAAAACATTGCCCTTCTTATAAAGATAAAGAAACTACAACCTTTCCTCTCCTGATGATCAAATATGAGAGTATCAACATCTGAAGCAGCAAGGAGAATTTTTTACAACAACTTTCCACTATAATCCCACATAGTGGGATCTGAGGAGGAGAGTGTGTACGCAAGCCTTACCCCTACCTTTATGGAGGTAGAGAGGTTGTTTCCAAATTATTTTACTAAAGCACAATTGGAAAACACCAGCCCAATGATACCGGACCCAAACAAAATTATGGTGATTGATATCTAGTATTAGGAATATCAAAATCACGTAACAACCCCACAGAACTAGGAAACTTGACTTCGTCAGTTTATGCTTTAGAAAACTAAAGAAGTTGAAAAGAAATCTGAATATATAAAGAGCTTACAAATGCAGTACACTCATTATGAAAGTTGAATATGCATGCATAGATCAAACTGTACCTCTTTCTTGTTGATATTTAGCATCTTGGAGTGGATTTCTAGTAGTCTGGAGGTGAAAGGATCAACTTTTTTCGTCCTACAATATAAAGCAGATAAAGGTCAGACCTGATCTGCCCAAATCTCCTGATTCAAAAGATACTCGCATTCACAAAGAATTAATGCATGTAATCCTTGAAGGAAGAGATATCAAAAACGTTAGATGCCTAGTTCGGATTGATTTCACCCAAAAAAAAAGGAGAGAAAAACAAAAATAAGAATGGTTTTCCTATTTGAAACTGCAATACTCAGAAAATCATTAAGTAGAGGCTATTTTTATCGTATTTGATCAATACTTGTAAAGAAGTTCTAGATGATTATAAACTTATTTTAAGAAGCTCGTGGAGTAAATTTGGTCATCCAGTGAATTCCAATTTTCATGGGAACTTAGTTTTGGTCCATGGACTTCCAAAAGCAACCTTCTATCACTAAAATTACTGAAAGTTGTGATGTCATCATGTCAATAGAACCTTTGTTTTCATAGATGTCATGTCAATTGCATATTACATAGGGATCCAGTATTTATAATCATGTTTTCAACATCAGAGTGGTACCAAGGCCTAACTGTACATGCCAATAAAAACTGCAGACACATTTTGTTGAAGCGACAGTAATATTATATTAAGATGAATTGTACAAAGGACTTTCTGTTACACCATACTGGTTTAAGAAAGAAACTTGAATAACAATTAAGCATAACTACAGGAAGACCAAAAAAGGTTGCACATTTGACATTTCAACCAGTAGGAAATGAAGGAAGCACTCAAGTATAACTGATTTTGTGGGCCAGGTATGATATGAGCCAAACGAGATTAATGTTACGTGGACTGGTTAAAAGTATCAGAAACAGGTTTATCTCCATTGCGCACAAGAGCTCCCACAGAAATGGCATTTAAGTTTCACAAAACTCTAAAAGAAGTACCATTATCTCTTTCAATTCCCAAAAACCTGAACTATGTTATATGTCAGCCATGACAAACTATTACAAGTATACAGGCATATATACTAGAGACTTGTGCATTCTGTTTCAGTACATTTTTAAGGGCATAATAAGCACAGTAGTAATTATGTGTAAATGAGAAAATTACCAACCTAGAGAGTGATTGCTGCAAAAATTCTCCATCCTGACTCACACGATCGACGAGCTCATTAAAAATAGGAGCAACTTCACAAGCTTGACTCCATTGACTTTCAGGGAATGACATTGGTAAAAGAGCAACTGGAGCATGAACCATACCAACACCAGGAACAGTTCCTGACCTCTTCAAATTTCAAGATAACACAGTTACCACAGGAAAGAAATAACACCTAACAACCTTCTTGATCAACAAATTACAGAAGATGAAATAAAGCACCAAACTTTAATCAAAATACTACAAGAAGTGTTAAAAAAGATCCAAACTTTTCATACATAATTCAGTAATATAAACTCCTTTCTCTGTGATTAAACCAAAAAAAAGAGAAATAAATAAAGTTTATATTGACATAAAGACTGACCTCTGAATTCCTGTCACCAACAACAAGACCACGAAGAGAGCAAAAGACAAGTGCATCATAAGAAAGTTTCTGCAGCAATTTCGGGTCAATATCATGAGGATCAACAATGGGTTTCACAGAATCTTCCACTTGGATCTGCATTTTTTTAGCGCACTTCAATGGCAAGATTGCTGAAAATGGTGATTTGGGTATAAAATTTACGGAAAATTTATTGAGATGGGGTTCCAAAAATCTAGTGGGTGAGCAGAAATTTAAAGAGTTTGAGTGCGCGGTAGCAGAATAGTGTGTAAAGCAAGTGCTGCTGCTTTGTGAAAAAGATGAAGAATAGCCGCTGCGCATTTTGACATTTTTGGACCCCTCTTTTGTGTGTTACCTTATTATCGTCCAAAGTGTCCTGTGGGGAATCTGTGTTTTTTCTTATTTAATTATAGGACTAATCGAAAAAGAAAATGCTGTTATAAAATAGAAGTCTATTTAGAGTGAATGTCTAAGAGTTTTAGCTTGAAGCTAAGTCATTACTCTTTCCTATAAATAGAGGTGTTCTCTACCATTGTAAATAACCCCAAGTATTAATAAGAATACTTCTCTCTCTCCCTATTCTCTCTCTATTTGCTCTTGTTCTTGAGTTATTGTTCTTGTCTTTTATATTATTTCATAACACGTTATCAGCACGAGACTCTACCGTCTCAAGAACCATTCTCGAGAAATCTGAGGTATTTTCCTCTTCCTAATTTAATTTTCGATTGTCTTAACTTTTGTTTGTGCAAGGTTTTGCTTCAAAGAAAGAATGAAGAAAGAAGGAAAAGAAAAAGAAAAAAAAAAAAAAAGAGGAACGAGAAACAGAAAGCAAAAACGTTGAAAAGAGAAAGAAAGAAAGGAAAGGAAGAAAGGAGAAAACATTGAAAATAGAATTGATATACCTTAAAGGTAAGTATTTTATTTTTCCCTTTTAAATTCTTGAAATTCTATAATTTGATTTTATATACAAACATAGACAACAAAGTTTGATTATAACTCTAAAGGAGTTTGTAAGAAATTATAACCACACGAAGTGGTAAAATCTCTATGTCCTGCCATGATTAAATTCATGTATGATTGTGGGCAAATAATTGAAAATCCGTCCCATTGAATTTGCTCCATTCCCTTTAGAGAATGTGGAAGCAGTATATGATAAGTCTGAAAGAAGACTAAAATATTACCATGAAGGTATCAATGAATGTGGACGTGGCAAAGAATTCCGTCCAATTGAATTTGCTCCATTCCCTTTAGAGAATGTGGTAGCAGTATGTGATAAGTCTGAAAGAAGACTAATTACCGTAAAGGTATCAATGGATGTGGACATGGCAATAGACGAAGTTATAATCGTCATTATTGTGGTAATGAGAACAATAAGGATTCTCGAAATAATCTTTCACTTTATGAAAGTAATATTTGACATGAGATTGTGTAAAGCACATGATCTTGATCCATTCCCTGAAGTGAATGTGATAATTGTAATAGAGCCCGTAAGTATGAACACGCTCTTGATGTAATTTTGGTTTATGTCTGACATTATGAAAAGAAAGTTCGTTGCCCTTGAAATTTCGGGCAAGAACTATATGATATGGGTGTTGGATACTTAAATCCATTTTGGATGCTATGGGTCTTGGAGACGCCATTAAAGACAGAAATAATGCATCCACCCAAAACTATGCTAAGGCCTTGATTTTCTTGCGCCATCACCTTGATGAAGGTTTTAAACTATGCTAAGGCCTTGATTTTCTTGCGCCATCACCTTGATGAAGGTTTGAAGATTGAATATCTCACCGTCAAGGATCCACCTATCTTGTGGAATGGCTTAAAGAAGAGATGACAACCTGAAGTTGGTCACTCTGCCACAAGCACGATACGATAAGAACCCAAAAGCAAATAGTTTATAAACTATATATTATCGTTGTGGTGAAAACGGGCACTGGTCAAAGGCTTGCCGTATACCATGACTTTTGGTTGACCTTTATCAAGCATCTCGAAAGAGTAAACGCCCTGAAACGAATTTTGTCTCTGACGACAACTTTGACATCACCCACTTGGATGTGGCAGACTTCTTTGAGCAACCCGAGGGGTAGATAGACCACCTAATCGGCGATGGATCCGTGATGAAATAAGATGGAGTTATTTTATTTTGTTCTACTTATTTGTATTAGTTAGTGAATAAACTAATAGTCATTAGCATTAGCTCGTATTAGTTAGTTCATAAAGCAATGTTAGCAGTAGTTCTTTAGAATATCTTCAATATGTTCAAATATCAATAAAACTTTTATTTTCCAGTGGGGGTAATCGACTAGCCTGAAAAACTAGTCGATTATCAACTATTTCCGCATTAAAACTGAAAAACAATTGATCAACAATCGATTGTCTTTGGCTAACAATCGATTGTCTTGAAACAGTGAGGTCTGGAAATTTTCAAAAATCATCCACAATCGATTGTCGTTGACTAACAATCGATTGTCTTAAAACAGTGAGGTCTGGAAATTTTCAAAAATCATCCACAATCGATTGTCTTTGTCTAACAATCGATTGTCTTGAAACAGTGAGGTCTGGAATTTTTCAAAAATTATCCACAATCGATTGTCTTTGTCTAACAATCGATTGTCTTGAAACAGTGTTCTGGAATTTTTCAAAATAAGCCAACAATCGATTGTCTATATTTAACAATCGATTGTCTTAAGACAGTGTGATCTGAAGTTTTTCAAAAATAACAAATAATCGATTGTGTGTGTTTAACAATCGATTGTCTATGTTCAAACAATCGATTGTGTGTGTTTAATAATCGATTGTCTTATGAAAAACGCTGAAAATTTTCAAACTGCAAAGTAATCAATTATGGATAACATATCTGATTTCGTTAGTCAACTGTTAGCTGCAGATTTTGAAAATATTATGTGACACAAACGAATTGAACTTATTTATTCATATGTTCGTGTATTTCTTTTATATGTGAAACCATGGGAAGTAAATTGATTGAAGGCTCCGGAAGAGCAACTGTAACTCTGCCCAAAGGCATGACGTTTATCTTAGAGAATGCAATATTCTCCTCCAAGTCTAAGAAGAACTTGTTGAGTTTTAATGATATCAATGTTCTCCTCCAAGTTTAAAAGGAACTTGTTGAGTTTTGAGAATCCATTTTAGAGAATGCAATGTTCTCCTCCAAGTCAAAAAGGAACTTGTTGAGTTTTAAAGATATCATTCAAAATGGATATCATATTGAGACAATAGATGAGAATAATCTTGAATTCTTCATGAAAACGAGGCTGCCCATTTTGGTTTGGGTTCACGCCATTTTGCATGCAGCAATGCTAGTTTGTCGGCTGCCCACTTTGGTTTGGGTTCACGCCATTTTGCATGCAGCAATACTAGTTCGTCGGCTGCCCACTTCGGTTTGGGGACACGCCATTTTGCATACAGCAATGCTAGTTCGTCTCTGACTGACAAATTGACACAAATATTCCCCGTTGCAATTGGTTTTGGGTCATGGACCCAATATATCCCATTTAAGAATTTTTGGATGCGCAGTATATGTGCCTTTAGCACCGCCATCCCGCACCAAAATGGGTCTGCAAAGAAGGTTAGGAATATATGCTGGGTTTGAATCGCCCTCCATCATTCGCTACCTCGAAACATTGACAGGCGACTTGTTTACTGCACGATTTGCAGACTGTCAATTTGATGAGACACTTTTCCCAAAATTAGGGGGAGAAGTTGGTGAAACCAAACGGGAAATTTTGTGGAAAAATGCATCATTATCTCATCTTGATCCACATACCTCTATTTGTGAAAGAGAGGTACAAAAGATTATCCATTTGCAAAGAATAGCAAATCAAATGCCTGACGCATTTATAGATTTGAAAAGGATAACAAAATCACATATCCTCGAAGTGAATGTGACAACATTTGATTCACGAATACATATTCATTATTGGAAGAATATGAACATGAAATTGGTATTAAATATATCACACTCACCCCTAGAAGGAGGTTTGAGATGATGTATGGCATGAATGATCGTTGGTCACGTACCTATTGTACGCCAAAGTATTTTGGAAATATGACTATTAAAGGACAACGATAATGCAAGAAACATATCTTGCATATAAGTTTGACATGACCATAATGGTATAACTTTCTCTTTAAGAAAGATATTCAACACATGGATGTTGATGAATCTGTGGTAGTAAAAAATTAATTGAGAGCTCTAAAAGAGCCAATTATTGCTATGTTGGAGAAACACAATTGAGTATTGTGCTGTAGTAAGTCTCAAAGAAACTTATTCAGTTTCCAAAGTACACGCGAAAGCGATTGATTATATTGAGACTATAAATAAAGGAAGAATTTGATATCTCCTATTACTACAACTTGTAGCGGGGTAATTTGTATATGAAAAGCTACCCGCTTTGTTCTCCAGTTTGTACTACATAAAAGAAAGAATGCCACAATAAAGTGGATATCTATTGGTATAAAAACCCATGTCATAATAAACCTGAAGTTTATTGATAAGTGCACATGTCATGGTGTAAATTTGAAGTTTACCAATATTGATAATTTATTCAGTTGGCATTCGTGTTAGCCATCTCATTTTAAGTATGATGTGCAAATTCACATAGGTGAATATTAAAGAACTAGAAAGTTCTTTACGAATTCTCTTGTATCACTTGTTCTCATTAATGAACTGACCAACTAAAGAGTTCGGGTTGAAGCCCATAAATTTTGGAAATATCAAAGGTGAATATGCACCTGCCATGTATACCACATATGATGCATCTATGATATGGTTACATGCGCAATTGTTATTGACCCGCAGCCTGGCCGGTGCTTGCGAGGTAAGTTGCTCAGTAATCTAACTTCGAGCATAATTTCCAGATTTTCTACTCAAGATAGTTCATCTTGATAAGTTGGTTTATATCAAAGTTGGTTTAGCAAGATAATTATTGAGTGCTTCCACTTAATAGCTAAACTGTTTCTTATGAGAACAAAGTTATATATATCAGTTTGATATACGTTGTATACGAGAGTATATTATATTCTCCCCTCACAAGTGGTTCAGGGTCAGGAACCAAATAATTTCATCTTATTATTAATGTGCCGTGTATATTGTCATGATAATGCACAAAGATGATTTCCCAAAGTTGAGGAAACAAGTTAGCTTTACTAACATGAGGGGGAGACATGATAAACACTTGAGAAAAGGTTACATGGGATGAATTATCATTTGTATATGTATATCCCCGAATATCATGATATGAACCTGAAGTTCATAAAAGGGATAATTCAATTGCAACATATTGCAAAGCATGCTATACGCATTTGCTGATCCAAAGAAAGTAACTAAATGGAAGAGATAGAATTCAAGAAGAATTGATTCCATATGAAAGACATGTAGTTTTGAACCTATAGTTCAAATGCTTGAAAGTATAAAGTCAAAGGTATGTATAGTCAGTTTTCGATATCTTATTTGTCTAGCATGACATGGAAAACTTGATATGCATCTAAAGTCTATTATATGGCTTATATGACTTAACTTGAAAGATTTAAGTTGCTTGAAGCATATGCAATTCGTGGTCCTGAAGTACCACATCCTAAGTACAATTTGTGTACATATGAATCTTGCTATAACTATAAGCATGATGGCATTGAGAATACATCTATGAAGATATTGAAGAGTTATTCCACGACATTATATGAAGATGTTCATATCTATCAAGAATGATGATTTCAAGATGATGCACAAGATTGGAATGCAAATGCTCAAGGATATAAATTGATGTACTCATTAGGGGGAGTTAATGCGCGTTGCACTCTTTTTCCCTTACAAGGTTTTGTCCCACTGGGTTTTCCTTGCAAGGTTTTTAACGAGGCAACCAATAGGCGCATATTTAAACATGTGTACTCTTTTTCTTTTACTTTAATTTTTCCCATTGGGTTTTGGTTTTAAGGTTTTATGAGGCACATTATTGAATAGACATTCAAGGGGGAGTGTTATAAAATTGAAGTCTATTTAGAGTGAATGTCTAAGAGTTTTAGCTTGAAGCTAAGTCATTCCTCTTCCTATAAATAGAGGTGCTCTCTACCATTGTAAATAACCCCAAGTATTAATAAGAATACTTCTCTCTCTCCCTATTCTCTCTCTATTTGCTCTTGTTCTTGAGTTATTGTTCTTGTCTTTTATATTATTTCATAACAGATGCTACTTATAAATTACTATCAATTAATCCCATATAATTAAATATTATCTCCCACTCTTTTATTGAATAATGAATAACTAGAGTATTTGTTCGCGCTTCACTAGATTATAACAAAAAAAATCAAAATAAGTTCATACAGTTCATAATTCTACATTAAATAAAAAATCAATCTTTAGCATGCATCCTACATGAAATTTTTTTATGCAGGAAATATTTCCCAAAGTTCCAGACTAAACTTGATTTTCCATTTGAATTAGTATGCGTGAACATGACCAAGAAAAGAGAAAATTAAAAAAAAAAAATTGGAATATATCAGAATGTTAATAGGGCAAGTTACATATTTGGCGGATTAGCCAAAAATAATTACGCTCGCAAGCAAAATATATATATAAAAAAGATAAACCAATTATATATAAATATGTATTTTACATTAATACATAAAATATATATATTTTTCGATTGTTATCTTTTATACCGGCTATCTTGTATAAATTTCCATGCAAATATGAGTTGATGTCCTCTTTTTTCTTCTCCCTCTTAAGGTTCTCTGTAGTACACTATTTGGTTTCCCACAAGAGAAGCACAGTCCTATAGGAAAATCAAAGAAAAATATTCATAGTCGTTTATAAAAAATAATAGTCAATAAAGTATATAGTTTTTTATATATGTATATTATATAAAAATATACGTATTTTACATATTTTTAGCGAGTGAATACAAATAATTTTGACCGATCGATCAATTTTATATTTTGCCCAAAATCAAATATCAATCAAACACGATCCTTCGGATATTTCTCATATCCTATGACTTGGATCTCAAGAACAGTAAACACGAACTCCTAGAGTAATTAATATGGATTCTAAATGAGCATCTCATGTGTTATATAATATACCTCTATCTGAAATTTATTTACCAAATACACCTATTAAAATCTGCCATTTAACTATTATGATCAATATGTATTTTGGCTATCTTTTTTGTAACTGAATATTTGTCGAGTGAAATGTAAATATCTTTTTTGTAACTGAATATTTATTGAGTGAACTGTAAATATCTTTTTTAATGCATTCATAAGTCATAAATTAGAGATTTCTTTCATACATCCAGTACTCGCACCTAGCCAGCGACGATAATATTTTCCTTGTTCCTTCTTTAGAAACTAATGCTGGCGAAACAATTTATAGGGATTGACAAAATTCTAAAAATTAAATAAAACAACTAAGGAAATAATAAAATAACAGTCAAGAAAGAGACAGGGAAACTAATCAAAAGGACAATGAAGAATGAAGAATGAAGATACCATTGAGCGTCCTTTTCATGAGTCACAACTACTAAACATCGAAAAAGAAGATGCTACTTATAAATTATCAATTAACCTCATATAATTAAGTATTATCTCCAATGAACCCACTCTTTTATTCAACAACGGGAAGATGCCACTGCTTACATCAAGAAACTGGCAAGTTAGTCAAAAACTATCTATATTTATGACAAACTGGAGTATCAAAGGAATAGGAAAAATTTTCTTGTGGTTTTTTCCAAGGGATTTTTATCTATTTATACCATATAATAAACCTTATTATCAAAAATGTTCATAATATTATATTTACCCGCCTAGTACATATTTTGTCTATAAAATCTGTACCAAACCAAAAATAGATGAATTCCACCCTAAAACGCGTCAAAATAGAAGGAATCAGATTTAATGGTGATTCAATCACCATTAATTTCGAGATTTAAAACGAAAGCAAACTCATTGCAGCGTGATTCTCTCATTCTCCATGTATTTTCCACCATTGATAGCCATTAAAAAGCTTGAAAGCTTTGAATTCAAATTTGAATTTTCAAAAATCATTAAATAATTTGGAATATGTTTGGAGTTTATATCTAAATTTTGAGGGGTTTTGGTGAGGATTAGACTTTGTTTTGAGTGAATTTCAGATTGAAACTCGTCGAAGAAGAAGCAATATTTTCAGAATTGTATTTAAATTGTAGATAAATTGTAGATTGGAAAGACTAAAACTTCTATAAGTCTTCTATAATTATGTCGAAAATGCCAATTATGCTACAATTGAAATGAGAATTTGGATATTAAAATTCAATGTATTCTGTTTGTAGATACAATTTCTACAAATAAACTACAAATATGTTTAAGTATTGTATAAAGTTGTATTGTTACATTTATACTACAATTAAACTACAATCTTGTGTCAAAAAAATGTTGACAACAAAATTTGCTCTTCGTCTACAAAATTTCTAAAAATAAACTACAATTGCACTCACACTGTAGACTGGTCACACAACTGGCACTAAGAACGGGTTACACAACTGGACTTTGAAAGTGGTCCAAACACCCCGAAATAAAGATTAAAATGTTAGCAGTATAATATTTGACTCTTCTTGTTTGGAAGCAGTACGAATTGTCATATATACTGTATATAAATCAAGGTGGGGTCATGCAAAGTTACCATCATCGATATTTTCCCAGGCCTCCTGAATTTAAATTAGTTGAAAAATCGTGGGGGTTGGGGATGGGAGGAGAGAGAGGTGGGTAATAAAATAAAGTAAAATATATGCTCCTAAAATCATGCCTAGAATAAATGAATCAATAGTTATATCCTTAATTTGAATTATGGTACATAAATTGAAATTTGGTATGCTTAAATGTAATAAACACAAATCTTAAACACGGGAGGTAATAAGGTTTGCTATATGGTATAGATAGGTAAAAATCCTTTTTTCCAAAGTATTGTGCAACCAAAAAAAAATAGAGAAATTTTCACATACCACTATTATTTAGTGGTTATTAACTAGTTATAGTTATCATTTACTATATTATTTTCTATAGTTATGTTTTCAATTTTGTTATTCCGTATTCGACGTGAAACATGAGAGTACAGCTAGGCAATTATTGTAATCGACTGCATTCACTGCGTGAAACATGGGATTACAACTAGATAGATTATTGTAGTCGACTGTATTCACGGTATATATCGGTGAATACAGTAACGTAAATAGCGCAATTCATGGTCTATTCAGTTGTTTTTAAATGTAAAGTGAATCAATTAATATAATAGACTCCTAATATAACTCAAACTCAATAACACACAAAATTTGTATTTCCAGTTATAAAAAAATTCTCAATTTAAAAACACCCAAAAAATATAGCAATCTTTAGAGAAATTATATAAGTATATTGAATACAGTTAAATACACAAAAATACATTAAATACATGAGTATAGCTGGTCATGTATAATGCAAAAACATATGAATACATACTACAGATACATATATACATATATATATATATATATATATAAATACATAAATTATATTAATAAAAAAATATGAATATATAATACAATGAAATACATGGAATACAATGGGATACATTGAAATACAATGGAAAAAAGACAATGACATACATAGAACACACCGAGATACATTGAAATGCAATTTTTTTAAAAAGGCAACAAACTCTTCAAGTTCCTCAGCCTCAAACTCCGCCGTCTTTGTTCAAACAAAATCCTATTGTCCTCTCGTCAAGAGGGCCGCAATTCTGACTTGAAACTCTCAAAATTTGATGCAAAAACGAAAGAAATTCCTTATTTTCAATAGCAGATTGTCTTCTTTTGTTAGTAGTTGTGAATTTGGTAGACAAATAAAAGCAGCAATAGAGGTGGTGAGAGGCAAGAGTTGCAGTGCCCATGTCCAGATTTCATTATAAAGCAATGGCCATCGGAATGGGGTGGATCTTTCTCTCTATGGCTTGATTTCCACATTGATTCAGAGCCTCAGCCCACAGATAATGGAGATGAATTAGTGGAGAATAGTGGTTGTATTCATAGAGAAATACTGGGTGGAGAAAAATCTGAAAGAATGGAAGGAAAAAATAATACAAAGATTATTTTATGATTTAAGGGTAGAAGATAACCACAAATAAATATTTGGCTATAAAAGTCAAAAAGATAGCTATAAAATATAATTTTTTTAAAAGATATTTATTTAAAATAATTAAGGTATCAACATTTGTTATAGAAATTCCAATAGGTTATCACCATCATTCCATCATGTTATTTCACTTAGAATAAAATAGAAGAGTGACATACTGTAACTGATTAAATTGATCTAATAATGTAAAAAGTCTATTTAATTGCCTATGCTTAATTCCGTTCTTATATCCCCTTCACATGGAGGTTTTCTTTTCTCCTCATGCCTATATACATCAAGGGGTTAGCTAGTGTAAAATATGAAGTAAACAATTCTTTTTCTGAAACTACTAATCGATATTTATGGCTCATTTGAGATTGTGTATGTAAAAGAGATTTTAGAACAAGCCTTTATTTAACAAATTATCTAAGTTTATCTAACTTGAGGTGTTGGTAAAATGAGTACGTTTCATAACAATGTTTCTAACGAAAATGCTAAAAGGGATACGTTTGGATGTCAATGATTTTTAATTTTATTTTTGACATTCATATATGTTCAAACAAACTACATTGCATACATCTAATAGTCTAGGACGTTATTTCAATATTGTATGTTTCGTGATTATATACCAACAACAACAACAACCCAGTATAATTCCACTTAGTGGGGTTTGGGGAGGATAGTATGTACGCAGACCTTACCCCTACCCTTGGGTAAAGACCTTACCCCTACCCTTGGGATAGCATGTACGCAGACCTTACCCCTACCCTTGGGTAGAGAGGCTGTTTCCAAATAGACACCCGGCATACTTCCCTCCAAGAACCTCTCACCTTGCTCTTGGGGAGACTCGAACTCACAACCTCTCGGTTGGAAGTGAGGGTTGCTTACCATCAGAGCAACCCCTCTTGTCTTATATATCAACAACAATGGATTAAAAATCTTAATTGCAATGAATGAACAATATTCGACATATATACTGTAGTAATTAAATTTTAACTTTCGTAACCATCTTAGTTTGAATCGATCTATCTAAATGGGGCATCGTTGATACCATCCCTACAACAGGGTTCCTTATCAGAGGATTTTATCTTAAAAGACGAAACAATAGGAAATCTTTCTCTTTTCATTTAATAATATTTGTTGCACCTATGATTACTTATTCTGATCCCAATTTTCATTTACATTCGTCCCCACCTTGAGAATTGATTTCAATGGCTTTAGCTCTTCTTTTTCTTGTTCTTTCATGGAAGGCACTTTCTCTGTAGATTTCTTTTTCTTCATCTTCTTCTTACTAAAATAAATCTCCTCCACATTATCATTTATGCTAACCATTTTCTTTGGAGCTTTATTTTGAGTTTCCATTGATGGTCTAGGGGCTTCTTCCTCAACAATCTCGTCAACTTCATTCTCATCATTGGTTAGCTGAGAAAGATCATGTTCTCCATTTTTTAGGACTGAATCATCTTCAACTGCAGTTTCTTCCAACTTGGCAAGTACATCAGAAGTCGAATCTTCAGAATGCAGAATCTGTCCATTGCTTGAGCTATTCCTGTTACCTGGATTAGCTTGAGATTGGCTCGTTTTGACCAAACTGTAATTCATGTAGTCACCCAAAGTCACAGGTTTGATAGCTTCAGCAGCAAGGCTCTGCACAACAAATTCGAAGAGCCTACCGATAATAAGGAAGCCAGTGCGCCAAGAATAATCCAAACTCGTGATCATGTTAACATGACCTGCTGTAGTATCTTTGAACAAGTTGAATAGCCATCTACAGATGGATAAACTGTAGCACACAGGGCATCCAAAAGACATGATATAACACAATAATTCATTGCAAATGCCAAGGAGCTGGATTTTGTTTCCTCCTTTGTCCATTCCTTGGTCTGTTTTAAGAAAGGAAACTGAAAAAATAATGTAGGCTTTTAGACTGCTGTAGCCATTAAATTCTTTCGGCCAAAGACAAGCAACAGTTGCAAGCTATGTTCCTTTTCTTTTCTTGGGAGCAAAAACAAAGGTAAAGCCAGATAGCATCTTATATTTCCCCTCCATAAAGCTAATGCTTATAGGCATCAAGGTTTTATTCCTTCCCTCTTTCTCAACTTGAGTTTCCTACAAATGATTACCAAAGAAGGGGCTCTGATTGTCAATTTGAGCTTGAGAACATGAAGCCAATTGAACAAGGTAAACTAATAAATAGGATTGAAGTAGCTGTTCAGCTTCAACTAAGCACAATACCTATACTAATTGATCAGAGGAGCACATGAAGAGAACGAACCAAACAAGATGGATTACCATTTATCAAGCAATGAAGCAAGTGAATACGCTTCTCCTTACACAATTTTCACCAAATCAAAGGAAAGACGTCCCCTTAAATCAGACTGACAACTCTTTAAAACAGTTCCAGAAAACAAAAATACATCTTTATAGGTGTTCCTTTAAGAACAATTATGCAGGACTTGCACCTGCTTATTGAGTCATAAAATGGCAGCTACACAAGTCTAAAGGAAAATTTTCTGAATGGACTACAGAATAAAGCACATGAAAGTTGAAGTGTAGAGAAACCAAAGACATGTATGTTTCAGGGTTGAATAAGTTACAAATTATAGCATCTTACAAAGTTGAAGAAAACCATTTCCTCTTCACAAGAGTATCTAAACTTTGATTCGTCCACATAGACGCCAGTATGCTCCAGGGTGGAAGAGAGACTTCTCAAAAACCCATATATCACGTACCAAGACCTGGATCGGAAAAAAAAATAACAAATATGAGAATATAGTGCTTCCTACTACTATTGAGTAGGTACTAGGTAGTCAGATGGTTGTACATGCTACCAAAATACTTCACTAACATACTATGATGGTGGAAAACTGTAATTCAGCAGGAAAATACCAAATTATTTCGAACTTGTAGGTCTCATTGTCACTAATATCTACGATTAACATAGCAGCCTTTCACCAGATGCAACCAGGAATGCTCCATTTTTTTTTAAATATTTAAAGTTTTAAGAGGCTTGAAAGGTAATGCTTCTGGCATCCCACAATCCATATGTTAACATCCCAGATAGATATTTGTAAGATAAGAAGCCATTATCTAGGGTTCTAGTCTAGATAACCACTATTCAGCATTCACCAATTTTTGAGCGAAGAGAAGTGACTTTCTTCACAGTGATGTAGGATGCCAATTCAGTCAATGAAATTGGCATTTGCGAGAATGCATTATACAGACTCTCTATCACATACCTCCTTATTTCTATCTCCAGAGACAACAGCTCCTTTCTCGTCATATGCCTCAAACTTCTGCAATAATAGCTTAATATCAACACAGGACAATCTTCTAATACCCTAGACTGCATAAAAATAATAGACGTGTTGGTCTTTTAAATTTTCACTATTAAAAGTAAAACCTGATGCACTCTTGGAAACTAAATGGAGTTCCTCTGGACTAGTAAAACATGAGAGAGGCTATTCTCCAATTATTTCTGCAATTATTTCATTTTCTACAGACTGATTTTCTCAGGTGATACTATGTTTAAAATCAAGGACATGAGCGCTTAGCCAGCTTTTTCCACCAAAAGCACAGATATAATCTAGTTAATTGATTCACACAGAGAGTCGTATCATATTCATTGAAAAGTTAATATATAAATTTTGATAAAGGTCCTTATATTTTCTGAAGGACCTTAGAACAGTTTGGAGACAGATCTTAGAGTCTAAAGGTTTCAGGTTGAGCAGGACCAAGACGGAGTACTTCGAGTGCAAGTTCAGTGACGAATCTCATGAGGCGGATGAGGAAGTGAGGATTGGTACACAAGTCATCCCTAAGCGAGGAAGTTTCAACTTTCTGGGGTCAATAATCCAAGGAAACGAGGAGATTAACAACGATGTCAACCGGTCGAATATTGTCCTATAATATTTTTCAACTCCTGACAAGGACAACAAAATCTCTTCCTCAGACCCTCAAAGTTTATTCCTTTTCTTATCCATAAGTGGAAGCAGGATCTATTAGTTTAAAGGTAGCAAGATAAGGTTTTATTCCCTTTCTTATCCGTAAGTTGCAGCAGGATACAGAACTCTCTCTTTTTGAGGCTTATTTAACAACCACAAAATTAATTTATCCTAACTTTTCTTTATTACGCAACATGACCAAAGCATAAACATAATTTTCAAAACACTAGTGAATAAATCTGCAAAAATCAATTAATTTAAGTCCTTTTACAGACAAAGAAGCACGTTCGTCATTAACTCAAAGTCATTGTCAATTGCAAGCACAGTCCCAGTTAGTGCATCTCTTTTGGGTATAGAGGCCAGTGGTTCATGAATAAGCAGCTTGAAACTAGAAACTGATCTTTCAATACTCTTTCTTTCCTTGCAAGCAGGAAATTTTCATGAGCTAAAGTAGTCTATCAAAAAAAAAAGCAATTAGGTCAACTCACTGCCTAGTGCCATGACACGGTTCAAGTTTAAGATTGTGTACACGAACCCTGTTTTAGGTACTAGGGATAGGAGAACACCAAACGGCACCTGTTCCCTTCATTCTTTTCTCAAGTTACGATCAGAATGGTGGCATTATCTTTTGCCTGTCTTATTTTCTGTTCCGAGTAATTCTCTATGACATGGATGTCTTTGATTGCCATGTTGATTAATAATTAGCGACCAACAAACATTACCCGCCAGGTCATATCAACAGGTTTGGATGTCAAGTGTTACAACCGAATCAAGCATTACAATCATGAGATGCAGAAAAGTTTAAACAACTACAACACCATTGGCAGGAGCAGGCATCAGCACCAAATGAGCTCAGAACAGTCAAAAAAAATTCAATTTACTGGCTAGTTTACCTGCTTAGACAGAAACTCAAGTGTAAGCTGTATGAACGCCTTATTCAGATCATTTTTATCAACACCAATCTGCAAAAGAATCGGCTACAGAGTTCTATCATTGCAAAACTGAGAGGGGGTAAAAGTTCAAGAACCAGACTTAACATGAATAATCACTTGGCAGAGAAAAAATCTAAAGGACAATGAAATTCCTTTTTTTTCCTTGTTACATAATAGAGGTTTCATTTGATGTTATGTTTCTCAATTTTTTGGGAATAAAGATTTGAGTGGAGGAGAAGAGTAAACAATTTAACAGCAGAAAGTAAAAAGCGTTCAGTTCACATAATCTTTTGTGAGCTCTCTACAGTTTGGCTTTGCCTAAAAAGGGTAAGAAAAATCCAAGACAAATATATGATATCAAAAACTGAGTAAAAAAGCAACTCAAAAACTTCCAATATCCAAATACCATCTAAGGCATTAATCTTTATCATCCCAGTTAACTTAAACTCTCTCCCAATCAATCGCATGGTAACCTCATCTTAAGTTAAGACATAGGCAATATCACAGGCACAAAAGCTAATAACATTATCAAAAGCTGTAGTACACTTATTTTAAAATTTGAACCCTGACGGGTTTTGTTGTCAGCCCCATTGAATATGGTTTCTCCAAGAAAGACGATTACCAAAACCAACCCAGGAAGAGAACTTATGAAGGGTCAGCAAAAAAAGCTTTGCTCTTGAAAAACCAAATCAAGAGGCCAAAAAAAGTAGATCATATCTATCACATGATAAAAGTGGCCATCAGAACCCAAGGACGAGAATTTATAAAGGGCCAGCAGAAAAAGGCTTTGCTCCTGACAAACCAAATAAGAAGAGACCAAAAATGTAGATCATATCAATCACACGAAAAAGGAATCATCTTGAAGTCCACCTAGTGTCCTGGTAGTTACTTACATAAGCTTCCCTGCACATGCAAATCAAGGCATTTACAAGCTTAAGCATGGTTAAGGTTTGGTACTTGCCAATCGAGCTCGCAGAGTTCGCACTTTTACAATTGGTTCAATTAGTTCCCAGTAGACAGTAGGCCACACTGATTCTCGTTGCTTGATCTCATTCTTGAGAGCCTGTCTTGTAAGATCAAACGAAGAAATATGTCAAACAAACTAGTTTTAATTTTTAGTCAGAAAGAAGGAATTAACAAATGGCCAGAGGCGGAGACACAAGCCTAAATACGGGTTCGGCCGAACCCAGTAGTTTTTGCTCAAACGGTGTATTTAGTATTTATAATTCATTACATATATACTAATATTAAATTTAGAACCCAGTCACTAACACTTGGAATCGTCGTTCTTAAATCCAGAACCCATAAGGTTGAAATCCTGGCTCCGCCTCTGCTAATGGCCCATGACAGACATAGATAACAGTGCGCCACCTCGACCGCCAACTATGTATAAAAATCTAAGTGGTTCAAGATCCACTCACACAAACAGTACCTAACCCCATGCCAAAAGCATAATCTCGACATTTGATCCAAATGACCAGGTTAAGCAGTAAGATTGAAGGCTCTGTAAGAATCCAGAACAAAAATACCAGGTAAAAGAACCTACAGAGTACATATGCTCTGTGACTAATTTCCTCAAAGGTGTCTTTCCTCCGTTTGCCATTTGCGTATTTATCTGAAAGGGAAAAGGCAGAAATACGCACGAGTCAAATGCTGAACATAAAATATGTAACAAATACACAGAAACCAGAGATTGATGATCACTCAAAAGTCTATAATTATGAAAAAAGCACACCTCTTTGTATATGCCAACTGCTTCAGCATAGAACTTTTGTTTTGAATATCCACCTTTTCGTAATTTAGCAATGGCATATGCACTTTTGATCTGCAAAGACAAATTTGATGCATAAAACTAAACACAATAAGGATAAAGGACATGCAATCAGAACTTTGTGCGCACTCACCCTTATATAATCTCAATAAAAGTTTTTAACCACTCAGAATCTAGGTAAAGGAATATGCTACAAGGGAAAGAAATCTTAGAATAGCAGATCTTGAAACAATTTCTTTTGGTGAAGCAGCAGATACACAAAAGGGTGTACATAGATAATGGTCAGATACACAAATAATTACCTCTGAACTAAGTTCCTCCTTTGTCCTTTTCCAACCACTTCTAGTGAAATACCTGACATCAACATTACAAAAGTTGAACAAAGATAGTTTTGCACGATCACACTAATCACTTTTAATCATTTTATCAGAATCTATATACAGAAACACAACACTGGAGGCCCCATTTCAATCTCATGGACCGTGAGAGCATCAATGAATAAGAACAAGGGTGGCTGGAGAGGGAGTTTGAGGAGCAGGAGGTGTTAGACAGTATAAAACTTTGTGCCGTTGATAAGGCACCACGCCCTGATGGATATTCTATGGGTTTTTTTCTTGCTTGCTGGGATATATTGAAGGATGATATCATGGGTACTGTGCAAAATTTCCATTCACAGGAATATTTTGAAAAGAGTTTTAATGCAACTTACGTGGTGCTAATTCCTAAGAAGAATGGAGCTAAAGAGCTGAAGGATTTTAGACCAATCAGTTTGGTAGGGGGCATGTACAAGATAATGGCTTAATTACTCACCGAAAGAATGAATAAAGTGATAGATAAGCTGGTAGACAAACAAGAAATGGCTTTTTATACAAGGGAGACATACTATAGATGCTGCCTTAATTGCAAATGAGTGTGTGGATTCAAGAATGAAAGGGCAGGTTCCAAGGCTATTATGCAAGTTGGACATAGAGAAAGCTTATGACCATGTTAACTGGGTTTTTTTAATTAAAATCATGGAAGACATGGGTTTTGGAAGGAAGTGGTTAAAGTGGATATGATTTTGCAATAATACAGTCAGATTTTCCATCTTGTTGAATGGAAGTCCAGAAGGGTTCTTTCTGTCCCAAAGGGGTCTAAGGCAAGGGGATCCTCTATCTCCCTTTCTCTTTGTCCTAGCAATGGAGGGTCTAAACAATATGATGAAGAGAGTAGATGTTTGAGGGGTTTCCAGGTGAATAACAAGGTACCAAATGGTCTGAAATATCACACCTACTGTATGCTGATGATACCTTGGTATTTTGTGAAGCCAACTTGGAGCAGGTGAGACAACTGAAAATAATTCTGATCATTTTTGAAGCTATCTCTAGACTGCACATTAACTGGAGAAAGAATAATTTATTCCCTGTAAATAGGTGGAAAGAATCCAGGTTTTAGCTGGGGTTCTGGGATGTGAAGTGGGGACCTTGTCAACAACATACCTGGGGCTGTCACTGGGGCCTAAAAACAAGGCAATGGAAATCTGAAACGGGGTGATTGAAAAGTGTGAAAAAAGGTTGGCAACATGGAAGATTCAATACCTATGTTTGGGAGGCAGAACCACACTAGTTAATAGTGTACTTGACTCATTGCCCACTTATGTGATGTCTTTATTCCCACTTCCCGTGAAGGTGGAAAAGAGAATTGATGCATTAAGAAGGAATTTCATCTGGCAAAGAAACCGAGAAAAGAAAAGTTATCATCTGGTAAAATGGAGTACAGTTATTACTCTTAAAAAAAGGGGTGGTTTGGGTGTTAAGAATCTAAATGCACAACAAGAGTCTGCTAATGAAATGGTTATGGAGGTACAACTGTGAAAACCAAGCTTTATGGAGGAATGTAATCACTCAGAAATATGGACAACTGAACAATTGGTGTACAAATCCTGTAAGGACAGCTTATAAGGTTAGCAACTGGAGGGCAATTAGAAACCAGTGGGAGGAATTTGCAGTAAAAATAGGGTGCATTACTGGAAACGGCAGGAAAGTATCAATCTGGGATGACAACTGGTTGGGACATGGGCCACTTAGAGACGACTTCCCTGATCTACATAGTCTGGTGGTAGAACCTGAATCAACAATACAGGAAGTTTGGAGTCAACGGGGATGGAATCTTAACTTCAGAAGAGCACTAAATGATTGGGAGATTGTAAGAGTTACTGAATTTTTCAATGCTCTGGAGGTTTTCAAAAGAACATCAACGGCAAGTGTTGTCAGTCAAGGGGCCTACAAACTTCTATGCAATCCTGGACAACAACAATGCTTTTGGCCTTGGAAACTTATCTGGAAAGTAAAAGTTCCTTTTAAAGTATCCTGTTTTACATGCTAGTAGCCAAGAAAACCTGTCTTACCCATGAGAATCTGCAAAAAAGAGGTCTACTATTGAGCTCTAGATGTTACCTATGCCAAGCAACAACAGCCACCTTTTTCCACATTGTGTTATTACATCTCAGTTGTGGCAGTTATTCCTTGCAATGGTGAATACAACTTGGGTTATGCCCAGGACTACTTGCGATCTTTTGAGGTGCTGAAACAATGTAGGTAGCTGGGGAAGGAAGAAGAGATGGTGGAGCGCTATACCAGCATGCATTTGGTGGAATGTCTGGAAGGAAAGAAATGATAGATGTTTTGAAGATAGGAGTAGTTGTTTACAGAAAATTAAGCTCAACTGTATTTTGTCCTTTTACTTTTGGTGTAAAGAATTTTGCGTAGATGAAACTAAGACTTTAGTAGAGTTGTTAGAGTCCTTGTAAGAAGAATCTTGGACAGATGTAAATAGGTCTTTTCCTTTCTTTTTTTTTTGTAATTGTGATTTCCAACACAAGCTCTGTGTTGATGAATATATTGCTATCTTTATCAACAAAAAAAATTATGTATAATTAGTTTGGTCTTGAAAGATGGTGTTTTAGTCATCCCTTCATGATGAATTAAGGATAGTGGTCTATGAAAACTGAACTAAGCACTACTAAAAGAATAATGATCATTTTCTTTCTTTGGTAAGTAATGTTAGAATTTTGTTCGCATAGAGCAAAATGGATAGAGAGGAGTTGTATAGCCAACCCCAACTAATTTGGGATTGGAGGCTCAGTTGATTAATTGGATGATTGAATGCAAGAATTTGTTAATAGTACAATCAGCAATAAGTGCATGGAATACATAAGTTGGTTTACACAGGCCTAGATATATGCCTGTAAGGAACTGATGAACAGATGAAGCCAAGGTGAACTCTTCTCCCATTCCCCACTTTAAACTAAAAGTTTTTCTTTTTTGATAAGGTATTTACTGATAAGTGATAACAGATCAAAACAGCACTGCAGAAAGTACAAAAAGCAGGACTTGTTTACAAGATTCTAACAAGTCCAGCATGTCATACATATTAGAAACAAAATTTACTTTCATCCAATAGTACAAAATTTGAACACTTCTATATTTGACAACATGAAGTATCTCCTTTTGTCTTCAAAGCACCTCCTATTTCTATTTTGAACTAGAATATTGCTAATCAAATAGTCCATTGGTTTTCTTATACATTTCGGTACACCAACCCCGTAAGAACTTACTACCTCTTCTGTGCACCATGATGCTTGTTGTCCATATTTAGCCAACCCACTTTTCTCCACATTATACTTTTTTACTTATGACACCTTCTCGTGTAAGCATATAAGTTCCATCCTGTCCTAATCAATGCCATTAACTAGAACAAGAATTTGATGGTTCCCATTTATTAAAAAAATAATAAAAAGAATTGGGCGGTCCCAGATTGCCACACCAAAAGTTACCTAAATACCATAATACTTTTCTCTCTGTTAGATATACACTAAAACTGATTCCAGAGAGTATTCTTTTACATTTAGATGTTAATCAGGAGAGAGAGCAGCCAAAATTGATAGCCAATTTTACGAAAAGCCTTCATACCTCTTCCAGAACGGGATTTTTTCACGAGGGGCATAAGGATCATATACGATTCCAGGACTCACCATAGACACTTTGACTGCTCCCTATAGATGGAAAAAATTAAAAACTTAAACACTTATCCAACTTAATTCTAAAAGCTGTAACAGTTTAATGTGTTACATACTAACAAGAAAAAACCAAAATGAAACGACGTGTATTCATTCATCATTAGCAGTGTCTCCATTAAAAGGTTTTGTTACCATTTGTCGTGCTTGGGCTGGCGCTTTTGCTTGCGTTGTAACTGATCGCATGTAACCATAGCTTATTGGCTCCTGCATCTACATGGAAAGTGAAAGTGATGGGAGTAATCAAAGCTTTCATTCAACAAAATATTCCTAATGATTCTCTTGACTTTCAATAGGTTCTATCAAACACAAGGTGCTGAAACGACTTGAGACAGCTAATAGATACTCAGCAAGTTAAAACTTAGATAAAATGCTCAAAAAAAGAGAATAACAAAAAGAAAAAAAGGGCTCCTGATACAATTTTGATATTTCTTTTAAATATAGCTTACCGTAGTGGAATGGAGCATTGGCTTATCTCCAGATGTCCAGGGAATACCTCTGTGGTCCTTATGCACGCAGGATGACATGTTCCTCAATGTGAGATGTGGAACTGACCACAGGAGTAGACAGTTTAAGTAAGAAAGATCCTCGTTCCAATAAGCTCAAAATTCACATTTTAAAAGGGAGAAAGGTCAACAAAAAGAAAATGAAGAAAGAAATTAGTGGATTTAGAGTGAGTAGTCTTTCACCAAGTGAACAGGTCTTTGCCATAGATTTATTATTCCATCGATGGAAGTACGTCCATTTATATAAGCAAGAGGAATTGCTCCAGCACTTTGTATCTGATTACAGGGAAAGACGATTCATTCCATTACAGATAGAGTTATCCCTAATAAGAACTAAATGATTGAAACGCAAAAAGGACAGCAGAATTGTAAATGGGATAATCAGAAAACAACATATTTATTCCAACATGAAAGAAATCAAGCTACGTACACCAGTTTAATATAGCATATTAGCATATCAAAGTGTAATCAATCCCATTAAGTGAACACGACTCTCTTAATACAAGGAAAATGATCAAATTTACTCCTGTAATCCAAATTAGAGCATTGTTGCCCTCCATTAACTTTCTGGTCTACTGTACGCTCATGGTCATGAAAAGGTCTCGTATTTTTGCTCTTGACCACTAATGGAGCTCAACCTGAGGGTTGGTTTAACCATTGTCAACCATTGAGGGTAAAAACCCTTTTTCTGGAGGTTTATGGACACCTGGAGTCCACCTATTTCATGCTGAAGTTTCGGTAATGGCAAGGGCAAATATGAGAAGATTTGCTAATGGCAAGATTATGAAATAACCAAAGGTGTAACAGAGGATTGAGCAATTTTGGACAGCACAGAGGCAAATTTGGATCGTTTCCCTAAAAACAATTAAAAGGTACAATTCATTCGCCTATTCCACTTATATCATTCCATCAGTTTCTAGACACAGCCAAAATGAAGTAAATTTCAACAACCCCATTTGAGAAATAGAACATCAACACACATTAGCGTTAAATGCGTATACATACCATTTGTAATAGCTTTTGAATAGCTTCTTGAGCTGGTTAGCCTGCATTATCAGAAAAAAGAGTCAGACTTGAAACAAAGAGACACACTTAATCCCAAAAAAAGTTTCTTTAAAAAAGACAAAAAAGATAATGGAACAAAGGATAGCTGTCTTATTGCTGATAAACTCGATATCATATGTATATAAATTACCAGTCTTTGGAGTAAAAATTATATACGCATTACTCGAATTTGAGAATACAGAATTAAAAATTGAAATTATAATTAAGCTACTTACAAAGTAGAAAACTCTCGAATTTCAAGTGTTCGATAGATGTTTCGAAGCGTGTGATATCGCCCTAAAGCCATCTATGATCAAGGAGAGCGGAGACAGAACGGAAAAGGAAGGTTTTTGGAGTTTGGAGAAGAGGGTTTAAGGAGGATTTGTTTACTCCTTCGCAGCATAACTTAGCTGGTAGTTCTTACCACTTAATGACTTCCACCTGTCACCATTTTTTTGAAAATTTCCATTTTCTGGTTTTACAATTTACACCCATTGTTATAAAATAGAAGTCTATTTTGAGTGAATGTCTAAGAGTTTTAGCTTGAAGCTAAGTTATTCCTATTCCTATAAATAGAGGGGTCTTACCCCATTGTAAATTACCCCAAGTATTAATAAGAATACTTCTCTCTCCCTATTCTCTCTCTATATTGTTCTTATTCTTGCATTATTGTTCTTGTCTTTATATTATTTCATAACACGTTATCAGCACGAGACTCTACCGTCTCAAGAACCATTCTCGAGAAATCTAAGGTATTTCCCTCTTCCTAATTTAATTTTCGATTATGTCTGACATTACGAAAAGAAAGTTCGTTGCCCTTGAAATTTCGGGCAAGAACTATATGACATGGGTGTTGGATGCTGAAATCCACTTAGATGCTATGGGTCTCGGAGACACCATCAAAGATAGAGAAAAAGCATCCACCCAAGAATGTGCGAAGGCCTTGATTTTCTTGCGCCACCACCTTGATGAAGGTTTGAAGATTGAATATCTCACCGTCAAGGATCCACTCGTCTTGTGGAACGGCTTAAAGGAGAGATATGACAACCTGAAGTTGGTCACTCTGCCACAAGCACGATATGATTGGGCTCATCTGAGGCTCCAGGACTTTAAGTCTGTTTCTGAATATAATTCTGCTATGTTCAGAATTACTTCTAAATTGAAGCTATGCGGGGATAATATCTCCGATTATGATATGCTTGAGAAAACGTTTACAACGTTTCATGCCTCCAATATAGTACTGCAACAACAGTACAGAGAGAAAGGCTTTACAAAGTACTCTGAACTGATTTCTCTTCTACTAGTGGCTGAGCGAAATAATGACCTGCTCATGAGAAATTATGAAAATCGACCCACTGGGTCTACACCACTGCCTGAAGCAGATAAGGTGCACTCTCATTATGCCAAACATGAAAAGGACCATGGTCATGGTCGTAAACGGGGTCATAGCCAGGGACGTAGACAAGGAAGAAATTCCAAAGAAGTCCGTCACCCCCCGAAGAGAGATAATCGCCGAAAGCAGAAACGGGGTCATGAAGATCCTAAGGAAAATGGTTCAGAAACGATATGTTATCGTTGCGGTGGGAAAGGGCACTGGTCAAAGACTTGCCGTATACCAAGACACTTGGTTGACCTTTATCAAGCATCTCGAAAGAGAAAAGGCCCTGAAACAAATTTTGTCTATGACGACAATAAGGACATCACCCACCTGGATGTGGCAGACTTCTTTGAGCAACCCGAGGGGAAAATAGACCACCTAATCGGCGATGGATCCGTGATGAAAGAAGATGGAGTTATTTGATTTTGTTCTACTTATTTGTATTAGTTAGTGAATAAACTAATAGTCATTAGTATTAGCTCGTATTAGTTAGTTCATGATACAATGTTAGCAGTAGTTCTTTAGAATATCTTCAATATGCTCAAATACCAATAAAATTTTTATTTTTCAGTAGGGGTAATCGACTAGCCTGAAAAACTAGTCGATTATCTACTATTTTCGCATTAAAGTTGAAAAACAATTGATCGACAATCGATTGTCTATATCTAACAATCGATTGTTGTTAGACAGTGTAATCTGGAATTTTTCAAAAATCACCCACAATCGATTGTCTATGTCTAACAATCGATTGTCGTTAGACAGTGTAATCTGGAATTTTTCAAAAATCATCCACAATCGATTGTCTATGTCTAACAATCGATTGTCGTTAGGCAGTGTAATCTGGAATTTTTCAAAAATCATCCACAATCGATTGTCTATGTCACAATCGATTGTCGTTAGACAGTGTGATCCGGAATTTTTCAAAATTAATCAACAATCGATTGTCAATGTTAAACAATCGATTGTATGTGAAAAATGTTTAAACTGAAATTTTCAAACTGCAAAGTAATGGATAACATATCTGATTTTGTTAGTCAACTGTTAGCAGCAGATTTTGAAAATATTATGTGACACAAAAGAATTGAACTTGTTTATTCTTATGTTCTTGTATCTCTTTTGTATGTCAAACTATGGGATAGCAAATATGGATATCTCACAAAGCGAACTTGGATCAACATCCAACTGTAAAAGTATTTGCCTAATTGATTCATGTACTACACATACAATACTCAAAGAAAGGAAGTATTTCTCCCAACTAAATATGTGTAAGGCAAACGTTACTACAATCTCTGGAAGTAGTAAATTGATTGAAGGCTCCGGAAGAGCAATTGTAACTCTGCCCAAGGGCACGACGTTAATCATAGAGAATGCAATGTTCTCCTCCAAGTCTAAGAGAAACTTGTTGAGTTTTAAAGATGTACGCCGGAATGGCTATCATATTGAGACAATGGATGAAGATAATCTTGAATATCTCGTCATCACAAAGAATGTCTCTGGCCAAAAGAGGGTAATTGAGAAATTCCCGTCTTTATCTTGTGGCCTGTATTGGACAAGAATTAGTGCAATTGAGGCACATTCAACAGTAAACCAAAGGGTTACTGATTCCAATACCTTTGTACTTTGGCATGATCGATTGGGACATCCAGGATCGGTCATGATGAGACGGATTATAGAAAGCTCATATGGGCATCCGTTAAAGAATTCCAAAATTCTTTCGAATAATGAATATCTTTGCACTTCGTGTTATCAAGGCAAGTTGATTATCAGGCCATCACCAACAAAGGTTGGGACTGAGTCACCCACGTTTCTGGAACGTATACAAGGGGACATTTGTGGACCTATTCACCCACCTAGTGGGTCGTTTAGGTATTTCATGGTCTTGATAGACGCATCCTGTAGATGGTCTCATGTGTGCCTGTTGTCATCACGCAACCTTGCGTTTGCGAAATTAATGGCACAAATAATTCGACTACGTGCACAATTTCCAGATAATCCAATCAAGTCCAATTAGACTGGATAATGCTGCTGAGTTTACATCCCAAGCATTTAATGATTATTGCTTATCAATCGGGATAAAATTTGAACATTCTGTAGCTCATGTTCACACTCAAAACGGTCTTGCAGAATCGTTAATTAAACGCCTGCAGTTGATTGCAAGGCCATTACTTATGAGAACGAGGCTGCCCACTTCGGTATGGGGTCACGCCATCTTACATGCAGCAATGCTAATTCGTCTCAGACCGACGAATTACCACAAGTATTCCCCGTTGCAATTGGTTTTGGGTCATGAACCCAATATATCCCATTTAAGAATTTTTGGATGCGCAGTATATGTGCCTATAGCACCGCCATCCCGCACCAAAATGGGTCCGCAAAGAAGGTTAGGAATATATGTTGGGTTTGAATCGCCCTCCATCATTCGCTACCTCGAAACATTGACAGGCGACTTATTTACTGCACGATTTGCAGACTGTCGATTTGATGAGTCACTTTTCCCAAAATTAGGGGGAGAAGTTGGTGAAACCAAACGGAAAATTTTGTGGAAAAATGCATCATTATCTCATCTTGATCCACATACCTCTATTTGTGAAAGAGAGGTACAAAGATATAAGGCACGCCTTGTTGCACAAGGTTTTTCTCAAAGGCCTGGTGTCGATTATGAAGAGACATATTCACCTGTAATGGATGCGATAACCTTTCGTTATCTCATAAGTTTTGCTGTCCATGAAAAGCTTGACATGCACTTAATGGATGTGGTTACTGCCTATCTTTATGGCTCACTTGATAATGAGATATACATGAAAATTCCCGATGGACTCAAGATGCCAAACGCGCATAATTCAAAATCTCGGGAAATGTTCTCAATTAAATTGCAAAGATCCTTGTATGGTCTAAAGCAATCTGGACGAATGTGGTATAATCGTCTTAGTGAGTACTTGTTAAAAGAAGGCTATATAAATGACGCCATTTGCCCGTGTGTTTTTATAAAGAAAACAACATCGGAATTTGTTGTACTTGCCGTATATGTTGATGACATAAACCTTATTGGAACCCCTAAAGAACTCCAAAAGGCAATTGATTATCTAAAGGATGAATTCGAGATGAAAGACCTCGGAAAGACTAAACTATGTCTTGGTTTGCAAATTGAATATTTGGCAAACGGAATTTTTGTTCATCAATCTACCTATACAGAAAAGGTATTGAAATGGTTTTACATGGATGAAGCACATCCTTTAAGTACACCGATGGTAGTTCGATCACTTGATGTGAACAAAGATCCATTCCGACCACAAGAAAGGAATGAAGAGCTACTTGGTCCTGAAGTACCATATCTTAGCGCAATTGGCGCACTAATGTATCTTGCAAATACTACAAGACCTGACATATCCTTTTCAATTAATGTCTTAGCAAGATTTAGCTCGGCTCCTACGAGGAGACATTGGAATGGGATCAAACACATATTGCGGTACCTAAAGGGAACTACCGATATGGGCTTATTTTATGGCAAGAATTGCAGCCCGGATCTTGTTGGTTATGCTGATGCTGGATATTTGTCCGACCCACACAAGGCTCGATCTCAAACGGGTTATGTGTTTACCTGTGGAGAAACCGCCATATCTTGGCGATCGACTAAGCAATCAATTGTGGCTACTTCATCTAATCATGCCGAGATAATTGCTATTCATGAAGCAAGTCGGGAGTGTGTGTGGTTAAGGTCGATAATACATCATATCCAAGACAAATGTGGTTTGAAGTTGATAAACTACCCACAACTTTGTATGAAGACAATGCAGCATGTATAGCTCAATTGAAGGGAGGATTCATAAAAGGAGATAGAACGAAGCATATTTCACCAAAATTATTCTTCACACATGATCTTCAAAAGAATGGTGATATCAATGTTCAACAGATTCGTTCAAGCGAAAATATGGCTGATTTGTTCACAAAATCTCTACCAAAGTCAACCTTCAAGAAGCTAGTTCACAAGATAGGGATGCGAAGACTTAAGGACATAAATTGATGTTCTTATCAGGGGGAGTTAATGCGCGTTGCACTCTTTTTCCCTTACAAGGTTTTGTCCCACCGGGTTTTCCTTGCAAGGTTTTTAACGAGGCAACCAATAGGCGCATATTCAAACATGTGTACTCTTTTTCCTTACTTTAATTTTTCCCATTGGGTTTTGTTTTAAGGTTTTAACGAGGCACATTGTTGAATAGACATTCAAGGGGGAGTGTTATAAAATAGAAGTCTATTTTGAGTGGATGTCTAAGAGTTTTAGCTTGAAGCTAAGTCATTCCTCTTCCTATAAATAGAGGGGTCTTACCCCATTGTAAATTACCCCAAGTATTAATAAGAATACTTCTCTCTCTCCCTATTCTCTCTCTATATTGTTCTTATTCTTGCATTATTGTTCTTGTCTTTATATTATTTCATAACACCAATTTCTTTTTTGCACCAGCTTTTACCCTTTGGTATGACGAAAATTTTTGAAATGATTTTTTTATTGTGCTTGGTCGGACTTGGCGAGTATAAAATATACTTTTTTAAAACATAATTATTAAAAATTAATTATAGTATTAGCAAATCAAATAAAATGACAAGACTTCTAGATTCGTAGAGAAGACATCACAGTTTCATTATAACTATTATCTTTACTAATAATGAGACTTGTAATACTACACATTTGAGTAACCTAAGGTCTCATTTGAATCTTACTACATATCTCAATATTAAAATATATATTAAAATGTAAATATTTAAATTTAAATATATATTTGAATATATTAAGATGTGTATTAAGATTTGAATATTAAAAATTAAGACTATTTGATTTTAAATATTTGAATACATAAAATTTATCTTTATTTAAAAAATAATAAACATAAAATTCAAACGAAATACTAAATAATCTAATATTCTATCAATACAATATATAGTTCTTAAAATATGATAGTTGTTGGTGGTGATGGCTAACGGGTGAATGCTGACTAGAGGCGGTGGTTGGTGGTAGTTTTGGTTGATGATGGTGGTTCATGCTAATAGCTAGTAGTGATTGATAGTGGTGGCAATTATGATTGAGGATGATGGTGGTGGGTAGTGATAGTTAATAATAGCGAGTAGTGATTTATGATTAAGGAAGGTGGTGGTAGGTTTTAATGATGGACAGTTCCGGTTGTGGTTGTTAATGGTGATGGGGTGGGTGGTTGTTGTAACACCTTAGAGCTTAGACAGAATCCCACATCGACAAAACACAAGAGGGATGCTGGGTATATAAATTAATAAGCCTTAAACCTAGTGATGTGTTTTAAACTCGTAAAAGCCTAGGTCCAAAGCGGACAATATCAATAGCGGACTCGGCTGTTAGAGATGGTATTAGAGCCACTATTGTGTCAGCCATACCAATGGTGGTTCAGAGATGTTAGGCGAGGCAAACCTCAGTTTTGAGTCTAGGCAAATCTCATGCGGTGGGGCAGGGTGTATGTAACACCTCAGACCTTAAAAAGAATCTCACACCGGCAAAACATAAGAAGGATGCTGGGTATATAAATTAACAAGCCTTAAACCCTAGTGACGCATTTTATACTCGTTAAGGCCTACGCCTAAAGCGGGCAATATCACCAGCGGACTGGATTGTTATAGTTGAAGTAGTTGAGGTGGATAAGTATTGAACGTGGGTGAGAATATTGGTGGCCGAAGTGGTGGGAATGATGAATAGTGATGGTCGATAATGGTGGTGGCTATGATTTAGGATGATAGTGGCATGATGGTGGTGGTGGTGGTTGACTATGGTGGTGGCGGTGATATGGTGGTAGTTGATAATAGTAAGCGATGGCGGCAGTTAATAATGAATATGTGATAGTATCTTAATGAAATTAAGTCTCTACTTTAGATCTTAATCATATATACTTATTCATACCCATTAAGTGGTTGTGAAGTAAATAAAAATACACTTAATGATTAAGATCTAGATAATTAAGATTCAAACTTTAAAAATAAATGCACTTAATATCCGAAATTTAAATAATTAAGATTTAAACATCCATTAATTGCAGAGAAATGAGGCCTAAGAGTTGTAGTTTTTACAAGCCAAGACTGTTCAAACGTTTAAGTCTTCATAGTAGTTTTTTTGAAAGTTGATAAAGCAAGGCGGGGGGGGGGGGGGGGGGGTAAATAGTATAATAGCATATTTGGCCGAGCGCTTTTTAGGTTAAAAGTGTTTTTTTTTCAAAAATTAAGGTTTTTAGTCAAGCTTTTGAAAGGAAAAAAAAAAATGAATAGAAGCAGAAGTAATTTTGGAGAACAAAAAAAAGTTGCTTCTCTTAAGAAAAATACACTTAAAAATAGTTTTAAAAAGCTTGGTCAAATACTAATTGTTGCTAAGAAGTATTTTTTAAATTAATTAGTTAAACACAAACTGTTCTGCACCATACTTTAAGAAAAGCACTTTTAAAAAAATATACTTCTCAAAATAAATTGATTTTTACATCTTGGTCAAACAGGCTATAAGGAATGTCGCCTATCTGCGGGTTTCTTTCCATGCTTAGCCAAGGAATCTATTACAACATTAGCTTCTTGGTAGACATGTGTAAGCTTTGCACAACCTAATTCCAACATAAGTGACCCACTGCAAAAAAATAATAGGTAAGTGAAATTTATTTCCATGATCAACCATGGTGCATAGTACTCTATCAAAATTTCAACGTATTTTTTGACATTAATCAAAACATTAAATGTTAAAAAATATAGCACATTAGAAAACAAAAAAGAAAGAAATTAGGGATTAGAAGAAAATGAAGAAAAATAAAGGAAAGAAATTAGGAGTTTTTTTTGTTTATTTAATGATTACACTCGAATTTAATATAATAATTATAGTGAAAGAAAATAAAAGGAAAGAAATTAAAAGTTGTGTAGTTTATGTAATATTACCATCTCGCATATAGAAATGATTGACAAGCATATCTATTCATGATATCGAATAGAAATGATCATTATCAGGGGATATAAATGTGTCATGCTAGGATAAGATAGGCTTTCAACAGTATAAGCCACCTCTCACTAAACAACATGGACTTGCCGCTCCGCCACTGGCAAAAGTTAAGCGCTTGAAAAGCGCGCTAAGAAAGGTTGCTTCAGTTGCCCTTTCTGTGCAACAATTCGCTCTCCTTTGAACTGACGATATAGCACTTTTGCTTGGATTTTCCAGCCGCATTTAAGTAACCCATGTCATATTCCCAGGAAAAACTCGAACGACTTTAAGAAAGAGAGTACATGTACCCGAAACCGACACATGAGTATGATGCAGAACTCATGTGGTTTATCATATTGGTGTGACTTACCTAGAGTATCCTCTGATCACTCACCTATAGTAATCATCTTAGAAGATTATAATACCCGCATGACTGGGGTCTTTAGTTAAGGAATCTCTTTCTTGTTGCTCTGAACAATTAAGAGATTCCCTAGAAGTAATATGGGGCAAATCAGGCGAATATCAAGAGAGGCGTACCACTGGATCATCAATTCATTCAAGAAAAGCCAAACGTGTATTGATTTTTAATGCCAACAACCAGAATAATGATCATGATACCAAAGATAATGATATTGCAGATCAAGATCAAACAAAGGAAGTTTAATACGATACGCTAATACGTCTAAGAAATTATTCCATCTAACGTACTCCTCTCTGGATGCATGAGTAGCAATATGAACTAAATGTCTCTCCAAGCCAAGGAACTTACGCCAATGAGTCATCTGGGCACTGTCTCGGAGAGAGGCTCGGTAAAAAAGACATGTTTGTGAAGATGCAGACTACCTGCACCTGGATAGAAAAACCCTATGAAGCTTCACTATTCCCTGGGATTCGGTTTGACCTTTCCTGTACAGCTTAGGTGGAAGGCGAAGAAGGCCTCCTTCCGGGGGGCCTTTGTGGTAAGAATGGGTTTCGTTCTATTGCTAGAAAATAATATTTCAAAGCTTTCGTATGTTCTCCATTACTTGTGTGGATAATTCCTATATTATAGAGTATATAACTTCGATCATAGGGATCAATTTCTAGTCGCATAGCTTCGTAATAGTTATGCAAAGCTTCCGTGTAATTTCCTTGGGATTGAGCCAATATTCGTTACGGTCAGCAATTCATAGGTAAATCGATTTTGATTCTCCATTAACCAGTAATATGAAACTATTAACATGTTTAAAACAAACTGTTTGAAGTCTAAACGCAACATGGAGCTTTATTTTCCCCATCGACCTATTTGCAGAATTCCATTAAAAAAAATTCTATATTTCCAGTTGAATGGTGAATATATAACCAACATAAAAGTGAGCTACTCCAACCAATCTTGCTTGTACAATGGAAAGGGTCACTGTTTATCTCTCCAGCAAATCAAATTGGCCAAAGGTGTGTGTTCATGAGCCCAAGCTAAAGTTTCAATCAATTCCTGCCAATATCCACACTAAGAAATTAAGATTGACATGTCACAAATCCTCTTGAAATAGAGGGGTGCCTTCAGGAACGCGGACATAGGTGGTGCATGGTTGGCGTCAACTTGTGCCATAATATGTTGGCTTAAGTTTCACAGCAACACAACCCTCGTATTTAGTTTCCATCGCTGAGTTTGTAATCCTAAACTAATTCCGTAGAAATGTTAGAAATAACGCTCTACGCTAGAGGGGGGTGAATAGCGTATTAATAAAATTTGGCGTTTTCTTGCGGAATTTAAACTTTGCAGGAAATAAACAAATGCAGTAAAAATAAATTACACCACGATATATACTGGTTGGCCACACTTTGTGGTTAGTCCAGTCCCCGAGAGACTCTCTCGAGATTTCCACTAACAACCTTGTCAAGCTTAAGGTGCCCAACAAACCTTTACACTTGAGACTTGAATCACACAAATCTCAAACACTTGCTCGGAGGTTCCTCACCTCAAAGACTTCAACTTGCTCGGAGGTTCCTCACCTCAAAGACTTCAACTTGCTCGGAGGTTCCTCGCCTCAAAGACTTCACCTTGCTCGGAGGTTCCTCACCTCAAAGACTTCAACTTGCTCGGAGGTTCCTCACCTCAAAGACTTCACCTTGCTCGGAGGTTCCTCACCTCAAAGACTTCAACTTGTTAAGCTTCCGGGTGCCTAACGAACCTTTACAACTTGAGAACTTGATACAACACAAGCCTCAACCAACCCGCTTAAGGAAACCTATCCCTAAGACTTTACAAGAAGAAATATAACACTCCTTCTTACTACAAGTGTTTAACAAGAACACTCTTTTACTCACTTTACAAGAACTCTCTCAAAGAGTGGATTATGAGTACAAAATATATGGCTCAAGAACACAACAACTCAATCAATAATCTTGGCTCTCAAAAACAATGTAAGATATGAAATTTGAATCACAAGAATGTAATGTATGCTTTGTAATTTTTCTGCAGTGTTGTTGTATTTAAAAATGATTTTCAGAGAGTGTTTTATAGAGAAAATGGAGCAATAGACCGTTGCTTTTAGTTCCAGAAAACGCTCCTGAAAATCTGCCTGACAATCGATTGTTGATATTACACAATCGATTGTTGGAGCAAAATTTCAACAGACAAGATCCTTAAAATCCGGTTAAAAAGATTTCTGTTGAATTTTTTAAAAAATGACAATCGATTGTTAACTTTAGACAATCGATTGTTGTTCAAATATTCAAAATATTTCTGGCAACTTTTTGACTAAAAGATTGTGTACTGATTATACCATAAATAGATAAGCCGTTGGAAAAAGTCCGTTTGGAAATATCACTGAGAACAATCGATTGTTAAATAGTGACAATCGATTGTTCTTCATTTTTGAAGATTTTGAAAACATTCTGTAAGTTGTCCAAAACTTTGAGACTAAGTATAAAATCTGACAATCGATTGTTGAACAGTGACAATCGATTGTTGCTTCAAAAATGATTTCAAACGAAGTTTCTGTCTCAAGACAACATTTTAAAAACTAAGTATAGAACTTGACAATCGATTGTTTCTTCAAGACAATCGATTGTTAAACCCAATTTTCTCAAAACGAGTTTCAAAATCATTTTGGCAAATATGCAACTTATTTCTTTAAAAACTTATGATGCATGATTTTATGAAAATCATTTTAGGTGAGAGCCAATACTAGAAATAAGTCGTTGAGTCAAGATTACAAATTGAGACCTACTCAACAGTTGATTGCATCTTCTATTCTTGAACGCGTACTATCCATCTTGTACTTGGACTGTTATTGTTCCATCACCGATGCTTGTCTCAATGTTTGGTATTTATCAAAACCTACATGAATCAACACACGTTAGTTCGAGAACGTGTTTCTTACAAGAAAGATATCACGATTACTTGTGGAAAAAAAATGATTTGCTGAGGCGGAAAAAAAATGATTTGCTGAGGAGGGTGATTGTCATGATCGCCACCACTGTGAAATGAAGATTCAGAAATTTCCCAGTGTTTGGTCCGATTTTTAAGTGGACCATTTGCCGTGATAATGCCGGCGGATTCAAGAAAATGCATGACAAGAAGTGCATAAGGAGGATGTTTGTCTTCGGTGAGAGCATCACGCATGTGAAGCTTGATTAATTTACAATAATTTAATCGAGCTCCGGAAGAAATGGCATGCATGAGTTTACAATCTTCTTGGGAGATGGTGGTGTGACTGCTTTTTCGGGGCTTGAGAACTCGGGTGATGAAATAGAATATCAATCGATAGTTCGGATTCATTCCCGTGATCGTAGGACGACGAGAAGTGAGACGTGGATCATAGTGAGTGAGTCCAATTTGACGAAGAAAAGAGGTTTCATCAAATAAGGCTCCCTCTTGTCCAACATATTGGTGAATGTCTTCACCATCATTTGGAAGTTTGATAATGGCGTTAAGATATTCGTCGGAGACAACTATTTTGACACCATTTACAAAAGTGAGAAGATCGCCATCGTCAGTTGGACGGAGGTTTGAATAAAAGGCCCGAATGAGTGTAGTATTGATGAAATCATATGAAAGGAGAAGGAAGTCAAGAAGTTGACTTTCTCGGAGTAAGTTTACAACAAGACCATAGTTTTGGAGATATCGCATAGTAGAAAAACGAGGAGGATGAATATCACGTTTTTCAAATTTAGTAAGAAAGCGATTTAATTTATTTTCGCTTTTGAAGACCAAAACATCACCATCTTGATATGGATGATATCCGGAGGGAGGAAGAGTAGAGGTGGAAGCACCTTCCCTATTTGAACAGGTTCTTCTCGACATATTGATAGAAGAAGGAAAGCTTGAATTTTGCAAAATGAGCTTTTCAGAGAGGATTTGAGGCTTTGAGCTTGAATATTTGGTGATGAGAATGAAGACACCATCTCCTATTTATAGAGGGGAGAATAGAAAAAAAATATGCCTGAAGTTAACTCAAAAACGGTCGAGTTTTGGAATTGACCGTTGAGACAATCGATTGTTGAACAGTGTTATGCCAGTTGGATTGACTGATAAAAGCTGATAATCGATTAAAGGAGGCTGCAGGACAGAACGGTAAGAATTTTTGAATTAATACCGTTGGACAATCGATTGTGTGATAGAGACAATCGATTGTGTCAAGTTTGACACTTAGATTCTGAGAATTTGGCTTGAAACAGAATGTTTTTGAAATTTCAGAAAATCACTGACAATCGATTGTGTACTGGGCAAAAATGGTCTAAGTCCTGAAAATTGATTTTGGAAGTATGGTAATCAATTTTGAATATGTTATAATCAATTTTGGAATTATGACAATTGATTATGAATGGAACAACGTCATCAACACATGGTGGAAGATAATGATTCTTGGGATGAAAACGTTTTTATGAAAATAGATTTTCCATCATGAATACATATGATCAACACCAATTGTTATAAATACCAATTTAGAAAATCAAAACTCAATACAATTTATGCACTTAATCAATTATGCAATTTATCAAAATAACGTTCATATCAATACTTGTGACATATAATACCAATTCAACTAGCTAAAGGGTAGAGTAAGGAACGATCATACCCGGTTTGTCTTGATGTCATCCTCCATCGTTGACATCTCAATTTGCTAGAAATTGAATTGAATGCTTCATGCGAGCACATTTGCATTTCCAACATTTAATCAAGTGAAGCCATTTCCGATATATATATATATATATACAAGCAATTTATCACCATAATAACAATTCAAAAACCAAATAGATATTTGTTAAGAAAATATCATCAATAAAATTTATGCAATCAATTCTTTCAAAGCACAAGTTCCCTCTTAAGTGAGACAAAATGGAATGTAATGACATTCCTCTTACTTGTAACAAATTGCCTAAGACATTTCTTCTTTTGATAAGAAGATTGTATTAAGGCTAATTCCTTTTACCATATTCACAAAAGAATAGGAAGGATATTGAGGAATATACAATATGCCGATTTTTATAAATTTATCAATTATATCAACCAAACAACAAAAAAAATAATTGTTATTTTGGAAGGCATTTGTCAAAACATATATTGCATGCTGTTTCAAATAGCTAGTCAAATCATGAATCAATCATCTTATCACCTGTTTAAGCAAAACACATCAATTTGACATTTTACAGGAAATACCGATTGTTACAAAAAAATCCATTTGACGGAGAGCATAACAAATGCATCAAATGTTGTTTTATTAACAGTGATACACAAGGTTATTTTCAGCAATCCATATTGCAACAAATGTCACATATTTAAGCGCATTTGCAATAATGAGAACCAAAACAAAGCATGATTCAAGAAGAATTGATACGGATGGTTAACAAAGACATATCAACACATACAATTGGGCATGATAAAAATAAAAGCCTAGCCTTTAAAAAAAAGAGTTCAAGAACGTTTATGCCTATTTTGAACTGACACGATGATAAATGATAGCTGTCGAGTTCAGAATTCAGAATGGTAACAAATCTTGAGATTTTTACCGATTGACAATCGATTGTTGAAAAGGGACAATCGATTGTTGAACTATTTGACACTTAGTTCCTGAAAAATCTGCAAGACACAAAGTTTTTGAAAACTCAGAAAAACACGGACAAGCGATTGTGCCTGTGAACAATCGATTGTGGACTAGACCAAAAAGGTTTTAAGTCCTGAAAATCGATTATGAGAGTATGCTAATATAAAAAGCATTTATCAAAACATATATTAAAACATGATTTAAAACACTTTGCTGTTTGAAAAGATTGTCAAGACATGATTCAACTAAACATGATTTTAGTAGGTACTCATTCAATGCACGAATCAACATTTGTCAAAGCATGGATCAAGCATTTAATAGTTGATACTAGTAATCAAAAATGAATTTTCAGCATGTCAATCAACAAGTATAGTCAACAAGAAATTTCACAAATTGATTCTTACAATTAACGCATGTCAACGTTTTTCAGGGTGAGAATCAAGTTGACAACTTATATGTTAATAACACCAGCTGCCATATATCAACAAATCTGTCAACATTAATAACTTGCACATATTCGGTTTTATCAAAAAGAATAGCTAACCGAAATTCCTCTCGATGCCTTTGGGTGTCGTGCTTGGCGCATCTACTACAATTTTGTAGTCTTCAAGCACACCTGCAAAAATACCTACGGAGAGGTTTTTGGTACCCATATCTTTTTGGGTCCTTTGGGGTTAGGCAAATAATAATTATAACCAAAAGATAAATCTCTATGTTTAGCAAAACACACGGGTGCAATGTGACCTATCCGATTGCAATAATGGCATACTACGTTCGGATTGTGCCAATGCCTAGGTTGCGCCAAATACATTCTAGGTGATCTAGAGTCATTTCTAGAGGCGTTGAGAATCCTAGAGTCATTTCTAGGTTGTCTAACGTAGTTCGTTCTAGGCTTATCAACAATAGTCCTAGTATTGATTCTAGGCGATGTAAAGTGATTAACTCTAGATTCATTATTCCAATTTCTAGAGTTGTATCTAGGTGATCTAAAGGCGTTAGTTTTAGACTTGTTTTCATACATCCTAGCGTAATGTCTAGATGGTCTAAAGGAATTTGTCCTAGACTCATTTACAGCCCTAGAATTATTTCTAGGTGGAGCAGTAAAATTTCTAATGGGATTTCTGCTTTTATGCCGTTGATTATTCTTCGACGTTTCCTTTTCTTCAATAACCTTAGGGACATCTATACTTCGTGATTCTAAAGTTTTCCTAAGTTCTGCGTTTTCTAACTTCAAAGAATCGCAGGAAGTACAAGTAGAGCATTCATCAACATAAGAAGCTTCATGCATAGTCTTAATGACTTGTCTAAGTTCTACACTATCATTTTGCAAAAACTGATTTTCTTTTACAAGATTCTCGTTATCAAGAGACAGATTTTCAAAATCTTTTTGTTTTAAAGAAAGTTGATTTTTGAAATCTTTTTCTTTCAATAAGAGACGTTCTTCAAAATCCTTTTCTTTTAAAGAGAGATTTTTCTGAAAATCTAATTCTTGCTGGGAAAGTGATTTCTTCAAATCTCTAATCATTTTGACAGCATTACCATATTCACCATACAAATCTTCATATGCATTCTGTAATTCTTCGAACGAGTGAGAATTAGAGATACTTACCTCTTCTTCGTTGTTTCCTTTGTCGGCCATCAGACATCGGGTAGTTGTTTTCTCATTTGAGTAGTCTCCTTCTGTTTGAGGCGTGCTTTCATATATTTCCTCAAGTTTATCCCATACTTCTTTTGCAGTTTTGCAGTGGGAGACTTTTTGATGATTTTCCTGATTCAAGGCACTATACAACATATTTATAACATTAGTATTATATTCCTTTACCTTGGCTTTCCCGACTTGTGTTGTCGTTTGATCGCCAAGTTTGATGATTTGCCACAGATAAAAGTCGTTGGCGATGATAAAGATTTTCATCCGATCTTTCCAACATAGGTAGTTGTTTCCATCAAATATTGGAGGCATGGTGTAGCAATTGCCTTCACCGATTCCTGCAAAAGAATCATGAGTAGAAGCCATGGATGGTTCTCTCAAACTGTTAAGTTTTTCAGAGAGTATGGCTCTGATACCAATTGTTAGAAATAACGCTCTACGCTAGAGGGGGGTGAATAGCGTATTAATAAAATTTGGCATTTTCTTGCGGAATTTAAACTTTGCAGGAAATAAACAAATGCAGTAAAAATAAATTACACCACGATATATACTGGTTGGCCACACTTTGTGGTTAGTCCAGTCCCCGAGAGACTCTCTCGAGATTTCCACTAACAACCTTGTCAAGTTTAAGGTGCCCAACAAACCTTTACACTTGAGACTTGAATCACACAAATCTCAAACACTTGCTCGGAGGTTCCTCACCTCAAAGACTTCAACTTGCTCGGAGGTTCCTCACCTCAAAGACTTCAACTTGCTCGGAGGTTCCTCACCTCAAAGACTTCACCTTGCTCGGAGGTTCCTCACCTCAAAGACTTCAACTTGCTCGGAGGTTCCTCACCTCAAAGACTTCACCTTGCTCGGAGGTTCCTCACCTCAAAGACTTCAACTTGTTAAGCTTCCGGGTGCCTAACGAACCTTTACAACTTGAGAACTTGATACAACACAAGCCTCAACCAACCCGCTTAAGGAAACCTAACCCTAAGACTTTACAAGAAGAAATATAACACTCCTTCTTACTACAAGTGTTTAACAAGAACACTCTTTTACTCACTTTACAAGAACTCTCTCAAAGAGTGGATTATGAGTACAAAATATATGGCTCAAGAACACAACAACTCAATCAATAATCTTGGCTCTCAAAAACAATGTAAGATATGAAATTTGAATCACAAGAATGTAATGTATGCTTTGTAATTTTTCTGCAGTGTTGTTGTATTTAAAAATGATTTTCAGAGAGTGTTTTATAGAGAAAATGGAGCAATAGACCGTTGCTTTTAGTTCCAGAAAACGCTCCTGAAAATCTGCCTGACAATCGATTGTTGATATTACACAATCGATTGTTGGAGCAAAATTTCAACAGACAAGATCCTTAAAATCCGGTTAAAAAGATTTCTGTTGAATTTTTTAAAAAATGACAATCGATTGTTAACTTTAGACAATCGATTGTTGTTCAAATATTCAAAATATTTCTGGCAACTTTTTGACTAAAAGATTGTGTACTGATTATACCATAAATAGATAAGCCGTTGGAAAAAGTCCGTTTGGAAATATCACTGAGAACAATCGATTGTTAAATAGTGACAATCGATTGTTCTTCATTTTTGAAGATTTTGAAAACATTCTGTAAGTTGTCCAAAACTTTGAGACTAAGTATAAAATCTGACAATCGATTGTTGAACAGTGACAATCGATTGTTGCTTCAAAAATGATTTCAAACGAAGTTTCTGTCTCAAGACAACATTTTAAAAACTAAGTATAGAACTTGACAATCGATTGTTTCTTCAAGACAATCGATTGTTAAACCCAATTTTCTCAAAACGAGTTTCAAAATCATTTTGGCAAATATGCAACTTATTTCTTTAAAAACTTATGATGCATGATTTTATGAAAATCATTTTAGGTGAGAGCCAATACTAGAAATAAGTCGTTGAGTCAAGATTACAAATTGAGACCTACTCAACAGTTGATTGCATCTTCTATTCTTGAACGCGTACTATCCATCTTGTACTTGGACTGTTATTGTTCCATCACCGATGCTTGTCTCAATGTTTGGTATTTATCAAAACCTACATGAATCAACACACGTTAGTTCGAGAACGTGTTTCTTACAAGAAAGATATCACGATTACTTGTGGAAAAAAAATGATTTGCTGAGGCGGAAAAAAAGGCAATTGTCGTTGCTTATGGACCCAAACCTGGGTGATCTATCCATGATCAGAATGAAGCTTGGGTGAGACTAAGTGGTGGCCCAAACCGCCCTTCACACTATGGGAGCTAGCCATGCCCGAAATCGTTACCTTAACCGCAATGAGGGTAATGCAAAAGGCAGGGCTAGTGACTGGAGTGAAGTCATAACAAGGTAGTCGTACAAGAAGGTGCGACTGTTCCTACGGAGTGGAGATAATGGGGTCAGTCCATGAATTTTCTTTCCTTTTCTTTTGCCGCATTTCGCTCAAAGGGCAGAAGGGAGATAGTGCATAAAGCTGTTCCCAAGGGCCAACTTGATCCTCTTCTCTAGAAATCTCAGACGAGGGAACAATGGCAGAGCCACCGACTCCAACTACCATCCATGTACGATCCATACTAGATCTGACCAATTGCCCATCCAACCTCAGCAGCAGTTCGAAAGGTTTCCCTATTCGGGAATCTCTGAATCTATTCTTATTTTCAACTCCAAGCGCAAGCATTTAATTTTCTAGCTAGAGACCGACATTTTGGGGCTAACGTGGAATCTGCTCAAGGACCTACTGATTTAGGTAAATATCTAATGCGTTCTCCGACCTAGAGATACACATACTCTCACATAAGTCACGGGACATTAACAGTACAAAGCTTAAAAAGACAACTAATCAAATATTGTAGTAGTAGCATTAGCTTATTCAAATTTTTGTGTTGGTCGTTTGGTAGGGTGCATAACAATAATGTTGAATATGGTGTATTAGTAATTCTAGTATTAGTAATGATAGTATTAGTTATGCTAATATATTTCTTATCTATTGTTTGGTTTGATATATTAAAATATTACACAATTTCTAAAAGAATTAATTGTTTACAAAAATACCCTTAAGACTAGTCCATCACTCTATCTTTTTAAAAGAAATATATATTGAGGAATGTTTTTATATGAAAAACGTTTTTAAAAAATTATTTGATTTGTCTACCTATATTATAGTATAGAACTGAAATATCTATTTATAATTTTTTTAAGTATTTAGTTTTTTGCTAGCGATAAAATTTTATTTTTTACTATTTGGATTAATTTAAGAATATATTAATATGATAACATATTTTAATTAAACATAATTTTTGAAGGAAAGCATTGTATTTAACCAAGCAAATGTATACATTAAAACCCATTATATTTACATAAGATAGTATCAAATCAAATATTTAATACATTACATGCATCCTACCAAGGGATCCCACAGTGTGATACTTCCCTCTAAATATCAATAAGACCAAAATGCCCTCATGTTTCTCCACGGTGGACTGGTGGAGAAAAACGTTATCCATAGGGATTAATATTCAGCCACAACGGATGAAGGAGACAACACAAACCACCCGAATGACAAAAAGAAACAGAAACAAGAACTTCCTCCTGTACAGAATCCTCTCTCTTATCTCACCATTTCTGATTTTTTGCTATGGAAACCATTCTCTCCCCTCCTTCTATTAGTCCTCTCTTCAACCCCAAAATAGCTTCGCTTTCAAAGCCTTTTCTTCCCCTTTCTCACTTACCTAGATCAAGTTCAATCAGTTCAGCTAAGCCAATTTGCTGTAGCCTCAAGAAACAGGCTTCCAAGATTGATAAAGATTTATCTTTTTCAGTAACAAAAAGTTGGTTTTCCAGTGTTCAGCAAGGATTAGCTGCTGTAGCTATTTCTTTAGCCCTCAATTTGTGCCCAGTTGTGTTATCTGGTTCTGCATTGGCTTCTGAATTTGATGTGTTAAATGAAGGTCCTCCAAAGGATTCCTATGTGGTTGATGATGCTGGTGTACTTAGTAGGGTGACAAAGTCTGACTTGAAGGCATTGTTGTCTGATGTAGAGAATAGAAAAGGCTTCCACATTAATTTCATCACTGTCCGCAAACTCACTGTAATTTTTCTTCTCTTCTTTATCTTTGTCATTAGAAGCCACAACATGAATGATCAATTTTTATACTGTATTTTGGATTTTGGATTCATCACATGAAATCTATATAGTTTCAATCTTTATGGTGCTTTTATACTTGATTTGCTCTTAATTTTTTTTGTTTTGTTTTTTTGGTTGTAAATCCTTGTTTTTGTGTAACATAAGTGCTGGTAGGCCTCAACATGTAAATTAAAACCCCCCCCCCCCCCCCCCCCACACAAAAAAAAAAAAAGCAAATTACTGTTTTTCCAGTAACAAGAGTAGGAGAAGGAAATAATGAACATGTCATATAATGAGGGAAGGAAAATAATCAAAATGGTAATTTTTTGGGTTTGTAGAGCAAAGCTGATGCTTTTGAGTATGCTGACACTGTTTTGGAGAAGTGGTACCCAAGTGTTGAGCAAGGAAATGACAAGGGTATAGTTGTGCTCGTTACAAGTCAAAAGGAAGGCGCGATAACTGGTGGTCCTGATTTTGTAAAGGCTGTTGGAGACACTGTTCTTGATGCTGCCGTCTCAGAGAACCTTCCAGGTAGGCAACACTTCCTTTCTGTTCCTTGTTGTTTTGAGCGTGTTGATTGATTCAATTTGTCATGGAAATTGATTTCCAACTGAATGGATTATTCGCAAGAAGTAAGAATAACAATCTTGGTAGGACATGAAGTGTAGTACAGAGAATTAGAATATGAGAGAATATTACTTTGCATAGATGGTAGATGCTCCTAGGTTAGAAAAGTCATAAGCCCTTCGTCAACATTAACAATGGCGTTTAAACAATTTAGCGAGTTTGATACATGCTTGATTTTCTAGTCTTTGGTCTTAGCTTCTAGAAAAGCTGTTTCCTTGTCATGTCTATGGAGTTACAAACAGCACCTAGAAACACAAACTCCAAAAGAGTTGCCTAGTTGTTTATATTTTCGTAATGATCTTGAGAGAATCTAATGGAGGAATGAGGATTTTTTCTTATTAGTTATTCAGTTTATGCAATAAGAATTGTTTAACAAAAATGATTCTAGTTGGATGGCAATGACATGTGAACATGATTCAAATGGAAATATATCCATTTATTCTCCCTAGTCTTTCTTTTTTCCTTTAAACTTCACTGAGGAGCATATTCTACGGTAGCAGGATTTGCTTCTCTGCTATTTTGTCATGAAATCTCATTATTGTGGCAAATTTTGCTTCATTCAAGGAATCTTTCTGTTGCTTGGACCTGCTAGATATGTATGCATTAAGATAGTTTTTGGCTTTTTGCGGTCCAATTAAAGTATCAAGAAGGTTGAAAGTCTTTGACTTGAAGTATTGCTGGAAAATACCCATTCATAATCTTGAATATCATGACAAATAAAACAAAAACTATAAAGGTCAGGTATCAACTTTGATTGTTATGTTGTATTTCGAGATTAACAACAAATTACCAGGGCTGCTAAGCTAGCGCTTGGACATAGATTTAGTTGAAACTTGAAAAAATAATTTTTGAAGTAGTTTTGAAAAATAATTTTTGGAAGTTGAAATTATGTTTGGACATGTATTTTATATGAAAAAAATTAGAAGTTTTGTGAGTGGGAGAACAAGTTTCACCCAAAATCTACCCTAAACTAGATTTTGGGAACTTGAAAAATAATTTCAGAAAAATTTCAAAAATAGATCATTAATCTATGAACAAACAATATTTTCAAAAAAGATTTGAAAAAATATTGCCAAAATGTATGGCCAAATGGGGCCTAATAAAGGTGAAAAGAAATTAGTGGCTTGAAATCGAGTCTGAGTAGCTAAATTCCACAACAAGCAGAATGTATGGGACGACTAGTTTTTTGAAGAGTGAATTTGATCCTATAATTGTCATTTTTGTTTTAAAAGTGCGCACTGGAAAAGGATGCTTGTCAGCTTATCGACTAAGAGATCAGTCCACTCCTGTTGTTTTAACCAGTCATTAATGGTACGGTTAATTAGTACTCTTGCGGTATGTGTTGCGAAAGATATGGGGGTTAAGAAGTCGTTGTTTGCTACTGATATCTTCTTCGCGAGCTTTCACTGCTCCATTCTTTAGCTTCCCTCTTTAGTTGGTCCATGGGGCTTATGAGTGTTCATTAACTTGTAGTACACTTTTAAGAGGCGACCTTGCTTACAAGTTAAAAGAAGAAAGTGGAAGATCTCTCTATTTCAGTTGTATATATAGGAGAATTAGCGACTCCAGAACAATTATCTTTTGTTTCATAATGAAACTTATACACTAATGCTCTTGTTTCTGATTGTGGGGCTATTGGTTTCAATGTTTGTAGTCTTGGCTACTGAAGAGAAGTACAATGAAGCAGTTTACAGCACTGCCAAACGTCTTGTTGCTGCCATTGATGGCCTTCCTGATCCTGGTGGTCCCCAGCTCAAGGATAACAAAAGAGAGTCCAACTTCAAATCCAGAGAGGAAACAGACGAGAAAAGAGGACAATTCACACTTGTCGTTGGTGGCTTGTTAGTGATTGCTTTCGTTGTTCCCATGGCTCAATACTATGCATATGTTTCAAAAAAGTGAACTTTCTGATTCTGGAAGGTTTCATTTTGACGTGAGTAAGCATGTATAGTATCTTGTACAAATGGTCTATTTTGAAATGACTGATTCATGAGAAATTTTAAGAAGGATAAAAATGAAAATTTTGGACCTCCCCTAATATAAGGGATATTACCATTTCTTTTTATGAGAGTAGAGAAACTTCCCTATTGCATTGCTGATAATATAAAGGGGGATTTAGCGTGGTACATTTCATCACATGATCAATAAGCTGTTCTATATTTTCAAGCATTCATGGAAGTGATGAATTTCATTAATAAATCAGAATATATAAGTACTATACAGAGAATAAAACAATGACAAGCTGTTACTTCCTCAGAACTTCAGTTTAAGAAGGAAAGGCATCTTGTCTGCAAAGGGTGGATCAGAGTATTTTCCGGCTCTGCAGCTTCTTGCAGAGGGCGTAAAGCTGCTGGTTCAAAATTTTGCAGCTTGATTATGTGAGCTAACACATCCTAGCTCATCCAACTTTGATGAATCGGTTCCAAATTTGGCTATATTCTGACCTAAGCAACCCAAAGGACCTGTGTTATGTACCCAGAAATTCCTGGCTCCTAGGTCATACAATCTCTGTGATGTCAAAAAGGAAGCAGAAATAAGTTTAGAACTTCATTTCATAATAACTACAGGAGTTCTGCATAATTTTCTGTTATTAGAATTGACCTTGACACCATCTTCAAATTCTACGAGAATTTTTGGAATTGAAGCTAGAATTTGATGCAATGTCTTGGAGTAAAATCAACCAGCAAGATCATTCTGGCCTATATCAAACATGTAAAGACCTTTCTGGAAAAAATCTTGAGCTGGAACATACTTATCATATTTTCTGGCTGCAAAGAAAATAAAAATAAAATATCACCAGTTATAGGATTCTGATGTTATGTAAATGGAGTCCTGATAATCAAAATATGGCCAGACTTACTCTTAGCTTGGATTTCGAGAACCCGATTCTTGAACCTGAAAAACTGAGCAACTTGAATCCAAATGAAAAAGGGCTAACAGCAGCAGCAAAGTTAGCTCCTTTCTGAAAGTTGGTGCACCAATGGAATCCAAATAGGAGTTCAAGAATGGAAGGTCCATGGCATCCACTGCAACAAAAATGCATAACCAAAAGAAATACCAGAATATCAATATAAATTTGAAATGAAGACCATTTTCCCCAAAAGAAAAAAATGATACATTAAATTGAGAAGCTTACTCAAGAAATCGATGATTAGCCGGCCATCACAGAACCTCCCAGATGGTTTCTGGAAATAAGTCTGTCCATTCGGCGGCTCCAGGCGATCACCAACGCCTGCAACAAGGCCTCATGTATCAGAATTTGAATCACCAAAGTTGAAGACTGCAGGGTAATTGAAATCTATGGTATTGGCCAGAGGCAAGCAGATGAAGAAGAGAGCAAGAATGTGGAGGAAACAAGTGGTTGAAGAAGCCATGTTTGTTGCCCTTTGACAGAAAGGTTGGATTTTTCATCCTCTTAAAATAAGAGCTGGTGGGCTTTTGTTTCAATTTCAAGTTATCTTTGAGATGTGGGAAAGGTTAAATGATTGTGAATTTGTTCAATTACTTACATATCCTTCAAAGGTAATGGATGCTATGATTAGAAGTGTTTCCATTAACGAGAAAACAGATTGATTAGGACATTTTCCCTGTAATCAATCAGGTAAAAGTTGTCATTTTCTATGATCTTTTCTCTAACCACTTATATAAACTACTCAGCTAAAAAACCAGGCGATATAGTTCTGTACAAAGACATTTTAAAAAGGCAGTGGCATTCATTTCAGAAGTCATGTTTTACTCTATCTTGGTCAGGAATGTACATTTGAAAGTTGCTTGTCCTCAACGTATCTCTATGAATAGCATTGTCGTTTCCTTTTTTTCTTGGTTTCCCAAGTTTAATATTTCTACTTTTAAACATTTAATAGGTGGATAAAAATAGAGAAAATAATGAAGAATACGAGCATTAGGTGAAGGGTCAACATGTTTCTGTAAACTACTAAAATAAGTCGCCAACTCTTCTCATGTCATGTGATCTTTACTTATTTAATCTGAGCATAGTTTGAATGATTGCCATGCATATAATATATTTCTCTAACCATAAGTGGTATTCTTTACTTCTTTGTCAAGTTAGTTTATATTTGTATTGTACATAATCAATGAAAGTCCTATCAAGAATAAGGGCATTTTTTACTAAAAGAAAATATTGCTTGAGAACAAATTTGAGTACTATGAAAAGTATAAATCTCATAAGGCAAAGGCAAATGGGACCAAAAGGCTTCAATTCCTTTCTACAAGCAAAATTGGAACTTGCTTCTACGAAAAGCAAACCTTTAAGGCTTTTGTTACATATTGAAGAGAAATTTCCAAAAACTACTGTGTTTTAGTGATTATTAGCTTCCTATAGTTACATGTTTTAGTGGTTATTAATTTGCTATAACTTTATTTATTAAATTACTTCCCCTAACTATGTTTTCAGTTGTTATAGACTATATTTGATATATTTTTGCTACTATGTTCATGAATACAATAGCAAAACTCGATAAAAAAGGAGAATCCAGCTAACGAAAAATGTATTCGACTGTATTCGCGAGCTGTATTCATGAATAGAGTAACGTAATTTGGAAAAAAGGTCTTCAGTTGTTTAAAAACGATAAATGAACCAATTAAAGTGATAGACTCCTATATGACTCAACAAATTCAATTATAACACACAAAATTTGTATTTCCAGTTATAGAAAAGATTCTCAACCGGAAAACACCCTAAAATAGAGCAATTTCATAGATTCAATCCATCCTTTCTTTTTTTTAGTGGTATCTTTACAAATATATGTATATATTGAAATTATATAATTACATGGAATATAGTTAAATATATAAAAATACATTGAATACATCAAGTATAGCAGATTATCTATAGTGCAAAAACATATGAATACATATTGCAGATATATTTGAATACATAAATTATATTAATTAAAAAACTATATGAATACAATCACGAAATACAACGAGACAGTGAATACAATGAAATACATGGAATGCAACGAGATATATTGAAATACAATAAAAAAAAAGACAACAAATACAATGAAATATATGGAATACAACGAAATATATTGAAATACAATTGAAAAAAAGGTGATAGGCTCCAATAGATACCAGAGCCTCAAGTAACTTGGTATTGAATTTTATTATCATTAATAAAAGGTGATATGCTAGCAATAGATACCAAATTCAATATTGTATGGAGAAAAGGATTGAACGCTCGATTTGTGGAACAAAATCTTTTCAAGCTATTAATTAGAGGCTTGATTTGTGGAACAAAATCTTTTCATATTTGTTTTTTTTACACGTTCACATTTGACTACGTTGCTCCTTCTTCTTCTCAGTCCCAAATTCTCAAATTTTATTTTTCTATAAGTGAGAAACGAGGGTTTTTTGGAGGAAAATATGCGATTTCTGTATTGATTATTTGCAAACCGAACTCGGTTGGAGAAGGAGTAGATTCGTCCCTAACAACGATTTTGTTTTTGTTTGTGGGTGGAGTTTCCAGTTTTCCACTATGTTATTTGATACTAGTTTTGAATTTGATACAAGTAGAAATACTTGCTACATTTAATTTAATGGATTTTTACATATACATGCCATATAGCAAACCTTATTACCATTATTGTGTCTTCTTCTTTAATTTCATCCTCCATTGTCATCCTCCATTGTCGAAGGTTGCCATTGTTTCAGATCGAGAGTTTCATCCGCCATATAACAATGAAGAATAATGAATTGACGTTGCATAGAAATGCCATTTGTAGTTTTCAGCAACTCATACCATCCAGTAGATACAAAAAAATACGTTATTCAGACGTATTTTTCAACTGACTACGATTAACTACAAGTAACTACAATTAACTACAAAGTTCATATAACTACAAAAATTTGACTACATTTTAAAAACACACTGGAAACACTGCATATAACATTAACTACATTTACCTACATTTGACTACATTTTAAAAACTCACTGAAAACAGTTCATATAACCTTAACTACATTTACCTACATTTGACTACATTTTAAAAACTCACTGGAAACACTTCATATAACATTAACTACATTTACCTACATTTGACTACATTTTAAAAACACACTGGAAACAGTTCATATAACCTTAACTATATTTGACTACATTTTAAAAGTTTCTTCCTTTATTGGGTTAGTTGAATAGGATTGCCAAATCATAATTTCATGATTTTGTTTACTTTCATATATATATATATATATATATATATATATATATATATATATATATATATATCTTATGTAAATCAAACACTCAAAAATCTCTTCCAAGCTTGACGTTATTTCCAAGCTTGGCAGTAGGTTCTCATTTATTCAATTCATTCGATTATCCTTATTGCCAGTTGTAATTTGTCAGTTACCATATTAAGACAACTGAGAGGTTACTCCTCAACCAAGGAAAATTGCAATATTCAAATATATCAACCTTGAGCAAGTACTGGGAATCAACACGAGAAAAGAATTGGCAAAGTATTATCTTACGAATTAGCATTTATTTGGTACAAAATCAAAGATTAATTAGGAGCCATAAATACATGCGTTATTTTAGGCTACAAATTATTTAACATAGATTTGAGCCTTAATAAATGGCGTTATCTTAGGGTGCAACATCAGCAAAGATTTCGTTTGGTACATATTTTGTAACAAAAACATGGGATATGAGGGTAATAACCAAACAAGGCACAATAATGGTAATAAGGTTTGCTATATAGGATGTATATGTAAAAATCCCTAAAAAATATAGGGAGTTACTATTCTTTATAATGAATGAAGAAAAATTACAACTCATTTAGAATATGTTTTATCTTCTAATATTTTATTCTTATCGCGTCAACTCTGCTATATCTCTAATTTCTCTTTTCGTCAATATTTTTCATATAAAAATAAATACAATATGAGTTTTATCAACTTGAGATGTAATTTTTTGGGATTTTTACATATACATCCTATATAGCAAACCTTATTACCATTATTGTGCCTTGTTTGTAAACCATTATTGTGCCTTGTTTGAAATTATGCGATTGAGTGGGAAAAGCTTTTGTACGGTTTTGACTCGTCATTCGTCTCCATGATCCAACTAGAGTTCTAACCATATATATCTAAAATAATTTCCTACATATTTTCTTGCCGGTTCTACTGTACAATAAATTCGTCCAATTGATAATGTTCTCTAAAACAGTTTGCGGATCATAAACTATTACTTATATAACATCGATCTTCTGCTCGTTTTTTATTTTATAAAAGTGATGTTGAGTTAAAAGACTATCTAGCATCTAAGCCTATACACATACATTGATTTGTGCTGTATTTTATTGTATTTTTATTGTATATTGTGTATATGTTGTATACCTTTATTTTGGGCCTCTGTATCAGACTTGTCCATGAGCCAATTTTTCTATAGAAGGTTATATGGCATGGTACTGCACTGTTTTTCGACTTTTTATCGGGAACCCAGTTTATCAGGCAGAAGGTCGGTACGTCTCATACGCCGGGAGACACGAGGCTCTGGTATGTTTTGGTTATAATTAATTATATACCTGCAATTTCGTACCAAATATGTAGTTTGCATTCTTTACTTTTGTGCAGGAGATTGGACTGCATACCGTCTATCGTATGGGGCAGCAGATGCAAAGTTATGTCAATGATCCTATGGTCATGCATGAGTATGATCGTCGATTCATGGATGTGGCTGCCCAAACACCGTAGCGAGCCCGATCGGATCAACGTTTGACACACGAGGCTGATTATATTGACCCGGTCACGTACCAGTGAGGTCGTGGTATCCCACGAGGTGGTGGTGCCCGACGACCTGCTGGTGCTGGATGACATGGTCGTGGGCGGAGAGGAGGTGGTGTTCAGCAGGGAGGCGATGAGGCTCTTGCTGATGATGTTGCTGCTGATATGGCAGGTGGCATGCATGAGACCGACATGCCATCTTACAGCCTTGGAATTTTTGACACTCCAGTGCCATCACAAGTGACCCCATCGGATCAATAATTGATCACGGGCTCGGATTTTCAAGGAGCGGATTAGGGTAGATATTTCCATGGCCCGTCTACTACTTATGAGGATCGATCGACCCGAGATTTATTTAGTGAGCGCCGGCTGAGTTATGGCACCTCATCTCATGCGCATGTATGAGTTTATTAGTTTTGAATTTGAATTTGTTTTAACTATAACTTATTTATTTTGTTTAATTTTATTAATTTCCTTTTTCAAGTTTCATGCGATGCTACCACATATTTTACATTCAGGATCCAGACACGATTATGGTAAGATAATATAAATTATTGTGAATTGTTATGTAGTTTTCTAAACTAAGTTTTATATTATTATGTACTCTTCTACTGGACCTGACAGCACCTCCGATACATGTCATCATGTGCCGCATCCGGCTATAAGGAGACGACTTGATGATGATGATGATCCTGATAGCAAACCCGGGGTGGGAGGGAATGTGCCTCAGCCCGACGACTACATTGAGACACACCACATGGGGGACACATTGAATCGGCCTTCCTTTTTTTTATTTGGTGTAAATAATATTTTTGTATACATTAATAACAATATTTTATCGAATATGTCCATTACTTTTTTTGGTTCTCCATTCGTTTTATTGTTTCGTATAACAACACAAGCACTTAAATTTAACTTTCACTTTAATTAAAATAAAATTTAGTACAACAAACAAGGAAAACATTACTATACACAAACAAAAACATAACACACCAACATAATAAAGATTACATGAAATATGAAAAATATACTAAATACATACATGCCAATATTTAGTCCCGGTTGCCATTTATTCTCCGCTTCAACCACATAAATCGTTCTTTCATTTGTTCTTTTTCTTCTTCTACCTCTTTTAGTTTCGCCTTCACATCCGCAAGTTCCCGTTTATATTTTTTTTCGTTCCTTTTGTGCTTCACAATGTCATTCTGCTCTCAATTTTTTATCTCCCACCTCCTTCAGTTTCTCTCTCATTTCTATAATAACTCTATCGCTTTCTCTTTGTACTCCCAGTTGGCATAACCACATATTATGAAGAGACTGCAGTTGTTCTCTGTAGCATTCCTGATAACATGATTCATCAACCTATTCATCAAATTCACACATAGGTTCGCCAGGAACCTTGTAGAACTGGTTCATACAGTACCAGTAGCGGCGTCCAACATCACGACCTTCCCAACAACTTTGCATCAAGCATGCTTTTCCACAGTAGCACATTGGTGGACGAAGAGGTTGAGCCATTTGTGAAATATTTGATTTTAGTAAAAAAAACCTTTATTTTAATGAAATATTTACTTTTAGTAAATTTTGAGCACACAAAATAACTACAATGAGCCAGTTATTTATAGGTGAGACAACACAGAAATAGCGTCGTATGTAATGGCGCTATATTTTGTGTATTAATTATTATGATGTTAACACGACAACTTTATGTCAGCTTTTTCAGTTCGACAAGACAACACAGACATAGCGTCATATTTAATGGCGCTATATTTTGCGTATTAAATAACATGATGTTGACAGGACAACTTCATCTGGTAAGCTTTTTCAGTTCGACAAGACAACACAGACATAAAGCCATATTTAATGGCGCTATATTTTGCGTATTAAATAACATGATGTTGACAGGACAAATTTATGTCAGCTGGTCAGCTTTTTCAGTTCGACAAGACAACACAGATATAGCGTCATATTTAATAGCGTTATATTTTGCATATTAAATATCACGATGTTGACGGGACAACTTTATGTCAGCTGGTCAGCTGTTTCAATTCAATAAGACAACACACACATAATAAATATACAAATAATTATATTAAATTATTATTTAAATAGGTAAAATGGGAAAGTACAAGTCATAATTAACAAATAAGGAATTTTTATTTCATAAATCTTGCAACATATACATAACAACTAATTATTACAATATTAACTCATGGGAAGGTAGGTACTATAGAAGAACACCCGCCCCGAGCTTGATTATTGTTGCCACCAAAACGATATTTTCCACGGCCGTGTCCTGTTTGCGAGCATATACCACATTTACGCGCATATACGGTATCACTAACATCCATTTGGTTCCGTATACGCGTTCTCTTCTGCACCTGTCTTTTACGCAAATAAGACTTGTTACACACCATTTTAAATGGTTCTGGGGGCCAATAATGCTCAGCACCCACTGGCTGCAACTGACCACTATATGTTTTTAGGTACTTGAAAATACTATATTGTTGATCAATATAGTTGGTCTCCGCATAACCAACACGTTGAAAACACTTGATGGCATGTGAGCAAGGCATGTGGCAGATTGACCATTTCCCACAAGAGCATAACCTTGTAGATTCATTTACAGAATGAACATTATTACCCCGATCATTATGGATAGCGGTGCGAACTTCAAAAATACCTCTTTTGTTATCATATTGCAAAAAAGAATGCCAATGTGCTCGCAGTCTGTATTTCACAAGTCTCCGCATAGGCACTGGCATAAGTTCAACACCTCTTTCCATCAATTCTGTTGCCGCTGCAGACCGTTAAACAAACCTCTTTGCCATCTACTTGAATGACATCCACACCATGGCTGTGACGGGCAATCCTCTTGCCGACTTCAATAACTCGTTGAACGACTCTGACACATTTGTAGTAAGAATTCCCCATCGTCTGCCACCATCTGCATGCAACGTCCACTTTTTAGGGTCATGTCGCATTAACCAACGATAGGCTGCCTCGTCTTCTTGCCTGATAGAATCCATATGCCTCCGGAATTTATGCTGTTAGCGGTCTGTTGCTGTCATCCACATCAAATCATATAGATCCTTTTTGGGATGTGCCTTCTGGAAATTGGCCTTCAAGTCTATCACACAGTAACGATGGTATGCATAAGGTTTTTGCCATGCAGGCAAGTTCTCCACAGAACTTAATATACCATCATGTAGATAAGATATTAGACAAATACATGACCGGTGTTTGACAACGTGCTCTTTCAGGTGGTTCAAAAATATCGTCCACGTCTTTGTGCTTTCATTGGCACACATAGCAAAAGCTAAGGGAAATATATGTCCATTAGCATCCACTTCCACGGCTATCAATAGCTTCATATCGTACTTTCCACATACATGAGTTTCGTATATGGATATTACGGGCCGACAATACGGAAAACCATCAATTGCTGGCTTAAACGCCCAAAACACGTAATTGAATATATATTCTGGTTTACCCGGACTCCGCTCAAGCTTCCATTCAACAACTGTCCCGGGGTTAAACTGCTGCAGTGCAGCCATGTACCTACGCAGATCTGCAAATGACTTATCCCAGTTACCATAGACTATTTCAAATGCTCTTTTGCGCCCGAGATATGCCTTTCTTTTAGTAATCTATGGCCATATTCCTGGTGGACTGCTGTAATGCACTCTTTGATTTTATACCTTATGGACGCTTCGATGTGCGGAATAAGTACAAGAGATATCAAGTCAATATCCAAGTTGAAGTGATTCCCTGTGTCCATTTCGCATGTGTGGGTGGGAATGTATTTACCCACTTTCCACATACCTGTCTTCTTCTTGGTCGCACGCAACATCCAATCACATGGCCAAAACCACATGCGGCAAACAACCTTGTATACCGTCGAACTTGACTCAAATACTTGCATCTCACGACACTCTTTTACGTTGTGTATTTTACAAGCCCTGCTTATGCGCGCTTTATTAGGAAAAAACATCCCATTTACAAGCACCATTGGTCTAGACTCATCCCATATTGTTGTCCGGATTTCATCAAAACTTCTTGTGAGAGCTTTCACATCCGGCACAGTTGGCAAGTTATCAATGTAAGGAATCTCCCTTGAATGAAACGGCACTTCGGACTCGTACACTCTTCGTCTAGGGGGTCTCTCTTGAAATCGGGCCCTTCATCCTCATCCTGTTCATCACCATCCTCACGAGCAAAGGGTGTCTCGTCTCCCGATTCATCGGCATTGTTATCGTAATCACCGTTCTCTTCCTCACTCTGTGCATCTGCCAGATCCCAATGTAATACATCGTTTTCGGACAATTGAGTAAGTACAAGTGGTTCAACTTGCTCGTTATCACTGCACAACGAACAAAAATATAAGCTACTGAATTAAAAAATGCTCTCCGTATGGTTATATCAATTCACTTACAAGTCGTAATGGGATGACATTCCATGATGGACGTTTTCAATTAGGTGATGACTACCGGATGGGCCACCAATAAAATTCATATCCAGTCGGTACCCTCTATTAAATAAATACGTTAATACAAATTCAATACTCCAAAAATATACATAATTAACACAAATGAAAATTGAAGTTTACCACTATTCTTGTGAATTATGGAAAGCATGGTATAAATTATTTTCCGATGCTCATTCACCGACGGTGATAAATTTAAATCAATAAGTATTGTTTCATCCGGAACCTGTCTGGCAAAAACTGATCCAGAATAACCACCCGATGACTGGGGGTTATCTCTACTACGCACAACCTCGTTTTTTGGAATGTCTTCGACCTTCACGTACATCTCCAACATTGTGATTACAAGAAATTCCCGGCATTCGTCCGGAGTCCTCAGGAAATCTCTCAAAGTGTCATCATCGTCAATGTTATACTCCGAGTAAAAAGCAACCCCTTGCGGCGTAACAGAATACAAATATCTTCTGATTACTTTAAGAATCACTGCACGTTTTCTCACACTCATTTTTTTGCATGACAACGATAAAAATGTTTCATACTCCATTGCAAGTGGCAATTTAACATTACACTTAGCAAATAAACTGTAGCCCACAGAGTTATTCTCCATCACAACCTCACCCCCTCCCCCAACCCCCAATATAATGATGGTCTTATTCTACGCTCTTCAGACATAATGAAAAAATACTGGAGAATTTAACAACAATAGAAACCAACAAGAGTTAAAAAATTTTTTTGAATGAAGATATGCGATTCTAACATATTTATATAGGAAATGGCTAGTCGGAAAGCTTTTTTTATGTTTATAGCGCCAGAAAAGTTGGTTTTATACGCTTTTGAATTATTGAATCCAGAAATTATTAGTGGGGCCCAGAAAAAAGGATATATAGCGCCACTTTTATGGCGCTATATATACTGTCAGAAAAATTATAGTATAACACTACAAATAGCGGCGCTATACATCAACGGTAACTGTAATTTACTGTACAGTGCCACTTTTTGTGGCGTTATATATAGTTTGGTAACTTTTTTTTTTACGCTTATTTACGTAGTTTCAGTCCAAAAGTTACACATTTTGATTCCGGAGAATATAAGGGGTGGTCCTATTTCAATTACTCTTCACACGTGTTGTTCCTGCTAAGTGGTGTCAAGTGTGCTTATTTCGTCCCACTAAAATAGATAAGGAAGAGTATTTAAGGCATAAACTGAGATGTTTGGACTTTTCTGTCAAGAAGCTCCTGCGGTTTTCCCTTATTAATAGCAGTTAGTAATTATCTTCTTGTACTACTTATATGTCTCTTTCTCACCCTCTTAAAATAGGCAAATAATTGATCTGTCAGCCAAAAGATAATATAGAAGCAGCTAAATAGAAAAAAGAATCCATGTTGTTTATTCGCACGAGGTTGAGCCGCATCCTCATGCACGTTTTTGTTATTTTATGGTTTCAGATCTGCAGAAGCTTCAATTTTCCTTCTCTGTCCACAGTCCCAATGAGAAGTCAAATGTTCTCTCAGCCTGTCTTGATCCTACTACTTTCCATCTGCTGCAGAATGAATGTAGTGGAAGCTAATTCCGGTAAATGTCTTCAGGACCAGAAGATATTGCTGTTGCTGCTCAGAAATAATCTTACTTATGATTCTGAAACATCCACCAAGCTGGTGAAGTGGAATCAGAGGATTGACTGCTGTCAATGGCAGGGCATCACTTGCAATGGTGCAGGTCAAGTTATCGGTCTTGACCTTACTGATGAATTGTTCTCAGGCAGTATCCATCCGTTAGCAAATCTTAAGTTTCTATCTGTAATCCGTCTTGGTGGGAACAATTTATCTGCCCCAATTCCAGAGTTCTTTTTGGACTTATCCAATCTAACTGTCTTGAGTCTAAGATCCTGCAATTTAATAGGAGAAGTACCTCAGAAGATTTTCCAGGTACCAACTCTACAGGCTATTGACTTATCACAAAATGCAATGCTTGGAGGTTCTTTACCTGAATTTCCTTCAAATGGATCTCTACAAACTCTGCTTCTAAGCAATGCAGGATTCTCAGGAAGTATACCCACGTCCATTGAGAACCTTAGCATATTGGCACATGTTGACCTTAGTTTATGTAATTTTACAGGTCCAATTCCGTCTTCTATGGTAAACCTAACCCAGCTTGTTTATCTGAATTTCGACCGGAATAGCTTCACGGGTTCATTTCCATCTTTTAAGCTGTCCAAAAACCTCAGTTATATTAACTCAGCTAGAAATTATTTGACAGGAATATCATCCGACTGGGAAGGCTTTGAGAATCTTGAAAGACTCGACTTGAGTAACAATTCTATTTCTGGGCTCATTCCAGCATCATTGTTTTACCTACCCTCACTTTCATATTTAGATCTGTCCAACAATAAATTTTCTGGCCAAATAACTGAACTACAAAATGTGACTTCTCCACTAACAGATCTTGACTTGAGTGTCAACAAATTGGAAGGGCAAATACCTGAGTTTTTCTTTGAGCTGCACGATCTCTTAGATCTTAAACTTTCATCCAACAATTTCAATGGTACTGTGCAGTTGAAGAAGTTCACAGAGCTCAATAAGCTTATAAATCTTGATCTTTCCCACAACAGTGTATCAGTTGACACAAATATAAGTGAATCGGAACATTCCTTGCTCCCCCAGCTGAACAGTTTAATGTTGGGATCATGCAATCTGCAGAATCTCTCCTTCCTCAAGAACCAATCCAGATTGTCTATGTTAGATCTCTCAAACAACAAACTTACTGGTGAAATACCAAACTGGTTGGTGGAGATCAATGATAGACTTCTCCGTTTTCTGAATCTCTCTGTTAATCAATTCACGCATTTTCAAGAACCTTATAGATTTGGCCTTCTAAATTTCCTTGATCTGCATTCAAATCTACTCACTGGGGTTATTCCTTTACCACCACGTGCAGCTGCTTATATTGATTTCTCCAACAATAATCTTGCTACTATGATACCGCCTGACTTTGGCAATTATCTTGTAACTGCTTGGTTCCTCTCAATTGCAAACAACAAAGTTATTGGCAGTATTCCTTCTTCAATCTGCAATGGGAGCTATCTTGAAGTACTTGATTTGTCTAACAATACTTTGATTGGCACAATACCGCCATGTTTGGCAGAAAAGAGCAACCGGCTGAAAGTACTGAACCTGGGAAAGAACAGTCTCACAGGAAATATACCTAGAGAGTTTTCTCATAATTGTCAATTACAGACCCTTGACCTCAGTCAGAATTACTTAACAGGTGAGCTTCCTCGTTCTTTGTCCAACTGTACAAATCTTAAGCTAATAAATCTGGGAAACAACAAGATCAAGGATACCTTCCCCTGCTGGTTGAGGAACTTATCCAATTTGCGTGTACTTGCATTACGTTTCAATGGTTTCCATGGGAAGATTGATTGCTCTAGAGGGAGTTCCAATTGGACAGCTCTTCAGATTATTGACCTAGGTTCCAATAATTTAGGGGGCATTCTGCCCCGAAATTCATTCTTGGAGCTAAATGCAATGGCTGTTGACCCAGCTGTAGCGCATTCACGCTTTGATCACTTGCACTTTGAGTCTTTATCTGTTAGGCCAATTTACTATCAGGACACAGTCGGTCTTTTTCTTAAAGGACAGAACCTTACATTGGAAAAGATCCCTGTTTTCTTCACCTCCATTGACTTTTCAAGTAATAATTTTGTGGGGGACATACCAGAGGCAGTTGGAGATCTCAGATCACTTTATCTTCTCAATATTTCACACAACAATCTCACTGGCCAAATCCCACCAGCATTTGGAAATTTGAAGCAATTGGGATCACTGGACCTGTCATTCAACAAGTTAAATGGAAATATTCCAGAAAAGCTTGCTAGCCTCACATTTCTTTCCTTCTTAAATTTATCATATAATGAACTGGTTGGAATGATACCACGGAGTACCCAATTTGATACCTTTGCAGAAAGTTTCATCGGAAACAAGGGGCTATGTGGGTTTCTGCTTAACATAACTTGCAAAAATGATTCAGCAATGGCGCGTTCAGAGCCAGAATTTGAGGAGGAGAAACTATTTTCAAGTACGAGGATATATGTAAGCGTTATATTAGGGTTAGTATTTGGCATCGGGATCATTGTTCTACCACTTTTGTTCTCTAAAAGATGGAACCACTTGTACAACAAACTAGTTGACCGATTGATTTTAAGGATATTTCAGAAGCAAGATCAAGATGGGAGAACTAGTAAAAGCATTAGCGAAGCATCTCGGAAGAAGGCAGCGGGGAAATCAAGAGGCAGTCATTAAGTTCACAAGATTGCAGAGAATGGTTTTTGCTTCTTATTCTATAGCAGTCCTTTTCCTAGAACAAAGACACAGTGTCTTTGTTCATTCCTCCATCCTGTAACACTTCCTGCACTATGCTCTTACTATTACTTCTGTTGTTTCCACTCTGAGTTATCATATTTCCTTACCACTCATGATTCATCATTGTTGCTTCTTACATATGATAGCAAAGTAGTTTTCCTACCCATAAGATAAAAGCTACAAGAAAAAGAAAAAGAAAACACCAATCGTGCTTTGTACTTTGTACTTGTAGGCAACGCTCAGTGCGTAGTTATAATGAACCTGATAACAACTATTACCGACTAAAATGGCTCCTGCACGTTTTTTCCCTGAAAGTGAATGATTTAGAGATAAATTTATCGAAAAAGAAGTTTAAAACTAGTACTGCGGCAAGTAGAGAAAAAAATGTACTGAGAGAATGCATGTAACACTTTCAAAAGTAAACTACAGCATGTCAGCACAGCATCGTCAGAAGCCAAAAAAAGGAAAGTACTATTGCCTCAGGTCAACTTCGAAGAAGCATTTCAACAAGCACCTGCTCGGCATAGACAGGTGAGAGCTGTATTTATGCAACAAAATTCTGAATTGAACTCTTACAATATGGTCTCGTTATATTTTAAAAGGCATAAAAGGATAAGTTTCAAATCTCCAGCAACTCACAAAATATAATATAAGTACTTACATCCATTAAGATCTTTGAAGGCTTTCGAAGGATGCTGGTAGGCAGACATTGATTTTCGTCAATGACTAGTCAAGAAAAGATTTGCCTTTTAAATTCTTGTAAGAGGGTTAAAAAACTATTTTCCTATTTCTTCGAAAATACCGACTTCCATCCAACAGCAGACCCAAATGTTTGTCAAATTTAAGTTCTTTATTTTTATTAAACCAAAGTTACTCTAATTCTTTTTGTAATTGAAAAAAATTTACTCAATTTTGCTCTGGTATCCTAGAAAATAACTCGTTTGATATATATGGTAAATCTTTCGGGATCTATCCGAACAGTACTTTTTGGTCATGAATATATGAACTCGTTTAGAATTCTTGTTTAGCCAGTTCATACCATCTATATAAGTGTTTTGAGCTAAAATTTCAATTCTTCCATGTTTCAATAATAACATATTCCTCCATAGAGCTAAGGTCCAAAATATGAAAGAAATAGGTGTTTTCAAGATTCTACTACCCAATCAATTCCTTGAACGATCTCTCTATATGTATATATATAATAAAAGATGAGTTTGTCACCTCTTTTTGGACAAGTATTCTATTTATCTATTTTCTCTTTTTTTTTTTGGATTTTTCTCCTTCTTTCCCAATTTCATAATCTTTGTATACTTTAAATATTGTATTAGAGGATAATAAAGCTGTTTTTATTCTCTAATGAATTTTTACTAATTATACCTCCCACTCCTTCTCTTCTTCCACAGACTTTACATTTGTATAGAATGGGAATTAGAATATTTAAAGGCCTTATTTTGTCATTGTTACATTCCAAGGTGTACATTTTAGTTTTCACTTTCTTCTTCTTTGTTTATCTTATTCCTTTTCAATCTTTATTTGGATTTAGTACTTTGCCTCTCAATGCTAGGATCATTCTTGCCTATGCTCACAGTTGATCACTTGGTTCATTAGCATAAGAGATTTTAGCAAATTACAAGAGATTTCTTTGTAGGTGGTTACTTTTATTGAATTTAGAGCTATATTGTTCAACAAAATTATATTTACATAATAGTCTTGTGTTGAGTTTAGATTGTCCCATTTTCTATTGTTGTGAATAGAAAAGATGGTAGCAAAAGAGAATCAATGTGTTTATCGTCTCTTGTATCTCTCCTAACTATTTTAGCATTTCTTTAATTGCAGATACACCATGAAAATTCATGTTAAAAATATGAGGACAAGAAGGAAGCCCGGATCAGAATATTAAGCAAATTTCTATACTTTAATATGGTAGTATGAAAGCTTTAGTTAATGATTATAAGGTCAGGTAAAATTCTGCACGATATCTTTTATTTCTCTCGCAATTCTTTATTTTGAGACTATATATCCTATTTATTATTTATTTATAATTACATGTAAATGTTTATATGGTTGTACCAAAGCTTCCAGCAGAAAGCACACTTGCAATAAGAAATTGATGCAAGTGTTGTTGCATGCTTCAGTAATTTCTTTACCATTTTGCTTGCACTTTCAAGGTTTTTTCAAATGTGTTCGGGTATTGTTTTCTCATTTTCGGACTTTTCCTTCAATGAAGATGTGCAACTAACAAACACATTTTATATGCACGTAAAATACTAATTATTTACAAGTATTTTATAGGGACATAGAATACAAATTATTTACAAATATAACTTATGCGTAGGATATTATTCATAAATGTAACTCCTGCAGAACTTACATCTCTTCACTTTTTCTTTTATAATCATTTCATTTACTTTTTCAAAGACATCGGTGGCTTAACTTTCAGTTTAAGTTCTTGTGGATTCTCTTTTCCTGGCCATCCCATTTTTTATGTTCTATATTGGATTTGCAGGAGAAATTTCAACAGAAAAGAATATATTTTTTAAATTTTATGCAATTTGAAATAATTTGTTGATACTGAGGGTAAAAGAATATTATATTATAACATAGGAGTGATTGGTTATGGGATACAACGAAAGTGATAAGAAGAACGAAGTAGAGTATGGACTTTTTTTATCAAAAATAAATGGGTAGAAAAGTTTGAAAGTTTGGGAAGAGAAAAATACAAAGTAAAAAATGTGAAAATAGGAACAGAAGGAGGGAAAGAAATGTGACGATCAAAGGGGTCATCGCGTGTTTTCAATCGAATTCCGTGTCTTCGACGCCTTGAAAACCTCATTAAGGGTTGCCTCGATTTGCATCCACAGCCCGGGCGCGTAGCCGAAAAGCTTATATGTGAAATTCTGTGAAAAATACTAAATTTTGATATTAAAATGAATTGATTTGACTTTGATTAATATTTAGGTAAACGGACTTGGACCCGTGATTTGATGGTCCCGAAGGGTCCGTAGAAAAATATGGGACTTGGGCGCATACTCAGAATCGAATTCCGAGGTCCCAAACCCGAGTTATAAATTTTTAAGTGAAATTGCTTTCTAAAAATGCTTGAAGAGAATTGAAGTGAAATCTTAAAGTAATGGTATCGGGGCCGTATTTTAGTTTCGACATCCGGTACAAATCTCATATATGTTTTGAATCACTCCCACAAAATTTGGTTAAAATGGACGTCGTTTGACGCGATCCGGACGCTAATTGGGAAATTTATGCTTAAAAGGGAGTTTTGAGAAATTTCATTGATCTTGAGATTCAATTTGGTGTTCATGATGTTATATTGGTGATTTCTTCATACGAATATGTTCGTATGATATATTTGAGGTTATGTGTATGCTTGGATTAGAGTTTTGAGGGCTCGGATGAGTTTCGAGTAGGTTCCGGGATGCCTTCGGCTCAAAAAGATCAAATGTTGCAGGTTCAGGAAATTGACAGATATCTGAACCCAAGAAATTGTGTGCGGACATTGTCGGCTTTGTACAGTGCGCGGTGGGTGATGTGCGGCCGCGGTCAGCTTGGTGAGGTCCGCACTGGGCAATGATCCGCGGGTCTTCAGAAAGCATGTGCGGCTGCATTCCTTTTTGCGCGATCCGCACAAGTAACTTCAAAGGGATATAAATACACATAAATTTAAGTTATTTTACACTTTTCAAAACCCAAAACATAAGAGGCGATTTTCTAAACAACTCTTCTTCTCTAAAACAATTGGTAAGTGATTTTTAACTTATTTTCTTCACTCTTTAACATATTTTAATATGATTTCAACTTTAAATGGAAGATTTTCATGAGAAAATTGGGTGCTTTGGGTAGAACCTAGATTTTCAAAAATATTGGGGAGTTGGACCTCAATTAGAGGCCTGATTTCAAAACAAATCATATATTTGGATTCGTGGGGGAATGGGTAACCGGATTTTGGTCCACACCTCGAGTTTCGACAACGTGGGTTGGAGGGCATTTTTTACCTTTTGGGGTAAAATCTTGTAAAACTTATTTTCATGCATTGGGGTTGATTCATTTAGCATTTGTTAATGTGATAAGTAACTTATGACTAGATTCGAGCGCATTGGTAGTGGAACCAAGGGATAAAGCTATAATTGAGGTAAGTGTTGAATTCAAGGCATTGAGGTAAGTGTTTGGTCTAACCCTAGCTTGAGGGAATAGGTGTTGAATCCTACTTGCTACTTGTCAATTGTCGAGTGCGATGTATAGGCATGGTTACGAGTATCTATACATTAGTCTCTAGAATGACCGTGAGTCTTTATATTGCAAATATTTTGATCTTCGTGGTAACCTCCATGCTTAATTGATAATTTTTGTATGTTGTAAAAAGCATGTGTAAGGAATTGTGATCTTTAAACTTCGAGGAGCATTGGCTCCAGTTGAAATACAAGTTGTGATGGTATATGAGATAATTAAATTGTTGGAGCATTGACTCATGTGATAATGTGAACTATGAGATGAAAATGAAGGAAAGAGAAATAATTACTGGTTTATTCCCTTGTTGGGACGTTTTGTTATTTTGTTGATATTCTCCCTTGCCGGGACGTATATACTTGTACTATTGAGTTCCCTTACCGAGATAGTATAATATGGTATATCCATTGTCGGGACTCTTGACATGATCAAAGTAAGTTGTATATTTAGAAGTTATATTGGATCGGGTTGCACGCCGCAACAAATATTATATTGTATCCGGTTGCACGCCGAAACAGATATCATATTTGGATTGGGTTGCACGCCGCAATAGCTATATATGTGTGGACCGTCTTGCACGCCGCAACAAACTTAATTGATAAGGGATCGGGTTGCACGCTGCAACAGTGGTGTTATTGAGTTGTTGTAGATGTATTGTTCTTTCATGTATCTATCGAGTTTCTGCTAGGTTGATATTGTTTCCCCGAAGCATATACCCACTCCCTTATAACTGCTTATTACTTGTTTATTTTTCTGCAATATATTACGTAGCTGCACAGGTTTACATGGTAGTCCGGTCTAGCCTCGTCAGTACTTCATCGGGGTTAGACTAGGCACTTACCAATACATGGGATTAGTTGTGCTAATGCTACACTCTGTGCTCTTTTGCACAGATCCAGGTGTCGGAGCAGCATGTAGCCCTGCAGGCGTCCGCAGGCCCGACGTCTCCTCTATCCTTTATTTAGTCTGTTATCTCATTGTATTCGAGACAAATAGTTATATTTTCTTTTACAGAATTACATGTAGTACTCTTAGTAGTTCGTAAGTATTGTGACACTAGTCTTGGGTAACAGATTATGTTGGATTTTCGCATTTTAACCAGTTCCTTTAATTAAAGACTTCCGCTTATTTGTTTATTTACTTTCGTTATTTCATGTTATTTCTGATAATTGTTAAAAAAAGGTGTATATTTTAATGAAAAAGAGATTACAGTTTAGCTTGCCTAGCTCCCATTAGTAGGCGCCATCACGACTCCCGAGGGTGGGGAATCCGGATTGTGACAAGTTGGTATCAAAGCTCTAGGTTGCATAGGTCTCACAACTCACGGGAAAGCTTGGTAGAGTCTGAAAGATTGGTACGGAGACGTTTGTATTTATCCTCCAGAGGCTATAAAGTTAGGAAAACTTCACATCTATTTTTTCTTGTCGTGCGAATTGGTTTCTCAATGCTAATTGAAATTCTACTATATTCTACCGCAGATGGCGAGAACACGTGCTTTCTCATCTTATGATGAGTAGTTCGAGCCCCAGGAAGCTCCCACTATGGGCAGAGGGCGAGGTCGAGACCGTGCTAGAGGCCGAAGTAGGGACGTAGCTCAGCCCCAAGCAACAACACCAGTGGCGGAGCTTCGGGTTGACTTTTACGAGGAGGTTCCGGCCCCAGCCCCAGCAGTATCGGTGGGCCCAACTCAGGCCCCAGAGGGGTTTATTGATACCCTAGTTCTTCAGTACGCTCTGGTTTGATTGGTCGGCGTCATGGAGAGTGTCACCCAAGCAGGTTTGCTTCCCGTAGCACCAGTCGTCTCTCAGGCTAGAGGAGGTGCCCGGACTCCTGCCACTAGTACTCCAGAGCAGGTAACTCCCCAAATTCAGACTCCAGTAGTTCAACCAGTTGGAGCAGCTCAGCCGGGTGTGGTAGCCTAGGACGGTGATGGGGTAGCTATGATTGCCGATGCTTTATGGAGGTTGGATAGGTTCACCAAGCTCTTCACTACTACCTTCAACGGTGCATCTACCGAGGACCCTTAGGATTATTTGGACAGCTTCCATGAGGTTCTTCGGAACATGGGTATTATAGAGACCAATGGGGTTGATTTCGCTACATTCCGATTGTCTGGGTCCGCCAAGACTTGGTGGAGGGATTATTGTTTAGCTAGACCAGCAGGATCTCCAACCTTGACCTGGGAGCAGTTCACGCATTTATTTCTGAAGAAGTTTCTCTATTACACAGTAAGAGGGCTATCAGAGGCAGTTCGAGCGTCTCCATCAAGGATCTATCACAGTCACCCAGTACGAGACCAGGTTTATTGATTTGGCTCGCCATGCTCTTGTTATACTTCCCACTGAGAGGGAGAGAGTGAGACGGTTTATTAAAGGACTCATTCAGCCTATTCGTCTCCATATGGCTAGAGAGGCTGGGAGAAAGATATCCTTTCAGGAGGCGGCCAATGTGGCCCGGAGGATTGAGATGGTATTGTCATAGGGGAGTGGTCATTAGGGAAGATAAGGGACCCCGTTAGTCAAGCTGATTCAGTGGTGCCTCATCTGGAGGCAGAGATTCATATGATAGGGGTCATCCTCCTAGGCCTTTCTAGTTAGCGCTCTAGGTTTCCCATGGTGCATAAGGTGATCATGGTTTTCATGGGTAGTATTCTGACTAGCAGTCCTTCATCAGCTCCTATCAGTGCACCGCTGCTTCAGAGTTTTTTGGGGTAGTCATTTAGGCCACCAGGGTCAGCTTCAGATTCGTCAGCCACAGTATTGGGATGGGTTTTATGAGTGTGGTGAGTATGGTTACATCAGGAGGGCTTGTCCGAGGTTGAGGGGTACTCAGTTGCAGCAGCGGGGTCCCCACCCTATGATTCAGGCGCCAAATGTTCCACAGGTCGCCCAGCTAGCTAGAGGCGGGGCTAAAGGTACTAGAGGTGGAGGTAGAGACCATAGAGGTGGAGCTCAGACTGCCAGAGGTGGAGGCTAGCCAGCAGCGAGCCATCCCAGAGAGGTAGCTCAGAGTGCTGGGGCCCAGCCCTGATGTTATGCCTTTTATGCCACGCCCGAGGCAGAGGCTTCAGATGCGGTTATTATAGGTACGGTTCTACTATGTGATAGAGATGCTTCAGTGTTGTTTGATCCTGGGTCTACGTATTCGTATATGTCATCTTATTTTGTCTACGTATTCGTACATGTCATCTTATTTCGCCCTGTACTTGATCATGCCTAGTGATGCATTAGATATTCCTATTTATGTGTCTACACAAGTAGGTGACTCCATTGTGGTCGATCGAGTCCATCGTTCTTGTGTTGTGGTGATTGGGGGTCTTGAGACTCGTGTAGATTTGTTGCTTTTAGATATGGTTGATTTTGACATTATATTGGGGATGGACTAATGAACCTTATCACGCTATATTGGACTGCCATTCCAAGACTGTGACCTTAGATTTACCGGGTATGCCTCGTTTAGAGTGAAGAGGGACTCCACGTCATTCTACACGTAGTGTTATATCGTATGTGAAGGCTCGGCGTATGGTCGTGAAAGGGTGTTTGGCTTATTTGGCTTATGTTCAGGATTCCAGTGTAGAGGTTCCCTCTATCAATTCTGTGCCCGTTTTTTGTGAGTTCCCCGATGGTTTACCTTTAGACCTGAGAGGTATGACACCCGACAGGGATATTAATTTTTGCATTGATCTGGTTCGGGCACTCAGCCCATTTCTATCCCGCCATATCATATGGTCCCGCCAGAGTTGAAGGACCTAAAGGAAGAGCTGCAGGATTTGCTTGAGAAGGGTTTCATTAGACCTAGTGTCTCGCCTTGGGGTGCACCGGTGTTATTTGTCAAGAAAAAGGATGGGTCAATGAGAATGTGTATTGATTACCGGCAATTGAACAAGGTAACGATCAAGAATAAGTATCCACTGTCGAGGATTGATGATTTGTTCGATCAGCTTCAGGGTGCCAGGGTATTTTCCAAGATTGACTTACGATCTAGCTACCATCAGTTGAGGATTAGGGCATATGATGTTCCTAAGACAACTTTCCGCACTCAGTAGGGGAATTATGAGTTCTTGGTTATGTTATTCGGGTTGAAAAATGCCCCAGCAGCTTTCATGGACTTGATGAATCGAGTGTTCAGGCCTTATTTGTACTCACTCGTGATAGTTTTCATTGATTATTGATATATTCTTGCAGCCAGGAGGAGCACTAGCAACACCTTAGAGTGGTTCTTCAGACTCCGAGGGATAGTTAGTTATATGCTAAGTTCTCGAAGTGTGAATTCTTGTTGAATTCAGTTGCATTTCCAGGCCATGTTGTGTCAGCAAAGGGTATCCAGGTGGACCCAAAGAACATTGAGGCAGTCAAGAGCTAGCCTAGACCAGCATCAACTATATATATATATATATATATATATATATATATATATATATATATATATATATATATATATATATATATAGAGAGAGAGAGAGAGAGAGAGAGAGAGAGAGATTTGGAGTTTCTTGGGGTTGGCAGGCTACTATCGATGATTCGTGGAGGGGTTTTCATCTATTGCAACCCTGATGACCAGATTGACCCAGAAGGGTGCCTAGATCAGATGGTCACATGAGTGTGCTCACACCTCCTTTTGGCTATCCGCAAACCGACGAAGGGCGTAGATAAGGGAGTTTTTCCAATTAAAGGACAATTGAAACGAGATTCAATTATTTAAAAGAATTTCAGAGTCACCACTTGGGAGATTTATGGTGTCCCAAGTCACCGGTTAGAATCCCGAATCGAGGAAAGAATGGCTCTGTTTAACAGTCCGCGAACCAAAAATCCGGGTAAGGAATTATGTTAACCCGGGAGAATGTGTTAAGCATTCCCCGGTTTTGTGGTTCTAGCACGGTCGCTCAACTGTTATATTTGGCTTAAATTATCTGATTTTATACAATTATGGACCTATGAGCATTTTTTAATCTTTTATCCACTTTTATTATTATTTTAACGAGAAGTGCAACGTCGTTAAAACATGCCTCAAACCACGTCACATAAATGCACCCGTGCATTTTGACGCATTCCAACTTCGTTGAGATTTGGATTTGGGTCACATAAATGTGCACCCGTATTTAGGAGAGTGAATTATTTAACTAGCGCGCCTAAAATGAATATGCGTCTAATTTTGTGAGGGCCACAAAAATTTGCTAAGTGGCGTTTCTCAATTTAATCAAAGGGAATTTTGTTAGTTGGACTAAATATTAAAAATGATGAATAATCAGATCTGGGCCTAACAAGCCCAATGATTTACTATCACTTCGTGAGGGCTAAATCTCTGCTCCCTTGCGCTTAATGAGCCCAAATAATAATGGGCCAAAGGTAAGGATCATGGACCCAATATCAGGCCACCAACTCATGCTAGCTTCAATCAATACTAGTTTTAACGTGTAAGCTTTTACACCTATATTTTATTTGCTATGTCAGGTATTTGTGTAATATAGGACACAAGGGACTTAAGGGTCCTCTTCACCAATAAACTTGCGAATATTTGCGGATTTAAAATAAAGATAGCAAATCGACAATGGGTGGAATAGCACATGCATTAAACCCCAAACTTCAGTTGTAGCGAAGTTGTACATGAATGGGCAAAGTCATTTGATACCATGGACCCTACAATGCAAATTCAGGATGTGCGGTATACCTTTACAATTAATGTTGAACTCCAATAGGCCAAAGATTAGCTATGGAAAAATTAGACTTAACGGCAGGATCAAGCTCAGGAAGGTAATAAGACTAACACATGAGTCCCAATTTAGCACAATAGGTAGAGCTACATCATCAAGCAATAAAGGAACTGAGTCTACAACTCGTAAATATTAAATTAGTCGACCCTTGTCACTACATGATGTAAAACAACCGTGATAAAATAAGGGATGATCTAATTTGAACAGCTTGTATTGCTCAAAATTTTGCTTGACATAGGGAAGAGAAATACCTAGAAAATGCAAAGATAAAATGGGTGTGAGCAGTCAGCAAAGGCAGCAGGAATCAGTAATTAGACAACCAAGGTGAACCCAGGCCCAGTAATTTATCACAACGAGTTCAGCAAGGAAACAAAACCAAAATCGTAATATGCAACCAGCTTGCACCCAAAAACAACCTCCGGACAACTAATATCAATGCACACTAAGTCTCAAATGAACCATAGATTATTTCACAGCTTGAAAGCACCAGTAGTCAGCGAAAACCAATGAAATAGTAATAATTGACTAATTGTATATATGTTTAGCTCTGGTCCTCCAACCTTTTTTTTTTCAAGGCAAGAATAGGTCCCTTTTTATAGCTGAAGTAAGTAGGGCAACCCTTAAAACTATTTTGCAATTTGGTCCTTTTGTTTTTAACTTGTGGACCAAGTTTTCTACCCAAAAGTCTGAAAACCTCATTTTAACCCTCCCAATAGAAGATTCTGGATGTTTCTATTCCATTATTACCTAAGTTGCCCTTAATAACCCTGTCCTTACCCCAAAGGCAGGCCTGGGTCAAATGGACATGGGCTATGAATCCCTAAACGGACTCCATGTTTTAGTAAACACATGGGCTCAAATTCAAGCCGATGGGATGTAAAATCAGACCATTTGAAACATGTGAAAGGGGGGCTCAAATTCAGAAAACTTACTTATACTAAATGAACAACGACTAAACACTAACAAACGGGGGAATAATTAATCATTAAATCAAAACAAACTTAACAAAACTAATCTAATGAATAATCAGGCTAAAGATGGTGACCACATAATCTAACAAATGCAAAGGCGAAACTCTAGAGGAACAGACTGAATTCAAATTTGCCTTGGTCAAAATGGGTCGACTTTCCATTGATATATCAGGAATAAAAGAAGAAAGAAAGAAAATATAAGGTACGGATCAAAGGGAAGAAAAAAAACTCACCAATTGAGGAGCTTGAAATTTCGATGACTTGAACCTCCGTTTTCACCTTCAAATAACATTATCTATTTTTTCTTTATAAGAGCAAACGTGCAATGTTATCCAAGGGCTAATATGGGTCCTGGGACATTGGCAGAGAGCGGACAAAAGACTCACATGTATGGGTCCATTTGTTTTGCTCCTTTAGGTCCAAGATACAAGAGACTTGGATGGGACTTGAGGGAAGATTGTCAAAGTTATAGAAGGAGGGGGTTGAGGAGAGTGCATGATACCCGTTTTTGGTGAATTCGGGTAAGGTGGATTTTGGCCGGCCAGTTCGAATTGGGATTCGAAGAGCAGGGGAATGATTTGAACTTGGTCAGTTGTAGGAATGATAAGGGGAGATCAAGGGGGTGCAAGGGGGTGAACTTGAGACCATTTGGAGGTGGCGCCGCCATGGGCGGCGTCGGGTGCGTCCACAAAATTGAATATTCGAGATATTGGGGCAAGATTCGAGGGTTGTGAGTCACCGATTTGGGATGATTGAGACAAGGGGTTTTCATGGTGTAATTCTGGGGTCGTTTGGTGGCCGGCCTCCGCCGTGAGGCGATTTTCGACGGCGGTTTTAGGGTGGGAGACGGTGGTTTTAGGGTGGCATGGTGGTGGTGTTATTCCGATGTGATTTTTACGAGGAGAAGAGGGTCTGGTCTCTAATGTTATTTCAAACGTTTGGACATCTTTATTTGTTTGGGGGGAGTTTAGGGTCGTTGGATGATTTGTAACAGACGGCCAAGATGAACGGGGACCAAACGACGCCGTTTGGCCCAAAGAATATATATACCAGGGCTTGAATTTTCAGGTGGTCTTTTAATCCCCTCTTTATTAATGAAATCCTAATTAGTCTATAACTTAATTAGCCAATGATTATAAAAAATAAAAGACTTACACAAATAACTTAAAATCAAATGTATGTGCACATTAAGCCATTTTGAATTTCATTTTTCAATTACTAATTTTAATGTCTAAAAATGCAAAATTACTCCTAAATGCACATGCCTCATGTTTTTTTATTTAAAATGCATAGCAATGCCAACAATTGACACAATAATGCCATGACAAAAAATCAAAATTGCGAATAAACAAACGAAATTATTTTGTTTTGAATTTATGGGAATAATTTGCACAGGGCAAAAATCACGCGCTAACAGCTGTCCCTCTTTGCGCGAAAACACGAAGAGCTTTCGCGCAAAGATAAATGAGCAAACATGAGCGATTTTTGCCCGTTTGAACCTTCCATGAGAAGCATTATTGAAAAGTTTGACTGCACCCTGCTTCAGAGGTTGCCTACATATCCTCGGCTGAAGAGGAATCTAGTCAGTGTAGTTCAAGATTGTTTGGTAGCTGGGACTACCGAGGTTGTGACTTTACTATTGTTGTTGTTGCTACTGCTGCTAGATCCCCTTATAACACCATTGTGGAAAATAAATAAGCTAAGACCAAGCTATGAACTATGGATTACAAGAAAACCTATCTATATCTTCCGACTTGCTCTGAATCCTTGTTGTCTTGCATTTCTTGCTGTGGAACTTCTTGTTGCTTTGTTAACCGGTGTTTCTTCCTGTGGAAGTCTGGTATTTCTTTCCCTCTGTGTTTGATGCTGAATTGTTGGTCTTAAGATGTACTCCGTTGAAAGCATTCCCTCGTTCTATAGGCAGGTGCCCGGTTGCTTGAACACGCAATTTGAAAGATCTTCCTTGTTCTGCAGGTGGGCACCTGATCATCAAAACTTGACTTCCGAGAAATATTCCCTTGTTCTCCAGGTGGGTGCCTGATTACTGAACTCGAATTGTGTTCCCTTATTCTCCAGGTGGGTGCCTGATTACCAACACTTGACACTTGAAAAATATTTCCTTGTTTTACAAGTGGCGCCTGAGTACTAAAACTTGAAATTTTAAAATATCCCCTTGTTCTTATAGGTGGGCGCCTGATTACTAAAACTTGAGATTTTGAAAAATATTCCCTTGTTCTACAGGTGGGCACCTGATTACTGAAACTTAAAAATTTGAAAAATATCCCTTGTTCTACAGGTGGGTACCTGATTGCCAAAAACTTGAAATTTGAAAAATATTCTTTTGTTCTACAGGTGGGCGCCTGATTACCAAGACATGAATTTTGAAAAATATTCACTTGTTCTACAGGTGGGCGCCTGATTGTCAAAAACTTGAAATTTGAAAAATATTCCCTTGTTCTACAGGTGGGCGCCTGATTACCAAGACTTGAATTTTGAAAAATATTTCCTTGTCTATAGGTGGTGCCTGATTTTCAAAAACTTGAAATTTGAAAAATATTCCCTTGTTCTACAGGTGGGCGCCTAATTGTCAAAAACTTGAAATTTGAAAAATATTCCCTTGTTCTACAGGTGGGCGCCTGATTACCAAGACTTGAATTTTGGAAAATATTCCCTTGTTCTACAGGTGGGCGCCTAATTGTCAAAAACTTGAAATTTGAAAAATATTCCCTTATTCTACAGGTGGGCGCCTGATTACCAAGACTTGAATTTTGAAAAATATTCCCTTGTTCTACATGTGGGTGCCTGATTGTCAAAAACTGGTCTTGTCATTCTCAACTGCTGACAATTTCAAGATTATGTTGTGTTTCTGAAAAGGTATTATTTTTCACTATATATTGCTATAAGTTATATCTGCTGGCAATCTGCTGGTGACAAATGATTATAACTACCTCCCATATCCAGGTAGGTCCTGACAACTCTTAATTTGATGACAAAAAGGTGACAGCTAGGGTTTGTATTTAGGGCTACATCCTACTATCCGGGAGCTCCTAACAACTCTTGTTGACTATTGCTAGGGCAGTATCTAATCTAAGTCCCATTTTTCAGGAGGGTCTTGATGACTTTGTTGACTCTTATTGGGAAAATATCTAATTTAAGTCCCTTTTTTCAGGAGGGACCTGATGACTCATTCTGACTCAGCTGGGGAAATTTTCCCTCTACGTCCATTTTCCATGAGGGCCCTGATGACTTTTATTGACTCTAGCTGGAGGAATATTTACTTTAGGTCCCATTCTTCAGGAGGGCCCTGATGACTCTTATCGACTCTTGTTGACTCTGGCTGGGGAGATTTTGCTCGAAGTCCCATTTTTCAGGAGGGTCGTGATGACTCTTATCGACTCTTGATGGGGAAGTATCTATTCTAAGTCCTATTTTTCAGGAGGGGCCTGATGATTCTTATCGACTCTAGCTGGGCAAATTTGAAATTTTCCTTCTGAATTCCAGTATGTGCAGTCTTGCTTATATTCCGATCAGTCAGAGGCCGCTTTCTTTGGATGTTCAGGCTTTGGCTAATCTATTTGTGAGGTTGGATATTTTTAAGCCTAGTCAGGTTCTAGCTTGCACGCTCACTCGCTCTTCATTTTTGGAGCGTATCCATGATCAGCAGTTTGATGATTCCTACTTGTGTGTCCGTAGAGACACGGTGCAGCAAGGAGGTTCCAAACATGTTACTTTAGATGCCGATGGAGTCTTGAGATTGTAGGGGCGAGTTCGTATGCCCAATGTGGATTGGCTTCGAGAGTTGATTTTAGAGGAGGCCCATAGTTCTCGGTACTCTATTCATCCGGGCGCCGCGAAGATGTATCAGGATTTGCGGTAACATAATTGGTGGCGTAGAGTGAAGAAGGACATTGTGGTATATATGGCGCGGTATTTGAATTGTCAGCACGTTAAGTATGAGCATCAGAGGCTTGGTGGTTTATTTCAGAGGATTGAGCTTCCCTAGTGAAAGTGGAAGTGGATCACTATGGACTTCGTTACTGGAGTTGCGTTGACTCGAAAAAAGTTCGATGCAATTAGGGTCATTGTTGATAGGCTGACCAAGTCAGCGCATTTCATTAATGTGGTAGTCTCCTATTCTTCTGAGAGATTAGCTGAGATCTATATCCGGGAGATTGTTCCTCTCGCTGGTGCACCCGTATCTATCATTTTGGACACGGGTATGCAGTTTACCTCACGCTTTTGGAGAGCAAATCAGCGAGAGTTAGGCACTCGGGTTGAGTTGAGCATAGCATTTCATCCTCAGATGAATGGTCAGTCCAAGAGGACTATTCAGATCTTTGAGGATAAGCTCCGAGCTTGTATGACTTTGGAGGTTCGTGGGATCAATTCTTGCCATTAGCGAATTTTGCCTACGACAACAACTACTGGTGGAGCATATAGATGGCTCCTTTTAAGGCTTTACATGGTAGGCTGTGTCGATCTCCGGTTGGATGGTTTGAGCGAGGAGAGGCGCGGTTGTTGGGTACAGATTTGTTTCAGGAGCCGTTGAACAAGGTCAGTATAGGCTTTGTACAGCTCAGTCCAGGCAAAAGAGCTATGGAGATCATAAGGTTCGAAATGTGGCTGTCATGGTCGGTGAGCGAGTATTGCTCCGAGTGTCGCCTATGAAGGGCGAGATGATATTTGGAAAGAAGGGCAAGTTTAGACCTAGATTCATTGGCCCGTTTGAGATTCTTGACCGTGTGGGAGAGGTGGCTTATTAACTTGCATTACCGCCTACTTTATCAACCGTACATCTAGTTTTCATGTGTCCATGCTTCGTAGGTATTACGGCGATCCAGCCCACGTGCTAGATTTCAGCACCGTCCATTTGGACAAGGACTTGTCATATGAGGAAGAGCCGGTAGCTATTCTAGACCGGCAGGTTCATCAGTTGAGATCCAAGAGTTTCTCTTCCATTCGTGTCCAATGGAGAAGTCAGCCTCCTAAGGCATCGACCTGGGAGTCCGAGTCCGATATGCGGAACGTTATCCCCATCTTTCCCCCGACTTGGGTACTTTCTTTTTCTGCCTGTTCGAGGACAAATGGTTATTTTAGAGGTGGAGAATGTGACGACCAAGGGGTCATCACATGTTTTCAATCGAATTTCGTGTCTTCGAGGCCTTGAAAACTTCATTTAGGGTTGTCTCGATTTGCATGCACAGTCCGAGCGCATAGCCAGAAAGCTTATATGTGAAATTCTGTGAAAAATGCTAAATTTTGATATTAAAATGAATAGATTTGACTTTGGTCAACATTTTGGGTTAACGGACTCGGAATTGTGATTTGATGGTCCCAAAGGGTCCGTAGGAAAATATGGGACTTGGGAGAATGCTCGGAATCATATGCTAAGGTTCCAAGCCCGAGTTATGAATTTTTAAGTGAAATTGCTTTCTAAAAATGTTTGAAGAGGATTGAAGTGAAATCTAATTTTAAAGTAATGGTATCGAGTCTGTATTTTGGTTCTAGCGCCCGGTACAAATATCATATATGTTTTGAATCACATTTGTAAAGTTTGGTTAAAAACGGACGTCATTTGACGTGATGCGGACCCTAATTGGGAAATTTATGCTTAAAAGGGAGTTTTGAGAAATTTCATTAATCTTGAGGTTCAATTCGATGTCCATGATGTTATATTGGCGATTTCTTCACATGAATATGTTCGCAAGATTTATTTGAGGTTGTGTGTATGCTTGGATTAGAGTTTTGAGGGCTTGGATAAGCTTTGAGTAGGTTTCGGGATGCCTTAGGATAAAAAAGATCAGATGTTGCAGGTTCAGGAAATTGACAGGTCTTTGAACCCTCTTGCGCGGCCCACAAGAAATCGCGTGCGACCGCGGTCGCCTTTGTATGGTCTGCCATGGGTGTTGTGCGTCCGCGGTTGGCTTGGTGTGGTCTGCACTGGGCAATGATTTGCAGAAAGTTTATGCAGTCGCGGTTAGGGGTGTTCATTGGGCGGATTGGGCGGCTTTTTACTCTAACGGTTTGGCTTAACGGTTATCGGCTTTTAAATGTATTCATCCGTTAGCCACCCGATAAGATATTGGGCGGATTGGTATCAGGTTAGCTCTTATCAGGCGGTTACTGGGCGGTTTATCGGTTTAATACCTAAGGGCTCAAATGTATTCTGTCCGCACACTAGGACATAACTAAAATTTTCTGTGCATGACATTCAAAGGCATCTGACCTTGCCATGGATTTTACAATTGGCAATGAAACAAAGAAAAAGAGAAGATAAGATACATTGTCAGGTTTACAACAATTGGTCACAAATTTTTCAAGATACAGTGCGCCTATAGCATAGGCAAGAAAGACAAGAGGTTCTTTCCCCACTTCTCCTGCAACGAAAACCAAATTTGACACAATTAAACTCTCTCATAATAAAATGAAGATGATAAAGTCTCATAATATATTAGTCTGAGAACTACAACCTTGCTAATAACAGATTCTAGTCAAAGCAAAAGATTCATAGAGGCAATACGAACTGGTCGCAAGTAAGACTAGGTGTTGGTGCTACACTTGCATCAGGTTAGGTAGGGATAACAAAGTGACTGAAAGAACCTCTACCTTTAGAGAACCTACTGTATATTTAATATATATAATTATATAAATAAAAATAAATTATATATATATATATATATATATTCTTAACGGGTTAACGGATTACCCGTTAACAAAATTGAATAATCCGCCCCCAATCCGATAAGCCGTTAATACAAAAATTTTAATCCGTTCCCCGTCCGTTAAGCCGTTAAGCCGTTACCACTAAGCCATTAAGCTTCGGTTTCGGATCGGTTTTCAGTTTCGGATCGGTTTTCGGTTTCGGCCCTACACCCCTAGTCGCGGTCCGCCCAGGGAACTTCAGAGGGGCATAAATACACGTGATTTTCAGTTATTTTGAAATTTTCGAAACCCCAAAACATAAGAAGCGATTTTCCAAACAACTCTTCTTCTCCAAAACGATTGGTAAGTGATTTCTAACTTATTTTCTTTGCTCCTAAACATCTTTTAACATGATTTCAACTTCAAATTAAAGATTTTCATGGGAAAATTGGGTATTTTGGGTAGAACCTAGGTTTTCAAAAAAATTGGGGAGTTGGACCTCAATTGGAGGCCCGATTTCAAAACAAATCATATATTTGGATTCGTGGGGGAATGGGTAACCGGGTTTTGGTCCGAACCTCGAGTTTTGACCATGTGGTGCAGGGGCATTTTTGACCTTTTGTGGTAAAACCTTATATAACTTATTCTCATGTATTGGGGTTGATTCATTTAGCATTTGTTAATATGATTAAGTAACTTATGACTATATTCGAGCGCATTGGTGGTGGAACCAAGGGGTAAAGCTATTATTGAGGCTTGAGTTGAATTCAAGGCATTGAGGTAAGTGTTTGGTCTAACCCTAGCTTGAGGGAATAGATGTTGAATCTTATTTGCTACTTGTTAATTATCGAGTGCGATGTATAGGCATGGTGACGAGTATCTATACATTGGTGTCTAGAATGACCGTGAGTCTTTATATTGTGAATATTTTGATCTTCGTGGTAACCTCCATGCTTAATTGATGATTTTTGTATGTTGTAAAGAACATGTAAAAGGAATTGTGATCTTTAAACTTCGAGGAGCATTGGCTCCAGTTGAAATATAAGTTCTGAAGGTATATGAGATAATTAAATCGCTGGAGTATTCCCTCATGTGATAATGTGAACTATGAGATGAAAATGAAGGAAAGAGAAAGAGTTACTAGTTTATTCCCTTACCAGGACGTTTTGTTGTTTTGTTGATATTCTCCCTTGCCAGGACGTATTGTATTGTTTAGTTCCTTTGCCGGGATAGTATAAATTATGGTAAATCCCTTGTCGGGATTATTGACATGATCAATGTAAGTTGTATATTTAGATATTACATTGGATCGGGTTGCACGCTGTAACAGATATTATATTGGATCAGGTTGAACGCCGCAACAGATATCATATTTAGATCGGGTTGCACGCCGCAATAGCTATATGTGTGTGGACCGAGTTGCACGCTGCAACAGAGTTAATTAATAAGGGATCGGGTTGCGCGCCGTAACAGAAGTCTTATTGAATTGTTGTAGATGCTATATTGTTCTTTCATATATCTATTAGGTTTCTGCTAAGTTGATATTGTTTCCTCGAAGGATGTACCCCCTCCCTTATAACTGCTTATTACTTGTTTATTTTCTGCAATACATTACGTAACTGCATAGGTTTACATGGTTGTTTGATCTAGCCTCGTCACCACTTCGCCAGAGTTAGACTAGGAAGTTATCAGCACATGGGGTCGGTTGTGCTGATGCTACACTCTATGATCTTTTTCACAGATCTAGGTGCAGCAGCATTTGAGTAGCAATATTAGATCGGGAGCTAGCCTTTAGTCCAGCGAGACACCGAGGTAGCCCTGCAGGCGTCCGTAGTCCCGAACTCTCCTTTATCCTTTATTTTAGTCTGTTATCTCATTGTATTCGAGACAAACAATTATATTTTCTTTCAGACGATTGTATGTAGTACTCTTAGTAGTTCCTGAGTATTGTGACATCAGTCTTGGGTAGAGGATTATGTTGGATTTTTGCATTTTAACTAGTTCCTTTTCTTGAAAACTTCCGCTTATTTATTTATTTATTTACTTCCGTTGTTTCATGTTAATTCTTATAATTTATTTAAAGGTGTATATTGTACTGAAAAAGAGATTGAGGTTTGGCTTGCCTAACTTCCATTAGTAGGCGCCATCACGACTCTCGAGGGTGGGGAATTCGGGTCGTGACAAGAAATTCGTAGACTTGTGCTATATTTCCCTCTCTTTAATTCATCTTTCTTCTTGATTTTTAAACATGGAGAAAATTATGGAAATAATTTAACTCTATAACGAAAAGGAAAATTAAACATATATACATGTACAACTTACACATTACCCATATAGCTGTCAATTATTATTGAGATTCATTTATTCATGGATATCCTTTTTTTAAAAAAAAACTTCGCCCTTACAATTATAGAAAAATCACAGTTTGAGGAAAAAACACAATTTAGTGTTAATCCAAATTAAAAAAAGTATTTCAAATGTTTAAAGTATAAAATATTTGTATTACTCTAAAAATATTTAAAAATTATTTTTAAATCTATTAAGGTCTTTTATTATCGTGCGAAGAGCGACCAAATTCACTAGTATTGTCATGTGCGGCTTTCAAGTCATGCCCTATAACCCCTTGGGCGCTCCCCATAGCGTCCTAGCAAGCCTCCCAACGCCTAGTTCCACAGACGGCCCCATGGTTTTAGGCGCGCCAAGTGACAAGCGCGCAGTGCCTCTGTCGCCCCACCGATATACCTCACCAGCGCCAAACCGCAGGCAGATTCCAATAACGCCGCGCGCGCTGACCGTGATGCCAAAGATAATGTTGCTGACAACGGACCTATTGCTTCCTCATAGAAAACTAAGATTTTCATTGTAAATAGAGTAGTTTTATTTCAAGTACCTCTATTATATTTCTCTAGCATATTCAAGTCTAGTCTTGTAGTTTTGGATTATATTTTTTAAGCATTATTAGGAGGGATCAAACAAACAAAACTTTCTAGCAAGCAACAATTCTCTATACTGGTGTCTCTACCCCCCCCCCCGACACCGCCTTGCTTTTCTGTAATAGCTTTCATTAATGCAATCAAACTTTCTTTCATTCTCAATTCTCTTTTCTATTCTCTCAATTGCTCTTGACATTGGTTTTCTCGTACGGCACTGACAATCTAGTCTAGCGTACAGAGGGGGCCTCAGTTGGCGGATAATGATTGCACTGACATCAGTTGCTTAGCCTTACGTCGCCCTTCTAAAGAATCTCAGGAAGGCATCGTGTAACAGTTGGTATCAGAGCCTAGGCTCGACATTGGACGAGGGAACGCATTGTCATTACCATCATTTCTGACCATGGTGAATTATGGGGACCGCATTGTGGCCCTTAAGCAGAGGGTTGACAGATTACGCCCCATCATGGATGCGGTGCCTGAATTAAGGACCAGCCTAGGGCAAAGGTTGGACGACCTGGACCGCAGGGTGACCCATGCTGAAGTTGACATAGAAAACATCAGTCGAGACTCCAAGGGAGACCGGCAAACAGCACCCGCAGAGGCAGCCAAAATTTTTGGCAAATTCGAGGGACTCCAATAGGAGCGTGCCGAGGACTTACCTTACAGGGCACAAGAGGCAGATAGGGTGACTGCCATGCAACAAACTATTGACAACTTGACGGACAAGCTCAATATTGTTAATGCTGCTCATGAACACCTAAGTTTTACCACATCCAAATTCTACACTAGTTTAGTGTAAATATTTCTTTTATGATTAATCTTAATATTTTAAAAACTTTTATCTTACTCTTAGTAGGTTTTATTTTAAAAAAAAATAATAACTATATATTCACATTCTTAGAGTATAAGTTTACTCCTAGTTTCTTTTAAAAAAAATTAATTAGAATTTTAAATGTAAGCTATAGTATTTTTCTTAGTATAATTTAAACTACAATCTAAATATTTAATTTTCTTATGTATATAATATTTAAGTATAAGGTAGCTAACTAATATTTTTAACTATGCATTTTACTTTCTAATTTCTTCTTTAATAAAGAATAAGTAAAAGTTATTAAACAAAAAATAATAATAATAACTAACGAAAAAAGAGAGAAAAAGGCAAAGCAAGTAGTAATAATAATAATAATATAATTATAAAAAGGGATAAATCTTAAAAGATTCAAACAAAAATTATTCTAACCACTTATCATGATCTTCTCAATCTCTTTCTCCCACTTCAACTCTAACTCTAACTCTTTTACCTACCCCTATATTCCTTTTATAAAAGAAAGAACAAAACATAAAACAAAAATAGAACGGAAGAAAGAAAACAACGGAGAAAAAAAAAAGGAATGAAAAGAAGGAACAAAAACAAAAAAGGCGTTGAAAAAAAAAAGCAACAAACAAAAGAGGAGGAAAAGAGACAAACGTTGAAAAACAGAGAAAAAGAAAGGAAAAAGGCAACGAAAAAAGGAAGAGAGTTTTTGGAGACGGAGTTTGGGATTTTCTTCGCGGTTCTGTGTTCGTGGTTATAAAAGGGTTAGTATTACAACTTTGGAAATCTGTTCATATTCTTTTGTTGTGAAATCTTATAAATGGTAACACTCAATCTCTTTGGTTAATTTAATATAATGTATAATTGAATGTATAATGTAAGTTTATTTAAATTCAGTTATTCTTTTGCTTTCTTTTGTATTATAGATGGCGTCGGTTTCTTCTTATTATTTATCCATGTATATGTATGTTTGGAAGAAAAAAATAGGACTAATATGAAAATTGTTCTTCACTTTTAATCTTAGTTTTAATCTATTCTTTTCCATAACTTCACGTTCAATCCACGTGGCATGTTGATCGAGTTAGCGTAACAATTTTTTTGGGATTAGGATTTTTCTTCCCTTGAGATAATTTGCATAAACTTGGTCAATCAGAATCTTATTTCTTATCTTTATATATTGACTTTCCTCTCGTAAATATAATTTCATTAGTTTGTACGATTATTTATCGGGATTGGTTTAGAGCGATGTTATCCATTCTAATTCGTTTTGGAGACATAAATATTATTTATTTCACCATAAGAAAACTAGTTAAAGAATCCCCTAGGTTTTCTTTTATTTCTTCATTCTAAGAAACTCTACTATGTTGCTTCCTCATGCCTCCATCGTAAGAAAATTTTGTTAATATAGTATAAAGGTATGATTTCGAATTTTCTCTAACAATAGGCAAGTCTGCAGAATTAATTTAACGGAATTTTTCATGGCTTCTTTCAAATCTTTAATTCACCTTTTGCTTTTAATAATAATTAAAAATATATTTTTTTAGTTCGAATACTTTTCTTACATTGCTGATGATGTTGCATTACTGAGAAATTATTAGTAGTTAGGTTGTATGGATTTAAATTAATAAACTAAATAGTGGGTGAAAAAATTACACTCAAAGTTAATGAAGCTATAAAGCTGACTCTTTTTTTATTTTGTAAAATAAATATTATACATTAATTCCAAAAATATCAACAAAATTATAAGAGTATCTTGAATATTAAAGAGACAAAAGTAATTAAATATTCTAAATATGCTATTAGCCCATGTGTTCATATCCTAACCTTGGATTGATACGCTTAAATAATAAAAGGATCATGTGCGCATTCCGTGTCTTGATATCTTTTTAATTAAAAATAATTATGTTATAACCATGTGTACATTCCGTACCTTGGTTTAATATTTAATTTAAAGGAAGTACCTTGTGTGCGTATCGCACCTTCATCAAATAATTAATAAAAATATAATAAATTAAGTGAAGCGGTAATAAATAAGCCATAATCAATAAATACAAGAATAGCTAAAAAATTAATTTAAGCCTTACATTAATCAATAGAAGCGACCGTGCTAGAACCACGGGACTCGAGGGGTGCCTTACACCTTCCCCTCGGTCAACAGAATTCCTTTCTCAATCTTCTGTTTTCATAGATCATAAATTAAGAGTCAAACCTTCCTTTTGAAAAGGGATTCAAATAAAAGGTGACTTGAAACACCAAAACTCAATTTCAAGTGGCGACTCTAAATAATAAATAATCCTTTTTCAAAACGTCACTTTAATTAGAAAAACTCTTCTAACTCAACCTCGTAACAGGGTTGGGTGGGAAAAAAGAGGTGTGACAGCCATGGCGACTCTGCTGAGGACAATTTATAATAATTCGAGCTTTGTATATTGATTCTTGTTTGGCTTTTATCATATTTTTGATATTATAGTATTTGGAAGCCTAATGTGCTATTTGTCGCTTATTTACCGCTTTAATATTTATTTGAACTGTGATGTAAATTGTATCCTCTCCCGCACCCCTCTGAGTCTTCTAATAGGTAGTTATATTGTGTTTGCCTACCAGCATCACAAAACTTCTGTCTTGAGATAAAGCCAGTTAGCCCACCAGCTTCTGGTGAAAGATTTAGTCACACATGTTTAGGCGGGAGAGCCGTTAGCTAGCCAGTGTTGTTCTACTACTGGTGACGATTGACGCTCCTCGGCCCGGGTTGTCCACCCCGGTAAGCCAGGTCTAGATACCATCTCCTTTAGGATTTAAAAACTTAGAAGAACAAGCCACAAGCAATGAATATCCCTCGTAAGTTACGCTTTATTTGTGTCATGTGTATTGAACTTAGTGGGGCTCGGCAAAGGGGCCGGGCCCGTCTAGGACAGAAACCAATTTTTTGGACCAACATGTTCATATCTATGTGCTATATGTAACGTTATTTGGTAGGCTTCACTCAAATGTTGATCGGCTTTAGGATAGAATTAAACAAGGGTAAAGAAAGAGGAAATTTCCAAGTTTTCATAAAATACCTTTTTTTTAAATGAAATTTTGAAAAGTTTTGGTATATGACCTAACAATATTCAAAATAGTTTTCTTTTTTTAGTTATTTTTACCGAACTACGCGGGTTTGATTCTCACCGGATGTGAGATACTAGGCAACATTCATCAGGTTCAACCCCATTTTAAATAAACATTAGAAAAAAAAGAGAATAAAAGAAAAGGGTTTTTATGGATTATAGTTTTTATTTTTTTATTTTTTTAAATAATGATAATATAGTCACTTTGTCAAGTTTTTAACCAGTTTTGCCCTTGCATCCGGTCTTTTGTCGAAATAACCTTGAAACCTGCATCGAAAACGCGAAATGGGAGGCTAGTTTTATTTTTTATTAGTTTTTTCTTCAATATCAAAAAAAAAGTTATTTGGGCCTTTTGTTTTTTTAATGACAATTACTTTTTTTGTACCACAAATTGGTTTTATTTTTTTTTATTTTTTCTTTTTCTTTCAAACCCGAGAATCGAAATTTTTGTGTCAATAGTATATTTAACTAAAACTTAACCCAGTGTCTGGATAAACAGGCGCACCATGAGTGGGGAAAGAGGTAAGTTTGAAAAGAGGCCTAGGTCAGAAGGGATAACAGATTTTCTCATTCTTGATCAGATACCACAATTATTGTGGGATTGGTGGAGAGATTTTAAGGAATATGAGTGAAACCAGATAAAGAAATACTTGGGACATTTGGCTCATATGATGACGATCAAGCCTAGGAGGGATGTGATCAAAGCTTTGATTCCGCATTAGAATCCTGAAAATAATGTCTTCCATTTTACTCACTGTGAGATGACTCCGACCTTGGAGGAAATCTCCCATTTCCAGGGGTGGGGCCGTAATCTTCGCCGCCAGAGACCCATAGTGCCAAAAAATGTAAATGAAGGTACGTTTCTGAAGCTCTTGAACATAAACTATGGACATTATGAAGGTTTAGGAGGCAATTGGGTTAAGTTGGGATTTCTATTTCATTTGTACCACTTCGAATGCAATTTCGAAAGGAATGTGGGAAAACTGAAATCAAAGGAAGACAACGAAACATGGAAGGTACACAGAAGGTTTGCATTTATGGTTTATTTTTTGGGGCATGTAGTTTTTTCGGAAAGGGAATGACGCATTGACATCTGATTGGCATGTGTAATTGAGGCGCTGACCTTGAAAGGGGATGATTATACTTTGGGCCCTATGATTCTTTCTTCCATTTTTCGTGCTTTAACTGGATATAATATGGGCGCACGAAACTTTGATGGTTACAACATTTTGCTACAAATATGGTTTTTGGAGCATTTTTATCGCTATCCTACGATCTCTAATTTTAGTGAGCTCTGGCCCAATCACACTTTTGATCACCATAAGAGAATTAATAAATGTGACTTACCTGAAGGATTAACGCCTGGAAAGAACTACTTCTTACTTTGTCTGCCAAGGAGATCACATGGAATTACGATTGGTTTTCCTCGAAAGAGGTCATTTGTGAATCTGCATACCATTCTTATTTGGTACTTATAGGATTGGATGGTGTTCAGCCTTATGCTCCACTTCGGGTAATGCACCAGCTTGCACGACGACAGGAGGTGCCACCAACATGAGATATGAGCAAGTTCTGTTATGATTTATCTAAAGATCAACCTCATGACGAAGGGGAAATTATGAAAATTTGGTATGCAAGAAAAGTTTCGGAGTTCAATGAGATGGTAGAGGACCGAGATCGTGGAGAGCTGATCCCTGAATATATTAATTAGATTCATGATCCTTCGTCGTTTAGAGATAAGCCTGAGGGGACAAACAGGAGGAGAAATGATAAAAAATCTATAGAAAAGCTGAAAGAGGAATTGGAGCATGCTCAGATGATTATAGCCAAACAACAAGCCCAACATCAGGTCGGAGTCACTCATATTCGTTTAAACATTGAGAAAGATTATCAATCTGCTCGAGTCATGGATAAAGATTTAAATCATGCTAAAAATGAGGTAGCCCGCTTAGAAGAAGAACTGGCAAACAACATTGGTTTAGTCAGAAGAGTGGAGGCGAACAAAAATGCTGAAATACATAAGTTGCAAGAAGACTTGAGTATCATTGAAGAAGATGTGCACCAGCAATAATTGGAGTTTGATCAGCAGAATGAGCAATTTGAAATAGAATTGGCCCACTGGATACGCTCAAAGAGTCAGCTTTATGCACAATTAGAAGAAATAAAAAGGCAAAAGAGGGTCATCAGCACACAGAATTTGAGAAAGAAAGGTGTTAGCGGATGATTGAGAGAGGTGTGTTAAACCGTTGTATTGAAGAATATGAGGGACGTGAGACTCATATGGGGCACACCCTCGATACTATGTAGATATGGTTACAGAATTGTCACATGAGTATTGGGCAAGCTAGAGAACAGGTACTTCGATTGGTAGAAAAAGCAGCATATGTTCATGATGATCATCGTCGTCTAAACAATGAGGAAGTTGGTCAACAAGCATGTGTCCTCGTTCCACAGTTGCCAACATTGTATTAGAATTTGTACGAGACTTTAGGGGGACTGTGGAGGCCAAGAGATGCAGACAATTGATGATATCTGTTTAAACAAGAAGGCTATTGAAGATTAAATTTTTAGTGCAATCCATTAGTTCTTAGTTTCATTTATTTGTCGCATTTTTAATTTTGGAGACTTTTTATTATTATTATCAAAGTTTGTTTTATTCCAGTCATGTTTATGTCTTTAGAGTCAGTAAAGTCAGTTTGTATATATTTTATTTTCTCTCATTCAGTATAAAAAATATATATATTTGAAAAATATTTTAGTTTGTTTTACTTATAAAAAGAAAAAAGAAAAAGATAAAAAAAAAGAAGAAATCATTAGAATTGTTATTATTTCTCCTGAACTACGTGGTAGTCTGATTCATGCGGCGTCATGATATGTAGGCAATCCCCATCAAATGCGATCAAAACCATAAGTAATCTGGAAAAAATGATAAAAAAATAAAACAAAATAAAATAAAAGAGCAGTAAGTTCAATCCAACAAGCCGGGATGAAGCATAAAGCCTTCCAAAATTATTTTAGAAATGAAAATGGCATTAGGTGCATGACATACAATGTGTGATTAATATCTGAATAATACCTAACTCTAACACGTTTGTTGTTTGTTAGTTAGAAAGAGATAAGGCTAAACATAGGTGGTTGGTTTGTGGTTTAAACTGGCGACTCACTATTACAACACAAGGTCAAAAGGAAAAAGTAGAATGGGAAACAACAGTGAGAATGAATCAGATAATGATGATGTCAATGGACAATTGGTCGAACAAGGTTCGGGACTGGTTGAAGAAGTAAGAATGTTGAAACAACAATTGACAGATATGTACCAAGCCTGGGTGAATGGACAAGCACTGCCCTCACTACCCCTGGGGCCTTCGTATAATCTTCATAATGTGTCAGTAGCAAATCAAGTTCCTATCTCCATAATAAGAAACCCATTGTACCAAACTAGATTCAGTCTGAGCATTAACCTCTCCACTATCCCCAGTACCTCCATTCCACGCCCTCCAGCCGCACCCTTCAGAAATGACCTACATAATGTACCCATTCCTCAACCGGCTCTTGCTCAAAAGCTCAACAATGATCCATAATTGAATGCTCATGATACACAACATTACTCTCCAGAACTGATTTTTAAGGTTCCAAATTCATACAAGCATACTCCTCAGAACATGTTCCCAATCGAGGTCGAAAAGCCCTACAAGAATATGGAACAAGAGGAAATGGCGAGAAAAATGAAGAGTTTGGAACAAACCATGAGAAACATACAGGGTTTGGGATTCCACAAGAGTGTTTCGTTGAATGATTTATGCATGTTCGGCCCTCAAGTGCAAAGGCAGAAGGGAGCTTGACTGCAAGACCCACCCGCCGAGCATGGACAAAAGTTTCCGCTATTTTTAGCAGCTATCTATCTCATTGAGTTATTCTTTCTCATATCAGCTCTTTCACCCTTTCGCTTAAGTACCATTTTCCCTCTCTTGTTCCGCCATGGTTATGGCTTCCATGCCCAAGCCTGTTTACTAAGAAGATGAGAGTCTCGCTTCGGCTTCCCACTTGGCTAGAGGTACATCGCTGGCATCTGGGGGGATCTAATTTTCCTTCAATTAATTAAGCCAAGTAGTGGGAGCTAGCCCCGAGGGGTTTTCTCTCGATGAAGAATCTTTTGTCAAAGAGTCCTCCCAATGTTCATGGCCATTGGGAGTATGCATCGAGGTTCATATCGTCAATATGAGAGTGACACCTCCAGGCAGTGAGGAGAGACTATGGATGGGAAGAAAAGGTGGAACTGCATGTACCTTCCCTGGGAAAGAGCATTATGGCTCATTTCGAGGGGGTTTTTGAATTTTTACGTGTACCCCTTTACGTTGGGCTGCGTTAATAGAGTCGTGTTTAGCTTATGTCGAAAATACTGGGCTACCATGGCACATGTCCACCCATCCATTCTGGAGGGTAGTGTTGTTGATGAGGTTCATTGCGAAGGAATCCGGGCTCGAGTTCACCCTTAGCCATCTCATTAGGTTGTACCGGCCCTTTCATCACCGAGGCTTGATAACTTTGCATGTCGATCAGCCATGCCCTTTGTTGTAGACGATGAAGTAGATGGGGACCGATGGTGGATAAGTCAATTTATCTTAGTACGGACTGATGACATACCTCCTTCTTTACACACCACCCGGAAGAGCAGTGTTGCCACCTGGATTCAAGACCCCTAAGTTTGATAAGTACGATGGTCACAGTGATCCTGTGGCCCACGTGAAGAGATATTGCAACCAATTGAGGGTAGCAAGGGGCAAAGAAGAATTACCCATGGCTTATTTTGGGGAAAGTTTGACAGGAATTGCTTCTGAGTGGTTCATAGTTCAAGACATATCTCACTGGCACGTGTGGAACGACATGGCTCAAGATTTTGTCCAATAATTTAAGTACAATATTGATATAGCGCCAGACCGCTACTCTCTCGTCAACATAAATAAGAAATCTACGGAAAGCTTCAGACAATATGCAATCAAGTGGAGAGAGCAGGCTGCTAGGGTCAAACCACCAGTGAAAGAGGCAGAAATGATTGACTACTTTCTCCAAGCTCAGGATCCTGATTACCTCCATTATATGTTGGCCGCCATTGGTAAGCCTTTTGCTGAGGCGATCAAGATTGGGGAAATAGTTGAGAATGGCATGAAGTCGGGAAAAATGGTGAGTCAGGCAGCCCTTAAGGCGACCACGCAAGCAATTCAAAGCGGGTCAGGTAGTTTCGGAAATCAAAAAAAGAAGGAGGAAGGATCCATGATGGCGTCTGGATTTGGGGGAGTTAAAAGAGGAATAGTTCCTTCATACAGGCAATTCCAACAAGGACAATCCAATTCTCCTCAACATTATTATCCACCTCAGGGTCCCCGATACTCATTTCCCTCTTAACAATACATAGTGTATAATGCTCAGGCTTATGCTAGGCCTCCCAATCACCAATAATGGCGAACATCAATTCCGCAAGGCTCCAGTCAACTCCGAAAAAATTTTCAGGCACCATATAATCCTCGTCCCAGACAGGAATATGTGAGAGAACAGGAGCCAAAGAAAGAGTACACCCCAATTGGAGAACCGTATACAAGCCTATTTCACAAGTTAATGCAACTGAAATTGATTGAACCTATCATGCCACGTTATGTGAATCCAAATTCAAAAGGTTTTGACACCAATGAGAGATGTGAGTATCACTCTAACACCCAAGGTCATATTATCGAAAATTGTTGGACACTAAAGAAATCCATTTAAAATTTGATTGAAGCAAAGGCAATTGTGGTGACAAACAATGAAGATACTCCTAATTTCACAAACTATCCTCTCCCAGCTCATGATAATACACATTTTATTGGGATGATTCGTGATGATCGTGATTACAAGCAATCTGGCAAGACAGAGATGATTGTTGGAACCATAGGGCCGGAGCCAAAAGTGATAGTAAGCATGCCGCGATTGGCATCGCTGATTGCGAAAGGTTCGAGTTCTATTTCAAACTTGGTAGGTTCTGAAAAACGGGTTCTTTATGTTCCTAGAAGCACAAAAAAGATTGAGGTTCAATTGGGTGGGCCAAAACTTTATATCCCTAGGGGCATTCAAAAGATTGTTCTGAATAATGCTCTAAGAAATAGAACAGAGCCAGTTGTGATCCGACCTGTGGCACAACTTCCAGCGTCAAACCCAAAAGCTATTCCATGGAACTATAACAAGATTGTCATGACATACAAAGGAAAAGAGATAGTGGAGGAAACAGATATAATGGGAGGCTTGACCCGCTGTGGAAGGTGCTATTCGCCAGAGGAGTTGAGAAAAGCTAAGCAAGCCAAGGAAAATCACTTTCCAGTGAAAGAAACTATTTCAGAAAAAGAAGCGGAGGAATTCCTTAAGATGATGAAAATGCAAGACTACTCAATCATTGATGAACTAAGGAAAACCCCTGCTCAGATATCTTTGTTATCTCTACTTTTACACTCGAAAGAACATCATCGTGTGTTGATCAAAACTTTGAACGAGGCATATGTCTCAGAAAAGACAATGGCGAATTAGCTAGAAAAGATGGTTGAAAGATTCTTTGAGGTGAACAAAATTTCTTTCAGCAATGATGATTTTCCTAAGGAAGGGGCTGGGAAAAATAAAGCTTTGCATCTTATGGTCAAATGTGAAGGGCATTACGTAAAATAGGTCATGATTGACGGAGGCTCAAGTTAGATGTATGACCTCAATCTATTCTACAACAACTGAACATTGACACTAACAGAATTCGAACTAGCAGTGTCAACATCAGGGCTTTTGATGGTTCAAAAAGAGACACTATTGGGGAAATTTAACTCACCATGACAATTGGCCCGGTTGATTTTAACATTGTCTTTCAGGTGTTGGATACGAAAACCTCATATAACTTTCTTCTAGGAAGGTCGTGGATCCATATGGACAGAGCTATACCATCCACCATACATCAAATGGTCAAATTTGAATATGACAGGTAAGAAATTGTTGTTCATGGGGAGGACGACGTCCGTCTATAATGACTCGTCCATTCCATGTATCGAGGCCAAGGAAGGATGTGAATCCCTCATATATCAAATATTTGAGGTGATTGAGGTAGACCAAGTGGAAGAAGGAAAACCAATTCTGCATCACCATCTTTCAGCCACATCTATGATGGTAGATTCACTGATGTTGAGGAACGGCAATGAACCAGGAAAAGGATTAGGATCATGTTTGCAAGGAATTGTGAACCCCATTGCTCCCTTTTCGAAGAAAGATACCTTTGGCTTGGGTTTAAACCAACATCAGCTGACATAAACAGAGCTAAGTCCAAGAAAAGAACGGTTGGAATTTGTCAAAACCAATCCCTCACATTGCCTACTCTTTTGTCAAGCCACAATTTGGAGAATTCCAAAATCTATCTACTCAAGATGACATTGATGAAGTTTGCCAGGGTCTCAAGGAGATGTTCTATGGAATCGACATGGTTCAAGTTGGTGAGGGCCCTAGCCTTGCAAGTGTTCAGCTGATTGGCCCAGATACCTCGCTCAACAACTGGGAAGCAACTCCTCTTCCCATTAGGAAGGAGTCTTGGTAGTCTGTTTAGTTGCTTTTTCTGTATTTGGATTATTTTCAAGGTTGTAATCCATATACTTTAGATTAATTTCTTTGCTTTGATGTTAACCCTTCTATCCTTTCAAATTCAATGAAATGAAGTTCCAGTTTCATAGTAGAATTTTGTCTTTTCCTTTCCCTAATTGTTGTTAATTTCTCATCATATTCAGTTTCGTTAATGCTTGCTTTAAAAACATGACATGCATGCAGAATTCAAGAAATTAAGTATGATGAAGATGAAGCCTTTAAGGAAATAAAAAGAGCATTGGATCAATTTGAGAATAAGCCTAAGCCTGACTTAAATAAAACTGAGACAATTAACCTGGGAAGTCTTGAACAAATCAGAGAAACAAGATAAGCATTCATACTGAACAAAGGATGAGAGATGCCATAATTCAAGTTTTGTTTTAGTATAGAGATGTATTTCTTAGGAAGATGGTCCAAGGGTCTAGACAATGGCACGATAAATTGCCTTTTGCTCTGTTGGGACACCGGACAACTGTCCGTACATCAGTTGGCGCAACACCCTATTTGGTAGTTTATGAAACTGAAGCAGTCATACCTGCTGAAGTTGATATTCCCTCTCTCCGAATAATTGTTGAAGCTAGGATTGAAGACACCGAATGGGTGAAGTCATGATTGGAACAGTTGAGTTTGATTGATGAAAAGCGTTTGGCGGCAAATTGTTTTGGTCAGTTATACCAACAAAGAATGGCAAGCGCTTACAATAAGAAAGTGCGCCCAAGAAAATTTGAGGTAGGACAGCTTGTTTTGAAACGCATCTTTCTCCACCATGAATAAGCAAAAGGAAAGTTCGCCTCGAATTGGCAAGGTCCTTACCTCGTCAAGAAATTATTGTCGAAAGGAGCTCTACACTTGGCAGATATAGAAGGAAAGGTGACAGACATATCCGTCAATGCAGATGCAGTCAAGAGATAATATGTCTGACATGCTTCTATTGGGAATTTGGTTTATACTTAGCATTCTCAGGTTGGGATGACGAAAGGCTATCATTCTCGCTACCAAAACATTGGTAAACCCTAGTTATCCCTTTGAAGCCTTGTTTATATTTCTGTTTGTTTACCCTCTTTTTGAACCAATGTACTTTGAAAAAAAGATTTAGAAAAAAGGCATCATCAAAACAAGTTCATGCCATCCTCAACTATGTTCGACTTGATTCCGAAAGGATACGTAGGCAGCCTCTCTCTGAGGTTCGGTCACACAAAATAAAAAATCCACATTTCCCAATATTCAAAGAAACTGGGGCATGTTTTTATTTTATTTTATTTTTCGATGGTTGTTCCATCAAATGGTTCCAAAAGTTGTAATTCAGTTGAGTAGTTCTTTTTACCTTTCCATTTTAAGACCTTCTGATCAACTTTTGAGAATGTTAAGTCAATACATTGCGGGTGGCGCTTCAACCATGCAAAGAGAGAAAAACAAATGAGAGAGTCTTATCGGTGAAAACCCTCAAGGAAACTATAAGGCAATGGCGAGTTGATAAAAACAAACAAGAGAGTCTTACTGGTGAAAACCCTCACGGGCACTATGAGGCGATGGTAATTTGAGAAAAGGCAAATGAGAGAGGTCAATTGGTGAAAACCCACAAAGGGCATCGTTGATCGATTTTATGTCTTCTTATATTCCGGCAGAAGCATGGTTAAAGAACTAAGTTTCAAAGAGAAGTTTACAACAGATTTTGAGAATTAGACGGATTGGGCATCCAGTCCAAAGTTGCATGTCATGTTTATTTAAGTCAGTATGTTCCTCCAGATAAGTCTTTTCTTATTCTTCCCCTGAAAGGGACACTTCTTGATTAAGTTGTAATTATTAGTTCACCTACTTGTTTTCTTTCGTATTATTATTTTGAGTCCCCTTCAGTTTAATTTTGACAAAGTAAAGCAAAGAAAAGGCCACAAAATCGGTTGCAGTTTCCTCGTTATATGAAGCAAAAATTTATGGGGCATAAACAGTATGAGAAAATCCATAAAGCCGACTTTGATACTCCTTGTCAAGCAAAAGGCTTGAAGGACTTAACAATATTTCAAGGGCAACAAAAGTTACTCATCAAAAGCTTTTTTGGGGAAGAAAGTTGTTTGCACCATAGACACAAATGGTGATAGGCACAAAATAGTCAGGTATTGATGTTGAAAAAAATATCTTCCGAAAATAAAGCCAGAATCTCCCGGCAATTTGTACGATCATCGACAGGTTCCTAACAAGTGCAATGGACGCAAGGTCAAGTCTCCCAAGAAGTCAAGGCCACAAACTTACCACCATTTTTAAAAACTAACGAATCTTTCTTTGTTTAGAACAGGAACAAATTCGTTTAGTGAAACAGTTCGTGGAAAGACGAACCACTAAGTGAAGTTCTCAGATCCATGATTTCCTTCAATATGCATGTAAGCATGTTATTTAGTTTCATTATAGGGGATCGACGCCCTATCTTCAACAAAGGGTACTACATCCCCTGGTTGCATTATTTTCTACATAGGGTACGACATTCCCTAGCAGCATTTAAGAGAGCCACGAGCCTCATTTTATTGCCAACACAGGGTACTACATCCCCTTGCTGCATTATTTTCTACATAGGGTACGAAATCCCCTAGTAGCATTTCAGAGTGCCACGAGCCTCATTTTATTACCAAAACAGGGTACTACATCCCCTGGCTGCATTATTTTCTACATAAGGTACGACATCCCCTTGTAGCATTTCAGAGTGCCACGAGCTCATTCTATTGCCAATACAGGGTACTACATCCCCTGGCTGCATTATTTTCTACATAGGGTACGACATCCCCTAGTAGCATTTTAGAGTGCCACGAGCCTCATTTTATTGCCAACACAGGGTATTACATCCCCTGGCTGCATTATTTTCTACATAGGGTGCCACGAGCCTCATTTTATTTCCAACACTGGATACTACATCCCCTGGCTGCATTATTTTCTACATAGGGTACGACATCCCCTAGTAGCATTTCAGAGTGCCACGAGCCTCATTTTATTGCCAACACAGGGTACTACATCCCCTGGCTGCATTATTTTCTACATAGGGTACGACATCCCCTAGTTGCATATTAGAGTGCCACGAGCCTCATCTTATTGCCGACATGGTACTATATCCCTTGGTCGCATTACTTTCTACTTACATAGGGTACGACATCCCCTAGTAGATGCCACAAGCCTCATCTTATCATCAACATAGGGTACTACATCCCTTGGTTGCCTCCTTCCTGTTAACACAGGGTATAACATTCCCTATTATTAAAAAGACTTTTTCAATTCTTTATTTTGCAATAGCAATGATAGTTTAATGTGTTTTCAATAACTCACAAGAATTTCCTAGTGCAAACTGGGGCAGGAAATTTTTGTTCATTTTGTTTGTTTGTGTTGGCTTGCAGGTTCTTCTGCAAAGCACAGATTTGATGTGCAAAAATAAAATTTCAGTTCTTTCAGAGAAAATGGAACATTTGATCTCAATATTAGCCGCAACCAGCTTTGGCGTAATACATGCGGAGACATATGCTCAAGATCTTTCGTCCCATTATCGGATCAAGAAACAAGCATGAAAGAATATTTCATGTCTGTTGCATCCAAAGCATCAAGTTTCAATCCAAAGTCATTGGGAGAAGCAAATCAAGAATCAAGACAACATCTAATTTTTGGTCGCACCCAAATTCTACACTAGTTTAGTGTAAATATTTCTTTTACGATTAATCTTAATATTTTTAAAACTTTTATCTTACTCTTAGTAGGTTTTATTTTAGAAAACAAATATAATAACTATATATTCACATTCATAGAGTATAAGTTTTACTCCTAGTTTTTAAAAAATAAATCTAATTAGAATTTTAAATGTAAGCTATAGTATTTTTCTTAGTATAATTTAAACTACAATGTAAATATTTAATTTTCTTATTTATATAATATTTAAGTATAAGGTAGCTAACTAATATTTTTAACTATGCATTTTACTTTCTAGTTTCTTCATTAATAAAGAATAAGTAAAAGTTATTAAATAAAAAATAATAATAATTACTAACCAAAAAAAGAGAAAAAAAAAGGCAAAACAAATAATAATAATAATAGTAGTAGTAATAATAATAATAAGAAGAAGTAATAATATAATAAAAAGGGATAAATCTTAAAAGATTCAAACAAAAATTATCCTAACCACTTACCATGATCTTCTCAACCTCTTTCTTCCACTTCAACTCTAACTCTAACTCTTTTACCTACCACATATTCCTTTTATAAAAGAAGAACAAAACATAAAAACAAAAAAAGAAAAAAAGAAAAAAAGAAATGAAGAAAGAAAACTAAGGAGAAAAAAAAAGGAACGAAAAGAAAGAACAAAAACAAAAAAGACGTTGAGAAAAAAAGCAACGAACAAAAGAGGAGGAAAAGAGACAAACGTTGAAAAACAAAGAGAAAGAAAAGAAAGAGGCAACGAAAAAAAGGAAGAGAGTTTTGGAGATGGAGTTTGGGATTTCGTTTGCGATTCTGTGTTTGCGGTTATAAAAATGTTAGTATTGCAATTTTGGAGATTTGTAGATATTCTTTTGTTGTGAATTACTGATAAAAAGTAACACTCAATCTTTTTGGTTAATTTAATATAATGTATAATTGAATGTATGATGTTAGTTTATTCAAATTCAATTATTCTTTTGCTTTCATTTGTATTTTAGATGGTGTCGGTTTCTTCTTGTTATTTATCCATGTATATATATGTTTGGAAAAAAATCGGACTAATCTGAAAATTGTTCTTCACTTTTAATCCTGGTTTTAATCTATTCTTTTCCATAATTTCACGTTCAATCCCCGTGGCATGTTGATCGAGTTAGTGTAACATTTTTTTGGGACTTGGATTTTTCTTCCCTTGAGATAATTTGCATAAACTTTGTCAATCAGAATCTTATTTCTTATCTTTATATATTGACTTTCCTCTCGTAAATATAATTTCATCAGTTTGTCAGATTGTTTATCGGGATTGCTTTAGAGCGATGTTATCCATTTTAATTCGTTTTGGAGACATAAATATTATTTATTTCACCATTAGAAAAATAATTAAAGAATCCCTTAGATTTTCTTTTATGTACTTCATTCTAAGAAACTCTACTATGTTGCTTCCTCATGCCTCCATCGTTAGAAATTTTTGTTAATATAGTATAAAGGTATGATTTCGACTTTTCTCTTACAATAGGCAAGTGTGCGGAATTAGTTTAACGGAATTTTTTATGGCTTCTTTCAAAGCTTTAACTCACCTTTTGCTTTTAATAATAATTAAAATATATTTTTTTAGTTCGAATATTTTTCTTACATTGCTGATGATGTTGCATTGAGAAGTTATTAGTAGTTAGCTTGTATAGATTTAAATTAATAAACTAAATAGTGGGTAAAAAAACTACACTCAAATTTAATGAAGCTATAAAGCTGACTCCTTTTTTATCTTGTAAAATAAATATTATACATTAATTCCAAAATATCAACCAAATTATAAGAATATACAATTATTAGATATCTTGAATATTAAAGAGACAAAAGCAATTAAATATTCTAAATATGCTATTAGCCCATGTGTTCATACCCTAACCTTGGATTGATACGCTTAAATAATAAAAGGATCATGTGCGCATTCCGCGTCTTGATACCTTTTTAATCTAAAATAATTATGTTATAACCATGTGTACATTCCATACCTTGGTTTGATATTTAATTTCAAGGAAGTACCTTGTGTGTGTACCGCACCTTGGTCAAAATAATTAATAAAAATATAATAAATTAAATAAAGCGGTAATAAATAAGCCATAATCAATAAATACAAGAATATCTAAAAAAAATTGATTTAAGCCTTACATTAATCAATAGAAGCGACCGTGCTAGAACCACGGGACTCGAGGGGTGCCTTACACCTTCCCCTTGGTCAACAAAATTTCTTACTCGGTCTTCTATTTTCGTAGAACATAAATTAAGAGTCAAACCTCCCTTTTGGAACGGATTCAAACAAGAGGTGACTTGGAACCCCAAAACTCAATTCCAAGTGGCAACTCTAAATAATAAATAATCCCTTTTCAAAACGTCGCTTTAATTGGAAAAAACTCTTCTAACTCAACCTCGTAACAGGGTTGGATTGGAAAAAAGAGGTGTGACACTTCTTTATACGGCTTGCTTCAAGGCAGTGGAAACCAAATCGGGGGCGCTGCGAACCCCCTTCCGCGACACAAAAGGTGAAAATTCCTGATCCAAATCCATACAATGGAGCTAGGAATGCCAAGGAAGTGGAGAACTTCATCTTTGATGTCGAACAATATTTCGATGCTGTTGGGGGCCTAGAAGAAGCTAAGAAGGTAGCAACTACTGCCATATATCTTCGGGGTAATGCTAAACTCTGGTGGCGGATGAAGTACGAAACTATCAGGCCGGTGAAGATGTTCTCAAGACATGGGCAGAACTGAAGGCAGCCATACGCCTACTGTTCTTCCCCGAAAATGGTGAATACAGTGCAAGGAGAAAGCTACAGGAGCTCCGCCAGACCAAATTAGTGTGGGACTATGTGCGGGAATTCTCTGCGCTCATGCTAAGCATACGCGACATGGGGGACAAAGACAAACTCTTCACCTTCCTGGAAGGGTTGAAACCTTATGCCCGTGTAGAGCTACAATGACAAAGGGTAGATACCCTTCATAAGGCGATTCAGGCAGCTGAATGCCTTGGGGACTATCAAATGGAAGCTCGGAAGACCAGGCCCCAGCTGCGTACCCGAGCGGGATTCAAAGGGGGCCATCCTAGTGACGGTGGCCCTAGCAAAAGTGGGGAGATCGGAACTCAAACAAATTTAGAGCTCCTTCTTCAAGCAACAACAGTGTTGCGTCAAACAACAATGATCGGGGGAGAAAGCCTCCTTCAGGATGTCATCATTGCGGCGGACCACATTGGAGCAATAAGTGCCCACATGCACAGATAAACGCCCATCAAGCTATTGATTATGGGGCTGATGATGACTCAGACAATGCAGACTAGACTGTACCAGTAGGTGCCTTCAACGTAATTGTTGGTTCTATTTTTTAGGCATTAGCGAAGACTAGTGCTAGTATCCATAAGAAGAAGGACCCATGTCCAGTCACCAAGAAAGGGAAAAAGAAGGCGAATGAAGATACTCCTCTTAAACTAGGTAGGGCCTTAATGTTTGTTGAGATGAAGGTGAATGGCAAGCACATTTGTGCAATGATAGACACGGGTGCTACCCACAACTACTTAGCCTCGACTCAGGTGGAGTGCCTTGGTCTAGTTGTAGGGAAAGGTAGAGGTAGTGTCAAGGCTATCAACTCACCTCCCCAGCCAGTGGGTGGAATAGCTAAAGAAGTACCACTGAAGCTTGGCCCTTACGAAGGATAATTCAACCTGCGAGTGGTGATCATAGATGACTTTGAGCTGATAGTTGGGTTGGAATTCCTAAGGCAAACCAATACCATGGCTGTACCATTTGTAGACATACTACTAATGATGGAAACCAATAGGTCCAAGCCCTGCATTATCCCGTGCCTGGCCATGAAGATGGCCGTTGAGAATATCTCGGCCTTGTAGTTAAAGAAGGGGGTCAAAAGGAATGAACCTACATTCTTGGCTACCCTCTACATTGAAAATATATAACGCTCCTCGGGTCCCATTCCTGAACCCGTGAAGGAGTTACTATTGGAGTTTTGAGATGTCATGCCACAAGACATGCCAACGCGTCTCCCGCCTAGGCGCACTGTGGACCATGAAATTGAGTTGGTGTTGGGCGTGAAGCCACCTGCCCGGGTTCCTTACAGAATATCACAACCCAAACTCACCGAGCTTCAGAGACAATTAACAGAAATACTAGATATAGGGATCATTGTACCCTCTAAGTCCCCATATGGAACCCCTATTTTATTCCAAAAGAAACATATGGCAGCCTGCGACTCTGTGTGGATTATCGAGCTCTAAACAAAATCAGCGTGAAGAACAAGTACCCTATTCCTTTAATGGTAGACTTGCTTGATAGACTGGGCGGTGTGACATTGTTCACCAAGATAGACCTCAAGACAGGTTACTGGCAAGTTCGGATCGCAGAGGGTGATGAGCACAAGACAACATATGTAACAAGATATGGGTCGTACGATTTCCTGGTCATGCCGTTCGGCTTGACTAATACTCCATCCACATTTTGCACTCTGATGAACCAAGTCTTCCGTGAGTACATTGGCAAATTCGTGGTGGTATACTTGGATGACAATGTGGTATATAGCAAAATATTGGAAGAGCACCTAGTGCATTTGCGGAATGTCGTATCTCATTTGCGGGGAATGAACTATATGCGAAGCTATCCAAATGCTCCGTTGCTTAGAAGCAAATTGACTTCCTCAGACATGTCATTGCATAAGGACTCATCAAGAGGGACCAACAAAAGATTTAGGCCATTACAAATTGGCTGCCGCCTAAGGATGTCCACACCTTGAGGGAATTCCTTTGCCTATGCAACATCTACCAGCGGTTTGTGAAGAATTAATTCCTTATCGAAGTGCCATTGATAGAAATCCTCAAGAAGGTCACACCTTGGGATTGGGGACCAAGGAGAACGGAGGCCTTCAATGCATTAAAAGTGGCTATGTCTAGTAGCTCCATCATGGCTCTCCCTTATTTGGCCAAGTTGTTCGAGGTACAAATGGATGCATCTGACTATGCCCTCGGCGGAGTCTTGCTACAAGAAGGTCACCCTGTACCATACGAGAGTCAGAAGCTGAAGGATGCAGAGCGGTGCTATGCCGCCCATGAGAAAGAATTATTGGTTGTCGTCCATTGCTTGCGCCTTTGGAGGAACTATCTGCTGGGAACCCCATTAGTGGTGAAGATAGACAACATAGCTGTCAGCCATTTCATGACCCAGCCGAAGTTGAATGGCCGACAGGCCAGGTAGCAGGAACTCCTAGCTGAATTCCACTTTAACTTGGAGTACCACAGTGGAAAGACCAATCATTTTGCTGATGCACTCAGTCGGAGAGCTGATCTAGCATCGGTGTGCCTACTCGCCACCCTAAGGGGGGGACAAAGTAGCCACATCCATCAAGGACCAGATACATGATCTACTCACCAAGGATCCTGCTGCTTAGTATTTAGTTGATTTGGTAGGACATGGCAAGACTCACTAGTTCTACATGGAAGATGGTTTTCTGAAAGTCAAAGAGAATCGACTTTATGTTTCGAAGGAAGGAGATCTGCTGAGGACTCTTCTAGAGGAATATCATGATACTCAGTGGGCCGACCATCCCAGTGAAGAACGCACCATGGTGTTACTTTGCTGTGCCTATTATTGGCCTCAAATGGCCAACGATGTCGCTCAGTATGTGAAGAATTGTCTAGTATACCAGAAGGACAAGTCAGACCGCTTGACACAAGCGGGACTCTTGGAACCGCTAATTGTCCCGAAAAGACATTGGGAAAGTGTTTCCCTGGATTTTATTACTGGATTTCCCAAGGTCGGAGATCTCCCAACTATCATGGTTGTGGTGGACCGATTTTCCAAGTATGCCACCTTTATTGCAACCCCACAATATATATTAGCAGAAGATACAACTCGACTCTCCTTCTCTCATGTCATCAAATATTGGGCCTACCCGAGGACATTGTTAATGATCGTGATTCACGCTTCACTAGCAAATTTTGGACCCAACTCTTTAAGTGTCTGGGGTCAAAATTGAGTCACAGCTCAAGTTTTCATCCGCAATCTGATGGCCAGACGGAGCGGTTCAATGGTATGTTGGAGGAATATCTCCGCCACTTTGTAATCGGATCGCAGAAGAATTGGGTGAAGCTTCTGGATCCTGCTCAACTATGTTTTAATTCACAAAAGAGGTCTAATACTAACAAAAACGCTTTGGAAATTGTTATCGGACAACAACCACTACTCGCACACACTGTGAATGCACCAAACATGACTAAGTCTCCTCGAGCTGTTAGCTTCTCAAAAGAGTGAAAGTGGAATCTAGAGATAGTACGGAGCTATCTTATCAAATCTCAAAAGCGGATGAAGAGACATACTGATCAGAATCGTCGCTTTGTTGAATATCAAGTATGAGACAAGTGATAGTCAAAATTCCAAAGTGGTACTTATTTGTGGGGGTCCATGAACCTCGCCTATTACAAAAATAGATGTCCACTAAAAGGCGCATTAGGAAAGTTACATACCGGCTGAATATCCCAGCTTTGTGGAAAATTCATCCAGTCTTCCATGCCAGTCTCTTGAAACCTTTTCGGGAAGACCAGGAGGATCCTTCAAGGAGTCAACTTACAATACCCAGTATTCGAGGTCCCAATTCAATCAGGAAAAGGCTTGTGAAGCTATCCTTGATGACAGAGTGATTCATGGCTCAAGGAAAAATCCCCAAGAGTTCTTGGTGAAATGGCAGGGGTGTGATGCAGAAGAGAGTACTTGGGAGAGGAGAACAAACCTCAAAGCCATTGAAGATTATTTTTCAAGTAAGGCACTAAGGACATCGCCAACTCAGGTAGGGGAGAATGTCATGGGTGGTTTTCCAGCCATGCCCTATGACCTCTTGGGCGCGCCACGTGGCGTCCTAGCAAGCCTCCCAATGTCTAGTGCCATGGACAACCCCGTGGTCTTGGCCGGCGCAAGTGACAAACGCGCAGGTGCCTCTGTCGCCCTAGAGATATCCCTCACCAATGCCAAGCCGTAGACAGATTCCTACAGCACCACGCGCGCAAACAATGTCGTGCGCGTAGACCATGATTCCAAAGACAATGCTACTGACAACAAACCTGTTTTTGCCTCATAGAAAACTAAGTCATTTTCATTGTAAATAGAGTAATTTTATTTCAAGTACTTCCATTGTGTTTCTCTGGCGTATTCAAGTCTAGTCTTGTAGATTTGGATTATTTTTTTAGCATTATCAGGGGGATTAAGCAATCAAAACTTTCTAGCAAGTGACAATTCTCTGTACTGGTGTCTCTCCCCCTCGACACCGCCTTATTTTTCTGTGATAGCTTTCATTAATGCAATCAAGCTTTCTTTCATTCTCAATTCTCTTTTCTGTTTTCTCAATTGCTCTTGATATTGATTTTTCCGTACGTCACTGACAATCTAGTGCACGGAGGGGACCTCAGTTGCCGGATAGTGACTGTACCGGCATCAGTTGCTTAGCCTTACATCGCCCTTTCAAGAAATCTCAAGAAGGCGTCGTGTAACAGTATATACGTATTAATAATATTATAAAGAATAGTATGGTGTCAAACTCCATTAATTACAATGTGAAATGGAACTAACTTGTTCAACTACAATTAGACGGTTTTCTTTTCAAATCTCCAAACTATACATTGGTATAAACTTAGTCCCCATTTATCCATAGATTTTGTCAAATTATCCAAAAAGTATTTGGCAAGATCTGTTGGTTTATCAATTTTATCCAAATTTTGAAAATAGAAATTCAAAATTAGCTTTACACCTGTTTTTTACCCAAAATATTACTGTTGGATTTTTTAACAATTTAAAAAATTACCCAAAACTTTTGTATTTCTGTAACGATCCGACCGGTTATTTTGAACTTTTGCACTTTGCCCACCAGTTCACGGGCATCTTTAGCCCCGGATTATACATTACGACTTATGTAAATTGTTGGTTTTGGTTTCAGGGTAATCGCAATGAATATGGAAGAACAGTTCTCAATTTGAAGCTTGAAATTTGAAAGGTTTGACAAAATTTTAACTTATTTGTAAATGATCTCAGATTGGAATTTTTATGATTTTTTTAGCTCCGTTAGGTGATTTAGAACTTAGGGGTGTGATTGGAATGTGTTTTGGAGGTCCGAAGTAGATTTGGGCTTGAATTAGCGAAATTGAGTTTTTGGCGTTTCCCGGTTGTTATGTGAGATTTTGACATATGGGTCGGAATAGAATTTCAAAAGTTGAAGTAGCTTTATTATGTCATTTGGGATGTGTGTGTAAAATTTCAGGTCATTCGGACGTGGTTTGTTATATTTTTTGATTAAAAGCGGAATGCGGAAGATTTTAGAACCTTAGACTTGAATTCGATGCGTTTTGGTTATTTTGATGTTCTTTGAGGTGTTTTGAAGATTTGTACACGTTTAAATAAGGTTACGGAATATGTTTGTATTTTTGGTTGAAGTCCTGGCGGCCTCAGGGTTAATTTTGGATAGTTGACATAGAGTTTGGAATTTTTGAAGAAGCTGCAGATTTTCTGCTTCTGGTATTTCCGCACCTGCATATTGGGAACCACAGAAGCGATGCCGCATATGCAAGGGAGAAGGCTGCATAAGCGGAAGAAGGTGAGGGAGGCAGAAACCACAGAAGTGATTGGTGAACCGCACCTGCGATGGTGCATGTGTGGCGGGTGCATCACAGATACGAAGCTGGAGAATAAGTGAGGACTGCAGAAGCGGTACTTGTATCGTATATGCGATACCGTAGAAGTGGTAATAGGGACGCAAATGCGTAATTCCTGGACCGGAAGTATTTAATATTTCCCTTCGCAGATTTTGGCTAAAAACTCCATTTTTTAAGACGGGAAACGAGCTAGGGCAGAGAATTCAAGGGAAAATTAGGGTGAATCAGTTGGTTAAGTTCTCAAAGCTTAATTACTTGAGTTTATGATCATTTTTCCATGGATTAATCATGAAATTAGTGGAAATTAAGGGTAAAAACTGAGGAAACTAGGTCTTGGTACTTGAGACCTAAACTTGAGGATTTATTAGAGGACCATTTGTGGTTGGATTTTGCAACTTTTGATATGTATGAACTCGTGGGGAGATAAGAAATCTATTAATGTAAATTTTATCAAATTTCGAGATGTGGGCCCGGGGGTCGAGTTTTAGTAATTTCGGGATTTGTGTTGTTTTTCGATTGTTTTTGAGTGGGCTTCGTCCCTTTAGCATAATTTAATTGTTACGTTCTGTTTTTGGTAGATTTGGAGCATCCGAAGGCCGATTCGAGGGGCAAAGGTATCGCGAGATAGAGTTTGGCTGGATTGAGGTGAATAATAATTTTAAATACTGTCCTGAGGGTATGAAACCTTAGATTACATAGCATTCGGCTATTTTGAGGTAACACACATGCTAGATGAGGAGCGTGGGATTGTGCACCATTGGGGATTGTGACTTAGTCCATCCCGAATGACTATTTTACTGCGTATTTGTCAGCTAATTGTTTGATATTATTACATTGTGGACTAAGTTCTATATTTGGGCTTCGTGCCAATTGTTTGAACCCTTAGGGGATCTTTACTGATATTTTTCCCACTATTTGATTTCACATTTGTGCTCAATCGTGCCATAGTTTACTACTTTCAATACTCAGCTATGTTATTCTGTTTTAAACACCTTAAATGATATTTTATTGTGCTAGCTTCATATTTTACTGTTGCCCGTATGGGCTTATGAGACTCTGACTGAGTAAGGCCAAGGGCCTGTGTTGTGAGAATACTTTTGGGTCGGGCTGCACATCGCATCAGTGATATATAGATTATGATAATGAGGCAGAGCCTGTGTTGTGAGGATACTTTTGGATCGGGCTGCACGTCACATCAGTGATATATAGATTATGATAATGAGGCAAAGAGCCTGAGATTGTACGCAACGAGGTGACTTGTGATTGATATGAGGCCGAGAGCCTGTTTATGATGCCACGAGATGGCTTGATATGGCGTTTGGGCCGTAACGGTCTCCTCCCGGAGTATGCACACCCCCAGTGGGCGCGGGTACCCGTTGAGATATGAGATATAGCCCGAGGGACTGGTATTATTCTGTGATATTGCTCGAGGGGCCGATTCTGTTGTTACTTTGCCCGATGGACAGTTCTTATGTGTTTACCATTTCTAGTTTCTTTTCCTCTATATTATTTGGTTGTGTAAAAGGTGATTTTATGAGATTTCACTGCTTAATTATGTTTACTGATTTTGTTTTGCCTCTTATAGCTTAATGTTGTGTTTAACGTGATTTGATATTGCTCAGTCTTCATTTATTTTTATTATTCACTGAGTTGAAGTATTCATTTTACTCCGTGCACTCCTGCGTGCAGATTCGGGCGCTACAAGTCCTGCTAGCTAGGGTTAAGAGCTGTCCAGCGGGTTTTTGGAGATTTACTAAGTAGCTGCCCCACGATTTGCAGCCCAGTGCGATCTCCCTCTATCTTATTTCCCTTTTTATTCAGTTATGTAGTAGTGGAGTAGACTTTCAGACTTGTAGTATTATTTTAGATGCACATGACTAGTGACACCCCGATGTCAGGCTGTATTGGTATTAAATTGCAAATTATACTGTTAACCTTTATTTTGGGATTTTACATTCTGTTAAGGACTAAGTATTTATTATTTTGATTGCTTAAAGCGAAATGGAAGTGTGTCAGCTGGTCTTGTCTTCACGAGAGGTGTCATCACAACCGGTTGGGCTTTAGGGTCGTGACAATTTCATTAAAAAAAACCATCTATTATGACCCAACTAATCCCCCAGCTAGTTACTATCATTTTTTTACTGACGGATCTTGTAATATTATTGCAATTTGAAGAATTGTAGTCGCTAGTAATTATGTTATTAGCAGTTAATATTAAAATATCAGGTTATGGTTTCAGGATAGTGTATCTAAATTTATCTATGTTTAGGACTATATATGGTTTGTGATAATGATAATAAATAGCGTCGATGAAGGTTCTGCATATACAAGATTAGCAAATTTGTTTGTTTGGTATTATTGGATATTTTTGATAGTTTTTAAAACTTATGGATATAAATTACGTTTCATGTTTTTTTTTAAAAAAAAGTGAAATACATTTTGAATTTTTTTGTTCAAACAGATTTTTATCTTCAATCAAACTTCACCCAAATTAAATTTTTAAAAATAAATTTGAAATCTATAATCAAAACGCTAACTTAGAACTTGAACTCTAAGCTTCGCCCCGTTGGCCTGTATAGCAATGGATCAGCATGTTTATTAGCTTTGCTGTGCATTGTATATACTCCTTTCTTTTAAAGGATAAATAGGGAAGAGATTAGAAGGTGGAAAGCATAATACATTTCTTTGAAAGAATGAGATCTTTTGTTTGGCAAGTCAAGATCTTGTGAGACGAAAGAGACGTCATATAAATAATTCAACATGTTTAAAATCGAGATTATCAATCAATGACTTTTAACCTAATTTTAAAAACTGAAACATAAAGTTTTTACTTTTATTTAGTTATTTATTTTTGGGGACAGGAGAGGGAAGGGAGTGATGAAGCATTATTTCACATGTTTCGGCAATTAGTTGGAGCAAGAAACATCAAGATAAGATCAAACGTGACGCGGGGATCTAATACAAAATTAACTTAGTAAGTATAGTATTTAAATACTTGACAGCATCTGACATTATCTAACGAGTAGCCTAATATAATCGATCACGAATTTTATTACAAAACTTAGCATAAAACAAAAGCAAGCAATTGCTATAATTGGATATTAAAGTGGACTTGGTGGCCAATGGCTAAGCTAAGAATTCTTTTAAGAGTGTTTAAATTTAAATAAAATGAAAAGAATTACCGACAAAAGATATTCAATATATGTTATATACCTTTAAAATTTAATATTATATTTTTATACAATGTAAATTTCGATGAAGACTGATCAATTGACCATTCTTTAAGTGAATGTAGCTTCGTCCATGCTCGTGGCTAAGCAACTTTCTGAATTTCACTAAACATAATGTCATTACAAAGCATAAGACTGTAGAAATTATTTATTAATATATTTATACCTTGCGTGGCTCAGAAACATGCAGTGTTATTTAACAAAACATTATTGTCTATTATTTATTGTGCACTAGCAAACTTGTCCAACTGGATTCTGAGTAATGGACTACTATATCTATCTCAATTAAAAAATATATCTTAGATTATCGTTCTAAAGTTTTTCACATCATTACATTCAGTAATGAATTCAAGATTTTAATATAATGGGCGATCGATAACTTTTAATTATAGTAAATACATACTATAAGTATAACTTATATCTGATATCTGAATATACCTTAATGGTTAGAGTTATCTGCTACTCTATGACTGATGAGAGATAATACATATCCCATGAAAGTAGTCACATACATGCACAAGAAAAAACAATTAATATTTTCTTTTAAAAAGAGAAAAAGGTAACAAGCATAAAAGGAAATAAAGAAAACCGCAAAAGGAAAAAGAACGAAAATAAAGAAAGAATTTTCTAACGGTAAACAAAAATGCTTCAGTCAGGTTTTGATTGTCCAACATAAAGAGCTAAGAATCACCTTAAATTAAGCCTGTCAACCGGTCCGGGTTGACCCGGGACCGAACCGGACCGGTCCGGTATAAACCGGGACCGGACCGGCCCGGTTCTTAAGGGGTGGGCTGGGCTGGGTTGGGGGGGAAGGGGTTAGAACGGTTAGGATTTTAGGGTCTTGACCCGTGACCGGACCGGCCCGGTAAGCAAAACAGTGCTTGAACCGGTCGACCCGGACCGGGACCGGACCGGTACAACGGGCAAAAATTTTTATTTTTTTTTTAAAAAAATTTTCTGAACATGTGGGCCCCACAGGACCGTTGGCAACGGTCCAGAACCGTTGGCCAACGGGAGTATTTTCAGAAATGGCCACTTTTTTGTTTTTTGTTTTATTTATTAAATTACATTATTAACCCTTCTTAAAATCTATAAATACCCTCCCCTCTTCTTCATTTCCTCACTCAAAATTATCAATCTCTCTTTCAATTCTCAAATTATCAATCACTCTCTTCTCTTCAATTTTCAAGAATTCATATTCTAATTTTATAATTTTATTGTCTTTGTTTTCCCGAATTTAATTTATCGTAATTTCTCATTCGGAAATCGGAATTCTAAGCTTGAAGTTCAAGTGTCCAACATTGAAATACTTGCTTGACGTTTTTTCGTGGTAACACCGGATTTGCGTAATCAAGTGCTCAATTTATTGTCGAATTCGGTGCACTCTCTCCAACTCTTTCTCTTATTTAATATTTTAATTGCATATTTGATTTTAGCTTATATTTTCATTTTTACAATATGTTTAATGCTGCTAAAAGAGCGTGTAGAAAAGTTACTGGTAGGGGTGGAAGTAAAAAAAGAGGTAGTCCTGTAGCTTCTGGTAGTAATAGTAATGACCCAATAACACATGTTTCTGAATCATCGCCTAATTTGCAAGATGTAGATATTGATTATGAACAATTACAAGAAGATTACGGAATAGAAGATAATGAAATTGGAATAGCAGATGAGATACCACCTACACCTAGTAGTGGAAATGTTGGTAGTATTGGAGTTGGAGTTGCTAGTGCAACAAGCGGTAGAAGACCACCAGTGGCTCCAACTTCTACTCATAAAAAAAGAAGTCCTATTTGGAAATTTTTTGATATAGTAGAAGGTACTGATAGAGTTAAGTGCAAACTTTGTAACGAAACGTTTAAACATTTGACCGGAGGTAATTTAGGGGGGACTGGGACACTTATTAGACATCTGTCGACTAACCATCCTATAGAATGGGGAGCTAATGGGGATGGAAGTCAAACAACAATTAACCCTACTACCGGAGGTCTCCTAAAATATGATAAAATAAGGGATCGAGAGGAATTAGCGAAAATGATTGCTTTGGGTTGTCTACCTTTTTCTTTTGCTTCTTCCTCTTATCTTATTATATATATTCAAAGGATATACAATCCTTTGTTTAAAGGTATCCCTAGAAGTACTTGTAGAGCAGACATCTTTAGACTTCACGGCCAATATCAAACATACATACGTTATTTGTTTAGTCACCTTCCTTCTAGAGTGTGTCTAACTTCTGATATTGGCCATGCTGTTAATGGAAATGATTATTTAACAATTACATGTCATTGGATAGATGATAATACTTGTATGCAAAAACGTATTATTGCTTTTAAATATGATGAAGATCAGAGTCATACTGCTGCATTTATTAGTAGTACAATTATTGAAGTTGTTGAATTTTATAATCTAAACCAAAAAGTTTTGTGTATGTCTTTTGATAATGCTTCAAACAATAATGCTGCAGTTTCAATTTTAAAATTGAATTTGCAACCACCTCTTGATGATATTTTTCATGTTAGGTGTGCATGTCATGTTTACAATTTAATTGTTAAAAGTGGGCTCGATTTATTTTCAGTTGAGATTACTCAAGTTAGAAGAGCAGTTGGAGTTATTCAGGGAAATAATAGACAATCTAGAATAAGAGAATTTAAGAATAAGTGTATGCAGTATAACCTTTCACCTAGATTCATGCCAGACGAAATAGTTACTAGATGGAATTATACGTATATATTTTTAAAATGTTGCTACAAATATAGATTTCCAATAACTGAAGTTGCTAATGCACATTGTACTGATCCTAGGCGTATGTTAACAACTGATACTTGGGAGGTCATTAGTGATGTTGTTAAATTTTTGCATAAATTTTATACTGCTAATGTTGTGTTTTCTGGCGCATATTACCCAACTGTTACTATGGCTTTAGTACATATAGCTGAAATTTCTTTGCTACTACATGAATTTAAGAAGAAAGATAGATATACGGATGTTGTTGTAAATATGCAAGCGAAATTCAAAAAATATTTCTTTCCAATTCCTCCAGTTTACTTAATTGGTGCAGTTTTAAGTCCTTCTATTAAAATGTCTGATTGTCACCAATTAATGAATGTTTTATATACTTATATGGAGATTGGGCCCACTGAAAGCCCAAATTTGTATGATTCTATGAACCAGCTAAATGAACATTTACAACATCTATATAATTATTATGCAACTCAATGTGATAATTCTCGTGCTTCAACAGATGTAAATCCCGCTATGCAATGTAGCAGTTCTAATGTAGATGATGAAGAAGGCATTGATAGTTTTAATATTTTTTCAGCTTTTTCTAACACTCAAAGTAGTAGCAGGAATATTGATGAACTTCAATTTTACTTGCAGAAGCAAAAGGAGCCTCGCACCAAGGAATTCTCACCGTTAGGCTGGTGGCATGAAAATGCAAAGCAATTTCCCGTTCTTTTCGCTATGGCTCGGGATGTCCTGAATGTGCCAATTTCCACTGTTGCATCCGAGAGTGCATTTAGCCAAGCAAGACAACAACTTGGAGACACACGCCACTCATTGGGAAGCAATGCTTTGGAAGTTTTAGTATGTTTAAGAGATTAGATTAGATCGGAACGAAGAAATCAAGGAAAGGAAGATCTTGATAGCCCAGAAGACGAAGAACTTGGAGATATATTAACGCATGGAAACCCATCCGAATTTAACACGCCAGAAGAAGGTCAATCGGTTCATATTGATTACGATGAACTTGCTAGGGCAATGCAAAGAATTTGATGATTCGGATTACTACTAGTATACTACTTGTTACAAAAGATGTAAAGTTTTTACTACTTAAGATACATTTTAGTTTTTCTTTATTTGAATTTAAGAAATAAAGTAGCACTTGCAATAAGTGCAATTTTTTCCCATCTTTTGTTGTGTTCATTCAATTATTACAAAGTATTAATATAACTTAATATTTATACGTAATTCTAAAAAAAAAAAATAACGAAACCCGGCCCGGCCCGGACCATTACAACCCGTAACCCGTACGGTTCAATCTAAGCCTGTCTCAACCCAGCCCGGTGAAAACCGGTACTGTTTGTAACCGGCCCGGGCCGGACCGGTAACCGGACGGGTCGAAAAAAAATCGACCCGGACCGGACCGGTGGAACCGGTTGACACCTCTGCCTTAAATCCTCGGTCAAAACCAAAGCAGCCAGCCCCAAGTTTTGCTCGTGGGTGCTTATTGTCGTTATAAAGTAAATTACCAAGAATTTCATATAAAATAATATTAATAACATTATTTTTATTATCTTTATTGTAGGATTGCATATAAGTGTTCGTAACATGCAGCGGAAGATAATAACAATTATAGGCAAATTTTTTCGTGTTTAAAATTTATTTACATGTCAAAGATCGGATTTAAGACATACCTGGTAAAGAAAGTCTCGTTTCAAATTCTTCGATAGTGCGAAGACTTTATGCGTATCCACACCGAAAATGATCTTTGCTATCAACTCTTTGATCAATGAAACCCGCGAACAAATTAAATAAAACTTGTGCTGAAGTTTTTCTCAAAAACGTCAGTCCAAAGTTCACGACAAGAACTGTTCTTGTCAAGAACGTTTGTCTCTTGAGTTTGTGGCTTCTTAGACCTATTATTTTTCCACCGTCGCATTCTCATATCTCTTGAAATATATTTATAACCTTTTATAATCCTTTTTACTATGTTAAAGGAAATGTTATATGGGCAGTGACCTTTTGATTTACGTCTAATGCCAAAGTAAAAAGTTAACGCATTCTCAATTGGTTTGAAGTTCACACGTGCTTTTAGGCACTTAGGATTTTCAATCCAACCTCAAATTGGATAACAAATATTTAGTATGAAAACTATTATTCCCATACCATATGGGTGAAGTGCCGTGAAGTCCTCAATGGACTTTTACAATCCAAACTTAAATTGGATTCCACCTAATCAGGCTTCATCAATATTTCTATATGTATCTCTTATACATATAAATATTGATCCTACATATATACATATATATATATATATATATATATATATATATATATATATATTAATCAAGAGATGTAACTTTATTTTCCATTCCAAGCAGAAAATTTTAATTTGTTCACAATATTAATTATATCATCTATGCTAGCAAAGAATATAATAATATTTCATTTGGACCAACAACTTTATTTATTTAGCTAATTAAATTCTTTAATTCAATTATCAAATAATAAGTTGATTAATCCTTTAGCAAAGATCAGAACACTCGTTAGTGTGCGACCCCATAGGTTCAATTTTAAACCGGTAATAAATTGACCACATCAATATGCCAATCAAGGTTGGCGTCTAGCAACACTCCTTAACGACCGGATAGCATGAAGTATACAATTTACTCTCAAGAACCGGTAGAAGAATAATATAGTAATTCCTTCTGTCCTTATAGCTCTGGATCACCCTAGGATACAGTTCAACTGTCAAATCCTAATAGGCGACCAACTATGTGTTCATGTCAAATATAATCGACCATTGAATGACCTAAGAAACTCTTTTCCTCTTTCATTAAATTGCCCTGACCAAGGTCTTAATTTGGTCGTTTATAATTCATGACAACATGGAGCTTAAACTCATTACCAAGAGTTGACAGATTTCATCTTGATCAATCACTAATTGTACAAGTATTCAATCGTGCCCAATATCCTTTCAACTGTCGCCCTAAGGCCATAGGTGTCTAGTATCATAACACAATAAATAACTTGTCAATTACTATGACGATCTCAGGTCAAAGGAAAATCTTACATCACATTCTTCAAGAGAATATCCTATTGACAGTTTATGGTAATTCTAACCATTAGGAACTATCCAATGAGTCGGTTCAATGATCATATCTCTATATGCATCATCTATCTATGTAATTTAGTTAATGAGATCAACTAATCTTTATCCCATAAAGACGATCACATAAATATTGATCTAACCGGATTACTAATGTCCAAATTAATAATCCTACAATCAAGAATAAATTTAGATTAAATTATAAGAGACTTTGCTCTCATTATCATGAATTCTATCACGATAAAAAATCTCAAAATTTAATCAAGGACCTTATTAAATTAATCAAAGAGTTAATAATATTGATAAAAGAATATCAAATGTCATATATTTTATATCAAATGACGTTCAAAAAAATATATTCAAATCATCAAATATGATATTGGATCTAGGGCTTATCTACTATATCCCTAACAATTTCTCACTTGCACTAGAGTCAATCGCTCTTGTACTTCATCTTCAATTTCCACTTGTGCTTGTCAAACTCCTTTGAGCTGAGAGCTTTAGTGAATGGGTCTGCATCATTTCCCTTTCCATCAACCTTTTGAATATCGATGTCTCCACGCTCGATGATCTCTCTTATCAAGTGATACCTTCGTATAACGTGTTTGGACTTTTGGTGTGATCTTGGTTCTTTTGCTTGAGCAATGGCTCCAGTGTTGTCACACAACAGTGGAACCGCACCTTCTATTGAAGGAACCACACCAAGTTCAATTAAGAACTTTTTCATCATACACCTTCCTTAGCAGCTTCACTAGCTGCTATATATTCTGCTTCAGTCATTGAATCAGCTACTGTAGCTTGTTTGGAACTTTTCCAACTCACTGCACCACCATTTAAGGTCAATACATAACCAGAAACAGATTTGCTATCATCTCTATCTGAGGAGAAACTTGCATCAGTATAACCTTCAAGTTTCAACTCAGAATCCCCATAGATGAGGAATTGGTCTTTGGTCCTTCTTAAATACTTAAGAATGGTCTTCACCACCTTCCAATATTCCTCACCAGGATTTGCCTGATATTGGCTAGTCACTCCAAGTGCGTAAGCCACATCAGGACGTGTACATGTCATGGTATACATGATAGCTCCCATTGCACTAGCGTATGGGATCCTACTCATGCGTTCTCTCTCTTCAGGTGTTTTAGGACAATCCTCCCTACTGAGGGTAATTCCAGTGCCTATCGGTAGATAGCTTCTTTTGGAATTATCCATGTTATACCTCTTTAAGATGGTATCAATGTACAAAGACTGGGAAAGTCCAATCACCTTCCTAGATCTATTCAATATATCTTTATTCCTAACATATAAGCTGCTTCTCCCAAGTCCTTCATGGAGAACTGTTCAAATAGCAAAATTTTGGTACTTTGCAATGCTGGTATGTCATTCCCTATGAGCAATATATCATCAACATACAACACTAAGCATACAATTGTGCTCCCACTAACCTTTTTGTACACACAAGGTTCTTCTTCGCATCTAACAAAATTGAACTTTTCAATTGTCTTGTTAAAGCGAATATTCCAACTTCGAGAAGCTTGCTTTAGTCCATAAATGGATCTTTGTAGCTTACAAATTTTATTATGATCAGACGAAGAAGTGAAACCTTCAAGTTGTGTCATGTACACATCCTCTTCTAGCTTACCATTAAGAAAAGTTGTTTTCACATCCATTTGTCATTCATAATCATAGAATGCTGCTATAGCAAGCAAAATCCGAATTGATTTGAGCATTGCTATGGGAGAGAAAGTCTCGTTATAGTCGAATCCTTCTTTCTGACGATATCCCTTGGCAACAAGACGGGCTTTATAGGTCTCCACCTTTCCGTCTGCTCCAATATTTTTCTTAAAAACCCATTTACAACCAATAGGTTTTATATCCTTTGAAGGTTCAACTAAATTCCATACTTTATTTTCCTTCATGGATTTTATTTCGGATTCCATGGCCTTTTGCCACTTCTCATAATCAGAACTTTGTATAGCTTCTTCATAGGTCTTAGGGTCGTCATCATTATGATCAACCTCATTTGATACATCATCTTGTGCCATTAAATTTAATCTAGTTGGTACATGACGTTCTCGTGTAGACCTTCAAAGAGGTACTTGTACAACCTGTTCACCTTGTGTTGAATTTGGTTGTTGTTCAATTTGGTTTGGAACTGGTTCATTGACCTATTCTTGAACTTCATTTAGTTCTTGAACTTCAACTGTTGAAGATGGCAACTTCCTGGGAACTTCAAAATATCCAATAAAAGTTCTTCAACTTGGGTCTCATGATCATTATATTGTGTTGATTCATTAGTTTCTTGATCTTCATCAAGTTATATTTCTCCATTATAATTTCCTTCTAAAAGAAATTCCCTTTCCAAAAAGGTTGCTCCTCTGGCCACAAACACTTTATGGTCAGAATGGTGATACAAATAATATCTCATTGTTTCCTTAGGATACCCAATGAACCTACACTTATCAGATCTTGAGTCAAGTTTATCAGACTGTATTCTCTTAACATAAGCTGGACAACCCCAAACTTTAATATGCTTAAGGTTAGGCTTACATCCTTTCCATATCTCATATAGTGTTGTAGAGACTGACTTAGTGGGAACTTTATTAAGTAAGTACGTTGCTCCTTCCAAATCATATCCCCATAAATTTATTGGAAGATCAGTGAACCCCATCATAGATCTCACCATATCGAATAAGGTTCTATTTCTCCATTCAGACACACCATTGTGTTGTGGTGTTCCTGAGGTGTCCACTGTGAGAGAATCTCATTCTCTTTGAGATATCTAGTAAAATCTTCACTAAGATATTCTCCGCCTCTATCAGACCTTAGTACTTTGATACTTTTACCAGTATGCTTCTCAACTTCACTACAGAACTTTTTGAACATTTCAAAATATTCAGACTTGTGTTTCATAAGATACACAAAACCATATCTTGACATATCATCAGTGAAGGTGATGAAGTAAGAATATCCACCTCTAACTTGAATTTTCATGGGCCCACAAACATATGTATGAATTAGTCCCAATAATTCAGAGGCTCTTTCTCCACTTCCAGTAAATGGAGATTTGGTCATTTTTACTTTGAGACAAGATTCACAAGTTGGATATGATTCAAAATCATACTTGTCAAGGTACCCTTCCTTGTACAATTTGTTAATTCTTTAATCTCCAATATGACCAAGCCTACAATGCCAAAGGCATGTTTGATTTACATGATCATCTTTTTCCTCTTAAGGCTTGAAACATGCATAATTGAATTAGCATTCACATTAGTTAAGACATAAACGTCATGTTGGAAATAGCCATTCACATATAAATTATCACTATAATAGATAGAGAAAATACCATTGCCTATATTAATGCAAAAACCACTTTTGTCTAACATAGAAGCTGAAATTATGTTCGAAACAAATTTAGGAACGTAATAAACAACCATCCAACATAAGTACTTTGCCCATAGGCATTATTAAAGAAATTGATCCTACAGCTACGGTCGCAACTTTTGCGCCATTTCCAACTTGTAGATTAATTTCTCCTTTCTTCAATTTTCTACTTATCTGGAACCCCTGCAATATATTGCAGATGTTATAACCACTGCCAGTATCTAATACCCACAATGAAGAATTAGTAGTAGTTAAAGAAACCTTGAAAACATTTTTCATTACAGTCTTACCTTGTTTCTTGTCCTTTAAAGTTGCAAGATACTCCTGGCAGTTTCTCTTCCAATGCCTTATTTTCTTACAATGGAAACTACAACATCAAATTGGTCAGATTTTCCTTCTTTTCCTTTGGGGTTGGTCACACCACCCTTGGGCGCAGTAGGTCTTTTCTTGGGTTTACTTTTACCCTTACCCTTCTTCTTAGAAGAGTTTCCAACTAACATGATAGTTCCTTTCTTCTTCTCAGATGCAAGTTGATTCTTATAATCAATCAGCATGTTAAGCATCTCATGAAGATCACAATCCATTTTATTCATATTGAAATTAATAACAAATTGTGAGAAGGATTCTGATAGTGACTGCAAGATCAAATCTTGAAAAAGCTCTTTTCCCAGTTTGCACCCCAACCTCTTAAGTTCTTCAATAAGATCAATCATGTGACATAGGGTCCAACTAGAGAGTTTCCAGTCAATTTGGATCCAAATAAAGCCTTAGATAGCTGGTATCTAGCTGTCCTGCTTTGTGTACCAAACATCTTCTTAAGATGTTCAATGATTGCAGTTGGATCCATGTCCTGATGTTTCCTCTGTAGTTCAGAATTCATAGAAGCGAGAATGATGCATTTGGTAGTAAGACATTCTTTCAAGTATTTCTGATAAATCTTGGTAGCATCATTATCATCCTCATCTGGGACTTCCTTGGCAGGCTTATCGATCACATCAATAAGCTTTTCATGCATGAGAACAATTCTCAAATTTCTATACCAGTCATTAAAGTTTGGTCCTACTAACTTGTTCGTCTCAAGTATTCCACGCAGTGCTATAGCAGACATATTGAGAAATCTAAACTATAGAAAAGAAAATGAAACAATATAAGAACATATTTGCATATATCATAAAGACATGGACTTTACCTAAATGATATTTCCACTAATTGTTTTAAACTATTTACCCTCATTATAGTTTACGAAATCTTTATTTCTATTAATGGAGTAAAGGAATCCTTTAACAATATGTATGAGCCCCTTGGAAGTCAAGTCGTTTCTTACATATATTTTAAAAAGGTATGTGCTTTTACCAATTGTATCACATATAATTTCCTTAAATAACTCTATGTCAAATAGTCCCCTGGTAGTCAGGTCAAACCTATTTGCATAGTTGAGTTCAACCATCATGATAGCAAGAACTTATTAAATTTTTTACTTCCCCGGGTAGTCCAGACGTCTAGTGTAATATTGAATAATTCTTTCAATCCATACATCTAATGTAATAAATAATTTTAACATATTCTCGAACTATAAGTCTCCTGGTAGTCAGACCGCTCCTTATAAACAAGAAATAAGTAAAATTATTTACCTTGACGGATAGCTCTATAATAAAAATATCTTGTATTTTATTATTTAAGAACTCAAATTTTAGTAAGAGGGAATTGTTACTAAAATAATTTTTAATAACATGAAGATCAAATCTTTTATAGCATGTGAACTTAGTTCAAGTTATCTACATGCTTAGTCCTGGATTAATTTACATCACATGTAATAAATAATTCAAAATTATGTAATGAACAAGCACATGACATAAAAACAAAATTCAACATCCTCTAACATGTTTATCTTATATATCACATAAAAAGAATTCATGCTAGAATATTATTATTAATTAGCATCTCACGAACTAATAACAATTAAAAATAACTATAGAATCATGTAACCTATTTAGATTCCCATTGTATATAATACAAAATTTTAAATTCAAGTTATGAACTATTTCAACAGTTATATGAATGCATATTTTATCCACAATAAAATAATAGCAACATTCAAACAATTTGACTATTGCACAAGACACATGTATTATGGTTTGAACTCTTCAAATATAATATTAAAATATTTTATAAATAAATTTTAGACACAATAAACCACCGCTCTGATACCACTGTTGGATTGCATATAGGTGATCGTAACATGCAGCGGAAGATAATAAAAATCCTAGGCAGTTGATCAATGAAACCCACATGTTAAATAAAAACTTGTGCTGAACTTTTTCTTAAAAACGTCAGTCCAAAGTTGCACGACAAGAACTGTTCTTGTCAAGAACGTTTGTCTCTTGAGTTTGTGGCTTCTTAAACCTATTATTTTTCCACCGTCGCATTCTCATGTCTCTTGACATATATTCATAACCTTTTATAATCCTTTTCAACTATGTTAAAGGAAATGTTATATGGGTAGTGACCTTTTGGTTTACGTTTAACGCCAAAGTAAAGAGTTAATCCCATTCTCAATTGGTTTGAAGTCCACATGTGCTTTTAAGCACTTAGGATTTTCAATCCAACCTCAAATTGGATAACAAATATTTAGTATGAAAACTATTATTCCCATACCATATAGGTGAAGCGCCGTGAAGTCCTCAATGGACTTTTACAATCCAAACTTAAATTGGATTCCACCTAACCAGGCTTCATCGATATTTTTATATGTATCTCTTATACATATAAATATTGATCCAACATATAACACTTATATATATGAATATTTTAATCAAGAGATGTAACTTTATTTTCCATTCCAAGCAGAAAATTTTAATTTGTTCACAATATTAATTATATCCTCTATGCTAACAAAGAATATAATAATATTTTATTTGGACCAACAACTTTATTTATTTGACTAATTAAATTCTTTAATTCAATTATCAAATAATAAGTTGATTAATCCTTTAGCAAAGATCAGAACACTCGTTAGTGTGCGACCCCATAGGTTCAATACTAAACCGGTAATAAATTGACCACATCAATATACCAATCAAGGGTGACTTCTAGCAACACTCCTTAACGACCGGATAGCGTGAAGTATGCAATTTACTCTCAAGAACCAGTAGACGAATAATATAGTAATTCCTTCTGTCCTTATAGCTCTGGATCACCCTAGGATACAGTTCAAGTGTCAAATACTAATAGGCGACCAACTATGTGTTCATGTCAAATATAATTGACCATTGAATGACCTAAGAAACTCTTTTCTTCTTTCATTAAATTGCCCAGGCCAAGGTCTTAATTTTGTTGTTTATAATCCATGACAATATGGAGCTTAAACTCATTACCAAGAGTTGACAGATTCCATCTTGATCAATCACTAATTCTACAAGTATTCAATCGTGCCCAATATCCTTTCAACTGTCGCCCTAGGGCCATAGGTGTCTAGTATCAAAGCACAATAAATAACTTGTCAATTACTATGACGATCTCAGGTCAAAGGAAAATCCTACATCACATTCTTCAATAAAATATCCTATTGACAGTTTATGGTAATTCTAACAATTATGAATTATCCAATGAGTCGGTTCAATGATCATATCTCTATATGCATCATCTATCTATGTAATTTAGTTAATGAGATCAACTAATCTTTATCCCATAAAGACGATTACATAAATATTGATCTAACACGATTACTAATGTCCAAATTAATAATCCTACGATCAAGAACAAATTTAGAATAAATTATAAAAGACTTTCCTCTCATTATCAGATCTATATCACAATGACAAATCTCAAAATTTAATCAAGGACCTTATCAAATTAATCAAACAATTAATAATAATGATAAAAGAATATCAAATGCCATATATTTTATATCAAATGACGTTCACAAAAATATATTCAAATCATCAAATATGATATTGGATCTAGGGCATACCTACTATATCCCTAATATTCATTACTCAGAAAAACATGAGAATGATAGAAAGGAAGAACAAGGATGATAATAAAAGTTAAACTTATAATGTAGGGAAAAACTCATATACATTAATAACACTAGAGCTTAAACTTCCGTAGTTTCATATTTATTGTCCGTAGTTACACTCAATTGATTTTAGATAACCTAACGTGGAGAAGTTTTATTTTGTATCTCATACAACTGACACTAATTATATGAGGCTCCTTTTTGTCTCATAATTTTGTGGACATCAATCTTACACTTTTTGAGTAGATTGCGAGTGCAAATTTTATATTTTGAAATAATGGGGATTCGTTTTATTCTTCAATATTATGAAACTTCAAAGAGGAAAGTGTGAGAGCTCGTTTGGATTAGCTGATCTGAAGTAACTGATAAGCATTAGATGCTGAAAATCACTTTTAAGTGCTGAAATTGATTCAATAAATAAGCAGATACGTGTTTGGATACAAGTGCTGAAATTGATAATAAGCTGCTGCAGTATTTGATTAAAAAGTGTTGATAAGCTCTTCTTCTGTTAGAATGACTTAAATAATCTTAGAACTGTTTACACTTATAAAGGCATCATTTCTTCAAAATTTTAGATTCCAGATCTATTCAAATACAAATATTCCATTTGTCATTTTATTTTGAATATAACAGTGCTTAGATAAGATAATTTTTATGATAAATATAATTTATGTTATGATAAGCATATAATTATAAGTTATAACAATTAATAAATTGACAAAAGTTTCTCAATAAAAAATAAACCTAAATATGACAAAATATTTGAAAAGAAACAAACAATGTCTTCATCACCACAACACTTAAAAAGTAATACACCAAAAATTTGATATGTCCTCATTTATTACATACAATTCAAACATTACTACAAAATCACATAGATACAAATATGCAAAGGAATAGAGAATTTGCATATCTTAAATAGTCAATAAGAATTGCACACTTAAAGAGGCCGGAGGGGTGGGGGGGAGGGGAGGGGTTAGGTTGAAAATATACTTGAGGCTGTGAATATCAATGTATGAGTTTCGTTCTAAAAAAAAATATTTTAAAGATAAAATAGTAAAAATTCTGGTCAAACTTAAAGTGCAAAAATTCAAGCTAGGGGTGACCCAACTTATAACTTTTGGCTTATTTTTTATTTATAAGTACCTGACGTATAAGAGCTTTTAACTTTATCAAACGTATAAATAAAAAAAATACTTATAAGCTTAACCAAATACCCTCTTAATCTATATAATAACTTAAGAAGCCGTGTATATATTTCTCTCTTAAATTAATCAAAATTCTAATTATTAGAGTATTTTTTAGGTTAATTATAACCTCCTCCGGTCCTCCTATGCCAAATTTCAAAAATTGCCGATAAGGACTATGCATTGACTATTTCTCAAATAACAAACCCTTTCAAGCTTCTTAAGTAATTGTGAAGCATAAATAAGTGGAATTCGACGTCAGCTTTTTCTTTGTTCTTTTTTGAACAAGGAGATAATACAATTTGTCATTATCGTTTAATCACACTCTTGTCCTCTTCAGCAAAATGTGTACTTATGTTTTTTTGCTGCTAAACCCAATAAACCTAAACTGATACTAGTTGTCCTAGTACTATCTTTAAAAAGATACAATCGAAAATCAAGTTGTGTAATTCTTGGAAAAATGGGAGAAGAAACTGAGGTGATCCATTCATGGTCTGCACCAAGGTCTCTAAGTACCAGCCTCATGTACTCTTTTGCCCAGGTGAGGACTATCTTTTGGTTCTTAAATAAATGTCTGTTCTTGCAAATTTTGCAGTGGTTTATATAGTGAGATTGTTCTATTTCTTCAGTTGGTTGACTTTCTCTAACAGTATGATGATTCATATAAATGCTTTGTGTTAATCGGTCTTGCCCTTTCGGGTAGGAGTAAGGCTCGTCTACATATTACCCTCCCAGACCCCACCTGGTGGAAGTATACTGGGTAGTTGTTGTCTTGCAACAGTGATCCTTCTCAATTCCCTTCTAAAAGGGTAATGGGGCTTGTAAAGCTTGTTTTATGGTGTCAAAAAGGGTAATGGGGCTTGTAAAGCTTGTTTTATGGTGTGGCCTAGTGGTCAGGAACTGGGAACCTTGGTAAACTTGGTTCAATAATTGCAGCAGAGACCAAAAAAAAAAAAGAAAGAAAAGAAAAGAAAAGAAAAAGAAATAGGCGATTTATTCCCATTTGTGCAAGCATTGGTGTATATTGTTATCTGGTACCTATATTGGTTGGAGGTAGCAGGTAACCGGTGAAAAAGCCAAGGTCGCCCAAGGTGGACATCATCACTGTTATTTAAAACAGAAGTTTCTTTTGCCGGTCACATAACACTAATAAAGCTAAAGATTACTACTCTTTGGAATGCCTGATTTCTCATCCCAATTTTCCGTGAAGGTAAATGGTGCCCTTTTTCTAACATAATAGTACAACAACAACAATAACTACCCAGTATAGTCCCACAAAGTGGGGTCTGGGGAGGGAAATATGCAGACGAGCCTTACCCCTACCCGAGAGGGCAGAGAGGCTGTTTCCAATCGACCCTCGGCTCAGTGAAGGAAAGGAAAGGAAAAACAAAAACAAAAACAAAAACAAAAACAAAAGAGCATTAGTAACTCCAGCAGAAATAGCGTAAATAATTATCTAAACATAAGAAATATAAATAAAATAGCATGCACTAATATCATACAGTAACTACCATAAATAACTACCATAAGAGAGACACAAGCCAGAACACAAATCATCTATGGATAGCCCTTCCAAGCCTCACCCAACCCCGGGTGAGGAGTACGAAAAACTCTAGGAGCCCCTATCTTACAACCCTGATACTAGACCTCCAAACATTCCTATCAAGGGTCATGTCCTCGGAAACCCGCATTCTAGCCATGTCATGCCTAATCATCTCTCTCCAATACTTCTTAGGCCTCCCTCTGCCTCGCCGAACGCCGACAATCGCCAGCCGCTCACAACTCCTCACCGGGGCATCAGGACTTCTCCTCCGCACATGCCCGAACCACCTCAGCCTCGCTTCTCGCATCTTCTCATCCACCGGGGCCACCCCCACCTTCTCTCGAAAATCTTCATTCTTAATCTTATCTAACCTGGTGAGCCTGCACATCCACCTGAGCATCCTCATCTCCGCAACCTTCATTCTCTGAACATGAGATTTCTTCACGGGCTAGCACCTCGCCCCATACAACATTGCAGGTCCAACATAATAGTAGGAGTACATATTTCGTAAAATGTAGAATGTCAAAGTAACTCAGCCTTCTATGTTGTTGAAATTAATGGTTAAGAATCCTAACGTTGTCTTGACACTCGTATCTTTGCTTAATTAACTAGCATAGTGTTGATGGATTTGTTATCCATGATCCTTCTGATATAAGAGAGTTTTCTTGTGTTGCAGAGAAATGACATCGAAGTTCTTGATGAACCACTGTATGCACATTTTCTGCGGGTCACTGGAGCAGATAGACCTTACAGGGAAGAACTTAGGTCCAAAATGGTACGTAAGATGATTACCACATTCATGATTTCTATCCTTTTCCAGTATTGTTATTAGTCAGAGCTAAGTTGCAATTTATTATTCCATGTATAGCAATGTTGGCGTTTCTCAATATGGTTACATAATATATGGCAATAAGTTCTCTATATCTTGGCTTAGAGTAACTTTATATGAAATAAGCAGGAAAACGATGGAAATAAAGTGGTGAAGGAGGCCATCTTTGGTGCCGGAACAAAGAAGTACCGCTATTGTAAGGTAATATAGTAGCCCATAGTTGTATGTAAGAATAAAAAATTATGATTGCGCTAAAGTTATCGTTTGTTCTTTATCTCTCCTTGGTAGATTCTATCATTTTTTTTACCCTTTTGATTTTCATTCGTATTCACATTCTTCTAATTCTATATCATAAGACAAGACATATCATGATGGATTTGATTTACTTGTAGAAAAACAATAGATATGCGTAATTCAAACCTCTCATCTAAAGTTGATAAATCCAATTTCGGATCTGCTTGCTGCTAAACCCCAAATTACGTTTGTGACAACTTAGGCAACATATGATTTGTATGATTGAGACTCAGCGACTGAGTGTTAAGCCGGAAGGGTATTCAAGCCAGCTTTGATATATGTATTCCCCTCTCAGTGCTGGTTCTTATTCTTCCAAAACTCCATCCTTTTGTGATTTCTCATCAAAGAGTAGTCGGAAGGGGCATGAAACAACACTGTTCCTAAGTACCGATGCGATCCAATGCTAGGAAATTGTGGGCTTTGTGTAAGTCTTGAGTTCTTTGCAATTATTATTTTTTTGATAAGGTAAAAGCCATCCTTATGCCAGAAGTACTATACGGAGTAGTTAAAAGTTATGTAGGGTCTTTTTCTATTACTTGACAAACTTGGTTCGAGCTTTCTGATGAATAAGATGTAGACCCAAGAAATTGTCTAGACAACTGAAGCCAAACATTCAATACTGTGGGTGAAACACTGAGTTTTAAGGCTTTGGCCTTTGATAAGTTTGGAATACTACATATTGCTGTAGACACCTTGTAAAGGTTAATGGTTTTGGTAGTGCCAAGACACCTCGTACAGGTTAATAGTTTAGTGTAGTCTTTCCCCATAATATTCATTGGCTAGAAAGGGAAAGAAGTTTAATTTACACATCTATCCTGTAAAAGGAGACACAGGATTTGGGCAGCTTTATTATAACATTATAGAAGCAGAAAATCATACTCTTTCCCTTTCTTAACATTAGCAGACAGTTTCTGGCAAGAGATATTTTAGTTGGATTATTATTAAAATTCTCTCACTATTCCTTATTCCTTCTTGCAGCATATAGCCAAACAACGTGTGCCAGGTTTGACAAATGAATTGATGAAGAGAGGAAAGCACTTCATCCTGATAAGGAATCCCCTTGATATCTTGGTAATTTGAGTTCAGTCTTGTTGCTTATGGTTGGTTATAAGTTCCTAAATTACTCAATCTCTGTTATTTTGTTTTGTTCTTGCTGAACTAGAATAACCAAATTATTGCAAAACCCCAACATTGATGCATCACTACCAGAAAATTCAATTCACGTTGTGAACATTGCTAATCTTATATCTCTGTTTTCTTTCTGTGAGAAAGCACAGCACAGGAGAAAAATATATTATTAATTAACAAATGATACAATGTGTCATATATATATATATATATATATATATATATATATATATATATATATATATATATATATATATATATATATATATATATATATATATATATATATATATATATATATATATATATATAAGTAACATGTCTTACTCCTACTACATATGGGATTAGGGTTATTTACCCATATTCCTATTTATATAAATATTCTAACACTCCCACTCAAACTGGTGCATATAAATCATATGTACCAAGCTTGTTACATATATTGTTAATACGAGGACCAGCGAGAGACTTGGTGAAAATATCTGCAAGCTGATCATTCGACTTCACAAACTTTGTAGCAATATCTCCTGAGAGTATCTTTTCTCTGACAAAGCGACAGTCAATCTCAATATGTTTAACTCTCATGGAACACTGGATTTGACGCAATATGAAGCGCAACTTGATTTTCACAGACAAGCCCCATTTGACTAATCTCACTAAATTTCAACTCATTGAGCAACTGTTTGGTTCAAGTTAGCTTATATGTTGCCATAGCCTCGATATTTTGCTTATGCACTAGACGGAGCAACCACATTCTGTTTCTTGCTCTTCCAGGATACCAAATTTCCTCCCACTAAGACACAATATCTAGACGTAGAACGTCTATCAGAAGGTGATCCTGCCCAATCAACATTTGAGTATCCGACGATCTGCTCATGGCCTCGATCCTCAAACAATAAACCTTTGCCTGGAGCTGATTTTATGTACCGAAGATTGCGAACAACTGCTTCCCAATGACTATCACACGAAGAATCCATAAACTGACTCACAACACTCACAGAAAAGGAAATGTTAGGTCTTGTCACTGTAAGGTAATTTAATTTACCAACTAACCATCTATATCTTGCAGGATCGCTAAGAGGCTCCCCCTGTCCTGACAGAAGTTTAGAATTCGGATCCATCAGAGTGTCAACAGGTCTACAACCTGTCATTCCTGTCTCCTCAAGAATATCTAAAGCATACTTTCGTCGTGAGATCACAATACCTGAGCTAGACTGAACGACCTCAATACCCAGAAAAAACTTTAGTTTGCCCAGATCTTTAGTCTGAAAGTGTTGAAAGAGATTTTGCTTTAATTTAGTAATACCATCCTGGTCATTGCCGGTAATAACAATGTCATCAAAATAGACCACCAGATAAATACTGAGACTCGAAGCAAAATGCCGATAGAACGCAGAGTGATCAGCTTCACTCCGAATCATGCCAAATTCCTGGATAACTGTGCTGAACTTACCAAACCAGGCTCAAGGGGACTGCTTTAGACCATATAGTGACCGGCACCTGCGGCATACAAGGTCCGTATACCTTTTCGAAGTGCAATCGGTGTACTAGGAAGAGACAAGTCCGCAGTAGGAGAAGCGTCAGGTGTAGGATGTGATTCAGCTAGGCCTGATGCTGGGTGCGGACGACGATGATATGTGAAGAGTGGTGTTCCTGTGGCAGGGAGTCTAGGAGGAGCCACACTAGACTCCCAACGGTTGGAATGGGTAAGACCTCTGTAGCGGAAGGTGAAGGAGGAGCTATAGTAGGCTCGGGTAAGACTTCTGCGACGGAAGGTGAAGGAGGAGCTATAGTAGACTCCTTAAAGATCGGTATAGGTAAGACCTCGGATATATCAAGGTGGTCAGAATGGTCAGAAGAGGTAAAGAAAGGTTTAGACTCAAAAAATATGACGTCAGAGGACATAAAGTATCTACGAAGATCAGGTGAGTAACAACGATATCCCTTATGAATACGAGAATAACCAAGGAAGACACCCTTGAGAGCACGATGAGCTAACTTATCTTTCCCAGGCGCTAAGTTATGAACGAAACAAGTGCTCCCAAAAACACGAGGAGAACAGAGTATAAGAGTGATTGGGGAGACAATACTGCATACGATATCTGATTTTGGATGGGAGAGGAAGGCATCCGATTAACTAAATAACAAGCTGTGAGAATTGCATCACTCCAAAAACGCAACGAAACATGAGATTCAATGAGAAGTGTGCGAGCAGTCTCAATGATGTGCCTATTCTTTTTCTCTGCATCCCCATTTTGCTGAGGGGTACAAGGATAGAGGTCTGATGAATAATTCCTTGAGAAGTCATAAACTGCTGAAATTGAAGGGATAAATATTCTAGGGCATTATCACTGCGAAAGTGCGAATAGAAACACCAAATTGATTTTTAATTTCAGCAAAAAAATTTTGGAATATAGAAAACAACTCAAAACGGTCTTTCATTAAGAAAATTCAAGTGCATCTTGAATGATCATCAATGAAACTAACAAAATAACGAAATCCCAAGGTTGAGCTGACTCTACTAGGATCCCATCTATCAGAATGAACTAAAGAAAAAACAAACTCTGCAGGACTCTCAATACTACGAGAAAAGGAGGCTCGGGTATGTTTCCTGAGCTGACATGACTCACACTCTAATGTAGATAAAAAAGACAAACTAGGCACCATCTTCTGAAGCTTGGATAAGCTTGGATGTCCTATACGTTTGTGAATTAGGTCCGGAGGATCTGTAACGAGACATGCCTCGGAGGAATTGAGTGAATTAAGGTAGTAAAGAGATTTTGATTCAAGTCCTGTTCCAATCGTCTGCCCCGTACTGTGATCCTGCATAATAAAAGAATCATCAATAAAATATATACCACAATGGAGGGCACGAGTCAGACGATTAACATATGCAAGATTAAAAGGACAGCAAGGGACATAGAGAACGGAATCTAGAGTGACAGAGGGTAGGGGATTCGCTTGTCCAACTCCTTTTGCTTTGGTTTGAGACCTATTGGCTAAAGGGAAGAGACTGTGAATATGCAATATTTGACAAAAGTGATTTATTACCAGAGATATGATCAGAAGCGGCTGAGTCCACAACCCATTGTCCAAGAGTACTAGACTGGGAAACACGAGCAAAAGAATTACCAGCAACATAAGTATCAGTCTGAGCAACAGAGGCTACTTGTGGAGATGTCTGCTTACTTGCTCGATACTGAAGGAACTCATTATACTCCCCTTCAGATAAAGAAAATTGCATCACTCGGGTTTTTAGACCCCAAAACATCGACTCCTAAAGACATGGTTGGATTATCACCAAATAACAAAAAAGAATCAACTGACAATTCGCTGAAACATATGGAGGAAACACTGTTTTGCCGGAAAAGTACTGTGGCTGCCGGAAAAAATCAGTGTGGTCGCCGGAAAAAACTCAAAGTGGTCGGAATCAAATGAAAACAGGATGGGTAGGGTCGGAATTAGTAAGCGACCCAACTGTTCTGAAGGACCGTCGCCAAAAAATGGCCGGAAGTGTGCGTACGCGCCGGCGCGTGTGGGTCACGCGCTCGCCGAAAAAATTCTTCTGCCGGCGCTTGTGGGCGCGTGGCAGCTTTTCTTCCGGAGAAATTTGAATGGGTTGGTCGTGATGAGTGATCTACCTTGTGGTGGTGTAGGTTTTTGCACAACACCGATAGAAAGTGACTTGATTACGGGCAGCCTTCTAAGTCGCCGGAAAAATTGTACGGCGACGAGGTCTTTCTTCCCGGAAGTCGCTGGAATGATGCACATCGATAGGTTTCTCACTAATGCTCTGATACCATGTGAGAAAGTACGGGAGAAAAATATATTATTAATTAACAATGATACGATGAGTCATATATATATATATATATATATATAAAAGTAACATGTCCTACTCCTAAAACATATGGGATTAGGGTTATTTACTCCTATTCCTATTTACATAACTATTCTAACACTTTCATTTTTATTATTTTTCTTTTTCTATGTCCCGTAAAAGTTTTATTTCTGCTTTGACTAATTTACCTTTCATATGCTACGCTGGCAGCCATCTTTTGATAAGGTTGTGCCTCCATCCTTTCTTGAGCTGGGGTTGGCAGAGCTGGTCTCCATATACAGTGAGCTATCTGAATTAGGAAAGCCCCCACCAGTTATTGATGCTGCAGATATTCAAGAAAATCCTGAGGTTTGTTGTCCCAGTAGCATTATTCAGTTTGAAGCATAATCTCCTTTGTTATTGGTTTATGAAAATATGGTTATCGATTCTTCTCATCCTTGTTGGGAATGTTGCCAGTGTTAGATACTAGAAAAATATTGTCCGTTGGCCAGTGATACCCAAATTAATGAAAGTAAGAAGGTATTAATCACAGCTAAAGTGGTCTTGCTGTAACATGTAATTAACTGATTGTTGCTTCGAACTGATTTACAAAATTGCCAGCTGGACATTTTCATACATGATTTGAGAAAGTTTAAAGAGGGCTGCTCATTAGGGCTCTAGACACAACTTCATTGTGGCTGCTCAGTCATTTTACCACTGCATTCCATGGTAGTTCCTTCTCTTTGCAAATATATAGGTATTTTCGAACACGGAAGCTATTGGTGTAATGCAAAAACCTTAAATTGTGGAAAAAGAGGAAAGAAACTGTTGTGAATCTAAAATGTCAAGCCTATATGGTTAAACACAGCTTACAATGTGTTTTCATTATAGTAAGCTTAGGTCTAATTTACCTCTCTGCTCTCATTTGGTTTTGCTGTGTGAGCCTTTTGTATGAAACTCGATTCATTTGAACTAAAGTGTAGGGCCAGGATTAGCGTATTCATCAATTATGACTGGTTGGTCAACTGCTGTTGAAGCAATGTTAAGACCTCATTTAGAAAAGTTTGTACTTCAAGAGTTTTAGTGCAGTTAGTGCAATGGTCAGTCTTCTTTATCTGGTCCAACTTTTTTCCGTCACTTCCCCTGGTTCATACCTTTCACTAGATAAATCATTTGTGTTTTAAACGTGGCGGCCTGTTATGCCAACTGAAAGAGAATAGGAAAATGAAAAGAGAGTAGAAGTACCTTCTGCAGGTTTTTACATGAGGAATGATCGCACAGCTGAGTGCCTTGATTACTTGTTTGGTTGCTTATAAAGTCACACAACTGAACAATTTTAAGAAGCTTTCTGCCAATTGTCTTTCTGCAGGCGGCCCTCCGTGGCCTTTGTGAAGACCTTGACATTCCATTTCAAGATTCAATGCTCAGGTAAGTAAAATTGCGCTAGAACTTTTAAAAAGTTGTTGATAATAATCTCTCTGGAGTTAGAATAGAAGATTTTCTATACTTTGTAGGGCACCATAAATTTGTGTAGATTCTCTACTTTTTGGTATACATTTTGTAGGTTACCTTATAAGAAAAAACTCACCTCTCTGGAGTTAAACAACATCAACTATGAGATAATCTTCTCTCTGGAGTTATTACCTTATTGACCAAAAAAAAAAATCGAAGATATTCATCTTGCTGGAGCTATAGCAGGTTATTTTTCCACCAAAATGGAAAGGCAGATTCATATAGCCAACAACCACTTCTCATATTATCATGCTGCTTTCTTCCTGTGGGTCCCATTGATATTAGCATACCCCCATCTCATTCTTTGAAAAGCATTTGACCAATCCATGCTAATAAAGGATTGAGGGTTCTTTGCTTACATTTTCACCCACACACTCAGCCTTCTCCCAAAGATCCAAGAGTAGGTTAAAAGGAGTTCAAGAGGCAGTTCTTGTGGTAATAAGAACGCTAGCAAATTATATGGAAAGGGAAGAATACATTTGCTGCTCGCTCTTGGTTTCTGCAGGCATCTTAGTTAGATAGAGATTGCACTGTAGTGGAGAACGCGGGTGACAATTCTACCCCGTCTTTTTCCTCCTGAAAATGATAGTATCCGGGTCAACTTGGGCGCACCTTGACTATTCAATCGGGTACCTGCTATCTCCCACTTGCAAAGGTACCGGGTAACTCTACCATCAAGGCTTAGGTAGATGGGAAAAATCACCTGATCTTTTTTGAGATTTGAACCCTACCCAGGCTTGTGTAGATGGAAGTGGAGATGTGCTGTGCAAGGGGTGGGGAATAAGTTTCCAGGGAGATGTGGGTGCAGGGAAGCTTCTCAAGGAGGCACGGTCTTTGTGGTCATGATGGGGTTACTTGTCATGAAAATAGGTTACATTATCCAATCATATTATACTTCTATATCATGGCTAGTTTTAGTTGATTCTCGAACGCTGATCTTTTATGAACACTATGTGAAAAATAGACGTGCTAGTTTGTTGGGGCGTGATGTTAGAAGAAAGATGGAAGTTCCTTAAAAAGGTAAAAGAAAGAAAGAGAACATTAAGTCAGCATAAGATATGAAGAAATCATTTGGGTTGGGGGAGGAAGAAGAAATGCAGGCCATGGCAAATGGGGGACCAGGAAGCCTAACCTTTCCTCATCCTGCCTCATGTCCATTCATGTATCTGCGATTGGAATTACATCTTTTATTTGGAAATGACATATCCCCTGGTAATTTTTGGTGGCTCTATTATGATTGTATTCATGGAGGAACCTACAACATGGACAGACTTCCCTCCCCTCTGTCTCATGTGTTTCCTTAGAATGAAGATGGTAGTTTAAATTTTTGATAACTTTAAGTATATTTACAGCCAGAATAAAAGGAAAAAAAAGAGAACTCGACGTGATTTTATGTTTTCAGGTGGGAAGCTGGGCCAAAATCATTTGATGGCATATGGGCACCATGGTGGTATAAAAGTGTGCATAAGTCAACAGGTTTTGCTCCTGCAAAGAAATACCCTATGGTATATGGTTCACAGATCTTTGATTGATTGCTATTACATGGTTATGCAAATTTTGTAATGATTGAAAAGGGTATTATAGTGACATTTTGAAAATTATCTTTAGTCTGTTAGGTTACTATGTGAAGAAGAGGGGGCACTTGCCTCTTTACTTCAGTTTGTATGACCAAGTATGATTGCCATATGTTTTTTTGCTGGCACTACTATCCCTCAGCTCATATATTCTTTCGACTGCCAGATATCTATTAGCACTGAGTGAATTCGAAATGGGGTAAACTATTTAAATAAAGTCTCTTTCATGTTCCATGCCTGCCAATTATCTGCTGTTTTTGCATGTGCAGTGTGACATGATGCGTCTTTTTACAAAATTAATCACATGAAAGTTGAACATGTTACTTATTCGTTTCGAATGTTGTTCACAGCTATCTTCTTCCCTACAACATTCTTAATAAATTATGAAGAATATCAAAATATTGGAGTATCCCATGAAAGACATTTGCTTATGTTCTTTTCCTTCTAAAACTTTTCAGCCATTTCCTACATCATTGTACGATTTGCTGGAGCAAAGCCTACCTTTTTACAACATGCTTAAGCGTCATGCAAGACGATCTTCTTATATCCTGAACTCAACTTTACCTCATCCCAGTCTTCCTGTTCCTGCTAATGAGAAGCTGCTGGCCTGGGTTGGTGATGAGATCGTGCCCCGTGAGACTGCCAAGGTAAATTTGTAACAAAGTTCACCCAGAATGATATTTGAAATTTTTTTCTTTTTTCTGCGCTCCTTCTCAACTAGCGCTAAATTTCTGATCACTGCTTTACATTTTCTAGGTTTCAGTGTTTGATTCAGTTGTCCAAGGTGGTGATGCAGTATGGGAGGGGCTTCGAGTGTACAGTGGGAAGCTATTTAAGCTTGAGGAGCATTTAGATAGGTAAGTTACAACAACTAGTATTAAATTATATCCCAATTAGTTAGATATAGGATGTGGATTTGTCTCATATATATTAAATAGGTGTAACCATTATCATTAAGTTATCTATTTATTCTCTTTTTCCTTTTATTATTTTCCTGATATATCTCATAGCCTCTACAATGTGGTTGACTTAAGTAGTTTTCGCCCATTGGCAGGTGGTGACACGACCAAAGTTTTCTTCTTTTTCATAGTCCAACTATTGTAGGGACCATTCCACTGGCTCAGCTCTTAAGTTGGTGTCTGGATGTAAAATATAGAGCTAAAATCTAAGGCTTGGATGGTTTTACATGGACATTATAATTGGGGGGGGGGGGGGGGGGGAGGATTTAAGATAATAGCATCAAATGTGTAAAAGAAGATGAATCATGGACAAGCTCTCTGTGAATGAGTAGCTCCAAAGATAATGCAGTACCTTGAGAATCAGATTTGTCAAAGTACGCCTTAATGTGTAAAGCAAATACACCAGATAGGGAAAATTAGGAAAATGAGATAACAAGTCATAATGGTAAGATTTGTCAATGTAGTGACCTATTCTGCCACCAGCATATGGGAAGAAATATGCTTAATCAATGAAGATGTAGTTAAAAGAACATCAGTTTGCTTTTTCATCCGAATCAGAAAAATGAGCCTTGCCTATGAAACACTTTGTCTTGCTCTTCGTAAATCCAGTTTGCTGTGGAATATGTGTGATGGATAACAGCTTCACAGTATTTAGTACCCCCTCCCCTCGGTTCCAAAATAAATTAATAAGAAAAAGAAAAACTTTTCACCTTCATTGGGCTATGCATGAATATTTGGCAGCTCCAAGCTCCATCCTTCCCTGAACTTTACATTTTAGTATTCTTTTCTCAGGTTGTTCGACTCGGCGAAAGCACTAGCGTTCAGCAATGTACCAACTCGTGAGGAGGTAAAAATGCTGTGGCAATTTTCTGTTTAGCTCTGGGTCTAGGTCCTCTGAGCTTTTGATTTCTACTTTACGAAATCTAGTTTTGGTACAACTTGTGACTTCATGCAAGAATATGCAGGTCAAAGAAGCTATTTTCAAGACTCTTTTAACAAATGGAATGTATGATAATGCACATATCCGACTAACTTTGACACGTGGTAAAAAGGTAATATTCTAATCATATTATGTTTTTATCTAGTTCTCTGTTCACTCTCACCTTATATGTTTTCAATGTTCTTGTCATTAGGTAACCTCAGGAATGAGCCCTGCATTCAATCAATATGGATGTACTTTAATTGGTAAGATGCCTTTTATTTATATTTTTATAGCTTGAATGCATGCCTTTAAACTCTCTCGTTGTTCCTCTGCATGAACAATGTCATGGTTCAGCCTATACCGTCATCTTGTAAGAATGAAAATCGTTTTAATTATATGCTATACTTGTTTAAGATTTCTTGTATCTAAGTTATAATTGTCTGCACTTGTCAAATATCATAGTAAACTCATTTTAAGGCAGACTGTAAAACTGTGTTCCTTTTGTGAATATATTTTCTGTGTATCTTGTTCATTACAGAGTCATAATGTTGTCCTGTTGTGTGCCAAGCACCTTTATCTTCCAATTAATGATATGCATTTGCCTTCATGTATTTTGTTGCTAAAGTACTTTTTTAAAGTATGGCGATGTCTAGAACTTGGAATAATTTCTCCTCCAAACCCGAGTACATTTGTCTCCTTGAATTTTCCTTTCTTATCAATAAAAAGTAAAAGAAAAAAGATCAAATTACTAAATGTATGCTTTCTGTATTTTACTGGTGTAGCTAAACTCTAATTTATCCATCCTTCTTTCTCATATTTTTATTAAACTGCTTTTGAAGTTCTTGCTGAATGGAAACCTCCAGTCTATGACAATGAAAAGGGCATAATATTAGTGACGGCAACAACTCGTCGTAATTCACCAAATGTAAGATATTGCTTCCAGTTGAGCATAGTATTTTCGTGAGATTGTTATGTTATTTCCATGCGTCCTCTTTCCTTATTTATAAATATTCATTTGCTTTATACCCATATTGCTAAAATCTTTTCTAAAGACTTTTATACAATTGACCAGAGCATCTTTTGAGGCAAGTTGTGGTTTTGTTGATAAATCAGCATTCCCACAATCCTTTGTTTCCTTCTTTTCTGAATTTAAGGAAACAGAAAAGAAGGGTAGAAAATCTGACATTGTGTTATTCTCTGCTTTTACTTATCTAAACTTCACCACCATCTTGTGGGTACCCATTCGTCCAAGACTTGATCCCAATTATAAAAATCATCTTCTATTAGCTTTATCAATACCATGTATTATAGTACCTTCAGAACAAACTTGATATTGAGTCCAAGTAAGGATGACGATGTGTTACTGCAAAAAGATGCCCAGATTCAAAGTGCTTCCTTCCTAACCATGTCCACAACCTCAAAAGATAATGTTGGCCAAGGATTGTAATTTCAGCCTATATTGCTCGGACTCTTCAAAAATGCTGCCGGTTGAGTGTCGAATCCCCAAAAATTAGCACATTTTTGGAGGATCCAACTTGGGTGTGGCAGCATTTTGGAGAGCCCAAGCAACATAGGTTTCAGCTCATGATTCATGTATCCTTGGTTAAGGTATCTAAGTGATCTATGCTTCCTACCTAATGATGTGGAATAACTTTTTATGCTATTGCTACTATCTTATAGGCTATAGCCAAAGATTGAGGAAGGTGACATATAATTCCTTGAGTCATTCTTTTAAGGCAAAAATCAAAAGTTATGTTGCTGTGAGCCTTTACCATTGCTAATAAATCTATATTTGGGGTACCTTTTGTTTTAAATCAATGACTTGTTTTGCACTCTGCAGAATTTGGATTCGAAGATTCACCATAACAACCTTCTCAACAACATTCTCGCAAAGGTATCTTTTTCTCTTCTGAGTTTGAGCTATGCAAATCAATACTTTGAGTATTCACATAATCTTCTTATTTTCTATTGTTTCTGAGCAAGTCGTAATTGTGATCAGGAATTTCATATTGACAGTGCTTCATCTTATATATGCTTGCAGATTCCTCTGCAATTCATATAATTCATATTAAGAAATTATAGCTTGCGATATGGAGAAGCACCTTATAGAGTAAGGGTTTTAGGATAAGTAGAAGTAAGACAGAGTACATGCACTGCAAGTTTAGTCAACATGAGAAGAGCGAAATTGAGGTGAGATTAGATAGGATTGCGGACATCTAGGCTCGTTGTTTCAAGAGAATGGAATGATTGATGGAGATGTTACTCATAGGATTAAAGACAGTTGAAATGGAGAAGTTCTACGGAGTGTTATGTGATAGAAGGATGCCTACAAAAGTGAAAGGTAAATTCTATAGAACAACTATAGACCGACTATGTTAGATAATAGTAAATGTTGGGCCGCTAAAGTCCAACATATCCACAAGACGAGTGTTGCTAAGATGCCGATGCTAAGATGGATATGCGGTAAAAAAAGATTAGATAAGATTAAAAATGAGGACATTGGTCGCTTAAGGATAAAAGAAGAGAAGGCCGCTTGAGATGGTTTGGTTATGTCCAGCGTAGACCTACAGAAGACCTAAAAATTCTTTAGAATTGTTACGACCCTGGTTCGCCTTCCGTGAACTTTTGTGACGGCACCTAGTCTCTACGACTAGGTAAGCCTAACAAATACGGAAAAAGAAACAATTGCAGAAGAAAGTAATTAAAACCGAGTTAACAAGGTTAAGCACTGTTTAAGATGCCCCCTGGCATATAACAGTATAAGAATCTCAATCTAACACCTCCAAAATCCAGAACCTCATGAATCACAAGCTAAAAGATTACATAATAAGCTCTAACTCCAGAAATGTCTACCAACAAGGGAAAATACAGAAAGGGCTATAGTAGTAATGAGAATAGAAAGGGACTCTTCGGTCTGCGAACGCAGCACATATCCCTTGGAGTCTCTACAAAGTTCCTCGTCTCGAGCGTGATAAGTTTGAGTGGGAGTACCTGGATCTGCACATAAAACATGTGCAGGAAGGGTATGGGTACACCACAGCGGTACTCAGTAAGTGCCAAGCCTAACCTCGGTCGGGTAGTGACGAGGAAGATCAGGGCCCTACTGAGGTTAAAGGAAATACAAGAAATGACAGTGTGGAATAAGACAATATACTTAAAGTGCAACAGCAAAAAGTAACACAGGATAACAACAACTTTAACAGAAACAAAGTAATCGCGGAAATAAATACAACTCAAGGCAGAGATAACAACCGCGAATTTTCCAGGATACCGTCCTGTAGTCCCAAATATAAATATCCAGTGGATCTCCCGGGATACTGTCCCGTAGTCCAACTCATAATGCGCCACATCTGTAGTCCCAAAAATAAATACTCAATACTGGGGAATCTACCGGGTGCAGTCCCGTAGTTCCAATGTAAAAGTGAGGGGGAATTTCCCGGAATACAAATTCGTAGTCCCAAAGTAAACATACAGGGGATCTCCCGGGGTACCGTCCCGTAGTCCCAAAGTAAACACACAGCAGCAACATAAAAGAATACTCAATTCGATCCAAATTCCATACCAAAATAAAACAGGTATTTCTAGCCTAGTATGCTGCACATAATCCAAATAAGGCAAGCAAGTAAGACAATTAAGTCAACTAAACATGCTTTCCTAAGCTAATAGCAGGCTTAAATTACACACGATATGAACAGAAAACAGGAAAATCACATTTATAGTTAAAGAAAACGGATTATTCAACAATTAGCACAAGTACGTACTCGTTGCCGCACGTACATGGCATTTCGATTATCACAAACCAAATCTTAAGGGGAGTTTCCCCACACAAGGTTAGACAAGTCACTTACCTCGAACCGACTCTAAAATCAACCCGAGACCACGTTCTTGCCACAAGTATTCGACTACGAATGACCCAAATATATTCAATTCAATTGCATAATGTAAGTAACACTTCAAGTAACTGATTCTACAAATAAATTCTAAGCTAATACGCGAAATTATATAAAATGACCAAAACGTCCTCCGAGCCTACTTCTCAGAGTCGGGTAAAATTTATATTTTTTGAATCCTCATACTCTCACGAGTCTAGTCATACCAAAATTACTAAAATCGGACCTCAAATGGTCCCTCAAATCACCACTAATTTAACCAAGCCTTAACCCCCAATTAACCACTGATTTTCCGTAAATTTTCATGCTTAAAATGATAAAAATCACCATAATATCGAGTTGAGGAACCAAGGACCTTACCTTAATGAATTCCTCCGAAAATCTCACTTGAAATTGCCCTCAAAAGCTCCACCCCGAATTGAAATATTTGAGAAAATTGACCAAAATCGCGAAGGATGTCTCTTATACTTTCTAACCCAGGCTTTTCACACCCGGCCAAAGCACTACATCTGCTGTTTTCACTTAGAAGCCCATTTCCGCATCTGCGACAACATGCTCGCACCTGCGATAGCGCAGGTGCGCTCCCTTAGCAGCTTCTGCTGTACCAGTCTTGCTTCCTCTTGGCCGCATCTGCGGCTCCTTTTTCGATTATGCGCAATCGCACCTGCGATCCCCAAGCCGCAGGTGCGGTCATGACAAGAGACTCGGCATCTTCTGCAAATTCCCAACTCCAAGCTTCTCGTTGACCATTGAAAACCAACCCGAAGCCCCCGGGACCTCGACCAAAAGAACGAACAAGTCATATACCACTATACAAACTTATACCAATCCTTAAAACACCTAAAACAACATCGAAACATCGAAGCATCATCGAATTCAAGCCTAAGAATTCCAAAAACTTCCAAATTACACTTTCAATCAAAAAGTCTATCAAACCTTGTCCGAATGGCCTGAAATTTTGCACACACGTCACATTCAACACTACGGAGCTACTCCAACTTTCGAAATTCCATTCCGACCACGATATCAAAATCTCACCATCGAACCGAAAACTTCAAAAATTCAACTTTAGCCATTTCAAGCCTAAATGAGCTGCGGACCTCCAAAACACAATTCGAACATGCTCTTAAACCTAAAATCACCCAATGGAGCTAATTGAACCAACAAAATTCCATTCCGAGGCCGTCTTCACACTGCTCCGACTACGGTCCAAATTCTAAAACTTAAACTCATTTAGGGACTAAGTGTCCCAAAACTCTTCGAATATCCAAACAAATCTTTCCGGCAACTCACAATAGCAGAAACAAACACGAGGAATACATTTAATAGGTGATCGGGGCGTTAATTCTTAAAACGACCAATTGGGTCGTTACATCCTCCCACACTTAAACATTCGTTCATCCTCGAACGAGCATAGAGACATACCTGAAGCAGTGAAAAGATGAGGGTAACAGCCTGCTTGGTCTCCCAAGTCGCCTCCTCGACCTGCTGACCCCGCCACTGAACCTTCACTGATGCAATGTTCTTTGTCCTCAGCTTTCAAATCTGCCTGTCCAATATCGCCACTGGCTCCTCAATATAAGATAGATCCTTGTCCAACTAGACTAAACTGAAATCCTAACACGTGCGACAGATCACTGTGATACCTCCGGATCATCGAAACATGAAATACCGGATGAACTCCTGCCAAGCTGGGAGGTAAGGCAAGCTCATAAGCAACCTCTCCGATATGCCTCGATATCTCAAAAGTGCTAATAAATCTCGGACTCAACTTCTCTTTCTTCCCAAACTTCATAACACCCTTCATAGGCGAAAACCGAAGCAGAACCCACTCTCCAACCATGTTGGAAACATCACGAACCTTCCGGTTCGCATAACTCTTTTGTCCGGACTAGGCTGTGTGTAGTCTATCCTGAATTACCTTGACTTTCTCCAAAACATCCTGAACCAAGTCTGTGCCCAATAATTTAGCCTCACCTGGCTCAAACCAATCCACCTGAGACCTACATCGCCTACCATACAAAACCTCATACGGTGCCATCTGAATGCTGGACTACTAACTCTTGTTGTAGGCAAACTCTGCCAATGGCATGAACTGATCCCAAGACCCTCCAAACTCGATCACACACGCACAGAGCATATCCTCAAGAATCTGAATAGTGCGCTCGGATTGTTTGTCCGTATGAGGGTGAAATGCTATACTCAACTCCACTCGAGTGCCCAACTCATGCTGAACGGCCCTCCAGAACCGTGATGTGAACTGAGTACCTCTATCTGAAGTGATGGAAACTAGAATACCATGTAGACGAACAATCTACCGGATATAAATCTCCGCCAACAGCTCAGAAGAATAGGTGGTACGCACATAAATGAAATGTGCGGACTTGGTCAGCCGATTCAGAATAATCCAAATGGTATCGAACTTCCTCAAAGTCCGTGGGAGCCCAGTTACGAAGTCTATGGTGATCCGCTCCTACTTCCACTCTGGAATCTCTATCTGCTGAAGCAATCCACCTAGCCTCTGGTGCTCATACTTCACCTGCTGACAATTAAGGCACCAAGCTACAAACCCAACTATATCTTTCTTCATCCGCCTCCACCAATAGTGTTATCTCAAATCCTAGTAGATCGTCGCGACACTCGGATGAATGGAATACCGCGAACTATGGGCCTTCTCTAAAATCAACTCCCGAAGCCCATCAACATTGGGTACACAAACTCGTCCCAACATCCTTAATACCTCGTCATCACCAATAGTCACATCTCTGACATCGCTATGCAAAACCTTGTCCTTGAGGACAAGCAAATGAGGATCTAACTGACGCTCCCGGATACGGTCAAACAAGGAAGACCTAGAGACCACGCAAGCTAGAACCCGACTAGGCTCCGAAAGATCCAATCTCACAAACTGGTTGGTTAAGGCGTGAACATCCATCGCCATGGGCCTCTCTGCTGCTGGTAAATAAGCCAAACTCCCCAAACTCTCTGCCCGGCGGCTCAAAGCATCGGCCGCCACATTGGCCTTGCCCGAGTGATACAAAATAGTGATATCATAGTCCTTCAGCAGCTCTAGCCATCTCCTCTGACGCAAATTAAGATCCTTCTGCTTGAACAAATAATGCAAACTCTGGTGATCACCCACGGTACAAATAATGGCGCCAGATCTTCAAGGCGTGAACAATAGCAGCTAACTCGAGATCATGGACAAAATAATTCTTCTCATGTACCTTCAACTGTCTGGATGCGTAGACAATCACCCTACTGTTCTGCATTAATACCGCTTCAAGGCCAACCTTCGAGGCATCACAATAGACAGTATAAGACCTCGAACCGGTAGGCAATATCAAAAGTGGCAGTAGTCAAAGCTGTCTTGAGCTTTTGAAAGCTCTCCTCACACTCTTTCATCCACCGAAACGGAGCACCCTTCTGGGTCAGCCTGGTCATATGTGCTGCAATAGATGAAAGCCCCTGAACAAATCGACGATAATAACCCGCCAAGCCAAGAAAACTGCGGATCTCTGTAGCTGAGGATGGTCGGGGCCAACTTTGCACTGCCTCCACTTTCTTCATCCACCTGAATACCCTCACTCAAAACCACGTGACCCAAGAATGCCACGGAATCCAACCAAAATTCACATTTCGAGAACTTAACATGTTGTTTCTTCTCTCTTAAAGTCTGGAGCACTGTCCTCAGGTGCTGCTCATGATCTTCCCGACTCCGGGAATACACCAGAATGTCGTTAATAAAGACAATGACGAATGAATCAAGTTATGGCCGGAATACACCGTGCATCAAATGCATGAAGGTTGCTGGGGCGTTGGTCAGCCCAAATAACATAACAAGGAACTCGTAATGACCATACCGAGTCCTGAAGGCAGTCTTCGGGATATCTGGCTCCCGAATCTTCAACTGATGATAGCCTGAACGCAAGTCAATCTTAGAAAACACACAGGCACCTTGTAACTGATCAAACAGGTCATCAATACGGGGCAAACGATAACAGTTCTTCACTGTAACCTTGTTCAACTGGCGATAATCAATACACATACGCATAGAGCTATCCTTCTTCTTCACAAATAAGACACGAGCACCCCAAGGTGATACACTGGGCCGAATGAAACCCTTATCAAGCAATTCCTGTAACTGCTCCTTCAACTCCTTCAACTCAGGAGGAGCCATACGGTACGGAGGAATAGAAATAGGCTGAGTTCCCGGCAACAGATCAATGCCAAAATCAATATCTCTATCAAGCGGCATGCCCGGAAGGTCAGCTGTAAACACTTCAAAGAAATCCCGTACTACTGGGATTCAATCAGCTGTAGGGGTATCAATACTGACATCTCTCATATAAGCTAGATACGCGTCACACCCCTTCTCAACTATACGCTAAGCTTTAAGGAGTGAAATAACTTTACTGGAAGTATGATCTAAAGTACCCTTCCACTATACTCGTGGTACACTTGGAATAGCCAGCTTCACGGTTTTCGTGTGACAATCAAGAATAACATAATTAGGCGACAACCAGTCCATGCCCAGAATAACATCAAAGTCTATCATGCTGAGCAATAACAAATCGACTCTGGTCTCAAAACCACTGAGAGCAATTAAACACGACAAATAAATGCGGTCCGCAACAAGAGAATCTCCAATAGGAGTAGAAACATAAACATAAGAACTCATAGAATCCGAGATATGCCCCAATACGGGGCAAAGTAAGGGTACACATAAGACTAAGTGGAGCATGGATCGAATAGAACTAATGTATCTCTGTGATATACCAAGATAGTACCTGTGACGACAGAATCGAAGGCGATAGCCTCTGTACGGGCAGGAAAGGCGTAGTATCTGGCCTGGACTCCCTCTCGAGGGCGACCTCTACCTCACCGACCTCCACCTCTAACTGGCTGCGCAGGTGGGGTAGCAACTGGTGCTGTGATCATAGCCTGAGAACTCTGCGGGGCATGCTGTGACTGAGAAGTCTTCGGAAGTGCACCCCTCCTAAGTCTAGGGCAATCCCTCACCATATGGCGTGTCACCACACTTTCAACAAGCATGGGGGGAGAGGGCGTGGCGGATGTGACTGGCTCGGGCAAGGTCTGCTCAAGCACCCCGTGCAAGAGGCACACTAGATACTGGTGGCGTATAATAAGGCTCTTGAGGTCTAGGAGGAGCTGGGATACCACTGGCTGCTGGAAGAGCTGAATGAACATGACAACACATATAACTCCTACCATAACGACCTGCTACTGGACACGGGCACTAGAATAATGGCCCGACTCTCGAGACCTCTTGGCCTCCCTCTTATCTCTATCCCTAGCATGCATACCCTCAATCCTCCTAGCAATGCTCAGCACCTGCTGATAAGAAATATCCATTTCTAACTCACGAGCCATGCTAGACCTAATACTAGGAATAAGCCCCTCAATAAGCTGGCGAACCTTCTCGCGAACAGTAGAAACCAAAGCTGGTGCATGTCTAGCCAAATCGGTGAAACGGACAGCATACTCCGAGACAGTCATAGTACCCTGGCGCAAGTGCTCAAACTCTGCACGCCAAGTGTCCCTAAGGCTGTGGGAAACATACTCTCTCGTGAACATATCTGAAAACTGAGCCCAATTCAGGGAAGCTGCCTCATCCGGACTGTCTAACTCATAAGCATGCCACCACTGTAGGCGGCTCCTCGAAGCTGGAAGGTAGTGAAGGAAACCCCGCTCGAGCTTGATATGCCCATGGTATGGAGGATATGTAGCACTCCTTTAGAAATCCAAGAGTATCATCTGAGGCTAGTCCGCTGAATGTAGGAGGCTGATACTTCTTGAACCTCTCAAGCCTCTTTTGCTCCTCCTCTGAAGCTAATGCCCTCTCCTCGGGCTGAGCTGGGGCTGTCGGCTGTACAGGAATAATCTCTGGGACCTGATCAACATGCACTCGCTGCTCAGGAGTGCGGGCGGTGGGAGTCTGTGGTCCTCCTCGTGCCTGGGATGTAGCTGTAGCAAGGGGAAACAGCCCTGCCTGAGCTAGAGTAGTGTACATAGTCATAAACTGCGCCAGTCTCTTGGAGTGCTGGAGTGGTAGTAGTAGACATATCAGGTGTCTGGACTTCGGCTGGAACTGCTGGTGTCGGTGGCAGCTCGTGCGGGTGCTCTGGCTGTACCACATGCGCGTCCTCGGCCTCTCCCTCGACCCCGGCCTCTGACGGCTCCAGTAGGAGGCGCGGGTGCTGGATCATCTTGGGTAGCACATATCCTCACCATCTGTGAGAGAATAAAAGATAGAGGTTTAGAATTGTGATATCAAAAATCTCGCACGACAAGGAATCAAACAAAGTGGAACTTTCCTAACAGTTATATAGCCTCTTGTAGATAAGTACAGACGTCTCCGTACTGATCCGCGAGACTCTAATAAACGGTCTTGTGATTCAAGACTCCTATGAACCTAGAGCTCTGATACCAACTTGCCACGACCCCAGTTCGCCCTCTATGAACTGTTGTGATGACACCTAGTCTCTACGACTAGGTAAGCCTAACAAATGCGGAAATAGAAACAATTTCAGGAGAAAGTAATTAAAATCGAGTTAACAAGGTTAAACATTGTTTAAGATGCCGCCTGTTATACATATAACAGTACAAGAATCCAATCTAACACCCCCACAATTCGGAACCCCATGAATCACAAGCTAAAAGATTACATAACAAGCTCTAACTCCAGAAATATCTACCAATAAGGGAAAATACAGAAAGAGCTATACTAGTACTGAGAATAGAAAGGGATTCTTCGGTCTGCAGACGCAGCAGATATACCTCGGAGTCTCTAGAAAGCGCCATACCTCAAGCGTGATAAGTCTGAGTGGGAGTACCTGGATCTGCACATGAAAAATATGTGCATGAAGGGCATGAGTACACCACATCGGTACATAGTAAGTGCCAAGCCTAACCTCGGTCGGGTAGTGACGAGGAAGGTCAGGGCCTTACTGAGGTTAAAGGAAATACAAGATATGATAGTATACTTAAGTGCAACAGCAAAAAGTAACATAGGATGGAAGAAAAACAAATTTAACAAAAATCACGGAAATAAATACAACTCAAGGCATAGATAACAATCGAGGATCTCCCAGGATACCGTCTTGTAGTCCCAAATATAATATCCAGTAGATCTTCTGGGATACCGTCCCATAGTCCAACTCATAATGCGTTGTGATCTACCGAAATACCACATTCGTAGTCCCAAATATAAATACTCAATACTGGGGAATCTACCGGGTGCCGTCCCGTAGTTCCAATGTAAAAGTGAAGGGGGATCTCCCAGAATACAAATCCGTAGTCCCAAAGTAAACATACTGGGGATCTCTCGAGATACCATCCTGTAGTTCCAAACACAGTGGCAACACAAAAGAATACTCAATTCGGTCCAAATTTCCGTAGCAAAATAAAACAGGTATTTCTAGCCTAGCATGCTGCACATATCCAAATAAGTCAATTTGAGCAAGTAAGGAAATTATGTCAACTAAACATGCTTTCCTAAGCTAATAATAGGCTTAGATTACACACAATATGAACATAAAACAGGAAATCACATTTATAGTTACTTAAAGAAAACGGATTATTCAACAATTAGCATAAGTACGCACTCGTTACCGCACGTACATGGCATTTCAATTATCACAAACCACATCTTAAGGGGAGTTTCCCACACAAGGTTAGACAAGCCACTTACCTCGAACCGACTCCAAAATCAATCCGAGACCACGTTCTTGCCACGAGTATTCGACTCCGAATGACCCAAATATATTCAATTCAATTGCATAATCTAAGTAACACTTCAATTAACTGATTCTACAAATAAATTCTAAGCTAATACGAACATTATGTAAATGACCAAAACGTCCTCCGGGCCTACTTCTCGGAGTCGGGTAAAATTTATATTTTTTGAATCCTCATACTCTCACGAGTCTAGTCATACCAAAATTACTAAAATCGGACCTCAAATGGTCCCTCAAATCACCACTCAAAGCTCTCCAATTAACCAAGCCCTAACCCCCAATTAACCACTGATTTTCCGTAAATTTTCATGCTTAAAATGATAAAAATCACCATAATATCGAGTTGAGGAACCAAGAACCTTACCTTAATGAATTCCTCTGAAAATCTCCCTTGAAATTGCCCTCAAAAGCTCCACCCCGAATTGAAATATTTGAGAAAAATGACCAATATCACGAAGGAAGTCTCCTTTACTTTCTGACCCAGGCTTTTCGCACCTGCGGTCCCTACATCGCACCTGCGGTACCGCATCTGCAGCCAAAGCACCACATATGTGGTTTTCACTTGAAGCTTATTTCCGCATATGCGACAACATGCTCGCACCTGCGATAGCGCAGGTGAGCTCCCTAAGTCGCTTCTGCGGTACCAGCCCTGCTTCCTCTGGCCGCATCTGCGGCTCTTTTTTCGCTTCTGCGCAATCGCACATGCGATTCCCAAGCCGCAGGTGCGGTAATGACAGCAGACTCAACAGCTTCAGCTGCAAATTCCCAACTCCAAGCTTCCCGTTGACCATCCGAAACCACCTCGATGCCCCCATGACCTCAACCAAAAGCACGAACAAGTCATATACCACTATCCAAACTTATACCAATTCTTAAAACACCTAAAACAACATCGAAACATCGAATCATCATCGAATTCAAGCCTAAGAATTCCAAAACCTTCTGAATTACGTTTTCGATCAAAAAGCCTATCATACCTTGTCCGAATGACCTGAAATTTTGCACACACGTCACATTCAACGCTACGGAGCTTCTCCAACTTTCGAAATTCCATTCCGACCACGATATCAAAATCTCACCATCGAACCAAAAACTTCAAAAATTCAACTTTAGCCATTTCAAGCCTAAATGAGCTGCGGACCTCCAAAATACAATCCGAACACGCTCCTAAATCCGAGATCACCCAATGGAGCTAACGGAACCAACGTAATTTCATTTCGAGGCCTGACACTGCTCCGACTACTGTCCAATCTATAACTTAAACTCTTATTTAGGGACTAAGTGTCCTAAAACTCTCCGAATTTTCAAATAAATCTTCTCGGCAACTCACAATAGCATAAATAAACAAGGGGGATGCATTTAATAGGGGATCAGGGCGTTAATTTTTAAAACGGCCGGCTAGGTCGTTACAAGAATCAATGCAGATTTATCAAAAACCTTGGACACAGTGGAAGAGAAAGATCCATATAGTCGACACCTACTAATTGAGAATAGGTTTTTGGACTTGGCAAGAAGCTCTAATATTATTATTATTATTATTATCACTATTATATATATATATATATATATATTAGTTACTTTAGCCCGTGCTGAGCCCGGGCCCAATTCCAAAAGTTAAAGCTTGCATGAGTATTTGAAATCAGAAAAAATAATTATTTTCTTTCTTTGGACTTCTATTATATTTTAAAAATATATATTCCAATAAGTTCTTGAAGTCCAACTGAGCATTAGCATGTTAATCTTGTTTGATCTGTCAAATTTTTTTTTGCTTTCTAATTTTTATTTGAGAAAATTTAGCAAGTGAAGCGTTAGATGTTCAATTTTTAATTTGGTAACTGATTCTACTAATGGAAAATATATTATGCACTTTATGAGCCCGTCTGGACTGTTAGAAGTCTAACTGTATTAGAAGTCTAGTCTAAACTGTATTAGGAGTAGGCTAGGTTATGTGTATTATATATAGGGCTCATTGTATCATGTTTACATATCGATTATATATTCTTCTCCCGTGCCTTCTCACATGGTATCAGAGCTTTGGTGAGAATAGTATAGCTGTGCATCATTCCAGCTACTTCCGGGAAGAAGACCTCGTCGCCGTGCAATTTTCCGGCGACTAAACAATCTGTCAGTATACCTAAACTACCTTTTCTGGTTGTGTTGTGCAAAATCCGAGACCACCACGAGGTTCGGCTCACAATTCCGACCAAACCCCAGAAATTTCTCCGGCAGAATCCCCGTCACGCGCTCCCACGCGCCACCACAGCTGTCGGCGCGTCAGACCACGCGCCGGCGCGTGGGGCTGTTTCCGGCCATTTTTTGGCTTCGCTCCTTCAGAACAGATTGCTCGGAAAACAATTCCGACCCTACCCATCCACTTTTTGTTCGATTCCGACAACTTTGATTTTTTCCGGCGACCTACAGTGATTTTTCCGGCAGCTACAGTACTTTCCGGCCAAAATTTCTTCAGGACAGTTTGCTCCTACTTGAATTCCGAGCCTATCCATATTTTTACTTTTCAATTCCGACAACTTTGAATTTTTTCCGGCAGCTACAGTGCTTTTCCGGCAGCTACAGTGCTTTTTCGGCAGCTACAGTGTTCCTGTTTTCCGGCAGCACCAGTTTTCAGTCCTCTGTTCAGTTTCAGCGAGTTTTCAGTTGATAATCCAACGATGTCTTTGGGACTAGATGCTTTCGGGCCTAAAAACCAGGGTTCTGGCAGTTCCGGTATTATGATTACCTCAGAACCTTTAATGGGATGTTCAAACTACCTAGCTTGGGCTTCGTCTGTCGAGTTGTGGTGTAAAGGCCAAGGTGTTCAGGATCATCTAACCAAAGAGTCTAGTGACGGAGATGAAAAAGCCAAAGCACATTGGGAGACGATTGGTGCTCAGTTATGCAGTATTTTGTGGCGATCTATTGATTCCAAGTTGATGCCCTTGTTTCGTCCATTCCAAAAATGTTATTTGGTTTGGGAAAAGACTCGTACTTTATACACTAATGACATATCTCGTTTCTATGATGTGATATCGCGGATGACAAATTTAAAGAAACAGGAATTGGATATGTCTACTTACTTGGGTCAAGTGCAGGCAGTTATGGAGGAATTTGAGACGTTGATGCCAGTTTCTGCTAGCGTTGCAAAGTAGCAAGAGCAACGACAAAAGCTGTTTCTAGTTCTTACTCTTGCTGGGCTTCCTAATGATCTTGACTCAGTACGCGATCAGATTTTGGCTAGTCCGACTGTCCCCACAGTTGATGAATTATTTTCTCGCTTACTTCGCCTTGCTGCAGCACCAAGTCACCCAGTGAGTTCATCACAGACACTTGATTCATCTATCCTCGTCTCCCAATCCGTGGACAATCGGGCTTCTCATACTATGGAGTATAGACGAGGAGGAGGTCGTTTTGGAAGATCTAGACCCAAGTGTTCTTATTGTTATAAACTTGGTCACACTCGTGATGTGTGCCATTCTTTACATGGTCGACCAACAAAAAATGCTTATGTTGATCAGACCGAGCCTACAGGTAACCAGGGATTTTCTGTATCTGAAAGGGAGTATAATGAGTTCCTTAAATATCGAGCTAGTAAGCAGACGTCTCCACAAGTAGCCACTGTTGCTCAGCCCGATACTTCTGTTGCTGGTAATTCTTTTGCTTGTGTTTCCCAGTCTAGTCCTCTTGAACAATGGGTGGTGGACTCAGCTGCTTCTGATCATATCTCTGGTAATAAATCCCTTTTGTCAGATATTACGTATTCACAGTTTCTTCCCAACATTACTTTAGCTAATGGGTCTCAAACTAAAGCAAAAGGAGTTGGACAAGCAACTCCTCTACCCTCTGTCACTCTAGATTCCGTCCTTTATGTCCCTGGCTGTCCTTTTAATCTTGCATCTGTGAGTCGTTTGACTCGTGCCCTCCATTGTGGAATATACTTTATTAATGACTCTTTTATTATGCAGGACCGCAGTACGGGACAGACGATTGGAACAGGACTTGAATCAGACGGACTATACTACCTTAACTCCCTAACATCCTCTAAGGCCTGTCTAGCTGCAGATCCTCCAGACCTACTTCATAGTCGTTTAGGACATCCTAGCTTGTCCAAACTTCAGAAGATGGTGCCTCGTTTGTCCAGTTTATCCACATTAGAGTGTGAGTCATGTCAGCTCGGAAAAGATACCCGCGCCTCCTTTCCTCGTAGTATTGAGAGTCGTGCAGAGTCTGTTCTTTCTTTAGTTCATTCGGATATATGGGGTCCTAGTAGAGTATGTTCAACCTTAGGATTTCGTTATTTTGTTAGTTTCATTGATGATCATTCAAGATGTACTTGGATTTTCTTAATGAAATATCGTTCTGAGTTGTTTTCTATATTCCAAAATTTTTGTGCTGAAATTAAAAATCAATTTGGTGTTTCTATTCGCACCCTTCGCAGTGATAATGCCTTAGAATATTTGTCCTCTCAATTTCAGCAATTTATGTCCTCTCATGGAATTATTCATCAGACCTCTTGTCCTTATACCCCTCAGCAAAATGGGGTTGCAGAAAGAAAGAATAGGCACATTATTGAGACTGCTCGCACACTTCTCATTGCATCTCATGTTCCGCTGCGTTTTTGGGGCGATGCAGTTCTCACATCTTGTTATTTGGTTAATCGGATGCCTTCATCTCCCATCCAAAATCAGATTCCGCATGATGTATTATTTCCTCAGTCACCCTTATACTCTGTCCCCCCTCGTGTGTTTGGGAGCACTTGTTTCGTTCATAACTTAGCTCCTGGGAACGATATGTTAGCTCCTCGTGCTCTCAAGTGTGTCTTCCTTGGTTATTCTCGTGTTCAGAAGGGCTATCGTTGTTATTCACCTGATATTCATAGGTACCTTATGTCAGCCGATGTCACATTTTTTGAGTCTAAGCCTTTCTTTACCTCTTCTGACCATTCTGATCATCTGGCTATATCTGAAGTTTTACCTATACCGGCCTTTAGGGAGTCTATCTCCTCCTTCACCTTCCGCTACAGAAGTCTTACCCATTCCAAACGTTGGACCACCTACTGTGGCTCCTCCTAGACTCCATGCACAAGACACTCCACTCTTGACATATCATCGTCGTCCTCGCCCAGCATCCGGCCCGGCTGATTCACTTCCTGCACCTGACCCTGCTCCTACTGCGGACTTGTCTCTTCCGATTGCACTTCGGAAAGGTATACGGACCACCCTTAATCCTAATCCCCATTATATTGGTTTAAGTTATCATCGTTTGTCATCACCCTATTATGCTTTTCTATCTTCTTTGTCCTCTGTTGCCATCCTTAAGTCTACAGGTGAAGCATTGTCTCATCCAGGGTGGCGACAGGCTATGACTGACGAGATGTCTGCTTTACATGCGAGTGGTACTTGGGAGCTCGTCCCTCTTCCTTCGGATAAAAATCTACTGTTGGTTGTTGTTGGGTGTATGCAGTCAAGGTTGGTCCAGATGGTAAGGTTGATCGTCTTAAGGCTCGTCTTGTGGCCAAGGGGTATACTTAGATATTTGGGCTTGATTACAGTGATACCTTCTCTCCAGTGGCTAAGATAGCATCAGTCCGCCTTTTTCTCTCTATGGCTGCTGTTCGCCATTGGCCCCTGTATCAGCTGGACATTAAAAATGCATTTTTACACGGTGACCTTGAGGATGAAGTTTATATGGAGCAACCACCTGGGTTTGAGTTGCTCAGGGGGAGTCTCGTGGCCTTGTATGTCGCTTGCGCCGGTCACTTTATGGTCTAAAGCAGTCTCCTCGAGCCTGGTTTGGTAAGTTTAGCACTGTTATCCAGGACTTTGGCATGACTCGGAGTGAAGCTGATCACTCTGTATTCTATCGGCATTCTGATTCACGTCTCTGTATTTATCTAGTGGTCTATGTTGACGACATCGTTATTACCGGCAATGACCAGGATGGTATTACTAAATTGAAGCAACATCTCTTTCAACACTTTCAGACTAAGGATCTGGGCACACTAAAGTATTTTCTGGGTATTGAGGTCGCACAGTCTAGCTCAGGTATTGTGATCTCACAACGGAAGTATGCCTTAGATATTCTTGAGGAGACAGGAATGACAGGTTGTAAACCTGTTGACACTCCAATGGATCCGAATTCTAAACTTCTTCCAGGACAGGGGGAGCCTCTTAACGATCCTGAAAGATATAGGCGGTTAGTTGGTAAACTAAATTATCTTACAGTGACAAGACCTGACATTTCCTTTCCTGTGAGTGTTGTGAGCCAGTTTATGGGTTCGCCATGTGATAGTCATTGGGATGCAGTTGTTCGCATTCTTCGGTATATAAAATCAACTCCAGGTAAAGGTTTATTGTTTGAGGATCGAGGCCATGAGCAGATTGTTGGATACTCCGATGCTGATTGGGCAGGATCGCCTTCTGACAGACGTTCTACTTCTGGATATTGTGTCTTAGTAGGATGAAATTTGGTATTTTGGAAAAGCAAGAAACAGAATGTGGTTGCTCGGTCTAGTGCAGAAGCAGAATATCGAGCAATGGCTATGGCGACATGTGAGCTAGCTTGGATCGAACAGTTGCTCAAAGAGCTGAAATTTGGTGATGTTAGTCATATGGGACTTGTGTGTGATAATCAAGCAGCTCTTCATATTGCGTCAAATCCAGTGTTCCATGAGAGAACTAAGCACATTGAGATTGACTGTCACTTTATCAGAGAAAAGATACTCTCGGGAGATATTGCTACAAAGTTTGTAAAGTCAAATGATCAGCTTGCAGACATTTTCACCAAGTCCCTCACTGGTCCTCGTATTAACTACATATGTAACAAGCTCGGTACATATGATTTATATGCACCAGCTTGAGGGGGAGTGTTAGAAGTCCAACTGTATTAGAAGTCTAGTCTAAACTGTATTAGGAGTAGGCTAGGTTATGTGTATTATATATAGGGCTCATTGTATCATGTTTACATATCAATTATATATTCTTCTCCCGTGCCTTCTCACAACAAAAAATAATTTCCTTTTTTTGAAATTCTTTTACTTTTTTCGAAATCAGTGTTTGTTCATAAAAAATTCAATTTTCACTTAAAGATACATTTTGGAATTTTTTGAAAATTTAAAAAACTCCAAAAAGTTGTTTTTCAAAATTTTAACTCAGATCACTCACAGAACATTAAAACAACCCAAAATTATATTCATGTCCAAACACAACTCTAATTTTCTAATACCATTTTCTCTTGAAATTTTTTTTTTCACCTTTTTTTTTTTTGAAATTTTACAAATCTTATGTACAAAAGCCCATTATAAAGTGAGATATTTATAGTGTGTTGTCGGAAAGATAAGTTGATTAGACAATTTGATATAAAAAAGGATAGGCCCGATAGGCCAGTATAGTGCATGTAATTTATTTTAATGGTACTTAAAAGTTTTCAAAATTTCTCATTAAAATTTAACTTAAAATCATTTCGATTTAATTTTTCACTCTAGTTTGATTTCTAAAATTGTCTTGAAATAACCTCTACCATATAAAAATGGAGGTAAGATCCGCATGCATCCTACCTTTTTTCAGACTCCACTTTCTGGGATTACATTGATATGTTGTTGATGTTGTACTCCTAATTGTACGTTCCTTCTCAACTTCCCTCCGAAAGAAATATATTTTGGTTCAAGAAAGCTTAAGTTTTTTCTTATTTTCACTAAGTGGTCATTTTGATTTATCTATATGTAACTCTAGATAAATGAAAGCTTGCACAAAAATAATCTAACCTAATATTTATAATAGGCCGGTAATTGTATCTAATATTCTAATTTCTTTTCTTAAATTTTGTTTACCAAGCATTTGATACTATCACCATATAAAGACTCTTCAAGAATTGAAATTACTGAACATCATTGTAAAAGATTTGAAAAATAATTTGTTAAATTTTTTCATATTAATGATTTGATCACTTTAAAAAGACACCATGCAACGGGTGTATAGTATTATCTATTAAAGATGTAATGGGCCCCATGAGTTTATAGAAGAATTCAAACAAATGCAAAGAGAACCAGACTACCAGAGAGGTCTCAAGTGTTAAAGGTAAATGGGACCTAAAGGCATAAAAATTCGGCGGAACAGAAGCACAAGTTCAAATGTAGTACTTGTTTTCTTGTCCTGTTGTAGATACGTACATTCATAAAGCAAAATGGTACAACATTCTTAGAGCACTGAAACCATCAGATAACCCCTATTTTTCCAAGATACCCCATGAATACAGTCCAAAATTAAGCGTAGAAACAATAAGGGTATTTTTGACAATTCACCTGGACGACCCTAAGCTCCTGTCGCTGTTTCCTGCTATATATATATATTGTATTTCTTTACTGCTAATACTGTGCTTACCCGAGCTGAGGGTCTATCGGAAAGGGTGTCTTTAACCCTATAAAGTAGGGTTAAGGTTTTCCTACACACTACCCTCCCCAAACCCCACTTGTTAGAATATACGGGATATGTTGTTACTACAACAAAAAAAAACCTAGTGTAATCCCACAAGTGGGGTCTGGGAGGGTAGTATGTACGCATACATTACCCCTACCTTCAAGAAGGCTAAAAAGCTATTTTCGAAAAACCCTCGGCTTAGGAAAGATAAAAGAAAAAGCAATATCAAGCACACCAATTAGAAAACTGAAGCAAAATACAGAGATACAAAACTAAAATTGAGTATTGTAATCAGAAGGCCGGAACAAAAGCAACGACAAGTAACCACCGAATTCAAGGAATACGAAAATACATAAATAGCGCTAACTCATGTACTAAAGCTACTATTACAGACAAGGACAATGCTATGTTGTTGTTATATATATATATATATATACACACACACACTCATTGTCGGCCCCATCTTACTTGAGACTGAAGCATAGTTGTTTATTTTAAGAAATTATGCCAATTTCACTTCATCAAAAAAAAAAAAATCTTAGCAAATTTGCTTTTGGAGTCAAAATGATTGGTTATCCTGCAAAATTTTGTTGGATCAGTTGGAAAGTTGGAAGTACATGAAATGCTTATCCTATTCCCTAATTAAGATTATGAAATGCTTAAATGTTAAAAAAAAAAATCATGTTAAGTAAAAAAAATTAGACCTCAATAGTGATCACTTTGACTGGGACGGTGGAAGAATTGTTTTGTGGTTTGGTAGCTGGACATACTTCTTGACAATTTAACATTGTGATCACTGTATACTATGTGAAATTGCTAATGCAACTCCTGTTTGGAGAATGCCGGGGGGTGGGGGGTGGGGGAGCACATACCTTAGGAATTGCAGTTGTTTGTTGTCTTTGTCGCACTACCGCACTGTATGATACTATGATTTATTGCATGGTCTCCTGGTTGTGTTTGACTTCAATTTCTCATCTGGTGCAGATAGAAGGAAATAATGCTGGGGCTGATGATGCCGTCATGCTTGATAAAGATGGCTACGTGTCAGAAACTAATGCTACAAATATTGTAAGCTCAGTCACCTCTTATAGTTCCTTTTGCTCTGAGGTTCCCAGTCTATATCCCTCAGGAGGCAAGCCACACTATAGGGAAGCCCATTGCATGTATTATCTAACAGATTCTCCTTTTCTTCTGTACTTTCTTCCTGCTTTTGGTGGCATAGCCACGAAACTCGAAAGCGTTCTCATACAATTCTTTGGTCATTTAGTTCTCTTTAATGGTTTGAGCATTTCTTTTGCTTTATAACCAATTATCAAATCTCGCGTTTCTTGTCAGTTTCCTCTCTTCAATAAAAAGGTTCTGTTTTGCCCTTTGCAGTTCTTAGTGAAGAAAGGGCGCGTGGTGACACCTCATGCTGATTATTGCCTTCCTGGCATAACAAGAGCAACAGTAAGTTTCAGAAGATATTTCATTTGATGTTAATCATTCTGTTGTGTTCAATATTCTGTTGTCTCTCTCTCCCCTTCTAAACAAACAGTCGTGTTACTGCATTTAACATATACAAAGTTAGTTCTTGCCCAAACTAATTGGAGCAGAACCCAGTCTTTTCCAGACTCAGGCGACAAATGGTTGCGCACCCCCACCCCCACCGCACCACCCCCCGAAAAGGAGAAACAGATCTGAAAGACTGAAACACAGTAGCTCTATGTCTCATGTGGACTATTTGGTTAGACAGAGCCAAAAGATGCTTGAACAAAAAACACAGCAACGGTCTTATATGAAAGATAGATGTTTACAGAGTCTTTTCTTTTGGCGCAAGGATAGGGATATGGAAGATTTCTTTTTGATTTTTTGGACTCTATGAATTTGACGTAGCTGTTGAGAAAGTGTTAACTGTCTCCTGTTTTGTACTCTTGCAGTACCTTATTTGTAGTCATAATAAATTTTACTTTACTTTATGAAAAAACAAAGAAAGAAAATTCCCCCTCCCCCTTTTCTCTTCCTTTGAGCAATTCTTTTCTGAAATTCCATCTCGTTTCTCTCCTGACAGAATTGTGGATTTTGTCACAATAAATGCCCCTGAACTATTTGAGCTGTAAATCTAATTTTCAATTTACCATCAGGTAAAGCCAAAAATATCTTACCATGTTAATCCACATTGTATAATATTTTGTTTGGAAGCACTGCTTTAGGAAATGATATCTATTTGCTGCCAACCAACTTATCATACAAAGATGTCTTAGTGATGGATTCTCGGTATTACTTTCCCAATTTATTTCAAGATGACTCTTGGATTTTAGGATAAAAAATAATTTTGTCGGCAACCATCCAATGTGTTTATTAATTGTTACAAATGCAGCCAGAGTGGCATGGGTCTAAATTACAGGGCTTTTAGTTTTTGATAAAGTAATTAATTTGCAGAGTTGTCTGCTTGATGATCAATAATCCATTTTTCAGGTCATGGAGCTTGTGCTGAAGGAAAATTTAGTTTTAGAGGAGCGACGAATTAGCTTATCAGAATTTCACACTGCCGATGAGGTGTATACTCTTAACTATGAGTTTGTTCTTTGACAAGCCTAGGAAATTTGTTGCAAGCATTACTGGAAGGCAGCTTCTTAAGAAATTAATCAAATGAAGAATTTAGTTTTAGGGAGCATTTAGTGTATGCATCCTTCTCATCACACAACTCAACCTACTCCATTGTCCGGAGAAACCATTCCTAACGAACTCTACTTTAGCTTTTTACCTTTTTTTAAGTATCTACAGCATGATAATAACAACAACCCAGTATGATCCCACTTAGTGGGGTCTGGGGAGGGTAGTGTGTACGTAGACCTTACCCCTACCCTTGGATAGAGAGGCTGTTTCCAAATAGACCCTCGGCATCCTTCCCTCCAAGAACTTCCCACCTTGCTCTTGGGGAGACTCGAACTCACAACCTCTCGGTTGGAAGTTAGGGTTGCTTACCATCATAGCAACCCCTCTTGTCAAAGCATCTACAGCATCTGTACTATAATTGAGTACAGCAGCAGTAATGCAATAATGTTTGGGGTAGCATTGATAGTCTATCTTGGCACAGGCACAAAACCCCCATATTGGGGAAGCCTGTGGCCCTTTTCTTTTTTGCAGTTCTATGACATATTTGGTTTTTAATATAAAAATCTGGTGAAAACCTCTTTAGTGTGCATCTCTTTGCAAAAAAGCTTGCACAACAACGAATGCAAATAGTAAAAAGAGGTTCCTATGAGCCGGGGGTCGATTGGAAACAGCCTCTCTGCCCTTTCGGGTAGGGGTAAGGCTTGTCTACATATTACCCTCCCCAGACCCCACCTGGTGGGAGTATACTGGGTAGTTGTTGTTGTTGTTGTTGTTGTAGGTTGCATGTATTTAGGGGTAAATTCACTAATTTCAATATTTATTCTTCATATATACACCAACAAATTTTACAAAATCATTGTGCTCAGTGTTTGCTTCCAACCTTTCTTCTCCAAGTCAATTATTTTGTTTCTATCAAAACAAGATCATTGACTTAGAGAAAAAGGGGAAAATAAAACACTAGTGCCTAGTGTCACAATATCATTTTGTTGAATCATATTTTGTTAACAGTAGTGTCATGCTGGTGCCTAAATTTAACTTTGATAATTGTGTGCATATTATGTTGAGGGACTAGGGAACCACTGTACCAAATGTATGATTTCATGAACCGTGAGGGGATTAACCATTCCATGGCAACTATGATTCGGACTCTCATATCGTCATGATCTTCATTTTGACTAATATGACCATCATCACCACCACTATTGGTTTTCACTGTTGATGATTCTTGTCATTTTTCTGTTTTTGCTTCCTCTTAATATGAATCTTGCACTTCTTGCAGGTGTGGACAACAGGAACTATGGGGGAGCTTAGCCCGGTATGTTAAAGTCTTTGATTGATTTAAAACTTTCGGGTCATCTGGCTGACTCAGTCATGCAGAACTGCTTCTGTTTCCTTCATAAGTTTCTTCACTTTGTCTCTTTTAGTACCTGAGAAACCTTGGCTTGGTTTCTAATCAGGTGTCAATCCCAATTCACACACGTTTGGCCTTTAAAAGTAGATTATTTCGAGTCTGTCGGTTATACATAAAAACCTGGATCATTATTGTCTTCCGTCTGAATAGCTGCCTTCCCCCAGGATCATTAACAAATAACAAGTTCTGACAAAACAATAATGAGCATATGCTATTGCATCTCTTGTGGAATACATTGTTGATAATGATAAAGAAAGAGTTCACTATCGTCACTTATCCTCATCACTCAAAAGTGTTCCAATTCTCTATACTGGAGTCTGAATCTTACCTTCCTTTTGACATGTCTCTTAGTATCAGATATTCTGGCATGCAACTTACTCTTTCTGATTTACTATCATACTGGAGAGCTATCTTGATTGTTTTTACATGGACAGGTTGTCAAGATTGATGGACGTATAATTGGTGACGGTAGAGTGGGACCTGTAACACAGAGATTGCAAAATGCTTACAAGAAGCTGGCAGAAGATTCAGGAGTGTCTATACCGACCTATCAAAAGAGCTAAATAGATAGTTTCCAGGTTCCCATCTTCAACTTACGTTCGTTCATTATCTGGGTTTTGGTTATTAAAGTTCCTAGGTAATCTATAGTCAATTGTTTCAGAAAAGGAAAGAGTTGTTATTCCTCGGGCTTTTTTCTGCTAAATTGTCCCTGCCTCTTCCCCTAGGCCTTTTTTAGGTTTCCTTGTGCACCAATTTAGGTTGTGAAAAAGTAGTGTTGTTGCTTATAACCTATACATTACGTTTGCAATTTCAGATGGCCAATAAAGAACTGTAGATCTAAGGGATGTTCTTCCATCTCTACGAAAATTTCATGAAATAATGTGATAACCTTGTTTTCATATCTCCCCTACAGGAGTGCCGTTGTAGCGTCTTCTCGTGATTTATCAATTGTTCAAGTTCGTTGTATTAGCTTATCTATTCGTCTTGAACTTGTCTCAGATTGCGGGTGTTTGAAGGGTTCATGAGTTGTCATTAGGAAAGCAATCCAAAATTGTTATTTTCCTATCATAAACGTACGAATGTTAATAAGAACTGTGGCGTAATTTAGATGTAAAAGTCATGGAATACTTGTACTCAAAAGAGTTCGAGAACAATACAAACCAAGATAATAGAGGGGAGAGGGCAGTCAGAAAAAACAAGTCAATGTACCCGTATAGCCATGTAGGATACAAGTTTTCTTTTCGAGTTATGCTTTGCACTCTCTATAGACATATGGTGACACCCTAGGTAAATTTCACAATTGACAAAATACGGGAGAGATGTAGTGGACAGGTTTTAGACTCTAGTGATACGGTTTATAGCCGTGCGGGCCTAGGCCTAAATATGTGACACCCTAGGCAAATTTTACGTGACAAAACACGGAAGAGAAATTGGATATATAAATAAGGGATTTTTACCTATCTATACCGTATACCAAACCTTATTATAAAAAATGTTCATAATTTGGTATTTACCCGTGTTGTCCACAGTTTCACTACAAAATATATACCAATAAAAAATTAGACAGATTTTCCCATAAAAAACGCGCGAAATTATAGGCACCAGATCTGTGTGATCCTATGACCATTAAATTCGAATTTTGAAACGGAAGAAAATCTCATTGTTGCGTAATTCTCTCCTTCTCCATATTCCACCATTGATAGCCATTATAAAGCTTGAAAGCTTTGAATTCAAATTTGGGTTTTCAAAAATCATTATTTGTTTGGATTGAGTGTTGTTGTAAATAATTAGGAATATGTTTAGGAGTTTATATCTAAATTTTGAGGGGTTTTGGTGAAGATTAGACTTGGTTTTGAGTAAATTTCATATTGAAACTCGTCGAAGAAGAAGACATATTTCCTGTATTGTAGTTAAATTGTAGATAAATTGTAGATTGGGAAGACTAAAACTTCTATAAATCTTCTACAATTATGTCAAAAATGCTAATTATGTTACAATTGAAATGGAAATTGGGATATTAAAATTAAATGTATCTAGTTTTTAGATATCTTGTAGACAAAATTTCTACAAATAAACTACAAATCAGTTTAAGTATTGTATAAAGTTGTATTATTTTTAAGGGTATCTATAAAGCTACTACATTTATACTACAATTAAATAGGAGAATATACGCTCCTAAATTAACGCCTAATTTAAATTCTTCATCTTCCAGCTCCTACCCATCTTAGTTTTTGGTTAATCTTCTCTTATTGTTATCTGTTATATTTCCCTGAAAAGTTTATTGTTATCTGTTATATTTCCCTGAAAAATTTTAAATTTTCGGGTTCGAACGAATAGATGACTCTTAGTTAGCTTGGTTTATTTTTCCGACTGTTGTAGTGGTGGAATTTGATTATTCAGTTTATGCATACAGCTCATTCAATCTACTGTGCAAAGTTGGGATTACATGGGTAAATTCAAAACTTTATGACGTCAAATGTGTAGTGTGATTGGTATAAATTGTTTTAGGAAGGAGTTTTATTAGACTAATATAAATGAAGCATTAATTATATTCCTAATTTGAATTATGGTATATAAATGGTAATTTGGTATGCTTAAATATAATAAACACAAAACTTAAACATTGAGGATAATAAGGTTTCATATATGATATAAGAATATAAAAATTTCTATAAATAAATATGCCTTAGACTCTAGTAACACGTTTTAAAGCCCAGTGAGCCCAGGTTCAGCAGATAAATCTAGGCCCAAAGCGGATAATATTACAAATGGGTTGGCTGTTACAGATTTGCACGTTTCCAGGGATTATTTTCCCATTTAAAAATATTTAACTCGTAACTTCCGCTGAATTTAAAGCATTGAAAATGTTGAGTTGTTAAATCAAAACATTGCATGTTCACGTGATGACTTGTGCAGGATAGATTCATCTGTCGCCAGTACCAACTCTGATAAATGCTTAATTAATGCTGCGATGGCATTATTATAAGTTCCACTAGATGCTCTTTGTCTCTAAAGATACTAAATAAAATTGAGTATTTTACTATAATTGCAACTATTAATCAAGAGATAACAACACCACCATAAAATATATATTTCCCCATTCATCACAAATGGTTCCACAACTGAAATTTGCGTTTTTCTTGATTGCCGTCCTTGTTGCAACTACTGGTTGATAACTTTACCTACCTTCTTTGCTGAATTTCTTTTTTAGAATTATTCTTATACTCCCTCCGTTCCAATTTATGTGAACTTGTTTAGCTGGGTATGAAGTTTAAGAAAAAATGAACACTTTTGGAATTTGTGAGCATAAACAAATCATAAAGGGAACCAGAGTATTTGTGTGGTTATAAAAGTCTCTTGTAAGAGTAGAATTGTAAGTTTAAGCTAATTATTTTCAAATTTAGAAATAGGTCATTTTCTTGAAAAGAATCAAAAAGAAAATAGGTCCATATAAACTAAAACGGATGGAATAATTAATACTATATATATATATATATATATATATATATCGCCGAAAGTGCAATTAATGGCAATGCGAGACATTATAGGCATGGATATTGGAGTGATTGAGCTGAAACTTGTTCAAGTTGGTAAAGAAACAACGTGCAATAGACCATGCGGATCATACGTTGATTGCGGTGACGGTTTGTTGTGCATTAGGTGTAAGCAAAAATTTTTATTTTGTGCCTTAACTGACACTAGTTGTGTGAGCTTCTTTTGTATCTTTGTGCCTTAACTGACACTAGTTGTGTGAGCTTCTTTTGTATCTCATAACTGTGTGGGTCTCAAAATTTTGTGGACCAAGATGTGTAAGATATGAGTTCACAAATATGTGAGATAAAAAAAGGTTTCACGTAACTAATGTAAGTTAAAATCACTCGGTGTAAGCCTACTTCTAAGCCAGGGGATTGTTCTTGTCAAAAGTGAGCGACAAATAAAGATAGAAGAATTGGACTAGCTTTGCTAAATATGGTAAATTTTGCAGTAGGCTTTGCTGTTTACTGCAAAAATGTATTTCCAGGCTCGTCTACTGTTGCTTAGGAGCGGCCATAGCTAATGTCGACTGAGTTATGGTTCATCATCACAAGCACAGATATGGTTTTCATAGTATTGAATTAGAATTTAACTTTATTTTCCATAACTTTATTAAATTTCCTTTTTAAGGTTGAATGTGATGTTGACATGGCTGCGACAGATGATTACATTCAGGAGCCCGATGAGATCGTGGTATGACAATATAAATTGTTGTGACTTATTATATACTTTGCTATACTGAGTTTTCTATTCTTATGTAGGTTTCTACTGGACTGACGACCCCTTCTACCAATTCTGTCAGCACCACTGATGATCATGCAGCGGTGCATCCGGCTATAAGGAGGCGACTTGATGATGACGATCCCAATAGTGTATTCAGGTGGGATGCAATGTGTCTCAGGCCAGCGGCTATGTTGAAGCACACTGGATGCGAGACACATTGATTTTCTTCCCATTTTTTTTGTATTTGATGTAAATAATATTTTTGTATATACATTAATAACAACTTTTATATAATATGTGCATTACTTTTTTATTTCTCCGTTCATTAGTTAGTTTCGTACTACAATACAAACACATGCATTAACTTAAATTCCATTACAATCAATAAAAATAATGTTCATTACAACTGCTTTAGTTTAATACGACAACACAAGCACAAACATAACAACTTAACATAATTAAAATTTAGTACAACTAATAAAAATACACGACACGGGAAACATAAAGATAAAGTAATACACCAAACACATACGTGAAAATGTTTAGTCTCTGCCGCCCATTATTCTCTGCTCCAATCACTTAAATTGTTCTTCCAACTTATTTTCTTCTTCTTCTACCTCTTTAACTTTCGGTTTCAACTCCGCAACCTCTCTTTTGTTTTCTCTTTCACGTTCTCACTGTTTTAAACATAAATTATGAAAATCGTTCAAAGATTCTTTGTAGAATTACTTATAAAATGGTTTATCAACCCACACCTCAAAATTGCAAATAGGTTCGCCTGAAACCTTATAAAACTTGTTCAAACTTCCTAGTAGCGGCATCCAGCTTCGCCATTATCCCAATAACTGTGCATCATGCATTTTTTCCACACTTGCACCTTGGTACATGAAGAGGTTGAGACATTTATACATTAAGAAAAGCTTTCTTTTCTTGAAAGATTTGCTATTAGTTATTGTTGAGTGCAGAAAATAAGTAGAATGAGCTTGCTATTTATAGGCAAGATAACACATATAATGTAGTATTTAACCGCGCTATATATAGATATAACGTATTATTTAACCACGTTATGCTTTGAGTGTTAAAGGTTCTGACGAGTATGAAACAACTTTATGTCAGTTGGACAGCTTTTTCAGTTCGACAAGACAATACATAGACATAACATCGTATTTAACCACACTACGTTTTGCGTGTTAAATGTTCTAACGGGTACGAAACAACTTTACGTCAGTTGGGCAGCTTTTTCAGTTCGATAAGACAACTCATAGACATAACATAGTATTTAACTGTGGTATGCTTTGCATGTTAACGGTTCTGACGGGTACGAAAAACTTTATGTCAGTTGGGCAGCTTTTTCAGTTCGACAAGACGACTCATAGACATAATGTAGTATTTAATCGCATTATGCTTTGCGTGTTAAGGGTTATGACAGGTACGAAATAACTTTATGTGAGTTGTACAGCTTTTTCAGTTCGACAAGACACCACACATATATAATTTAATCAGCTTTATGAAATTTCAATAATGTTTCCAGTTCTTTCGAATATATAATTTTTTTAATTATCATTAAAAAACTGAAATGAAAAAGTTCAACTCATAATTAACAAACATTATTTTATTTTATAAATCTTGCAGTATAAACAAAACAACTAAATATTACAACATAAACTCATTGATAGGTAGGCACAATATAAGATCACCCACCACGAGCTTGATTACTATTGTCATCCAAAGGACATTTTCAACAGTTGTGTCCTTTTTAGGAGTATATATCATATCTGCACGCATAAACGGTATCACCAATATCCATTTGGTTCCGTATATGCGTTCTTTTCTGTACGTGTTCGACGCAAATAAGATTTGTTACACACCATTTTAAATGGTTCAGGCGACCAATAATGCTCAGCATCCACTAGCTGCAACTGCCCACTATATGTGCGTGGGTACTTCGCAACACTATATTGTTGATCAACATAGTTGGTTACACCTAAAACATCTTGTTGAACGCATTTGATGGCATGTGACCAAGGTATGTGGTAGATGAACCATTTTCCACAAGAGCACAACCTTGTAGATTCATTTACAGTATGTACATTATTCTCCCAATTTTGATGGATAGCACTGCTGACGAGTGTCTAGCATATATAAAATTTTAACTCGTACTCTGTAAAGATGTCGAACCCACAGAGATTGGTTTATCTATTCTACATATGTTTCTTGCTTTAGTTACTATTTGAGAAAATCATAAAGAGTTGAGTTTTAAATTAACTAGCTAAAAATGCACGAATGGAACAATAGAATTTTTTTTTTACAGATATAATAAAAAGGTATTGGGGTCCTGTTTTCACTTAATATTTTTTATTATATAGTAAATACATTTATTCTTCAACTTTTAAATGTATAAATGCCTCTCACAATTATATTTATATTTTATTACTATAGTTGAACAATTAAATGGACTCCTCTTGGTTATACAAATTAATTGTCAAAATGGTAATATTAAAGAATCAGAAATATATACTTGAAATAAAGCATGCTCTTTTTAGTAAGTCCCTTTCGGTTACCGTACTTGTTATAACTAATTACTCAAATATTCGCCTCTTTCGATTACAAATAAGTGTACAATTAATTTTAACAAATAAGAGCTAGATGTCACTAAATATAGGTTAACGTCTATCAATCCTAAAATTAATTGTTACCTCTTCTACCTCTTTTGATTACAAAATTAGTAAGAAGTTAATATGTAGTACTAAACAGATAGATGTTAACAAATTAAATACACCCAACTGTAAAGCAAATAAAATTTAAATAAAAAGCTTCAGCTCAAGTATGTGAAATTGAAGAATAATATCTACTGTTATATAAAATAATTAAGATCCGTCATTTTCCAACAAAAGAAAAGTTACTCCATAATGGAGTTAATACCGACAACAGAAATATTTTTGCCCATTAAATAAGAAAATAAAAAAATATTCAAGAGAATAATTCCCCCTATTTAATTAAAAACATGATCTAGAGTAATTTTTAATACTATATTTTATTCGGAACCATAGATGAAGCCAGAGTAATGGCTAAAGATGAAAAAGAAGATAAACTAAGAACAAAGAGAAAGTAAAGTGTCACGACCCTAAACCCACACCCGGTCGTGATGGAACATCTCGTGAAGACAAGGCCAGTTGGAACAACGTAAACACATCTTTTAATCAAGTAATTAACATTTAACAAATCCAAACACGTAAAGCAGTTATAATTGCGGAAAACAGCGATAATAGCGAGGGATACCATCCTGACACAGCCCAATCAGGGTGTCACAAGTCACGAACATCTATCAGAATGTACATCCACTACGAGGTCTAAAATATATAAAATAGGAATAATGATCAAAGAGAGAAACATGGTGCCGGGAGCGCTGGCAGTCACCTCCTTACTCATATAACTCTGCCTCTGATCGGCCAAAACCCGCTACTGGGTGAATAGATACATGCATCTACACACGAGGTACATGGAGTAAAGTGAGTACTCCAACTCAGTGATTAATAATAATAAATAATAACCGAAGGCATGAAAACACATAAATTCACAAGGCAATTCTATACCAGGTAGTAAATCACTTAAAGCAGTAAAACCATAAAGAATTAAAGGAAATCTCCTTTAAAAACAGGTAATAAGGTAAAATAACAAGTAAACAATGAGTAGTAATCTGCCCCTCGGGCCTAGTATCAATCGCTCATCCTAGTATCAGCCCCTCGGGCTCAGTATCAGTCACTCAACATAGTATCAGTCCCTCGGGCTCAGTATCAGATCATATGGGTACCCGCGCTCACTGTGTGTGTGCAGACTCTAGAGGGCCCCCTTATGGCCCAAGCACTATATCAACATAAGGCATGAAATCCTTCTCACATCACACTAAAGGCCTAAAAACCTTCTCACATCACACTTAAGATCTGAAAGCATTCTCATAGCACACTCAAGGCCTGAAAGCCTTCTCACATCACACTCAAGGCCTGAAAGCCTTCTCACATCATACTCATGGCCTGAAAGCTTTCTCACATCATACTCAAGGCCGGAAAGGCTTCTCACATCACACTTAAGGCCTGAAAGCCTTCTCACATCACTCAAGCCACCTCGTGGCATATAAATGTATCTCAGTACCTCGACCTCACTCATTTCAAAAACATCATAAGTCCCCCGGTCATCAATAAAAGAGTAGTGCTCAGCCCAAACAGCATTGGGAATATTATTTAAATCTCAAAATTTAATTAAAAGTGGCTGAGTTTGAAGAACAGTATTAATCAATAGGACTGAATTCAAGTAATATATCAAAATAGTGAGGAAAATGTTGATAAAAGTCCACGAAGGATTCAAGTAATTGGCAAGAAGCCCAAAATATGGAAATAAGCCCGAATCATGTAGATAATAAACACTTCTTAATTACATACGCGGTAAAAATATCAATCAGGACGGACAAGTCACAATCCCCAGTAGTAAACAACCTCGCGATCATCATTAAGCGTGTGTTTTACCTCAATATAGCACTGCGTTGTGCAAATCCGGGGTTTCAAACCCCTAGGACATTATTTACTATTATTACTCACCTCTATTTGGTCTAAACTCTAGCCCGCGATGCCTTTGCCTCTCGAATCGGCCTCCGGATGCTCCAAATCTAGCCGAAATCAGTACCAAACCATAAAAATATGCTAAGGGAACAAAACCTACTTGAAAATAATCAAATTACTACAAAATTTCAAAAATTGGTCAAACCCAACCCCGGGCCCACATTTCGAGATTTAACAAAAAAACTTCACAAACCTAGAATCCTTATACTCTCACGAGTCTAGCCATATGAAAATTATCCAATTCCGACACCATTTGATCATTCAAATTATTATTTTATATTTTTGAAAGATTTCACAATTTTCTTCCCAAATTTCATCCAAATCATGTATTAAATGATGAATTCAATGATAGATTCATGTACTCTAGCCAAATTTGAGTTAGAATCACCTACCCCGATGAATTCCTCGAAAAACCTTTGAAAAATCGCCAAAATCCTAGATCTCCAGGTCAAAATATCAACTAAAATCCAAAACCTCATATTTATAGAGTATCCCCCAGATTTTCACCACTTCGGGCCGCACAAAATCGACCACGGCCACGCAAAAACCAGCGCGGTCCGCGCAAAAATGACCACGGCCGCACAAGTGTTTTTTACAATGACATGCTTTAATATTTTGGCCATAACTTTCTCTACAGATTTCTAAATGCCTATTATAATATGTTTCTAAAAACTAGATTCAAAGAGCTACAACATTTATTTTTAAATCATTTCCAAATTCCTTGTGTATAAAAAGATATGAGTTTACGAAGTTGAATCAGTGGCCCAACTCCTTCGTCCCGGACCGCGGAAGTACGACCGTATCCGCGAGGCCTCCCACCGCGGACCGCGGTCGTGCATTCAGGGATTCGACCCTCCAGACCTCCAACAGCTATATTTTAGCCTAAAGACACCCCGGGACGCATCGGAACTCACCCGAGGTCCTCGGGACCTTAACCAAACATACCAACATAATCCATAACATCATTCAAACTTGTTCCAACCAACATCAAAACCATCGAATTATATCAAATTCAAGCCTAAGTTCTTCTAAAACTTCCGAAACACGCATTCGATCAAAAACCCAACCAAAACACCTCCGACTGACCTGAAATTTTGCACACACTTCTCAAATCACCTAACAAAGCTACAACAACTCTTGGAATTCCTTTCCGACCCTCGGATCAAGAATTCACCGAACTATCGGAATTTGCCAAAATACTAACTTCACCAATTCACGCCTAATTCTATACCGGACCTCCAAAATCAATTCCGATCACTCTCCTAAGTCACAAATCATCCCCCGATGCTAACCGAGTCACCGAAAATCACATCCGAACCCTCTAACTCATAAGTAAACATCCGGTTGATTTTTCCAAACCAAACCTTCCTTAAAGAGACTAAGTGTCTCATTACCTACCAAAACCTCTCAGAACCAAGTCGACCACATAACATACAGATAATGAAGCATAAAGAAGCTGAAAACGGGAAAGTCAAAGAGGTAACTCACGTGACGACGAGTCAGATCGTCACATAAAGCCTTCTAATCAAAATCTGATTTTCGTCTCTCTCTCTCTCTCTCTATATTTTTTTAAACCCTCCCAAATTAGGAGGATATATAGTGCTTCCACACTTTCCCTCCCTGGTGACTCGAACCCAGGACCTAACGGTTGTAGGTGAAGGTGCTTTACTAACTGAGCAAGCCTCACTTGTCCTCTCTCTCTCTCTCTCTCTCTCTCTATTTCATGATTAATGACTCTTTTTGTAGCGAAGCGATAACAAACTTCCCAATTATCTTCTGGATATGAACTTGTCATGGCTAGTTGTTGCCTTGTTATACTTGGTTATGAGCTTCTTTGGTTATGAATCGCTTATAGTTTGTTGTAGCCGGTTGTGGGCCGGTTGTCCTTTATTATGGAAGATCACTTTATACAATGTCTTTATTTAGCACCATACTTTACTTTGCTTTAGCTTGTCTATTTTGTACTTTCTCCTCTGTAATCTTCTTATTTCCGGACCTATCATTCTTTAACTTTTCCTGTATAATTTAGACAAAAGTATGGAAGAAATATGATAATTTTTGTATTTTTACAAAGAAATTATATGCTTAAAAATCAAGTAAAATGCACTTATCAAATTCTTCCACACTTGAACTTTGACTCGTCCTAGAGGATATATATATATATATATATATATATATATATATATATATATATATAGATATATATATTACACATTCACAACTTTGCAATAGTTAATGATTCCACCTAAAATTTCAAATCCTTTTGAACTTTGTGGAACTTGATTTATATATATTTTCACCTTTACTCTGCAAGTATCATTGTTAGACATCTTTGAATTTCAGAAAAAAAAGAACAAGAACACTATACAGTTATTTAGAAGAAACCATAGGCTTGCCTTTCTTGTTAGTTGCCACTAATGTAGATCAATGCTGGCTTTAGATTTTTTTAGGACTTTTATTCGCTTATAATGCTTGGCTTTGGGTTGGTAGGATACAAGAAAATTATATAAAGTGACTTCTTTTTTTTTCTTCTTCTTTTGGGTGGCTTTATTTTCAAACATAGATGACTTTGTTCGAGAATTGGTGTTGATATGAGGATTTTAAATTTATATGACCCTCTAACTCTTTTTTCTTTCTTTCTTTCTTTTTATACATAAACACTCATATGCACGTGCTATATATGTTCTTACATATGTGTGTCTATATGTTCTGATGCTGCATCAATAATATTTCTAGCATAGGGTTTAAGACCATGATAAAAATATATAAAATGTCCGGATCTTGAATATCATGGTGTGGGCATTTTTTTAGTATTGATTTCAATCGTTCCCATGCTTGGTATACATATTAATTATCTGTTTGTATGAAATTATTGATTTCTTGCTTTATTTTAAATATTTTTGTAGGTGAAAAATATTTATTAAGAACTTTCTGAGTCATTTGGTCTCATGTAGTGATTGAATCTCTCGGCAGACTTCGCAACCATATTTTGGCTTCACCTATTAATCCTGATAGCGTCTGTTTTGACTCCATTATACCTGCAGGTTTCAACTAATCCAAGAAAGTCAATTAGATGGGTGTGAGGATCTTCACTCACATCACTAGTAAATTGGCATGACTATTGAATGGTTTGAATCAAGTCTGTGCAAATTTTAAAGTTATTTGCTGCAATTGGTAGTCTCCTTACACTTGATTCTCCTTCAAAATGATATGGCGTTGCATAATCTCTTGGTATTCTATCACGTCGTGGTTCCACTTCATCAAACTATTTTTCCACTTGAAGAGTTGGTTATTGTTGTTAAGTTCTTCGTTCTCCATTTTTTCTCATGAAGAAATTTGAGATCGTGAAACTTGTTCTTTTCACAACAACCGCAAGGATTTTTCAATTTCTGGATCGTATTTGACTAGTTCTCTAGAAGAGGAACGGGTCATACACTTTCTGAAATTTCTGCAAAAAATTTGAAATAATTAGACAAATAAAAAGAATCTCAAATTAGCAGTAAAACAATTAATTTGTACAGGATTTTGCCAATCCCCGGCAACGATGCCAAAAATTTGACGAGTGTCTAGCATATATAAAATTTTAACTCGTACTTTGTCAAATAAAAGTACAGAAAGATGCCGAACCCACAGAGATTGGTTTATCTATTCTACAAATGTTTCTTGCTTTAGTTATTATTTGATAAAATCATAAAGAGTTGAGTTTTAAATTAACTAGCTAAAAACGCACGAATTGAGTAATAGAAATATTTTTATTTTTTATCGATATAATAAAAAGGTGTTGGGATCCTGTTTTCACTTAATATTTTTTATTATATAGTAAATACATTTATTCTTCAACTTTTATTTCTCATAAATGTATAAATGCCTCTCGCAATTATATTTATATATTATTACTATAGTTGAACAATTAAATGGACTCCTCTCGGTTATACAAATTAATTGTCAAAATGGTAATATTAAAGAATCAGAAATATATACTTGAACTAAAACATGTTCTTTTTAGTAAGCCCCTTTCGGTTACCGTACTTGTTATAACTAATTACTCAAATATTCGCTTCTTTCGATTACAAATAAGTGTACAATCAATTTTAACATATAAGAGCTAGATGCCACTATATATAGGTTAATATCTATCAATACTAAAATTAATTGTTACCTCTTCTGCCTCTTTTGATTACAAAATTAGTAAGAAGTTAATATGTAGTACTAAACAGATAGATGTTAACAAATTAAATACACCCAAGTGTAAAGCTAATAAAATTTAAATAAAAAGCTTCAGCTCAAATAAGTGAAATTGAAGAATAATATCTACTGTTATATAAAATAATTAAGAACCGTCATTTTCCAACACAAGAAAAGTTACTCCATAATGGAGTAAATAACGACAACAGAAATATTGTTGCCCATTAAATAAGAAAATAAAAAATATTCAAGAGAATAATTGCCCCTATTTAATTTAAAACATGAGCTAGAGTGATTTTCAATACTATATTTTATACGGAAGCATAGATGAAGCCAGAGTAATGGCTAAAAGATGAAAAAGAAGATAAATTGAGAACAAAGAGAAAAGTAAAGCCTTCTGCTCAAAATCTGATTTCCGTCTCTCTTTCTCTATTTCACGATTGGTGCCTCCTTTTATAGCCAAGCCATAACAAACTTTTTAATTATCTTCTGGATATGAACTTGTCATGGCTGGTTGTGGCCTTATTGTGTTTGGTTATGAGCTTTTTGGATTATAAATCAGTTATAATTTGTTGTAGCTGGTTGTGGGTCGGTTGTCTTTTGTCATGGAAGATCACTTTATACGTTGTATTTCTTTAGCATCGTATTTTACTTTGCTTTAGCTTGTCCATGTTTTTACTTTTTCCTTTGTAATCTTCTCATTTCCAGACTCATTCTTCTTTAACTTTTCATGCATAATTTAGATAAAAGTATGGAAGAAATATGATAGTTTTTATGTTTTTACAAAGAAATTATATGCTTAAAAATCAAGTAAAATGCACTTATCAAGTGCAAACTTCAAAAATATTTCTTTCATTATCATACTGCAAAAATGAATGCTAATGAGCTTGCCGTCTGTATTTATCAAATCTCTTCTTCGGCAATGGCATAAATTCAACATCCCTTTCATTAATGACGTTGCAATTGTAGACCTTTCAACGAGCCTCTCCGCCATCTGCTTGAACGACATCCCGCACCATGGCTGTGACAGGCAATCCTCTTGCCAACTTCAATAACCCGTTGAAAGACTGACACATTTATAGTCAGATTTCCCCATCGTCTGCCATCATCTGCATTCAAAGTCAACTTTTCAGGGTCATGTCGCATTAACCAACGATAGGCTGCCTTGAATTTTTGCCTGATATATTCCATGTGCCTCCGGAATTTATGCTGTTGGTGGTCTGTTACTACCATCCACATCAAATCATGCAGATCCTAGTTGGGGTATGCCTTCTGAAAAATGTCTTTAAAGTGCCTCACACAGTAACAATGGTAGGCATAAGGTGCTTTCCATGCAGGCATGTTCTCCACATAATTTAAGATACCATCGTGCCGATCAGATATTAGACAAATACCGAAACACTGTTTGACAACATGCTCTTTCAAGTGTTCAAAAATAACGTCCACGTCTCTTGGCTTTCATTGGCAAAAATAGCAAAAACTAGAGGAAATATTTGGCCATTAGAATCTACTGCCACGGCTATCAACAACTTGATATCGTGCTTTTCATAGACATGAATGTCGTATATGGATATTACGGGCCGACAATGAAAAAAATCATCAATTGCTGGTTTAAATGCCCAGAACACGTAGTTAAATATATATTTTGGTTTACCCGGACTCTGCTCTAGCTTTCATTCAACAACCGTACCGGGGTTAAACTGTTGCAGTGCGGCCATGCACCTGGCAGAGCCGCAAATAACTTATCCCAATTACCATAGACTATTGAAACATTCGTTTACGCCCGAGATATGCATTTTTTTGGTAATGATGTGGCCATATTCCTGATGGACTATGATGTGGCCATATTCCTGATGGACTGCTGTAATGCACTTTTTGATTTTATACCTTATGGACGCTTTGATGTGTTGAATAAGGACAAGAGAAATCAAGTCAATATTCAAGTAGAAGTGATTCCCGTTGAATGTGTCTATTTCGCATGTGTGGGTGGGAATGCATTTACCCACTTTCCACAGACCTGTCTTCTTCTTGCTCGCACGCAACATCCAATGACATGACCAAAATCACCTGCGAAAAACAACCTTGTATATAACCGGACTTGACTCCGATACCGTCATCTCACGACACTCTTTTACATTGTGAATTTTACAAGACTTTCTTACGCGCGCTTTATCAGGAAAAAGGCATGCCTTTTGCCAACATCATTGGTCTAGACTCATCCCACATTGCTGTCCGAATTTCATCAAAATCTCTTGCGAGAGCTTCCACATCCGGCATGCTTGGCAAGTTATCAAGGTAAGGAATTTCCCTTCAATGAAATGAAACTTGGGACTCGTGCACTCTTCGTATGGGGGAGCGGAGCATACTCTCTCATCAAATCAGGTCCTTTCTTCTCATCCTCCTCATTACCATTCTCACGAGGAAAGAGTGTCTCGTCTCTAGATTTATCAACATTGTGGTCGTAATCACTGTTCTCTTCCTCACTCTGTGCATTTGACAACTCCCGATTTAATATGTCGTCTCCGAACAATCGAGTGAGTACATGTGGTTCAACTTGCTCATTTTTACTGCACAATCAACAAAATAATAAGCTAATGAATTTAATAAATACTTTCCATATAGTTGTATCACGTCACTTACAAGTCCTAATATGATAAAATTTCGTGATGGATATTTTTATTTAAGTGATGACTATCGGATGGACCACCATGATCCAACACACTAAAGCTATGCCTGGGTTCATATTTTGTAAAATTTATATTTGGCCGGTATCCCCTGTTAAATATACGAGCGTTAATACAAGTTCAATATAATAAAAATATGCACCGTAACACAAAGAAAAATTGAACTTTACCACTCACCTTGTGAATTATGTAAAGCAGGCGGTGATAAGTTTAAATCAAGAAAAACTCTTTCATCCAGAAACTGTCCGATAAAAACTGCTCCAGAATAACCACCCGATGACTGGGGGTTATCCAGAACCTGTCCGACAACCTCATTGTTGGGAATGTCTTCGAACTTGACGTATATATCCAATATTTTGACTACAAAAAATTCTCGGCATTCATCTGGAGTCCTCATATAATCCCTCAACGTTTCATCATCATAGATGTTTAACTCAGAGTAAAAAGTAGCCCCTTGTGGAGTGACAGATACAAATATCTTCCAGTCACTTTAAGTATTAAACGTTTCCCTACACTTATTTTTTTACGTAACAACGATATCATTTTACCGTACTCCATTGTAAGTGATAATTTAACATTACCCCGTGGAGATAAACTATACCTCACAGAGTTATTCTCCATCAGAACCTCATCCCCTCCCCCCCTCTCCAATATAATAAAACTCTTATTCTGCGCTCTTCAAACATTACGAAAAATGCTTGAGAATTTAACAAGAAGAAAAGATTGAACGGGAGTTAGAATTTTTATGAATGAATTTTTCTGAAATTCTAACCACTTTATATAGGAATGACTAGGTTGGGGGGGGGGGGGAGGGAGGGGGGAGGGACAGATTGAAAATTTTGATGTATAGTATTCTTTAAATATACGCAATACACATTCGAATTATTGCTATGTCGGTTAACTTATTGGTGAGTCCATAATCAGGGGTATAGCGTTTTGTTTTTTTTACGCAATAGCGTAATAAAATAGCATGCTATAGCTGTCAATCAAATCGTCAGCATATATAGCATGTAAATACAACACGCTATACCTTAACGGCAAAAGTTATCGTTAAGGTATAACGTGTTGTATTTATACGTTATATATAAAAAGATAAAAAAAGTTTATACACTTATTAAGGTACTTTGAGTTCAAAAAATTACAATTAGATTCCGAACTCTTTTATTTATTATCTATTTCCTTTTTGGGCTTTAATTCGCGTAATAATTAACTAGTGATCCTATTTTTCCACTGCATAAGGGGAAAATAATATATGTCTCTACCCGTTCAAGCAAGACAATGATCGATAGTGAACCTTGCCAATTGGTACGACAATGTGTTAACTGAGATACTACTGGAAAAAGATATATATATATATATATATATATATATATATATATATATATATATATATATATATATATATATATATATATATATATCCAGGCCCCCCAAAACAAAAAGGACTTATCAATGTTCAAGCTTCGTTGGGTTAGCTTAAATATACTTATTGAATTTGTTTCAAATTGCTTGAGTTTGAAGGGTTCATGAATTGTCATTTGACCGCGGTCCACGGAATGCACCACTTAAATCGGCAAAAAGCGAACCATTGGGATATTCTTCAACCCCAGAATATTGATGAGTCGACATTAAGGTGCCAAATGATTCCGCCGATAAAAACTTGAGAGTCATCAGTCTGTTATTCCCGACGTACCTTTGATCCCTTCTCTTTCTCTCTCTCTATCTCTTAATAGTGCTCGCTCGCTTAAATTAATTATGTCATGTTTTAATATCATATATTTACTTATTTACCTCGAAAATACGAGTAACAATTAAATTGATTTGTAGTTTTAAAGATACGTGGATTTGTTCAATACCAATTAATAATCTAGAAGTATGAAGTAGAAATGAAAGGTAGAAGTGAATCAAACCAACGTTACTTAGCAGTAGTGACCTCGAGATGGCTTAGGGTAATAAGAGCAAATAAGTAATAAAAGCAAAGTAAGAACAATTGAGCTAAAGGACAATATTGATGAACAATAGGACAAAAGGTAGAGAGTATATTCTTTGCTTAGAGATGATAAGATGTGTTACAAATGATTGGGGTCCCCTTATATAATAGGAGAGCCCTAAATAAGGAATATTCTATTTACAGTAAGTAATATTCTTGGTACATCTATTTAATCGCCTAGTACGAAATAGTACAATCATATTCCGGGATTTGCGCCATGATTTTGAGGACGTGGCAAGAATCTAACTTGTTCTGGTTCAAATCCATAATGGTACTATTTCAAGGTCGAGCACATCAACCTCGGTATGCATCATACTTCGCCTTCGAACTCGGCCGTATACATATAGTTCTCGGTCTCGAACTTCGGACGACCTCTCAATAATATAGATCGAAAGTATTCGATCTTGATCGTATACAGATAGTCCCCGCGTTTCTTAAAGTAAGATGATAAGAAACGATTTGAACCTCGATTTTCTCGAACCTCTTATGATGACTTCATTTCCGTGATGCGAACGTTTGAAGTGACCGAAACGTCCCGTCGGTCCATTTTCCCAAAACATTAAATGTACGTCAGTATTGGTTGGCCACTAGCACCCCCGAACCGTCATTGCCCATCTATAAATATGAGGTGATTCCTCTGAGTAAAGAACTTTACTCTTTCTTTACTTCTTTCCCTTCTTCATCCCTTTCTCTAATTACCCGTTCCCACCGCTTCTTTAAGCACCGGAAAAAAGCCAAGCTCTTGTAAGAAATACCACATCCCTTTGCAACCCGTATTCTTTAGTTTACAATCATAGCTAAAACTTCCAAAACAATCCCTAAAAAGGATAAAAATCGTCTTATTCTACCTCCCGGCTGGCCAAACCGGTGCTGCTGCCAACTCTTGAGGAAATCATCCCCGGTCCTTGCACAATTAAGAAGGAATTTAGTATTAATAATCCCATCGATGTCTTAGATCGATGCAAGCATGCATATCGATAACTTAGATTGATATCGAAGAAGCACATCAAGGATGCGGGGAAGGATTGTGGCTGGGGAGATGAGCTCATGATTCAGATCTCGAGCCTCGAAGAAAGCATTACAACCCACATTGAGGGTCTTTTAAGTATTTACACTTACCCCTTCATACTGGGTCCCCTTGATCCGGTGTTGATCGACTTTTGGAAAACATACGAAGTCACCATCGATCAGATTCACCCTTCTTTTTGGCGTATCATGATCATGCTGTGTTATTTTTTCGAAAAGGCCATGGGGTTGGAATTCACCCTCAACCACCTGATTCGATTGTATCAGCCCCAGTTATTTCGAGGGCTTATCAAGATGCAGCGTCGAACAACGAAAGCCTTCTTTGCCAGTACTGTTGAAACCAAAGATCGAGGTTGGATGAGCTGGTTCGTTAGAGTAAAGAATTCGGATGTCATCCTCATGGATAAAATGCCATTCTCAAAAAGGAGGAACTTTAATCGTAAGTGGAGTTAGTTTCCCCAGTATCTCTTCATATTCTGCTTTCAAGCTTCATAATGCCTTTATCATTCTTTTGGCAGCCAACGCCTGGGTGCCCCTAGCGGTACCCGACCTCGAGGCTTGGGTCCAAAAGTTAGATGCCACTTCTTCCTACGATAAACGCAAGTGGCGTGAATTATCGAAGGGCCAATGGGAGGCCAAGAACCATGTTAAGCGCTCTTCCCAAGTTTCAAATACTTTTCATATATTGGTGGCGTCAACCTACTCATGTACACTTGTGCAGGCCTTGGTGATGCATCCTAGATCAGGCGGGCTTCACCCGGGGAAAAAACCAAGCCTTCAATTTTGATATCATAGAGGGACAACAAAAGGAAGAAGGTTTCGAAGCCTGAAGACCCCGGGATAAGAAAACCCCTACTCGAAAGGTTGCAGAAGAGGTTTGCTCATATAGACGCAGATTCGACCCATGATTTCCTGATGACGAAGAGAATAATGCTAAAGACTCGGCGATGGTGCCTCGAACTAGGAAATCAATCGAGGTTTCCAAGCCTTCCGAACTAGAGGTCTCCTCCGGTGGTGAAGGAACCTCCAAGAAAGATGCGTGAGATATCTTTGTCCCCGACAATTAAGATTGTTCCTCGCCTTCAACAAACATGTTTGACGGGGTAAATGCGGAATCCCCTGAAGCTAAAGAAAATGGCTCGAGGGACAAGCTCGGGGCCACGACAACAGGTCATTTCCTTTCTTTGCCAACTTATTTCGATAGGGCAATAGAAGAAGCCAATACTCTGTATGCTCGATCCGAACAAGGTCCTCGAAGAAGATCCCTTTCAGAGTTTCTTTTCTGGGGTCGATGATACCACTGACCTTAACGATGCATCCACCCTCTTCGAAGAGGCTCAACGTCTCCTCTATCGGGTAAAATACTTACCTTTTCTTTTGCATTTTTCTCATTTTTTCTTTTCCTTTGACCGATATATCTTCATTTCATGTATAAGACATTGTAAAGTTTAAAACTGAGCTAAGACAATGTGAGGCCGATCTCAAATAAGTTCTGGGCAAAGAGAAGGCCCTGAGGCTCCTCTGTAGCAAAAAAGGGGGAAGAGTTTAAGGATCTTCGGGCTGAGCTGGCCAAAGCCCAAAAAACGAGGCTGAGATGGATGAGCAGGTAACTGTAATATTGACAGGTACGATCTTCTTGGCCCTACTTAGGAGGCTAATACTTTGATATCTCATCTGCAGCAAACGTTGGCGATGATTGGGCAGTTTCAGAGTGAGGTTGATCAAGTTAAAGCTGATTATCATCAGTGGAAGAAGAACATGGATTAGCTTGCTGCCAATAAGGAAGTTGTTATAGTCCAACTCGCCTCGGCTGAAGCTTAGCTCCGAGGCAATGAAACGAAGGGTTTGGCTCAAGACAAGAAGATCGAGGAGTTAGAGGCTAAGGGTGAAGTTGAGAAGACGAAGGCTGCGGCTGATAAATCCACTGCCATATACTTAAGGGACACCATATCCGTTCAAGCTGAGTTGATGGAGGCCTTCGATCAGGGAAAACGGAGCAATGATTTGCTAAGTACCAAGCCCCGAGGGAAACTCCTAAAGAAATCCATACCCGAGAGTTCAACCTTGCTGAGGAGATAGCTGAGGCAAAGGCACGGGAAATTGATGCCAGATCTCTTGTCTCCTGCGATGATGAGGATGTGGCGAGTGGCTCCGGAGATGAGGAGGGTGAAAAATATATTCCCGAGGACGAGGAGTCTACCGAAGATAGAACTACTGCAGTTGCATTTTCTGAAGATGACGCTCCCGGGGACGTGACCTCCAAAAATAGATAGGTTTTCTTTTTTGTGCAAGGGCCCCTTGTGGGTGTTGTAAATATGTTTTGTAAATTTCCCTTATAAAGTATCATTTTGTTCTATCCTCGACTTGTGTTGAATTTTATTTTGTTCTCGTTTGTGGAAGATTTCGATAATTAATATACTCATCTCGAGTATCAGTTCGAACTCATAACGTAATAAACCCTTAGGTTTTTATTGCTCAATATAATACCCCCTGAGGTTTTAGATAATCCTTGAGCTAGGCTTAAATCAATTTGATGCGAGCTTAGAATAATGGGGTTCTTGGATCCGAGTTAAGTGAGAACGAGGTCTCGGACTCTATATGCTTTTGGCCCTTAAGTTCTTTTAGGCTGGCCCTTAGGCTCTTTTAAAATTTGCCCTTAGGCTCTTTAATTTGGACCTTAGGATCTTTAAGTTGGGCCAATTCGACCTTTAAAATGGCTATAATTTTTCCGTCTTTCTGGCTAAAAGACTTTAGTAAAAAAATTTACATGCCTTAGTATGTATATTTTTTAACGTTTGGGATTTTAAAGGTTTGACATATCCCTTAGTAGTAATTTGTTTGTGTGAACATAATCGAATACTTCTCAAGGTTTTTTCGAAGGCTGATATTATCGAAGCCTTTGGATTATTCGAGGGTCGAATTTATCATAGCCCTTAGATTTTTCGAGGGCTAAATTCATTGAAGCCCTTTATATTCTGCTTTTCCCAAGGATAGCCTGATTTAATGGGGTTTTTAATATTCTAAGGCCTTTAATTTATGGCGGAAGTGTCTCCGAGATGCATTATTTTTGTCGTAGCCTTTATATGGCTTTGGTCTTTAATATGATTGTAGCCTTCGGGTAGGTAACTTGTACTCGTTTCCTGATAACTTTTCAAACTTGTCGAAAAGTTAGTCCTTGAGTATATTGGCCTTGGCCTTTGTTTCTAAGGGGTGCCTTTGAGGTTTCATGATTCCGAGTTTTCGATGACTCAGATGTATTGACTGTCGATGACATTCCTTGAGTATTTCGGGGTACATTTGTTTTTTGTCTCTTTAGCCACTTCTCGTAGGATTATAAGTGTAAAGCTCGTATAATAGTAAACTTCTTTGTGACACAAAGTGCTTTTGATATAACCAGAATGATTCTTCAAATATTTGATACAAGTGTACATGCTTTGCCTTCGGGGCTCGACTATTCTATATGGACACGGTTCATTTGACCGTTTGGCCCATTACAATGTTCTCCTATCAAGGCCCTTTTAGGCACGAAGTATTTTCCTCATGACGGTGATGCCCCCGCAGTATTCGAGGTTGATTAAAAAGAAGCCTTAGACACTATTGAATTTTCCTTAGTTAGCACATAGTTGTTGCCTCATTAAAAACCTTGCCGATAAAATCCATTTGGGACAAAATCCGATCTAAGAGAAAATTATTTCCACACATGCTTTAAAACCTAAGGCCTTCATGTAAAAAACAATGCCTTCGAGATCATATGCCTTCTATCAAAAATCTGTAATGAGTTAGTTTTAAACTCAAATGGACAAAAAGGATAAAGTCGTACCTTGGCAGTAGTATCGTTTTGGCAGTTGTTGACCTTCCATTGTGCTAAGCTTGTAAGATCCTTTACCGACAACTCCGAGGACTCGATACAGTTCCTCCCAATTCGGGCCTAGTTTCCCCTCATTTAGGTCTCGAGTATTGAGGGTGACTTTTCGTAGAAGTAAGTCCCTGATTCCAAAGTGTCTAAGGTTGGTTCTTCTATTTTAATATCTTTCAATCCTTTTCTTCTGTGCGCCCATCCAAACAAGCGTTGCTTCTCTCTTTTCAACTAATAACTCAAGTCTAACATTCATGGTCTCATGATTTGACTCCTCTGATGCATGTCGAAACCTGGCGTTGGGTTCTCCAACCTCAACGAGGATGAGGGCCTCAGAGCCATCTACTAGAGAAAATGGGGTAGCCCCCGTGCTAGACTTCGATATCGTCCGATATGCGTAAAGGACCTCGGGTAAAACCTCTCCCCTTTTCCCTTTTGCATCATCCAATCTTTTCTTCAAGTTCTATATGATAGTTCTATTTGTTGATTCGGCCTGTCCGTTTCTGGTTGTGTTGTACGGTGTCGATAAAATCCTCTTTATTTTATGCACTTCGAGGAAATTCCATTACCTTGCTACCGATGAATTTCTTTCCATTGTCACACACAATCTCGGCGGGTACCCCAAATCGTCATATGATGTGGTCCAAGATAAAGTCAATGACTTCTTTTTCTCGGACCTTTTCGAAGGCCTGTACTTCTACCCACTTAGAAAAATAATCAGTCATACACAGAATAAATTTAGCTTTACTTGGGGAGGGCCGACAATATCCATTCCCCATTTCATAAAAGGCCACAGGGATAGGAATGAATGGAGTTATTCTCGGGGCTGATGGATCATCTGTGCGAATCTTTGACACTTATCACATTTTCTGAAAAATTCCTTGGCATCTTTTTCTATGCTATCCCAGTAATAATCTGCTCTGATAACTTTTGCAAACTAAAGATTTGGCGTCGGAGTGTTTCCCACATGTGCCATCGTGGATTTCTCGAAGGACATAATCGGTGCCTCCTGGCCCCAAACATACCTCCAACGTCCCATCGAACATTCTCTTATACAATGTTCCATCTTTGTCCAAATGCAAACCTATCATCTTGGCTCGTAGGGCCCTTTGATTTTTTGTGGTCCGATGGGAATTTTCCATTCTTCAAATAGTCAATATACTTATTCCTCCAGTCCTAGGTTAGAATTGCTGAATTTATCTTGAGATGAACTTCTTCAACCACAGACCACGATAATTGGACAACAACCCCCGGGACGACGTCATCTTCTTCAATCGAGGATCCTAGATTGGCAAGTGCATCAACCTCGTTGTTTTTCCCTTGAGGCACATGATCTACAGTCCACTCCTTGAAGCGGTGCAAAGTTACGTGTAGCTTATCTAAGTACCTTTGCATTCTATCCTCTCGAACCTCGAAGCTTTTGTTTCCTTGGTTTACCACCAATAGAGAATCGCACTTGTCCTTGATGATTTCTGCTACTAAGCTTTTAGCTAGTTCGAGACCTGCAATCTATGGCCTCATACTCGGCCTCATTGTTAGTTAATCCATGGGTTTTGATAGATTGCCTAATAGTAACACCAATGGGCGGCTTCAAGACAATGCCATGCCCGGACCCCTTCACATTTGACGCAATGTCCGTGAAGAGAGTCCATACCCATGATGTTGTACTCAATCTTTACAAGAGTTCTTTCTACACTTTGAGTGCGAGGGTTGGCATAAATCCATTGTGAAGTCAACTAGGATTTGAGACTTGATGGTCATTCGAGGCTGATATTTGATTTCGTACCTACCGAGTTCAACTTCCCATTTGGCCAATCGCGCCGATAGATCGGGCTTATGAAAAATATTTCGAAGGAGGTAAGTAGTTAATACACATATAGGATGACATTTAAAATACGGTTTTAGCTTTCGAGATGCGCTTATCAATGCAAGTGCTAATTTTTCTAGGTAAGGGTACCTAGTTTCAGCATCTCCTAAAGTTTGGCTTACATAATAAACAGGAAATTGCATCCCTTGCATTTCTCGAACTAGTACCTCACTTACTTCTATCTCGGACACTAACAAGTATACATAAAGCCTTTTATCTGCCTTCAGGGTGTGAAACAAAGGCAGGATCGACAGGTATCACCTCAATTCTTCTAAGGCTTGCTGACACTCTGGTTCCACGCGAAATCCTTTTTCTAATTTAGCAAGGAAAAACACCGGTGACTCTGATCTGACGACCTCAAAATAAATCATCACAAGGTATCCATTCGCCCTGTTAGCCTTTGCACGGCTTTCACACTTTCCACGATCGTGATATTCTCGATAGACATGATCTTATCGGGGTTGATTTAGATACCTCGATTTGATATCATGAAGCTGAGGAACTTAGCCGAGCCAACTACGAAGGCACATTTCTCTGGGTTAAGTTTCATGTTATATTTCCTCAAAATTGCAAATGTTTCCTACAAGTGAACTAAATGGTGCTCTGTGCGCAGGGACTTAACCAACAATGTCATCAATGTAAACTTCCATTATTTTACCTATTTGCTCTTCGAACATTTTGTTAACTAGGCGTTGGTATGTTGCTCCTGCTTTTTTAGCCCAAAAGGCATTATGTTGTAACAATAAATTCCAAACATAGTTATAAAAGAAGTCTTTTCCGGGTCCTCTAGATTCATTTGAATTTGATTTTACCCGGAGTAGGCGTCAAGAAAAGTTAGGATATCGTGGCAAGTCGTGGAGTCGATCATTCAATCGATGTTTGGGAAAGAATCTTTTGGACATTACCTGTTCAAGTCCTTATAATCTACGCTCATTCTAAGTTTATTTTCTTTTTAGGAACTGCAACTGCGTTGGCTAGACACTCGAGGTACTTTACCTCTCGAATAGATCCTATTTTAAGAAGTTTAGTTACCTCGTCCTTCATAAAAGCATGCTTTACCTCAGTCTGAGGATTCCTTTTTTGCTTCACTGATTTGAACCTGGGATCGGCGCTTAGCCGGTGTGTGGTGATTTTCGGTGGAATCCCTGTCATATCTAAGTGGGACCAAGCAAAGAAATCCATATTATTAATAAAAAAATAGAATTAATTTTATCCTGAGTTTGTGGGTTAATCCCGTTACTAGGTAAACATTTCTCTCGGGCATGTACACGACCAAAATGACCTGCTCCAGCTCCTCGATAGTTGATTTGGTTGCATCAGATTCTTCGGGAATAACAAAGGTTCAAGGAGGAAATCCTTATCTTCGTCTTTGATTGCCTGTTGCTTTGACTCCATCAAGGATGGAGGCGGTACTTGTTATTTGGCGTCCTGCTTATCTTTAGTGGTTGACTTCTTTGAGGTCGAAGGCTTTAGAATCGGCACTACTTCCTCGATTGCAAACATCTCCTTTGCAGCATGTTGCTCCCTGTAGACTATTTTTACTCATTCATTCCTCTATTAGGAACTTCATCATCTGGTGAAGAGTCGAAGACATTGCCCAGGAATGCGTTATACCTCATATCACCTTTGATAACATGGAACTTTGTATCTTGTATGGTCCCGGCTACGTTTACTGGCAATATAATTTCTCCCATTGATGTTTCGCTTGCCATGTTGAAGCTATTCAAGACCCGGGATGCAGGAACAATATGATCTTGTAAGCTGAGTTGTTCTGCGACCTTCGATCTGATTATATTTGTTGAGCTACCTAGATCCATTAAAACACGTTGAACTTGAATTTTACTCAAAAGTATAGAGATTACTAGGGCGTCATTGTGAGGCAGAGATATGCCTTCTGCTTCCTCGTCATAGAATGATAACACGTCTGCAGGCATATAGCTCTGAGTCGTTTTTTCTCTATTGATTGATATGATGTGCTTGAACACAGGTCATTGAGGGATATCGACTCCGCCAATGATCATGTGGATTATATTTTGTGGTTCTTCTTGTTCATTTTTCCTTGCATCTCTCTCACATAAGTGACTCTTATCCCGATCACTTAGGAATTCTGGGAGGTGGCCCACGTTGTACAAACGAGCCATTTTTTCCCTTAGCTGCCTGAAATCTTCTATGTGATGACCATGTTTGCCATGATATTTGCACATCAAGTTCATGTTTCTTTGAGAAGGATCGGTCTGTATAGGCCTGGGCCACTTGGTATATTTCATTCTCCCAATAGTTGAGACAATCCCTGATGCGTCTATGCTGAAGTTGTATTCCGATAATCGAGGGGCCTTGGCGGGGTCGTTGTGCTTATCGAACCCGCTTTTAATCATGAGTCCCCGAGAACTTTGACCTCGATCATTTCTTCGATCGCTCCGAGGAGTTTTACGGCTCGGGCCACTATTCCTTCGATCGGCATATGGGTGATACCATTCTTTGTTGCATCTCGATTCCCTGTGTATGTCCCTCGGGGGCTTAGCTGTGGATCTCTTAGGATGAACTGAAACTGAGGGGGCTCCCAATTGGTCCTCGACCCTGATCTTTGACTGATAACGAATGTGCACATCCGACCATGTCAGAATTGGATATTCAATCAAGTTCTGCTTCAATTGTTGAGATGAGATCGAGCTTCTTTCATTCAGACCCTGCATAAAGGCCTGTATTGCAAAGTCATCGGAGACCGGTAATTCCATTCCTTCTATCTGAACCATGACACGAACTCCCTTAGTATCTCGCCATTCCTTTACTTTATTTTGTAGACGTCCGATTTTCTCGTGGCCACCTTTATTGCCTGGCGTGTGTTTTCACAAAGGCATATGCTAAAATAGCAAATGAGTCAATTGAGTTAAGAGCTAAGTAGTGATACCAAATCAAGGCTCCCTTTGATCGTATTTGAATTTTTTCAACAAAACTGACTCTATTTCATCGTCATTCAAATCATTTCCTTTATTTCCAAATGTGTATGAAATTATGTTCTCATTAGGGTCAGTTGTCCGGTTATATTTTGGTATATCGGGCATGTGAAACTTCTTTGGAGTGGGCATCAGAACCGCACTCGAGGAGAATGGTTTTTGTATGAAATTCTTGGCGTCTAAACCTTTCAAAACTGGAGGTGCTTCCAGTATCTGATCAACCCGGGAGTTATAAGTTTCCATTTTTTATGATTTTTTCAATTTTCTTTTCTCCGGACTCGATCCTCTTAGTTAGTTCCTCGATCATTCTTGTAATCGCGGGGTCAGTCCCCAAGCCACTTTCATCAGGCCTTTCAAGCGCTGGTTCAGCACGCCGAGTGTTCACTGGTTCGGCTGTGTTTGGTGTTCTATTCTGACTTTGAAGTTGAGCGATGACGACTTGCTGAGACTGCAACATCTCGAATATCACTTGGAAGCTGATTTCTCCTTCCATTCATTGTGTTCTTTAGCCACCGACCTGGGCTTCCCTGCATATATCTCCTTCAGTTCCGCGTCTAGATCTGCATTCAAAGCAATATGTGAACTAACATCAACAGGTTCCATATTTGGCACTTTTCCTGGGTTTATCGGGGTAAACCAACTCATGCATTGTTGTTCTCTCCAAGACCTTCGTTGTCGTGAAAGGGTATTTTTTGTGAGCTAGACATGTTTCAGCCTAAGAATAAAAAAATGATTGACAAGAAAAGTGTTAAAACAATGTGCGTAATAGAAATCGGTAAATAAATAATCACTATTATCTTTAGCACCATGGTGGGCACCAAATTGTTTACCTCGAAAATATGAGTAACAATTAAATTTGCTTTGTGGGTTTAAAGACACATGATTTAGTTTAATACCAATTAATAAACTAGAAGTATGAAGTAGAAATGAAAGATAAAAGTGAATCCAACCAATGTTACTCAGCAGTAGTGACCTCGAGGTGGCTTAGGACAATAAGAGCAATTAAATAATAAAAGAATAGTAAGAACAATAGAGCTAAAGGACAATGCTGATGAACAATAGACGAAAAGGTGGAGAGCATATTCTCTGCTAAGTAATGATAAGATATGTTACAAATGATTGTGGGGCCCTTTACATAATAAGGAAGCCCTAAATAAGGAATATTTCTATTTATAATAAGGAATATTCTTGGTACAACTGTCTAACCGCCTAGTACGTAATTATACAATCATATTCCGAGATTTGTGCCATGACTTTAGGGACGTAGCAAGAATCTAAGTTGTTCTGGTACAAATCCATAACGGTACTATTTCGAGTCGAGCACACTCGACATCGATATGCATCATACTCTGTCTTTGAACTCTGTCTTAAAAAGGGAATTAAGCCACGCTTATAACGAAGAAGAGATTTTCTAGAAACAAAAGTCTAGAGCCTTATGGTTGCTGGATGGCAATAAGAATACGTCATATTTTCATATGGTAAAATTACAAAGAAGAAAAAGAAATATAATTAGGGATTTTCAAACATCTGAATGAAGGTGGGTGAGTGACCAAGCTGAAATAGTTCAAGAAGTTGAGGCTTATTATGCTACACTATTTTCTACATCTAACTCGACAAATTTTGAATGTATTTTAAATCATGTCAATATAACGATTAGTGACTCTATAAATCGAGAACTCATAAAAGATGTTAGTGAAGAGGAAGTAAAAAATGCGGTATTCGCTATACATCCTCTTAAAGAATCAGATGTGGATGGAATGACTCCTTTATTTTTTCAAAGATATTGGAATATTATATCAAGGGAGATTTATGAAGCTATTGATAGCTTCTTTTTTACCTAATTTCTTCATGGAACCATACTTTAATTACTCTAGTACCTAAAGTTAAAAGCCCTACTTCAATATCGCAATTTAGACCCATAAGTTTATGTTCTACTCTTTATAAAATTATTGTAAAAATTCTTGCTACGAGAATGAAAACTCTTTTAACTAAGGTTATATCTCCGACTCAAGCAACTTTCATCGAACATAGACAAATAACTGATAATGTTATCTTAGCACATGAATTTATGCATCTTTTAAAAAATAAACGCAGAGGTAGAGAGAAATTTATAGCGATAAAATTGGATATGTCAAAAGCATATGATAGAGTTGAATGGATATATATCTACAAAATGTTTTGGAAATGGGTTTTCATGCCAGATTTGTAGAATGGATTATGCAATATATTTGTACCCCTACCTATAGTTTTAATATAAATGGGGAGGTAGGTGGATCAGTTAGACCAATTAGAGGAATACGACGAGGAGATCCACTATCACCTTATCTATTTTTAATATGTGCAGAAGGTTTCTCTACTTTGTTGAAGATTTCTGAAACTTAAAATGAAATTCAAGGTTTAAAGTTAAATAGACATGGACCGATCTTAGCTCACTTGTTTTTTCGCAGATGAAAACGCTCACAATGCAGTCCATGTAGCTGAGATTCTAAGAAAGTATGAGAAAAGTTTTGGCCAAGTGGTTAATTTAGATAAATCAGCTATTTGCTTGAGTAGAAATGTAAGAGAGGAGGAGAAAGTAGAGATATTTTCCTTACTTGGACAACAACAAAGAAATGAGATGGGTATGTGTAAAGAGATTATGTCTCTTTTTTTTTAATCTTTTGGTGGGGACAAACTGAGGATAATGGAAGATGCATATTGAGAAATGGGAAAGATTATGTGATTCCAAATCAAGAGAGGGCTTAGGATTTAGTGATTTAAAGGCTTTAAATATGGCTTTGTTAGCTAAATAAGCTTGGCGTATATTGTCAAACCCGAATTTGTTCTTAACGAGAGTACTTAAAAGCAAATACTTTCCACACTCAACTTTCCTTGACGCTTCGCATCATTTACTGGATCATGGATCTGGAGAAGTATTTGGTGGGGAAGAGATCTATTACTTACTGGACTAAGGTGGAGGATCTCTGATGGGAAAAATATAAATGTTTGGACTAATCCTTGGATTCCAAGAAATAATGGTTTTACTCCAAAAAGTATTCAAATGCAAAACAATTTAGATCTTAAGGTTGCCGACTTAATTGACGAAGATATGCATACCTGGAAACTTCATATGATAAGTATGACTTTTGAACCTGAAGATGCAGATGCAATTTTGTCTATACTGATATCCATTATCGGTCTTATTGATAGATTACTGTGGCATCAATCAAAATCGGGAAACTATAAAGTTAAATCAGGTTACTATTTAGCAGAGGGTTCCAGGTAAGACTATTAGGAACTCGGAAGTCCAGGCGAGTTCTCATTCTTTTCCTAAAAGCTTTTGGGATTCTTTGTGGAACTTAGAAATTAAAAATAAACTTAAACATTTTCTAAGGAAGTGTGTGATTAACTCTTTGACCATTAATTATACCTTAGCTAAAAGGTTGCAGAACCTGGATAAAACGTGTAAGATTTGTGGTCTTGAAAGTGAAGATATAAAACATATGCTATTTAGATGCCCCCGATCTCAGCTTATATGGAGACAAAGTCCTATTAATTGGCATGATATTGAAAACATAACTGACTTTTCTGTATGATGGTACAACTTGTTCTTAAATGCCAAGCACTTTCCTGAATCTACTGAATTATTATATTTGAGTGTTGTTAATCTTATGTGGCAAATTTGGAAAGGTAGGAATGCTTGGTGCTCTAATCAGGAAATGTTAGAGCCAACTGATATTGTTTCTAAAGCTCTTTTTGAGTATGAAGAATATAAAGATCTATTAACTAGTTGCCTTGTTACACGACATTCAACTGGAAATGAGTTTCTGCCTAAACTAACAACTTCTCAAGATGATATTTTATTATTTACAGACGCAGGATTACGGTGTGATAATAGACAGGCGAGGCTTTGAATAGCCTTAGAAAACCGCTTCATGCCCATGGATCCTCAATTTAATATGGTGGGAGAACTATGATTGCTGAAGCGATTGCCATATGAAAGGCACTTGAATGTGCTATGACTTTTGGATGGAATAGTGCTAAGAATGTTGTTGATATGATCCAAAAACATGTGGCTATATCATGGGAGATAGAAGTGTTAGTGTGAAGATACTTGGAAGCTATCAAGCATGTTAGATCACGTCGAATTTCTTTATATTTCAAGGAAGTTAAACAACGTAGATCATAGTTTAGCTAAATTTTCTTTTCTTTGTTGAAGGACATCTCCTAGAAGAAGTTTTTCCCAACTTGAGTTGTCCAAGATGCAAAGAGTACATTTGAACTTTGTTATTCGTTGATGTAGTAATATGAAGTCTTTGTTTTGGAGGGGAAATAGTATTTCACATTTCTTATAGTCCATAATATGCCCAAGGAAAAAAGCAGTCTTTAAGTGTCTGCAGTAGTATATGCTGGAATATAGAATAGGACCGAAGATTACCGGTCCATTTATTCCTTGCTCCTATTTGCTCGATCTCATGTTGATCCATCTAAAACAACTTAAGAAAGGACCAACAACAATATTTATACTTCTTGTTTACCAATCAACTGCACTAAGATTTGAAGTTGCCCTTTATTTGGACATACCTATCTAGAACTGGAAATATGCAAGAACCCTAAAATAAACCAGCAGCATTAAGAGAACAAAGATCAGATTTGTCAAGAAAGGGAAGCTGCAAATAAAATCAAAGATAATATGGAAATTGTTGTAACCTTCTCTTGCCAAAACAGGGCACTTTGAGAAGATTACCAGAGAATTCTAAATACATTGCTCTTAGAAGCCCTTATGAAATCAAATTTGAACTTCCCAAAATACCAAAATTTGTATATGTAACTAATTTTTTTCCTACAAAAATAATTAAGATAGCATAAAAATGCTTCAAAAAGGTTAAATCTTAAAAATCTGGAGGCGGAAGCATCTTCTATCCAGATCTCTAGTTTCCTTTCTAGACCTATAAACCCTAAACTTTAGTTTGGCTGTGCTAATCAAACACAAGCTTCTCTGTTAGCGATCCCTTCGACCATATAAGAATTCTCTATGCTACTCTCCTCACTTAAATTAGTTGTCAAACATTATAATGAATTTGCCAAAGAGGAAGACACCAAAATGAGCAAGGTCCGTTACATTGTCATTGTGATCTACCATGATACAAGTTCTTAGAAAAATCTGCAATTTTGACCATAAGAATAGGATCCCTCCTCCATAGGATCCTACAAGGACAATATTCATGCATTGCAGATTCAAACACTTATATAGTGTCCACTTGAAATTAAAACATTACTTGATGGCACCTAATACTGACAAGTGACAATCATCATCCTAATTCATTACACAAACAATTTTATTCCCAAAAACAAGTTCCTATAAGAGTTCTATATGCATTTTATAGGCATCATCCTACTTGTGTGGCAAAGATCGATATATGCACAGTATACGACATTGTCAGCTACATACATTTATGTGTCTGTTGTAACTTGTAAGTGGGGTTTGAATGTGTTGTATAGTCTCTTTGCTCGAGGACGAGCAAAAAGTTCAAGTGTGAATTTGCATAAGCTTCACCATTTTTTTTGAAAATAAACATTAGTTCTAACTTAATTCCAAAAAAACTTTACTCATGAGGTGAATATTTCCCAATAACATATATGAAAACTTCGCCAATTTCCTCATCTTCTACTACCCGAAATTTCATACACAACAATTAGCAGAACGCATATACCATATATAAGTCAATCCCTGATATTAAAACAAGAAGCTTTTACATATGCGCCCACAGGAAATGACCATATACGACACAAACAATTTGTGGATAATAGTCAATCTAGGAGCTAAGCTCTTAGAAGGTGCTAGCTAGTCACGCAAGGTTTTGCGAGAGTTTAGCTAAAAATGTAGAAGAGATTTAGGAAGAAGAAAGTATATTGATCATTCATTAGTCTCCTTGATTACAATTCACTCATCTATATAGAATTTGATTCTAGGTAGATTCTAGACTAACTAACTTTTAACTACCTTATAACTACTTTTAACTAACTAATAACAACTCGCCCATTTCAGCATTCTGTTAGTTATTATCGTTACTGCATTTGTTTCTCTTTTCTCTTCTGCTCTCTTCTGCTAACTTCTCTTCTGCTAACTTGCATCAATACCTCCCCCTCAAGACAATGACCTCAAGGATTAAAGGTGGGAAACCTGGTCTGAAGCTCCTGCAAAGACTCCCAAGTAGCAGCAGCAGCCTCCAAGCCTGACCATTTAACCTTCACTTGGCACACAACTTTATTCCCTTTTTAACCAACCTTCATGCCAATACTGCTTCTGGTTGAAGACAGTAAGAATAGATATATGAAGTACATGAGGATGGTTAATGACACTAGGTACCTCATGACACTTTTTCAATTGTGAAACATGGGAAGTGGGATGAATAAGAACATCGCAGGCATGAGCAACCTGTAGGCAACTGATCCCACTTTTGCAATAATAGGATAGGGTCCATAATACTTGACAGCAAGCTTGTTGAAAGGCCTGATGGCTACTGATATCTGTCTATAAGGTTGTAGCTTGAGATACACCCACCCCTTCTTCAAATGACCTCTCAAATCTATGTTTATTAGCTGTATCTCTCATCCTCTGCTGAGCTCTAGCCAGATGGAACTTTAACAACTGAATAATAGCTTCACGTGCTTCTAATGTCCTGTCAACCATTTCTACATCTGTATCACCACTTAGGTAAGGTAAATGAATAAGAGGTTTCTGACCATATAAAGCTTCATAGGGAGTACATTTAATAGTAGAAGGATAGGTAGTATTATACCACCATTCTGCCAACGGAAGGTACTTGACCCAATCCTTAGGACTATCCGAGCAAAAGCACCTCAGATATGTCTCTAAGGTTTTATGCCCACCTCTGATTGACCATCTATCTGAGGGTGATATGAAGTAGATCTTTGCAGTTGTACATCCTATAGAGAAAAGAGCTCCTGCCAAAAAGAACTCAGAAATATTGGGTCTCTATCACTAGTTATAGTGAGTGGCATCCCATGCAGTTTAAAGACTTGATCAAAAACAGTTTGAGCATTATAAGGATGCTGCAAACTTAAAAATGGCCAGCTTTAGCTAATCTGTCCAACACCACCAAAATAACCTCCTTACCCTGTGATTTAGAAAGACCTTCAATAAAATCAATGCAAATGTCAGTCCATACTCCTGTGGGGGAGGTAGAGGCTGTATCCATCCAGGTGAAGCTGCAGCATCATACTTATGCCTTTGACACACATCACATCTATTTATGAAATCCCTAACATCTGAAACCAAAATTTTCCAGTAGAATAGAGACTGCAATCTTTTTTCATAGTAGCATCCATACCAGAATGCCCACCTTATGTAGTGCTATGCCACAAGGTAATAATGTGGTTCTTTAGTTGCTGATTATTACCAATAACCAGTCTGCCCTTCCACCTAAGTTGGTTGTTGAACCAAGTGTATGACATATGAGGTTGATTCTGCAATTTGGCTATCAACTCTTGCAGATCGTGATCCTCCTCCATGAAGACTGAATCTGTGTAAAAATAGACTCATGAGGAGTCAATAATGAAATAGCTAATAACGCAGCGTCTCGTTTCCTTGATCTGCAGCTTTATTCTCTAATCCTTTCTTATATTCAATAGTAAAATCCAAAGCCATCAACTTGGAAAATCCAGCCACCTGAAAATCAATATGCATCTGTTGCTCTAACAAATGCTTCAAGGCTTTCTGATCTGTCTTCACTATAAAATGGTTTGCCATTAGATAGTGTGACCATTTAGAGACAACAAAAGTTAGTGCAAGCAGTTCCCTATCATACACTGATAAAGCCTGATGCCTATGAGCTAAGGACTTGTTTATATAGGCAATAGGATGACTTTGCTACATCAGTACAACTTCTATCCCTTTACCACTAGCATCTGTTTCAATAGTCAATGGTTTAGCATAATCTGGCTCAACTATCCTTTTTCAACATATCATGCAATGGTCTGCTAATAGTTCCAAAGACTTGAATGAATCTTCTGTAATAGCCTGCAAGGCTAAGAATCCCCTCAGTTGTTTAATGTTGACTGGCGTAGGCCAGTCTTGCACAACAACAATCTTCTTAGGATATGTAGCTACTCCTTCAGCACTGACAAAATGGCCGAGGTATTCCACCTTAGCTACTCCAAAAGCACATTTTGACATCTTAGCATACAACTGATGTTGTTTCATCAACTCTAATACATCTTTTACATGAGCCGCATGAGTAATTACATCCTTACAATAGATCAAAATATCATCAAAAAACACCAACACTGATTTCCTTAGCAAGAGCTTGAAAACAACATTCATCAAACTTTGAAAAGAAGAAGGAGCATTGGTCAATCCAAAGGGCATAACGAAGAATTCAAAATATCCTTCATGAGTCCTAAAGGCAGTTTTGTTGACATCCTCTTCAGTCATTCTCAACAGGTGATAACCGGCCCTGAGGTCTATTTTTGAGAAAACCTCAGCACCATGTAACTCATCCAATAGGTCCTCAATCATAGGAATAAGGAACTTATCCTTTATGGTCATTTGATTGAGACTCCTATAATCGACAGAAAGCCTCCAACTACCATCCTTTTTCCCCACCAAGACTACTAGAGAAGCATATGGACTATTGTTGTGCTGAATCACCCCTTGATCCAACATCTCTTGTACCAACTTCTCAATTATGTCCTTCCTAATCCCATGGTACCTATAAGGTCTCTTATTCGCATGATTAGAAGCTTCCTTAAGAGGAATTCTATGATTAAAAGAACCCCTATGAGGTTGTAATGTAGTAGGTGTTCCAAATAACTTCTCGTGCTGTTTAATAAGAACTGCTAATTCTGGCAATTGGTCAGCTCTTGGTATAGCCTGTATACTGTGCCAATGAATACCATTAGCCACAGTATCTAAAGATATCATGAAGAATTGAGCTTCATCACTACTCTTCTTGACCAAACTCTTAAACTTGGCAGTATTAAGTTGGTCATTAGCACCCCTCAGAACATGTTTCTTACCTTGGTATATGAATTCAATTGTTCTCTTTTTAATATCAAACAATATCCTTCCTAAGGTATTCAAGCGTTGAACTCCCAATACGATATCTATGTTGTCCAATAGTAGAAGTAGAAAATAAGAGGAGAAGGTAGTACCTTGTAGTAACCATATCATATTCCTGCAAACTAAGCAGTCTGCACCTTCCTACCATCTGCAGCACTAACAGATTGCCTCTGAATTGAATAAGATCTGCAGCCCAATTTAGCAGCTACTGATTCATCAATAAAGTTGTGAGTGCTCCCAGTATCTATCAACACATGCAATGCCTTTTCTCATGGTAGCCAATGGCTCTTATGGTCTTATACCCTGCTGCACCCGTGAATGGTTCCAGTGATATAGCCATAAACTCAGTTGAGTCTACCATATCTTCAGTCACCATCTCTACCTCATCCACCTCTAACTCTTCATTTTCAGTCACTTCTACTAAATATAATTGTTTGTTGTTCTTATTGTTATGGCCTGGTGTATCCTTTTCATCACAAAAGAAACATAGGCCCTTGGGTCTTTTCTCATCCATTTCTACTGCACTCAACCTCCTCCCATGAGGTCTGTTGTTCTTTGTAAAGTTAGGTTCAAAAGGCTTTGTGACAGTGGAGTTAGGTGTTTGGCTCTTTGAATTATACTGGAGTTTGTTGTTATTTGGATTAGGTAGAAGGCCAGAACTGTTACTCAACCTAGGCTTAAATCCCCATGACTCAGCCTGTGCCTCAAACACTTCTTCTTGTAACCTAGCAATCTTATAAGCCTGTAACAAGGTTTTGGGAGATTGAATTCTAACAACCTTGTTCAATTCAGGTTTTAAGCCCCCAAGAAAACAACTTATTTCATTTTCATTAGACAAATTAACACAAGTTAAGAGTCTATCAAATTCTGCCTGATAGTCCCTAACACTACCAGTTTGTTGCAAATTTTTCAATGCCTCCATGTGATCTTCGAACCCATACCCAAGCCTTTCATTCAATGCTAACACATACTCAGTCCAAGTGGGATCTAGCACAGAATTTCTAGATCTCATGAATGACCTACGCCAAGCAATAGCCTCTCCATCAAAATGGATAGAAGCTACCTTAACTCTTTGATCAAAAGCAACTTCATCCATAGAGAAGAATTGATCAACCTTCTACAACCAATTTTTTAAATCTACTCCAACAAATCGAGGAAGTTATAGTTTAGAATATTGAGTAAAATGGTTACTATTGTGATTCATACCTTGCTGAACTTCTCTGCTTCTGCCTTCTTGTTGAGGATCCATCGATCCACCTTTAACATTTGAATATTAAGCCCTCAATGTTTCCCTTTCCTTTCCTTTTTAATTCATCACTCCCATAGATTCCTTCAACTCTAGTAACTCCTTATCAGTCTGTATATTGTGCTCATTGATAACCATCATCCCATCCATCAATTTCTGCAAGTGCTCGTGAATGAGAGTTAGCTTTTCATCCAACCCCTCCATGTTTTTAATTGAATTTTTGCTGCGAGTCATGAATCTAGTTGCCAAGGATCGTGAGCTCTGATACCAATTGATACAACACAAACAATTCGTGGATAATAGTTAATCTAGGAGCTAAGCTCGAAGAAGATGCTAGCTAGTCAAGCAAGGTTTTACGAGAGTTTAGCTAAAAATGTAGAAGAGATTTACGAAGAAGAAAGTATATTGATCATTTATTAACCTCCTTGATTACAATTCACTCATCTATATAGAATTTGATTCTAGGAAGATTCTAGAATAACTAACTTTTAACTACCTTATAACTACTTTTAACTAACTAATAACAACTCTACCATGTCAACGTCAGTTAGTTATTATCGTTAATGCATTTGCTTCTCTTTTCTCTTCAGCTAACTTCTCTTCTGCTAACTTGCATCAGACCATAAACATAAAAGGGAAAGAGACAATACACGGGGAGAAAGAGAGTGATTTGAATCAAACAGACGAAGTGGAAAGAAAAAACTGTCGCAAAGACGTTAAAAATTCCGAAACTGACTGTGAATTGAGGAAAATAAAATTTGACAGTGTCAAGGGGCCATGCTAATCTTCTGCGTACCTTTCCATTTTTATTGAATGCCCTCGAAGGGACGGACAATTGACTTCTGGTATGTGCTGATAAATTCTTAAAAACTTTCTATCTAAGACGATGTGGTAACAAGTATTTGGGATTTAGTTGGATCCCAACTGGACTCTTAGGTTTCTGGTTACTATTTGAATCGCACTTGCTGAGATGGGCCGGCCCTTTTCCCTTGCGAATGGCCTTTCCTTTTGGGTTCTACGTCCAGTTCTACTAACTCTACTCCCATTAATGAATATAAAAATTGGTGAAAAGAAAAAGGGAAATTTTCGTAACTACAACTTCTATCGAGTCTATTACATTATCTACAACTATTATTTGATTCACGTTTTGTACAATATTTTATACTATTAGTAATTATTCAGCTTATAAATCACTTCTCTCTACGAAAAATCATGTAATAAGAATCCCAAATTTTTAGCAAATTTAATGAGATCCTCATCATTTCCTAAATTTAAGCCTAATTGAATTGACTACAATCAATTAATTCTTACAAAATCTATAAATCCTTAAAATTTAGCCCAACCAAATTGACTACAACTCAAATACAATGAATCATCTATTGAAAAATGTCATTTGGATTTCATTAAAAACAGGTGAGAAATTACACCATATGTAATCTATGTTCATCGAGTAATAATGTAATTAATAGTATATTGAATACTATTTACATATTATTATAGATATATTGTAGTATATTGTATAAGGTATATATTTCAATGTATTAATAAATAATAGAATATAATAGATTTTATATATATGAAATAATGGTTAAATAACATATATAAATAAAATATGTTGAAGATTTGGATGGGAAAGAAGCTATAGAAAATATATTACTTATTGTTGCTGAAGGGATGCTGGTTGGAGAGTGTGTCTCTGGTGTGAGTGTTGGGGCTCATGAGGGAAGAAAGAGGGAATGGGGAGGAAAATGGTGACCGGGTGCCTCAAGGTGACTTGGTTCCAGTCTGTACTACATGGGAACCAATAAAGGAATATGCTCCCTCTTCCCAAGAGGAGCATTTTTCTCCTACTTGGGATGAAATTTCATGCTCCACTAGAAATCCCCTGAACAGTTCTGACCCTTTTTTCCCCCCCATCTTGATGCAGTCCATTTAGATTTTATGATTTTTGATATGAAGTTTGTGTCATAAGAAGAATAAGATGGAAGTTGGGAGGATTATGACAATATGCATGTAGCCCAGTTCATCAATGCTAGGAGTGGTTGGACAACCTCTAAAGAGAATGTTCTTAAAAGACCCACCACTAGGCAACAAAATAAAGTTGCCCTTGAAAATGTTTTGACGGAGAATAAGGAGAAAAATAAGAGAATAAGATTGGTGAAAGCGGGTAAATTAGTTAACGAGGAGGATCTGCCTCCAGCCAAAGTTGTAGAAGTTGAGGATGAAGAGGTGAATGAGAAACCTTCTCCCCTTGTTCGTAGATACATAAAGAAGAAAGTGCTAGTGAAATCCAAGAAAGTGTCATATGTGAAAGGTGTTGAAACTGGTGGAGAGAAGAGTGTTGATAAGAAGGAGTCCGGTGAGAAGACAAAGCCTACTGGAAAAAAGAAAGGGGTTGAGAAAAAAAATCTCATAAGAGAAATCTAAGTGACAGTGAGGGACACAGTTCCTCAAAAAAGGCCAGAGTGGAAGTGTCTGAGAGTAAAAGGAAAGCAAAGCTGAAGAAGCAAAAAATGTTGGGTAGAGTATTTGATACTGACATTCTTGACAAGTCAGCTAGAAGGTAGTTAGTTGAAATTAGCAAAATTTAGAAGTGGACTCATCTCTTTTCTATACAGAGTCCAAAGGTCTACAAGGAGGAAGTTCTTAGTTTCTCCATTGATATGTTCACTGTGGAGGATGACAACATCTATCTGAAAGTCAATGGGGTAAATTTTATGATGGATGAAGCTGTACTGGGAAGTATTCTTGGTGTGTCTGGTGAGGGGATCTCGATTGTTGAGGGGACATGTTTCCCCAAGTTTTAGGAAGGTTATTCTAAAGCCTCAAGCTATTGAGCAAGGGGAACAAGTGCACAAGAAGGCACTACTTCTAGAATACTGACTCATGTTTGAGATGGGGAACAAGGTCTTGCTCTCTCAAGATGAAAAATGATCCATTGCATCAATAGCAGACCTATTTCTCCTGGAGGCACTGGACAGATACACTAATATCAACCTGCTCGGAATCCTGATTGAACACATGAAGAAGGTGACACACTTCAAGGATGGAAACCATGGGTTGCCATATGGGTTCCTACTCATCAAAGTTTTCGAACATTTCAAAGTCCCCTTGGGGAGAGTAGTTGTGGGAACTCGTAAGCAAATGCTCTCAATGAATACCTTGGAGGAATGCGTGTGTTTTGATAAGAAGGGGGAGTTGGAAGTAGTTCTGATTGTTGCTCAGAGTGCTGCTAATGAGGAAATTAGGAGGCTAAATATCAGGAATGTCATTCTTGAGGGGAAACTCAGTCAAGTTAGAGAGGAACCTGGTTCTAGCAGTGCTCAGGGTATAGAGGTTGCCCGCCCGATAGCTGAGAATGCAGAGCTGAGGAAACTTGAAAGAACAGCTGATTAATGAGAAGCAGTCTGCTAATGCTTGAGTGGATGCTCTCCTTAAAGTCGTTGCCCCTTCATTCTTCACACCCTCTTCCAGTGCCCCCTAAATTGTCCCGCTATCAGTGTCAAGTTTATCAGTCCTTATTCTATTGCTTTAGTTGTTTATTTTGTGGATGTTTTCTAATGATGGTACTACCGCTTGTTTTTCTTCTACTTAAATTCAATGAGCATCTTAGTCATGTTTCTATGCATGTTATACTCTTATGTTCTGCATTTAGCTATATTGTGTCCACACAAATGGCATGAGTTAACTTTGCTGGACTTGTTTTTGCTTTTACTTATAAAATTCTTTTTATGATGATAAAAGGGGGAAGAAAATTGCAGGGGAGAAACATGTTATCGGGGGGGGGGGGGGGGGGGGAAAATGGCTAATCTTCAGGGGGAGCACTATAGAGATCTGGTTCTCAGGGGGAACTTCAATTCTAAGTTTGTCATCATCAAAAGGGAGGAAATTGATAAGTTATGTGCCTCTTTGTTTTGATGATTTAACAAACTTTATATGAGAACCAGATAGTGAACATGATACAAATCCTCTATGTGCTCAAAACAACAAGTCACGTGTTTGGCACAAATTCCAATGCAAACAGTAAAGGGAACGACAAAAGAAATAGATGGCTATCAGTTCCTCTGGTCACAATACACGTCAACTCTTTACAGCTAAAGATGTTGTGCTGCAGACGCAACAGAGCAATATTCACTGTTGAAGCATGTTGTATACTGAACACTTGTTTGCATCATCCTAGTGACCTCACTTATATATTACCAATATGAATCAAGGGATAATGCACACTTGCAAACCCTAAAATATTTTTCGCTCGCAAGTGTGCAGCCGATTTCATTTACTCCAAGACATTGAAGAATAAAGTAGTAACAGAATGAAGGACCAGATCCCAGTATTGAATATATCATGTGTCATTAGTATTAATGTATATTTGTTAATGTTATTCACTTATAACTCCTACTCAGATTATTTAGAAGCATCTTGTATGATACCTTTGTAAACAATAAACCGTGTGTTTGTGTTTGACTAGAGTTAGTCAAAGTGGTTAGCTTTGTAACAAAGTTATTACAAAGATGCTTGTAATAAAGTTATTGCAAGTAGGTGAGGGATTAAGAGTTTAATTCCTAGGTTACAATAGGTTGTAATCTAAAGTTTCTTGATTAATGAAGTTAAAATCCTATGAGTGTAGGTCGTGATTTTTAATTCTGTGAGCTGGGAGTTTTTCACGTAAAATATTTTTGTGTTATTTACTTACCGATGTGTGGGTGTCTTATGCGAGAACTGTATAGAAAACTAGGTTCTATATACACTTTGATGGACTCTTAATTTATATCAGTTCTAATTAACCAAGAACCCATTCTAGTTTTGAACTTAAGCTTATATGCTTACTGATATTAGGGAATATTATTGCCATTTAATAAAGTTGATTGCCTGACATCTTTAGCCTGCATTGTTATATGAAATTTAAACCACATTAAGTTTAATGTATGACACCTTACCTTATATTTTTGCAAGATATTATTTCTAGCAGCTTAAAAAGATGTCATTCTGGTTACACAAAAATAAATCTTACTATTGCGCCATAACATTATTCTGCATTAAAAAGAAAGTTTCTGACTCCATCTCAATTAATGCACATTGTTTGCTAAAATTTTAGAGAAACTTTCTGAAATCACTATGTTTTAGTGATTATTAGCTAGTTGTAGCTATCATTTACTATATTATTTCCTATAGCTACGTTTTCAGGTTTTCAGAGTGTATTCGATGTATTTAAACTACTGTATTCATGAATACAATAGCATTTCTTGGTGTGAAATAAGGGATTACAGCTAGACATATTATTGTATTCAACTGTATTCACAATATCTATTTGGAATATAGTAACGTAAATAGCGCAATTCATGGTTTATTTAGCTGTTTTTATACGAAAAGTTAATCAATTAACACAATAGACTCCTAATATAACTCAACAAATACAATTATAAATCTGAATACATAAAATACACAACAACAACAACAACAACAACAACAACTACCCAGTATACTCCCAGAAAGTGGGGTCTGGGGAGGGTAATATGTAGACGAGCATTACCCCTACCCGAAAGAGCAATTAATTATATATATATATATATATATATATATATATATATATATATATATATATATATATATATATATATATATATATATATGTATATATATATGAATTTATTGATGAAATATAGAGATACAATGAATATATAAAATACATGTGAATATATTGATGGAATATAGCGAGACAGTGAATACAATAAAATACATAGAATACAATGAGATATATTGAAATACAATTAAAAAAAGACAAAGAATACAATGAAATACATAGAAATACAGAGAGATACATTAAAATATATATTAAGAAAAAGTAACAAAATTTTCAAGTTGCTCAACCCCAAACTTCAAATGACCTATTTTTCGCCAACCCATCAAATTCCTGTGGACTACTCAGAAGAACCATCGCTAGAGGAATTGATGAGGGAGCATACAGAGGAAGCTCAACACAGTGAGATAATATCCGGAGGAAGCTCGAAAATCTCCTTCCAAAACCCCCCATTTTCAAGCCCACCCTTTTTGCTCTTTCTGAGGATCAAAATTACAATTACAAATCCAAAGACAAACATTGGATCGATGACAAAACTCAAGATGAGCTTGACGATCTCGAAGATGATCCCGATTTCAATGACGATAGCTTCCTCCAAGAATACAGGTCCCTTTTTTCAATATAAACACTTCATGTACTGTATGACTTTTTTCAATATACACACTTTACATAAAGTCTCAGAAAATTCATGTTGGCTACTCGGAAAAACAATCGACGGAGGAACTGATGAGAGAGGATCCACGAGTTTATATTGATGGAGAAAACTGGCCTTAAGAGAGAAAGGATTTAGAAAAATCTGAAATAATAAGAGAGAAAAATAATACAAAGTATATTTTATCGCCTAAGGGTAGGAGGTGACCAGAAATAGATATTTGGCTATAAAAATTAAAAGATAGCTATGTAATATAATTTTTTAAAATAATATTTTTTAAAATAAATAAGATATTAACCTTTGCTATAAAATGTAAAAAAATTTAAATTTTATGGCCTTCTAGTGCTTAAATTTCCAAACCTGTTGGTGTTTTTTGCCACTATTTATAAGTGGCCATGCCACTGTTGCTTAATTCAATTAAAACCGATTACAGCTAAAAAAGAGAAAAAACGTGGAATATGTTTACAATTAATATCCATACAATTTTCGGGAATTAAAGGGCATCAACAAACGATAAGTGGTGCTTTCCTGCAATTTTTAACGGTTTCAAGCCCCGGGTTAGGAGTAGCATTAAAGTTGACCCAGATTTCCATAATTTTATTAGTCTGCCTATACGTATTTCATACACTTTGTAATTCACTTTTTATTTGTAATTTATCGTTTAAACGGACTGTTGACAAAGTAAAAGCAAAGGGAGCACATGGCATCCAATAATAATTGTGAAACTAAATTCCATTTCTCTAAGAATATGTTTGAAAAGTCACCCAATATTTAATTATTAGAATAGTAATTATATAATTTAATAATTATATTATATATTAATTACGATGGTTTATTTGTTTGTCATAACATAACTACCGTATAATTACAAGCATTTTATTTAGTTGCCCAAATATAATTACACAGTTAGATTAAATTTTAAATAAAGTAATTATCAAAACCTAAAAGTTAATATAATAAATATGACTATGAATAATTTATTATAAGTATAAATGATATTAGATTTGGTATTTAAGATACATATTTTTTTTTGACTATACATTAATTAATAATCTTATTTATACTAATATTGTAAAAATAATTGATATATATATATATATATATATATATATATATATATATATATATATATATATATATATATATATATATATATATATATATATATATATATATATATATATATATATATATATATATATATTTCAAATTAATAATATTTAATTTAATCTATCTATATTTATTATAAAAGCACAAATATTTTGAAGCTAAATGTTAAGTGACAAAAGCGTCCCTAAATTTTTTTTTTTATCAAATGAAAAATTGTATTTCAACCAATGTAACTGTACATCGCGTGTTCTTTTGGACTATAGAACACCTCTCAAAAATATATCTATCCGCTATACTACCCGAAGGCTGATAAACTAAGTTCTATTCTACAAAACTGTGACTATATTCAAGGATTACAAATTGGGTAACAATTTAAGTATTGTAAAGTAGGCTACCATTTGTACATCTTTCTTCCAGTGATGTGCACTTGCTGTGCAATCAGTCTTGCTCTAATCTTAGCCTCCATGCTCGTTTTTCGGAATCTTGTTTCATTTCGTTCCATCCAGATATTATATACAGTTGCGGCAAATACCACTCCTAGGATGGATTTCCTTGGGTTCCTACTATTTACTCTAGTAGATAGCCATTGTATTTCATACTCCCAGTTGTATAACATTCTAGTGAAGTTAAGCCACCTTAGTATTCCTTGCCACAGTGCTTGTGAGTAAGGACATTCAAAGAAAAAGTGATCATGTGTCTCTGTGTTTCCACTGTCACATAAAGAGCAAGCCTGGTCTGTTTGTATACCCCATTTTTCTGGCATGTCTACAGTTGCCAAGCATCGATGCAATGACATCCATAAAATAAATTTCTGTTTTGGCAGAATGCCTGGCACAATCATCAACTTTTTCCAGGGAACTTTGGTGAACTATGGGATGGAGTACCTATAGGCAGTTTTTATACTGTATTTCCCCTTCTGGCAGCAAGATTGCATTGCTGCCCAGTCATGAGCCCACTATTCCCTAGCCCCAAAATATTTTCCTTACCAACCAGCTTGCCTGTTTTGGTGCTTCCATATTGATCACCTCCTTCCTTTTTATGTAATGGCAGTGGATCCATTTGATCCATAGTTTGTCCTTTTTCTGCATTAGTGCCCATAATAGGTTGGACATTGCTGCTCTATTCCATTTTTCAAAACATATCACATTGAGGCCACCTGCTGCCACTGGCCTGCAAAATGTATCCCAAGCTATAGATGCCCTGTGACTTGCCTCATGCTTCCCTGTCCATAGATAGTTTCTACATATACCTTCCACCAGTTTGCTGACCTTCTTTGGATTTAGGAATACCTGTGCCCAGTATGTTTGCATCTCAAAGAGGACACTCTTGATCAATTGTAGTCTGCCAGCATAGGACAATGTCTTGGAAGACCAGCATCTGACCTTATCTACTATCTTGTCCACCAAAGGTAGGCATTGTGCAATTGTGATTTTCCTAGTTGACAAGGGGACTCCCAAGTATTTGAATGGGATTGTCCTTCTGTAAGCTGAAACTCTGTCAGTAGGCTATGTTTAGTCTTTTGTGATACCCCAGCAATAGACAGTGAACTTTTCTCCAGATTGGCTTGCAACCCAGACATCTGTGAGAAGTTGTTGAATTCTTTCAGTAACAGTCTCAGAGAGATTTCATCTCCTCTGCAATACATCAGGAGATCATCTGCAAAACAAATATGAGTTAGTTGCAATTTGGAGCATTTGGGGTGGAAGTTGAAGTCTGGGTTCTTGTTCAGCTGCTTCAGTTGTCTGTTGAGATATTCCATGACTAAGATAAATAGATAGGGGAACATTGGGTCCCCCTGTCTTAGTCCCTTCTTTGCTGAGAATTTGCTGGTAAGGCCCCCATTTACCAAAAGTGAGAAGCTTGCTGTAGAAAAACATTCCATGATCAGATTGACCAGTCTGTAAGGTATACAAAACTCCAATAGCATTGCTCTCAGAAAACCCCATTAGATAGAATCATAGACTTTCCTGATGTCTACTTTGATTATGCATCTGGGAGAGACAGCCTTCTGGGAATAGGCTCTAATCAATTCATGGGCCATGATGACATTGTCCAGAATATTCCCACCCTCAATGAAGGCTGACTGTGCCTGCCCAACCAGGTAGTCCACCACTATTTTCACCCTATTTGTAAGAATTTTTGCAATGACTTTATATAATGTTGAGAAGCAAGCAATTGGCCTGAACTCCTTAACATAATTTGGATTCTTCACTTTCCGGATCAATGTAATAGTGGTACAGTTGACTTCTTTCAGCAACTTCCCATTCTGAAAAAACTGCTGCACTGCATCTATCACCTCTGCCCCCACAATAGGCCAGAACTGTTTGAAGAACTCTGCAGGGTATCCATCTATCCCAGGGGCCTTATCATTTGGGAGATTGTGGATTGTCTGACTGATCTCTTCCTTTGTTACTGGAGTTAGGAGTTGATGCTGTTGGTGCAGTGATAGACATGTCCATCCCTAGCCACATTGATATCAATTCCAGGTAGGTGGTCTGCTGCTGTGCCTAGTAGCTGTTGGAAAAATTGAGTGAATTCTTCTTGGATCTGATGTGGATCTGTAGTCCTCATCTGGTTATCATTAAGTATGCTGCTCACCCTGTTTCTGGCTTGTCTGGATTTCATTTACGCATGGAAATATTTAGAGTTGCTGTCACCCAACTGAATCTAGTGTGCCCTTGACTTCTGCCGCAATATCTGTTCTTGGATACCTTCCCATTTTTCAATGTTCAGAAATACGTTCTTCTCTTCTGTGATCACCGTTTCATTGAAATAGTCTTCATTCAGTTTGCTTTGGGCTATTCTCAGATCTTCCTTCAATTATTGCATCTTTGTGTCCACAGATGAGTGTTCCTGTTGAATAGCTCTGGCCTCTTGTTCAATTCTCCTCAGTTTGTTCCAAATAGAGTACAGGGTGTGTCCCTGAATTTGTTGATCCCAAACACTCTGAACTATTTCCTTGTACTCAGTTTGTTGCATAATTGTTTGCAACAACCTATATGGTCTCTTCACTTTAGCTTTGACAATGTCAGTCTCTATCAATATTGGGGTATGATATGAGATTTCGGGCAACATATAAACTGCTTCCACTCCTGTGTACAGGTTGAACCACTGGGCATTGCCAAAAGCCCAGTCAATGTGGCTATAGATTCTGTCAATAACATCCCTTTTATTACTCCATGAGAATGAATTTCCCCTTTTGGTAAGCTTCCCTACTCCTATGTCATCAATACACCCTTGGGAGTCTGCAATCTCAGAAGGGTGCACTGGCTGTCCATTGATTCTGTCTTCAACTCTCAAAGGACTGTTGAAGTCCCTTACTATGAGCCAAGGCCCATTTTGCTGTATAGCTCTCAAGCTCCTGCAGAGTGTTGCCCTTTGTTGAGTGGTGTGAAGACCATATACAAATGTGACATAGCTACTGAATGTTGAGTGTCTGTCCTTTACTTGACATTGAATTGTCTGATCAGTGCTCTCCAGTATTGTCACTTGGACATTTACCTCTTTCCACAGTACCCATATTCTGCCATTAGGGGCATGTAAGTAGTTATTCCCTACAGTCCAGTCATCTCCCAGTTTCTTGTAAACTGCCATTGCATTCTGCTGTTTTACCCTAGTCTCTAGGCAGGCTATCATATCAACTCTATTAGTCTTCACAAATTTGACTAACTCTCTCTGATTATAGGGCTTATTTAGCCCTCTAATGTTCCATGATATAAGTCTCATAGAGAAATAGTGGATCCGCCTGGGTCACCTGGTTCTAAGCTGCATCCTCCCTGCACCTGGTTATCATCAGGGGGTTCAACTATTGTGAGTACTGCAAAGGTATTCCTCCTGGCTACCTCAGCATAGTTGGTCATTTTGGTTTGATTCTTGTCCTTTGGGCCTCGAACAGCTGCAACTTGCTTGCCTTTGTTATTCCTTTCTATATTCAATGTCTCCTCAGGCTTATCGACTTGTCTGTCATTTTGTTGCCCTTACACATTCACCTAAGCAGTAGCTTTTGGTTGCCATTGTACTCGTGTTACCTTCTTTTTCCTCCTTCTCTGTCTCTGGATGTCTGCAGTCTGTTGCTCCTGCTGACAGTCACCATTCTTGTGTCCAAATGAGTTGCATTCAAGGCAGCATGTTGGTTTCCATTCATACTCAACACTTTGTGTCCATGCTTTCCCATCTGGAATCTCTATATGGATATCCTCAGGCAGAGGTTGAGTGATATCCACTTCTACAAGAACCCTCGCGTAGGATATTTTTTCACACTCAGCAGTTAGCCTATCAGTGCATAGGGGCTTACCCAGTAAGCTTGCTATTCTGCCAAGGTTCTCCTCAGTCCAACATTTATTGGAAGTCCATGGAAGTTGACCCAACTTGGGACAATTCGCATCGACTCATTTTTAATCTGAAATTAAGGATCCCAATCTTTCATAATCATAGGTCGGCCATTGAAGGTGTATGGTCCTTTCTGTATGACAAAATTATTCTCCTCCATAGATTTGAATTTGAAGATGAAATACCCATCGTCGTGTAGCAACATGGTAGGCGTTGTAACCTCATTCCAAACGCCATAGACATACTTCAACATTTCTTTGAAGGAAGGGTTACCTCCCAGTACATAACTAATTAGGGCATACCTCCATTTATGATTCTGGTTCTCTATCTCCTTCGGGTTCAGCTTAGCAATTTTGACACCATCCTTCACCAACGGAGGGTAGAATTTCAATTGCATGCCCTGCTTTTGGGTCCGATTGCCTTTGAAAACTTCCGCCATTGTCGGTTTCTCCGCCATTTTAGGTTTCTGAGCTTCAGTGGAGTAGGTGAGTTTCCTGGCCATCGTCGCTCCATCCCACCCTCCTTCACCTTCTCCGGCGGTGCCTGCATGACCGTCGGGGCACTCCACATTCCAGGGAACTAATGCATAAGGTGTCTTGGGGTTAACTCTTGTGGGATTCCACTTTCTGGTGTAATTACTCTTGCCATATTTACAGTGATGAAGCGGTTAGTATGGGTTGTTGGTAACGGTGATTGTTTGCCGACGGCGGGTGGCGTCTTGCTTGCCTGTCGCCAGAGCTTCCGTCCCTAAAATTTTGGTTGACTATTTTGTCCTTTTAAGTTTAATATTTCTTCTATGAAACAAGTCAATGTAGAATATAATTGTAATATTGGATAGAAACTAAATCCTTCAATTAAAACAAATCTTTTGCTACACAGGAAAAAAATTAACAGTAGTTGAACCCAATAGTATGTATCATTTCAAATCATATCAAAACACCTCATATGTCACCTACAATTACAATTAAGTTCTCGAACGTACTTAAGTTAGGAAATCACATCTATTAATAATTACTCCTTTGCACTAATCTCTGTTTGTATAAAGAAATTTAAAACTTTGAATGTCTTCCATGAGCTCCGGAAGCTATCAGGCAAAAATTCTATAATAATAAAATTATTACTATTACAATAGGTTTCTTCTTATATGACAAGAGGGGTTGCTCTGATGGTAAGCAACCCTCACTTCCAACCGAGAGGTTGTGAGTTCGAGTCTCCCCAAGAGCAAGGTGGGAAGTTCTTGGAGGGAAGGATGCCGGGGGTCTATTTGGAAACAGCCTCTCTACCCAAGGGTAGGGGTAAAGTCTGCGTACATACTACCCCCCCAGACCCCACTAAGTGGGATTATACTTGGTTGTTGTTGTTGTTGTTGTTGTTGTTCTTCTTCTTCTTCTTCTTCTTCTTCTTCTTCTTCTTCTTCTTCTTCTTCTTCTTCTTATATATGTTGAAAATAAAATTAAAATAAACTTGATTTTGTAATAATTATTTGGGCTTAAGAATTTATGAAAAATAAAGAGCCCAATTAGCCTATTTTCTAGAATGTGAGCCCATTTGACCCATGTTCTAGAAATGTGCTCTAGAAATATCTTTAGAATAGTAGAATAATATAGATAAGTATGGAGTGATCTAGAGAGTGGATAATTTTGTAGAATTGTGTAGAAGGTGATTTGTAGCCATTAGATTAAAGTTGTGTTGGATAAATCTTGGCCATTGATTGAGGAAGTGGCCAAGTATAAATAGGTGTAGGATTGCTCATTTTGTATTAAGCCAAAAAATCAAAAACAAATTTGAGTAATAAAAGTTTCTCTTCTCCAAAATCTTTCTACTCTTCCAAAATTCCCTTAGCCTAAAAGCTTCCCTCCAAATATTAATAGCAATCCTCTTCCAACAAAGTGGTATAAGAGCCACAAGATCCTAACAAAAAATATCTAAAATCATGGCAAGTGGTGTTGCATCCTTTCAAGTTCCTATGCTCAACAAGAGCAACTATGATAATTGGAGTATCAAGATGAAGGCTCTCCTAGGTGCACATGATGTTTGGGATATTGTAGAGAAAGGCTACAATGAGCCCCGAGATGAATCTACATTATCCCAAACTCAAAAGGATGGTTTGAAGGATTCAAGAAAGAGAGACAAGAAAGCTCTCTACCTCATCTACCAAGCATTGGATGATGATGGGTTCGAGAAGATCTCAAGTTCGACCACTGCTAAGGAAGCGTGGGAGAAACTCCAAACGTCTTGCAAAGGTGCCTCGCAAGTAAAGAAGGTACGTCTCCAAACATTAAGAGGAGAATTTGAGTCTTTACATATGAAAGAAGGGGAGTCCATTTCCGACTATTTTTCAAGAGTTTTGGTGGTTTCAAATCAAATGAAAAGAAATGGTGAAAAATTGGAATATGTTAGAATAATTTAGAAGATATTCCGGTCATTAACTTCCAAATTCGAGCATATTGTCATAACAATTGAAGAAACTAAAAATTTGGAGGAGATGTCAATTGATCAATTAATGGGATCCTTACAAGCATATGAAGAAAAGCATAAGAAAAAATAAGATATAGTGGAGCAATTATTCAAGATGCAAATAAAAGATAAGGAAGAAAATATCGGAAATGGACGAGGTCAATGTGGAAGAGGTCGTGGTCGTGGACGAGGTCGAGGCCATGGACGTGGATGAGGAGGTTTCAACAACAATGAAGAAAGAAGAGAATACCCAAGTCGTGGGAGAGGCAACCAAGGTGCAAGGTACGATAAATCTCAAATCAAATGTTATTCTTGTCAAAAATATGGACACTATGCTTCACAATGTAGAGGGTCTCAAACCAAAGTCGAAGAGACCGCCAACCTTGTGGAGGATAAGGGCCAAAAAGACGTGACCCTACTTCTAGCATACAAAGGATAAGAAGGGAGACAAGACAACACTTGGTACCTTGACACCGGGGCGAGCAACCATATGTGTGGAAAGAGGAGCATGTTCGTGGAGCTCGACGAATCGGTGAGTGGTAATGTTTCTTTTGGTGATGAATCCAAAATACCAGTGAAAGGCAAAGGTAACATCCTAATCCGCTTGAAGAATGGAAATCACCAATTTATATCAAATGTCTACTATGTGCCCAACATGAAAAATAATATATTGAGTTTTGGGCAACTCTTAGAGAAGGGCTGTGACATTCACATGAAAGATCATAGTCTTTCCATAAGAGATAATAAAAATAATTTAATCGCTAAGGTGCCTATGTCCAAAAATAGAATGTTCTTGTTGAACATTCAAAATGATGTTGCAAAGTGTCTTAAAGCTTGCTACAAAGATGTATCTTGGCTTTGGCATCTTCGATTTGGGCACTTGAATTTTGGAGGCTTGGAGCTACTATCCAAAAAGGACATGGTGCGAGGACTACCATCCATTAGCCACCCCGATCAATTGTACGAAGGATGCCTACTCGGAAAGCAATTTCGGAAGAGTTTTCCAAATGAGTCAAGCTCGAGAGCCCAAAAGCCATTGGAGCTCATACATACCGACATATGTGGTCCAATCAAGCCAAGCTCCCTCGGTAAAAGCAACTATTTCCTTCTATTTATTGATGATTTTTCTAGAAAGACATGGGTGTATTTCTTGAAGCAACAATTGGAGGCATTTGAAGTATTCAAGAAATTCAAAGCGGCAGTGGAGAAAGAAAGTGGACTACACATAAAGGCCATGAGATCCGATCGTGGAGGCGAATTCACTTATAGAGAGTTCCAGAATTTTTGTGAGGAGCATGGAATAAGGCGTCCACTAACGGTACCAAGGTCCCCCCAACAAAATGGAGTGGCGGAAAGGAAGAACCGGACAATTCTAGACATGGCGCGGAGTATGCTAAAGAGCAAGAAGCTACCAAAGGAATTCTGGGCCGAAGCAGTAGCGTGTGCAGTCTATCTACTCAACCGATCACCAACAAGGAGCGTGTGGGGAAAGACACCACAAGAAGCTTGGAGTGGAAGGAAGCCAGGAATCTCCCATCTAAGAGTCTTTGGAAGCAAAGCATACGCACATGTACCTGACGAGACACGGAGCAAGCTCGATGACAAAAGTAAGGCGTTCATCTTTATCGGGTATGATTCCAACTCCAAAGGCTACAAATTATATAATCCAGATACTAACAAGCTTGTGATAAGTCGGGACGTGGAGTTTGATAAAGAAGGAGAATGGAATTTTGTTTCTCACGAGGACTTTGATTCCATTATTCCAACCGAAGAAAAAGAACAAAGATCTACAGCAGAGGATGCCCAACGAGAGCTAACTACTCCACCTACCTCGCCAACGGCAGTTCAAGATGACTCTCCACCATCGTTTCTGAATGAAAGGAGTGAGGTGTTGAAACACCTTCTCAAGGCACTAAACTAAACGTGTGTTCATATTTGTAGGTTTTGATAAATGACAAACGATGCGCAATTGGCATATGACGAGGTCCAAGCACAAGCACGCAAATGTCACGTAGTGAAGTTCAAGCACAAGACAAACAAAGATCAAGATTAAACAAAGTTATACACGAGTCGCTCTTTAATTGTGATCTTGATCCGACAATTTAACTCAAGACTTGGCTTCTCTCGTAAAAACATTTTTATCAAATCATGCATATTTAATTTAGAGCAAAATGATTTTAAATCATGCATATTTATTTTAGCAAAATGATTTTTAAACATGCCTCTAAAATCTGGACAAAGATAATCGATTATGTACTTATGATAATCGATTATGTTAAGGCAGTTGCAAGACAATCGATTGTGTACCTTATGACAATCGATTGTGTTGAGGCAGTGTCCATCAGATTTTTGAAATCTGCATGACAATCGATTGTGTACCTTATGACAATCGATTGTGTTGAGACAGTGTCCATCAGATTTTTCAAAGCTACAAAATAATCGATTGTGAACCTTATGACAATCGATTGTGTTGAGGCAGTGTCTATCAGATTTTTCAAAGATACAAAATAATCGATTGTGAACCTTATGACAATCGATTGTGTTGAGGCAGTGTCTATTAGATTTTTCAAGAATGAAAAATAATCGATTGTCCATATAGCATAATCGATTATGTAAATGACCGTTGCCAAAATATTTTCAAACTCCGTCAGATAATCGATTATAGGATTTTAATAATCGATTGTTTGAAGTAAAAACTGAAAAAGATTTTTTGAACGTTGCCAAGTAATCGATTGTATATTTCTGATAATCGATTGTTTTAAGTAAAATCTGGAAATGATTTTTTGAACGTTGCCAGTAATCGATTATACGTCTTAGATAATCGATTATGCTGCGTAAAATCTGGGAATGATTTTTGGAACGATTGGAAAACAATCGATTGTGCCAATTAGACAATCGATTGTCGTAGCACAAAATCAGCAATTCTTAATTGGCAATTAGGCAACGGTTATGCATGTTTTTGACACTATAAATACATCTTCAAATCAGTCTTCTAAACACAACAACTGATCATATTATTACTAAAGCTTGCATACTCTCTTATTCATCATTTTCTATTCGTTACATAAGTTTTTGAGAGCCAAATTCTTGATGAAAGTTGTTGCGTTCTTGAGCGTATTTATTTTACTCATATCTACTCTTAAGGAGAGTCTTGTTTTGAGTGCAAAGTGTTTTTATACACTTGAAGGGAAGTGTTAATCCCTTGTATTGTAAGAAGGAACGTTGTGATTCCTTTGGTTGAAGTCTTGAAGTGTTGTATCTTCGAGCAAAGGTTGTTGAGGCTTGTGTGACTCAAGTTCTCAGTTTGTAACGGTTTGTTAAGCACCCGTAAGCTTAACGAAGTTAGTGGAAATCTCGAGAGAGTCTCTCGGGGACTGGACTAGCCACGGGTTATGGTGAACTAGGATAACATCGGTGCGTTCGTTCCTTATTATTTACTTATCGCACTTATTTCATTCCTGCAATTTTTAAATTCCGCAAGTTTACGCTGTTTTTTATTATAACGCTATTCACCCCCCTCTAGCGTTAAGCGTTTATTCTAACAATTGGTATCAGAGCCCAACTCTCTGGAAAACTTAACCGTTTGAGAGAAACAATCCATGGCTTCTACTCGTGATTCTTTTGCAGGAATAGGTGAAGGACAATGCTCCACCCGACCACCACTATTCGATTGCACAAACTATACGTACTGGAAGGAAAGGATGAGAATATTCATTCAATCGAATAGTTTTCATTTGTGGAAGGTTATATTGAAGGGAGAACAAATTGCAACAAAAAGGTTGAAAATGAATGGGTTCCAAAATCCGAAGATGAATACGATGCGGATGAATTCGAGAAGTGCAGAACAACGCTAAAGCCATCAACTTATTATATTGTGCTATAAATGCTGATGATTACAGAAAAATATCATGTTGCACAACGGCTAAGCAAATGTGGGATAAGCTGGAAATCACGTACGAAGGTACGGACCAGGTAAGAGAGGCTAAAGTTGATTTTCTAACCCATTCATATGAACTGTTTCACATGAAGGAAGGCGAAAGGGTCGATGACATGTTCGAACGATTTTCAAAAATCATTAATGACTTACATGCTCTTAAGAAGACCTTGACGGATAAGGAACTTGTCCGAAAAATTCTCCGAAGTCTCACTCCGGAATGTCGCTCCAAGGCCGACGCGATTCAAGAGTCTATTGGCATTTCAAATGTCACCATCGACGGATTAAGAGGTAGCCTTAAAACTTATGAATCTACTATACTTAACCCTCTTGTTAATGATCAAAGGAAACAAAGAATCGCCCTCAAGGCAAGCACAAGCCAACCTCAAAATAACGAGGACGGAGATAACGAGTTCGGACTCGTTATTAAGAGATTTCAAAAGTCCATGCGAAAAGAGTATGAACAAAAAGGCAAACAACAAGGAGATGAAGTAAAGAGCTATGGGTGCGGAGAAATCGGGCACATTAAATCAAATTGCCCAAATGTCAAAAAGGAGAAGAAACCCTTCAAGAAACAACGAGCATACATATCTTGGGGAGGCGACTCCGGAGACGAGTCGAGTGAGGAAGAAGAAGACGAAACCGCAAATCTCTGTCTCATGGCTCACGAAAACAATCAAGAAGAGGTATGTCAAATTTCTTCCAAAAACTTCTATTCTCTTGAGGAAATGCAAAATGCCTTTGATGAGTTGTATCGTGAATTCATTAAAGCTTCCAAAACTGTTAAAAACATTAAGGAAAATGCTTCTTTGAAAGAAAAAGATTTTGAAAAACAACTCTCTTTGAAAGAAAAGGATTTGGAAAAACTGATTTTGGAAAATGAGAATTTGAAAGAAGAAAACAATTTTTTCGGCAAAAGAAGCGCCGACAAACCCGAGAGTTCTAGTAAAAGTTGTACTTCTTGCATGCATCTAAAAGATGAGGTATAAAGACTTAAGGGCATCTTAGATAAGTTCAATTCTTCTCATAAAAATTTGAATGAAGTTCTTGTTAATTTAAAATTGACCAAACATGGGATAGGTTTTAAAAACGAGCCTAAAGAAAAAGTTGAAGCCAAACCCCAACCACCTAAGGCTCAGCCTAGGACAAATAAAACAAATGTTCATCCTAGAGATAACAATCCTAGAATCAACATGCATGCTAGACCAAACACTAGAAGAAACTTTGAACATTTTAGGACACCTAGAAATGGCCTTCAACCTAGAAATAACTATTCTAGAAATGATGCATATCCTAGACCAAACACTAGAAGAAACGTTGAACATTTTAGGACACCTAGAAATGGCTTTCAACCTAGAAATAACTATTCTAGAAATGCTGCATATCCTAGAACAAATAGTAGGAGAAATGATTTTCATGAAATGCGCAATAGTCATATTGTCGAAAATAGAGTAAACAAATTTCGTCCGTCCAACTACTATCAACCTAGACGAATGCATAATCCTAATGTCATTTGTCATTATTGCAATCGAATTGGACATATTGCTCCTTCTTGCTTTACTAGACATAGACACTTAACTGCATGTTAAGCACAACAGCATGTTACACCTAACTCTCAAGGACCTAAAATAGCTTGGGTACCAAAGACTCATTAATTTGTCTTGTAGGTATGTTTGAAGGGATCAAGTGTACTTTGGTACCTTGATAGTGGATGCTCCAAACACATGACCGGAGACGAATCCAAGTTCCTTCAACTAGAACACAAGGAAGGAGGAAATGTTATTTTTGGAGATAACAACAAGGGAAAAATTATCGGCATTGGATCGGTCGGTAAGGATGAACCTTCTTCCATTAAGCATATATTGCTAGTTAAAGGTCTAAAACATAATCTCTTGAGCATAAGTCAATTATGTGACAAGGGAATCTTGTTTTATTTGATTCGGATGAATGCTTAGTTTTTCGTCGTAGCGATTTTAAAATTATCCTTCGTGGTTTTAGAATGGATAACATCTATATGGTTGATCTCGAAAGTTCTTCATCTGAGTATGTGAATTGTTTTATGAGCAAAGAAGATGATATGTGGTTATGGAATCGTAGAGTAGCTCACATCAACATGCATCTTTTAAACAAATTGGTTTCACAAAATTTAGTTATTGGTCTTCCAAATTTGAAATTTGAAAAAGACTCCAATTGCGATTCTTGTCAAGAAGGGAAGCAAACAAAAGCATCTTTTAAATCGAAAAATATTGTTTCAACTACTAGACCATTGCAACTTCTTCACATGGACCTTTTTGGACCATCTCGCATTGAAAGTCTTGGTAGAAATCGTTATGCTTTTGTTATTGTTGATGATTATTCTAGATTTACATGGACACTATTTCTTGCTCATAAAAGTGAAGCTTTTCATAATTTTAAATGTTTTCTTAAACGTGTTTAAAATGAAAAAGACACAACCGTCACTTTAATAAGAAGTGATCATGGGGGAGAGTTCGATCACAATCTCTTCGCGAATTTTTGTGACGAACTCGGTATCGAGCACACCCTCTCTGCTCCACGCACACCACAACAAAATGGAGTGGTGGAAAGGAAAAATAGGTGTCTCGAAGAGATGGCTAGAACCATGCTCGATGAGGCTAAGATTCTCAAACATTTTTGGGCGGATGCCGTGAGTACCGCATGCTACGTTTTAAACAGAGTAGTCATAAGGCCAATACTTATGAAAACTCCCTATGAACTCTACAAGGGAAGGAAGCCAAATATCTCCCATCTTAGAGTATTCGGATGTAAATGTTTTATTCATAACATTGGTAAAGATAATTTGGGAAAGTTTGATGCCAAATCCGATGAAGGAATTTTTATTGGTTATTCTTCACGTAGCAAAGCATATAGAGTATTCAATAATAGAACCGAAACTGTGGAGGAATCCCCTCATATTGTGTTTTTCGAAAATAATGCTCGCTCGGCGAGAAAGGATTCTGGTTTTGAACTTGCAGGTAGTTTAAACTCAATGAGTCCTCAAGACAAAGTACAAGAGGAAACTCCTACGGAAATTCAAGATGAAATCTTGGAACAATTATCGGAGGAAGCGCCACAACTGGAAAAAGAAACAAAACTGCCTAACGCGTGGAGGACAATCAAAGACCATCCTCTCGAACAGGTAATTGGCGACATTGAACAACAGGTAAGTACTCGAAACACTCTTAAGAACACCTTAGGACATACTGCTTTCGTTTCTCAAATTGAACCTTCAACCATCTCCGAAGCAATTGGGGATGAATTTTGGACCTTGGCAATGCAAGATGAGCTTAACCAATTCAAACGAAATGACGTTTGGATTTGGTGCCAAGACCTGAAAATCATACCATAATTCGTACGAAATGGGTTTTTCGAAACAAACTAGATGAAAATGGCGTAATCACTAGACACAAAGCTAGGCTTGTAGCAAAAGGCTATAATCAAGAAGAGGGAATTGACTATGAAGAAACATATGCACCTGTAGCAAGGTTAGAAGCTATTCGTTTATTGCTTGCTTTTGCCTCTTCTATGAAATTCAATTTATATCAAATGGATGTAAAAAGTGCTTTTCTAAATAGTGTTATTCAAGAAGAAGTTTATGTAGAACAACCCCCGGGCTTTGAAGATTTTAAATCTCCCAATCATGTTTTCAAACTTAAAAAGACGTGGTCTCAAACAAGCTCCCCGAGCTTGGTATGAACGATTGAGCAAATTTCTTTTGGAAAATGAATTCATTAGGGGGAAAGTTGACACCACTCTATTTGTTAAGCATAAAAACAATGATAGTTTATTAGTTCAAATCTATGTGGATGATATTATTTTTGGTGCTACTAACAATGCTTTGTGCAAGGAATTTTCTGATTTAATGACAAGCAAATTTGAAATGTCTATGATGGGTGAGCTAACCTTCTTTTTGGGGCTACAAGTAAAGCAAATGAAAGAAGGAACCTTCATTTGTCAAGCTAAATATTGCAAAGAATTGCTAAAACGATTTGAAATGAGCAACGCAAAAGCAATGGCCACTCCCATGAGCACATCCGACCATCTAGACAAAGACGAGAAAGGTAAGGAAGTCGACACCAAGAAGTATCGAGGTATCGCCCTAAAAGCAGGGGGAATTATAAAGACTGGTGCAGAATAATCGATTCCTCTTTAGAATAATCGATTTCTCTTTATTATATAATCGATTATCAAGTATCAATAATCGATTATGTTGACATTATTTGCTTTATTATCCCTTTTATGAAGTTGAAATTTTTTATTAATCAATAAACAAGTTATTTACCAATTTTTTTGCAAATGTCAAAAGGGGGAAGAATAAGGGCTATGCACTTAATACTTATTGGCACAAATTGAGGGGGAACTCATATGTTGAGGGGGAACTAATTGCATATATATACTTGTCTTGGATCGTCATTATGAATTACCTAATATGCATATCCCGATTAAGGTTTGCCATTATCAAAAAGGGGGAAATTGTTGAAACACGTTCTCAAGGCACTAAACTAAACATGTGTTCATATTTGTAGGTTTTGATAAATGACAAACGATGCGCAATTGGCATATGACGAGGTCCAAGCACAAGCACGCAAATGTCATGTAGTGAAGTTCAAGCACAAGACAAACAAAGATCAAGATTAAACAAAGTTATACATGAGTCGCTCTTTAATTGTGATCTTGATCCGACAATTTAACTCAAGACTTGACTTCTCTCGTAAAAACATTTTTATCAAATCATGCATATTTAATTTAGAGCAAAATGATTTTAAATCATGCATATTTATTTTAGCAAAATGATTTTTAAACATGCCTCTAAAATCTGGACAAAGATAATCGATTATGTACTTATGATAATCGATTATGTTAAGGCAGTTGCAAGACAATCGATTGTGTACCTTATGACAATCGATTGTGTTGAGGCAGTGTCCATCAGATTTTTGAAATCTGCATGACAATCGATTGTGTTGAGACAGTGTCCATCATATTTTTCAAAGCTACAAAATAATCGAGTGTGAACCTTATGACAATCGATTGTGTTGAGGCAGTGTCTATCAGATTTTTCAAAGATACAAAATAATCGATTGTGAACCTTATGACAATCGATTGTGTTGAGGCAGTGTCTATTAGATTTTTCAAGAATGAAAAATAATCGATTGTCCATATAGCATAATCGATTATGGAAATGACCGTTGCCAAAATATTTTCAAACTCCGTCAGATAATCGATTATAGGATTTTAATAACCGATTGTTTGAAGTAAAAACTGAAAAAGATTTTTTGAACGTTGCCAAGTAATCGATTGTATATTTCTGATAATCGATTGTTTTAAGTAAAATCTGGAAATGATTTTTTGAACGTTGCCAGTAATCGATTATACGTCTTAGATAATCGATTATGCTGCGTAAAATCTGGGAATGATTTTTGGAACGATTGGAAAACAATCGATTGTGCCAATTAGACAATCGATTGTCGTAGCACAAAATCAGCAATTCTTAATTGGCAATTAGGCAACGGTTATGCATGTTTTTGACACTATAAATACATCTTCAAATCAGTCTTCTAAACACAACAACTGATCATATTATTGCTAAAGCTTGCATACTCTCTTATTCATCATTTTCTATTCGTTACATAAGTTTTTGAGAGCCAAATTCTTGACGAAAGTTGTTGCGTTCTTGAGCGTATTTATTTTACTCATATCTACTGTTAAGGAGAGTCTTGTTTTGAGTGCGAAGTATTTTTATACACTTGAAGGGAAGTGTTAATCCCTTGTATTGTAAGAAGGAACGTTGTGATTCCTTTGGTTGAAGTCTTGAAGTGTTGTATCTTCGAGCAAAGGTTGTTGAGGCTTGTGTGACTCAAGTTCTCAGTTTGTAACGGTTTGTTAAGCACCCGTAAGCTTAACGAAGTTAGTGGAAATCTCGAGAGAGTCTCTCGGGGACTGGACTAGCCACGGGTTGTGGTGAACCAGGATAACATCGGTGCGTTCGTTCCTTATTATTTACTTATCGCACTTATTTCATTCCTGCAATTTTTAAATTCCGCAAGTTTACGCTGTTTTTTATTATAACGCTATTCACCCCGCCCTCTAGCGTTAAGCGTTTATTCTAACACGAGGAACGCGCAAGGAGTTTGGAAGACATTTATGAAGACACTGAAAGGTTAGAGGACCTAACTCTTCTTTGTCTATTTGCTGATTGTGAACCAGTTACCTTTGAAGAAGCCGTACAAAGTAAGAAATGGCGAGATGCAATGGATGAGGAGATCCAGTCCATCGAAAAGAACGACTCCTGGGAGCTGACTTCACTTCCAAAAGGGCAAAAGGCAATCGACGTCAAGTGGGTGTACAAGGCAAAGAAAAACTGTAAGGGAGAAATCGAAAGATACAAGGCGAGGCTTGTTGCAAAAAGATACAGTCAAAGAGCCGGCATCGACTATGACGAGGTATTTGCCCCTGTAGCCCGTTTAGAAACTGTAAGAGTAGTCATTTCTCTGGCAGCTCAAAATAAATGGAAGATACACCAAATGGATGTAAAGTCGGCGTTCTTGAATGGAGTCCTTGAGGAAGAAGTTTACATCCGACAACCTATGGGCTATGTGGTGAAGACGCTGGAAGACAAAGTCTTAAGATTGAAGAAGGCGTTATATGGAATAAAGCAAGCACCAAGGGAGTGGAACAGTAGGATCGACAAGTACTTGCAAGAAAATGACTTCGCCAAATTCCCACATGAGCATGCGCTCTATGCCAAGATGAAAGATGGAGATATCTTGATCGTTTGCTTGTACGTGGATGATTTAATCTTTGCAGGAAATAACCAAAGGATGATCGATGAGTTCAAGCAAGCGATGGCTAAAGAGTTCGAGATGACCGACATTGGGCTTACGGCGTACTATCTTGGCATTGAAGTCAAACAACTTGAGGATGGAATTTTCATCTCACAGGAGGGCTATGCGAAGGAGATCCTAAAGAAGTTCAAGATGGATGATTGTAACCCAGTCAACACACTGGTGGAGTGCGGGATCAAGTTGTCAAAGCATGATGAAACTGAGAAAGTGGACACGACGATGTTCACGAGCTTAGTTGGGAGCTTACGATATTTGACTTGCAGGAGACCCAACATTCTCTACGCCACCGGCCTCATAAGTCGCTACATGGAGAATCCAACTACTACACACTTGAAGGCTGCAAGAAGAATTCTCCGCTACCTCAAGGTACAATCAACTTTGGCTTGTTCTATTCAACTTCTAATGATTATAAGCTTGTTGGTTATAGCGATAGCGATTGGGCCGGAGACATTGATGATAGAAAAAAGTACCACGGGCTTCATGTTCTTCATGGGAGACACCGCCTTCACTTGGATGTCCAAGAAACAACCAATTGTCACTCTATCCACATGTGAAGCTGAGTACGTTGCCGCTACCTCCTGTGTATATCATGCAATTTGGATGCGAAGTTTGCTAAAGGAGCTCGGATGGCCACAAGAAGATCCAACTACAATTTGCGTGGATAATAAGTAGACGTTGGCGTTGGCGAAAAATTCGGTGTTCTATGATCAAAGCAAGCATATTGACACACGCTATCACTACATAAGAGAGTGCATCACAAGAAAGGATGTACAAGTAGAGTACGTGAAGTCCAAAGACCAAGTTGCGGATATCTTCACCAAGCCACTCAAGCAAGAGGACTTCATCAAGTTAAGAAGTTTGCTTGGAATGACAAATCAAGTTTAAGGGGGTGTTGAAAATAAAATTAATATAAACTTGATTTTGTAATAATTATTTGGGCTTAAGAAATTATGAAAAATAAAGAGCCCAATTAGCCTATTTTCTAGAATGTGAGCCCATTTGACCCATGTTCTAGAAATGTGCTCTAGAAATATCTTTAGAATAGTAGAATGATATAGATAAGTATGGAGTGATCTAGAGAGTGGATATTTTTGTAGAATTGTGTATAAGGTGATTTGTAGCCATTAGATTAAAGTTGTGTTGGATAAATCTTTGCGATTGATTGAGGAAGTGGCCAAGTATAAATAGGTGTAGGATTGCTCATTTTGTATTAAGCCAAAAAATCAAAAACAAGTTTGAGTAATAAAAGTTTCTCTTCTCCAAAATCTTTCTACTCTTCCAAAATTCCCTTAGCCTAAAAGCTTCCCTCCAAATATTAATAGCAATCCTCTTCCAAGAATATATTCAAAACGCCATATATTTCATATCGACATGAATCAAAACTTACAAATATGTTTATCAATTATTTATTAAAATTAGATGAGTCAAATATATTTTAAAAGCTATATAATTATTTAATGAATTCCAAAGTTATAGTAATAAGGAAAAAGTAGTCCCGTTTTGTTTAAATTTCGTAATGATTTTTTCACTTGCGTACATAAGTCTTCCTTGTCCATTTTGTTATCCATAAGTAACTAAAAAAATATTAATAATAATAAAATATGCATGGTAATGTATGAATTAGCTACAAAAATAGCATATTTAATTTTATAACTAAGTTGCTTGAGTCGACACTATTTTGATAGAAGTGTTCATATATTTCACATTTAAGTACTAGGCGCTTTAGTTGTTATACACTTCTAACGTCTACTGTTATCTTATCTTTTAATATATTTGTTTTTTATTTTTTTCCAGTCCTAAAATACTACGAGCGAGGCACGTAAAAGCAAGCTTTTTTTCATTTTTAGTTTAATTTATATTCATATATATCTATATCTATATTATTATAAAAGCACGAATATAATGTTGGTCGACCAAAATAGCCTTAAGATTCATAAAGTTAAGGTCATTTTAGTAAAATATAATATAAATAGAGTTCTAATTAAGTATTATCTCTGAATTTTGGTGTCTAAAGCTCGGTCATACCTAAAGTTTGGTGTCTAAAGCTCGGTCACTAATTATCTACTAGGTTTAAAAAAGCATAATTAGTAAAGTATTCTATACCTATTCATGCTTACATAAACAAATTTAAAACCTGTCATCTTAAAATAGCATATTTAATTATCTATTAAAGAATTTCAGCAATATGGAAAAAGATAAACCTCCTTAAGATAAGATTGCTTCACAACCCTCACCTATTTGCTCATGAATTTTATTTTGATTCTTACCTTACTGAATTTTATCTATTTGCTGGGTGAATTCTATTCGAGAAGTCCAATTGGTAATTATATGACCGTGATTATGAGGTTTATGCCACTCTCAATTAAGTTAAGACTGTTCACATAAATTTCTTAAATTGTTATTATGTATGATATTATGGCTACAATAGTTAGACTATAGCATATTATAGAACACACATAATAATTTTTCAATAAAGAAGAGATTCAGAAGATTATAGAGGTTAGCTAATTGCTTTATATAGTCAACACTAATATTTATAATTCATTATTTTCTATGAAAATAAAGCTATATTTAGCCATTAGCAAGCGACTCATTATATTTTCATGCAGCTTTTGAGAAAAGGAAGCTATACCGGCAAATATCAAAGGTAAGCTTCAATAAATTTACTTGGTGTTGACTTTTGTTGTAACATTTGGATTTTGAAATATATTATTATTGACTGTTTGTGCTATTATCCGTGCTTCGGTAATGACTTCTGTCCATAACACATCAACTTAGATTGGACGTGAAGCTGGAAAAATATTGTTGTTTTTTTTACTTAGTTATTTAGCAACACTTTATATTTAATAACTTTGGATTAGTAAAAAATGTGAAAACAATGGATCTGAATCAAATTTCAATATGAATTGGTTAAAGAACTATCTCTTTTCATATGTCTTTCCATCAAATCTTTTATTTTCCATTTAAAATATCGGATTGATCATTCTAAGGAAATTAAGAAACAATAGGAGAAAAAAAACCCTAGCCGAACTGCAGATTTATTCATTACAAAGTGTAAATTTCTCTACTTTTTAAGTATAATTCTTTTAAAATAAATATATCATAATTTGGCATATGGTTAATTTTTTAAAAAATTCAAACCAAATTGAAATAATTGGGAAATTAAGAGTCGAAATGGAAAAATTGTGAGCAATAGGACCTTTGCACTTGCGCTTCATTTGTAGTTACGAACTAATTAAAGATTGTGAACAACGTGAACTTCTGCATGCTATGCTCGATATAAAATTGTATATCATTTTAAAAGTTCTAATTAATATGACCTAACATCGTTCACTATTTACATTAATGTTCTTGAGTAATAATTTTAGGGAGAAAAAAAATGTGAAAGAGTTGGGGGAATGTGAACTAATTAGCATAGGAACCGTAGTAAATATTTGGAGTGGAAGTCCATTGAAATTGGAAATTTTAGTACCGACTTACAAAATAATTACTCTTACACATATTTAAAAGAGTTTATAATAACGCGAAGCCTTAATACGGTGAATAAATTAATGTGGTATAAAATCCAGCATATCAAGCAAGTCAGTGAGTCTATAACACAAATTTCTAAGAAATAAAATCTGCTTCTACTTTTAAAAAATGGTAATCTTAGGACAAAATTTATACTTGGAACTTTCGTGTAATTACAATGCGGCTTCCATCGAATTGCAAAAATTGATGCCATTACTTAATTGTACATGTTAGAATAATTAGGATTTAGGTTTCAAAAGAGAACAATTGTATAGAAAGAAGCAATGCAGATAGGATGAAGGCTAACAATTAATATATTTTATATATATTTATTGATATATTCAAAGATTGAAAGTTTACTCACGTTCCTATAGTAAAAAGCTACAACAAAAGCAAATTTTTACAATAAAAATTTATTGATATTCGTTCACTTTAAGCTTTTAGTAACAATTTTAAGCATTTGTATATTTGTAACTAACAATAAATAAAGATATATGGTCACCTTATTTCTAATGTTGGACACAATCTTATAATATAGTGTTAATATTGTATCGCATACAACAAATGTTACATAGTTACAAATAATATTATCTAGCATTTTTTGTGATGTAAAAATTGACATGATTTAATATGCAACATACGTTTATAAATACTAGTTAATTATAAAAACTAAAATACGTTTTTTAAGAATATAAATGGAATGCATGTTTGATAAAATAAGTTAATATTTATAAATATATTGTTTGTAACATTTATTCAAATTTTTGACAAAACTAATGTATCCGTGATGATCCAGACTGTCGTCTTAAGAATTTACGCCCTGATCTCTATTAACTACTTTCTCCAAGTTTATTTCTGCTATTTTGATTTACTAGAATATTCGGTTTTAAGTTTCAGAGAATTTTGGGACACTTAGTCCCTAAATGAGAGCTTAAGTGTTAGAAAAATTGATCATAGTTAGAACACTACGAAGACGGTCTCGGAGGTAAACCGATGGTTCCATTAGCTTTGTTAGGTGATTTCGGGGTTGGGAGCGTGTTCAAATTGTGTTTTGGAAGTCCGTAGCTAATTTAGGCTTGAAATGCCGAAAGTTGAATTTTTGAAGTTTCCAGTTCGATCGTGAGATTTTAATCTGAGAGCTGAAATAGTTCTGTCATGTCATTTGAGATGTGTGTGCACAATTTTAGGTCATTCAGATGAGGTTTGATAGACTTTTTGATCGAAAGAGTATTTTTAGGGTTCTTGAAATTCTTAAGGTTGCATCCATTTAATGTTTTGTGGAAGTGAACCGACGAGACGTTTCAGTCACTTCGACCGCTCATGTCACAGGGATGACATCACCATTAGAGACTCTGGAGAATCGAGGTTCAAATCGTTTCTTATCGCCTTGCTCTAAGAAACGTGGGGACTATCTGTATGCAGTCGAAATTAGGCACGATCGATTTCTTAGGCTCGAGGGATCGCCTTAGGTCCGAGTTCTAGTAAGCTCAAGTTCGAGGTCGATAGACTAGACTTGAGCTCGAGGATGGAATGCAATGCCCGAAGATAGGAGTGCGAGGAATACTAAATTCATATATGCTCGACCCCAAAATTGTACCGTTATGGATTTGTAATAGAATGAGCTAGATTCCTGCTACGTCCCCAAGATCATCGTGCAAATCCCTTAGTAGGATTGTACGATTCCGTACAAGGCGGTTGACAACTGTATTAAGAATATTCCTTAATGTAATAGAAATATAAATGGGACCACAATCATTAACAACAGATCTCATCATTGGCAAGAATATACTATCCTACTTTTCTCTCTTACTGTTCATCAGAATCGTCCTTTATATATAGTGTTTTTACTTTATTGCTCTTAGTTTATCTCAAGGTCATTGAGCTCGAGGTCACCACTATTGAGTAACATTAGTTTGATTCACGTATTTCTTTCATTTTTATTTTATATTTCTCAAACATTAATTGATATTAAATTTAATCACATATTTTTAAAACCACAAATTACATTTAGTTATTACTCATATTTCGAGATAAACACACCCATTTAGTAATAATGCAGATCAAGTAGATTATTGTAAATGCCTTAGGCTTCATAATCATATCATGATTAGCAATGATGGTCCACAATTATTTCCGTACCCGACCAGATTAATCTGGAAAAAGGAGATATGTTTCTAACAATTGACATGTTTTTTTCCTCGAGATTGACACATAGGAGTCAGATTCAGTGAAATGTTGCTCCTTATATTAAGCTAATTTGAACGATAATATTATCGGTGCTTCTAAAAAACATAAATATTCGCACTAGAAGATAATATTCTATCTATTTCAATTTAAATAAATATTTCTTTTGTCGATAGTTAAACTATGTAAAATTTAGTATTTTAATTTTTTTAAATTATAGAGAAGAGAAAAAGTACTACTTATGATAACTTTTGTATAATTATTGAATATCTAAATTTTATTGTTAAAATATTAAATTAAACTAATTCAATTTAACTTCAAAATTTATCAAATTAACTCTTTAAATTGAAACAAGGGGAGGGGGAGTAATAGGTTTCAAATGGAAGGGGAAAAACGAAAAGAATTTTAGGCCCCACAACAACTGTTCACATGGAAAAGTGCATTGGCTTCTAAAGTAGAAACTTTACTAAGTTACTAGGAATATGGCCGGTGAAATGTCCCAAGTGTAAGCTTGATTATTATGTGTAGGGGTTCTTAATTAGTAAATCTTCTCTCGCAATTTGTCTAATTGAAAAAAAAAATTATAATAAGTGATTGTTTGGATATTTTTATATAAATTAAAAAATTCACCTTTTAGCATTAATAAACAATAGAATTGACCATATTAATTTTTACTATCTCATATAAACAATCCTAACACATATTTCAATAATATTTAGTCCAAGAACAATGTAAGAAATAAATAATTAATTCATTCTTGAAATCTGAAAAATCACTTATTTTAAATCACAAGAAAAAAACCAAAAAATCATTTATTTTAGACCGGAGGTAGTATTTTATTTTAAATCTTTAAACTCAGATTAAAAATTTGAGCAGGACTCTCACTACTTTCTATTTAATGAGCTTTTGCTTTGTCACTACTTTCTACTTTATACAAAGTTTCAAAAAATTTAAGGTAAATGTTAATTGTTTGCACTTTTAATAGAGTTCTTTACTTTTATATTCAAGTTTGATTGGTAGTTTTCTTTTGTTTAGTATAAGAATCCATTTCGTTTTAAAAATAATATATTTTTAATTGAGTCCTTAACTTATTCATCACTATTTGATTCAATTATCATCAATACTTGGTAAATAACAGATTTTTCAAAGGGCAATTGATTTGATAGTGTTACATTAAAAATATGGTCGCCAGAATATGTGTTTGGTAGTGTATACCTTATATTTAAGAAAAAACTAAAAATCCGACTTAATTAATTTGATTTAGATTTAATATTTAAAAAACCAACCTACTTAATTTAGTTTCTTTTTAAGAAAAATTCGATCCAAACCGTCATTATCCCCTAATGGATCTATATGCTTACTTAAGTGATTATTTTGATTCACAAAGAGTAACCCCACAAATAGGGATCGTAAAAGCTTAGTACATGGTCATGAAAACTTTCTGATAAATTATTTTTGTATGCAATAAAACAATTATAATTACCTGGAAACATGCACGAATTCAATGAACATCACAAGTTAGTTCAATGACTTAAAAATTATCCCTGTACAATTACCTAGTAGGAATTTCGTTGACAGATGGGAAATTCACTTCTCAAAAGAAACGCATAAAGGCAGACAAGAAATTTGAAACTTTCTACATCTCTGGGTCGAAATAGCTGGCTACTTATAATTAGTAAGGCAGTCACATCGAATTAAACTCGATCAAACCTTAAAATTCATATTGGTCCACAAATCTTGGTAGGTGAGAGACCAATTACTAAGGAATGCAGGAAAAAGATCATGTATTAATAATTAATTATGTCCCTTATATATCTCTAAACTATGGGCAGAATAAAACCACTGGTACCAATTCTAATCTTCTTTTTCTTTGGGGGGGGGGGGGGGGGCGTGGGGCGGGGGGGGGGGGGGTGAAAGGAAATAATATATATAGATACTAGTTAATATTTACAAACGAAGTGCTGAAGTGAGCACTTTCTTGGTCCAAAATACAATTATCGAAGTAATTTAACAAAAGAATTTCCTAATTTGCTGTTTCAACTTCTTTTTATATGCAAACACAGGAGAAAATACATAATAATTGAAGTCGACAAATTTTATATAGGATATGTTAAACTTGGTGAACCACTGAGCACTCATCAAGCAAAAATGGAGCAAAGACGAAAAGAGTAGAAGTCACCATTTAAAGTGAAATTGGTGCAAAAGTGAAGATAATGGATTTTCTAATAACTCAAAGTGCCTTTGAAAATATACAGATTGAAGGTAAAAATGATGAGAGATACAGTGAGAGAAAGAGAAAGAAACGAGAAAACTCTCTGGAATATCCGAGAGAGAAAATGAATTGCTTAACCTCCAAAATATTTGAGTCTCTACATATATATATATATACACACACACATTATACTTGGGTCGGGTCAGACGGCCCAAGTATAAAAGGAATGGGCTCAGATTTTACTATGGCCCAAACCACTAACTAAGCCTACAATATACAAAGTATACAATGAATATACAGTATATATACAACCCAATATCAATGTCTACATTTATGTTTAGGCTTAGAAGTTAGATAAGCTTGTAGCTCAACACCCTCCCCCCTCAAGTTGGAGGGGGAGACCACCTTCAACTTGACCAGTAGAGGATGTAGGACAGTCCCAGGCAGAGGCTTGATGAGGAGGTCAGCTAGCTGTCGAGAGGTAGGGACATGACAAAGTGACAATCCACCTCTATATGTTTGGTCCGCTCATGAAAAACAGGATTCTTGGCAATATGAATAGCAGCCTGGTTGTCACAAAAAACAGAGAAGGGAAGAGTAATAGAAACCCCAATATTAGTAAGTAAACGAGAAAACCAAGACAATTCAGCTACCACTTTACTGAGTGCCCTATATTCTGCTTCAGCAGAAGATCAGGAAATTACAGGCTGCTTTTTGGACTTCCAAATAATCAAACAGCCACCCAAAATAACATAAATACCAGTAACAGATCTGCGAGTATCAGGGCAGGCATCCCAATCACTGTCAGAATAAGCAGTAATAGAGAAATCAGAATTGTCAAAATAGAAGAGACCCAAAGATAAAGTGCCCTTAAGATATCGGAGGACATGTAGGGCAGCAATCATATGAGGGACTCTGGAACATTTCAATAATTGACTCAGATGTTGAATAGCAAAACAGATGTCAGGCCTAGAGCGAGTCAAAATAGGAGCTTACCAACAAGGCTCCGATATTGATCAGGGGAGGATAAAAGATCACCAGAATCAGCATGAAGTTTGACATTAATATCCAAAGGTCAAACAACAGGAGAAACATTTATATAGTCAAACTAATGCAGCAGGTCAGAAACATATTTATGCTGATTAAGGATCATCCCACCAGGAACAACTGACATCTCTATGCCCAAAAAATAATGCAAAGACCCTAGGTCTTTAATCCTGAACTAATCATCCAGAAACAGTTTCTGGGCAGAAATCTCATCATTGTCATCCCCAGTAATAATAATGTCATCCACATAGAATGCTACAATCACAAGAGATCTAGGTTTACCTTTGATGAATAGAGAATAATCATTCAAAGAATGTGTATAGCCTTTGGAATAGAGAGCAGAAGACAATTTAGCATACCATTGTCTGGATGCCTGTCTCAGCCCATAGAGAGACTTTTTCAACTTACAAACAAGAGGAGTAGAGGCAGAGGAAATAGAATCAGAAGGAGCAGAAACTGTTAACCTGGAGGGAGCTTCATATATACCTCCTCATCCAAATTACCAAGCAAGAAAGCATTGTTAACATCAAGTTGAAATAAATTCCAATGATTCTTAACAGCCACAGCAATAATACACTTAACAGTGGACATTTTAACCACAGGAGAAAAAGTGTCAGTGAAATCAACTCCTTCAACCTGAGTATCACCTCTAATAACAAGTCTAGCTTTATACCTTTCAACACTGCCATCAGCCTTATATTTGATCTTATAAACCCATTTGCATCCTATGGGTTTCTTACTAAGAGGAAGAGGAACAACATCCCAGGTATGGTTTGCATCCAAGGCATCAAACTCCTTTCTCATGGCATCCTGCTATACTGGAACAGATGCAGCTTGAGAGTAATAAAGAGGTTAAGATTCCAGAGAAGAAGAAGAAGATCCAGAAAAGGCAGGAAGTTGACAGACATAATCCTTAAGATAAGAGGGAGGATTATGCTGTCTTCCAAATTTTTTGGGAGCAGGAAGAGATGTGGAAAGAGGCAAATCAGGAGGAGAAATATCAGGATTGAAGGGAGGAATGGAAACTAGATTAGAAGAAGGGGAAGTTGGGGCAGAAGGAGGAGGACGATAGGAACAGACAGGTATAAACAAGTCTGTATCAGAGGAGGAATACTCAAGAGGAGGAACAAAAGGAAAGGAAGAGGGAGAAGGAATAGAAGATGATACAGTTTTAAAAGGAAAGTAGGTTTCATGAAATATAACATCCCTGGAGACAAAATATTTTTTTGGAAGTGAGATCATAGAGTTTATAACCCTTTTTGGCAAAAGGATACCCTAGGAATACACAGGAAATGGATCTAGGTTTCAGCTTGTCCTTTGAGGAATATGGACAGTAGCATAGGCAAGGCACCCAAATGCTCTCAAATGAGAGTAGGCTGGTGCCTTTCCATGTAAAATTTCATAAGGGGATTTATTATGAAGAAGTATGGATGGTATTCTGTTAAGAAGATAGGTGGCAGTTAGTAAGCATTCCCCCCAAAAAAAGATGGGTAAGCTAGATTGAAAGAGTAAAGCTCTACATGTCTCAAGAAGAGTCTTATGCTTCCTTTCAACAACACCATTTTGTTGAGGAGTATAAGGACATGTTTTTTGATGAATAATCCCTTGGTTACTGAAGAAAGATGCACCATCAATGCTAGACCCTAATTCGAAAGCATTGTCACTTCTAACAGTTTGAACCACAACATTAAACTAGGTTTTAACCATACACAGAAATGATTTAAGCAAGCAGAAAGCATTGCTTTTAGACCCCAGTAAGTGTGTCCAGGTTTCCCTAGAGAAATCATCAACTATTGTAAGAAAATATCTAGAACCAGAAGAAGTAGGAGTGTGATAGGGGCCCCAAGTATCCACATGAATCAATTGGAAAGGTCTAGAAGTACTTATTGTGCTATCAGGAAAGGGAAGTCTAGTCTGTTTAGCCATAGGACAAATAGAATAAGGGAAAGGCTGCTTAGAAGCAAATGGAAAAGATAATCCAGAAATGTGTTTCATGTTTGCAAATGAAGTATGAGCAAGTCTCAAATGCCAAATGTAATTCATATCAATTGTAACAACATTATTACAGATGTAACTATTTACATTGGAAGGTAAAGCAACAACTTTATGGCAACCAGAAGAGGAAGAATTTTCATGATTACAAGAGTCAGACATAGAGCATACAAAAGTAGATGAACAACCAGTAGAGGAAGAAGGGGAAGCTGAAACCCAAGAAAGCTTGTATAAACCAGCCTCCTCTTTACCAAGATCCAGAGGCTTCCTCAGAGAAGGGTCCTGTATCATGTGGAGGAAGCAGGAAGTTGCAGTGAACAAAACTATGCAATGCAACTGTTTCACTAACTTGTTGACAGAAATCAAGTTGTGTTTAAAAGAAGGAACTAACAAGACATTGTGAAGGGTGATGGATGGAGTTAATGCAATAGATCCTGTGCATGTCACTTTTACTTTATATCCATTAGGAAGAGTTACAAGATAGCGTACAGTTAAAGGTGTGATGTTAAAGATTAAACTTTTATCATATGTCATATGATTAGATGCCCTTGAGTCTATTATCCAGGTGGCAGAATTAATATGGGTAAGCATGCAAAGATTGGAATCAGAAATAGGGCTCTCAGTTAGCATAGTACCAGCAAAATTAGCAGCATACATGGGAGGAGGAGTCTGAGCAGTGGAATCCCCTAACTGAGTCTGTTGTAATAGGATCATCAATTGGTCATATTGTTGTCTGCTCAACCCTGGTATCACAGAACTCTGGCCATCTATGTTTGTAACATGGTGATGGCTTTCAAGAGGATTTCCTTGAGGAACAGACACATTTCCTTCAGAAGAAGGGAAATCCACACCAGCAGTTAGATGAGCAGCAGCAGGCCTCCTCCCCTTGTTAAATGTTGTACTTTGTGGATACCCATGAATCATGTAACACTTATCAATTAAGTGCCCAGATTTTTTGCACTATCTACAGAATAAAGAGCCTCTAGCTTGGTCAAAATTAACTCTTTGTCTGAAAGGAGAAGGATTAGGCACTGTGACCTTATTGAATCCAACTGAATGTCTATTTGTGTGGACATTCAAAGACATAGAGTCTGGATTAAACTGAGAAAGGGACTGGACTTGTCTCTGTTTCTCATCATTGAGGACCATATTGTAGACACAGTCAAGGGTTGGAGGGGGCTGCATCATCAGTAGATTACTCCTTACCCCTATGTATGCTTCATTAAGGCTCATTAGAAACTGAAACACCTTATTCTCATCATCTTCCTGTATTATGCCATTTTTGGCAGCACAAACACATCTTTGCCCATGATTTATACATTGTTCCTAATTCATCCCACAGTCCTTTAAGTTTGTTAAAATATGAGGCTACATCTATAGACCCTTGAGAAGTGTGAGAAAGCTCTCTTTTTAGTTCAAAAATTTTGGTCCTGTTGGCAGTGCCATATCTGGTCTGAAGCTGTGACCATATACTCTGTGTAGTATCAGAATACTGCACACTTTCAGCAATTTGAGGGGACAGGGAGGTAGTTAACCAGGAGATTACCATATTATTGCATCTGTCCCACAACCTTTGCTCAGCCACATTAGTGACTGGCCAGGGACATGTGCCATCAACAAAGCCAATTTTATTTTTAGCAGACAGTGCGACAATCATTTTCCTCCTCCAACCCCCATAACCACTGCTCGAGAAGGGAGTGGACACAAGAGAAACTCCAGGAACATCAGAGGAGTAAACAAAAAGGGGGCTGGTAGAGTCCACGGAGGAGGTATTAACATTCATATTAGAAGTCATGAATAATAACCAGTTTGAAATCAAAAACAATCTTGGTAAACAGGCTAAAGTTGAATCAGAACCCACATGCAAATTATACAACACTTAGAACAAGGATAGAGTTACCCTCCTTCTTCGCGACCGGAGAAGAACGGCCTTCAATCGCCAGATAAAACCCTAGGTCCGACCATAGGAAACCGTAGGGTCTGAAAACTTACCGGAATAGGGTCAGGGACGTTGGAAAATCACCCAAAATATCCACCGAGTGAGGATCGAGCCATCGGATAGCAGTAAAACCCTAGGTCCGAACACCGGAAACCATAGAATCTGGAAAATTACCGGAATAAGATCAGGGATGTCGGAAAATCACCCAAAACATCCACTGAGTGAAGATCAAACTATCAAATAGCAATAAAAGTTCCGATTAACTGTTCAATACACATCCATCTCTCGGTAAACGGAATCTCTCACAAATATCCAGAGAAAAACCTTCAATAGAACTTCCGACATGATCGACAACAAGTAACGGAGAAGAATCCGAGGGTCATCCGGCTCTGATTCCATGAAAACATACAGATTGAAGGTAAAAATGATGAGAGATACAGTGACAGAAAGAGAGAGAAACGAGAGAACTCTCTGGAATGTCCAAGAGAGAAAATGAATTACTTAACCTCCAAAATATCTGAGTCTCTACATATACACATATACACATTATACTTGAGTCGGGTCAGACGCCCAAGTATATGAGGAATGGGCTCAGATTTTGCTATGGCCCAAACCACTAACTAAGCCTACAACATATAAAGTATACAATGAATATACAATAAATATACAACCCAATATCAATGTCTACATTTATGTTTAGGCTTAGAAGCTAGATAAGCTTGTAGCTCAACAGCCTTTTAAGGATAAAATACAGTGCTATACTATAAAGAGTACCATTAATATATTTCAAAAGTCACATGTAAAGAGGACAATATTTTCGAGACAATTAGGGGGAAAAAATATTGGTGTCTTTTGCAACATGGAGTAAAAAAAACAATCTTCAGAAAGGCAAATTTTGGTTTAGTTGAAGCTATTGTTTGCCTTTTATTTCACACCAAGACTCCAGAAGAACTATACAAATCAAGTAGTGGGAATTTGTCAAACATGGAGTACTTTCTCTTCCGTAACTCTAAAAAGAACAACGTTCAGAATATTATACAATCTTTTTTCTTTATAAAAAAAAAATAATTATTTTCTAGAAGAGTATATTGAATATTGAAACTTACACTGATGAACTTATATTATTTCCAGAAAAAATAAGTGCAGGAAGACTATGAGCACCTTTCCAAAGAAAGACTAGTTTGACTGGTTACCTCAATTACTGATCATCTTCTTTAGAATAATTACAATATTACTGTATATATATATATATATATTGGAAAATGATTTGGGTTATATATTTTGTCGTTCTTACGTTGCAGAAAAGTCAAGAAGTGAAAGTCACGAATTATTCTAAATGCAAAGCACCTAATGAAAATCATGATTAGATGTATCTTTAAAAAATTACGCTTAATTTATCTCGAAGACGAATAATAGTCAGTCTTCCCTAAAATAATATGGAAATGCATCCTATTCTTGTTCCTCTAGGGAAGATCGCCGAAAGCAGCCATAGAGGCTATAAAATAATCTATGTTGAATACAAGTTATTACTTATATATTTCTTCCTTTAAAAGCATTGCAATTAAATTTTTCACTTTCCGAAAATGCAATTATTAAGAAGCCACAACAATGTAATAATCAATCAAGATTTGGCTATGATGAGGAAGTATGACTTTTCTAAATTTTTGCTGTCACCGATTCTTTGTCCGAAAGGACAACGGTTTCTCCATAAACATATTGTCGAATTCTCGGTTTGTCTTTCTGAGCAGAGGGTTTTTTAGAATTTTTTTTTGTCTTTTTGAATAGGGATAAAATATACGTATACTTTATTTTTCTAGACCTCACTTATAAAATTTTACTGAAATATTATTATTGTATTATTGAATGATATAACATTAGCTAATTCAAGTGATCTCGTAAATCTCATATTAATAAGTATATCGAACATAGAAAATAGTTTTATATATCCGCGTACTTTAAAACGTTACTCACATCGAATAGATCCTTTTCTTGAAAAATCAGAGAAAGCGACGGTCTATAACTCGAACACACACTACATCTGGTATATGACCGTGTGATAGATTCTTAATACCAGCTAGTTGAATGGGTTAGTAAATTGGAATGAAGATAATATAGTTAAGTAGTTGGCATATATTGTTTACCCTAAAATTTGAGTAATAATTAAATTTGTATTGAGGTCTTAAAGATATGCGATTTAATTCAATACCAAATAATAATCAAGGAATCAAATATATAAATTAAAGAATAAAGTAAGTCAAATCAGTGTGCAAGCAAATCTTCACCTGAGCTAAGGTGACGTCGAAATAGGTAAGTAAGAACAATAAAGATAAAAAATAATTCTGATACGCAGTAAACAAGAAAGTAAAGAATGTATATTCCTTTGCCAATGGTTGATGATGTTTACAAATGAATGTGCTCTCCCTTGTATATGGGGGAGTCCTAAGTAAGATATATTTCCATTTTTTAGTAGGAAATCTTATTGGAGAGCTGTCTAACCGCCTAGAAAAAATCTGTTCCAAAATTTACGACATGATCTTGGAGCCACTGCTGCAGGAATCTCAGTCTTTCTGTTATAAAACCATAACAAATCTTGAGGTTGGTCATGCTCTGCCTCGATGTCATCGTGTACTTTAATCTTCGAGATTTATACATCGCCATCATGCTCGAGCTCGGTCCATTTTGAACTTAGGATCGAAGCTAATCTTCGAGCCTACGAAATTGGACATACTTGATTTTGACCGTATACAGATAGTCCCCACATTTCTTAGAATAAAATGATAAGAAACATTTTGATCCCCGATCCTCCGATGTCTTGATCATGACGTCAATTCCATCACGTCAGTGACAGAAGTGACTGAAGGCTCGCGTCCGCATAGTTCCCAAGGCCATTAATTGAAGGTGGTTGATGGTTGCCCATTAGCTTCCTCAAACCATTGAGGCGGCCATTATAAATAGGTCTATTTCTCAATCCTTTCAATCTTTGTAAACTTTTTCCCAGATCTTTACAAGCTTTTCCATCTTCTTGAATTCATCCTCCTCTTCAATTTGTGCCTGTCTCAACATCAAATTCTTCTCCTTTCTTGAACTCTACATCAGTGATGGCTAAGACATCTAAAACTATCACTAAAAAAAACCCTCCTCATCATCGCGGTCGGCCGGTGGTAGGATGCCGGTGGAACCTCGTATCGAGGAGTGCGTTCTAAGGCTATGCGAGCTAACCTCCGATTTTAAAGTCGATAGACCCCCATAAGTCCAAGGATGATGTGAGCCCATGTCCCAATACATATGCTCAATATCTGAAGACGATCTCGAGCAGGTGAAAGAGGATTGCAATTAGGAGAATAAGGAGGTGGGGATTCCTTCCCCAGAGGAGGACATCACTACCTATGTGAAAGGGTAATTAAGTGTGTCTACTTATCCTTCCACACTGGATCCTGTAGATCTGGTCCTACTCGATTTATATTATTAATATCAGGTGACCCTTGTCCAGATCTACCCCTCTTTCTGGCGCATTGTCATTTTGCTCCAGTATTTTTTGAGCAAGGTCAAGGGGATGTCTTTTACCCTCGACAATATGATCAAGTTATACAGGTCTTGACTCTATCGAGGTGGGTTGATAAAGCTCAAATATCGATTCACGAAGGCTCTGTTCTCAAGAATTGATGAGGATAATGACCGAGGGTGGATGAGCCAATTCGTCCAAATCAAGACCTTCGACCAAATTCCCGCTGAAAGAATGCCATACCCCGAGGAATGGAACGTGAAACATAAGTACAACTCAATCGATGATCTTCAGTATTTTGCTTTGTTTACTCTTTTTCGATCTAATTTATTTTCAATGGTTCAGCTTTATCTTGGTTTCCAGGTGCGATTCAGGACCTCGTAGGTTGGGTTCGACAACTTGCCTCCACTTCTTCTTATGCTGAGCGATGTTGGCGTGATTTGGCCAGGGGTCGGCAGTAAGCTAAAAACCATGGTGAGCTCTTTTATTCACATGTTGATGTTTCTATGTAAAATATTTACTTTCCCTTTATGAAGGCCTTGGAGATAATAACATTGCTATAAGGCCGCCTCCGCCCGGTAAAGAGGAGATCCCGAAGCCAACCAGAGAGAAGAAGAGGAAAAGGGCCTCAAATCCAAGTATCTCGAAGCCTATGAGAAATAGAGCTCGAATGCCTAAGGCCGGCCCTACAGCCCTACTTGATGACGTAGTCCAATGGTATCGAGAAGACAAGGAAGGATGAGAGGACGCCGACTGCTTGCTGGTAGCTCGGAAAAGGGGAAACACTGAAGCTTCATAGGCTGCTGAACTGGTAGCGGTTGTGCAGTTTAATCTTAAATCAATGAAATCTCGGAGAGGAGCTCGAGCAGAGTCCCTGAGCCATCGAGTGATAAAAGTGCACCTCGCCATGAAGAACGTCTGCCCAGTAAGTCGGAAGAATCTAATTCTGAGGCCTCTCAAAGAGAAGAGAATGTCCCAAGTGAATCACTTAGGATAATTAATTTAGATGAATTGCCGCTTGGCCCTACGTTTTGTGAAGGTCAGCTTCGAGATGTCCCGGCTATAAAGACTCCCGATATGGGGACGACCCAAGAAGGGAATGATGCTTTCCAGGGATGCTTTGCTAGGGTTAAAGATGGTATTGATCTAGATAATTTGTTCATTTTTTACGAGACCTAGCGGCTTCTTAAACAAGTAAGTTTTTTCCCCCGTAATTATGCTTGTATTTTATTCTTGTTTTCCATGTCTAACTCTTTTCCTTTGTGTAAAGGAACATTTTCCAAATCTCGAGCTGAGCTAGCTCAATGTGAGGATGAACTCAAGAAGCTCGTGGAAGAGAGGGACGAACTCACACTCCTCTATGTCCAAAAGAGGATGAGATCAAGGACCTTCGAGCCGAACTAGCGAGGGCTCATCAAGAACAGGCTGAACTCATTGAGCAGGCAATGTAATGTTTTGGGAGTTTGTTATGTGTTCGTTTGACTTAGCTATTAACATTTGACTTTGCAGGCCTAGCAGAAGGGCGAGTTAGTGAAGAAGCTTCGAGAAGAGGTCAAGCAAAAGAGGCCAAGACCCTAGGGTAGAAGTGGCATATGGATCATCTTTCCTCGAAAAAAGACACGCTTTAGGCCTAGCTGACTTCGGTCGACTGAAAACTTCAAAATGTGAAGGGGGAAAGCTTGGACCGGAACCAGAAGATTGAGGAGCTCGAAGCTAAGTTAGCCACTGAACTTGCAAAGGCTAAGTCTGAGGTGGAGGCATCTGTGGCTTCTTATCGAGCTGATGTCGAGGCTGCCAAAAATCGGGCGCAAGAGATCTCTATTGCTGTTGAAGTCAAATTGTCGTGTGATGTCAATCAAGCAAGTTAACAATCTCGGAGATAGACTCTCGAAGAAGTGCACGCTCATGGCTTTGACTTCTCAGCCGATATTGAGAATGCAAAAGCTTTGGATGATGAGGCTGCAGCTTTATTCTCGTATGATGAAGACTGTGCTAGTGGATCCAAGAGCAGACGAGACGAGGATGAGGTCCCCAAGGAGGTAGTTCCCGAAGATGTAGATCCCAAAGTAAGACTAGGCCTTTAGGATTTTGTTTTTTTCTTTTATATGAAAGGCCCCTTGTGGGCATTGTAAATACCTTTTATGCATTAAAAATTCCTTTTCTTTCTACTCCATCTTTGACTTGTGGTAAAGTTTGCTTTGTTTTCGTCTTGTGAAATTTTTTGATGATATTACTTCAATAATCGAGTGACCACTGTTTTGAACTCAGAGTAAAACAAAACCTTAAGTTTTTAGTAATCAATAGGAAATCTTTGAACTTGTAATAGAATATATCTTAAGGGTTTTGGCAAATCCTCGAGCTCTGCTTAAGTCGAATATATGCGAGCACGGGATGGTGGGACCCTTGGGTCCGAGTTGAGTGAGAACAAGGTCTCGAACTTAACATGTTTTGTCCCTTAGGTTATTTTAGGTCAGGCCGATATGGCCTTTGAAAGATGGTTATTATTTCCCCCTTTTTTCGGCTCAAAAGACTTAGTAAAAATTTCTTTATGCCTTAGCATGTATTTTGACACATTGGGTTTTTTGGGGGTCAGATGCCGATTGGAACCCCTTTGCCTTTTGTGCCTTAGCACGTTCATGTTAGGATAATTTGATACATCTTAAGGTTTTTCGAGGGCTGATTTTTATTGAAGCTCTCTTTAGTCGTTTTTGTCGGGGATAGCCTTTTAACCGGTTTTTCGAAGTATTTTAAGGCATGTTGTTTATTGCGAGATTCAAACATCTCCTAGTTGTGTTATTTCGGCAATATCCTTTATTTCGGTCGTACTCTTTAGTATGATCATAGCCTTCGGGTATGCCTCCTGGACATATTTTCCAATAATATTTTGATCCTGTTCGAAATGTCAGTCCTTGAGTATGATGGCCTCGGCCTTTAAAATTAGGGGTGACTGTTTGAGGTCTTGTGACTTCGAATTTAGATTAGTCGAGCATGTAGTTCCTGAGTGTTCGAGGTGTATTCGTGCTTAGCCCTTAAGCCATTTCTCATAAAATCATAAGTATGTAGTGTAGTAGCAAATTTCTTTGAGACACAAAGTGTTTGATATTGAGAGAATGCTTCTTTGAATAATCGATACACTTGTAGATATTTTTCCATTGGGGATCGACTAATCTATGGGCACAATTTATTTGATCGTTTGGTCCATTATAAAGTTTCCCTATCAAGATCCTTTAACATGAATTATTTTTCTCAAAAATATAACTTCCGAGCATGATAACCTCCAATAATCGAGGTTAATTGAAAAGAAGCCATGTATACTAATGAATTTTTCTCAGGTAGCACATAATTGTTGCCTCGTTAAAAACCTCACCAGAAAACCCATTTGGGATAAATATCGGTGCAAGGGAAAAAGAGTGCAACACATGCTTTAAAACCTAAGATCTTCGTGTTAAAAAGTTTCTACGACACCTCGATCGAACACATACAATAAGTTAGTATCAAATATAAATGAAAAGGAAAAGAATCATATCTTGGCGGTAAAATCGTTTGAGTAGTGATACGTTCCAATTGTTTGGCAATTATTCGTCTTCTATCATGCCAAGTTTGTAATATCCCTTCTCGATGATACCGATGACTAGATATCGACCTTCCCAATTCTGGCTTAGTTTTCCTTCATTTGGGTCTCGAGTATTGAGGTTGACTTTCCTTAGAACTAAGTCTCTAATTCCAAAGTTGCTAAGGTTGGCTCTTCTATTGTAATATGTCTTGATTCTTTGCTTTTGTGCTGCCATCTAGACGAGCGCAACTTCTTATTTTTCATCCAATAGCTCGAGGCTGGTATTAATAGCCTCATGATTTGATTCCTCCGTTGCATGTCAAAATCTGGAGCTAGGTTCACCAACCTGGGATTAAGGCCTTGGATCCATATACTAAGGAGAACGGAGTTGCCCTCGTGTTGGACTTTGATGTCGTTCAGTATGCCCTAAGAACTTCAGGTAGAACTTCTCCCTATTTCCCCTTAGCATTTCTCAACCTTTTCTTTTAGTTTTAGATAATAGTGTTGTTCGTCGTTCTGTCTGTTTGCGCTCGGGTGATACAGAATCAATAATATTATCTTTATTTTATGTTCTTCGAGAAACTTCGTTACCTTATTGCCGATGAATTATTTTCTATTATCACATACAATTTCAGTAGGTATCCCAAATCAACACACAATATGATCCCAGATGAAGTCTATTACTTCTTTTTCTCTGATCTTCTCGAAGGCATGTGCTTCCACCCATTTAGAAAAGTAGCTAGTCTTAAACAAAACGAATTTAGCTTTACGGGTCATCGACAGAGGGCCAACGATATCCATCCCCCATTTCATGAATGGCTACGGGGATAGGACTGAGTGAAGTTATTTTCTAGGCTACTGGATCATCGATGCAAACCATTGACATTTATCACGTTTTCGAACAAACTCCTTAGTGTCTTTTTCCATGCTATCCCACTAGTACCTTGCTCTATAATTTTGTGAATCAAAGAATCGGCATCGGAATGGTTCCCATAAGCTCCTTTGCGGACCTTTTCCAAAACATAATCGGTGTCCCTCGTCCCTAAGCATACACCCAATGGTCCATCGAAAGTCCTCATGTATGACGTTACATCTTCATATAATATGAATCCGGCGACTTTGGATCGTAGGACTCTTGATTACTTAGGGTCCGATGGGAGCTTTCCATTTATTAAATATTCAATATATTTATTCCTCCAATCTCAAGACAAGCTTGTAGATTTTATGACAGCGTGACCATCTTCAACCACAGATCTTGATAATTGGACAACAGTCCTCGAGACAATATCGCCTTCTTCGACTGATGATCCCAAGTTTGGAAGTGCATCGGCCTCACTGTTTTGTTCTCTCCACTCCTTGAAGCGGTGCAATGTTACTTGTAGCTTGTCCAAGTACCTTTGCATTTTATCCGCTCAAACTTTGAAGCTCTTATTTACTTGGTTCACCACCAATAAAGAGTCACACTTGGGTTCAATGAATTTTTTCCCCAAGATTTTAGCTAGCTCGAGACCTCCAATAATGGCCTCGTACTCGGCCTCATTGTTAGTCAATCTAGAAGTTTTATTAGACTACCTAATAATGCTACCTATGGGTGGCTGTAAATTGATTCCTAGCCCGAACCCCTTCACATTAGAAGCATTGTTTGTGAAAAGGGTCCATACCCCTGATGTCGTGCCCGATTTTAACAAGATCTTCTTTTTGACCTCAGGTACGAGTGTTGGCATGAAATCGGCCACGAAGTCGGCTAGTATCTGAGACTTGATGGTCGTTCAGAGTTGATACTCGATATCGTACCCACTGAGTTCGACAGCCCATTTGGCCAATCATCCCGAAAGTTTAGGTTTGTGCAAAATATTACAAAGTGGATAAGTGGTCAACACGCATATGGGGTCACAATGCCATATGATTGTAATTTTCTAGAAGTACTTATTAATACGAGTGCTAATTTCTGTAAATGTGGATATCTAGTTTCTTACTCCCTTGAGGTCTGACTTACATAGTAAATGGGAAATTGCGTACCTTGGCCTTCTCGAACTAGGACACCACTTACCATGCTTTTCGACATCGCTAAGTACAAGTAAAGCTTCTCATCTGCCTTTTGGGGTATGGAGAAATAGTGGGCTTGATATATATCGCTTTAATTCTTCTAACGCTTGTTATCACTTGGGGGTCCAGGTGAAATCGTTCTTCTTCTTGAGTAAAGAGAAAAATATGTGGCTTTGATCCGATGACCTCGTGATGAATCGACCTAAGACAGCTATCCGCCCAGTTAGCCTTTGTATAGCTTTTACGATGTCCACGACGGTGATGTCTTCGATGGCCTTGATTTTATCGGGGTTGATCTCGATCCCCTGATTTGACACCATGAAACCTAGACTTTGCCCAAGACGACTGTAAAGGCACATTTCTCGGGGTTGAGTTTCATGTTGTATCTCCTCAAAATCTTGAATGTTTCCTACAAATGACCAAATGTTCCTCTGCTCACATGGACTTAAATAGCATGTCATCAATATAAAAATTCCATTGGTTTACCTATTTGTTCTTCGAGTATCTTATTTACTAAACATTGGCAAGTAGCTACTGCATTTTTATCCTAAAGGGCATTATATTGCAACAATACGTTCCATATTTGGTGATAAATAAGGTCTTGTCATGGTCTTCTGGGTACATTTGAATTTGATTGTACCGGAATAGGAATCGAGAAATGTAAGGACCGCGTGGCTAGCCATGGCATTGATCACGAGATCGATGTTAAGCTGTGAAAAATAGTCTTTATGGTATGCCTTGTTCAAATCCTTGTAATCGACGCACATTTTAAGTTTGTTCCCGTTTTTAGGGTCTACGGCCATGTTGGCTAACCATTCGGGGTATTTTACCTCCCGAATGGAACTTATTTTGAGAAGTTTAGTTACCTCGTCCATTATAAATGCATGCTTTACCTCAGACTGGGGCCTTCTCTTTTGTTTCACTAGTTTGCACTTGGGGTCAAGGCTTAGCCGATGTGTCGTTATCTCCGGTGGGATCCCTGTCATGTCTAAATGGGACCAAGCAAAATAATCTATATTATCGATAAGAAATTAAATAAGCTTTTTTCTAATTTCGGGGGTTAATCTCGTTCCCAGGTATACCTTTCGCTGGGGTAGATGCTCGATATATATAACTTGTTCCAACTCCTCGATAGTTGATTGGGTAGCGTCCGAGTCCTCAGGAATAAAGGTTCGAGGAGTAAGAAAATCCTCATTTTCTTCTTATATCTCTTGATTTCCCGATTCGCTCAAGGCTGGTGGCTGTGAATGCTATTTGGTTTCCTGTCTACCTTTGATGCTCAGCCTCTCTAGAGTTGATAAACTTGACACTAGTATTACCTCATCAACTTCAAACATTTCCTTTACCATATGCTGTTCCCCGAACACTGTTTTCAGACCATCAGATGTCGAGAAATTCATCATTTGATGGAGTTGAAGGAACCGCCCTCATGTTGTGAATCCAGGGCATTGTATTAAGCTCGATCATTTGGAATGTGGTATCTTGAATGATTCCATCCAGGTTCATCAACAAAATAATCTCCTCTTTAGTTATTTTACTGGCCATGTTGAATCCGCTTACGAACTGAGGTGCGGCCACAATTTGATCTTGTAGGACGAGTTGCTCCACAACTCTTGATCGGATGATGTTTTTCAAGCTACATGGATTAACTAAAATATGCTTAACTTGAACTTTATTTAACAAGATAGAAATTATCAGAGCGTCATCGTGTGGTTGAGAGACTTCTTCTACTTCTTTGTCGTTGAATGATAAGGAATCCTAAGGCACATAGTCCCGAGTCCGTTTATCCCTAGTATTGATACCTTAGTACACTTAAACAAAGGCCCTTTGTGGAATATCGACCCCTCCAATGATCATGTGAATGACATGTTGTGGTTCTTCCTGTTTATTTTTCCTGTTGGCGTCTTTGTCTCCGAAATTATTCTTAGATAGATCGTTAAGGAACTCTCGAAGATGGCCCTCGTTTACTAGACGGGCCACCTCCTCCCTTAAGTGTCAGCAATCCTCGATCTCGTGACCATGCATTCCACGATACTTACACATCAAATTTGGGTTTGTTTGGGAAATCAATTTGTATGGGTCTGGGCCACCTAGTATCCTTGAATCTTCTGATTGCCTAAAAAGTGCCTAATGCGTCGATGCTAACGCTATATTCTATTAACGGATATGCCTCCACGGGGTAAGCATGCTTATCAAAGCCAATTTTGCTCATAAGTCCTAAAGAACTTTGTCCTCAATTGTTTCTTTGATGAGATGGATTGCGTCCCAAGCCATTTTCTTTTGATCTGGAGTATATGGTTGATATTGTTCCTTGTTTGATCGATTCCCTATCGGATCCCTCGAGGTTTTAACTACCAACCTGTTTGGATGAACTGAACCCGAAGGGGCTCATAACTGGTCGTCCTCGACCCTGATCTTCGATTGATATCATTGTGCACATCTACTCAAGTTACAGTAGGATACTCAATCAATTTTGCATCAACTATTGTGATAATATCAAACTCTGCTCGATAAATTCTTGGGTGAAAGCTTGAACGGCCCAGTCATCTATGAACGGTGGTAACTCCATACGTTCTATTAAAATCGGGACACGAACTCCCTCAACATTTGTTACCTTCACAAAATAATTCGTCATCATGGAAAATGAATCGATAGAATTTGGTGGCAAGTTGTGATACCAAATCATTGCTTCCTTTGATAGAGTTTCCTCAAATTGTTTCAACAAAATAGACTCGATCTTATCGTCTTCTAAGTCATTTCCCTTTATCCCGCATGTGTACGTAGTGATATGTTTATTAGGATCAGTGGTCCCGTTATATTTGGGTCTATCCGACATATATAATTTCTTTTGAATGGGCTTCAGATCAGCACTCTGAGGAAAAGGCTTATGCACGAACGTTTTTGGATCTAAGCCCTTTAAGATCGAGGGTGTCACTAGTATTTGATCAGCTCGAGAGTTGTATATTTTCACTTTTTTGTCATTATCTTCGATTTTCTTTTCTCTCGACTCAATTATTTTGGTGAGATCCTCGATCATTTTCATAACTGTAGGATCAATCCCTGATAGCAACCATTCGTACTTCCTGCACTAGCTCAGTACGGTGAATGATTTCCGGATCGACCATACTCGAAGTTCTTTGTTGACTGAAGCTGAGCAATAGTTGCTTGTTGAGCCTACAACATCTTGAATATTACATGGAGACTGACTCTCCTCTATTATATGCCCTGTGTTCCTTGGCCACTAGTTAGGCTTTCCTTGCACACACTCCCTCCGAGGTTCATGCCTAAGTCCGCATTCAGAGAAATGTGCGAACTGTCATCGACTGGGTCGCCAACAGGGTCTTCCCCTAGGTTAATCGGTGGCACCCCAACTCCTGGAGCAATTATGTTATGGTTTTCTCCGTGAAATCCTTGACCATCATCTCTATGTAGGGGTGCGTCTTGCGAGTTTAACATGTTTTAGCATGAGAACAAAAAATTCTTGATAAGAACAAGTGTAAAAATAATGTGTGTTATGAAATCAGTACTAAAACAATCACTGCTATCCTTGCCCCACGGTGGGTGGCAAACTGTTTACCCTAAAATTTGAGTAACAACTAAACTTGTATTGAGGTCTTAAAGATATGTGACTTAGTCCGGTACCAACTGATAATCTAGGAATCAAACATACAAATTAAAGAATAAAGTAAGTCAAACCACTATGCAAGCAAGTCTCAACCTCGAGCTAAGGTGACCTTGAGGTAGGTCCGAAAGAACAATAAAATTAAAAGATAATTTTGATAAGCAGTAACCAAGAAAGTAAAGACTGTATATTTCTTTGCAAATGATTGATGAAGTTACAAATGAATGGGCTCCTCTTTATATAACGAGGGAGTCCTAAGTAATGTACATTTTCATTTTTAGTAGGGAATCTTATTGGACAGATGTCTAACCGCCTAGTACAAATTCGTTCCTAAATTTATGCCATGATCCTGGGTCTGCTGCGGGAATCTCTCTCTTTCTATTATAAAACCATAATGGTATTATCTCGAGGTTGGTCATGCTTGGTCTCGGTATCATCATGTACTTCGATCTTCGAGTCTTGTACTCCGTCATCAGGCTCAAGCGCGGTCCATTTCGAATTTAGGCTCAAAACGACTCTTCGAGCCTACGAAATCGGGTATGCCTAATTTTAACGTGTGTATATATATATATATATATATATATATATATATATATATATATATATGAGTACCATCTGGGTGGTAATTACGAGATCAATGGTTCATGTGTGTAAAATTTTCCCAATCCACGGCCAACAAGAACACAAAAAAATTGGTCGTATTCAATTGTATTCATTTGAAAGTGGAAGGCTAGAAATTAGAATAAATACAAACAATCATACAGTATCCCTATGGAGAAGGCAATTGAAACTGATCCATGTAAAGAAGGCTAGGTTTTAAAATGTATACAAGATAATCAAATAATACTCAACATTGACTCTTAATTTGTCATGACCTAGATTTCACACCCTCGGAAGTCGTGATGGCGCCTACTAGTAGAAGTTAGGCAAGCCAATCGTTTATTACCTCTTTTAGCAAACATTAATAAATTTTTACAAAATCAAAGCATTTAATGATTCAAGCAGAATTCTCAAATGTAAATAACTTAAGGGAATGCGGAATCTCAATACAAAACTCTACCCAAGATTTGGTGTCACAATACTCATGAACTTCTAAGGTTACTAAATAAAATAAACTGAAAGAATTCATAATCTATTTGTTTCGGTACAAGGATAACAAACTGAAATAAAGATAGAGAAGACTCGGGCCTGCGGACATCAGCAATACTACCTCGGTGTCTCTGGACTAAAAGTCTACTCCCAATTTACTACTACTATCCGAAAGCTGCTCCAACATCTTGATATGTGCACAAGAGCACAGAAGTGTAGCATCAGCACAACCGACACCATGTGCTGGCAAGTGCATGGCCTAACCCCAGCGAAGTAGTGACGAGGCTAGGACAGGACGACCAATCAAAACATGTGCATTTCAACATATGTATATGCAATAGAATAGTCCACAAAAAGAATTTAACTAGTCAAAAGGGAGGGGAGCATGTTGTATGGGCTGCAACGTTTTAGATATAGAATCACTAAAGAAGGGATGAAACCATACAACCACAATATTATCAATAAGAGGAAGTTCAACAAATGCATGGCATTGTCCTTCATGCTTTTACTCTCGTTTTCATCGAATTAATCATATAAAGTACATGACATTACCCTTGTTATTTACCTCACATAATGATGGCACAGAATGATCCTTCGTGCATTAACACTCATATCATGGCACAGAATGATCCTTCCTGCATTAGTATTCATATCACGGCACGGAATGACCCTTCATGCATTAGTATTCATAACATGGGACGGAATGACCCTTTGTGCATTAGTATTCATATCATGGCACAGAATGACCCTTCGTTCACAAACGTATCCTCATCACAATCATGTACGGCATCACCCTCGTGCTTTATCACTCTTCCTCACCCAAACAACAAGCACAAACAATGGGGCGAGGGAAATGACAACATTAATAGGGGTACCGGCAGGGGAAACTCAAGTAACAATTAAATCTCCGCAAGGGAGCAACAACAATAATAACATTCATATCCCGGCAAGGGAGCAACATCAACAATTACTTTCACATCCCGGCAAGGGATCAACAATAACAATTACTTTCACATCCCGCAAGGGAGATAAGCAATGTACGAAGACACACGACAAGGGTACAAATAATGATCTTTCCTCTTTCTTTCATTTTATACACATCCTTTCCATTACCGCTCGAGAAAATGCTCCAACAAGTACAATAATTCATAAACTCCTCAATTCGTCATATAACATGAGCCAATGCTCTTTCACATTTCAATTCATGATCCTTTCCTCATATATTGCACAACAAGTAGAATTCACCTTTAAAGAAAGAAATGTACATTATGACTCAAATATCCTCAATTCATCGACTCACGGTCATGCGAGACACCAACGTATAGATAATCATCACCATATCTATACGTCGTACTCCATATAAACAAGTAGAAAATAGGACTCAACTCCTAATCCTTCAAGCTAGAGTTTGACCAGACACTTACCTCGATGCTTCAAACTCAATTCAAACTTCAAGTATGGCTTTACCATTTGATTCTACCACAAACACTCGAATCTAGTCACAACTCACTTTATTACATTAATAAATACTATTAAAACCAACCCCAAAGCATGAAAATAAGTTTTACAAGGTTTTATCTAAAAGATCAAAAATGCCCTCGGGCCCACATGGTCAAAACCCGAGGTTCGGACGAAAACCCGATTATGCATTCCCTCATCAACTCAAATATATGAATTATTTTGGAATCGGACCTCGAATTGAGGTCCAAAACCCCCAACTTTAGAAAACCTAGGTTCTACCCGAAATTCCCAAATTTTCCCATTAAAATCTTTGATTTGTAGTTGGAATCACGTTAAAAGATGTTACGGAGTGGGGAAAATAGTTTTGAATTCACTTACCAATTGTTTAGGAGAAGAAGAGTTGTTTGAAAAATCGCCTCTTATGTTTTTGGGGTTTTGAAAAGTGTAAAATGACTGAAAATCTCGTCTTATTGTACCCTCCCAGAAGTCCCAACGCGGCCCCCACAAGGAGGACCGCGGCTGTGCTGGTAGATCTGGAGGTTGCTACTCAGACCGCGCATGAACGATTGCGGCCGCGGTAGCTTCCAATATGGACCACGCCAAATGGACCGCGGCCGCACATGTTTTCAGGCGGACCCCGCCAAAGGGTTCCGAGACCTGCAATATTACAGATTTCTGATTCTTCCAGCACGGACCGCACTGATAGGGAGCGCAACCGTGCTGGTTAACCTGGAAAACTGCTATTTTTAAGTCTCACACCTCCCGGAACCTATTCAAAACTCACCCGAGCCCTCGGAGCTCCAAACCAAACATACACACCACCTCAAAAATATCCTACAGAGTTACTTGTACAATCAAATCACCAAATAACATCATATACATGGAATCAAGCCTGATAGCTTAAGATTTTTTTCAGTTTTTCATGAAACACAAATTTTCCATTTTAAGTTCGAAATATGTCAAATGACGTCCGTTTTCAATCAAACTTTACAGAAAGCGCTTAATTCACATATAAGACTTGTGCCGGGCATCAGAACAAAAATACGTGCCCGATACCATAAACTCCCGATCAAATTTCTTTTCTATTTTCCTTAATTAATTCTAAAAAATAATTTCACATAAAAATTCATTTCTCGTACTAGGGACCTCGGAATTCGATCCCTAGCCTACACCCAAGTCCCATATTTTCCTACGAACCCTGCGGGATCGTCAAATCACAGGTTTGGGTCCGTTTACCCAAAATGTTGGCCAAAGTCAATATTAGTCATATTAATATCAAAATTCATCATTTTCTCACAGAATTCATATTTAAGTTTTATGATTATGTGGTCGGACTGCACACGCAAATCGAGGCAACCCCCTTTATGAGGTTTTCAAGGTCTCGGAGACACAGAATGAGTAAGAGCACAGGTGATGACCCTTTGGGCCGTCACATTCTCCACCTCTAAAACAAACGATCGTCCTCAAACGGACAAAAGAAAGAAGTACCTGCAGGAAATAGATGAGGATATCGGCTCTGCACATCGAACTCGGACTCCCAGGTTGATGCCTCAGGAGGCTGACCACTCCACTGAACACGGACAGAAGGAAAACTCTTCAACCTCAAGTGTTGAACCTACCGGTCTAAAATAGCCACCGGCTCCTCCTCATAAAACATATCCTTGTCCAACTGGACAGTGCTGATATCCAACACGTGGGATGGATCGACGTGATACTTCCAATGCATAGAAACATGAAACACTAGATGAACAGCTGACAAGCTAGGCGGTAGGGCAAGTCTATAATCCACCTCTGCTACACAATCGAGAATCTCAAATGGACCAATGAACCTAGGTCTAAGCTTGCCCTTCTTCCCAAATCTCATCATGCCCTTCATAGGCGACACTCGGAGCAACACTCGCTCACCAACCATGAAAGCCATATCTCGAACCTTGCGATTTGCATAACTCGTCTGCCTAGACCGAGCCGTCCTAAGCCTATCCTGAATGATCTTGACCTTATCCAAGACCTCCTAAACTAAGTCTGTACCCAATAACCGAGTCTCTCCCGGCTCAAACTATCCAATTAGACCGGCACCGCCTACCATACAACGCCTCATAAGGAGTCATCTGAATGCTGGACTGGTAGCTATCGTTGTGGGCAAACTTTGCTAACGGAAAAAATTGATCATTCGAGCCTCCAAAATCAAAGACACAGGCTCGGAGCATATCCTCCAATATCTAAATGGTCCGCTTGGACTGCCTATCCATCTGAGGATGAAATGTTGTGTTCAACTCAACCTGGGTACCCAACTTCCACTTAACGACTCTCTAGAAGCGTGAGGTAAACTGTGTACCCCGGTCCGAAACGATAGACATCGGCACCCCATGAAGGCGAACAATATCTCTTATATATACCTTAGCTAATCTCTCGGATGAATAAGTAGCTGCAACAGGAACAAAATGTGCTGACTTTGTCAGTCTATCAACAATGACCCAAATCGCGTAAAACTTCTTCCGAGTCAACGGCAGTCCACTAAGAAAATCCATGGTAATCCTCTCCCATTTCTACTCGGGAAGCTCAATCCTCTGAAACAGTCACCAAGGCCTCTGATGCTCATACTTAAACCTGCTGACAGTTCAAACATCGAGCCACATATGCAACAATATATTTCTTCATTCTGCGCCACCAATTGTGCTGCCTCAGATCCTAATACATCTTCGCGACGCCCGGGTGAATAGAATAGTGAGAACTGTGGGCCTCCGCTAAGATCATCTCTCGAATTCCATCAACATTGGGCACACAAACTCTCCCATGCAATCTCAAGACACCATCATCACCTAAGTCACCTTCTTGGCACCTCCACGTTGTACCGTGTCTCTCAGGACACACAAATGGGGATCATCAAACTGTAGCTCACGGATATGCTCCAACAATGAAGAACGAGCGGCCGTGCAAGCTAACACTCAGCTAGGCTCAGAAATATCCAATCACACAAATCGATTGGCCAAGGAATAAACATCCAAAGCAAGCGGTCTCTGGCTGACAGGAATATAAGCAAGACTACCCATGCTGGCTGACTTCCTACTCAACGTATCGGCCACTACACTGGCCTTCCCCGACTGATACAAGATAGTAACATCATAATCTTTCAACAACTCAAACAACCTCCTCTACCTCAGATTCAACTCCTTCTGCTCGAATAGATACTGAAGACTCTTGTGATCAGTGTACACCTCACACGTTACACCATACAGATAATGCCTCTAAATCTTCAATGCACGAACAATCACTGCCAAATCTAGATCATGAACAAGATAATTCTTCTCATGGATATTCAACTACCTCAAAGCATAGGCAATGACTCTGTCATCCTGCGTCAATACTGCACCAAGCCCAATACAGGAAGCATCACAATAAACTGTATAAGGCCATGAACTTGTGGGAAAAACAATATTGGTGCTGTAGTCAGAGCTGTCTTCAGATTCTGAAAGATTTCCTCGCACTCGTCTAACCATCTGAACTGGGCACCCTTCTGGGTCAACCTGTTCATTGGGACTGCAATAGATAAATATCCTTCCACAAACCGACGATAATAGCATGATAGCCCTAAGAAACTCCAAATCTCTGTAGCCGAAGCTGGTTGAGGCCAGTTCTTGACTGCCTCAATCTTCTTCGGGTCCACCTGAATATCCTCTGCTGAAACAACATGACCCAGAAATACAACCGAACTCAACCAGAACTCACATGTGAGAACTTAGCATATAACTGGCTATCCTTCAAAGTCTGAAGAACTACTTTGAGGTGCTGCTCATGCTCCTCCTGGCTGCGTGAGTACACCAAAATATCATAAATAAAGACTATCACGAACATGTCCAAATATGGCCTGAACACTCGGTTCATAAACTCCATGAATGTTCCTAGGGTATTGGTTAACCCAAATGATATGACCAAGAACTCATAATGGCCATACTGAGTGTGGAAAGCTGTCTTAGGGACATCCCATGCCCTAATCCTCAACTAATGGTAACCAGATCTCAAGTCAATCTTGGAAAACACCCTGCCCCCCTGAAGCTAGTCGAACAAATCATCAATCCTCGGCAGTGGATACTTATTCTTAATCATTACCTTGTTCAATTGTCGGTAATCTATGCACATCCTCATCAATCCGTCCTTCTTCTTGACGAATAATACCAGTACTCCCCACGACGAAACATTGGGTCTAATGAAACCCTTCTCCAGCAAATCCTGCAGTTGGTCCTTTAACTCTTTCAGCTCAGGCGGGGCCATGTGATACAGCAGAACGGAAATGGGCTGAGTGCCTGGAGCAAGATCGATCCAAAGTCGATATCCCTATCAGGCGGCATACCCGGCAGGTTTGAAGGGAAAACATCGGGAAACTCCCGAACAATGGGAACATAATCAATAGAGGGGACTTCAGTACTGGAATCACAGACATAAGAAAAATAAGCCAAACACCCCTTCTCGACCATACGTCGAGCCTTTACATATGAGATAACACTGCGAGTGGAGAACAGGAGTCCTTCTCCACTCTAAATGGGGCAAATATGGTGAATCCAAATTCACAGTCTTGGCGTGACAATCTAAGATAGCATGATACGCGGACAACCAATCCATCCTTAATATAACGTCGAAATCCACCATATCTAAGAGCAAAAAATTAGCACGGGTCTTAAGACCCTCAAATACAACAACACAAGAACGATGAACTCGGTCGACCACTATAGAATCATCCACCAGGGTAGATACATGAATAGGAATACCCAAAGCATCACTTGGCATGACCAAGTATGGTGCAAAATAGGACGACACATAAGAATACGTAGACCCAGGTGTTAGATAATACGCTTAACGCTAGAGGGGGGGGGGGTGAATAGCGTTATAATAAAAATTAGCGTAAACTTTGCGGAATTAAAAAATTGCAGGAAGTAAATAAGTGCGATAAATAATAAAGTACGCACCGATGTATTCTGGTTCACCACAACACGTGGCTAGTCCAGTCCCCGAGAGACTCTCTCGAGATTTTCCACTAACTTGTCAAGCTTACGGGTGCTCAACAAACCTTTACCGCTTAAGGACACAAGCCTTAACACCTTTGCTCGGAGATACAACACTCCAAGACTTCACTGTTAAGCTTACGGGTGCCTAACCAACCTTTACAACTTAAGGACACAAGCCTTAACACCTTTGCTCGGAGATACAACACTCCAAGACTTCAACCAACGAAACACAAGTTCCTTACAACAAGAGAATCACAATTCTCTTACAAGTGTACAAAACACTAAACTGAAACAAAGCACTCCTTAATGAGTAGATATGAGTAAAAGAAGTAAGCTCAAGATCACAACAACTATGGACAAGACTTTGGCTCTCAAAAGCTTTATGAAATGAATATAAAATGATAAACAATAGTATGCAAGCTTATAACAATAGAATGATCAGCTGTTGTGTGTTGTTGTGTTTAAAACACTGAAATGAAGCTGTATTTATAGTTGAAAAACTTGGCATTACCGTTGCCTAATTGCCAATTAAGAGTTGCTGATTTTACTGTGTCATAATCGATTGTCAAGAAGTCACAATCGATTGTTTGCCAATCGTTCCAGAAATCAATCCCAGATTTTACGCTTAACAATCGATTGTCCAAGATCAACAATCGATTATTGGCAACGTTCAAAAAATCATTTCCAGATTTTACGTAAAACAATCGATTATACCAAATCAATAATCGATTATTCAGCAACGTTCAAAAAATCCTTTCCAGATTTTAATTTCAACAATCGATTGTACAAAATCAACAATCGATTATTCAGCAACGTTCAAAAAATCTTTTCCAGATTTTAATATCAACAATCGATTGTACAAAATCAACAATCGATTACCTGACGGTATTTGAAAACTTTACGACAACGGTCAGCTTCACAATCGATTGTACAAAGTTAACTATCGATTATTTATCAGACTTTGAAAATCATTTTATACACTGCCTTGTGACAATCGATTGTTATATACTCACAATCGATTATTTAATAACTTTGAATAAGTCTGGAAGTCACTGCCTCAACACAATCGATTGTCATAAGTTCACAATCGATTATTTTGTGACTTTGAAAAATCTGAAGGACACTGTCTCTTCACAATCGATTGTCATTAGCTTCACAATCGATTATTCTGAGTTTTGAAAAACTTTGATGTATACTGCCTCATCACAATCGATTGTCATAAGGTTCACAATCGATTGTCATGCAGGTTTGAAAAACCTGATGCTCACTGCCTTAACACAATCGATTGTCATTAGTTAACAATCGATTGTCATGCAGTCTTGGCTTAACATAATCGATTATCATAAGTACATAATCGATTATCTTAGTCCAGATTTTAGAGGCATGTATAAAAATTATTTTGACTAATGAAAATATGCATGATTTAAAATCATTTAGCATTAAATTAAATATGCATGATTTTGGAAAAAATAATTTTACGAGAGAAGCCATGTCATGAGTCAAGTTGTCGGATCAAGATCACAATTAAGAACGACTCGTTTAAACTATAAAACTTTGTCTTGTGCTTGAATCTCGTTATCCACCAATTGTGCGCTTGTACTTGAACTTCGCATATATCAATTTGCGCTTGTTTGTCATTCATCAAAACCTACACATAAGAACACACGTTTTAGTATAAAGCCTTGAGAACGTGTTTCCAACAATTTCCCCCTTTTTGATAATGGCAAACTTTAAGCGGGATATGCAACTTAAACAATTTATAATGACGATTCAAGACAAGTAAAGATATGCAATAAGTATGCGATTAGTTCCCCCTCAATATATGAATTCCCCCTCAATTTAAGCTTATAAATATTGAGAGTGCATACCCGTTATCTTCCCCCTTTTGCCATTAGCAAAAATAATATAAGAAGATACCAAAGATGTAAATAAAACTTGTTTATTTATTGGAAAGAAAACATGATTACTTAAAGAGAGTACAATAACTCAAGTAATAGCAGAACAATCGATTATTGATACGAGATAATCGATTATTAGACGACAGAAAATGATTTTTCTGAAGAAGACTTGATTATTGCGCGTCATGCTTTATAATTCCCCCTACCTTTAGGGCGATACCTGCAAAAATTCGTTAGACGTCTCCGATGCTCAAGTTAGAAATCATGTAAGATAAAAAAATGCAATGCATGACTTAGATCAACGTGGAGTCAAGAATCCCGAGTTCACTACGAATTCGGAAGAAGGACTCTTTCTCTAAGGGCTTAGTAAAGATGTCCGCCAATTGGTCTTTGGTTTCAACAAATTCGATTTCGACATCGCCCTTGAGAACGTGATCTCTTATAAAATGATGTCTAATTTCAATGTGTTTTGTTCGCGAATGAAGAACGGGGTTCTTCGTCAAGCATATGGCACTAGTATTATCACATTTAAGAGGAATATGATCAAGACTTAGGCCATAGTCCAAGAGTTGTTGTTTCATCCAGAGGATTTGAGCGCAAAAACTCCCTGCGTCTACATATTCAGCCTCGGTTGTGGACAACGCAATACTTACTTGTTTCTTGCTAAACCAAGAAATGAGAGAGCTACCGAGCAAATGGCAAGTGCCACTAGTGCTCTTGCGGTCCAATTTGCATCCAGCAAAATCGGAGTCGGAATAGCCAACGAGTTGGCATTGAGAACCTTTGGGGTACCATAGACCCACATTTGTAGTACCAACAAGGTACTTCAAAATCCGTTTTACCGCAGTAAGGTGAGACTCCTTTGGACACGATTGATAGAGGGCGCATAAACACACGCTAAACATGATGTCCGGACGACTAGCAGTAAGATAGAGAAGAGAGCCAATCATACCTCGATACTTCTTAGTGTCGACTTCCTTACCTTTCTCATCTTTGTCTAGATGATCGGATGTGCTCATGGGAGTCGCCATTGCTTTTGCATTGTTCATTTCAAATCGTTTCAGCAATTCTTTGCAATATTTGGCTTGGCAAATGAACGTACCTTCTTTCATTTGCTTTACTTGTAATCCCAAAAAGAATGCTAACTCACCCATCATAGACATCTCAAATTCGCTTGTCATTAAATCGGAAAATTCCTTGCATAAGACATTGTTAGTAGCACCAAATATGATATCATCCACATATATTTGAACTAATAAAATATCATTGTTTTTTTATGCTTAACAAAAAGGGTGGTGTCAACTTTCCCCTAATGAAATCATTTTCCAATAGAAATTTACTCAATCTTTCATACCAAGCTCGGGGAGCTTGTTTTTAACCATAGAGAGCTTTTTTGAGTTTGAAAACATGATCGGGAGATTTAAAATCTTCAAAATAGGGGGGTTGTTCATCATAAACTTCTTCTTGTATAACACCATTTAGAAAAGCACTTTTCACATCCATTTGATATAAATTGAAATCCATAGAAGAGGCAAAAGCGAGCAATAGACGAATAGCTTCTAATCTAGCTACTGGAGCATATGTTTCTTCATAGTCAATACCCTCTTCTTGATTATAGCCTTTTGCTACAAGCCTAGCTTTTTTTCTAGTGATTACACCATTTTCATCTAGTTTGTTTCGAAAAACCCATTTCGTACCAATTATGGTATGATTTTCGGGTCTTGGCACCAAATCCGAAACCTCATTCCGTTTGAATTGGTTAAGCTCCTCTTGCATTGCCAAGGTCCAAAATTCATCCCCAATTGCTTCGGAGATGGTTGTTGGTTCAATTTGATACACAAAAGCAGTATGTCCTAAGGTGTTCTTAAGGGAGTTTCGGGTACTTACCTTTTCTCCGACGTCGCCAATTACCTGTTCGAGAGGGTGATCTTTGATTGTCCTCCACTCATTAGGCATTGTCGTTTCTTTCTCCAATTGTGGCGCTTCCTCCATTGGTTGTTCCAAGATTTCATCTTTATTTTCCTTAGGCGATTCCTCTTGTATTTTGTCTTTCAAGCTATCTAAAATACCTGCAAGATCAAAACCAGAATCCTTTCTCGCCAAGCGAGCATTATTTTCGGCAAATACAACATGAGGGGATTCCTCCACAGTTTCGGTTCTTTTATTAAAAACCCTATATGCTTTGCTACGTGAAGAATAACCAATGAAAATTCCCTCATCGGACTTAGCATCAAATTTTCCCAATTGATCTTTGCCATTGTTATGAATAAAACATTTACAACCGAATACTCTAAAGCGGGAGATATTTGGTTTCCTTCCCTTATAGAGTTCATAGGGAGTTTTCATGAGTATAGGCCTTATGACTACTCTATTTAAGACGTAGCATGCGGCACTCACGGCATCCGCCCAAAAATGTTTGGGAATCTTGGCCTCTTCAAGCATGGTTCTAGCCATCTCTTCGAGAAACCTATTTTTCCTTTCCACCACCTCATTTTGTTGTGGTGTACGTGGAGCGGAAAAGGTATGCTCGATACCGAGTTCGTCACAAAAGTCCGCAAAGAGATTGTGATCAAACTCTCCCCCATGATCACTTCTAATTGAAGTGACGGTTGTTTCCTTCTTGTTTTGAACACGCTTAAGAAAATATTTAAAATTCTGAAAAACATCACTTTTATTGGCAAGAAATAAAGTCCAAGTAAATCTAGGATAATCATCAACAATCACAAAAGCATAACGATTTCTTCCTAGACTTTCAATTCGAGATGGTCCAAATAAATCCATGTGAAGCAATTGCAATGGTCTAGAAGTTGAAACAATATTTTTGGATTTGAAAGATGCTTTTGTTTGCTTCACTTTTTGACATGAATCACAAATAGAGTCATCTTCAAATTTTAAATTGGGAAGGCCAATAACTAAGTTTTGAGAAATCAATTTGTTCAAAAGATGCATGTTGATATGTGCTACTCTACGATGCCATAACCAAGTATCATCCTCTTTACTCATAAGACAATCAACATATTCGGGTGAGGAATTTGCAAGATCAACCATATAAATATTATCCACTCTAAAACCACGAAGGATAATTTTGAAATCACTATGTCTAAATACTAAGCATTCATCCGAATCAAATAAGGTAAGATTTCCCTTGTCACATAATTGACTTATGCTCAAGAGATTATGCGTTAAACCTTTAACAAGTAATATATGCTTAATAGAGGAATTTTCATCCTTACCGACCGATCCGATGCCAATAATCTTTCCTTTATTGTTATCCCCAAAAATCACACTTCCTCCTTCTTTGTGTTCTTGTTGAAGGAATTTGGATTCGTCTCCCGTCATATGTTTGGAGCATCGACAATCAAGGTACCATAGTACACTTGATCCCTTCAAACACACCTACAAAACAAATTAATGCGTTTTAGGTACCTATGCCATTTTGGGTCCTTGAGGGTTAGGCATATCATAATGATGCGATTGAGTGACATGTCTATGTCGTGTAAAACATGCAGGGGCAATATGACCAATGCCTCTACAATAATGACAAGTCACGTTGGGGTTATGCATCCTTCTAGGTTCATAGTAACTTAATGGACGAAAATGAATTACTCTATTTTCATTATGACTATTGCGCATTTCATGAGAACCATTTCTCCTACTATTAGTTCTAAAATGAGCAGCATTTCTAGAGTAATGGTCATGTCTAGATGTTCTAAAAGGTTCAAAACTCCTTCTAGTGTTTGGCCTAGAATATGCATCATTTCTAGGGTAGTCATTTCTAGGTGGTAAGTCATTTCTAGGTCTTCTAAAATGTTCAACATTTGTTCTAGCATGCATATTTGTTCTAGGATTGCTATTTCTACGATAAGCATTTGTTTTATTAATCCTAGGTTGAGCCTTAGGTGGTTGGGGTTTGGCGTCAACCTTTTCTTTAGGCTCATTCTTAAAGCCTATGCCATGCTTGGTTGATTTCAAATTAACAAGGACCTTATTCAAATTTTTGTGGGAAGAATTAAGCTTATCTAAGGTACCTTTAAGTCTATCTACCTCATTTTCGAGATGCATGCAAGAAGAGCAATTTTTAATAGAACTTTGGGGCTTGTCGGCGCTTCTTTTTCCGATAAACTTGTTTTCCTCTTTCAGCTTCTCATTTTCTAAAACCAGTTTTTCTAACTCCTTTTCTTTCAAAGAAAGCTGTTTTTGAAAATCTTTTTCTTTTAGAGAAGCATTTTCTTTTATGCTCTTGACAGTTTTTGAAGCTTTAATAAATTCAGTATATAGCTCATCAAACGCACTTCGCATTTCTTCAAGAGTAAAGAAGTTTTTAGAAGAGATTTGACATACCTCATCTTGCTTGTCTTCTTGCGCCATAAGACAAAGGTTTGCGGCTTCGTCTTCTTCTTCTTTGCTTGACTCATCTCCGGAGTCTCCTCCCCAAGAAATGTATGCACGTTGCTTCTTAAAAGGTTTCTTCTCCTTTTTGATGTTTGGGCAATTTGATTTGATGTTCCCGGTTTCACCGCATTCATAGCACTTTATTTGCTCGCCTTGCTTTTTGCCCTTTCGTTCATACTCCTTTCGCATGAACTTTTGAAATCTTTTGATAACGAGTCCAAACTCGTTGTCTCCGTCCTCATCAACTTGGGGTTGGCTTGTGCTTTCCTTAAGCGCTATTCTTTGCCTCCTTTGATCATCAACAAGAGGGTTAAGTATTGTAGATTCATAAGTCTTAAGGTTACCTCTTAATGCGTCGATTGTGACATTTAAGACGCCTATGGATTCTTGAATTGCGTCGGCCTTTGATCGCCATGCCGGAGTGAGACTTCTAAGAATTATTCGAATAAGTTCTCTATCCGTGAATGTCTTCTTGAGAGCATGTAGATCATTTACGATTATTGAAAATCGTTCAAGCATTTCATCCACCTTTTCACCTTCCTTCATGTGAAATAATTCATAAGCATGGGTTAGGAAATCAATTTTAGCTTCCCTTACCTGGTCCGTACCTTCGTACGTAATTTCCAGCTTGTCCCACATTTCCTTTGCCGTTGTGCAACACGATATTTTCCTGTAATCGTCAGCATTTACAGCACAATATAATAAATTAATTGCTTTAGCATTATTTTGAACCTTTCGGATATCATCCGCGTCATATTCTTCTTCGGATTTGGGAACCCATTCGTTTTCAACCTTTTTGGTTGGAATTTGATTTCCCTTTGTTATCACCTTCCAGAGATGAAAATTGTTTGCTTGAACGAAGATTTTCATCCTCTCCTTCCAGTACGTATAGTTTGTACCGTCGAATAGTGGTGGTCGGGTGGAGCACTGTCCTTCCTCTATTCCTGCAAAAGAATCACGAGTAGAAGCCATGGATGGTTCTCTCAAACTGTTAAGTCTTCAGAAAGTTGGGCTCTGATACCAATTGTTAGATAATACGCTTAACACTAGAGGGGGGGTGAATAGCGTTATAATAAAAATTAGCGTAAACTTTGCGGAATTAAAAAATTGCAGGAAGTAAATAAGTGCGATAAATAATAAAGTACGCACCGATGTATTCTGGTTCACCACAACACGTGACTAGTCCAGTCCCCGAGAGACTCTCTCGAGATTTTCCACTAACTTGTCTAGCTTACGGGTGCTCAACAAACCTTTACCGCTTAAGGACACAAGCCTTAACACCTTTGCTCGGAGATACAACACTCCAAGACTTCACTGTTAAGCTTACGGGTGCCTAACCAACCTTTACAACTTAAGGACACAAGCCTTAATACCTTTGCTCGGAGATACAACACTCCAAGACTTCAACCAACGAAACACAAGTTCCTTACAACAAGAGAATCACAATTCTCTTACAAGTGTACAAAACACTAAACACTCAAACAAAGCACTCCTTAATGAGTAGATATGAGTAAAAGAAGTAAGCTCAAGATCACAACAACTATGGACAAGACTTTGGCTCTCAAAAGCTTTATGAAATGAATATAAAATGATAAACAATAGTATGCAAGCTTATAGCAATAGAATGATCAGCTGTTGTGTGTTGTTGTGTTTAAAACACTGAAATGAAGCTGTATTTATAGTTGAAAAACTTGGCATTACCGTTGCCTAATTGCCAATTAAGAGTTGCTGATTTTACTGTGTCATAATCGATTGTCAAGAAGTCACAATCGATTGTTTGCCAATCGTTCCAGAAATCAATCCCAGATTTTACGCTTAACAATCGATTGTCCAAGATCAACAATCGATTATTGGCAACGTTCAAAAAATCATTTCCAGATTTTACGTAAAACAATCGATTATACCAAATCAATAATCGATTATTCAGCAACGTTCAAAAAATCCTTTCCAGATTTTAATTTCAACAATCGATTGTACAAAATCAACAATCGATTATTCAGCAACGTTCAAAAAATCTTTTCCAGATTTTAATATCAACAATCGATTGTACAAAATCAACAATCGATTACCTGACGGTATTTGAAAACTTAACGACAACGGTCAGCTTCACAATCGATTGTACAAAGCTAACAATCGATTATTTATCAGACTTTGAAAATTATTTTAGACACTGCCTCGTGACAATCGATTGTTATATACTCACAATCGATTATTTAATAACTTTGAAAAAGTCTGGAAGTCACTGCCTCAACACAATCGATTGTCATAAGTTCACAATCGATTATTTTGTGACTTTGAAAAATCTGAAGGACACTGTCTCTTCACAATCGATTGTCATTAGCTTCACAATCGATTATTCTGAGTTTTGAAAAACTTTGATGTATACTGCCTCATCACAATCGATTGTCATAAGGTTCACAATCGATTGTCATGCAGGTTTGAAAAACCTGATGCTCACTGCCTTAACACAATCGATTGTCATTAGTTCACAATCGATTGTCATGCAGTCTTGGCTTAACATAATCGATTATCATAAGTACATAATCGATTATCTTAGTCCAGATTTTAGAGGCATGTATAAAAATCATTTTGACTAATGAAAATATGCATGATTTAAAATCATTTAGCATTAAATTAAATATGCATGATTTTGGAAAAAATAATTTTACGAGAGAAGCCATGTCATGAGTCAAGTTGTCGGATCAAGATCACAATTAAGAACGACTCATTTAAACTATAAAACTTTGTCTTGTGCTTGAATCTCGTTATCCACCGATTGTGCGCTTGTACTTGAACTTCGCATATATCAATTTGCGCTTGTTTGTCATTCATCAAAACCTACACATAAGAACACACGTTTTAGTATAAAGCCTTGAGAACGTGTTTCCACACCAGGGTCAAATAGCACTGAGGCATCTCTATCACAGACCAGAATAGTACCTGTAATGGCTGCATCTGAAGACTCAACCTCTGGCCTGGCCGGAAAAGCATAACATCGGGGCTGGGCCCCTCCTCCTTGAACTACATCCTTGGGACGGTCGGCTGCTGGCTGGCCTCTACCTCTATGATCTCTACCTCCACCTCTATGGCCCTACCCTCTCCTCTGGCTGGTTGGGTAGGGTGTGGAACACCTGGTGTCTGAATAATAGGATGAGGACCCTGCTTCTGGGAACTGCTCGAAGCTCGAGGGAAAAATCTGATAATGTGGCTTGGGTCACCACAAGCGTGACAAGCCCTCAGCTACTGAGGCTGCTAACCTTATTAACCTGAATGTCCACCCCTAAAACTCTGAAGCAGTAAGGCAATGATGCGTGTTGATGGTGAACTGGGGTGCTGATGGTTAGAATAATCCGGCTGTGAACCACCACCACCTCAAGTACCATGAGAGACCTGTAGAGCTGACTGAAAGGGCCTAAGAGGATGGCCTCTACCATAAGAATCTCTACCTCTAGACGAGGCACCAATGAATCTGCCTAAGTGATGGGGCCTCTTATCCAACCCATGACCACTTTCTTGTGATAGAGCCATCCTAACTCGGCGTGCCGCATTAGCCGCCTCTTGAAACGAGATCTCACTCCCAGCCCCCAAAGCCATCTGGAGACGAATCGGCTAAATCAACCCATCAACAAACCAACTCACCCTCGCTCTTTCTTGGTGAGGAGTATGACAATAGCATGGAGAGCTAGATCAATGAACCGGGTCTCATACCGAGTGACCGTCATAGAGCCTTGCTGGAGGCGCTCGAACTACGTACGAAGAGCCTCCCTCTGAGTAACTGGGAGAAACTTCTCCAAAAACAACTCTGCAAACTGGGCCCATGTCAAAGAGGGCGACCCTGTTGGTTTGGCTAAGCAATAGTCCCTCCACCAAGTCTTGGCGGATCCTGATAAACGAAAGGTGGCAAAGTCGACCCCATTGGTCTCCACAATACCCACAGTCTTAAGAACCTTATGGCAGCTATGTAGGAAATCTTAGGGGTCCTGCGAAGAGGCACCGCTGAACGTAGTATGGAAGAGCTTGGTGAACCTATCCAGCCTCCACGAAGAATCTGCGGACATAGCCGCTCCATCGCCGTTCTGAGCAACTATACCCGGCTGAACTGCCACAGCTGGCTGAACCGCTAGAACTTGAGCTTGGAGAGCTACCTACTCCGGAGTACGTGTAGTAGGAGTCTGAACTCCTCCTCCAGCCTGAGAGGTGGATGGTGCTACTGGAAGCAAACCTGCTCGAGTGATGCTCTCCATAAGGCCTACCAATCTGACCAAAGCGTCCTGAAGAACTGGGGTGGCTATTAACTCCTTTGGGACTTGAGTTGGGCCCACTGGAGCTGCTGAGGTAGGAACCTCCTCGTCGAAGTCAACCTAAGGCTCTGCCACTAGATCTACTGCTCGGGGATGAACTATGCCTCTACCTCGGCCCCTAGCACGGCCTCAGCCTCGGCCTCGCCCTTTGCCCCTTGTAGGAAATGCTGCTGGGGGCTAGGGTTGCTGAGCAGTAGAAGAGGAAGCACATGTTCTCGCCATCTAAGAAAAAATAGAGTAGAAAGACAATCAGTATTTGAGAAACAGAACCGTACGACAAGAAGGTACAAATGTGAAGTTTCCTCATGTCTGTAGCCTCTAGAGGATAAATACAGACGTCTCCCTACCGATCCCATAGACTCTACCAAGTTTGTCAGTAAGTTGTGAGACCTATGTAACCTAGTGCTTTGATACAAACTTGTCACGACCTGGATTTCCCACCCTCGGGAGTCATGATGGAATCTACTAATAGGAGCTACGCAAGCCAATCGTTAATTACCTCTTTGAGCAAATATCAATAAATTTTGATAAAAATAAAGCATTTAATGATACAAGCGGAATACTCGAATGTAAATATCTGAAAGGAATGCAGAGTCCAATACAAAACTCTAACTAAGATTTGGTGTGACAATACTCACGAACTTCTAAGATTACTATATACAATAGACTGAAAGAAGTCATACTCTATTTTTTTCGGCACAAGGATAACAAACTGAAATAAAGATAGAGGAGACTTTGGGCCTGCGGATGTCAGCAAGGCTACCTCGGTGTCTCTGGACTGAAAGTCTACTCCTAATCTACTACTGTTGTCCGAAAGCTGCTCCAACACTGTGATTTGTGCAAAAGAACACAGAAGTGTAGCATCAGCACAACCGAACCCATATGCTGGCAAGTGCCTGGCCTAACCGCGGCGAGGCAGTGATGAGGCTAGGATAGGACTACCAATCAAACTTGTGGAGTTCAATGTATGTATATGCAATAGAATAGAGCACAAAAAGAATTTAACCAGTCAAAAGGGAGGGGAGCATGTTGTAAGGGCTGCAACCTCTAAGATATACAATCACTAAATAAGGGATGAAACCATACAACCACAATATCAGCGATAAGAGGAAATTCAACAGAGCATGGCATTTTCCTTCGTGCTTTTACTCTGGTTCTCACCAAACCAATCATATAAAGTACACGGCATCACCCTTTGTGCTTTACCTCACATAATGATGGCACGGAATGATCCTTCGTGCATTAACACTCATATCATGGCATGGAATGATCCTTCGTGCATTAGTATTCATATCACGGCACGGAATGACCCTTCGTGCATTAGTATTCATATCATGGCACGGAATTACCCTCCATGTATTAGTATTCATATTATGGCACGGAATGCCCCTTCGTGCACTAACGTATCCTTATTACAATCATGCACAGCATTACCCTTCATGCTTTATCACTCTTCTTCACTCAAACAACAATCACAAACAATGGGGCGAGGGAAATGACAATATTAATAGGGGTCCCGACAAGGGAAACTCAAGTAACAATTAAATCCCGACAAGGGAGCAACAACAACAATAACTTTCACATCCCGGCAAGGCAGCAACAACAACATTAACTTTCACATCCCCGCAAGGGAGATAAGCAAAGTACAAAGACACCCGGCAAGGGTACAATTAATGATATTTCCTCTTTCTTTCATTTTCTACATATCCTTTCCATTACCGCTCGAGCAAATGCTCCAACAAGTACAATAATTCATAAACTCCTCAATCTGTCATATAACATGAACCGATGCTCTTTCACATTTCAGTTCATGATCCTTTCCTTATATATTGCACAACAAGTAGAATTCACCTTTAAAGCAAGAAATGTACATCATGACTCAAATATCCACAATTCATCGACTCACGGTCATGCTAGACACCAACGGATAGATACTTGTCACTATATCTATACGTCGTACTCCATATAAAAAGGTAGCAAATAGGACTCAACTCCTAATCCCTCAAGCTAGAGTTAGATCGGACACTTACCTCGATGCTTCAAACTCAATTCAAACCTCAAGTATGGATTTACCCCTTGATTCCACCACAAAACCGCCCGAATCTAGTCACAAATCACTTTATTACATTAATAAATAGTATTAAAATCAACCCCAAAGCATGAAAATAAATTTTACAAGGTTTTATCCAAAGGTCAAAAGGCCCTCGTGCCCACATGGTCAAAACTCGAGGTTAGAACAAAAACCCGATTACACATTCCCCCATGAACTCAAATATATGATTTATTTTGGAATCAGACCTCGAATTGACGTCCAAAACCCCAATTTTAGAAAACCTAGGTTCTACCCAAAATTTCCAAGTTTGCCCATTAAAATCTTTGATTTGAAGTTGAAATCATGTTAAAAGATGTTAATGAATGGGGAAAATACTTTAGAAATCACATACCAATCGTTTTGGAGAAGAAGAATTGTTTGAAAAATCGCCTCTTATGTTTTTGTGGTTTCGAAAAGTGTAAAATTACTGAAAATCCCATTTTTTATACCCTCCCAGAAGTTCCAGCGCGGACCACGGCCGCGCTGGTAGATCTAGAGGTTGCTGGTTCTCTGAGGCTTGCTACGCGGACAGCGGCCACACAACTTCCACCACGGACCGCGCCAAATGGACCGCGGCATCACACATTTTCACACGGACCACGCCAGAGGGTTTTGAGACCTGCAATATTACAACTTTCTGATTCTTCCAGCACAGACCGCACTGATAGGGAGCGTGGCCGCTGGTTAACCTGGAACAATGTTATTTTTAAGCCTAAGACCTCCTGGAACCTATTCAAAACTCACCCGAGCCCTCGGTGCTCAAAACCAAACATACACACCATCTCAAAAATATCCTACGGACTTACTCGTGTGATCAAGTCGCCAAAATAACATCATATACATAAAATCAAGCCCCAAAGATTAAGATTTCTTTCAATTTTTCATGAAACACCAATTTTCCATTTTAAGTCCGAAATACGTCAAATGACGTCCATTTTCAACCAAACTTTACAGAAAGCGCTTAATTCACATATAAGACTTGTACCGGGCGTCAGAACAAAAATACGAGCCCGATATCATAGCCTTCTGATCAAATTTCTTTTCCATTTTCCTTAATTAATTCCAGAAAATAATTTCACACAAAATTCATTTTGTCGGACTTGGCACCTCAGAATTCGATCATGGGCCTACGCCCAAGTCCCATATTTTTCTACGGATCCTCCGGGACCATCAAATCATGGGTCCGGATCCGTTTACCCAAAATATTGACCGAAGTCAATATTAGTCATATTAATATCAAAATTCATCATTTTCTCACAGAATTCATATATGGTTACGTGTCTGGACTGCGCATGTAAATCGAGAAAATCCTCTATGAGATTTTCAATGCCTCGGAGACATAAAATGAATAAGAGCACATGTGATGATCCTTTGGATTGTCACATTAATGTTTAGTATTGGCTAGGAGATTTTTAGTATCGGCATGAATATTTTTTATAGGGCTACTTTCCTAGACATGGTGCTAATTAACCCGCCTAATATAGATTTGAAAATAATTAGTAGCTCTAACAACTCCAACCGTGTCGTAAATAATCAAAGGTAAATCCAGAATGCTAACTCCAGTATAATGTCCAGAGTCATTGCTTCTTTGCTGTTTGAATTACGAAAATTCACAATTTCTACTCATGTCAATTAATCACAGCTAATCCATTAACCTCTAGCTACCTGATATCCAAACTTCAACTATCGTGGTTACCACATTATTTTTTCCTTTTCAATTGATTAGTAAAGTTATCCTACCTTCTAAAATTGTTTATTACCACGACTATGTAATTAAAATAAGATTAACTAATTAGTTAAAGTATCTGAATTGCTATGTTAAGAAGAATATACAAGGAGAAATAGAAAAGGTAGTTTCCGAGTTTTTCAATTGATAATGATGCTTGTTCTTTATTTTTATTTTTAACTTTCTAGGTTTAGTGGTTCCATGAACCATAGGATAAATGGCAGTTACATACTATTACATTTACGGGTGGCAAAACTAACTCAAAACTCATTTGATCTATTTAATTCGTCCAAATTTTAATGTGTTTGGGCTAAAACATTGTTGAAAAGAAATTCTTATATATAGTAAACTATATTACCTTAATGGTTAAAGTTTAATATAATTATATTTAATATACCTAATTACCAATTATATAACTTTATGTTTTTTAAACGTACATTAATAGTATTGTATATCCCTCCTAAATTAATGGTACAGTATATTCCTCCAAATCCTCTCCCCCCATCCCCACACGATTCTCGCTCCTAAACTCACACCTCACCCACGTATCACCCCGCACCCGCATTTCTTTCTCATTATTTCCTCTGCTAAAACAGGAGAAACATATGTAACCCCCACCATTAACGTCCAATTTCAAGTTTTTTCTTCTACAACCAATAAAAATTGAAGTCAATTCTTCAAAGTTCATACACACATTTACCTTCAGCTTCAAATTTTCTCAATGAAGAAACAAACCTTCAAAGCACAGCCCTGAAAAAGCTAGAGAAGCTGATATACCTTCTTTCGATTTGAGTGTATTATCATCACATTCACCAAAAAAGTATGAAAAATCTACATATGCAATTGTAGATAAGAAGCATAGTCTTTCTCCGCGTCAAATCAAGGCTGAAGCTAGAACTAAAAAAAAACATGATTTTGATGCTGGAGAATCTTCGAGGCCAATCAAACAAACAAAAAAGAAAGGAAAAGAGTGTTTGATGATAATTTTGTAGAAGATGTACCTATCAATAAACCTAAAAAGAAAGTGAAGGTGTCTCCCAGTTCAAAAACTCCCAAAAAGAAGAAACAATCAAAAAAGCCCATACTGTTAAATCTCTTAAAAATGTTCGAAAACAATTATTGGTGAAAGTAAGAATTTAGTAATTTCTTCACTAGTTATTTCGTTTGTTTTAGTTGTTAAAAATCTACATAATCTATATTTTTCTGCCTTTTAGATTATTTGTCTTCATTTTAAAGACTAGCTATAGTGATCTGTTTAAAATTGTAGTTATTTTATATATAAATTGCAAATGTATTTATATTTTTTAAGTACTGCATTAATGTAAGATTATTTGCCTTTATTTTGAAGATTAATTGTAGCTTTATTGATCTGTTTAAAATTGTTGATATTTTGTATATTTTTGTAGTTATTTTATAGATAAATTAATTATTTTATCGATAAATTGCAAACGCATCTATGTTTTTAAGCATTGTATTAAGGTGAGATTATTTATATTTTGTGCAGAATAGATATTTTTTTGCATCCCATAATGTTGTTATGGGGTGCTTAGATTCCAGACATTATGTGACCCTAGCATTTCTAGCCAAATTAAAGAGCTTTTGTCTCCAAATGGTTTGAAGCTATTCGAGAAGACATTCTTTGGTTAATTACTATCATTTCCCAATTTATGCATGCAAAATCAAGCTATTCATCTTCTTATGAAGTATGAATTGAATTCATCTGATGCTTCTTATTTTTCAGCTGCGTTAAAAAGGGAGAGGTTAAATTTAGGATTGAGAGAGTTTGCATTAATAACTGGTATTAGATGTCATACTGAGGTGACAGACTTTAGTTACACTACGAATATATCAGATATAAACAGTTACTTTCCAAACAAGGTAAAAGTGGAGAAGACATACCTAAAACAGATTGTAACCAACAAAAGTTGGGTAAATGATGAGGATGCAGTAAAGTTATGTATTCTATATCTCATAGAATTCTTTATTTGTTCTTTCAGAGAAAGACCATATTGGGTTGGTAGATCATTTTAGGTTTTATTTTGTGGAATCCGGTCAGTACAAGGCATACCCATGGGGTATTCTGTCTTACAGACACTTGATTAAATCAGTTAGGCACATGCTAAATCCTATCGTTATTTCTTATCTCATTTGAGGATTTCCACTAGCCATGCAAGTATGGTTGTATGAGTGCTCCTTCATCCACACCGATATAGCTATAAGTATTTCTAATTCAATTCCTTGCATACTTAACTGGTCAGGTAGTAAGGGTCAGATTTGGTTAGCTGCAATTGAAGACAGAATAATCAAGCCTGAATGGATGAAGGTAAATGATTTTTATTTATGATTATACCATTGACCTACAAAATATCTACAATTTGTCTATATATTCTTCCTTAATCAAGCTAATTTGTTTTTTTCTTATTCAGTTCACCAACATAAATAAATCACCTGAAGATCTTTCAGTGATGTCTTTGGCTGATAAAGTTGAGTACATAATTGAAGAGGTTGAACATATTTCTGAGGATCTCAAAGTTGATGCTCCTCCATTGGAACCCAAAGAATCAATTGGAAAAGAGGATAGAGAGTTTATTCTTCATAAAATAAGAAAGTTAAAAAGAGGTCTTGAGAAGGTAACATGTATTCCCAAACAGCATTGTGATGTATACATAATAGTGCATTTGTTCTTTAATGTATGTTAAGACATATTCTAAAGTTAACTATGTATATTTTTAATATGTAGGTCGATGAAAACCTTGCAGATTTTAGGAAAGATGCCTTTGAAGAACTAGGTAACATTCGAGTGCTAATAAATAAGTCAGTCAAGATTGTTTTACATGTGATAAACAGTCAAAATGATCAAGTTGATGCAAATGTAACATTTGAATTTTATTCATAGTAATAAAGCTATTTATGTCACCTCTAAAATATATATCCGAACTAATATAAAACTTTTAGTTTGCTGGGAGTTCAACCAAAAATACTGACCGACCAAAAGACAAGAACAATCAGCAATTTCAGTTCACTTTATCTACAAAATAACTTTACTTTATCGACAATTATCCATAGAATATCTATAAAATATCTACAATTTGTCTATATTATATATACAAATAAATACAACATTTTGGCATAGCTCTACAGATTTATGCAAATCTTATAACACACCTACATATCTTCTTAAACTGTCAAGCCACTACTAGCCAGTATGGTTTAAAACTTTTCATTAAAAAAACAGAACATGTTGAAGGTACACTTGGTGAAGAAAACACATGTTGATTTATATATTTGAAGGTGCAATTGATAAAGAGAATACATATATGAAATTGTATGTAGAGATATTTGCTTTATGTTTGAATATTTTTACAATTCTATTAAGCTAAACATATATGATGTTACAAAGAGGGAAGATATACATGCACAATTTTCAATTCACAGAGTGACAATAGCAGCTCAAAGAGAACATCAGAATGAGGAAGATGACAATGTAGGTGAAGAGGTAGATTATGTGAATGTAGGTGATTCAGAAGAATCCGGAGGTGAGAAGAAGGAGGTTACACTTGATGAATTCGATCTTCCTGGTAACTTCTCCCAGTTGGTTAAGTTCGGCAAGCTTATACAAGATAAAGGAACACACGTGCATCAATGTAGAACAAGGTAGCCGGGAAGCATGCCCGATCACCATTTCTCCCTTTATGCAGTTCTGGTAGCAGCACCTTGGTTGGACCTTAAATTTTTTACCTCAAGAACCCATTTACTAGTGTTATTGGTCAATATATAGATCCTGAGTTGGTGGATCATTTCAACAAGTGGTTATACCACGGTACCGACACAGGTTCAAAGAGGTTAGTTTGCACAATTTGACACTTTTATTCTAGTATTCATCTTTTACATATCCACTTCATTCAATAATTTTATTTTAATTTCTATTTGTTTATATAAGAGGAAAGCTTCGTACTCTATAAAGGACAATCAAATTAAGTCATGGTTAGATCTTGGAGTGAAAAATGTTGACAAGAAGGAGTGGTTCTTTTCCCTTGCACACCCCGGACAAGTCCTCAATGACTCTATAAGATTAAATGTATTTGATTTGTATATATTTTGTAGATCATTTGTATTTTGATTGTTGATGCTTTATTTTATATTTGTAATGTAATTGTTGTTATTTTGTAGTATATGTAGATTATATAAAGATAACTTGTAGTATAAATGCAATCTATTTTTGTTACAGCATATTGATGTTATAGTGTATTACTTGAGGAAAAGAGGCAAGGATGGCCCCCACAATAAGACCAGGTTTAGTACAACAGATTGTTTGTTCAAGATTAGGATTGAACAAATTTATGAAAAGTTCCAAAATTCTCCTCAAGAAAAGAAGTTTTATATTATCAAAGCCCAGGACTGTGTAGCAGAATATATATTGGGGGTATAAAGTACTTGCAAATATTGCATGGGATGAAGTTCATTATGTCATCATGCCCGTCAATATTGTAAAAAAATTACACAGGGTGTTGGTTGTTTTTGACATTGCATATAGGAAACTTTATGCGCGATATGATTTCGTGGTCTCTTACATAATCGCCCTTTTATTGAAGCTTGTGTCGATAAGTTTTTTGTTATTATCCCTTTGTATTTGTCATGCACAAGTTTTTATGGGAAGCGTAAAGACATCAACTTCAAGAATACAAAGGCATACATTGAGAAAGCTGTTACCGGCCCTCTTAACATTTAGTGGATCATCTGAGAAATACCACAACAAAAAGAAGGATCACTGTAACCAACATTTTCTTTCTTTCTATACATTTAACCTTTTTTTTCTAATTGTTTGGTAAGTATTGATATTTTTTTAATCTTCGCAACGATTGTGATGTATTTGTTGTTGCTTTTGCAGAGTATGTTAGTCTTGAAGAGTTATCAATTGTGGCAGAAGACCTTTCTGATATTAACCAATATCGTAGGCGCTATAGAGCATTACTTTGGGACTACGCTAGAAAGAAGCAAGAGCATGAGGCAATTAGTTAAAGTGAGGTGATAGGCAACTTTGCTAGGGAAAAAGGTGCACTAGCTTTGAATGAGAAAATACGAGTCCAGAGGAACAAGAAGTAGTTGTAATATTTTTATATGGAATATATAGTACAATTGTTTAGTTGATGCTAGTTTTGAAAAAAGATGATAGACTAGTTTTCGAATAATATTATTGTATTTTAATTGTAGCAGACTTGTGCTACAATTATAGTAGCCTTTGTTTTTTTTTTTTATCTAGTATAGTAATTCAAGTGAAAACATTCTGTTAGTTTTATATTCACTTGTTGAATATTTACAGTGCTTGATCTTTATTATTTTAGCATATAAATCCTTTCCGACTGAATTTTTATACAGTTATTCCGTCAACGAAAAATATATAGTTATTTTATTATTTTTCTCTAGCTAAAGTGTAAAAATTAGTAGCTTAATATTTTGTTGCTTTTACATTCAACTTGTTGAATGTAAACAGTACTCGATCTATATTATTTAGCATATAACTTCTTTCTAGCTGAATTATAATCTAGTTATTATGTCATGTCCAACTAAATTGTAGTTTTTTATAGTTGAATTTGGAGATAATTTGGATAAAATATTTAACAATGTATTTTGTCGCTTTTATATTCATTTGTTGAATGCAAACAGAAACTTGATCTACAATATTTTAGTATATAACTCATTTCCTACTGATTTATAATATATTTATTCTGTTAATTCCAATTAATGTAATTTATTTTTAGTTGTATTGCAGATAAATTGCTAAAAATAAAATATTAACAATTATGTAAAGGATGCTAGAGTTAGTAAAAAAATGGTAGATTATATATATAAAACCCATTCATAAACAAATGACTCTATGAAAGTATTATCTCAATATAAAAAATTATAACTACTTTATGATCTTAAAAAACCTCAACAATTACACATCAAATTCTGTTATCCTGAACTCGCCAATAATTTTTATGAAATATTCTGTTAACTGCATAAAATTTTATTTCTTTTTGGATGCATTCTTGCGAGATCTTTTGTTACGCCCTTCTCCTCCGCGGTTGCCTCATGAAACCTTGTACTTCTTTGAATTTATTTCATTATATGTTTTATCTTTCTTTTTGAGGTCTTCTTGGCTGTCTTTTTCCTCTTGTAGGTGGATTTACTACTTCTTCAGATATATGTTGTGGTACATTTCATTTGCTTTCATAAGGTAGGGAATTTACTGGTATTTCATAAGTATGCAAATGGTTCTTTCTTGTGTAATTAGGAGAATAATATTGTTCAAAAGACTCATCCATGTGTTCGAAAGCAGCCAAAGTACGTGGACAAGGAAGTTCGTCAAGCTGGAATTCCCACAACTATATCTCTTGTTTTCAAGACAAACAATATAGCACCTCACACAATCAAGTACTGTATGGATTAGTGTGTTGATGTCCTCACCGATAATTACATAATAAAAAAAGAAACAATTCATCTATGGTTAAATACAAAGTATCTACAAATTATCTATATTGTCCTGTATAAATTAATTTGATGCAATAAATGATTAGATCTTACTCTAAACTTGTGCAACAATGTTTTGTTGTCATCCAACTCTATGTTGAATTTAACCCCAAGGTATGTGAATGTACCCTTTGCTTTCAATAAAGTTTCTTCGTCCAACATTTAAGAAGAGTCTCCATATACTCTAATAGTTCTTCTATCGGCATCTCTCTTGCATATTTTGTTACAACATTCAACGACTCTGTAATGTTTGATGTCATAGTCCAAGTTCTGCTCACCGTAGCATGTACTCAAGACCATCTATGGTTGCCAATATCATATAAGTATGCCTTAAAACACAGGTCAATCTCTTTAATCTTTGACATTCTTTGATTAAATTCATCAAGCGTGTACGATCGTGTCGTGGCAAAGTACGATTCACTTAACTTTAGATGACCCTTCTTGAACTTTGCCCTTATATTTGTCCAAGTATGCCACATTCAAGAATAATATGGCATGTCGGGATAAATAATAGATTTTGCTTCAAGATACTCTCATTCTGATCCGAAAAAACACACATATTTGATCTTTCACCATATCCATGTTTGAATTGCTCAAAAAACCACTTTCATGATGCGTCGTTTTCTAAATCAACAACAGCATATGCCGATGGTAATATGGTACATACATTATATGGCAAATAGCAATTAATTGGCTGCAAGAAAAATATAGATGAAGACATATACATACAAACTACAACTTTTGAACAATATATTTACCATTAATCTACAAGTACTACAAAAAACAGACAAGCTACAATATTTCTACAAGATTTCTAAAATAAAACTACGATACCTGTTGCATCCATTGTACTAGTTGTTAGCCATATTCCCATGTATGCTTACTTTAAGAAAGTCCTATCAACTACTACGACTGGCCTACAATATTCCCAACCACCGATTGACGTACAAATTGCAACAAATACATATAAGAAGCATTCTTCTGCGGTCTTCTTCAATTTAACTACAGATACCGAATAAGTCTTCTCAAGATAATAAAAATAATTTAGTAATTTGCTGTAGGAGTCAGCAGGATGACCTCTGAAAAGAGAAAAGCCTTTTCCTTTGCTCTCCAAGCTTGCATGTAGGTTAGTTTCATGCCGTGTTCAGACAACATGTAGTTTGTATGTCTTTTGGTGTGTAAATTGTCTTATGATCATAATATTTTAGAATAACCATTCTACCAACTACCATGACAGTAGGCTTACGTTGTATGAATATATTATCCATTAAAGAGCATGTGTGCTGGCTGTTGAAATTTCTGACCTTGAACGTTGCATAATCATTTATGCTAGTTGCCTTGAAGTGCCATGTACAGTTTTCACCAACGCATAATAGCCAGTAGCTACAAAATAAATATAATTTAAACACTAGTTTAAAATGTAAATTTAAAAAAAAGACTGTTTTAGCTTGAATGATCATATTATAAAATTTATAACTTCAATTCATCTACAATACTGTAAACATTATCACAAGAAAAAACTGAAGAGGTAAAAATACAAATAAACTACAAAATTAAAAAAATAATAATCTTTGACCATTCATATGTTCATACCTTTTAGCATTAGATCTTTTAACCCTGAATTGAAACTGTTGTATGACAGAATAATGATTCATTTCAGTTGCAATTATTTGCTTGTCTTGATATATTTGTCCTACTTCAATAAAACTTGGTGTACTATTATACTTTCATATTCCTCTATAACGGGAGATGTTGACATATCAAGTAACTTTAATGTTCCATATGAACCTTCATGAAAATAAAGATAAATACTGTTATGAACATTTTGTAGAAATTTTGTAGATAATTTGTAAAAATATTGAAAGTCTGTATTTTAATTTTATTGTAGAATAAATATAAAAATTTTGTAAATATTGTGAAAATCCATGATGATATATATATACACACACACATACATACTTTGATATGTAATTATTTTTATATAAAATGTAGATAAAGTGTAGGACATTGATATACAACCAAAATTTAATAGAAAATTTAACAGCACAATCATGCAACTGTATTCTCATTGGTGATACTCAAGCCCATATTAAAATCGCGAATAGTTATACATAACAGATATGATATTAAGTTTTTGTTTTCCTTTTTCGTCTCCATGTATATACGAACACCTATATCGTTCCTAGTTTTGATTGGAGGACAATGCTCGTTGACAATGTATTTGATTTCTACAAATTTTTCGGATGTATCGATCATTAATTGTTGTGATATTGTACAAATCAATAAATTATAACTCGCATACTCATCGATTACAATGCCATCAGCCTGAAATTATCTAAATCTTCCATAGCTATCCCAATTCTCATTCAGTTGTATCATAATCGAGATTTTGAATATAATTGCGTTTGTTGCAGAAGAACTACAGAATATTTAGTCATTTTTTATTTTTGAAATCAGAAAAATATTGAAACACATTGTATCGCAAAAAGAGAGTCGCAAAATTTTGAATCAAAACAACCGATAATTATTAATACATGATTTACGTTGTAAAATATCTGAAAGAATATTTATTCCCCAATATTAGCGCGCCTAAATTAGGAAGCCTATAGCTACAATGCTTCTTTAATTTAATGAATTGTCTATATTTCATAGAAATACTATTTGCATGGCGGGTAATATGTAAACTATGAACTGTTTGGTAATATAGTTTCCTATATGGTATAGTAATGAAAAATTTCCTTTTGAAAATAGGCTGTTATGGGCTAGTCCATAAAAAAGTAAAAATAGCATAGTATAGACAGTTTTTGGACTGGTCATTCAAAAATAGCAAGCGGTTACTAAGTCAATAAAAAATAGTAACTATTTTGCTACAACATAGACCGGTCCAACATAATATACTGGAGTTCGGTGCACTTATGCATGAACTTCCAGCATATTATGCTGGATCGGTATACTTTGGTGGTTCCCATATAATATTACTAGAGATTAGAGCACTGACACTCCAAACTCCAGTATATTATGCTGGAGTATTTTTCGGATTTTGCACGATACTTTCGGTCATATTTATCTTTACATGAAAAGTGACTAAAATTCGATTACTTTTGAAACCAGGCTATTTTGAACGATCGCTTATAAATCTGGCTATGTTTGAATTTCTCCCCATAAAAAAATATCAAAAATTATTTAGCATTAATTGATATTTATTCCAAAATATAACATAATTTTTATCTATGCTTGTTTTTAAAAATTGAAAATATTACAAAGATTTGGGTCAACTGAGTGGGGTGGGCTACAATTTATTTTTTGCCTATCTTGAGCTAGCACATCTTAACCCAAGTGAATTTTGAGCAAGGTTGGGCAATGAGCCATTTAATGAACCATCCCATCTTGAACAGTCCAAATACAACCCTAATTGCCTGTTTGCCACCCCAAGCTAGGGGTGTTCCAAACCGATCCGAAACCGAAAACCGATCCAAACCGAAGCTTAACGGCTTATTGGTAACGGCTTAACGGCTTAATGGATGGGGAACGGATTGAATTTTTTTTATTAACGGCTTATCGGTTTGGGGATGGATTATTCAATTTTCTTAATGGCTAATCCGTTAACCCGTTAAGAATATAAAAATATATATATATATATATATATATATATATATATATATATATATATATATATATATATATATATATATATATATATATATATATATATATATGTGTGTGTGTATATATATATATATATATATATATATATATATATATATAATTTAGTGATAGAATTGAGTTGTCTAATACATATATGGTTCTATGTATGTCATGGAAAAAGAAGAATTGAAAGGTTGGTTATGACTAGAGGAACGACACCCCATGAAATAAATTTGTGCATTTTGGATGATTGCTTGTGGAAAATGGAGAACGATAGTTATTTATAGAAGAGGAGTGTAGAGAGTAGAATTTACCAGAGCACTTCAGTTTTTAAAAGTTCATTGTGGGAGCTGAATGGAAATTTGAGCGACAGATTTTTTTGGTTATATCCGAAGCTTATGAGTACACATGTAGTGTGGCCTCTAACAGAAGATAAGTTCTGTTTTTTTTTTCTCGATACTGAACTAGTAGTGAATTTATCTATTTTATAATCTACGTGCTGATGGCGATTGTTTCATTAGCTACATAATATTGCCTCTAAAATATTATTTTTTATGGCAATTCATTATTTCTAAGACGAGGAGAATAAGAGATATTTAGTAAACATGTATGTTAGGCCGATAAACCGCCCATTAACCGCCCTATAAGAGCTAACCCGATACCAATCCGCCCGATATCTTATCGGGTGGCTAACGGATTAATACATTAAAAAGCCGATAACCGTTAAGCCAAACTGTTAAGAGTAAAAGCCGCCCAATCCGTCCGATGAACACCCCTATCCCAAGCTGTCTACATTATACCATTTAGGTTAAACATTGAATCTTTTTTTAATATATGTGTCTTCATAATTGTTCTTAAGCTGTATTATTTTGCTTAAACTGCCTAATTTATGTAGAGGATTTTTCATAAACCATTATTCTTTACACTCTATTAACTTTCTATAGACTATAGCTACCATATACATAATTACTTCCTATAGCGACTATTTAGTTGTTACGGTAGTATATTTACATGAATTCGCGCCATGTAATCATGAATACAACATCAAAAAGCGTGTAAAATCAGGATAGTTCAACTTTACGCGCATGTATTCACATGTATTCATGCTGTTGTATTCATGAATACAATAGTAAAAAATATCTAAAACAGGGCAGTCCAGCTATATGCGCATGTATTCACGTCATGTATTCATGAGTACAGTAATAACACTCGCCTTAAAAATAGGTATATCCAGCTATTGAAGAGAGAAAAAAATATAAATAGCGTATTTCATGCCTCAACGATAGTATATACTATAAATATTTATTTTGCTATAAAATATAAAATGTATTTATAGAAAATAATATTTTAAAATAATTTTGAGGTAAAATTTCCGTTTAAGTACATGGGGGCCTTTTTAACGCGTTGTTTGATTTAGTAAATGACAAGTAGAGTTGAAAAAACGCCTGCCGAATTATTTCATAAACTAACTCTAAATTGACAAGTCGCAACTCGCAACAAATTTGTGTTTGTCCATATGTATTATGAGTCCACATATATATTAAAACTGGTTTTAAAAATGCATTGTTTGGATTTGCTTGAAGACTTGATTCTTCTCACACTTCTCTTCAATAATAAAAGTTTAAAAGTAGAGTTCACATTGAGAGCTGAAAGATCTAATAATTATTTATACAGTTCCTTGGAAGACTGAAAGCATCTATCGATGAAAATGGAGCAACCCTTCGGATATAAAACCATAAATAATATACTATGAAGTAGTTGATGCCTATATTTGGATGGGGACATCTCTCTAGGGTTTAGCCATGTGGCATAGGTGAGGTAATTTCCAACTTGTTCCTTGTCAGTCTACGTTTTGCTTATTTATGCACTCTATATGCCGCTGGTCCTTTAGGCAATATTGTTGCATACTTTGATACTTAAGAAGTAGCATTAATGCGGATCTATGTATTCGCTCTCTCTTCCAAAGGTAAATTGAAAAAAAGAAAGAAGAAAGGTAAAATAGCATGTTACTATAGAGTATATTTGATGAGATCAATAGATGTCATATTAAGAAGAGTCCAAATTTATATAGTTGGGAGGGTGATTTGCTCAAATAGGCTGATTTCATTTCAGTAGTTTTAAGTTTAAATCCCCTTTAAATAAGTTTGGTAAAAATAAATTGCGAACCTGAACTTAGAGCTTGCGAGTCAAAATTTGAATACAAGTTCTAACAGATCGTCACAACTTTTGATGGTGGTCCAGAAGCCTTGAGATGATCCCGAGGTAGAACCGGAGCTATGATTTGAAATTTATAGGTTTAGAAGTCTAAATCTTTTAAGTTACTCGATTTTAAATTAATAATTTATATATATTCAATGAATTTTTTAACACAAATACATAATTTAGATAGAAGCTATTGAGCTCGACCGAACCCGCAAATTCTACCGTCCCTGCCAGATGGGTTAGTTAAACGAAACTGGACGATACCTTAATTATTAGATAGTATAAGCGACGACGACTCCCTAGTACAATGGCGTGTCAAACTTCAAAAAGAATGTTGAGTCCCCAAGGAGGTAAAATTAAAAGCCCATGAACCATTGGCGGGTTCATTCAGAGGTGAAGCTACGCATGACCAATGATAATCAACTGAACACCCTTTGTCAAAAATTGATACTATATATAGGTAAAAAATATTATTTACTTATTATAAATCAAAAAAATAGATGTGGAATACCCTTGTATAGTCACCGGCAAAGAGTGTTCAAAATATTGGATTTCCTAATTTCTCTATTATGTTCACTATGAAACTTTCTTTCAGCAATTTCCTTTTAAAACAAATTCTCCCTCTAGAATGTGATTCTCTCTTAGTGATAGCTGAAAATGACCAGAAAATCGAGGAATAGAGACAAGGCAGAAGATCCAAGGAAGTCAGACAACAAATTTAGTGTGTATGGGAGTTCTACAATCGGGAGATGCAAAGAAAGTGAAAAGTATCATTTCGATCCAAGGAATTATACCTTTGGATACCAATCAGATCTCAAATCCTACCACACCATAGGGAGGGAGCGATGAAACACCCGTGGTGAGCAGGGCGTCATGGGCAGATTGAGTCGAAGAGGAAGATGTGATGAGCAAAAGTACAAGTTTGACTAAAACCCTAGATTCAAGCATTAAAATATGGAGTAATGTTATGGGTACAATATCGATAAAGGAATGATTAGGTCTAATCATGAAACCTACTGAACAAAATGTGAAAATACAATGGCGGACATCAAGGATGATGTGGATTACTGGACAACAACAGTTATGCTGTATTCTTGGGTCTAATCCACCACAAGTAGTAATTGATGCATATTTCAAAAGAATATAGGCAGCCTTGGGGATAAACAAGGTAACACAACTAAACAGAGGAGTATTCCTTGTGAGATTCCATAGTGTTGAGAGTAGAAGTAAAGCAGTGGAAGAAGGAGTGCAAATGTTTGACAGGAAACCAGTAATTGTGAAGCCATGGAAGTCAGATATGGAGAATACAAAGAAGCAAATGGAGAACATTCCAATTTGGGTGAAATTGATAGGGTTAGACATCAAGTACTAGGGGCAAGTAGCTCTTACAAAAATTGAAGGGCTGATTGCAAAGCCTCTAAAGGCAAATGCAACTACTACAAATAAGAATAGATTAATATATGCAAAAGTACTAGTTGAAGTAAAACTGAATCAGCAGTACCTGTCAAGCATAAGATTTGAAAATGAGGTAGGAAAAATAATAGAACAGGAAATCCACTATGAATGGAAACCTATTTTATATGGAAAATGCAGGAACTATGGACATGATATATATGAATGCAGGAAATATATCCAGGAGGAAAAAGAGCAGGATAAGAAACTACAAACAATACAGAAGGAGGTTGTGCAACAGAAAGAAGGGGAGAGATCCAGAAAGATCAAACACAACAAATGGGAGTAGAGCAACAAAAGCAGGAATAACAGGGGAATAACAAGCAATCAAAATGAGCAAGAATACAGTTCAAAACTATGGATATAGAGGGGAGAAATATGTCAGGAAAGCAATGGTAGTGCAAAAAGTACTATTGAAGATAGGAAATGCTTTTGCTACACTACGAGAACAACAAGCTGAAGATGTGGCAAGCACAAGTCAAACGGGACAACAGATGGCAACAATGAAGAATGGTATAGTAGGGAAAAGATGGGTTGTAGATGACAAGGGTGGGGGGAAGCCCACAAAAATATGGATAAAATTAGTTTTTGGAATACGAGGGGGCTAAATAATCCAGATAAACAGAAGGAAAGTCATTTGTTTATGCATAGTTCCAAGGTTGAATTATTTGGTCTCTTGAAAACTAAGGTTAAGAGAGCTAAAGCTCAAAAGGCAGGCCTTAACCTATGTATAGATGGTGCTATTGTACGAATCCAAGCAACATAATCATGGCAGAATATTTGTAATGACCCGACTGGTTGTTTTACTTTTTCAGACCCCGTTCCCCTAAATAAAACTTCTCACACTTACTTTAACTAATTTATAACTTACGGAGATGGTTGGTTCGTGAACTGGAAGGGTTTTGAGTGAAATAAGTCAATTTGATTCTTTAGGATACTATTATAAGACTAAGTTTGAATTTGGTAAATATTTTGAGCCAATGGACTTAGATACGTAATTTAATGGTCCCGTAAGGTTCGTGAGAAAATATGGCACCTGGGCATGTGTCCGGAATTAGATTTCGAGGTCTCTAGCCCGAGAAATAAATTTTTATTAGAAATTATTTATTTGAACCCTTAAGGATTTAAAGAAACTTAATAATATTTGATTTTCCTAGGTATCAGGCTCGAATATTGATTCTGAATCCTGGTACAAGTCTGAAATATCATTTAAGACTTTCCTGTAAAATTTGGTGTCAATCCGAGTAGTTTAACGATGTTTTGTTCTGTTATAGGAAAATTAAGAACTTGAAGTTTATAAGTTTGATTCATTTGGTGTTGGGAGTGATTCCTAAATTTAGCGTTGTTTCGGGTGTTTCGAGGGATCGAGTAGGTCCGCCTCATGATTTTAGACTTATCGGTATGTTCGGGCCGGGCACGGGAGCCACGAGCGTCAATCGGGCGAGGCTCGAGTAAAGTTGAAAATTTGGAGAAGTGCTGAAGATTTGCTGCTACTGTCATAACCGCATCTGCGGTCCTTGGATCGCAGATGCGGTCGTCCTAGCGCAGAAGCGGCCCAGGGCAGACCAAGCTAGAACCGCAAAAGAGGCTCCCCGACCCTTCGGCCTATTTTCGCAGGTGCGACCGCTCTTTTGCAGATGCGGGACAATAGATATGGTACCCTGAACGCAGATGCAGTCTCCTGATAGCAGATACGGGAATCGCTGGCCATTGAGGTTAATTTAATACGAGCTCAAGACCAGTGTTATCACATATACACTCTTCCATTGGAGTTTTTAGGAGCTTTGGTGAGGAGACTTCCACTTAGCATTGTGAGGTAAGTTTATTCCACCCATCCTTAGTTTAATACTTGCATATCAGATAGATTAAACACTAGAAACTAGGTAAAATCAAGGGATTAGAGCAAGTCCTAGGGTTTTAATAAAACTTAGATTTAACCACGAAATTTGTTATGAAATGAGTTAGAAACCATATATTACTAATCCTTAGGTTGTAGAGCACAACTTCCTTCGAAAGATCTCGAAATCTGGACACGTGGGCCGGGGATCGGAATTCAAGAAACTTGTGTAAAAGGTTAGAAAATTGCTTAAATAGCTAGAATTCGATGTTATGAGTCTATATTGAGTAGTTCTCATTTTGTTTAACTAGTTTGGAATTTTTCAGCTTCGAGTTGAGGGCTTGAACTTGTTCTTGATATTTGGAAGTGCACTTTGGAGCGAGGTAAGTCTCCTTTATAACCTTGTAAGAGAGAATTATCCCCATAGATATAATAAATGAATTTGTATGTCATTATATGTGGGGGCTATGTACACAGAGCCCGTGTGCAGCGACTATTATGTTAAAGTTCGAGTAGTCCCAAAAGCATGATCTACGTGATATTCTTGTAACTTGATGTTAAGTTCGGAGTTGTATATATTTTGTGATAAGTCAAGTGCAACTAGTGGGGGAACTTTATTCTATTCGGTCCTTAAAATAGAATTTGGGAATTTCCTATGAATGACTACTCCTCATAGATACATTATTGTCTGCTTTTGATTATTTTATTTATGTTTGACCGCGTCGCACGGATGATTCACGAGTGGGGTAATAGATGCATCTATGGTTCGAGCCGTTCGACCCTCGGCAGTGCACAATTTATTTTTATGCTGAATCGGGTCGTACGTCTCTTGGTGTTATTTGTGCATGTTTTGCTTAGCATTCTATCTGTGGAATGGACTTCATATCTGCTTAATATATATATATATATATATATATATATATATATATATATATATGGAAACTCATGATAATATTTTGAGAAAGAACTATTGTTCCATGCTTATTATTGTTATAACTTATGTTATTCCTGCTTAATATAAATTCTCCTCATATTATTTAACCTTAGTAAGTATCGAGTTGACCTCTCGTCTCTACTTCTTCGAGATTAGACGGGATACTTACTGGGTACATATTATTTACGTACTCGTACTACACTTATGTACTTAATTTTACAGGATATAAGGCAGGTCTATCTGGTTATCAGATTGGTACGCATCCTTGAGCGAACCCGGGATTTCTACGGTGAGTTGTTTTCCTTCCATGCCATTTAGCAGCTTGAAGAAGTCTTTCTTTTGTACTTTCTATTGCTATCCATCCTTATTTGGATAGTAGGATAGTGTGATTCTTTTGTGTATTCTACTAGTTTTCTATAGCGTGTGATACCATGTCTTGGCATACACAGTAGTAGACATTCATTGGGTTGTATAATCTTCTTATATATACTATTGATCATTTCTGGTCCTAGTTTTAATTCGAGAAAATTTGTTTTATTTATTTTAGTAAATAGCAAAAATGAGAACTAGATTATGTTTCCGCATTGGCTTGGCTGGCAATGGTATCGGGTGCCATCACGACCTATTATGGAAGTGGGTCGTGTCAACATGGTATCAGAGCACTAGGTTCACGTAGGTATTACAAGTCACATGCAAACCTCATAGAGTCTTGTATATCGATATAGAGACGTCTGTATTTATATTTGAGAGGCTATAGGGTATTAGGATGACTACTCTTTATTTATTTCCTATCGCGCAGTGGCTGGCATACTAATTTTCCTCTTCTATTCTCTCGCAGATGGTGAAAACACGCACGGCTGAGGTTCTGGATTCGGGAGAAGCTGCTCCCCCCGTTGCTAGAGGCCGAGGCAAAGGCCGGGGGAGGGCACTGGCCCATGGTAGGGGACAAGGGCGTCCTAGAGCTATTCCTGTGGCACCATCGGCATATCCCGCGGGAGATCCTATCATCGAGGAGCAGGGTGAGGTGCCCGCAGTTGAGCCTACCCTGACAGGCTTTATGATAATGCCGGGATTTCAGGAGATCATGGGCTGTATGCTATGGTTCATGGATACTATGACTCAGGCTGGTATATTTCCAGCAGATCCAGCTACATCACAGGCAGGAATGGAAGCACAGACCCCTACTGCTTAGGCTCCGGGTCATGCAACTGCAGTGTATAAGACTTCGGGTGCACTACCCTTAGATGGGTCCTATCCAATTGTCGGACTGGCGCCTCGGCCCATGCCAGTTGGAGATGGTGACCAGCAGAAGCTTTTGGACAGATGGACTAGACTTCTCCCTCCTATCTTCGGGGGTGAGTGACATGAGGATGCCCATGACTTCATCGGTAGGTGCAGGGACAGACTGCATAACATGAGGATATTGGAGTCACATGGAGTTGATTTCACTACTTTCCAACTGGAGGGTACGGTCTGTGGATGGTGGCAATCCTATGTTCTTGGCAGGCCAGCAGGTTCTCCTCCTCTCACTTGGGGATAGTTCACACAATTGTTCTTTGATCAGTATATTCCATCCTTTGAGAGGGAAGAGTTGCGGTGTCAGTTTTAGCATCTTGAGCAGGGTCAGATGTCATTTACAAATTTTGAGGCGAGGTTCTCTGAGCTGTCTCGCCATGCACTTATGATACTTTCTACAGAGGCAGAGAGAGTGCGGAAATTTGTTGCAGGGTTACACCCCACTATTCGATCGAGCATGGCCCGAGAGGTGGACACGGGTATTGCGTATCAGTTAGTGATTGAGATTACCCCCAAGATTGAGGGATATCGTCAGAGGGGCAGAGAGCAGATGCAGCAGGATAAAAGTGCTAGATTTTCGGGAGAGTACAGAGGTGCCCCAACTAGGGGTAGAGGCCATTTCGGGAGGGGTAAGCCCAGCAGATCCCCACATCTAGCACCACCACCCCTCCCTAAGGTTCTCCAGTAAGGCCTTACTTCAGTGTGATGCCGGAGAATCCTTACCACCCACCAGCTATTCAGAGTTCCTCCGGCGGGTATTCTAATTATCAGGGTTCTTCTAGTGGTCCTTTCAGTGCCATGCCAGAGAGTTCATATTGCCAACGAGCCATTCAGGGGTATTCCAGCGGGTATGCGGGTCAGCAGGCTCAGCTTCAGGGTAGCAGGCTATAGTACTAAGAGTATGTTATGAGTGTGGAGATCTGGGTCACATAAAGAGGACCTTCCCTTGACTTCAGGGCAAGGCAGTGCAGCAGGGACAACGGCCCGTGATTTCAGCACCAGCTGCCTAGCCACTTTGAGGTGGAGGGTAGGCTGGTAGGGGCCGTCCTAGAGGTGGAGATCAGGCAGGGAGAGGTCCGTCAGCTACTATTCAGCCAGGTGGAGGCTAGCCAGCTGGCTCTCTAGCTAGATTCTATGCCCTTCCGGCTAGACAAAATGCATTAGCCTCAGATGCCGTCATCACATGTAATATTTTCGTCGATAGTAGTGATGCTTCGGTATTGTTTGATCGAGGGTCTACTTATATATATGTATCATCCTTGTTTGCTCGTTACCTGGTTATTTCTCCTGAGCCTTTGGGCTATCCTGTTCGTGTGTCTACTTTGTGGGTGATTCTGTGGTTCTGGATTGGACCTACCGGTCCTGTGTGGTCACCTTCTATGGTTTCGATGTTAGAGAAGATATTCTGTTGCTTGATATGATTGATTTTGAGGTCATCCCGGGCATGGATTGGTTATTTCTATATCACGCCATCCTAGATTGCCATGCCAAGACTATTTCACTAGTTGTGCTAGGGTTGCCGAGGTTGGAGTGGAAGGGTTCCATAGTTGATACACCTAGTCAAGTTATCTCTTTCTTGAAGGCTCGACATATGATTGAGAAGGTGTGTTTGGCTTATCTAGCTTATGTTCGAGATACCACCGTAGAGTCTCCGATGATTGATTCAATCCCCGTAGTTCGAGAGTTCGCCAATGCTTTTCCTTCTGATCTTCCTAGCATGCCTCCGGATCGTGATATTGATTTCTATATTGATTTGGCTCCGGGAACTCAGCCTATATCCATTCCACTATACCGTATGGCTCCTAAGGAGTTGAAGGAGTTGAAGGTGCAGCTTGAGGAGTTATTGGCAATGGTGTTTTTTAGGCCCAGTGTGGCCTTGGGATGCATCAGTGTTATTTGTGAAGAAGAAGGATGGGACTATACTGATATACATGGATTACCGCCAGTTGAAAAAAGTCACCATCAAGAACAAGTATCTGTGTCCTAGTATCAATGATTTGTTCGACCAATTTCAGGGTTCTAGTATGTTATCTAAGATCAGCTTGAGGTCAGGGTATCATCAGCTGAAGATTCAGGACTCTAATGTCTCAAAGATTGTATTAGGAACTAGATAATGGCCATTATGAAATTTTGGTGAGGTCATTTGGCTTGACTAATGCCCCAGCAGTATTTATAGATTTGATGAATAGGGTATTCATGCCTTAAATTGATTCATTTTTCATCGCCTCCATTGGCGACATCTTGATATACTCACGTAGCCTGCGGGAGCACGAGCAACATTTGAGAGTAGTACTTCAGACCTTATGAGAGCAGAAGCTATATGCTAAGTTCTCCAAGTGTGATTTTTGGCTAGAGTCAGTGGCATTCCTGGGGCATGTTGTGCCGGGAGAGGGTATTAAGGTGGATCCCAAGAAGATTGAGGCAATTTAGAGTTGGCCACGTCCTACTTTAGTGATCGAGATCAGGAGCTTCCTAGGGCTAGCAGGTTACGAGCCGCGATTCGTGCAGGGCTTTTCATATATTGCATCACCTCTGACTATATTGACTCACATGGGTGCTCCATTCTGTTGGTCTGATGATTGTGAGGAGAGCTTCTAGAGGCTCAAGGAAATTTTGACTACAACACCAGTTCTTGTGTTGTCTTTCGGTTCAGGGATGTATACGGTATATTGTGACACTTCAAGTGCTGGTTTTGGGTGTGTATTGATGCAGGAGGGGCTAGTTATTGCATATGCTTCGCGTCAGCTGAAGGTTCATGAGAAGAAATTATCCTGTGCACGATATAGAGTTGGCCGCAATTTTTCATGCCCTTAAGATATGGAGGCATAATCTGTATGGGGTGTAATATGAGGTTTATACCAATCATCGTAGCTTACCGCATTTGTTCAAGTAGCGGGATCTTAATTTGAGGCTGTGCAAGTGGCTCGAGTTACTAAAGGATTGTGACATTACCATTCTTTATCATTCGGCCAAGGCAAATATGGTTGGGGATGTCTTAAGCAAAAAGACAGAGAGTATGGGTAGCTTGGCATATATTGCAGCAGAGGAGAGATCAGTCATTGGCTAACAGACATGTGAGGTTGGACATTTCAGAGCCTAGCTGAGTTCTTGCGTGTGTGGTTGCTCAGTCTTAATTACTGGGGCAGATCAAGGCTCGACACTTCGATGATCCACATTTGGCGGTTCTCAGAGAGATGGTACTTCAGGGAGGTGCCAAGGAGGTTTCTATTGGCGAGGATGGAGTTTTTCAACTTTAAGTCGTCTTTGTGTTCCTAATGTTGATGGCCTGAGGGAGAACATTCTAGAGGAGGCCCACAGTTCTCGATATTCCATCTATTCGGGTGCCACGAAGATGTATCATGACTTGAGGCAACATTATTAGTGGCGGAGAATGAAGAAGGACATAGTGGAGTATGTGGCTAGATGTTTGAATTGTCAGCAGGTCAAATATGAGCACTAGCGGTTGGGTGGCCTACTTCAGTAGATGCCCATTCTAGAGCGGAGAGGTATGCTCAGATTTATATTCGGGAGATAATCCAGTTTCACGATATGCCTGTTGCCATCATATCAGACAGAGACCCTTAGTTCATTTCCCATTTGTGGAGAGCTGTGTAGAGTGATTTGGGGACCATTGTAGAGCTTAGCACAACATTCCATCCTCAGACCGACTGTAAATTAGAGCGGACAACTCAGATTTTAGAGGATATTCTTAGAGCATGCATGATTGACTTTGGAGGGCAGTGGGTTCAGTTCTTGCCTTTAATGGAGTTTGCGTACAACAACAACTATCAGTCCAACATAAAGATGGCTCTGTACGAGGCTTTATATAGTCGACGTTGTCGTTATCCTATCGAGTGGTTTGAGCCCGGTGAGGCTAGGTTACTCGGTACAGATTTGGTACAGGATGTCGTGGATAAGGTAAAGTTGATTCAGGAGAGGCTTCGCGCAGCTCAGTCTAGGCAGAAAAGTTACGCAGATCAGAAGGCGCGTGCTGTATCATTTATGGTTGGCGAGAAGGTTCTCTTGAATGTCTCGCCAATGAAGGGCATTATGGGATTCGAGAAAAAGGACAAGTTAAATCCGAGGTTTATTGGTCCCTTTGAGGTGTTGAAGAGAGTTGGGGAGGTTGCCTACGAGCTTGCCTTACCTCCCAGCTTATTGGGAGTTCATCGATTTTTTCATGTATTGATGCTTTCAAAGTATCATACCGACTTCTCCCATGTGTTGGACTTTAGTACTATCCAGCTAGACGGGAGTCTGGGTTATGAGGGGGAGCCAATTTCCATTATTGATAGACATGACCGCTAATTGAGGTCCAAGAGGATCTCTACGGTAAAGGTTCAGTGGAGAGGCCAACCAGTTGAGGAGGTAACTTTGTCGGAGGAGGACATACGAAGCAGATATCCACATTTATTTAGTAGCTTATGTACTTTTCTGTGTCCGTTTGAGGACGAACATTTGTTTAAGAGGGGGAGAATATAATGACCCAACTGGTCATATTGCTTTTCATACCCCGTTCCCCTAAATAAAACCTCCTACACTTGCTTTAGCTAATTTACGACTTGCGGGGACGGTTGGTTTTGGAATTGGAAGGGTTTTGAGTGAAATATGTCAATTTGATTCTCTTAAAAGACTAAGTTTGACTTTGGTAAATATTTTGAGCCAACAGACTCGGATTCGTGATTTGATGGTCCTAGAGGGTCCATGGGAGAATATGGGACCTCGACGTGTGCCTGAAATCGGATTCCGATATCCCTAGCCCGAGAAATAAATTTTTATTAGAAATTATTAATTTGAAGCCTTAAGGAGTTAAAGAAACGAAATAATCATTGATTTCATAGGTATCGGGCTCGTATCTTGGTTTCGAAGCCTGGTAGAGGTCTGAAATATCATTTAAGACTTGCTTGTAAAATTTGGTGTCAATCCGAGTAGTTTATGGGCGTTTTGATCCGTTAGAGGAAAATTAAGAACTTGAAGTTCATAAGTTTGATTCATTTTGTTTTTGGGGGGTGATTCCTAGATTTAGCATTTTTTTGGGTGTTTCGAGGATTCGAGTAGGTCCACCTCATGATTTCAGACTTGTCGGTATGTTCGAGCTGGGCACGAAAGCTCCGAACGTCAATCAGGCGAGGTTCGAGTGAAGTGGAAAATTTGGAGAAGTGCTGAAGATTTGCTGCTTCTGTCATAACCGCATATGCGGTACTTGGATCGCAGATGTGTTCGTCCTAGCGTAGAAGCGGCCCTGGGAAGACCAAGCCAGAACAACAGAAGCGGCTCCCTAGCCGTAGAAGCGGCTCTACAGATGCATCTTGGATACTGCAAATGTGGTCCCAGTCCTTTGGCCCATTTTTGCAGGTGTGACCGCTCTTTCGCAGACGTAGGGCCGCAGATGCATTCCCTGACCGCAGATGCAGGAATCACTGGGCAGTGAGGTTCATTTAATACGAGCTAAAGACCATTCTTTATCACATATACACTTTTCCATTGGCGATTTTGGGAGCTTTAGTGAGGAGACTTCCACTTAGCATTTGTGAGGTAAGTTTATTCCACCCATCCTTAGTTTAATACTTTCATATTAGGTAAATTAAACAGTAGAAATTAGGTAAAATCAAGGGGTTAGAGCAAGGCCTAGGTTTTTAATAAAACTTAGATTTAACCAAAAAATTTGTTATGGAATGGGTCAGAAATCATATATTACCGATCCTTAGGTTGTAGAGAACAACTTCCTTCGAAAAATCTCGGAATCTGGGCACGTGGGGGAAACTTGTGTAAAAGGTTGGGAAATTGCTTAATTAGCTAGAATTCGATCTTATGAGTCTATATTGACTAGTTCTTATTTCGTATAATTAGTTTGGGATTGTTCGTCTCTAAATTGAGGGCTTGGGCTTGTTCTTGACATTTGGAAGTGTGCTTTGGAGCTAGGTGAGTCTCCTTTCAAACCTTGTAAGTGGGAATCGTCCCCATAGGTATAATAAATGAATTTGATTGCCATTATATGCGGGGGTTACGTAAGCACTAGGTGACGGAAGTCTGTGCGTAGTGATTGTTATGTCAAAGTTTGGGTAGTCTAGGGCCCAAAAGCATGTTCTACATGATATTATTGTAACTTGATGTTAAATTCGGAGTTGTATAAATTATGTGATTAAGTCAAGTGAAACTAGTGGAGGAACCTTATTCTATTCGGTCCTTAAAGAGAATTTGGGAATTTCCTATGAATGACTGTTCCTCGGATACACATCATTGTCTGCCTGTGATAATTTTATTTATGTTTGATTGTGTTGTAGAGATGATTCGCGATTGGGGTAAAAGATGCCTCTATGGTTCGAGTCGTTCGACCCTCGGGAGTGCACAATTTATTTTGTATGCTGGATTGGGCCGTACGTCCCTTGGTGTTATTCGTGCATGTTTTGTTTAGCATTCTATTTGTGGACCGGACTTCATATCTACTTAATATATAGATGGACACTCATGATAATATTTGGAAAAAGAATTGTTGTTCCATGCTTATTATCGCTTATAACTCGTATTATTCCTGCTTATTATAAATTCTCCTCATATTATTTGGGCTTAATAAGTATCGAGTCGACCTCTCATCTCTAGTTCTTTGAGATTAGATAGGATGCGTACTGGGTACATGTTGTGTATATACTCATACTATACTTTTGTAGTTAATTTTACAGGATCTGAGATAGGTGTATCTGGTTATCAGACGGGTGCACATCCTTGAGCGGACCCGGGGCTTCTACGATGAGTTGTTTTCCTTCCATGCCATTCAGCACCCTGAATAAGTCTTTCTTTTGTACTTTCTTTTGCAGTCCATCCTTATTCGGATAGTAGGATAGTGTGATTCTTTTGTATATTCAACTAGTTGCACGTAGCTTGTGACACCAGGCCTTGGCACAGACGGTAGTAGACATTCATTTTTGGGTTGTGTAATCTTTTTATATCTACTATTTATCATTTATGGTCCTAGTTTTAATTTGAGAAAATCTGTTTCATTTATTTTTAGTAAACAGCAAAAATGAGAACTTGATTATGCTTCGGTGTGGCTTACCTTGCAATGGTGTCGGGCGTCATCACGACCTATTGTGGAAATGGGTCGTGACAATATGGATCTTATGGAAACCTATGGTATATGACATAATTATATGTAAAGTCACAGAAAAACTAATCCACTGTAGAGTTCATCATAGAGGAGATGGAAAAACGTTTTTAATAACAATGATTTATGCTTTCAATGATGCTGCATTAAGGCGGAAACTATGGGAATAAATCAAGGAGATACATGAGCATATGGTTGAACCTTGGGCAGTCATGGGAGACTTCAACCGTGTCCTGCATAAAGAAAAAAGGATTGGGAGTCTAGTTACAATGGCAAAAATAAGAGGCTTTAAGAAATATGTGGCAGAATGTACATTGCAAGATATGAAATCTTCACGGGTGTTTTATACATTGAACAATAAACAGGGAGGTGCTGATAGAGTATATAGTAGGATTGATAGGGTGCTGATCAGTAATGAATATATATTAGCATTACCATATTCAGAGGTATTTTACAGGAATGAAGGGACCTTTGATCACGGTCCTGCAATAATCAGATGAGCAGAAGATAAAAAAAATCAGCACATATTCATCTACTTTAATATGTAGAACATTGTAAAAGATACAGTGAAACAAGGCTGGAAAACAAACAAGAGTGGGTCTAAAATATATGAGCTAGTGGGAAAACTAAGCAATGTGAAGTGGACATTAAAGCAGCTAAACAAGGAGAAATTCAATCAAATAGAGAAGAAGGTTGACCAAGCATGTGAGGAACTGCTGCAACATCCACAAAGGTTACATCAAGCACCTCTCAATTAGGAATTACAAAAGGAAGAAGTAGGTGTAATCGCTGGAACAAGGGGACCTAAATAGCAAATATTTCCAAAGCATGATAAAAGCAAGAAGGAATATGAATAGGGTTTTCTCTATCACAGATGCAGAGGGAGTTCATAGAACAAAGGTGGATGAAATTACTAGCTTTTATTGATTTTTATACAAATTTGTTGGGTACTAACAACAGGCAAATGAAACATGTCAATAGCAGTCTGATACAACAAGGGCCAATAGTTACAGAAATACAAAGAAGTATGCTACAGAAAGAATTTACAGAAAATGAGGTTAAAGCATCATTGTGGGCAATCAATGGAGATAAATCACTAGGTCTAAATGGTTATGGAAGCATATTTTTCAAGGATAGCTGGGACATTATAGGGAAAGATGTAGTAGATATTATAATGAAATTTTTTAGAACAAGGGAGATGCTAAAAGTACTGAATCATACAATGATCACTATTATCCTAAAGAGCTCTCATGCTACACATGTGAGTGACAACATACCTATTGTAGGATGTAATACAATATATAAGGTGATATCTAAAATGTTGTGTAATAGGATGAGAGGGGTATTACCTACACTGATTTCTGCTAATCAGAGTGCATTCATAGCAGGAAGAACAAATAGTGCAAAATATATTGATATGTCAAGATCTGGTAAGACTATACGAAAGAAAGAAACTACTTAGAGTTGCCTAATCAATATTGACTTGAGAAAAGCATATGATAATGTAGAGTGCTCGTTTGTTGAAGAGATACTTCATGCAATGAATTTCCCTTAGAGATACATAAAATGGATAATGGCCTGTATAACTACTACCAAATAGAATATTGCTATAGATGGAGGACTACATGGGAACATAGCAGGGAAAAGAGGCATAAGACAGAGAGATCCCATTTCATCATTACTATTTGTAATTTGTATGGAGTATGTCACTAGAATCATGAATAAAGTGGTTGATATGAGGGAGTTTAAATATCATATGAAGTGCAAGGGAATCAAACTGAATCATTTATGCTTTACAGATGATATTTTATTATTATGTAAAGGCAATTATCAATTAGCAATGCTGATGTTAGGGGTCTTCGGTCTTTCATAAATGCATCAGGATTGACCACTAATGCAGGAAAATCCAATATTTTCAGTGCGAACATGCGAAAATAAGAACTGGAAAACTTATGTAAGGCTACTGAATATCAAAAATGGACATTGCTATTTAGATATTTGGGGGGGCCTAATTTCAGCAAAAAAGTTGCCAAGCCTGGACTGTGAAGTTTTAATTAACAGGATGACTACTAAAATAAGGACATGGAATTCGAGGAACATGTCTTGTGATAGAAGAGTACAACAAATTAATTTAGTGATGTTACATGTCTATACATATTTGGTCATCAATTTTTATTCTCCCCAGAGTTGTGCTGAAAAAGTTGACTATAATATGCCGAAACTTCTTGTGAGAAAGAAAGGAACAGACCAATAAAGCTTCTTTAATAGCATGGGATATAGTTTGCAGGCCAAAATGTAAATGAGGGTTAGGAATAAAGGATTGCATAATATGGAATGAGGTTGCTATTACAAAGTATGTATGGAATATAGCTCAAAAGACCGACAACTTGTGGGTAAAATGGGTGGATCACATATAAACAAAAGGGACTAGCTGGGAGCGATATGTACCACCAAATGATTGTAGTTGGTATTGAAAGAGAGTATGTAATATAAAGGAAAAGTTCAAGGGAGGATATAGAGGGAATGATTGGAAATACATATGAGGGTATTCTATACAAAAATGATACCAATGGAGGAAAGGGGACCTGAATGAGTGGCCCTGGGCTAGGTGGATTTGGAACTCTATTAGTGTTCCAAAATATAGGTTTATTAGTTGGTTAGCAGTCCATAAACGTCCGCTGACAAGAGAAAGAATAGAAAAAATTAGAGTATCTATAGAAACAAGGTGTGAAATATGTGGTGGAAGTAAAAAAACAGTTCAATATTTGTTCTTCGAATGCCCGTTTACAAAGGAATGTCTGAGAATTCTGTTGGACTGGTTAGGACTGGGGATTAAGGACTAGATACTGATGGCATGTGGAGAAGACCGACGAGAAATGTTAGAGGTAAAATGTGCAGGAAAATTATTGTAGCAGCTATGACAACATTAGTATACAAGATATGGCATGTCAGAAATGATGCAATATGGAACAACAAAATTGCTCAACCACAGGTAATTCGTAGATAGATTCAAAAGGAATGTAAAATTAAAGTAAATATGCAAAATATTAGAAAAGAGGGGAATGATAGAAGAAAATGGATAGAGGATTTTTTTTATCATATCATAGAGGGAAGATAAATAAGAATTTTTGCGGCTAGAAGTAATCTTCTTCTAATCTGTACAGCTTCAAAGAAAATGTATACTTTGTTGGTTGAGAAATTAATAATATTTTTTTTTTACCAAAAAAAAAAAAGAAACTTTCTTTCGGCGAATTCCACGTGAGAAGGGGAAAGTTAGAAATCATGTAAGGGTGAGTTCAAAATTTCATTGTTAATGCGCACTTTAGGTTACAACACGTTGGCAGTTGAGCATGGATTGTGAAAAAAACAAAGATCGTGTTTTCCTTTTTGCAGAAAATAGTAGGTAATTAATTTGAATTATTAATGTGCTTAAATTAAATTATGAAATTATTTTACTTCATTAGTTCCGGCATGCAGTGATGTGCTCTATAAGCTAAATGAGTGGCATAATTCGCTATTGCAGAAAGCTTTCTATGTACCTGAAAATTTAGTGGCACGTAAGGGCGTACTTACCCCATTGATGAGTAAAAGTTGATGTAAGCTTCATGTGAAATGTAAAGAAGGGTGTTTGAATAGTCAAAAAAGTGCTTGCACTTGACGTGAGCTACTGCTTAGGCTCTTTGGTAATTATTTATTTAAAATAAAAATGAAAAATCAATGGCATGTCATTAATAAATATTATTTGAAACTTGATAAAGAATATAGAAAAATGGTGATATTTACACTTTCACAAAATGGAGTGATTGTTTGATGTTTGGGGCAGCAGAGAACGAACAAGTCCGACCATTCAATAGCTATTTCTCGTCTACTCACAATTATGTATGCTTATCCTAAGATCAATAGTTCGCAAGAACTATTGATATACGGAGTTATCTCATAAGTGAAAGAAAACAACGAAAGCAATAACGATCGAATAAAATTCTATGAATGAAATCTATGGAGGATAGTATATATATTAATTTTACCTTTACTCGAAAAAAATAAAGATGTTATTTTTAAGAGATCCTTTATTCAAAATCACATATAATGGGAATAAAAGAAAAAGGCAAATTGATGCATTTTATTTTCCTTTTCTTTTGGAGGATGGGGGTGGGGTTGGGGGGTTATAAATGTGAATATGTTCAAAAGAATTTCACGTGCAATATTCTGTGCATGTGTGGTTGGTCCATAATTCCATATACACTCGAACGACTTTAAAAGGTGAAATAATTCACCCCAAAAAGAACCAAAAGCACATTTTGTAACATTTCTGTCGGATACTCTGTTACCTTTTGGTAACTTTCATAACTCAAAAACTGTCATAAACAGACACTCTAGATCGAGTTCATCGTTTAACAATGGCGCTAGAAGCTGTGACACAGCAACAACAATATCTTTACGCCTTGCTCGAAACTGCAAACTGGGACGGTGGCTCTGGCTCTGGCTCTGGCTCTGGCTCTGGTCCTGGTTTTGATTATCACAACAATGAGGCTTTTGAATTTCTTGAGAATAATCAAAATGTAGGAGAAGGACAAGAGTATGAGGACTACTCAAATTGGAACTTACCACCTCCATCATTGGTGGATTATTCTCAGAATGATTTTAATCAATGGGGTCAGAATTCTTCCACTCATGTTTTAGACCATAATTTTGCAATCCCAGATCAACTGCCGCAATTGGAGTCTCCAGTTGAAATGTCTAGTACAACTAGACAAAGAAGAAGAAGAACAAGAAGCAAGAAGAATCAAGAAGAGATTGAGAGTCAAAGAATGACTCACATTGTCGTTGAAAGAAATCGTCGAAAACAGATGAATGAGTACCTCTCTGTCCTCCGAACTCTTATGCCTGATTCTTATGTCCAAAGGGTCAGATTCTTCTTCTTATTTTTGTTTATTTTACTAGTAATATTTTGTGTTGAAATATCTAGTTATCTCGTCTAAAACCTTAAGATATGAATTATTTTTTTTATAATGGTTGGTTGAGAAATTTAAATACACCATTTCTATCTACTTTAATACATTATTAAATTATGTGCCCCTTATCAAAAAGATTAAGCTGCCAAGTAGTAGCAAAGACACGAATTTTTTTAAGGGTATTTAAATTTGAAATAAATAAAAAATATTTTCCGACAAAAGATGTTATATATATGTGAATTGTAATACAAATCTAAAACTTAACATTTTATTAATATATATATATAATTTTTCAAGGAATTAAAGGGGGGTCAAATATATCTTCGCCTACTTAATTGTGTCTTTAGCATTTTGATGCCAAATTATTGATTTTCTTGTTACATAATTAAGGGTGATCAAGCATCAATTGTTAGTGGTGCAATCAACTATGTGAAAGAGCTAGAGCAACAAGTGCAATTCCTTTGTGGTCAGAAGCCTTTGAATGATAAAAAATTACAAGATGTCAATGGTGAAACTTCTCCATTTTCTGAGTTCTTCAGCATTCCACAATATTCCACAACCATGACTGCTTCTACTAGTGAAAATAGAGCTTCTGGGAATGAATATTATAGTAGGAACCAGCAGCTACCAGCAACAGCTGATATAGAGGTGACAATGGTGGAAAATCATGCAAATCTGAAAATTAGGTCAAAAAGAAGACCAAGATTGCTTCCTCGAATAATTTTTGGGCTTGAAAGCCTTAGGTTAAGTGTTCTTCATCTCAATGTTTCAAAAGTTGATCAGTTTGTCCTCTGTTCTCTCAGTTTGAAGGTGAGACTATATATACAGAAGATTAATTAATTACATATGAGTTAATTAGAAACTTAACGTTAAAAGGAATATTGGAATTTCATGTACTAATAATTATATATGGTGTTGAATTTGCAGGTAGAAGAAGACTGCAAGTTGAGTTCTGTGGAAGACATAGCAGCTGTTGGGAATCAGATTTTAGGTAGGATCCATGAAGAGGCTAACTAGCTTAATGTGAGACTATATGAGTCTTGATTCTCCTTTTATATTGCTAATATCTATGTAGAATTAGGAAATACATTTGACAATAATTAAAATTTAATTTTGCGGTCACAAATTCTGTATAGTGTCGTTTTTTTAAAATTAAATTCGCTTACCATGTTACTAAACTTGTGATCACTTTATTTAAAAGTGTAAAATATTAAAGACGACCCAATTAATATTTACTTAATTATTATTTCAAGACATGTAATTAGTGGTCGATTGTCTTCATGCGCGTATGCATGGCTTCTAGCCCATTCAATTAACATGTCCAATATTCATTTAACTAGAATAATACCACTAGTTACTAGTTACATTCTTTAGAGGAAAGACAACAAAACTTGGATTTAAAAATGTCTTAAAAACATTACTTGTTTGATGCTATCAGTCTATATATAACTCTACTAACAGTAGCAGTTTGTTTTGTATTTTAAGGGGTTGCTAGATTTATCGTTCACCTAAAAGTTACAGGCCTTTTAGAATTCTTCTTTCTTCCAGACCCATTTCTTTATTTTCTTCCAATATTCAAGCGCTGACTTTTTTTTTTTTTTTTTGGGTCCCAAAACCTTGTTATTCAATATTCTGAAGCAGTAGGGGAACCGAGATTTTAACAAGAGGATTTAGAACTTTTGAACTTGGACCTAATATAATTTCTTAACTACCGTTGCCATTACAACAAGATTCAAAAGTTAATATATATAAAAAATTACTTCATCCGTTCGAATTTATGTGAACCTATTTAACTGGACCTAGAGTTTAAAAAAAATAAAAACTTTTTGAATTTGTGGTCCTAAACAAGTCAAAAAGGGGTCCAAAGTATTTGTGTGGTTATAAAAGCTTCTCATTAAAGGTATAATTGAATTAAGCTAAATTGTTTCCAAATTTAAAATGGATCAGTCTTTTTGGAACGGACCAAAAAGAAAATAAATTCACATAAACTAAAACGAAAAAAGTACTTTTTTACTATTTGCACGGTATAATTTTTCAATGAAAGAAATTCAATTGAACTTCTTCCTTAGGTCTCCGACGCTGCTAACACATGAATACAACTTTAAGTAACTTCGAGTACTTGAACAGAACTTTTCATTTTCCTGTTAGGTGTTTGTCATAATTTTTTTACCATATTTGATTTTCTTATTTGTTGAAGGAAAAGGGCAATATAATTTCCTGAATTGGATTTTCCTTCTTGTAGAGGGAAATTACAAATCTCTCATATTTGGCTGGTCCTTTTTCATGTAAGAAAATGTTTGGACTTCTATAAATTGAGGATCCTTCCTTCTCATTCAGTTGCATCCACAATTTTGCCATATGGGTTTGAGAGTAGTGTTTAGGGGGAGAACTTTACGGGACAAGTGTTAGTGTGCCACTTGTGTTTGCCTCTTCATGAGGTTGTTCTCTCGATATTTCGTACTCTTTATATAGTGGATTGCATATCTCCCCAGTGGATGTAGGTTAGTTGACCGAACCATGCTAAACGTTTGTGTATCTTTTGGTATATTTCTCTTTTATTGTTGAATTTATCATCGTTCAAGGTTTGTATTACTAGATTCTGCTTTACTAGCTTCCGTATGACACCTGATTTTTTCGATCCTAACAAGTGGTATCAGAGCGAGGTTCAAGACATGTTCATCTTGGTAGGTTTAGTTTACCCGCAACATATTTAACGATAATCGTGATATTTGTCAGAGAAATTTGACCGGTGTGCTACGCACGTTGAGACAAACTTTGTGGTGGAGATTTGAAGATGCAACCTGTTGAAGGCTATATAAAGAAGGTAGATCAATTTTATTTTGTCAGAAAATTCAGGCCAAGCACTACTAGAAATTCAAAAAAAGCGACCAAACTTGGTCGCTTATTGGACCAAAAGCGACCAAATACGCCTGGTTGATATTAAGCTGGTCCCTTTACCTTAGGGATCAAAGTTTGTCACTAATTAGTGACCAACTTTGATCTCTCAGGTAAAAGGACCAAATTTTCTAGGTAAATAAAATAAAGATCAACTTTTATCGCAATAATATTTTAATATTATAATTTTGACGATCAAAGTAGGTCTCTTTACGTAATAGTTACGTTTTTCTTAATTTATTATTAATCATAAAACAGCGACCAACTTTGGTCTATAAAAAATTTTATATTTTAAAATCGGAAAAATAGCGACCTAAGCTGGTCACTTTACTATAAATATGTTTGTTTTATTTTTAAAAAAAATCGATTAAAGTTGGTGGCTTACTTCATGAATTAATTTTTTTTAGTAATAAGCGACTAACTTTAGTCGCTATATTTCCAGAAATTGTTAATTTTTTGGGAAATAGCGACTAAAGTTGGTCGCTTTTTGTGAAATTTGGGTTTTATAGCGACCAACATTAGTCGCTACTTTCTAAAAAATTATTTTTTAATAGAAATGCGACCAAATAGCGACCAAAGTTTGTCGCTTTTCTTAGTATATTGCTGGCAGGAACTGGCTATTTTGGCAACTACACCACCTACCAGCTTACTAAAATTTCTAAAAAAGTATCTTATGCCAACAACAACAACAAGCAAAAACAACAACAACTAAAAACAACAACAAAAATAACAACATCACAAAGAACAAATTATAAAGTTCAATAGAACTTTATACTTTAAGGTAATCAAACAAATAAGTAACTGTTTCTACAAAACCATTCGAAAACTGATTATATATGTCTAGTATAAACTAATATGTTCAAAGATTGTTCTGTACATTATTATCATCACCGTCTGATGAGCTTTTTTCACCATGACGCTATCCAGAATGGGCTATTTGTGGAGGGTGGGAAAAACGATCACGGGGAGGACACGAAGAACAAGCATGGGGAAGGCGAGCCTCTTGCGATGACTCACGAGACTGGGGAATTGGAAAACTGCCAGAAGCTAGGAGATATTTGATCTGCTCTTGCATGTCCGTGTATTGAGCTTGCATGCCAGAGTACTGCATATCTCTAAGACTTTCTCTCTCCTTGGCGGCTTCTAGCTCGGATGCGAGCTTTGTCACAATCTCCCGCATAGAGGAGACGCTCTCCCCATCAAGTTGCTCGGCTTGGGAGGAAGTCCCTATTCCTTGCATTCCATACTTATAGCGATGGAATTTCTTGTTAGGAAGCCCGTATACCTTCCCCTATTTTGGACCGCCATCAGCCTACGTCCAAATTCTCTCAGCATCCTCGTCCGATAGTTGGATTGGCTCGCGTAACTCATTAGGTGGTTGATTGTATATGAATTGTTCCACTTCAGCTGCGAAGCGACCCTATAAGACAAAATTACATTGAGTTACTATTTAAAAATTTATATAAAAGTGAATCAAAATTCTTAATAAAAAGTGAAAACATACATGTACAGTTGAGGTTCGGCCCTCGACCCACCTTTCTTAGTTTGTCTCTTTCTTCTTTTTTACAATATGAGTCTCCTTGAAGAGCTCATCTTGGTTCATCGGATGCCCCAACATTTTTTCCTGAAAACTCATAAATTTTAGTTAATAAACAAAATACATATACTTTGAAAATTAAAATAAATTAAGCAATTATGTACCATTATCGTCCCTAGGCTGATCGCACCTCCAGTGTACAAGGATTCCCCCTTCTCAGATGCTCGGGCTTTCTTTCCTTTTTCGCTCTTTTGTAAGAACTCTGCGGTAATCCATTGCCTTTTCAAATCATATCATAAATTCTGAAGCAACCAGTTAGGTTTCTGGTTCAACTGCCTATATTTGGAGAAGCAATGGGACAACCACTTTCGAGCGTTTTTAATAGAAATGCGACCAAATAGCGACTAAAGTTTGTCGCTTTTCTTAGTATATTGTTGGCAGGAACTTGTTGTTTTGGAAGCTACACCACCAACCTGCTTATTAAAATTCCTTAAAAGGTATTTTATGCCAATAACAAGAACAAGAAGCAACAACAACAACTAAAAAACAACAACAACAATACAACAACACAATAACAACATTACAACGAACAAATTATAAAGTTCAATAGAACTTTATACTTTAAGGTAACCAAACTAATAAGTTAACTATTAGTACAAAACCATTTGAAAACTAATTGTATTTAGCTAGTATAAACTAATAAGTTCAAAGATTGTTCTGTAAATCATTATCATCACCATCTGATGAACTTTCTTCACCATGACGGTATCCAGAATGGGCTATTTGTAGAGGATGGGAAGAACGATCACGGGGAGGACGGGAGGAAGAAGCACGGGGAAGGCGAGCCTCTAGAGATGACTCACGAGCAGAGGAATCGGAAAACTGCCAGAAGCTAGGAGAGAATTGATCTGCTCTTGCATGCCCGTATATTGATCTTGCATGCCAGAGTACTGCATATCTCTAAGCCTTTCTCTCTCCTTGGCGGCTTCTAGCTCGGATTTGAGCTTTGCCACAATCTCCCGCATAGAGGAGAGGCTATCCCCATCAAGTTGCTCGGCTTGGGAGGAAGTCCCTATTCCTTGCATTCCAAACTTATAGCGATGGAATTTCTTGTTAGGAAGCCCGTATACCTTCCCCTATTTTGGACTGCCAGTAGCCTGCGTCTACATTCTCTCAGCATCCTCGTCCGATAGTTGGATTGGCGCGCCTGACTCATTAGGTGGCTGATTGCATATGAATTGCTCCACTTCAACTGTGAAGCGACCCTATAAGAAAAAATTACATTGAGTTACTATTTCAAAATTTATATAAAAGTAAATAAAAATTCTTAATAAAAAGTGAAAACATACATGTACAGTTGAGGCTCGGCCCTCGACCCACATTTCTTAGTCTGTCTCTTTCTTCTTCTTTACGATATGAGTCTCCTTGAAAAGCTCATCTTGGTTCATGGCTTCCCCAACTTTTTTCCCTGAAAACTCATAAATTTTAGTTAATAAACAGAATACATATACTTTGATTATTAAAATAAATTAATCAGTTACGTACCATTCTTTGTTTTATCGTCCCTAGGCTGATCGCACCTCCAGTGTGCAAGGATTATCCCTTCACAGATGCTCGAGCTTTCTTTCCTTTTTCGCTCTTTTGTAAGAACTCTGCGGTAAGCCATTGACTTTGCAATTAATCTCATAAATTCTGAAGAAACCAGTTAGGCTTGTGGTTCAACTGCCTAGCTTTGGAGAAACAATGGGACAACCGCTTTCGAGCTTTTTAACAGAAATGCGACAAAATATCGACCAAAGTTTATCACTTTCTTAGTATATTGCTGGCAGGAACTGGCTGTTTTGGCAGCTACACCACCTACCAGCTTACTAATATTCCTATAAATGTATTTTATGCCAACAACAACAAAAAGCAAAAACAACAACAACAACACAATAAGAACATTACAACGAACAAATTATGAAGTTCAATAAAAATTTATACTTTAAGGTAACCAAACTAATAAGTTAACTGTTACTACAAAAACATTCGTAAACTAATTGTATTTGTCTAGTATAAACTAATAAGTTGAAATATTGTTCTGTACATCATTATCATCACCGTATGATGAACTTTCTTCACCATGACAGTATCCAGATGGGCTATTTGTGGAGGATGGGAAGAACGATCACGGGGAGGACGGGAGGAACAAGCTAGGGGAAGGCGAGCCTCTGGCGATGACTCACGAGACTGGGGAATCGGAAATCTGCCAGAAGCTAGGAGAGATTTTATCTGCTCTTGCATGCCAGAGTACTGCATATCTCTAAGCATTTCTCTCTCCTTGGCGTGTGCTAGATCGGATGTGAGCTTTGCTACAATCTCCCGCATAGAGGAGAGGCTCTCCCCATCAAGTTGCTCGGCTTGGGAGGAAGTCCCTCTTCCTTGCATTCCATACTTATAGCGATGGAATTTCTTGTTAGGAAGCCCGTATACCTTCCCCTATTTTGGACCGCAAGCAGCCTGCGTCCACATTCTCTCAGCATCCTCGTCCGATAGTTGGATTGGCGCGCCTGACTCATTAGGTGGCTGATTGCATATGAATTGCTCCACTTTAGTTGTGAAGCGACCCTATAAGAAAAAATTACATTGAGTTACTATTTCAAAATTTATATAAAAGTAAATCAAAATTCTTAATAAATAGTGAAAACATACATGTATAGTTGAGGCTCGGCCCTCGACCCACCTTTCTTGGTCTGTCTGTTCCTTCTTCTTTACAGTATGAGTCTCATTGAAGAGCTCATCTTGGTTCATCGAATTCCCCAACCTTTTTCCCTGAAAACTCATAAATTTAAGTTAATAAAAAAAATACATATACTTTGAAAATTAAAATAAATTAAGCAATTACGTACCATTCTTCGTTTTTTCGTCCCTAGACTAATCGCACCTCCAGTGTGCAAGGATCCTCCCTTCTCAGATGCCTGGGCTTTCTTTCCTTTTTCGCTCTTTTGTAAGAACTCTGCGGTAAGCCATTGCCTTTGCCAATCATCTCATAAATTCTGAAGCAACCAAATAGGCTTCTAGTTCAATTGCCTAGCTTTGGAGAAACAATGGGACAACCGCTTTCGAGCCTTTTTAAATGAAATGCGACCGAATAGTGACCAAAGTTTGTCGCTTTTCTTAGTATATTGCTTGCAGGAACTGGATATTTTGGAAGCTACACCACCTACTAGCTTACCAAAATTCCTAAATAGGTATTTTATGCCAACAACATCAACACGCAACAACAACAACAATAACAACATTACAAAAAACAAATAATAAAGTTATATAGAACTTTATACTTTAAGGTAACCAAACTAATATGTTAACTGTTACTATAAAACCATTCGAAAACTGATTGTATTTGTCTAGTATAAACTAATAAGTTCAAAGATTGCTCTGTACATCATTATCATCACCGTTTGATCAACTTTCTTCACCATGAAGGTATCCAAAATGGGTTATTTGTGGAGGATGGGAAGAACGATCACAGGGAGGACGAGAGGAACAAGCTGGGAGAAGGCGAGCCAATGGCGATGACTCACGATACTGAGGAATCAAAAAACTGCCAGAATCTAGGAGAGATTTGATCTTCTCTTGCATGCCCATCTACTGAGCCTACATGCCGGGTACTGCATATCTCTAAGTCTTTCTCTTTCTTTGGCGGCTTCTAGATTGGATCTGAGCTTTGCCACAATCTCTCGCATAGAGGAGAGGCTCTCCCCATCAAGTTGCTCGGCTTTGGAGGAAGTTCCTATTCCTTGCATTCCATACTTATAGCGATGGAATTTCTTGTTAGGAAGCCCGTATGCCTTCCCCTATATTGGACTGCCACCGGCCTGCGTCCACATTCTCTCAGCATCCTCGTCCGATAGTTGGATTGGCGCGCCTGACTCATTAGGTGTGTGATTGCATATGAATTTCTCCACTTTAGCCGTGAAGAGACCCTATAAGAAAAATTACATTGAGTTACTATTTCAAAATTTATATAAAAGTAAATAAAAATTCTTAATAAAAAGTGAAAACATACATGTACAGTTGAGGCTCGGCCCTCGACCCAGATTTCTTAGTGTGTCTCTTTCTTCTTCTTTACGATTTGAGTCTCCTTGAAGAGCTCATCTTGGTTCATGGCTGCACCAACTTTTTTTCCTGAAAAATCATAAATTTTAGTTGATAAACATAATACATATACTTTGATTATTAAAATAAATTAATCAATTACGTATCATTCTTCGTTTTATCGTCCCTAGGCTGATCGCACCTCCAGTGTGCAAGGATCATCCCTTCTCAGATTCCCGAGCTTTCTTTCCTTTTTCGCTCGTTTGTAAGAACTCTCCGGTAAGCCATTGACTTTGCAATTAATCTCATAAATTCTGAAGCAACCAGTTAGGCTTCTAGTTCAACTGCCTAGCTTTGGAGAAACAATGGGACAACCACATTTGAGTTTTTTAATAGAAAGGCGACCAAATTGCGACAAAAGTTTGTCGCTTTTCTTAGTATATTGCTGGCAGGAACTGGCTGTTTTGGAAGCTACACCACCTACCAGCTTACTAAAATTTCTAAAAAGGTATTTTATGCCAACAACAACAACAAGCAACAACAACAATTAAAAAACAACTACAACAATAACAACAACACAATAACAACATTACAACGAACAAATTATGAAGTTATATATAACTTTATACTTTAAGATAACCAAACTAATAAGTTAACTGTTACAATAAAATCATTCGAAAACTGATTGTATTTGTCTAGTATAAACTAATAAGTTCAAAGATTTTTCTGTACATCATTCTCATCACCGTCTGATGAACTTTCTTCACCATGACGATATCCAGAATGGGCCATTTATGGAGTATGGTAAGAACGATCATAGGGAGGACTGGAGGAACAAGAATGGGGAAGGCGAGCCTCTGGCGATGACTCACGAGACTGGGAATCGGAAAACTGCCAGAAGCTACGAGAGATTTGATCTGCTCTTAGATGCCCGTGTACTGAGCTTGCATGCCAGGGTACTACATATCTCTAAGCCTTTCTCTCTTCTTGGCGGCTTCTAGCTCGGATGTGAGCTTTGCCACAATCTCCCGCATAGAGGAGAGGCTCTCCCCATCAAGTTGCTCGGCTTGGGAGGAAGTCCCTATTTCTTGCATTCCATACTTATAGTGATGGAATTTCTTGTTAGGAAGCCCGTATATCTTCCCCTATTTTGGACCGCTAACAACCTACCTCCTCATTCTCTCAGCGTCCTCGTTCGATAGTTGGATTGCCGCGCCTGACTCTCTAGGTGGCTGATTGCATATGAATTGCTCCACTTCAACTCTGAAGCGACCTTATAAGAAAAAATTACATTGAGTTACTATTTCAAAATTTATTTAAAAGTAAATTAAAGTTCTTAATAAAAACTGAAAACATACATGTACAGTTGAGGCTCGGCCCTCGAACCACCTTTCTTGGTATGTCTCTTTCTTCTTCTTTACAATATGAGTCTTCTTGAAGAGCTCACCTTGGTTCATAGGGTGCCCCAACTTTTTTTCCTGAAAACTCATAAATTTTAGTTAATAAACAGAATACATATACTTTGAAAATTAAAATAAATTAAGCAATTACGTACCATTCTTCGTTTTATCGTCCCTAGGCTGATCGCACCTCCGGTGTGCAAGGATCCTCCCTTCTCAGATGCCCGGGCTTTCTTTCCTTTTTCGCTCTTTTGTAAGAACTCTGCGGTAAGCCATTGCCTTTGCAAATCATCTCATAAAATCTGAAGCAACCAATTAGGCTTCTGGTTCAACTGCCTATCTTTGGAGAAACAATGGTACAACCGCTTTTGAGCCTTTTTAACAGAAATGGGACAAAATAGCGACCAAAGTTTGTCGTTTTTCTTAGTATATTGCTGGCAGGAACTGGCTGTTTTGGTAACTATACCACCTACCAGCTTACTAAAATTCGTAAAAAGGTATTTTATGCCAACAATAACGACAAGCAACAACAACAACTAAAAAACAACAACAAAAATAACAACAACACAATAACAATATTGCACCGAACAAATTATAAAGTTCAATAGAACATTAAACTAATAAGTTAACTGTTACTACAAAACCATTCGAAAAATGATTGTATTAGTCTAGTATAAACTAATAAGTTCAAAGATTGTTCTGTACATCATTATCATCACCTTTTGATGAAATTTCATCACCATGACGGTATCCAGAATGGGCTATTTGTGGATTATAGGAAGAACGATCACGGGGAGGACGGGAGGAACAAGCACGGGGGAGGCGAGCCTCTGGCGATGACTCACGAGATTGGTTAATCGGAAAAATGCTAGAATGTAGGAGAGATTTTATCTGCTTTTGCATGCCCTCTTACTGAGCTTGCATGCTAGAGTACTGCATATCTCTAAGCCTTTCTCTCTCCTTGGCAGCGTCTAGATCGGATGTGAGCTTTGCCATAATCTCCCACATAGAGGAGAGGCTCTCCCCATCAAGTTGATCGGCTTGGAAGGAAGTCCCTATTCCTTGCATTCCAAACTTATTGCGGTGGAATTTCTTGTTAGGAAGCCCGTATACCTTCCCTTATTATGGACCGCCAGCAGCCTGCATCCACATTCTATCAGCATCCTCGTCCGATAGTTAGATTGGCGCGCCTGACTCATGAGGTGGCTGATTGCATATGAATTGCTCCGCTTCAGTTGTGAAGCGACCCTATAAGAAAAAATTACATTAAGTTACTATTTCAAATTTATATAAAAGTAAATCAAAATTCTTAATAAAAAGTGAAAACATACATGTACAGTTGAGGCTCGGCCCTAGACCCACCTTTCTTGGTCTGTCTCTTTCTTCCTGGTTCATCTGATGCCCCAACTTTTTTTCATGAAAACTCATAAATTTTAGTTAATAAACAGAATACATATACTTTGAAAATTAAAATAAATTAATCATTTACGTACCATTCTTCGTTTTATCGTCCCTAGGCTGATCGTACCTCCAGTGTGCAAGGATCCTCCCTTCTCGGATGCTCGGGCTTTCTTTCCTTTTTTGCTCTTTTGTAAGAACTCTGTGATAAGTCATTGCCTTTGCAAATCATTTCATAAATTCTGAAGCAACCAGTAAGGCTTCTGGTTCAATTGCCTAGCTTTGGTAGAAACAATGGGACAACCGCTTTTGAGATTTTGGATGGAAATTCATAACCACTTCCGCGCTATAGCGGTATTCCCATATACACCTGCTCTGTATTTTAAATGTCAAGTATTAGATGAAAATATCATATTTAGATGGAAATATCTTAAAATCCATATTCGATATATTATACTTGGCTTTTATTAGATAATAATTATTCAAATGTGAAGTGCATTAGCTGCTTATAATATAGTATATTAGTGCATTAGCTTATATAATATATATATATATATATATATATATATATATATATATATATATATATATATATATATATATATATATTAGGTGAAAATATCATAAAATCCATATTCGATATATTATACTTAGCTTTTATTAGCTAATAATTATTCAAAAGTGAAGTGCATTAGCTGCTTATATTATAGTATATTAGTGCATTAGCTTTTTCTATATATATATATATATGTATATACTATGCAATAAGTATTAGTGCATTAGCTAATAAAAGCTAAATATTAATGCGCTTACTTTTGATTAATTATGTATTAACGCACTAAGCTTTTATTGAATATATATAAAAGCTATATTTGTTATATATAAGCTAAATTCGATATAATGTTAGCTAAATTTGATATAATTCGATATGTATATAAGCTAGCTATATTCTATAATACATATTTAGATGAAATATCATAAATATAAGTAATTATACTGCTCAAAAGAACATTTATGCCTTAAATTGAATGAAGATTGCCTCATTCAGCGAGAATGAGAATTCACTGCAAGTCTCATAAGGACCATCATAAAGCTTTCTATTGGCTTTGGTGATGATCCTTGTAGTAATATTACTAGGGATGAACCTGTAATTTAATAAAAAACTCATTAATATCTTAGTAAAACTGTACAAAACAAAAAAAGTAAAACTAACAAATAACTCTTACCTGCCACCCTCGGGGACTATGATGATCCTGCCATATTCATCATAATGCACCTCCTCGTCATCGTCAACAACATTGTCCGAAGCATGTATATCGGATGCATGTGTGGAAGGTGTAGGAGGTCAAAGCTACTATCTCGCAGGCGAAGGCCTGCAATAGATGGAGTCCCAGATGAAGATGGTTGCGGGCCCTGGGAATGCGAGCCCTGGGAGTGCGACATAGCTGTATGGGCCGCAAGTGGATAAGCCATCGATGGCTGTGATCCATGTGGATGTGACATGGATCGATGCGATCCGTGAGCTGCTGATGGATGCAATCTATATGGTAATGAGACAGGTGGACTGTATGTAGGTCGTACAGTCCTATGGCCGTGTGAAGAAATACATGGCGTCTGCACGAAGGTGTAGGGATGGTGATGCGCTGGCAGCTCATAATAGCTCTGGGTTGGAGGCCCAGACATAGGCATAGGCACATACATTTGTGAAGATGCACGAAGGGATTGAGTAGTATCTTCTACCCTCCTCTTTGGTTTCCTAGCCTTTTCTCGACCCCGAGAACCAGTAGGATCACTGTCACCTCGACCATTGCCTGTCAACTGCATAATATAATATATAGTTAGATTGAAACATATGAAGAAACTAGCTATAAACGAGAGTTATTAAGGAAACCAAAGTTCCTCGTCGTAGAATTCTTTTTCCTCGCTAGTTTAAGCTTCATCAGTTGATTCTTCTTCCCCATTTTCTATAATTCTTACTTCATCTATATCAACTTCTTCTAATATATGTTCATGATGTTCCAAATCATTTTCTAAAACTTCGTCCACTATTTGGTGAACACTGGAGATATCGTTTTGATATGCAACATCTAACACATTCTCGACTTCTACCCTACCCACAGGCTTAGTTTTTATTACAACCCACCAATACGACTCATTCCACCGCAATGGATAAATAGCATAATACACTTGCCTAACATTATATGCAATTATTAAAGGATCATAGCGATCATACTCCCTCATATAATTAACCTCAATTATGTCGTATTGATTGTGTACTCCTGTACCTCTTGTTGGATGTGGGTCAATCCATTTGCATCTAAAAAGTATCAATTTCTTATTTGGTCAACCTCTATATTCTAGTTCTATTATTTCTTTGAGCACACCACAATAATCAATATTTCCATCTTGGTTGCTAACACCATCTTGAACCCACATCCCACTGTTGTTTCTATTTTTATTTCTAGAGTAATCCTCTGTATGAAACTTATAACCATTCACAACGTACTTAGACATGGTTGTGACCTCAACCCCAGGTCCCCAAGATACATCTTTCAAAAATTGATTTACACCATTATTTGGATCATTTACCTACAAATCATTAAATAAATTCATAAGTTAGCATAACTTCCAAACATTGTTTACCTACATAATGTTAGAATATTTTAAGGAGAAACTTACAAATTGTTTGAACCATGTATCAAATCTCGTATATGCAGCATCATGGCCAATTGACCCACAAAGTGACTGTGACACATTAAATATTTTTAATAGTTCCATTGAGATGTAATCATAATAATTTTTACATTTTGATAACTACCAAATCAATACTTACTTGAGATATGGTACAACTTTGGGACAATTTAGCAACATGTGAAGTGTAGCTGACTTGTACTCCATATCACTCAAACTTCTCTTTCTAACATCCTTAGAACATCGGCCTGGTTGATTGAATATACACATAGGCGGATATAATGGATAATTGCTAAGGTCGACCGTGTGCCTGTTAGGCCTATTCCTAGCACATGGCACATTACTCTCAAAATAATAAGAACAAAAATGGGCTGTTCCTTCGCAAGATAAGCTTCAAATATATATCCTTCAATCATATTCCTCTGCTTAACAAATTGTTTGCATTTGCCAATTGTCCTACATAATTTCAGGTTAGCCAAGAAAATTTGTTTAAATTAAAACAGAAAATTACATCAAACCTAAAATATTACCTCTCAAAGGGATACATCCATTTGCATTGAACATGCCCTCCAAATTGTGCTTCATGTACATGGAGGATTGGAAAGTGTTTCATCACATAAAAAAACCCACACGGAAATATCTTTTCCATATTAGTAGAAGTTAAACGAATGTTCTGATCCATCCGAGTAGGTTTTCTTCCCTTAATGTGGAAGAACACAAGTCTTTGAAAAATAAACTAATCTACGTTATGGGTTTTAAGATTCGTTCAGGCAAACCACAAAATGCAATAGGCGCTAAGGTCTCAATGAATACATGACAGTCATGACTTTTCAAATGGCTCAACTTCCCTACCTCCATATCAATTTTTTTCCAAAAATTCGACGCATAACCCTTAGGCATCTTCAATTTTGTTACCCAATCACAAATTTGCCGGCTTTCCTCCAAAGTGAATGTGTAACTTGCTTTGGGCTTGAACACCTTACCATTGTTTGCTGTCTGCCAGTATAATTAAGGCCGCCAGCAATAATCTTGTAAGTCCATTCTAGCCTTTGGGTTATCCTTTGTATTACCTTTAACATCCATCACTGTATTGATCAAATTGACAAAATAGTTCTTCTTAATATGCATGACAAGGTTGTGAGGGAGAAGATTATCCTTCCACTAAGGCAACTCCCAAAATATACTTTGTTTCATCCAATTATGAGTAACACCATATCCAGGGAATCTATAAGGTGGAGCTTCAATAACTTTACTGAAGTTCTGGACCCTCTCCCAAGTTTCCTCACCTGAAAGTATCAGAGGTAGGAAATCATATTCCATTTTATTCTTTTTAATGCATTTTTCATCCTTCTAAACTCATGATTAGGAGGCAAGAGTTGACAATGAAAATCAAACCATGATTGTGTTCGGCCATATTTCAAAGTGAACGCTTTACTATTTTCCATGCAGTAAAGACAAGCTAGCTTCCCAGCAGTCATCCACTCAGACAACATTTCATATGCAGGAAAATCGTTAATTGTCCACATTAAAATAGCACGCAAAATGAAATTCTGCATGATTGATATGTCATATGTTTCAACACCACCGTACCACAATTGTTTTAGCCCATCAATCAAAGGTTGCAAATATACATCATTCAAACTTTTCGGATTACGTGGATGGGGGATAATACAATTTAAGAATATATATGGACTAGTCATACACAACTCGGGTAGTAGATTATATGGTGAAAGTAAGACATGCCAACATGAATATTGTGTGGCAAATACAGAAAAAGGCGTGAAGCCATCCGTACACAGAACTAATCGAACATACCTTTGTTCACTAGAAAAATCTGGATATGTCTTATCAAAGTGCTTCCAAGCTTCTCCATCTGCAGGATGACACATAACACTTGGTGGTCTTCTATTTTCGAAGTGCCATCTCATATGAGTAGCAGAACTCATCGACGCATATAACCTCTTTAACCTAAGTATAAGAGGTAAATAATGCATCGACTTGATAGCAACCATATTCCCACTGGAAAGCCTCTTGAAACGAGGCTTTTCGAAAATTTACAACTGTCCAAACCTGCATCATCTTTATAATATAGCATGCAACCATCTTCAAAACAATCAATTCTCATTGACGAAAGTCCTAACTTAGAAACTAATCTCTTTGCCTTGTAGAAATCACCAGGTAGTTCGATTTCAGGGCCAACTAGTTCACGCATAAGGTCAATGAAGGAGTCCATGGCTCCTTGAGAAATATTCCAATCAGATTCCATACTTAGTAATCTAACTGTAACAGAAACTCAAAGTGCGAACTTCCGTTATGTAGTGAACGACTAGCTTCCTCTAAAGCTTCATAAAAACGTTTTGCGTCATCATTAGGAGTTTGTTCAACATTTTCATTGGGCTCACCCATGCATCCCAAAAGCATCTGCAACCATATCATGAATTCTAGAATCACTATTTGTATTCTCCACTGACCTAGTACTTTCACCCACAACCATGCTATGAAATATCCCATGGCTACCATAGATCTCTTCATGACTAGTTCACACAAAGTAATTCACTATAAACCCCTTACTATAAAGATGAACCTTAACCTCCTCTGATTTTCCAAACTTCATACAGTCGCACCTAACAGAAGGGCACCTAATTACTCCTTCATTTATGTATGGCGGAAGCGACATTGCATGTCTAATAAATTCATCAACCCCTTCTACAAAATTCTCCCGCAGTCCCCGCCCATTAGGATAATTTCTATTGTACATCCAAGTACGATGTTCCATCTATATAAATAAAGCAAGAATAAATTAATTTAGTTTATTCAAGTATTTATAATGTATTCTTATTTAGGACAATGTATTTACAAAGACTCTTATTTAGGTATTGCTAATATATAAATTATTTCTTTTCACAATTTAACTCATTATAAATTAATACAAGAACTAAAAGATCATAATTTCTACCTTAATTTCATAAATCTAATGTAGTTCAAACTAAAAATCCTAATACTAAATAGACAAAAATTCTGAAAAATTACATAAAATTATAAATTAAAAAGCTAAGAAGGTAGATTACTAACCTTGATAGAATAAAAGGAGGATTAAAAAACAGTGGTGGAAAGAGGTAGGGGACAGCGGCTCCGGCGACATTGGCAGGGGGTGGGGGGATTGATTTGTGTAATGGAAATAGAGAAAGGGAAGAGAATATGTTGAGAGTGAGTTTGGGTAATTATTGGTAAGAAAATAAGACATTTGGAGGGCTAACCTGATTTTGAATTCGGATTCAAAAATATCGACCAACTTTGGTCGCTATATTTGGTAGGCAATAAGTATTGACTATTTTTACCAAAATAGCGACCAAAGTTGCTCTCCACTTTTTGACCGTTTGACCAAAATGGCGACCAAAGTTGGTCGCTATATATAAAATGAAAATAAATTATTTTTAGTTCAATTCAATATTACGTACAAATATAGAATAAATTTAGGATTTTAATTCATTTTAAGTTATATATATATATATATATATATATATATATATATATATATATATAATGTGTTATATATACTGAGTGTTTAGTATATGTAGATATACACTATACGATATCTACATATATATCTTAGTGTATATAATACACTTAGTATATATAATACATTATACTATATCTACGTATATATCTTAGTATATATAATATACTATACTATATTTACATATATATACAATACACTTAGTACATATAATACACTTAGTATATATAATACACTATACATACTATACCTACACACACACACACACAGATATATATATATATATATATATATATATATATATATATATATATATATATATATATTACAAATCTCCTATATTTGGCTAGTCTTTTTTCTTGTAGGAAAAAGTTTCGACTTCTATAAATTGAGGATCCTTCCTTCTCATTCAGTAGCATCCACAATGTAGCCATATGGGTTTGAGAGTAGTGTTTAGGGGGAGAACTTTACGGGACAAGTGTTAGTGTGTCACTTGTGTATGCTCTTCGTGAGGTTGTTCTCTCGATATTTTATACTCTCTTTTTATATAGTGGATTGCTTATCTCCACAGTGGATGTAGGACAATTGACCGAACCACGCTAAATATTTGTGTCTCTTTTGATAAATTTCTCTTTTGTTGTTGGATTTATCGTCGCTCAAGGTTTATGTTACTAGCTTCCGTAAAACACCTAATTTTTCCGATCTTAACATTTCCCTATTTTTATCCAATATGTGATGATGCTATTATTGACAAACACATTTGCAAAATAGTAAGGGGCCAAACGTGATCCAAAAATTGAACCAACCACATTGAACAAAAGTTTAGAATACATCCTCTTTTCTAAAATATTCAATTGTTCTTATCATGGAACGCACATCTACAAGAGAAGAAAAAGAAGACCAATTCCATTTTCTTTTTTGTGTGTGTGTTTACACCAAATCATTTAAAGAATAGTACATGTATTTTTTACATGCACTTTATCATTTGACCGTAATTAAGTAATGTATCTCTTTACCTCAGTATATTATTTAGTTTAGCAGTTTTTCTTTTTCTTTTGGAAAGAGAAAGAACACAAGGCTGCAGCAAAGCATGAGCAGATTTAGAAAGGGGCAGCTTTTTTCTTTTTTGGCTATGCAAACATCATATCTTTAGTTTATTGCAACAAAACAGAAGTAATTGATACATTCTTATCTTGATCCACATGACCCACATAAGCTAAAAGTAGCAAATAATGAAACCCTTTTACCGTTACCCTATGAAAAATGATACCTTTTTGTTTTGAAAGAACAATCGATTCAAAGCAAAAATCAATTGCAGGGTACTGAAGACAATCATGCAATTCCCTTCTCTATGAACATGTAGTACGACGTTGGTTTGGCTTGGTGGGGTTACGTTAGAGATTATATATTCCGTTGCCTTTATGTGAACAGGGTAAAGGAACATTAAAAGGTGGTGAATTTTGTGATAGAAATATGTTGAAGAGACAATTAACAGTACTAACAGTAACAACATTCGTTTACACAATAGATAGTTAAAAAAGAAGATGTTTTACAAACATGCGATTAAACTACTCGTGAAACCTAAACACATTGATGAATATTCTAGGTATGTTCTTATATACAAAATATTGGAAAACAATTTCAGGGTAAATAATTGTTGTTTATCCACGTGCTTAATTAACCCCTTTTTTCGCCCGAAAATAATTAAGTATGCTTAAGAAAACAATCATAATCTCACAGTATCATATAGCCGTAAAACAACGAATTAGTGTGATAAAATAATTTTATAAAGTGCTTTTGGTGGACAACCACATAAATAATCGAGACAAAAGAAGTCACTGTAATTGAAAGAATTGGAAATGGCCTAAAGAGGATGTTTTCTCCATGTAGAGCTTGACGCAGGGACCTATATGTTTGTCTTAGATTAATATATTTGCACCATTATAACAACCATAAAATAATATTACTTTTCTTGTTTTTGATGAGATGTGTTTGCATATTATGTGAATGGAAATTGTTCAAATTGAAGGGTCTTTTGGAGTACTTTTGTTTGAGCTTTTCTTGTATTCTTTTCTCTGTAGAGCTCACATGCAAACTTTATGGACTGCTCCAAGAAAAAATATGTATACGTGGAAATAATAGGGTATTCATCCATACGTAAAGGAAGCCCTAGGGTTTTTATAAATAGAAGATTCCCACCTCTCTTTCTGTTTTTCTCTTCTTGTTCTCTTGTGAGATCAGGTACGTATTAGAAAGATTCCATTTCTGTTTTTCCAAATAGAGCTGTCTATGTCCAGCGTCATGTCAGCGTCATAGGCAGCATATATAATACGGCCAAACCAAATAGGGGTGGGTATATATCGGGTAAAACCGATAATTCGAACCATTAATTATTTATTGAGTTATTGATATTAGGTTATTGGTTAATGGTTCGGTAATGAGTAAAAACAAATATATTATTGGATTTATCGGTTCGGAATTGGGTACGAATTTTTGTTATTGGGTAAAATGATAACCCAATAAGGAGTTCTAAATTTACTACTTTACCCTTAGTGCATTGTCACATAGAGTTTCATACTTTCATTTTCAGTTTCACTCACGCAGTCACGCTCAGACCAGTACGCGTAGGCCTGCCTCCTCACTCATATTCATGCCAGTCCTCACCTTCAGACCACCGCCAGTTCGCCACCGCCTCACGACTCACGCAGTCACGCCTGCCAAACTGAGCTCGTCACTCATTCATCGTGTAAGTTCTGTCTTCTATAAGTTTTGGCTCAACACGTTTGCTTCCTTTGCTTCTGTTAAAGAGAAATGAAGTAGGAAAGATCGTTGTTGCTTCCTTGAATTGGCAAACTGTGTTAGATGAAAATGATTTTCTTGTTTTGGCCAACAATTCTTGCTTTCACTTTCATATATGCATGATTGTAGCTTAGTCTCTTCTGATTTTCTGTCGTTTTTTTTATTCAAGACCTGAATATTTTCTATTACTAAAACTAAAGGAATAAATTCGTATTTTAAATTTAATAAAAATTATAATAAGTGTAAAGTGGATTAGAATATGAATTTTATTGAACATAATATTAAAATTTTATAAAGTGCAAACGTTTTATAAAATCATCTTTATCCAAAATTAGTAACTAGTTAATATTAACAACAAACTTTGACATCACTGCCAGTTAATACTGTGAAGTGTCACTCTGAAAATCAAACGAAATCAAGATGAGTAGCATTATCTCTTGAAGCATTATTTCTCTATTCAATAATTAAGGCAGTAGCATACTAGCATTGTCTTCTGTTGCAATGTTGTATTCACTTTGATATTCAGCACTTTTCGGGTTCCTTGTTTATCACTTTTAGTTTTAGTTTTACCTTTATCGGGTAAACCGATAACCGAACTGATAATGATCAATAACCAATAAACAATAACCGATAAGCAATATCTTATCGGATTGGTAATGGATGATGGTATTTATAACCAATAATCGACAGGCAAAACCGATAATTTACAAAATCGAACCGAACAAACCGATATCCACCCCTAAAACCAAATACGCAATATTATTCTCACAAAATATTATTATGACTAGCTGAGCCAAAGATACAGTTCGACTAATTGATTTATTGGCAGGTGCGAACTTGGAATTTAAGTTTTATGTTCAAATTCATTATATTTTTAAGTTATAAATTTATATTTATGCATTTTTGCTATTATTTTAGTGAATTTTTGCACTTAACTTTGGAAAATAAATGGAAAAAAACTTAATATTTTCAAGACACTATTTTCTTCAACAATTTAATAATAAAAATTCACACAAATCTAAAGAAATTAATGTATTGTTTTACTTTTTTATGTAAAACAACATTGAAATTTATACTCCATAACTAATAAAAAACACTCTTTTTCAAAAATAGTGTTTGGCCATAAAATTTTTAATTTTTATTCGAAGATCAATTTTGAAATTTTTCAAAAATTTGAAAAACTCGAGAAAGGTGTTTTTTTTAAAATTTTACTCCGATCACTTACAAAACTTCAAAAATAATCCAAAATCGTATTTATGTCCAAACACAACTTTAATTTTTAAATACTATTTTACTTATTTTTTTTCACTTTTTTGGAATATTTTTTTTTTCTTCATACCAAATACATCCCTTATGTGTGTATATGAGGGGGTGAGTTCCCGATTATGGGTGTCAATGTGGCAAATTCAAAGCGCATATGTTTAAATTATACTCCTTTTCGTTATTCACGCACATCTACAGAATTCGACCTGAACTCTATGTTTATCGACCTATTATTTGTGTCCACCGCTGGATTCCGTGACAAATAGTACTGCCAAGGAAAAAGAGAATGGCTAGTCCTTCTGCCATCATATACATTAAGCGAAAATTAATTAATACATTTCTAATAAGTAATTATTTCCCCTACAGTTCTCCAAATCCAAAAGGCTGGTCTTTTGGAGATGCAGCCATTTATATGCACTTCTGACAGAACAAAAGGAGGATTGTGCTATCAAAAAGGATAGTGGTGGAATGAATGAGATCTCTCTATTCTTAGCTAGAGATCTTAATTTTAAATATTGAGTATTAAAAGAATTATGTTAGTAGACATTTTCTCCAGCCTCACAAGATACAAATTCAAATATATTCGAACTTTAATACGAATACCAAACATCGAATGAGTAACTAAACAAAAATAAGGGGTTGTACTTGCGCTACACTCTAAGAAGAAAGAGAGCTAAGAGATAATGACAGGTTTCAATCAGACAAAATTCATAGATCATACACCACCATATATGAAAAAGAACGAGAAAATAACCTATCAGCACATATGGTGTCAATAAAAGTTAAAATTAGACCCGAAAAGTTTTTCTGCTATTTAATGTCCCAAAGAGTGATTCTTTTAATGGTTAAGGGTCAAATATATCTTTGTATTATTAAAAATTGGTCTTATTTATCATCCGTTTGAATTTTTTATCAAATATGTCCCCACTGTTATACATTAGGGCCATATATATCCCCTCAGCCGTTAAAACACCCTCCCATATATTTTTAGTTGCACGTGGGACTAGACGACCCGCCCCACTCCTTTAATTAAACGCGCTCCGACCCAATGAAATTTAGTCTTCTTCTCCGTTCAATCCCTTCAATATGTCAATGAAATTTCCCTTTCAAATTTCTTAGAACACTTATCACATTTCCACTTCTTCTCACCATATTTACGGCAGAAATGTTTCTTAATTCCGGTCAAATCACCCAATGCCCGTGAAGGGTCGTGGTGACCGCAAGTGGTTTCAGGGCAAACATATACTCTTTTCTTCACCTCTTGGCTTGATCTCTGCCTTAGCTTCCATGGCAAATTATGACCCCTTCTATGAAACTGCAAATTCTGGTCCCTTTGGAACTCTTTACTGCAAATTTCACAAACAAATTTGTTCGTCCCTAGTAGAGTTTTAGGTGACAAAGCAATAACCTCTGCATCGGGATCTAATCAAAACAAGAACAAAACAGAAACCCTAAAAATCAAATCTTTGGGAAATTGGGTTTTAAAAAATTGTAGTTAAACTAAAATTTACCTGGCATCCGAGGAAGATTTCTCTTTTTCTTATCTGATTCTTTCTGTGGAGGAACTTGATTACCAAAAGAAGAAACACTTAATTCACGTGAGCCTGTTGAATCGTTCATGGCGGATGAGTTATCTGGGTAGGCCGGAGAAGAAGACTAAATTTCATTGGGACGGGGCGGGTTTAATTAAAGGAGTGGGGCGGGTCGTCTAGTCCAATCATAAGATGCCACGTGCTACTAAAAATATATGGGAGGGTGTTTTAACGGCTGAGGGATATATATGGCCCTAATGTATAATGGTGGGGACATATTTGATAAAAAATTCAAACGAAGGGAAAATATAGCCTATTTTTAATAGTACAAGGATATATTTGACCCTTAGCCGTTAACATAGGTGCATCATTTTGTTTGCATTATTTTTTTTCTATATTTGGAAGGTAGTATAAGTAGTAGTACTTGAAATGGCAAAATACCTTAAATCACCTCTAAATTTGACTTAGATTATAAATATTCTTCGTGACCTATACCTGATCTTAATTACCCCCCTTAACTTAGCTTTTTGAGAGTCATTACCTCCCTAGATGCTGATGTGGCATAAAGTATGGGTGCACTCACCTGCCACATGGATTTTTCTGTATATGTGACATTTTGTTTGAAATTTTCTTTTACCTTTTTAAAAATAATACTTTTTAGATAATTTTTTTCGAATGCAATTTATAATAAAACATAGATAGAACTATATTATTTCGGCTAAATATTTTTATTTAGGCAAAAATAATAAAGTTTTAGTTAATCTTTTTTTGAATGTGAGAAGAAAATAATGATTTATACAATTGAAATAAATATTCAAGGCATCTAAAAAATTATAAAAATACATAGTTTGAAATTAACTATCTATAAATTACGGTGCTATAATTTTTTTAACATATTTTATCTAATAAAGTAAAAATAAACAGTTGAAATAAATAGTCATTGCATCAAAAGAAGAATAAAAAGAATGTTCAATTGTAAGAAATTACAAGTGCAATTATACATTCTTTTTATTTCTTCTTTTGATGCAATGACTACTTATTTTAACTATGTATTTTTTATAACTTTGTATATGCTTTGATTATTTATTTTAATTGTATACATCTTTATTTTCAGGTGAAATTCAAAAAAAAAAATTAACTAAAACTTTATTAATTTTGGCCAAATAAAAATATTTAGCCTAAATAATGTAGTTATATCCAAGTTTTATTATAACTTTTATTTGAAAAATTCACGTGGCAGGTGCATGCACCCACACCTTTTTCCACATTAACGTCTAGGGGGGTAATGGCTCTCAAAAGGCCAAGTAGAGGGGGTAATTAAAATCGGACATAGTTCGGGGAGGCTACAAATAATCCGAGCTATGTTTAGGGGCGGTTTAAGGTATTTTGCCTACTTGAAATTGTTCAATGAAGTTTACATGTCATGCTCAGTTGGATTATGTTTTGGTAAAATACCAGTTATGTCCATTTATAAGTAATTTATTATAATAATTGACCAATTTCTAAAATATTACTAATATTAACCAATATTACTAATATTAGTAAATTAGCCATATGTAGCCAAAGAAGGTCAAATGTTTGTAATTTGTCTGAGTATCCTTTTTTATTCCTAAAAAATAACATATGAAATAGAAGGATTAGAAGGGAGATAATAAAATTATGTGATTTTTTCTTTTGAGTAGTGTTATTAGAATAGATTGTGTACATCTAACGAGCTTGAATATAAATTTTGAGATGATTTGGTTGAGTTTTGAGGTGGTTTGAATTGAAAATTCGAAGTAGAAGATGAATGTGAAAAAAATCGGTGTATCACACTGTGTATCATATTTGTATCAAGTATATATCACATGTATATCCATGTATACCTGCATCTGAGATACATGCGTGATACATGTGCCATAGAAGAATTTTTGAACTCGATTTAACCTATGATTTTGATGTCAAATCAGTCCAAATCGCTTCCAATCTTTCTCAATGTTGAACTCGATGTATGTATGTATACCATCACTTTATTTACTATCTCATCCTATGAAATTTCTTCTTGTCTTGCATGTAATGTTGCTGATCAAGCTTAAAATATGGAAGGAGAACTTTGTATGTGATTCTTGGAGAGAAAGAACTTTATTTTTTTGTGCTTTTAATTTTATATGTATTTGACTATTTTAAGTAAATCTATGATTAATGGCTAGAGATTGATATATTCGAACCTTTTGGGATATTTATGTAAGATTCCCTCATGTTTCCTGTCTGCCATATTTCTGATTTTATTGGCAACCTAATTAACTACTCTAAAGTTGTTAGTGGAACAAAATTTATGATTCAATAACTACTATACATGTGATCTAGTCATCTCATGTTTTAGAATCTAATTCAGGGTTTTGAGATTTTCAAGACCTTATTCTATTTCTCTTCAATTTGTCTGCACAGTCCGAGCATGCATTCGAAAAATTTTTATATGAAAATTTGAAAAATGTTAAATTTTGCCTTTATAATTGAATTAAGTTAATTTCAGTCCACATTTTGGATAACTGGATCCTGACCCGTATTCTAACGATCCCGAGGATCCGTAATTAAATATGGGACATGGGCGTATGCTCGAAATTGAATTTCGAGGTCCTAGCCCGAGAAAATTAATTTTGAAGAAAATTGATAAACTTTAAATATAATAATTTTGAAAATTTAATAATGCTTGATCTTGTTAGTATAGGGCCCGTATTTTTTTTTGGAGCCCGGTACATATTTAATATGGTATTTAAGTCATACCTGTGAAATTTGGTGAAAAAATAGAGTTTACATGACGTGATTCGGACCCTTGGTTGTGAAAATGGAAAATTTAAGTGTTCTTCAGAATTCCGATGATTTTGATGCTAAATCCATAGTTTTGGTGTTATTTTAGAGATTTGATCGCACGAGAAAGCCCGTATGATATTTTTAGACTTGTGTGCATATTTGGCTTGGAGCCCCGAGGTCTTGGGTGTGTTTTGGGCTTCTGCTGTCATTCTGTATATTCTTCTTCGCGTTCGTGAAGGAACTCTCGTGAACTCGAGGAGTAAATTTGTCTAAAGAAAAACGCCTCCTACGTGAACGCGAGGCACATGTTGCGACCCTTCGCGAATGCGACCTGGCTATTGACACCCAATCTTCACTATATATTTTCAATATGCAATTTATCGGTTTTCAAACTAATTTATTTCTATTTTTCATCCATAAAATCCTAATAATTATCTCCAAAATTATTATTTTTGGTAATTAATCTATTTTATTTTCATATTTATGCCAAAGTATGGCTAAGGTAATTTTTACATTTTTTTACAATTTAATTTAGAAATTTTAAAGTTAATTGCATATAATTACAATATTAGCTTTTTTAAGATTTAATTGTGTTTTATAGTCTTAAAATAAAACTCTATTTTTTTAAGTTATTATTTACATGCTTGGAATCATTTTAGTACTTTCAATTTGTTTTCAAAAAGTTATTTACTATTTTTTATAATTTAAAAGGGAAAGAATTAGCTATTTAAATAACAACATATTTATATTTACTTTTTAGCCTAAATTTAACCCTAAATCAAACCCAATTTTCCCGAACCAATTTCAATTAAACCCGAACCAATTCCAATTTCATAAACCGACCCACATACCCCTTTTAATCTAGTTCGTCGGTTATTCAGATCAGTGACTATTATTACACCTTGCCTTAATTAATCCTGAACTACCCCCAAACCCTTTCATTTGTTACCACCTGTAGCCCTTGAATCCCTCTTCTCTCAATTCTCTCTATAGCCTCACATAAACCCTAGCCGACGCCACCCAATTCTACCCTAATTACTTTCAATCCATGCCTAATCTGTGGAGTCCCATGGCCGTGCAAGATGTATATCAGCCTCCTCCATCTTCTGGTGGCTCGTTTGAGTGATTTCATGGACAAATCTCGAAGAGATTTGGTCCAGTCCTTGCTCGACTTTGATCATTGGTCCTTTTCTCCCATCTATTGTTGTTCAAGTCAGATACTTGGCTTTTACGACAAGATTGGTATTTTTTAAAGCCTTTCTCACTTTCTCTGGGTTCTTTGAAACCCTAGCTCTAAGAGCTGTTCAATTTTTCGTTTAGATCTGTGTATGCTATGATTTTCTTGAGGTTTTCTCAAAGGTTCTACGATTTTCTTTCAAAGTAACTCTTCATTTTCTAATTAGGGGTACCTAATTTTTCCCCTATTTTCAGTGTGTTTTTATGATTTTTACTATGTTTGTTCATGTTTGCTGCTACCTGGTTCATCGTGCTAAAAGCACTGAGTGTTTTTGGCTCTACCTGAGTTTCTGATACTCTCTTGGTTTATTTTATACACATGTTTGGTTCGATTAAGTCCTTTGCGTTTGAATCTTTTGTCTAGTTTGCCTTATCTGATCCTGAGTTCTTACCATCTTTTAAACTAGACTATTATTGAAACTTTAATTTCTTGAAAGGTTTTCATCACTTGTTACTGTGAGACCATTACTTGTTTCTGACTCTCTTTATCTGTTGAAATTGTTTCCTTATTTTTGGGTTGTATGTGTGAGCCCTGACTATTTGACTTTACTGAGCCTTAGCCTACTCTTGTTATTGCTGCATGTTTGTATATATCTAGTTATCTCTTTTGCCAATACGTTTGGCCTTGCATGTCATATATTTCTGTTCATTCTATTTATATGTCAAGGTGCAGAATCATGACTGTTTCCAGAATGATTCTGATTATCTCGATGTTGTGATTAATTGCAAAGGGTTCCCTTATAAACCTTAATTTTTATTCATTTTGTTTAAGTTGATTGATTCCCCTCCTTTAACTACTCTTATTTTTTACCTTGCTGAATTATTTTCCAAAACTAAGCATATTTTATATATAGATTCAATTATTTACTTCATAGTTTTACTTCCCCCTTATATGGCAAGAATCAATTTTCTTAAACTCATTTCTTCCTTAATTAACCATGTTTAGTATCTGTTTGAGCAGTAATCCATTAATTGAAAGGGAGTACTCGTGTTAATTGATTCTGATTGTGATTATTTCCATGTTTGAGTTGAAACTTTACTGCTTGCCTTATTCTTCACTCGTTTTCAAAATTATAAATACTCTACCCTCTCTTCTTTCAAAGAGACTAACAATTTGAGTTCAAAATACACACTTAAACTAAAAACTCTGTCTTTTTTACTACTACTTGTGCTTTGCTTTGTCTAGCCGGCCGAAGGCCAAGGCTAGTCTGTCGAATCCTTCCTACTCTTCTTTTCTGCACTTTGCTTCTCTATTGGTATGTCCTAGTTTATTTTTTAAGCCTCAATAACAACATGTGTTCTTTAATTGTTTCAATTTCCCTTTTTTTTTGTCTACTCCTGTTATGGTTCTGCAGTCAAGTTACATCTACTAGCATGTTGTAACTTGTTCCCTCCTCCTTAGATTAATGCTTCCCCTATATGTGTTTTGAAGTATACCCTGTCAGTCTCTTATTGTGAACTTGTTGTCTTACAAAGTCCACACCCCCATATCCCTTCTATGTGTTTGTGTGCCTTTGATTAGTTTGTGGTCATACCAGTATCAGCTATTGTTGTGCATGAACATATCAGACCCCTACTGGGGTCGTGTGCTTACAAACAATTTATCCCCAAATCCTCTGACCCCTTTTGTATGACCACTGATTCTGTGTAGTTTATCTATTTTACTATTACAAATTGATTTCAATCACCTATGTCACTAATTGCTTTCAAAAATGGACTATGAGTCCAGCTTTTCAAATAAATCTCTTCCAACATGTGTGTTGCACTTCCATTATACTCTTAGAATCTAGGTTTTTGCCCCTCTTGTGTGAGCTTTACCTTGAGACCCTTGAGCTCCCTCTGAACTTTGACACATAAGAGCTGGCCCTTCCACTGCACTCATTCTGTTTGGTTATGCAAATCGGGTTGTAAGCATTGCCTGGGATCCCTCGAGGTCCTTAGAAACCTTTGATGCACCAAGTTATGAGAAAGGCTTTGAAATATTGGCATTGAAGTGGTTCATTACATAACTCAGAGAGCAAGTCAAGATCAAGCTTCCTTTGATTGTAATTTCTTATTTCTGCACTTCTTTTGTAATTCAATCATTTGGACTGAAATAATTTGTAAGCAATGTCGAAGTAATTAGTGAAAAGGGTGGGCAGTTGTATATTGTGGGTAAGTTGGGTAAATAACATGCCTATAGGGTCTATTTTGCTTCAAATATGGTCTATTAGATAATATGCCAATTGGATCTTCTTTGGTTTAAAATAAATTGGCCATTTACTTTCAGACAATTAGAAACCATGTTTATAGGGTTAAAAATCATATTTAGAATTAGATATCGTGCCTATAGGATATAAAGCAGTTGAACTTCAATTTTAATTATAGCATGTATCCAGATTTGTTTCTCTTAGAAATTATGCCTATAAGTCCAAAGTCAGCTTTTAATACTTAGATATCATGCCTATAAGATCTAAATATCTATAAAAATAATCTTGCTATAGAATTTAAAAGCAGTCCCGTTGGAGAAGCCGTTTAGTTCACGTTGGGTGTTTTGAATTGGATTAGTTAATCTGCCTCTTCTTTAATAAGTTCTTTTTTCAAACGCTACCTTGACTTAATACCGTTAGAAATCATGTCAATAGGATCTCAAGTCGTATGTATAAAATTGATCACTGGTCCACTGCATTTCTTAATCAATATAAATATCATGCTCATAGGACATCACTATTACGCCTAGGCAAGCCTTAGGCAATAATGAAACCGGAACCGCCTCTGTTTAATTATCAACCACTACAACCAGCAGACATGCCTGATTTGGACTTCTTTTCTGAGTTATGTAATAAATCTTGTTCTAACTCAAACACCCTGCTTTAGGATTTAAAATTCAGACCTTAACTATATTTAAGTCATGCTGTGTATATGCATTATTTGTGGAGGTTTACATGAGCCTTTTAATTGTTTATATGTTTTCCCTCTAAATGTAGTTCTACATGTTTTTGTATGTTGCCTTAGACTTTTACCTTAAAAATAAGGGTCATCTTAGAACCTCCTCCTTATGGGAATAGTAGTCCTAAATTCCTCTGGGACTGATAGAAAGGAGATGGGTAACAACATGCAACAGAGGTCGAGAACAATCCTCGTTTTAAATACCTTTACGGGGTAGGAAAGGTAGATATGGATATGATGACCGGTGCGCTAATACCACGTGTAGCCCCTATTTTGAGGAGTAATTACCGGGTATTACATTGATGTGATCCATATTACAAACAAACCTAGGACCCCCTTTACACTCATCAACATTCTTAGATTGTAACCCTTTTCAAAATATTATTTTTATTAATTGTTTTCAAACACTTGTGTATTTAGATCCCCTATTATTTGAGCCTTATTTGTTACTTTCTAATTGCACTAATTTACAAAAACTATCTGGGCGGGAACCAAACTAGTGGATCCTAAGAGGAGGCTAAGACCTTCCCCTTAGGATAATTTCAAGCTCTTACCATATCTCTCGTTACCAACATAGTTGTAGTTGAACCCCATAGGTGGCCCAATGCATCTTAAAGTCGTTAGGTGACGACTCTTCAAAATTGCAAAACCCCTTCCTAAAAGGAAAGAGTTAACCCAACCAAATGTCATAAACCCGATTTCCGATTATTCTTGTGAATTTGTACCCCTCCTTATATGCAATTATTTTTTTAATTCCTTTCAGCTTTTAATTTCTTCTCTAAAAGCAAAACTGACATATCTCCTTTGTTTTTTCCTTTATTACTTTAAATTATGAAAATGTTGTATTTATCGCTTTCTTAATGCATAAATACATGTCAACATGCTTTTATTTATTTTATAATCATGCTCAACATCATACTTCACTCATGCCAAACAAATATATCAACACTTATAATGAGTGACTGCGATCTTCCTATATCATTACCCCCTAAATTATGAAACGTATATTTGCTGTAAAACTAGTCGATCGGCGGTGCATTCAACGGTTTCGATCCTCCCCCCTTGGTTTTCCGCTCAAGGGTACCGGTCTAAAACCTCATAAAAACCTTACTCTGTTCAAATTATGCATGTATCATGATCAAACCTTGTCGGATCAGTTATGTTGTCCACATAATGATCCTTTAAGATAGCCTTGTCCAAAGTCCATTGGGTTTGCATAAACCCTAACGAACATTACCATGTTCTGTGAATTTATTTGGAGAACTAGATGATTTATGCTAATTGTTGATATTACATAGTCGAGTCTAGTGAGGGTAAGGGCCTAAACTTATTTGCCTTGCAGAAATACGAGGCATGAAGTCTCCAGATTCGGCATGGTCGCCAACTACCACCCAAGATTGCTAAGCTGGTGGAAAGATTTGCACTCTGGTGACCAAAATCTCGTCAGAAAATATCTGAAACATCTACCATCCCTTTTGGAGATCCAACCTAATAACATGATCATAGAAGCTGCCACATTGTTTCGGGATTGTGAAAGGGCCGTGTTTCGCTTTGGGAATATTGAAATGACATCTTTGTTGGAGGACATAGGAGGACTGGCTAGTCTAATGTGGGAAACTCCGGGTTTGCTAATTCCTGAGAATCGCAATGGCAGGGGCTTCCTTAAAATAATGGGTTTGAAGAAGAATACAGAATTAACGTGTCTGAAATAATCATACATCCCTTTTGACTACTTGTATAAATGGTACGGTTAACAAATATTACTGTACCTACGCAGGCGAGTTCGCCATCACATCCTTGGGACATGACCATCGCAGGGTTTTCGTCTTCATAGTTTTCTTCATGGGTCTTATTGTATTTCCGACGACGAAAGGTAGAATTCAAACTAGGCTAGCTATGGTAACTAAACCCTAATGGAGGGAATTGGTGGACAGGCATTCAACATTGTACCCATGATTATTGCAGACATATACCGGCCTTATGTCAACGAGGAGCGAAACACTTCGAAAGCTGCAATCTGCAACTTCAACTTTGGCTCATAGAGCATCTCCAAAAGGGAAAATATTGACAAGAAATTCAGCGATGGGACTGGGATGATCACATCGCTTTCCACCATCCAAAGAAAATAAATCACATCCCCCACATTTTCGCTCAGCCTGAGAATGCTAAGGGATGGGTTGAGCTATTTGATAATCAGACCAAAGAAAAGGTTCAATGGATGTTTGAATGGATTGTGACAGAGGAGTTCATCGCCCGATTCAGAGATGCACCATTCCTAATACTAATTGGTCTCAGGGGAACCTACCTTTATGTCCCTATTCGAGTTATGAGGCAAGATGGTAGGAAGCAAGTCATACCCAAGGTTGAAAGATGAGCCATTTTTGAGCTAACTTCCAGAACGATGATGGTCACTACAAGTTCCAAGCCCAACAGATGTGGCATTGCAAAATCATAATGGTAGCCAGACAGATATCATGCCGACTATACTACTTTCTATTTAGTTTGGTTTGAAGACAATCATGATTGGGCCAGCTAGGGTTCGTTCGAGGCCACAGGATTATAGATGAAAAGGCCTAGGCACAAGTCAAGTACAACCAGTTGCACAAAAGGATTCGTGAATGCGAGAGGGATCACCATGAAATACAAGAGTCCAACCAAAAGTTGATTGAGGAATGAAACATGTCTACCAACACCAACAAAAGGCAGGGATACTTGTAGTGAGCATAGAGGAACTGGAACTGAAGTTTCTCAAAAGGGTTGAAGATTGTCAAGAGGCTAAAGGAACTGAAGGTGGATATCTAGCCAGAGTGCACCTGTTGCTAGAACTTTGCGAGTTGGGAAAGCTGTTCGACGGAGCCAAGGATGCCGAATCTGGGGGAAAGTCCTTCTGGGACCGAGTAGATAGGAGTTTGTCTTTAAAATGTAACAATTCCAATGTCCATTAGTAACTTTTATTTTCTGTTTATTTAATATTGATTTGGGATTTGTCTTATCTTTATCAATGAAATAAGGCATTTAGCATTCCGAGTTCTCCAAATCAACTTGTCGCTAGGCCCACCTCGGGAACAATGAGCTTCCCAAATTAGGACATGCTTTACATTCCTGCATTACGTGTTTATATATTGTAATACTTTTTATGATCCTCATTAACTTGGTTACATTTTTGTTTTATTTTTCTTGTTATTCCCCTCCCCAAAGGTTAGTTCATGAACTCTGGTAACATTATCTTATTCCACGAGATCCAAGGGACCTCTACCCACTCCTACTCTTAGTCCTGTCAAGAAGAAGAACAAAGGCAAAAGATTTGAACAACATCATAAAAGAAAACACAACAACAGAGGCCACTGATAGCCATGGTATTTGGGTTCGAAATAAAAATGTGTCACAACTTGAACAGAAATGGTTGAAGTTCCAGGATGAGCTCGATCATGTTCGGAATCTAGCCAACCTATCATTCTCCCTCATCACTCCGGACACCAACTTCCCCAATTTTCAAAAACCCACAGCACCTCATTCCAAAACAACAAAATCATCCCATTGATTTACCAAAGAACCAATGCAACACTTTCCATACCCCAAACAATGCTCTACTACTCATCCGAGAGCCTCAAAACTCCACAAATGACCATTTCTACACCACACACCATGCCACTATTACAATCCCATCTACGTGGAAACCATTCCACACTCCACCCAACCTATATCTTGCACACTCGAATCTGAATAAAAGGATCTGCTCATCAGGAACTTGGCTGAGGAACTTATGAAACTAACCAGCCGAATTCAAGGCGTCGAAAGAAGCAAAAGGATCAAAGGGTTGAACTATGAAGACCTCTGCATACAACCGGATGTTGAACTACCTGAGGGGTAAAAACCTCCTAAGTTCGAGATGTTTGATGGTTCAGGTGATCCAAAGGTCCATCTGAGAAACATACTGTGACAAGCTGGTCGGAGTAGGAAAAATGAAAGGATCCGCATAAAGCTGTTCATGAGGAGTCTGAAAGGAGATGCACTATCTTGGTACATCAGCCACGATCCCAAGAAGTGGTCGAGCTAGGTAGGTATGGCATCTGATTTTATGGATAGGTTCAGGTTAGTATAGAGAACGCGCCAAACATGTTCTATATCCAGAATCTAATGAAGAATCCCATAGAGACATTTTGCAAGTATGCTACTCGTTGGAGGTTCAAAGCTGCTAAGGTCAGACTTGCCTTAGAAGAAGAACAAATGAACAAGTTCTTTGTCCGGGCTCAAGATCTGCAATACTATTAACGATTGATGGTGATTGAGAACCATAAGTTTCCAGTATTATCAAATTGGAGGAACGAACTGAAGAAGGGATTAAGAGCGCTATGGTTACAAACTTCGAGGCCTTGCAAGCTACAAATAAGGCCTTGCAAGCTGGTGGCGTGTCTAAGAAGAGGGATGTAGGGGCCCTGATGGTTTCTTAAAGGACCAAGTCTCCCCTTAAATACCAAATTATCCAATACCTCTAGTCATATACCAACCAACTTCAAAATACCAAGCACGCTCCTACCAAGCTCCACCACGAACTTCCCATTCATTTCCACCTCCTACATACCAACCTACCTCACCCAGATACTCCCAACCCACTCATGTTTACCTAACTTACAATGCCAAACCATCCCATTATTATCACCCCTGCACGCCAAAATTTCCCTAGGTCATGACCTAAATTTGATCGAAGGCCTCCAAAATAATATACAGCCATCGTCGAGCCCATCAGCCAGCTATACTAGAGACTCAAATATGTTAGTTATATCACCCCTATCCCTATTGTAACCCCTAAGAACCCTTCTCAGTGGGTTAACCCAAATAAGTCATGTGCATACCATTCTAGCATAAAAGGGCACACAAATCTATGAATGCAGCTCCTTGAAAGACAAGATATAGTCCTTGATTGATAACAAAGTCATTGTAGCAAAGGAAGCCACTCCGAACGTTTGCAACAAGCCTCTACCGGACCACAAGGGTGGGGGGTATTCACATGATTGAGGTAGAGGATGATTGGGATCCCGAAGGATCCATCGGGTTGATCGCAGAAGGCGATGACCTAAAAAACCAGAAGTTACTTTCAATCAAATGATAGTCCAGATCCAATCATCTGAGGACACTAAGGTAGATGTGTCTATACCTCTTGAGTTCGAAGCGGCGCCATCAACAAAGGCACCAGCATCATTTGAGGTTGCAGTCTTGCCACTCAAAGAATATATTACATTTAAAGTAAATATAGTCGTGCCAATCCCAGTGGCCGTGCAAGAAGGAAAGTTAATGACAGAATTGACAAGACTGTCGCAGCATAGGGTATCACAAGAACTGGTAGAGTCTATACCCCTAAACACCTAGCTGAATCAAGAAAGCAGGCCTCCAACCGGCCGCCCCTCATTGAGACAGGTCCGGATGACCTTTGGAGGAAAATACAGGCCATGGAGTATTCGGTCATCGACCAGTTAAACAAGACGTCAGCACAAATATCCATCATCTCGTTCCTGTAGAATTCCAAAACACACAAGAATGCTCTATTAAAGGTGCTGAGCGAGGCATACGCACCAAGTAACATCACTGGTGGGGAAATGGCTAATATGGTGGGAAAAGTGCCGGAAAGACATAAAATCACCTTTTATGAGGGCGAGGTGCCATCTGAGGGTCTAGGCCAGAACAAAGAAATGCACATCACTGTATAATGTAAAGACTATTTCATCACTAGAATCCTGATTGATGGGGGTTCCAGCCTTAACATATGCCTGTTGGTAACACTCAAGAAGTTGGGCAAACGACTGCATGAGATAAAAGAAGGAGCAATTAATGTTAAGGCTTTTGATAGTTCTCAGAGGTCCACCACCGGTGAGATGAGTCTGTGTCTGTAAATGGGGATCGACCTGGTTCGAGGTTGATTTTCAAGTAATAAACATACCAGCGTCCTACAACTTGCTGCTAAGACGGCCATGGATTCATGCTTCTAGGGTCATAGCATTAACGTTGCAGCAGGCAGCATAGTTCGAATGGAATCATCAGAAAGTAATCATTCACGGTGACAGCAGCAATCCCATATATAGTCGCCATACTATTCCGGCGATCGGGGGAAGTAGAAAGCTGGGCAGAGAAACTTTCCACCACATCAAGCGGTTTAATGCTTTCAAAAAATACAAATGGTGGGATAACAAAATTGAGAGACTATTGAATTGGAGTTGATAAGAACCTGGCAAAGGACTCGGCAAAAACCTCAAATGGATCTCTAAACCTATAAAACTCAAGAAACATGGCACTACCTTCACTTTGGGATATGAATACACATGGGAAGAGTTCAATAGTTGGTCTCCACCATGGCACAATCCTTACTACCTGTTAGAGCAACCAATACCGCATTTGGAGCAGACTTTCCAACAGGCTGACGTCGTATATGAGACGAATGAAGAAGAAGAACTTGCAATAGTAAAAAACTTGTTTCTAGAGGACAATGATATGGATTATTGTATTATTTTTTAGGAGGAAGGGGAGGAAAGGGAGGAAAGACCTTTAATACAAGCCGTAATCAAAGGGGAACATCTCAACAATTGGACCATGAGAATAACCAGAACTCGACGACCTTCGGGGTAACAAGGCTAAAACAAGCACTATTCACTGTTTTATTTATTAAATGATTTTCTTTCCATATTTTTCAATTTTCTAACATCTTCAATGTTCAAAAAAATAACTCAATTTATCAAAGCATGTTTGGCTTTTCTCACGAATAAATATATATTGCTATCGTTTTCCTCCTTTTCCAATACAGCACTATTATTACTTATCTTGATGAACGAACGACTGTGACGTGCAATGAGACAACAACAAATGGAAATTTATTTAGAAGAAGATGACATACCTGACAAGATTGTCAAAGAAGTTGAGAACTTTGAGAACAGACCTAAGTCCAACCTGAACGAAATCGAAATTGTTAACCTGGGAGATGCAGAAAACGTCAAGGAAACACGAATAAGCAATCACCTATCACTGTTAGAGAGGAAAGAATACACAGAGTTTCTAAAAGAGTATGAGGACATATTCGCCTAGTCGTATAATGACATGACATGTCTGAGTACGTTTATTGTGGCCCACTAACTGCCAACCAATCTAATGTTTCCACCGGTAAAGAAAAAGCTCGAAAAGTTCAAACCTAATATGAGTATGAAAATCAAGGAAGAAGTCACTAAACAGATTAAAGCTAAGGTTCTAAGGATGGTTGAGTACCCGACATGGTTAGCTAATATAGTTCTGGTAACAAAGAAGGATGGGAAGGTCAGAGTCTGCGTCGATTACCAGGGATCTCAATCGGGCCAGTCCAAAATATGACTTCCCTTTGCCAAATATATACATCCTGATTGAAAATTGCACCAAGCATGGACTATAGTCATTCGTGGATTGCTCGCTGGTTATCATCAGATCTGGATAGATGAGGAAGATGCTGAGAAAACGGCTTTCATTACGCCATGGGGAGTGTATTGTTACAAGATGATGCCATTCCGCCTGAAGAATGCAGGGGTCGCCTATATGAGGGTCATGACTACCATTTTCCATGATATAATACACAAGGATATTGAAGTATATGTGGTTGATGTTACTATCAAATCTAAGAAGGCCACTAACCACATAGAAGATCTTATGAAGTTTTTCAATAGACTGTGGAGGTACAACCTGAAACTAAACCCCGCAAAACGTGCATTAGGGTTCCTGTTGGGAAATTGCTTGGGTTTATTGTGAGCGCCGAGGAATAGAAGTGGATCCATCAAAGGTCAAAGCCATTCAAGAACTATCGCCGCCAAAGAACGAAAAAGATAATGATGATTTTCTTGGGAAAGCTAAACTACATCAACCGATTCAAAGCACAGTCTACAATTATCTTATAGCCAATATTTAAAATATTAAAGAAGGACGCCGCTACCAAATGGACTGATCACTTTCAGAAGGCTTTTAAAGAATCAATGAGTACTTGTCAACACCACCAGTCTTAGTCTCACCTGAGTCAGGTAGACCCTTATTACTCTACCTTGTAGTGTTAGATGGAGCTTTCAGCTGCGTTGTGGGGCAGCAGATGAAACAGGGAGAAAGTAACAAGCAATTTATTATCTCAGTAAGAAGTTCACCCTTTACAAGGCCTAGTATTTTCAATTGGAGTGCACCTGTTGTGCTTTGACTTGGGTAGTTCAGAAGCTGAGACATTACTCATGTACCTATGCCACACATCTCATATCAAGGATGGAACCTTTGAAGTACATTTTTCAGAAGCACATGCCTACTGGCAATCTAGCCAAGAGGAAAATCTTGTTGAGTTAGTTTGACATTGTTTACGTGACTCAAAAGTCGGTCAAGGGACAGGCACTGGCAGATCAACTTGCTGAAAATCCCATGGATGGAGAATAGGAACCCTTAAAACGTATTTTCCTATGAAGGCATATCATTCATAGGAGAAGACATTGCAGAATCTTATTATGGGTGGAGAATGTTATTCGATGGAGCTGTAAACTTCAAAGGAGTTGGCATAGGAGCAGTTTTGGTATCATAACTCGGTCAGCATTATCCAGTGTCTGCCAAAATCAGGTTCCCCTGCACCAACAATATGGCCGAGTATGAAGCCTATATCTTAGGGCTCAAAATGGCTATTGACATGAACGTTCAAGAACTTCTATTCATTGGATATTCAAACTTACTTATGCATAAGGTATGAGAACAATGGGCAACCAAGAACTCCAAGATACTCATGTATCTACATCCTGTACAGGAATTGAGAAAGAGGTTCACGAAGACAGAATTCCAACATGTCCCCAAAGTCCAGAATGACTTCACCGATGCATTGGCTACCATATCATCTATGATACAACATCCCGACACGAATTTCATTGATCCCATTCCGTGAAAATTCATAGTCAGCCAGCTTACTTTGCCATGTTAAAGAGTAAGCAGATGGAAAACCTTGGTTCAATGATATTAGGGAATACTTGGCAAAAAGAGAGTACCCGGAGCTTGCCAATCATACTAAAAAATGCACACTTTGGAGATTTTCCAACTTCTTTCACAGAGGAGGAATCCTCTATAGGACTCCTGATTTAGGACTTTTAAGATGTGTTGACAGAAAGGAAGCATCCAAGATACTAGAGAAAATTCATGTTGGGACCTGTGGTCCACATATGAACGATTTTGTCTTAGAAAAGAAGATACTCCGGGCTAGTTACTTTTGGATAACTATGGAAATAGACTGCATTCAATATGTCCGAAAATGCTACTGTCAGATACATGCAGATATGATAAAGGTACCTCTAAGAGAGCTCAACACAACAAGTCATCATGGCAGTTTGCCGCCTAGGTAATGGACGTCATTGGACCAATCAAGCGTGCTGCCTCCAACGGGCACAGTTTTATCCTGGTAGCAATCAACTATTTTACCAAATGGGTCGAAGCAGTATCTTATAGAGCAGTAACAAAAAAAGTCATGGCAGACTTCATTTGCGACTATTGTTTGTCAATTCGATATTCCAGAGTCAATCATAAGTGATAATGGCTCCAATCTCAACAGTGACTTGATGAAAGCCATGTGTGAAAATATTAAGATCAGACACAAGAATTCCATAGCCTACAGGCCTCAAAAAAACTGAGTCGTAGAAGCCGCCAACAAGAATATCAATAAATATTAAGAAAAATGATATAGAAGCATTAATAGTGGCATGAGAAGTTATCACTTTCTCTATTGGGGTATCGCACCATAGTCCGCACATTAACCGGGGTAACCCCCTATATGTTGGTATGGTACAAAAGTCGTTATTCCCGCCGAAGTAGAAATTCCCTCCCTAAGGATCATACATAAAGCTGAGCTCGACAATGTAGGTGAAGAGTCGTTATGAGCAACTAGATCTGGTCAACTCCATAAAATGAATGCAGTTTGCCATGGTCAACTGGCAGGATCCATACATGGTTCGGCGGGTTTTGACAGGAGGAGCTCTTATACTTGTAGAAATTGACGGAGAAATCTGGCCAAAGTCAATTAATTCAGATGCAGTCAAGCGTTAGTATGTGCAATCTTTATGTTTTCTTATATGATGTAAATTGAACTACGCCTGACCTGATTCCCATTTAAGAGAGGATATATAGGCAGCCCTATGGGTTTGGTCACAATTCAATAAAATTTCCACTCCCTCCTTCCAAAAATTGGAAACTAGGGCAGAATTTTGAGGAGGACCACAAGATTCTGAAGTAATTTTAGTCGATCGCTGCACAAGCAACAGTCAAAAATGTCAACCCATCAAACTGGGGCACTGTAGCAAGAGAGGTTGCAATGTCCTGAACTATATCACAGTCAGGGGTTCATCTAAAAGCTATTTTTAACTATACATTTATGTCATACTTTTACAAAATCATGCATGAAACCGCTTTGTTTAGCAACGCAACCCTAATGTTATAAACGATATCACCAGATAAAAGTAGAACGAGTCAAACAAATCCATCCAGGATATGAATTAACCTTTCCCCCTTTACAAAACTCACATTTTTCTCTGGATATAGGCACTAGGATTGCGAAATCGTTAAAACATATTGTACGACCATGGAATAAACATTTTTCAAGAGACTTGATGCCGCCCCTAAATCCACAAGTACCGGCTTGATTACCCCCTAAGACAAGAGGAGGATATAGAAGCAGATTTAGTTGCAGGTATGACTTTTCGGACCATTCCACTTGCCAACATTTGCTACCAGTATGAACCAGTAATGCTTTGTAGTCACAATTCTCCTAGTAGACACAACGCTGCAATCCTCTCTCAGCTAAGAAAACTCTATTATCATTTGTTATTTTATTTCTTTCATAAGGCTACTATTCTCCCTTTTAAGACTAATCATTGCCTCCATCTGCATTAGCATTGCATAAGGATACCATTCTGCCTTCCGAGGATAAGATCTACCTCCATCTACATATGCATTGCATAAGGCTTCCATTCTGCCTTTCGAGACCAAATGTTGTCTCCATCTGCATCTGCGTTGCATAAGGATACCATTCTCCCTTCCGAGGTTAAGCTCTACCTCCATATGCATCTGCATTGCATAAGGCTACCATTCTGCCTTCCAATTTGCATAAGGCTACCATTCTGCCTTCCAATTTGCATAAGGCTACTATTCTACCTTTCGAGGTTAAGCTCTATCTCCATCTGCATCTGCATTGCATAAGGCTACTATTCGGCCTTCTAATTTACATAAGGCTACTTTTCTGCCTGCCAATTTTAATAAGGCTACCATTCTGCATTTCGAGACTAAACATTGTCTCTATCTACATTGCACGACTAAAAGATTGCCACATTGCACGACTAAAAATTGCCACATTGCACGGCTGAAAGATCGCCACATTACACGGCTGAAAGATTGCCATATTACACGGCTGAAAGATCGCCATATTACACGGCTGAAAGATCGCCATATTGCACGGCTGAAAGATCGCCACATTGCACAGCTGAAAGATCGCCATATTATACGGCTGAAAGATCACCATATTGCATGGTTGAAAGATCAACTGCTGAAATATCGCCATATTGCATGGTTGAAAGATAGCCACATTGCACGACTGCAAGATCGCCACATGCTATTGTATCCATCATGGGCTGAAATATTGCCAACCAATCCAAAGGCGTCATTGTTCGGAGCCAACATCTTCATAGTCAGAGAACACCATGTCATGGCCCCAGTATTTCATTCAATCTTCTGCATATCATTATTCAAAGGCGTCATGGTTCGGAGATACCAGCCTTATAGCCCGAGAACATCATTTCATGGCTTGCAAATCCTTTATTATATGCTTCATGGCCCAGGACATCATGGCCTAAAGACGTCATCCTAACTGTTCAAAGACAACATTCATGATCCAACAAGAATTTGTATCATGTCTAAATTTACGCACAATATATGCCTATATTGCTCATTGCAGCTAAATCGGCAAGCAACACCCATCCCGGTGGAGTGGTTCCGCTCAGTGCTTGCATCCATATCAACCTAACCATTCCTGTAAGCCATCCACTCACCCAGCTCTAGATATTGCATTTGTTCTTAGAAAGTACTCATCACCAAACTCCGCCGACAGATGTTGAACTACATACAGCCTGGTTCCTGTAAAACCAGGGATATATAGGCAGCTCGAAAACCGGGGTGCGGCCTGAATCTTCCAAAATCATTTCGCACGGGCAAAATTGACCATCATATCTTTTTCCAATAATTTTTTTATCCTTCTCGAGTAAAGAGGGGCAGCTATTGACACCTAATTTTTCCCTATATATTTTCAATATGCAAAATGCTTTCAAAATAAATGTATATGCATATATAATCATGTCCAAATATTTTATTATTTTTCTATTATTGTTAAAGATTTTTAAACTAATTTATTTCCCTATTCATTCATAAAATCCTAAAATATTTCCAAAATTATTATTTTTGGAAATGAATCTATTTTATTTTCATATTCATGCCAAAGTATGGCTAAGGTAATTTTTACATATTTTTTACAATTTTAATTAGTAATTTTAAAGCTAATTGCATATAATTACAGTATTAGTTTTTTTAAGATATAATTGTGTTTTATATTCATAAATCAAACTCTATATTTTTAAATTATTATTTACATGTTTGGAATTATTTTAGTACTTTTAATTTATTTTTAGAAATTTATTTACTATTTTTTATAATTTAAAAGGGAAAAATTAGCTATTTAAATAACAACCTATTTATATTACTTTTTAGTCTAAATTAAACCCTAAATCAAACCCAATTTTCCCGAACCAATTTCAATTAAACCCGATCCAAATCAAATTTCATAAACCGACCCACCTACCCCTTCCAATCTAGGTCGTTGATTATTCAGATCAACGACCAATATTACACCTTACCTTAATTAATCCCGAACTACCCCCAAACACTTTCATTTATTACCATCCACTGTCCTTGAATCCATCTTCTCTCAATTCTCTCTGCGGACTCACATAAACCCTAGCCACTCCACCCAATTTCACCCTAATTCCTTTCAATCCATGTCTAATCTCTAGACTCCCATGGCCGTACAAGATGTATATCGGCCTCCTACATCTTCTGGTGGCTCGTTAGAGTGATTTCATTGACCAATCTCGAAGAGATTTGGTCCAGTCCTTGCTCGACTTTGATCTTTGGTCCTTTTCTGGCCATCCATTTTTGTTCAAGTCAGATCCTTGGCTTTTATGACTAGATCGATATTTTTTAAAGCCTTTCTCACTTTCTCTGGGTTCTTTGAAACCCTAGCTCTAAGAGCTATTCAATATTTCTTCTAAATCTATGCATGTTATGAACTTTTTGAGGTTTTCTCAAAGATTCTACGATTTTCTTTCAAAGTAACTCTTCATTTTCAAATTAGGGGTTCCTAAACTTTTCTCCAATTTTCAGTGTATTTTTGTGATTTTTACTATGTTTTTTCATGTTTGGTGCTACCTGGTTCATCCTGCTAAAAGCTCTAAGTGTTTTCGCTCTACCTGAGTTTGTGAAACTCTCTTGGTTTATTTTATACACACGTTTGGTTCTATTAGGTCCTTTGCATTTGAATCTTTTGTCTAGTTTGCCTTATCTAATCGTGAGTTCTTACCATCTTTTAAACTTGACTATTATTGAAACCGACCAACCTACCCCTTCTAATCTAGGCCATTGATCATTTAGATCAATTGCCACTATTAATCGTGCCTTAATTAACCCTGAACTACCGCCCAAACCCATTCATTTGTTACCACTCGCGTCCCTTGTTTCCCTCTCCTCTCAATTCTCTCTGCAACTACACATAAATCCTAGCCGCTGCCACCCTAATTCCTTTCAATCCCTGCCTAATCCATGGACTCCCATGACCGTGCAAGATGTATACCGACCTCCTACATCTTTTGCTGTATCATTTGCGTGACTTCATAGACAAATCTCGAAGAGATCTTGTCCAGTCCTTGCTTGACTTTTATGTCTGGTCCTTTTCCGGCCACCCATGGTTGTTCAAGTCAGATCCTTGACTTTTACAGCTAGATCAGTATTTTTAAAAGCATTTCTCACTTTTTCTGGATTTTTTGAAACCCTGACTCTAAGAGGTTTTCGATTTTTCTTTCAGATCTCTCTTAGATCTGTGCATGCTATTATCTTCTTGAGGTTTTCAGGCACTACGATTTTCTTTCAAAGTAACTCTTCGTTTTCAAATTAGTGTTTGCTAAACTTTTCTCCAATTTTCAGCATGTTTTTATGATTTTACTATGTTTGTCCATGTTTGTTGCTACCTAGTTCATCATGCTAAACGCCCTAAGTGTTTTGGCTCTACTTGGGTTTTTGAAAACCCTCTTGGTTTATTTTATACGCATGTTTGGTTCGATTAAGTCCTTTGCGCTTAAATTATTTGTCTTGTTTGACTTATTTGATTATGAGTTATTACCATCTTTTAATCTCAACTATTATTGAAACCCTAATTTATTGAAAGGTTTTCCTCAATTGTTACTGTAAGACCTTTACTTGTTTCAGACTCTTTTTACTCGTTGGACTTGTTTCCTCATTTTTGGGCTCTATATATGAGCCCTGACTATTTGACTTTGCTGAGCCTTAGCATACTCTTGTTATTACTGCATGTTTTGAAGTATCTAGTTATATCTTTTGCCAATGCGTTTGGCCTTTCACGTCTGATATTTCTGTCCGTTCTATTTATATGTCAAGGTGCAGAATCATGACTTTTTCCTGATTGATTCTGATTCCCTCGATGTTGTGATTGATTGCAAAGGGTTCCCTTATAAAACCTAATTTTTACTCATTTTGTTTAAGTTAATTTATTTTCCTCCTTTAATTACTTGTTGAATCCTTTTCCAAAACTAAGCATATTTTGTAATTAGACTCAATGATTTACTTTATACTTTTACTGCCCCCTTATATGTCAAGAATCAATTTATCTCAAGCTGATTTCTTTCCTTAGTTAACCTTGTTAGTATCTGTTTGAGTAATAATCCCTTAATTAAACGGAAGTTCTTGTGTTTATTGATTCTAATTGTGGTTATTTCCATGTTTGAGTTGAAACTTTACTGTTACCTCATTCTTCATTCATTTTCAAAACTATAAATACTCTACCCTCCCTTCTTTCAAAGAGACTAACAATCTGAGTTCAAAACACACACTTACACTCAAAATTTCTCTCTTTTTAATACAACTTTTGCTATTGCTTTGTCTAGACGGCCAAAGGCCAAGGCTAGTCTGTGGAATCCTTCTTACTCTTTTTTTCTGCACTTTGCTTCACTACTGGTATGTCCTAGTTAATTTTGTAAGTCTTAACAACAACATTTTTGTTTAATTGCTTCAATTTCCCTTATTCTTGTCTACTCATGTTATGGTTCTGCAGTCTAGTTATATCTACTAGCATGTTGTAACATGTTCCCTCCCCCTTAGATTAATGCTTCCCCGATTTGTGTTTTTAAGTATAGCATGTCAGTCACTTATTGTGCACCTACTGTCTTACGAAGCCCACAACCCCATATCCCCTCTATGGGTTTGTGTGCCTTTGGTTGGTGTGTGGTTATACCAGCATCATCTTTTGCTGTGCATGACCAGACCAGACCCCCGTTGGGATCGTATGCTTATAGATAATGTATCCTCAAATCCCTTCACCCTTTTGTATGACCACTAATTCTGTGTAGTTTTTCTGTTTTACTATTACAAATGTATTTCAATCACCTGTGTCACTAATTCCTTTAAAAAAATGAACAATCAGTCCAGCTTTTTAAATAAATCTCTTCCAACATATTTTTTGTACTTTCACTATACTCTTAGAATCTAGGTTCTGCCCCTCTTATGTCAGTCTTGCCTTGGAACCCTTGAGTTCTCTCTGAACTTGGACATATAAGAGCTAGCCCTTCCACTGCACTCATTCTGTTTGGTTATGCAAATCTGCGTGTCAGCACTGCCTAGGATCCCACGAGAACCTTAGGGAACTCTGACACACCCAGCTACAAGAAAAGCTGTGAAATATTGGCATTGAAGTGGTTCATTACATAACTCAGAGAAGAAGTCAAGTTCAGATTTCCTTTGGTTGTAATTTTTTATTTCTGCACTTCTTTTGTAATTCAATTATTTGGCCTGTAATAGTTTATAACAATGTCGGGGTGATTAGTGAAAAGGATGGATAGTTGTATATTATGGGTAAATTGGGTAGATAACATGCCTATATGGTCTATTTTGCTGCAAATATGGTCTGTTAGATAACATGCCCTAAGAATCTGCTTAGGTTTAGAATAAATTATGCATAGTTACTTTTACACAATTCAAAACCATGTTTATAGGGTTTTAAATTAGCTTTATAATTAGATATCAGACTATAGGATATAAAGCAATTGAAGTTTAATTTTCATTAAAGCATGTATCAGGACTTGTTTCTCTTAGAAATTATGCCTATAAGTTCAAAGTCGGTTTTTAATACATAGATACGATGTCCATAGGATCTAAATAGCTATAATAGAAATCTTGCCTATAGAACTTAGAACCAATCCCGTTAGAGAAGCCATTTAGTTCACGTTGGGTATTTTGAATTGGATTAGTTAATCTGCCACTTCTTTAATAAGTTCATTTTTCAAACACTGCCTTGACTTAATGCTGTATTTTTAATTATTATAGGTATCATGCTCACATGACATCACTATTACGCTTAGGCAAGCCTTAGGTAATAATGAAAGTGGAACCTCCTCTGTTTAATTATCAACAGCTAAAACCAGCAGGCACGCCTGATTTGGACTAATTTTCTGAGTTATGTAATAAATTTGGTTATGACCCAAACACCCTACTGTAGGATTTAAAATTCAAACCTTAACTGTGTTTAAGTCATGCTATCTATATGCATTATTTGCATAGATATACATGAGCATTTTAATTGGTATATGTTTCCCCTTTAAATGCGGTTCTACTTGTTTTTGTATGTTGCCTTAGCATTTTACCTTTGAACTCAGCTTAGAACCTCCATCTTATAGGAAATCTGATAGGAAGGGGACATGTAACAACATACAATAGAGGTAGAGACCAATCCTTGCTTTAAATACTTTCACGAGGTAGGATGCGTAGATATGGATATGATGATCGGTGCGCTAATACCACGTGTAGCCCCTCTTTTGGGGATTGATTCCTGGGTATTGCATTGATGTGATCCATATAATAAACAAACCTAGGACCCCATTTACACTCATCACCATGCTTAGATTGTAACTCTTTTCAAAATCTAGCTTTCATTATTCATTTTCAAACACTTGTGTATTTAAATCCCCTATTATCTGATCCTTACTTGATATTTGCTAATTGCACAAATTCACAAAACCTATCTAGCCGGGAACTACACTACTGGATCCTAAGGGGTACCTAACACCTTCCCCTTGGGATAATTTCAAGCTTTTACCTTATCTCTGGTTACCAACATAATTGTAGCTGAACTCCATAGGTGCCCTAATGCACCTTAAAATCGTTAGGTGGAAACTCTTCAAAATTTCAAAAGCCATTTCCCAAAAGGAAAGAGTTGTTCCAACCAAATGTCATAAACTCGATTTTCGCAAGGAAAAAGGAAGCGCGACACTAGCTATCACGAAAGCGAAGGCCATTTTGACAGGGACCTGGGGAGGGTGAAATACTCTACACGGACACGGCAAGCGGCTTACGAACACGAAGATCAGGGGTGTACCTTCACGAACACGTACAATATCTCGCGAATACGAAGGCTCTTATGCCTAATGCTTCGCAAACGCGACAAGCTTCTCCCGAATGCGAAGAAAACCTGTCCAGCGATTTTAAAACAGAGCCTAAGTCGGGATTTGCTCAAGATTTCATATCTCTTCTTTTAAAACTCAAACTTGGGAAATTTTTGAAGTAGGGATTCAACCCTAAATCATAGGTTTGTATTCTTAAACTCATCTCTTTCATTTTCTATCAACACCTATCAGATTTTTAGGCTTAAATCTTGTTTTCAAAATCATGAGGGAATTGGGAATTTTAGAAATTTAGACCTCGATTTGGGGTCAGATTCCGAAACTAATTATATATCTGGGCTCTTTGGTGAATGAGTTTTGGTCTGAACCTTGAGTTTTGACCAAGCGGACCTAGAGTCAATTTTTGTCTTTTGGGGGAAAAGTTTTTGAACTAATTATGGTTGGATATGAGTGGATAGGAGGTGGAATATAAAGTACAAGTGGTATTTGAAGCTTGATTTTGGCCGTGCCGAGATAAATATTGTGGATAACCTTAGCTTTAGGGATTAGGCATTGTTTAGCCTATTTTGTACGTGTTAGTTGTTGAGCATAATATATAAACTTTATGACAAGTATCTATACATTGTTGTCGGGTCATAGCATGTGAGTGGGTCTTATACTTGTGACCGTTGTGTTTCTCATACGTATTATTCCTTATTAAACTAGTTATTGTTCGTGTTAACAAGTCTTATTGTGTTTTTTTCCCTAGTTTTGAATATTGGTTAAGTATTAGCTCAAGTTGAGACTTCTATTGTGAAATTAAGTGATGAAACGAAGTTGTTTGATTGTGATGCCCTTGTTAGGTTGTTATTGTTTCTATTGTTATGGTGAGGAAGAGTGATAAAGAACGAAGGGTGATGTCATGCACATTTATATTATTCATACGGTGAGGAAGAGTGATAATACACAAAAGGTATTGTTTTACACATTTATATTATTCATAGGCGAGGAAGAGTGATAAAAGCACGACGGGTGATGTCGTACACGTTTCTATTATTTATTTCTTGGTGAGGATTGAGAGTAAAAGCACAAAGGGTGATGCCGTGCAAATTTCTGTTTGTTGTGTTTATTGCTATTTATCTGTTTAAAGTGTTTTAGCTATTTAAATTCCTTTACTTCTACGACTCTTTATGTTGGAACCCCCATAGCATGTTTCCCCGTCCCGTTCATTTCTGCTTAACTTTTATTACTTTTATCCTATTAGTATATTGATTAACTACACAAGTTTATGATGTTTGTCATGTCCTAACCTCGTTACTACTTCGTCAAGGTTAGGCTCGTACTTACCAGTACAAAGGGTTGGATACCTCGTTACTACTTCGCCAAGGTTAGAGTCGTACTTATTAATACAAAGGGTTGGTTGTACTAGTACTGCACTCTGCACTTTCTGTCCAAATTTCAATGCCGGACCTCGTGAGTAGAGTTGGTTGGCTACCTTCAATCCATAGGAGACCCAAGGTAGATCTGCCGGCGTTCGCAGACCCTGGAGTCACCTTCCCTCAATCCTAGATTTCCTCTCTCTTTTTAGTTTGAGAACAACTGTATTTCATTTAAACCAGTATTTTAGAAATTTATAAATTCGTGAAATTGTAACAGCAGATCTTTTGGGTAGTCGTATAATAATATTTTAAACTGTTTTAAAGATCTCCGCACTTCATAATTGTTTAGTTTCAATTCTTGCCAATCACTTATATGGTTAATCATTAATGTATTAAAATTGTGTTTATTACTCGCCTAGCATTCAAGAGTTAGGCGTCATTATAATCCCGATGAAGAAAAATCCGGGTTATGACAATACATCTCTCACCTAACGCCTCAAAATCCATTTGACAGGTAATCATATACATGTAAGAAATGACTAACTACTTGTGTTAGTCACGAGCATTTTTCTTAGAGGTTAATGAACTTTAATTTCATGTCGAACGAGGGTTTAATCGTTAAAATTATCTTAAGATATTATAACTTGATCGTTAAATAAGTACAGTCATTTATAGGAGCCCAGAAAAAGAAGAAAGACAGCTCATTTTTCGGACAAATTTTGTTTGGTTTGTGAAGGTAAAAGGGAGGAAGGGAGGGGAAATTGTGGGGGGCAGAAATAGTTCTGTTTTTTATCATCATAATAATCTAGTGTTATACCTTGCACCCAATTGTCAATCCAATAAACAAATTTATAATTTTCCAATTTAGCATCTTTACTTGATCAAAAATCATATTTTAAACACCTCTATCATAGCGTGAATATCAATTGCAGGGACAAGGATTAAACATCACATGCTAACCTTTTTTATTGTTTGACATGTGTAATTAGTGAGTCCCACTTTTAATATTATTAATTAATAACTCAAATATTTAAATGCTGTTATGAAACATTATTTTGTAGTGGATATCTACAACTTCTAAAGAAGTTACTCTTACTATACTTCTCCATTATGTAGATAACCATCACTACTTTTCACCATTATAATTGTAACTCCCACTTATCCATAACCTCCCCATGATCTCTCTTCATAATCTCAATAGTTAATATTATATTTATGATATCCCTTTGTATAACTCAATGTCATCCTATAAATAGAGGGTTTGGACATCACATTGTATATACTTGAATATATAGAAGAAATAAGATTCTCTTCTCTCTTTCTCTCTACATTATTATCTATCTTCTTGTTTTATATTATTACTTTGAGCTAAGTTTTGTAATACATTATCAGCATGATAACATGACAATAATGTTTATAAGTCTTCTCTATAATATTTTTGATTGTGACAATGATAAAATTATTTTTCAGTGGAGGAAAAATTCACCACTTGGGTGGTGGTATAAAAGATCTTGTAATACAAAATTATTAAGAGTTTCGGAAGAGCGAATTTATTACTACCCGAACAAATAAAATTATTTATGGCATTGGTGGTAGTAAGTCTCAAAAAGGAACTTTTTGAGTTTCAAATATATTAGCCGACATGGTTGACATATTGAGACTATTGATGAAAGGAAGATTAAATATCTTCATATTACCATAATTATACCGGGTTAATATGAAAGCTTATCCGATTTTTCTTCTCCTTGCACTACAAATGTATAAGCATGGTGATGGAATTACATGCATGGCAAATTAAATATTTACTGGAATAAATATTAGTTGGCATGACCGGTTGGTTTTCTTGGTTCAATTATGATGCGAAAAATAATTGAGAATTCACATTGGCATATATTGAAGAATTCGAAAATTCTTCAAGAATTCTCATGTACGACTTGTTCTCATGATAAATTGATTACTATGCCAGCTAGAGTTGGAATTGTATTCCCTAATTTTTAGAACATATAAAAGGTGATATATATATATATATATATATATATATATATATATATATATATATATATATATATAGAGGCCCAGTCACCTGGCATGTGGATTATTATATGATTTTAATAGATGCATCTATTGTATGGTCATATGTATGTTTGTTATCAACTTGCACTTTGATTTTTTGCAAGGATTGTTGCTCAAGTTATTAAAGCACGGTTCCGGAATAAAAATTATGATAATTTATTTTGATAATGCTGGTTTAAATTAAAGTTGGCTTAACATAAATGTATACCTCCGATTAAGCTAAACCATTGGTTATGAGAATAAAACTCCCAAATCGAAATTTTGTATGAGGTATATTATTTAATATGCAATAGAACTTGTACGCATCTAGCCAACAACTTATCATAAATTCTCCCTATCACAATTAGTTCAGGATCAAGAACCAAATAATTTCTATATAAAAATATGTATGTGCTATATGATATAATTATCCCACCACAATGCACAAAGATGGATTCCCAAAGAAAGTTAGAATTATTTTTGTGATCCCAATATTAGCGGAATAAATTATTATGAGTATACCTAGATCCTCATACAATAAAATACGAACTTGAAGTTCAGGTGATAAATTCATTTTCAAAATATTGTCAGCCGCATTTGCTGACCCAAAGATAAATGTCATAATTCAGCTGTTAATGCTCCAAATAGACTAAAATTCATGATGGACAGAGTTTACGACACACATGAAGCGTAGTAGGATAATCGGTTCCAAAGATAAAACTTCTTGAAGAAGAAGGGAGCAAATGTTCAAGATGGTTATAATAAGGAGGCAAGTGTTTATAAGAGCATCATGACATAACATTTTATAAGACCTCATGGGAGAGGTTCAGGTATCTAAAAATAATGAGATCTCGATAAGTTATGTCTTTATTGTACAATGATGGAACCGATGTAAAATGATCGTCGATGATGTTATTAATATAATTTAGCACTCAATATTATTAATAATTGATGAGGATCTTGCGCTCAAATTTGTCATGGAACTTGGACAAATAAATGATTGGCCGAATGAAAATATGCAATGAAAATTGACTTTATTTGGAATATATGAAGTTGGAGGAATAGTCCCAACAACTAAAAGTATAAAGACAATACGGAGAAATTGAAATATGATTAGGATAATATTTCAAAAGGAATAGTTGATGTAGATTTGTTTATTCTAACAAATATTGCCAAGATTTTATTAGTTATGCATATGCATGCATTTTCCTAAAGTTCGTTCTTCAAACATACTATTTGCATGTGAGAATTGTTGATACTTATTCAAGTCATGTCAAGGGGCTCAACACTTAACAGACGTGTGACTTGACTTTGAAGAGAAGATTCTAATAATACTGAAGATAATGTTGTTGGCTTATATCAATTGAAAGAAGGACTATCAAAGAGACAAAATAAAGAACATTTACCATAGTTCTTCAATAAATTTGTTTAAGTGATAATTTGACAAACTTCTTCACAAGACATTATGGATCTCAATATTATAGAAGTTGTTATACAAGCTTGAAATTCGTCGTCTCTGAAGAATAAAATGATGTTTTCATGAGGGGAGTGACAGAAGTGTTGTACTCTTTTTCTCTTAGCCTAGATTTTGTCCCACTAGATTTTATTAGTAAAGTTTTTAATGAGGCAGCAAATAAAGCATTTTACAGATATGTATACTCTTTTTCCTTCACTAAGATTTTTTTTTTCTTAGTAAGGTTTTAACTAGGCACATTATCTATAGACATCCAAGGGGGAGTGTTATGAAATATAATTTTGTAGTGGATGTCTATAACTCCTAAATAAGTTACTCCCGCTACTTTTCACCATTATAATTGTAACTCCAACGCCTCCATAACCTCACCATGATCTTTCCCCATGATCTCAATAGTTAATACCATGTTTATGATATCCTTTTTGCATACCTCAATGTCATCCTATAAATAGAGGGTTTGGATATCACATTATATATACTTGAATACATAGAAGAAATAAGATTCTCTTCTCTATTTCTCTCTATATTGTTATCTACCTTCTTGATTTATATTATTACTCCGAACTAAGTTTTGTAACAAATTTATTATATTTCTCTTCTTCTCCACCTTTATCAAAATAATTCCATGGTGAACCAAAACACCACCAGAAGATCTGGAACCACCAACTTAGTTTGTCACAACCATAATTTGTAGGTCTCGCTTTTTAATTTTAATTTATCAAATTTTCAACATATCTTTTTTCTCTTCTCCTCCATCACAACTGAGACCAAAAAGAATTATAAACCAACCAAAAGATCAAAAATTCCATTTTACTCTGCGACGACCATATCGAAAAGCTTCTAACAGCGACCTCGGCCTTAAATTACCATCACTCCTTCATTGACAAAAACACTGCAAACACTTAAAATATGAAGATGGGAGCCTTTTTCCGCTAGAACTTCATAACGAAATCAACCATCGCCATCAAAGTAATGCCTAGATCGACGAATCGATGCGATTTTCTTCTGGTCAAAAATCGAGTTATGGGTTACCTTCTTCTCTCTAGATCTAGCCAATGTAATAATGAAAGGAATGAAGAGGGGGTGGGGAGGAAAGGTTGAGGTGAGCGATGGGGTAAGAACGGAAAGGCCGAGAACGAAGGAGATTAAAGAAAGTGTTGCGATCTTAAATTGCTTTAATTCTTTTTTATTTTTGTTATTATTTAAATATTTTTGTTTATTTTATTATTTTTCAATCATAACTACTAAGTTCACGCGCCATTTAAGTGTGATTTATACGTACTTTAGCCATGTCAAAAATATTTTTTTTACGTATGCATAATCAACGATCAGAGCTGTTTATTTTCCTCACTTTGCAAAGTAAAGGTGCTAAATTGAAAAAATTATAAGTTTATCTATTGAATTGGCAATTGGATGCAAGTTTAAGTTTAATTAGGGTATGTGTTCAGAAATAGTTCTATTTTTATCATCATAATAAATTTCTTGTGTTTTATAATAGTGCTAAACGTATTTTGATCAAAAACTGAAAAACATAATCTTATATAAATTTGACTACAAATCCTAATTAAACATGGATTAAATAAACTTACAAAAACCAAATCTTAATTAATTTTGATTTCTTATTTCAACTTTGAATTAGTTTTCCAATATTCTTTTGCAATTCAAAAGTGTATACGTCTTATTTATTTTGTTGTGTCTTAGAGCATTTCTTTTTCCAACTTTTACTTTTGTTGAAGCACATATCTCCAATCTTTGTTGATTCACTTTGTCTGCAACATCCAATTTTATTGAACGCATGTCTCTAACTTTCATTGATGTACTTTGTTATCAATACTCAATATTGTTGAAATATTTGTCTTCAACTTTGATTGATGTACTTTGTTATCAATACTCAAGTTCCGTTAAAACACTTGTCTTCAACTCTCATTGATGCATTCCGTCACCAATACCCAAAATTTATTGAAGTTCATGTCTCCAACTCACGTTGATACACGTTGTCACCAGGGCCGACTTTTGGATGAAGCCTTTAAAACCCAAGCATTAGGCCCCCAAATTTTGGGAGGGGGGGGGGGGCAGTTTTTAACCTATAATTATTTTAATCAAATATTTTTACTCATATTACATATTTTGGTAAAAAATAAAAAAGATATTTTTGTTTCTTAAAAATTATCTCCTAATGTATAAATACAAAATTTATGAAAAAATCAAGTGATTATTCTTTTTTCTTCCGTATTTTTCTCATTAAATACATTGTAAATATTTTTTACTTCCAATTTTTAGTTTGCACAATATTCAATTTTTTTTAATCTTTCTCAATTCTCACCAAACATTACTACTATTATATTTTTTTTCTTCGTACTTCCAAACAATCATATTGTTATGTATTATTTATCAATCAAGCTAATGTCTAACAAAAGTATATTAAAAGTATTAAATATTTATTTTTATATCAAATTAATGAATCAGGTTCTTCTATTCCAGCTTTTCAGTACTAATTTTCGTCTACATTTGTTTTTCTTGATATTTTCAACATGTACACATATATTATCCTTTTAGTATTTATTAAAAATTGAATATGCCAATATAAATAATGAATTCGGTTATTCAAAATTTAAGGAAAAAACAATCCCAAAAAGAAGAAATGGTAGTATTCTAATTGATGTACTAAATCTAATAAAAAGGTTTCGTTCTTTTTCAAATGCTTATATTGTATATACAATAATGGTAACAGTTTCTGTAACAGTTATCTTGGATAGTCCTCGATCACAAACTAGAATTTTGAAAGAAGTTTTTTAAATTGATAAAAACTTACTTAAGATCAACCGTGGTGCAAGAATTAAATGGAATAACTATATTATCAATTGAAAAAAAATTATTAGAATAAATTAATTACAAAATAAATATTCATAAATTTGCTTCTAAAAAAGCTAGAAAATTATATTTCAAATAATATATATATATATATATATATATATATATATATATGAAACCTTTTTTTATTATTATTATAAAAAACAATTAAAGGCCTCTTATGGAAATTTGGCTTTAGGCCTGCAATAGTATTGAGTTGCTCCTATTTTTTAGTAACACCTAATTTTATTGAAGCACATGTCTTCAACTCACATTGATACACTTTGTCACCAGCACTAAATTTTGTTGAAGCACTTTTATTCAATTCTCATTAGTGTACTTTATCACTAACACTCCATTTTTATTGAAGCACCCGTCTTCAACTTAATTTCAGAAAAATAAAATTACATTATATACTTCAATTGGTAAGAGCAAAGTTTGGCACGACGTGATAGTGGGAGAAATTTAAAAATAGCCAGATTTATAAGTGGTCACTTAATAATAGCCACAGTTTCAAAGTAATCGAAATTTAGTCACTTTTCATATAAAAATAAATCTGAACGACAACATTGTTCAAAATCTGGAAAAATAATCTAGTATAATATACATGAGTTACAATATACTTATGCTGGAACTCCAGTATAATATATTGAAATTCCAGTATATTATACTAGAACTTTCCTCATGTTGGAGTTTCAGAGTAAGTATACTGGAAGTTCAAACATAGGTGCATCGATCTCCAGTATATTATACTGGAACTTATTGTGTGCAGTAAAATAGTGGTTATTTTCAATGACTTTGCAAATGATGGCTATTTTCAAATGATCAGTTCGAAAACTAGCTAATCTGTATTATTTTTAGTAAAAATTGTGTGAGGTAGCTACTTTTGAAAGTGGAATTTACTTTTTATCCAGCATTTTCAATGCTTAGCATTAATAGCCATTGATCTATTAAAATTAATATGAAAAGATTGTATTATTCTTTCTCTTATCTCTTTCATGTTAGGGAGAAGAATTGTATCGTGACTAACCGTGCATTTCTCCCACCTAATGCTCAACGGTTTGCTGACTGTATCACCAACACTCACAATGCATCTTAGCATCCACACGACAAATGAGTTACGTAATTGCACGAACTGACAAATTACACAAATGAACAAAATGCTAAAATACACCACTTTTGCTCTCCTTGTGTGATTTTCATCTCACAGTAAAATGTATGTATGTATACAATATTTGTGGAGAGAGAAACGCTAAATTTCATACTCTTAAGTCAATTTCACTGTACTTGTACATTTGTGAAATAGAAATGCTAAAATACGCATATTTCAACTGCAACCTATACATACACCATTTCTATATTTATACATTGACCTACAGATACAAGTGTCTACCTTTACATTAGGATCCTAAATTTACAGTTACAAGTTCAAAAGTTAAGGACACTTGGTCCGAAACTTAGAATTACAAGTTCAAAAGTTAAGGACACTTGGCCCTGAACTTAGACTAACAATCTCAAAAGTTAAGGACAATAGGTCCTTATTAACTTACAATTACAAGTTCAAAAATAAAGGACAGACAATCCTTAACTTATAATTACAAGTTTAAAGTTAAGGACAATAAGTCCTTATCTTTGATTTCCAAGTTTAAAAGTTAAGGACATGCAGTCCTTAACTTAAAGTTTCAAGTTCAAAACTTAAGGACTTCTGTCCTTAACTTTTAATTACACGTTCAAAAGTTAAGGATATGTCTGTCCTTAACTTTGAGTTTAAAGTTCAAAACTTAAGGATTGTCTGTCCTCCTGTCCTTAAGTTTGACATGCAGGTTCAAAACATAAGGACATGCAGTCCTTAACTTATAGTTTCAAGTTCAAAACTTAAGGAGATGTAGTCCATAAGTTATTGTTTCAAGTTCAAAACTTAAGGACTTTTTGTCCTTAACATTGAATTTCAGGTTCAAAAGTTAAGGACATGCAGTCCTTAACTTATAGTTTCAAGTTCAAAACTTAAGGACATGTAGTCCTTAAGTTACTATTTCAAGTAAAAACTTAAGGACTGTTTGTCCGTAACTTTTAGTTTCTAATTCGAAAGTTACGGACATGAGTCCTTAAGTTTGACTTGCATGTTAAAAAGTTATGCAGAGACAGTCCTTAAGTTTGAATAATAAGTTCAAAAGTTAAGGACAGACAGTCCTTAAGTTTGAATAATAAGTTCAAAGTTAAGGACAAACAGCTCTTAACTTTGAGTTCAAAGTTCAAACGGTAAGAACATGAGTCCTTAAGTTTGAAATGCATATTCAAAAGTTAAAAACAGGTAGTTCTTAAGTTTAAATTACACGTTTAAAAGTTCTGGATAGAAAGTCCTTAACTTTGTGTTCAACTTAATTTTTTTTAGTGGAAGGCATAGGTAGAATCCAAATCCTCACTCATATCATGATACACCAAATTTAATTTAGATCACAAATAAAGCTATAAAGTGAATAAAAATCTTCTTCCAGTGAGATATTGATGAAGTTATTAGCAGTTAGTGTTTGCTAATTTAAATATTAATTATACCACAATCCTATAGACAAATATTTCCAATTCTTAGTTAAAAAAAGATTTTGTAGGTGAAATTCGAGAAATGTGCTTTAGACAAATTCGCGTCTACCAACGAGGAAAATAAACTACCGTGATATTCATATCCGTGTCTATCAAAGACTAAAGATAGATATAAGTTATAGCAAAAGGGTATTTTCATCCAATTAAGTATAAGTTTATTAAATCAATAGCTAAAAACTAACGACATTAAAAACACTAACTCTAAAATAAAAACAAATACTGTTAGTGGCTATTTGTACACATCCCCTTATTTTTACCAGATAGCAGCTAGACCAGCCCACTAATGGGTATGCCGGAATGGCCCGCTAGCGGACGACCCCAGTCCCCCCTCGTACATGAAGGAACTTCCTACCACTATAATACTTTTTTCGACTGTCCACTTTAAAGGTTATACAACTTGGTTTTCGTCGCTACAATAGAATCACTTCCTCTATCTGTGATATAATATACATTCCAACATGGAAAGACAATTTCTTGGGCCTTTGTACACCAAGAAGAAGGAAAAGCTACACGATATAATTGCCTTCAAAATATAATTGTTTGACTAGATGTTAAAACTTTTTAAAATAAATCAATCAAAGATGGAAGGATAAATCTTATCTAAATATAGTGATCTCTAGAAGAAGTAATAGATAAAGAAAATGATCGTTGGTAAGTTTCTTTCCGTACTCAAATAGTAATTTTCCCAGAGTTATGTCTTGTGTCATGTTACAAGGTCATTATCCCCCTTTTATACTAGAGAGAAACTCTTCTAAATTGTAAGAAAACAAAATGCAAGGAATATGCGACGGAATATTTGTCATGTCTCCTAATGGGCTTACACTATTACATGGATCGCACAATTTCTTCCTTTGTCTTAAGGTTGTTCCCTTCGAAATGTCAACTCGAGGATACCCGGTTATTCGTCGTACTTCATAGCAGGTCGTGCTCGGTCAAATTTGGACCCATATAGTTAGTCCATCCGCTTGTCGGGGTTGCGACCGAATGCACTCCTCGATGAGCGGACTTCATGCTTTCTTATGGAGAAATTTAATCTGTTGAAACGTCATGTCATGGTCAATAGAAGATGGTCAACGTGTTCAGCAAAACACCGAGTGATATACTTTATCGAGAAATGATGTCAGCTTTACGTGCATCATCATTATGCAGGTTTCCGTGGCAGGGATTGACGGCTTGATGCTTCGATTCTTACGCTGCTTCGTGACCTGCTACCTCGATTCTGGTGCCATCCAACCCTATAAATAGGTGAATGGTTTGTTTTTTCGAAAAACTTTAGCCATTTCACTCTCGATAACTTCTTTCACTACTTCCTCATTTGCTCTTATATTCCTATGTTCCTTCTTACGTTTTTCGTTTGAAGTTTCTTCTTCCATCTTCATTCTGTATTGATATCCCTTCGAACGATATCATGCCAAAGTCTCATTTCTCTCATGAGGAAGTTACTGAGGCCACCCCATTATCTACGACGCCTCCTCTTGGCGTGATGAAACGGTGGTAGAGGAAAGTGACAGCTTTCTACGATGGAGTAGTTGCTGCCGAGGCATCCATAGTCTTGAAGCGACTTCCTTAAAGATCCTACTCATAATCCGGCCCCGTATACTCTGAGATGGCACAGATTCATATTGATGTTCTTCGTCTGAAGCATGGCATCCCTGCTCATGTAGAGATGGTATCAACGGGGGGAGAATATGTATATGTTCATAGACCCGGGTATTGTTCCTTCTATGAGTACCCTTTCATAATCGGTTATACTTTTCCTCTTCTCCCTTCGGCAAAAGAATTTTCTAGATTCTACCAAGTTTGTTCGCCACAACTTTCATCGTATATGATCAAGGTACTTCTGCTACTAACCAAGTATGCAGAATTGGCAGAGTATGACATTTCCGCCCACCATCTTTTACATTTTTTCACACCCGGCTTTCATAAAGGTACCATGGTGCACTTGATGTTCAGTGGTGTAAATGGGCTGGTGGTCGAGACTGATGACCCTGCAAGTCGCAAGTTTTACCACAAGTATTTCTTTTTCAAAATCGAGCATGTCATTTCCGATGGCACCGGGTTTCCAGAACGATGGAATGGATCTCATAAGTGTCGCCACTCATTTAATTCTTCCTCTATCTATATTTATTATAAAGTGTGCATGCTATCTGTTTGCAGTTGTAGGATGTCCGCCTCGCCCTATTGCGGGTATCAGGGATTGGGTGGCCTGTTTATTGCCTCATGCAGCAGAGACTCGGGTTTGGCCCGCCTTCATGAAACGATCCGGCCCTATAGTCCCCTCAGGTACATGTTTCACTGAATACTTTGTTGGTAGTGTGACATTATTTGATGGTACAACCCTTTGTGATGACAAGTTATGGAGCTTCCAGGTGAAGTGCGTCAGTTACTTCCTTTTGTCAAGCCGTCATTATTGTAGATATGCGGTTTGTTTTGATCCAGCCTGATCTAAAGGGTCATCCTCAACCTATTCAGTTGGAAGGACCGTCTCAAGTCGTGGCCGTAAGGGAAGAGGCTTCTTCGATGCGAGCCTCGCAACCCTTGTATGAATCTTCTAACAGGGATGAGCCGTTGTCAAGGAAAAGATGGAGGCTGGAACTTAGGAAGGACATGGTCACAGATGCTGATAGGAGCAGGGCATCGCAGACAACCCCTATGCCTGGTTTTATGGCTGACGCCATTTTATTGAGGAGATCTCCCCGAGTGGAAGGTTCTTATCTAGGAGGCAGCTTGGTGCGATCTATTTCGGATGGTGTGTGGTCTAACATTGGAGGGCACCATGTCAAGGGTGACGGTTTAGTTTTGGACATCGACCCAGATGATGCCAATGAGTTCTTGGGTTGCCATAACCACATGGAGGTTAGAATGGACAGACCTTACTGTCATATAGTCGTTCTAGAGGACTACAACTTGCTGCTGAAGAGTGAGATAGTTGCCTCTGCTTTAGCTCATCTATGTGCTGCTTCTGTAAGCGAGATGCTTGGAGTGATGAGTGACATGGAGCTATCTCAGAAGGTCATCAGTATGGCCTTGCAGGTAGGTGCCTTTTCCTCCCTTTTCGTCATTGGATTTATGTGGTGATCGTTGTTCTGAATTTTGTTTCTAACTTCTCCCTTTCTCTCTCTTTTTTTGCCAAACTATTGTTATAAGTTTGAGAGAGCGCCGAGAGAGGAAGAGGACGTGCCTTTATGAGAAGATATCATCCAAATATTAACAGTATTGTGCTAAGCATCGGGCGATGGCCGACATCTATCATCAGGACCTCAAGTTCTATGTGTTTCGCAATGCGCTTAAATAGCGAGAGGACCAACTGGAGCGCATGATTGAAGAGCCGAGGGAGAGGGATGGGGAACTCGTGAGGACTGTTGCCTGTAGTAGAGAGCTGGAGGCCTCTCTTAAGGTGAAGGAGGATGAGCTTGAGTTGAGCAAGGGGCTAATGGCTGAGAATGTCGATTTGTAAGCGAAGGTGGTTGACTTGGCTGCTGAGTTGAGTGCTAAGGCAGCAGAGATTAAAGGGCTTAGGGTTGAGCTGGACGTTAGTGCTGATAAGTTAGCGGCGGTTATTTCTGAGTCGGTGTCTTTGGAAGATGCCCTCCGTATTTCTAGGTCGAAGTTGGTTGGGGAGTGAAATGTCTCTAACCTTAAAGTTGTAGGGCTCAAAGGGTGTGTTAAGGCGTTGGAGGTGGAGCTATCTGCACTGAATGGGCAGTTGGCCTCGTTGAGGGTAGAGGATGCAACTCAACGTTTCCAGCCTTCTATATCTCGTGCCTCAACCGATCCGGTCGTGCCTCATCGTTTATATGAGTTGTGGGTCGATGCTGAGGATAGGCTAGATGTGTACATGGCTTTTCACGCTGAGGAAAGGGTGACTGAAGTGGAACTTCATGGCGTGCATATCACAGCTCGTGAGGCTTGCGGGTACAACTCCCATACACCTAATGGGGGCGACATCAATTTCGATGATACGAATCATTTGGCCTCAGAATTGTGGTAGGAAGATGTTTATCCTACCGGGGATGATGTGTAGCCTTCTCTTGTTTTTTATTTTATTTTGGGATTGTTGTAGAGGGCGTACTTGAGCCCGTTTGTGAATATTGTAAATAATATTTTGATGCAATGTAAAAATATATTTTGTCAGTTTGCTCTTCTTTGAAATGTTTACGATACTGGGGTTACTCGTTGATGGCATAAGCCATTAGGATGTTGCTTCAAACTATCGTTGAAGTGATATCCAATCGTAATTCAGAAGAGGTAAAGTCATTTTTTGTCGAATGGCCTTGGCCATGGGGATGTTTCTTAAAACCAACATCGAAGCAAGATCCCGACGTAGTTCGAACGAGGTCGAACTCATTTTTTATCGAATGGCCTAGGCCATGGGGATTTTGCTTCGAGTTGTCATCGAAGTAGGATCCTGTCGTAGTTCGAACGGTGTCGAACTCGTTTTGTCGTTGATGGCCTTGGCCATTGGGATATTTCTTCAGATTGTCATCGAAGTGATATCCTGTCATAGTTTTGACGAGGTCGAACTCATTTTGTCGTCGATGGCCTTGGCCATCGGGATGTTGCTTCGAACTGCCATTGAAGTGAGATCCGGTCGTAGTTTGAACGAGGTCGAACTTGTTTTTTGTTGAATTGCCTTGTCCATGAGGATGTTGCTTCGAGGATCCAATCATAGTTCGAACGAGGTCGAACGAGGTTGAACTCATTTTGTCGTAGGAAGACTTCACATGTCAACTAATGGAGATTTGGTTCTGTATACACAATGGAGATTTTATTCTACACATACAATGGAGATTTTATTCTATACATACAATGGAGATTTGATTCTGCACATACAATGGATATTTGATTCTGTATATACAATGGAGATTTGATTCTATACATACAATAGAGAACTGAGTGATCTATATGTAGTCCCTTCATTACTTTGCTCCAAAGGTTAAATCGACGGGTCGAGGTAATGAACAGCTCATAGATCCTTGAGGCGTTTCCCTTGCTTTCTCATTAAAAACTTCCCTAGAAAAACCCGATTGGGATAAAAATCGGGTGAGGGAAAAAGAGTATGATTAGGTGACGCCTTCTTTTAAAAGTGGAAGTACTTGAGATAGGTGATGTTCCTATTGTTTTGGAGTGTCTTTCCCTCCATTGTTTCTAACTGGAATGCTCCTTTATTTGCTGCAACTGTGATTTTGTATGTTCCGTCTCAATTTGTCCCCAATTTTCCCTTATTAGGGTCTTTTGATGCTTGTGTTTTAGCCTTGAGGACGTAGTCTCCTACTTTAATGGGTCACACCTTGGCTCTCTTGTTGTAGTATCTTTCTACTTGTTGCTTCTCGGCTAGCATTCTTATGTGGTCCATGTCTCTTTTTTCCTTGAGTTCATCCAGATCTTGTAGCCTACTTTCGTTGTTGCTTGGTCTGCTCTTGTTGTACTACTTCAAACTGAGTTCCCCTACCTCGACGGGTATGACTGCATTAATCCCGTAGACCAGTGAATATGGCATTTCTTCTGTGCTGGTTTTTTGGGTAGTGTGGTACGGCCATAGTACTGCCGGTATCAGTTCATGCCATAGCCCTTTAGCATTCTCAAGCTTGTTTTTCAATATGTTCAGTATTACTTTATTGGAGGATTCGGCTTGACCATTGGTAGCGGGGTGATACGGTATGGAGAGTATTGGTTTGATGTGCCATTTTTTCGAAAAACTCGATCATTCTCTTTCCAATGAAATGAGGTCCGTTGTCGCATCTAATTTCTTTGAGGATGCCAAAACGACATATATGATGTTTTTCCATATGAATGCAATAACCTGATGCTCATGTATTTGAGTGCAGGCACCTGCTTCCATCCATTTAGAAAAGTAATCAGTTAGAACCAAAAGGAAGCATACCTTACCTCGTCCTGCTGGGAGGGGGCCGACTATATCCATTCTTCACTTTATGAATGACCATGCTGAAGTAATGGAATGAAGGAGTTCCCCTGCTTGATGTATCATAGGAGAGTATTTTTGACATTGTTCACATCTTCTTACATAATCGGCGGCTTCTTATTTCATGGTGGGCCAGTAGTACCCGGCGCGGATGAGGCATCAGACGAGGGTGCAGTTTCCCGTGTGGTTGTCGCACTGCCCTTCGTGTACTTCTTCCAGTACTTGCCTTGTTTGATGCGGTCCAAGACATTTGGCTAAGGGGCCTCCGAATGTTCTATTGTAGAGATCACCGTTTATTATGCTTTATCAGGCTGCCTACACACGAGTTTTTTTGCTTTTTTTTATCATGAAAGAGTGTTCCATCCTGTAAATAGGCCACGAAGCAGTTATGCCAGTCCCAGTTAAGTTAAAAGAATGTACCTCACTGTGGTCTATTGCGGATGAAGGAGGGTGACTACGTTCTCCTTGTTGATATTCTTGGTGGCTGCAGCTAGTTTGGCGAGGCCATCTACTTCAATATTCTGTGACCTGGGTACTTGGTCGAAGCTGCATTCATAGAATTCTGGCAGTAGTTTGTGAATTTCAGACTAGAATCTTTGTAGCCTCTGCTCTTTGATTTGGAATGTCCCGATGTTTTGGTTTACCACGAGTTGAGAGTCACAGTGGAGGACGAGTCATCGAGTGCCATATTTGAGGACTAACTTTAAACCTGCAATCAAAGCTTCATACTCAGAATCGTTGTTAGTCATCTCGGAGCATCATATGGATTGGCAAAATAATTAGCCAGTAGGGACCTCGAGGATGAGTCCAGTCCCGATCCCGAGGCATTAGAGGCACCGTCGTTGTAGAGGATCCAGAGGTCGGTATGTGTGGAAGCATGGGGTTCTTCATGTTCTACCTCGGGCAATACTTCGGTGCTGAAGTCAGCGATGAAGTCGGCGATCACTTGCGACTTATTGACAGTTCGTGGTTGGTACGTTATTGTTAGATAATACGCTTAACGCTAGAGGGGGGGTGAATAGCGTTATAATAAAATTTAGCGTAAACTTGCGGAAATTAAAATTTGCAGGAAATAAATAAGTGCGATAAATAATAAAGTACGCACCGATGTATTCTGGTTCACCACAACACGTGGCTAGTCCAGTCCCCGAGAGACTCTCTCGAGATTTTCCACTAACTTGTCAAGCATACGGGTGCTCAACAAACCTTTACAGCTTAAGGACACAAGCCTTAACACCTTTGCTCGGAGATACAACACTCCAAGACTTCACTGTTAAGCTTACGGGTGCCTAACCAACCTTTACAACTTAAGGACACAAGCCTTAACACCTTTGCTCGGAGATACAACACTCCAAGACTTCAACCAAGGAAACACAAGTTCCTTACAACAAGAGAATCACAATTCTCTTACAAGTGTACAAAACACTAAACACTCAAACAAAGCAATCCTTAATGAGTAGATATGAGTAAAAGAAGTAAGCTCAAGATCACAACAACTATGGACAAGACTTTGGCTCTCAAAAGCTTTATGAAATGAATATAAAATGATAAACAATAGTATGCAAGCTTATAGCAATAGAATGATCAGTTGTTGTATTTAAAACACTGAAAAGAAGCTGTATTTATAGTTGAAAAACTTGGCATTACCGTTGCCTAATTGCCAATTAAGAGTTGCTGATTTTACTCTGTGACAATCGATTGTCAGGAAGCCACAATCGATTGTTTGCCAATCGTTCCTAAAATCAATCCCAGATTTTACGCTTAACAATCGATTGTCCAAGATCAACAATCGATTATTAGTAACGTTCAGAAAATCATTTCCAGATTTTACGTAAAACAATCGATTATACCAAATCAATAATCGATTATTCAGCAACGTTCAAAAAATCTTTTCCAGATTTTAATATCAACAATCGATTGTACAAAATCAACAATCGATTATTCAGCAACGTTCAAAAAATCTTTTCCAGATTTTAATACCAACAATCGATTGTACAAAATCAACAATCGATTACCTGACGGTATTTGAAAACTTTACGACAACGGTCAGCTTCACAATCGATTGTGCAATGTTAACAATCGATTATTTATCAGACTTTGAAAATCATTTTAGACACTGCCTCGTGACAATCGATTGTTATATACTCACAATCGATTATTTAATAACTTTGAAAAAGTCTGGAAGACACTGCCTCAACACAATCGATTGTCATATGTTCACAATCGATTATTTTGTGACTTTTGAAAATCTGAAGGACACTGTCTCTTCACAATCGATTGTCATTAGTTTCACAATCGATTATTCTGAGTTTTGAAAAACTTTGATGGACACTGCCTCATCACAATCGATTGTCATAAGGTTCACAATCGATTGTCATGCAGGTTTGAAAAACCTGATGCTCACTGCCTTAACACAATCGATTGTCATTAGTTCACAATCGATTGTCATGCAGTCTTGGCTTAACATAATCGATTATCATAAGTACATAATCGATTACCTTAGTCCAGATTTTAGAGGCATGTTTAAAAATCATTTTGACTAATGAAAATATGTATGATTTAAGATCATTTAGCATTAAATTAAATATGCATGATTTTGTAAAAAATAATTTTACGAGAGAAGCCATGTCATGAGTCAAGTTGTCGGATCAAGATCACAATTAAGAACGACTCATTTAAACTATAAAACTTTGTCTTGTGCTTAAATCTCGTTATCCACCAATTGTGCGCTTGTACTTGAACTTCGTCATATATCAATTTGCGCTTGTTTTTCATTCATCAAAACCTACACATAGGAACACACGTCTTAGTATAAAGCCTTGAGAACGTGTTTCCAACAATTTCCCCCTTTTGATAATGGCAAACTTTAAGCGGGTTATGCACATTAAACAATTTATAATGACGATTCAAGACAAGTATAAGTATGCAATTTGTTCCCCCTCAATATATGAATTCCCCCTCAATTTAAGCTTATAAATATTGAGAGTGCATACCCATTATCTTCCCCCTTTTGCCATTAGCAAAAATAATATAAGAAGATGCCAAAGATGTAAATAAAACTTGTTTATTTATTGGAAAGAAAACGTGATTACTTAAAGAGAGTACAATAACTCAAGTAATAGCAGAACAATCGATTATTGATACGAGATAATCGATTATTAGACGACAGAAACCGATTTTTCTAAAGAAGACTTGATTATTGCGCGTCATGCTTTATAATTCCCCCTACCTTTAGGGCGATACCTGCAAAAATTCGTTAGACGTCTCCGACGCTCAATAGAAATCATGTAAGATAAAAAGATGCAATGCATGACTTAGATCAACGTGGAGTCAAGAATCCCGAGTTCACTACGAATTCGGAAGAAGGACTCTTTCTCTAAGGGCTTAGTAAAGATGTCGGCCAATTGGTCTTTGGTTTCAACAAATTCGATTTCGACATCGCCCTTGAGAACGTGATCTCTTATAAAATGATGTCTAATTTCAATGTGTTTTGTTCGCGAATGAAGAACGGGGTTCTTTGTCAAGCATATGGCACTAGTATTATCACATTTAAGAGGGATATGATCAAGACTTAGGCCATAGTCCAAGAGTTGTTGTTTCATCCAGAGGATTTGAGCGCAACAACTCCCCGCGGCTACATATTCAGCCTCGGTTTTGGACAACGCAACACTTACTTGTTTCTTGCTAAACCAAGAAACGAGGGAGCTACCGAGCAAATGGCAAGTGCCACTAGTGCTCTTGCGGTCCAATTTGCATCCAGCACAATCGGAGTCGGAATAGCCAACGAGTTGGCATTGAGAACCTTTGGGGTACCATAGACCCACATTTGTAGTACCAACAAGGTACTTCAAAATCCGTTTTACCGCAATAAGGTGAGACTCCTTTGGACACGATTGATAACGGACGCATAAGCACACGCTAAACATGATGTCCGAACGACTAGCAGTAAGATAGAGAAGAGAGCCAATCATACCTCGATACTTCTTAGTGTCGACTTCCTTACCTTTCTCATCTTTGTCTAGATGATCGGATGTGCTCATGGGAGTCGCCATTGCTTTTGCATTGTTCATTTCAAATCGTTTCAGCAATTCTTTGCAATATTTGGCTTGGCAAATGAACGTACCTTCTTTCATTTGCTTTACTTGTAATCCCAAAAAGAATGTTAACTCACCCATCATAGACATCTCAAATTCGCTTGTCATTAAATCGGAAAATTCCTTGCATAAGATATTGTTAGTAGCACCAAATATGATATCATCCACATATATTAGAACTAATAAAATATCATTGTTTTTATGCTTAACAAAAAGGGTGGTGTAAACTTTCCCCCTAATGAAATCATTTTCCAATAGAAATTTACTCAATCTTTCATACCAAGCTCGGGGAGCTTGTTTTAAACCATAGAGAGCCTTTTTCAGTTTGAAAACATGATCGGGAGATATAAAATCTTCAAAACCGGGGGGTTGTTCAACATAAACTTCTTCTTGTATAAAACCATTTAGAAAAGCACTTTTCACATCCATTTGATATAAATTGAAATTCATAGAAGAGGCAAAAGCGAGGAATAGACGAATAGCTTCTAATCTAGCTACGGGAGCATATGTTTCTTCATAGTCAAAACCCTCTTCTTGATTATAGCCTTTTGCTACAAGCCTAGCTTTGTTTCTAGTGATTATACCATTTTCATCTAGTTTGTTTCGAAAAACCCATTTCGTACCAATTATGGTATGATTTTCGGGTCTTGGCACCAAATCCCAAACGTCATTCCGTTTGAATTGGTTAAGCTCCTCTTGCATTGCCAAGGTCCAAAATTCATCCCCAATTGCTTCGGAGATGGTTGTTGGTTCAATTTGAGACACAAAAGCAGTATGTCCTAAGGTGTTCTTAAGGGAGTTTCGGGTACTTACCTTTTCTCCGACGTCGCCAGTTACCTGTTCGAGAGGGTGATCTTTGATTGTCCTCCACTCGTTAGGCGTTTTTGTTTCATTCTCCAATTGTGGCGCTTCCTCCATTGGTTGTTCCAAGATTTCATCTTTATTTTCCTTAGGCGATTCCTCTTGTATTTTGTCTTTCAAGCTATCTAGAATACCTGCAAGATCAAAACCGGAATCCTTTCTCGCCAAGCGAGCATTATTTTCGGCAAATACAACATGAAGGGATTCCTCCACAGTTTCGGTTCTTTTATTAAAAATCCTATATGCTTTGCTACGTGCAGAATAACCAATGAAAATTCCCTCATCGGACTTAGCATCAACTTTTCCCAATTGATCTTTGCCATTGTTATGAATAAAACATTTACAACCGAATACTCTAAAATGGGAGATATTTGGTTTCCTTCCCTTATAGAGTTCATAGGGAGTTTTCATGAGTATAGGCCTTATGACTACTCTATTTAAAACGTAGCATGCGGTACTCACGGCACCCGCCCAAAAATATTTGGGAATCTTGGCCTCTTCGAGCGTGGTTCTAGCCATCTCTTCGAGACACCTATTTTTCCTTTCCACCACCCCATTTTGTTGTGGTGTACGTGGAGCGGAAAAGGTATGCTCGATACCGAGTTCGTCACAAAAGTCCGCAAAGAGATTGTGATCAAACTCTCCCCCATGATCACTTCTAATTGAAGTGACGGTTGTTTCCTTCTCGTTTTGAACACGCTTAAGAAAATATTTAAAAATCTGAAAAGCATCACTTTTATTAGCAAGAAATAAAGTCCAAGTAAATCTAGAATAATCATCAACAATCACAAAAGCATAACGATTTCTTCCTAGACTTTCAATGCGAGATGGTCCAAATAAATCCATGTGAAGCAATTGCAATGGTCTAGAAGTTGAAACAATATTTTTGGATTTGAAAGATGCTTTTGTTTGCTTCCCTTTTTGACATGAATCACAAATAGAGTCATCCTCAAATTTTAAATTGGAAAGGCCAATAACTAAGTTTTGAGAAATCAATTTGTTCAAAAGATGCATGTTGATATGTGCTACTCTACGATGCCATAACCAAGTATCATCCTCTTTACTCATAAGACAATCAACATATTCGGGTGAGGAATTTGCAAGATCAACCATATAAATATTATCCACTCTAAAACCACGAAGGATAATTTTGAAATCACTATGTCTAAATACTAAGCATTCATCCGAATCAAATAAGGCAAGATTTCCCTTGTCACATAATTGACTTATGCTCAAGAGATTATGCTTTAAACCTTTAACAAGTAATATATGCTTAATAGAGGAATTTTCATCCTTACCGACCGATCCGATGCCAATAATCTTTCCTTTATTGTTATCCCCAAAGATCACACTTCCTCCTTCTTTGTGTTCTAGTTGAAGGAATTTGGATTCGTCTCCCGTCATATGTTTGGAGCATCCACTATCAAGGTACCATAGTACACTTGATCCCTACAAAACAAATTAATGCGTTTTAGGTACCCATGCCATTTTGGGTCCTTGAGGGTTAGGCATATCATAATGATGCGATTGAGTGATATGTCTATGTCGTGTAAAACATGCAGGGGCAATATGACCAATGCGTCTACAATAATGACAAGTCACGTTGGGGTTATGCATCCTTCTAGGTTCATAGTAACTTGATGGACGAAAATGAATTACTCTATTTTCATTATGACTATTGCGCATTTCATGAGAACCATTTCTCCTACTATTAGTTCTAAAATGAGCAGCATTTCTAGAGTAATGGTCATGTCTAGATGTTCTAAAAGGTTCAAAACTCCTTCTAGTGTTTGGCCTAGAATATGCATCATTTCTAGGGTAGTCATTTCTAGGTGGTAAGTCATTTCTAGGTCTTCTAAAATGTTCAACATTTGTTCTAGCATGCATATTTGTTCTAGGATCGCTATTTCTACGATAAGCATTTGTTTTATTAATCCTAGGTTGAGCCTTAGGTGGTTGGGGTTTGGCGTCAACCTTTTCTTTAGGCTCATTCTTAAAGCCTATGCCATGCTTGGTTGATTTCAAATTAACAAGGACCTTATTCAAATTTTTGTGGGAAGAATTAAACTTATCTAAGGTACCTTTAAGTCTATCTACCTCATTTTCGAGATGCATGCAAGAAGAGCAATTTTTAATAGAACTTTCGGGCTTGTCGGCGCTTCTTTTTCCGAAAAACTTGTTTTCCTTTTTCAGCTTCTCATTTTCTAAAACCAGTTTTTCTAACTCCTTTTCTTTCAAAGAAAGCTGTTTTTGAAAATCTTTTTCTTTTAGAGAAGCATTTTCTTTTATGCTCTTGACAGTTTTTGAAGCTTTAATAAATTCAGTATATAGCTCATCAAAAGCAGTTCGCATTTCTTCAAGAGTAAAGAAGTTATTAGAAGAGATTTGACATACCTCATCTTGCTTGTCTTCTTGCGCCATAAGACAAAGGTTTGCGGCTTCGTCTTCTTCTTCTTCGCTTGACTCATCTCCGGAGTCTCCTCCCCAAGAAATGTATGCACGTTGCTTCTTAAAAGGTTTCTTCTCCTTTTTGATGTTTGGGCAATTTGATTTGATGTGCCCAGTTTCACCGCATTCATAGCACTTTATTTGCTCACCTTGCTTTTTGCCCTTTCGTTCATACTCCTTTCGCATGAACTTTTGAAATCTTTTGATAACGAGTCCAAACTCGTTGTCTCCGTCCTTATCAACTTGAGGTTGGCTTGTGCTTGCCTTAAGCGCTATTCTTTGCCTCCTTTGATCATCAACAAGAGGGTTAAGTATAGTAGACTCATAAGTCTTAAGGTTACCTCTTAATGCGTCGATGGTGACATTTGAGACGCCAATGGATTCTTGGATTGCGTCGGCCTTTGATCGCCATGCCGGAGTGAGACTTCTAAGAATTTTTCGAACAAGTTCTCTATTCGTGAATGTCTTCTTGAGAGCATGTAGATCATTTACGATTATTGAAAATCATTCAAACATTTCATCCACCTTTTCACCTTCCTTCATGTGAAATAATTCATAAGCATGGGTTAGGAAATCAATTTTAGCTTCCCTTACCTGGTCCGTACCTTCGTACGTAATTTCCAGCTTATCCCACATTTCCTTTGCCGTTGTGCAACACGATATTTTCCTGTAATCGTCAGTATTTACAGCACAATATAATAAATTAATTGCATTAGCATTATTTTGAACCTTTCGGATATCATCCGCGTCATATTCTTCTTCGGATTTGGGAACCCATTCGTTTTCAACCTTTTTGGTTGGAATTTGATTTCCCTTCATTATCACCTTCCAGAGATGAAAGTTGTTTGCTTGAACGAAGATTTTCATCCTCTCCTTCCAGTACGTGTAGTTTGTACCGTTGAATAGAGGTGGTCGTGTGGAGCATTGTCCTTCATCAATTCCTGCAAAAGAGTCACGAGTAGAAGCCATGGATGGTTCTCTCAAACTGTTAAGTCTTCAGAGAGTTGGGCTTTGATACCAATTGTTAGATAATACGCTTAACGCTAGAGGGGGGGTGAATAGCGTTATAATAAAATTTAGCGTAAACTTGCGGAAATTAAAATTTGCAGGAAATAAATAAGTGCGATAAATAATAAAGTACGCACTGATGTATTCTGGTTCACCACAACACGTGGCTAGTCCAGTCCCCGAGAGACTCTCTCGAGATTTTCCACTAACTTGTCAAGCTTACGGGTGCTCAACAAACCTTTACAGCTTAAGGACACAAGCCTTAACACCTTTGCTCGGAGATACAACACTCCAAGACTTCACTGTTAAGCTTACGGGTGCCTAACCAACCTTTACAACTTAAGGACACAAGCCTTAACACCTTTGCTCGGAGATACAACACTCCAAGACTTCAACCAAGGAAACACAAGTTCCTTACAACAAGAGAATCACAATTCTCTTACAAGTATACAAAACACTAAACACTCAAAGAAAGCAATCCTTAATGAGTAGATATGAGTAAAAGAAGTAAGCTCAAGATCACAACAACTATGGACAAGACTTTGGCTCTCAAAAGCTTTATGAAATGAATATAAAATGATAAACAATAGTATGCAAGCTAATAGCAATAGAATGATCAGTTGTTGTGTGTTGTTGTATTTAAAACACTGAAATGAAGCTGTATTTATAGTTGAAAAACTTGGCATTACCGTTGCCTAATTGCCAATTAAGAGTTGCTGATTTTACTCTGTGACAATCGATTGTCAGGAAGCCACAATAGATTGTTTGCCAATCGTTCCTAAAATCAATCCCAGATTTTACGCTTATCAATCGATTGTCCAAGATCAACAATCGATTATTAGTAACGTTCAAAAAATCATTTCCAGATTTTAAGTAAAACAATCGATTATACCAAATCAATAATTGATTATTCAGCAACGTTCAAAAAATCTTTTCCAGATTTTAATATCAACAATCGATTGTACAAACTCAACAATCGATTATTCAGCAACGTTCAAAAAATCTTTTCCAGATTTTAATACCAACAATCGATTGTACAAAATCAACAATCGATTACCTGACGGTATTTGAAAACTTTACGACAACGGTCAGCTTCACAATCGATTGTGCAATGTTAACAATCGATTATTTATCAGACTTTGAAAATCATTTTAGACACTGCCTCGTGACAATCGATTGTTATATACTCACAATCGATTATTTAATAACTTTGAAAAAGTCTGGAAGACACTGCCTCAACACAATCGATTGTCATATGTTCACAATCGATTATTTTGTGACTTTTGAAAATCTGAAGGACACTGTCTCTTCACAATCGATTGTCATTAGTTTCACAATCGATTATTCTGAGTTTTGAAAAACTTTGATGGACACTGCCTCATCACAATCGATTGTCATAAGGTTCACAATCGATTGTCATGCAGGTTTGAAAAACCTGATGCTCACTGCCTTAACACAATCGATTGTCATTAGTTCACAATCGATTGTCATGCAGTCTTGGCTTAACATAATCGATTATCATAAGTACATAGTCGATTATCTTAGTCCAGATTTTAGAGGCATGTTTAAAAATCATTTTGACTAATGAAAATATGCATGATTTAAGATCATTTAGCATTAAATTAAATATGCATGATTTTGTAAAAAATAATTTTACGAGAGAAGCCATGTCATGAGTCAAGTTGTCGGATCAAGATCACAATTAAGAACGACTCATTTAAACTATAAAACTTTGTCTTATGCTTGAATCTCGTTATCCACCAATTGTGCGCTTGTACTTGAACTTTGTCATATATCAATTTGCGCTTGTTTGTCATTCATCAAAACCTACACATACGAACACATGTTTTAGTATAAAGCCTTGAGAACGTGTTTCCAACAGTTATGTTATGCTCGCTTAGTTCTATAGCCTACTTGGCTAGTATACCTAATAGTGCGGGTTTCAGTAGGATACGTCTTAGGAGGAAGGTTGTCACAACCTTTATGGGATGACATTGAAAGTATGGTCTAAGAATCCATGAAGCTACGACCAATGCCAGAGCTAGATTTTTAAGGAGAGGGTACCTTGTTTTGGCATCGATTAGAGTTTTGCTGATATAGTAAATCGGATATTGCGTACCTTTCTTCTCACCGACCAAGACTGGGCTTACTGGAACTTCGAAAACTGCTAGATACACAAGCAGACATTCACCTAGGTTAGCTTTGACGAGTAGTGATGGCGAGGATAGATATGTTTTTAATTTTCTCAAGGCGCCGACACATTCTTCGTTCCATTGCAGCCTGTGGTCTTTATTGAGCACATTAAAGAGTTTGTGACATCTATCCGAGGATCGTGAAATGAACCTTGAAAGGGCAGCTATTCGTCCTGTTAATTTACGTACCTGCTTTTTCTGGTCAGTATCTCTTGTATTGCATCTATGGCCATGATTTGATCTGGATTGACTTTCATTCCCCTTTGTGACACTAGGAAACCAGAAACTTTCCTGAAGTAACGTTGAAGGCACACTTTTTGGGATTTAATTTCATCATGTACTGCCTTAATAACTCGAAGGCTTCCTGCAAGTGACTAATGTGATCCTTTTTATTTCTCGACTTCACTATCATGTCATCGATATAAACCTCCATTATCTTACCGAGTTGTTCTTTGAAAAGTTTGGTGACTAACCTTTGATATGTGGCCCCTGCATTTTTAAGCTCGAATGGCATCACCTTATAGCAATACGTTCCTCGATGGGTGATGAAAGTGGTCTTTTCTTGATCTGCTTCAGCAATTAGAATTTGGTTATAACCGGAATAGACGTTTAGGAAGCTCAGTAGATCATGCCCTGCTGTTGCATTGATAAGTTGGCCGATGTGAGATAACGGGAAAGAGTCCTTTGGGCATGCTTTTTTTATGATCGGTAAAGTCGACAGACATTCGCCATTTTCGATTCTTTTTTTTTATCATGACCATATTGGTGACCCACTGGGGGTATTTCGATTCTCTGATGGAATTGTTAGCGAGTAACTTGTCAACCTCCTCGCTGACCGCCTCATTGAACTTCCTCCTCATTTTCCGTACCAACAGATAAAGTGGATAAACATTCAGCTTGTACATGGTGATATCCCTTGGGATTCCTGGCATATCTGAGCGGGAAAAAGAAAACAAAGCGGCACTATTAGTAAAAAACTTATGATATTTACATGGCTCCGAGAGGTTGTGTCCAACATAAGCCTACTTTTTTGTTGGTGTCCTCTAATTGGATAGGATCGAGATCTTCTATAGTTGCCTTTCAAGCTTCTACGATGTCCGGGTCTTTGATGAAATCTACTTGCGCGTCGGGTTTAGTTCTCGACATGGCTGATTGATATGTTCCGCACTTTTCCCTTTTAGTTGTTTGGTATGTGTGCAATCTTGGGTGATCTAGTAGCATTCTTAGGTGGTAGGTGGCTTGCCTCGGATGTTGAATGTCCCCTATGGGATGTGAAATTTGATTACTTGATAGAAGCTTGAAGGGATGGCGTATATCAGTAGTCGTCCTATGATAGCATTGTAGGTTGTTTGCTAGTTCATGATACAAAATGTTGTTTCTATGGTAAACCCACCTGCCAGGACAAGTAGTACTATTTCCCTAGATGTCCGCTCCACTAAATTATTAAAACCTGTTAGTGTTATACAATGCAAAATTATTTTATCCTCGATCCTCATTTCTATGAGAACTCGTGGGTGAATAATTCACGCGCCGCTTTCGTTATTTACCATTATTCTTTTACATCGGTATCTGCGATGCGTAAAGTTATAGCTAAAGCATCATAGTGAGGGTAAGACAAACCGTCGGTATCTGACTTATCAAAGATAATACTATCTTCAAGGTCGTCGTACCATTTGTGGGCGACTGTCCGTTTGAGCTTACGTGTGGTGGTGAATTTCACATGGTTGATTACCGTGACATCGCTTCCGCCAATGATCATTTGTATGGTACGAGCTAGTGATGGTGGCTTTGGAGGTCCTTGGGGTTGATCACACCCTCGAGCGAAGTTGGCTCGTCCTCTATCGCTTAACAGTTCTTTCAGGTATCCCTTGTTTAATATCCTTACAACTTCCTGCCACAAAACTATGCAGTCCTCTGTCTTGTGTCCCCTTTTCTGTTGGAACTTACACTAGATATTTGACCTCCTTGTGTTTGGGTCTGACTTCATCATTTGCGGCCACTGCACCTTTGTGCCGAGCTTCTCCAGTGCGTACACTATTTCTGTGAGGGAAACAAAAAAATTATGAGTCGATAGTAATAAAGGCATATCTTTTTCATTCGGGGGGGATGTGATATGCCTAGGCGTGGCGTCTGCATGTCGAGGGGTCGGCGGAGGATTGGATGCCCAGATATAGGGTTGATGCCTTTCTCGGTTGAAACATGGTAATTGGTCTCTACGCCCGTTGTGGCATCGATCTCACCTTGTTTCGGTATGGACCGATGTTAATCGCTGAAGTGGGTCGTTCAGGTCGTCCTCGTCTACCCTCACTTCAGCGCAATAGGCATTGTGGATTTCTTCCCACACGGTGGGGGAGATACTTCATGAGTCTACTGAGTAGTTTTTTGGTTGCCTTAAATCTGTTCCTGTTTAACCTATATTGAAAGTCTGTTACTACCATTCCTTCTAATACATTCGGCAGGCTCATCCTTACTTTGTTGAATTGTGCTAGGAAATCAAGAAGTCTCTCTCCCATTGTTTTCCTGATGACGAAGATATCATTAATCCTAGTCTCGGCCTTCTTCACTCCCGTGTGCGCGGTATCAAATTTATCTGCCATTTACTCGAACGACGATATCGATTATGCTGTTAGTGGGAATACTATGTCAATCTCCCCCCTAAGAGTTCGTTGAACCTTTTTTAGCAATACATATGGTACTTGTTCTTTGGATAGATCGTTATCCTTCACAACGATAACATAATAGATTAGATGGTCGTCCAGGTCCGTGGTCCCGTCATATATTTTCAAATAATGCGCCATTTTGAAGGTTTTTGGAATAGAATGGGGGCTACCTCTTTGATGGACGGTTGTTCGATGAATGGGCCCACATCGCATTTTGGTAACAACTTCGGAGCGCCTGGCATTTTATCGATCCTTTCCTGATGTTCCTTCATCTGGTCGCGGAGTGCTTTGTCCTAATTTTCCATCTCTTCCATTTTCCTTAAGATGGCTATAAGTGTGTCGTCACCTACATCAGTAACGGTGCAGGTATTACTTGTTCGTGTAGTGTTTGGCTCATTGATAGCAGCTCTCATTTCTACAGGTGGCGCATTTTCAACGCCTCCTTGGACGGGCTTCTCGAGCATGTTGCTCAAGGCACTCATTAACCATTCTTGCAGTAGCCTTTTGACTGTTGGTGACTCTTCTCCTACTGTGGAGGTTGAGGTTCCCCTCTCACACAAGATCATCAGATCCCCGTGAGAAGGAGGTGAGATCTCCCCCTTCGGTGTAACACTTGTTATTGCGTTTTTCATTGTCTTCTCCACTGGCTTCGTTAAGAGAATTCAGGAGGTTTTTCGTGACATCCACTATTGCCTTTAGCCTCGCTTCTCCCTTTCCTGCCATCGCTGGTTGTTATGAAGTTGAAGAGAAAGCGATTATTCATTTAAAGAATCTAGATGGAAACTATGATTTTAGCTGTAGAAATCCTCATAAACAGCGCCAAATTGTTTGACTCAAAAGATCTTAGAACCTTTTTTAACAAATCAATCAAAGATGGAAGGGTAAATCATAGCTGAATATAATAATCTCTAGAAAAAGTAATAGATAAAAAAAATGGCTGGTAAGTTTCTTTCTCAAATAGTGATTTTACCAAAGTTCTGTCTTGTGTCCTATTATAAGGTCATTATCACCCCTTTATCTTAGAGAGAAACTCTTCTAAATTGTAAGAAAATAAAATGCAAAGAATATTTAACGGAATATTCCTCGTGTCCCCTAATGGGCTTACACTATTACATGGGTCGCACAGTTTCTTCCTTTGTCTTAAGGTCGTTCCCTTAGAAAAGTCGACTCGAGGATACCTGGTCGTTCGTCGTACTTTGTCGCTGGTCGTGGTCAGTCAAATTTGGACCCATACAATAATAGCCAACAAAACATACATTTTTTTATATAATTAATGTATAATTTATATATTTTATAGAGAAAATGCTACTGTATAACCAGTTTTAAAATAATAGTCGAAAAAAAAATATATATATATATATATATATATATATATATATATATATATATATATATATATATATATATTGTATATTTATACATTCTATATGTTATATATGAATTTTATACACTTTTGACTACAAAATGTAAATAATTTCTGACGCAATCTAAAAATAATAATACCCTCCATTTTATACAATTTTTTGTATCTTTGGCTAGCTATATGTACTTATTTTTGGCTAATTGGCCAAATGTGTAACTTGCCCCAAAAAGAAACTATTGAGATTTTGTTATTTGGGCCTCCGTGTACTATCGTTCGCGAACAATCTTGAGAATGCAGCAAAAATGTAAAAATAATCAAATTTTTAAATGGTCATTTAAAAATGATTATAATTTTAAATATAATTAAAATTTAGCTATTTTTATTTAAAGATAAATTTGAAGTAGAATTCTATTCAAAATTTAGAAAAGTACTCCAGCATAATATATCAGAGTTCCAGCATAAGTATACTGGACTCCAGCATATTATAATTGAGTTCCAGCATAAGTATATTGGAACTCTACCATAATATACTGGAGTTCCAGTATAATATACTGGAGTTTTAGTATAATATGCCGGTCCAGCATAATATAGTGGTGCTCCAATCTCCAATATATTATATTGGAATTTTCCTTGTATTGGAATTCCAACATAATATGTAAAAATTTTATACACATGTGCATCGATTTTTAGTATATTGTACTGAAACGTTTTGTGTTACTATTTTTTAATAACTTAACAAATACTATTTATTTTTAAGTAATCAGTTTAAAAACTGACTAACACGTGTTATTTTTACCGAGAATGCAGATCGCTTGTGTCCCTCCCTAAAACCAAGAGAATGAATAAAAAGGAGACGTACCGGAAAAAAAGATAATCCAGGAAAAGCTTTATTCGTAGCCTAAATACTTAATAACAAATAGCATGGGGCAGTACGATATCATTTTTCTTTAAAAAGTGACGTAAAATTGTCATTAATAGTAATAACAGACCAGCCAAAATAAATAAACATGTAAAGGACAAGCCCAAGAATTTCCATTGACGATAGGCAGTCTACAGTGTCTTTAGCTTACTGCTCTGAAAAGTAAGAAATCCCAACCATTCCTAGCACATTATGTGGGCGTTTAAGAATTGTAAAATTCCAAAAAAGAAATTTTTTAAGTGAAAATGGTATTTGAAAATTATAATGTACTTGAAAATGAATATAATTTTAGGTTATTTGTTAATTTTTGTGAGCGTTTTAAGTGAAAGTTATGATAAGGAGGCACGCTGTTAAGTTATGATCACCAAATTAAAATCAGAAAAAATGATTAAACATAACATTATTTTTCATCATGAAAACTTAGAAAATTCACTGCTCAAGACTCAAGAAAGCAAGTGTGTCAAAGATTAATCGAAGAATAAGTGCATGAAACAGAATTGTAATGATGTAGCTAGGAGTGGAAAGGCTATGCCTGTTATATAAAAATTTTATCAAACACGTTGAAAGGTCAAACGTTGATATCAGAATGACTTTGCTCAAGAAAACTTTTGATCAAACAATTTATCTCTTAAACGTAAAATGTCGAAATTTAAATAACAAACAGTACTGTCATATGAAATAAAATAATTTAAGTAATATGATTTCATTGTTTGTAGGAGTTTTTCATAATTTTTATATTTTAGGCTAGATTTTTATATTTTCTAATATTTTTGTTTTGGGGGCTAAAACTACAATACAATAACCTTTAGGGGTCGTTTGATGGGAGGTATTAGAAAAAATAATGCAAATATTAGCTCTATGCATTATTAGTGCCTTGTTTGGCATATTTTCAACCGTTATATTTGTTATACATTATACTAGGCATTATTCTATGCATAATGCATAGAAAATCATGCCATTAGCAATATCAAAGTTATTAATGTATGCATTAGCATGGTTAAAAATAAAATTATCCTTAAAGTTCCTTAAAGTTAGATATATGAAAGACATTTTTATAATCAACTATTTTTCTCTATCTTGTGTGTGATTGTGAACTGTGAGGGTTAAGTGATGTAAGTCTTGAGACTGGATACTGCTGGAGTTTAACCAACATCATTATCAACTTTAATTTTCCAATTGAGAAATTAAATGCAGAGAAACCAACCAGGGAGGTCAAAAATTTCAACTCTCTAGAAACTTTCTTGAAATTCCGATTTCGTGGTTGACTTGGAAAAGTTAACTATTTTCTTCCATTATCTCCATTACGAACCATGAATCAAGCAACTGGTCCTTGTATATATGATTACTTTTAGTTTTAAAGACCAAAGGGTAGAATGTAGATATAATTTGGTCAAGAAAATGGATATTTTAGTCTGACTTTTACTTTTAACGTCTGGATTATCTCGAAAATTGGTAATCATGGACAACTTTGCGTCAACATATCAGTTGTTACATGAAAAAGAACGAGAAGAAAAGAAGAAGAAGAAGAAGTTAAACATAGTTAATAAACTCTAAGGATTTATATTTTCCTATCGGGCAGCTAAGTGTCTAATTTTGAAATCCAAAGAGTGCATTTCTAATTAACTCATACTATTATATAGTATATGTTTAAAGTAAGGCCAAAGTGACACACGCCCTTGAGCTTGTCCCAATTTTCTTATACGCCAATTTGTCTTAGTCATGTTCGAATACTTAGAGTTTGCTCTTGTTAGGCACTTTTTAGATTACTAACAAAAAAAGTAAAAAGTTTATAATGCACTTGGCAAAGTAGGCTATATACAACAATAATAACAACACTCAAGTATAATCCCATTTAATGGAATCTGGGGAGGGTAGTGTGTACGCAGACTTTACCCCTAACCTTGGGTAGAGAGGCTGTTTCCAAATAGACCCCTGGCATCCTTCCCTCCAAGAACTTTCCCACCTTGCTCTTGGGGAGACTCGAACTCACAACCTCTCGATTGGAAGTGAAGATTGCTTACCATCAGAGCAACCCCTCTTGTCTCAAAGTAGGCTATATATGAATATATTTTGTTATTGCATATAACCTTAATAAAAAAGAGTTTAGACCTGGTCAAACACTTAGAAAGATGTAAGATTCTATGCGTGGAGAAACATAACATAGGTGAACAATAACCGCTCAACACTGACAGCTTGTTTGGAAGGTTGTTGCCGTTGCCATGTATTGTATTATTATCTCAAAATAATATTTATTTCAATTGTTTATTAAATTTGATTGTATTGTATTGTATTGTTAAATTTATTGTTTAGAAACAATAAAAAGTCTACTTTTTTGGAATAACCAATTTAGTGTGGTAGAATTATTTCCTATTTTTCTTTTCAATTATGTCCTAACTTATTACTCTACAATTCTATTTTATCCATTACCTTCTTCTTCTTTTTTTTTTTCTATTTTAACTCCAAATCTGCAACTTATAACCAACTTTATTTTTTTCAGAACTTCTGCCGCTAACTTGTTTTGCCGCCTCCTGTTTTATTTTTTCTCCTAATTTGTTGTTAACTCAATTTTAACTAGATGTGTTCCTTTTTTTGCTTCTATCTCGCTCCTTTGTTCTGCTTTTTAAAGTGTTTTGTCTTCTTGTGTTTTAAATTATTTTTATGCATAATTTTTGATAAATTTAATATTAAATAATTGAGGGTCTTTTAGTAAAGTTATCAATTACAGTACAGTATGATACAATCAAACCAAAGAGCAAAATATTATTTACCAAGAACAAACAATACATTCTATCCAAACATTGTATTCATAAAACGATATGATACAATATAATACATTATAAAACTATGGAACAATGATTCAAACAGAGTGTAAAGAGAGTCTTGCTCTTGTTTACCATAAAACGGTAATGTTGAATTTATGTGTGGTTTATAGACAAGTGAATTAATTTAATCCTAAAATAATAGATGAATTAGAAAAAAATGTATATTTAGCCTTGCGATAAAGATAAAGTAGCAGAAATAATAATTTCGGGAGAAGGACTTCTGAGAACAACAGTAATGATATCAATAAACAAGAAGATAAAATTATATTGAGCTTTGAATAGAGTATAGTGTATGTTTACCAGAAAATTCTTGTCCGTTACAATGATAATAGAGCTCACTATTTATATTTGCACCTAGAGAACAAGATCTTAGGATCAAGCCCCTCTTTAGTGTCAATTATGAGGGCCACTCAAGAATGTGTAATGGCAGACAGTGAATGTCATATTCCTTGTAACGGGCCATGTACTTAATGCTGTAGAATATTCCTCATCAAATGCTACCGGGTGGCAAGCATTATTTTATCTTTATGAGTATCATTCTCTTTGGTAACAGACGAGATCGTTGCCTTCGAATTCAACTATCTTCTATCTTCGGCTCCACGTATCATTTCCTCATGCGATCATTTAATATAAACATATTTTAACCTATATGGATAGTCCCTCCGCTTTTCGGTGGCAAACTTTGTGTTATTGGGAAGTTAGTAGAAATACCTTCTTTGGTAGGAAATTCACTGACCCCCTCTGAAAAGTTTCTGAAGGTTGATTAGACGCACGTCTCACCGTATTTAATGCCCGAACACACGTCATCCCACGATTTAGCATGATTGTTTCCGATTATCAAGGTAATTATAGCCACGATTTTAGCCGCATATACCTTTACTTATACGCATCAACCTCCTTCATTTACATTTCATATTACTCTAAATTTTCTCAAACTTTCTTTACTCAACTCATATTTCGTCTTTAACCTTTCTTTAGCTTTCTTCGAGAGAGAAAACTTTCCTTCTAATAAAAAATGGCCTATTCTTCCAGAAACTCAAGTTCTTCAAAGAACAAAGGTAAAGTTGATGATATTGCTTCCATTACGGTGAGTACTATCATCCCAAAGAATCTAATTACTACAAAAGATTTTGAAGAGAAGTATCCTTTTGCTCACCCTCGTACGTGAGATGTTAGTGTATACCCTTCTTCCATCCATCCTTCCAGTATCCCTGCTGTGTCAAAATTTAGATATTATCTCTCCCGACCTAGTGGAGGGGATAACCTTACCCAATAAGGGTTTTACGTATTTTTACACTTATCCCTTCACTTTGAGAGCGTTTTCTTTGAGTTTAGAGCTTGACTTGTGACTCAATCACAATCTTGAACTGAAATCAGCCAAAAATTCGGCCCAAACTTATGACTTAATTGCAGTCCTAGGTTTTCACTTGTTTCGACGGACCACTTGGCCAACCTACCCAAAAGTTTAGGTTTATGAAGGATATTACGCAGGGGAATGGTGGTTACTAAAACTATCGAGTGACATTTAAAGTAAGGCCTTAACATTCGAGCTATGACTACAAGGGCTAAGGCCAACTTCTCTGTATGTGGGCAGCGAGTTTCTGATCCCGTTGAGATTCTACTAACATAATAAATGGAAAATTGTGTACCTTTGTCCTCATAGACCAAAACAGCGCTTACTTCTACCTCCGAGACTGCTAGGTATATTAATAGTTTTTCACCTTCCCTCGGCATCAATAATAACTGAGGACTTGACAAGTACCTTTACAAATCCCTCAAAGCCTATAGACATTCTAGGGTTCGTTCGATGTTGTCCTTCTTTTTGAGTAACTAGAAGAAATGATGGCATTTCTTTGAAGACCGAGAAATGAACCTACTCAAAGCGGCAAATCTTCCCGTGAGCCGTTGAACCTCTTTTACGCGTGATAGTTGGTCTAAGATATCTTCGATGGCTTTGATTTAATCGGAGTTAACCTCCATCCCCCTTTTTGATATAGGAATCCCAGAAAGTTTCTGGAGATGACCCCGGATGCACACTTCTCGGGGATAAGCCCATATTATGCTTCGTTAAGATGTCAAAAGTTATTGCAAGTGTTTATAATGGTCGCCCACATTCAAGGACTTAAAAAGCATATTGTCTATATAAGCTTCCATGGCTTTCCCTATTTATTTTCCAAACATTTTGTTTACAAGACATTGGTTTGTGGCTATGGAATTCATTAGCCTGAAAGGCATCACATTATAGCAATAAGTGCCAAAATTTGTTATGAACGAAGTTTTTTCTTGATCCTCTGGGTTCATCTTTATTTAGTTGTGCCTGGAGTAAGCATCAAGAAAATTCATTGACTCATGCCCGGACGTTGCATCAATCATTTGATCAATGTTCGATAATGGGAATGAGTCCTTTGGGGACGCCTTATTTAAGTACTTATAGTCTAGGCACATGCAAAATTTATTATTCTTCTTTCGAACTACTACGTTATGTAGCCAGTCTGGATACTTTACCTCTCGGACTCAATCGATATCAAGTAGGCGAGTTACCTCTTCTTTGACGAATTTGTTTCTAGCCTTGGCAAAAGGACGTTTTTCTATCTTAGCGGAGGAATGGTGGGATCCAAGCTTATCTTGTGTACGGTTACTTCCGGTGAGATACCTATCATATCCGCATGCGACCACACAAAATAATTGATATTAAATTTAAGAAATTCAATAAATCCATAACTTAGTTCGGGGTGCAATTCTGTCCCCAAGTGGCATTTCCTATCCAAGATTTTTTCGAATAATGAAACTTGGTCAAGCTCTTCCACTGTCGATTTTTTGCGTCCGTCTATTATGGTACTTGGAAATATCATGGAACATAATCAAATTCTGATGCCTCTTCCCTACTGTTGAGATCACTAGAATCGAATGCAGGACCTGGTTCCTGCAATTATAAAGTCGTTGCTCCTTCCCTTTGCTACTAGAGACCAAAATTGCATTCATCTTCCTTGCTACCAGTTAGTCACCTCTTATTTGTTTAATTCCATCGAGGGTTGGGTATTTCAACAACTAGTGATATGTCAATGGCTCAACCTTCTTCTCATACAACCATGGTCTTCCCAAGATAATATTGTAGCCCATATCACCATGCACCACCTCAAAAGGGGTTGTCTTCATGTCACGATCCGAATTTTCTTCCTCCGTAAATTATCGTGATAGCACCTAGTCTCTACGATAAGGTAAGCCTAACATTTGGGGAAAATGAAATGAAAAAACAACTAATAACAACAGATAATTTAAACAAGCATTTGAGATGCCTCTTCGCATATACAAGACCCGGAACACTGTAAGTCACAAGCTTCTAAGATATTTGTCTACAATTCTATGCATTCATACTATAATAAATAAAAGGGAAGCAACATTAGAAAGGATAAAGGGGACTCAAAGGTCTTCGGATGCGACAGATGTACCTTGAAGTCTCTGGATGGCAACAACTATGAAAAACAAGACTGGTAGGAGGTACTTGGATCTGCACACAAAAAATATATGCAGGAAAGGGCATGAGTACACCACAACGGTACCCAATAAGTGCCAAGTCTAACCTCGGTCGAGTACTGACGAGGTCAGGTCAAGGCCCTACTAGTATATATATAATAAAAACAAGACAGGATGAAATATCCCACAAAAAAATAATTGAGGGTTAACAAGCATGAGATCATAGAAAGGTAACAGCTCAGACACAAAGATAACAACAGGGGATCTCGCAAGAGACCGTTTCATAATCCCAAACGTAAATGCATAGGGAGATCTCCCAGAATACCGTTCTATAGTTCGAAAGTAGATATGCAGTACAAGGGGATCTCTTGGAATACTATTCCGTAGAGCTAATGTAAATATGCAGTACAACGGGATCTCCAAGATGCCGCTGTAATCCCAAAGAAAATGCGCAACTCAAATAATGGATATAACAATTATAGCAAGAAAACCTATAGTTTAGACTAAATTCACGTCAAGGAAAAAGTGGAAATTCACTAAGTATGGTGCACGGAGTTCAGATAAGCAATTAAGGCAAGTAGGCATGCTATTCTAAGCTAACATGATACTACATATGTCTATATAACTAAAGTAAGAAGAAAACAGGTTAATACTTACTAGAAATCGGGTTTTTTACAAAATTAGCCTATGTACATACTCGTCACTTCACGCCCCTCAAGATTTGGAAAGTTACTTACTTCGAACCAAGCTCAATCAATCGGTAACAATGTCTTTTCCATGAATATCCAACTCTGAATGGCCCAAATCAAGCCAAAATCAATCACATATGATAAATATAACTATAAGAAAGTAATCTAGTTAATGAAATCAAAGCTAAAGTAAAGAATTGGAAATCGCCCTAAAATGCCTCTCGGGGCCCACGTCTCGGAATCAGGTAAAAGTTACAAAATATAAACACCCATTCACCCACGAGTTCACTCGTACCTAAATTATCAAAATCTGATGTCAAAATCTCAATCAAATCTCAAAAACCAATTTGAAGAACTTCCAACCTTTTTCCCCAAATTTTCACCTAAATTCCTAAATTTAATGATCAAATCAACTATAGATTAATGGAATAAAACCAAAAAAAGCTAAGAATCATTACCCCAAAGTTCTCTATGAAACATTATTGAAGCCTTAATACGAGCTCTCAAAATCCCAAAATTTAAAATGGCATAAAACCCTCGACTTAGCCTTTTTTCTGCCCAGCAATTTTGCATATGTGGACGTATAATCGCACCTGCGATGTCGTGCCTGCGGAAATTCCCTTGTAGACAGAAATGACTTAAGGCCTCAAAACTCTACTTCTTTTGACCAAGGCAAACCTGCAGGCCCGCTCCTACGGAAGGCCATATGCATTTGTGACCCTGCCCATGCCTCCCATTCTCGCTCTTGCAATCCTTCTTCTGCATCTGCAGATTCGCTGGTGCGGCTCCCTTCTCGCGGACATGTGCCCATAGACCAACTTGACCAAAACTGCATATGCGCTCTATCTCCCACATGTGCGAGTCCGCACCTATGGTCTCCCCACCACAGGTGGAAAAATACCACAAACGAGCAAAACTCAACCATTGCCCAAGTCCAAATTTCAATCCATTAAGCATCTGTAATCAATCCAAGGTCCTCAGGACCTCAACCAAACATTCCAACAAGTCCTAAATTATTATACAAACTTAGTCGAGACCTTAAATCACATTAAACAATGCTAAAAATAGGAATTGCCTTCCAATCCAAACTTAATGAACTTGAAACTTCAAATTTCTACCTCTGATGGCAAAACCTATCAAACCACGCCCAATTGACCTTAAATATTGCACACAATTCAGCATTACAAACCTACTCCAGCTTCCGAAATTGAAATCTGACCCTGATATCAAAAGGTCCACTACCGGTCCAAATTTCCAAAAATTTGACTTTGGCCATTTCAAGACTAAATGAGCTATAGACCTCCAAAACACAATCCGGACAAGCCCCTAAGTCTAAAATAACCCAACGAAGCTAACAGAGCTGATAGAACTCCATTCAGAAGTTGTCTTCATATAGTTCTAACTATAGTCCAAATTCTAAGACTTAAGCCTCCGTTTAGGGACTAAGTGCCCCAAACACTCCAAAAACCAAAATGAATTCTCGCGACAAGTCACATAAGCAGAATATGATATGGGGGAAAGCAGAAAAATAGGGGGATTGGGACTATAACTCTCAAAAGGACCGAACGGGTCATTACATCCTCTCCCTCTTGAAATAGCCGCTCATCCTCAAACGAGCATAGCAACATACCTAAAGTGGTTAAACGATAAGAATAACATTTTGTGCACATCCTGCTCTGTCTCCTAAGTGGCTCCTTGACCGATTGACCCTCCACTGAATCTTCATTGAAACAATGTTCTTTGACCTTAGCTTTCGAACTTGCCTGTCCAAAATAGCCACTAACTCTTCAACATAAGATAGATCCTAGTCCAGTCGGACTGATCTAAAATCCAACACATGAGTCGCATCACCATGATACCTCTAGAGCATAGAAACATGAAACACCAGATGAACTTCTGCTAGACTGGAAGGTAAGGCAGGCTCATAAGCAACCTCCCCAACTCACTACAACACCTCAAATGGACCAATGAACCTTGGGCTCAGATTGCCTTTCTTACCGAACCTCATAATACCCTTCATAAGAAAAACCCGGAGCAAGACCCACTGGCCAACCATGAATGCAACATCGTGAACCTACCGATATGTATAATTCTTCTATCTGGACCGAGCTGTGTGAAGTCTATCCCAAATCACCTTAACCTTGTCCAAGGCATCCTGAACCAAGTCCATACCAAATAATTTGGTCTCTCCTGGCTTGAACCAACCCACTAGTGACCGACACCGTCTACCATACGGAGCCTCATACGGTTCCATATGAATGTTGGAATGATAGTTGTTGTTTTAGGCAAACTTCGCAAGGGGAAATAATTGATCCCAAGAGCCTCCAAACTCCATCACACACACACAAAGAATATCCTCTAGAATCTAAATAGTGCACTCAAATTGCCCATCCATCTGAGGGTGTAATGTTGTGCTTAACTCACCCGAGTACCTAACTCCTGTTGTACGTTCCTCCAGAACCGTGATGTAAACTACGTACCCCAGATTAAGATGATAGATACCAACACGCCATGAAGCCTAACAATCTCGGGGATATAAACTCGAGCCAGCTGCTCAGAAGAATATGTAGTCATCACAATAATAAAATGAGCTGACTTGGTCAGCCTATCCACAACCACCCAAACTGCATCAAACTTCTGCTGGGTTGGTGGGAGTCCAACAACGAAATCCATAGTGATTCGCTCCCATTTTCTCTCCTGAATTTCTAACTTCTGAAGCAATCCACCCGGTCGTTGATTCTCACACTTCACATGTTGGAGATTTAGATATTGTGCCACATATTCGACTATGTCCTTTTTCATCTACGCTACCAATAATGATGCATCAATCATAATACATCTTCGTGGCACCCGGATAAATGGAGTGCCGCGAGCTGTGAGAATCTTGACGAATCAACTCAAGAAAACCGTCTAAATTGGGCCTATATAGCCTGCCCTGCATCCCTAATGCACCATCATCCATAGTAGTGACCTCCTTAGCATCATCGTGTTGAAATTTCTTCTTAAGGACTAGCAGATGGGGGTTATAATACTGACACTCCCTGATACGATCATAAAGAGATGAGTAGGATACCACATAAGCCAAAACTAGACTCGGATCAGAAATATCCAATCTAACAAACTGGTTGGCTAAGGTCTGAACATCCAGTTCTAGTGGCCTCTCTGCTAGAAATTATGCTAAGCTCCCTAAACTCCTCTTTCTGCGACCCAAGGCATCGGCCACCATATTGGCCTTCCCAGAATGGTATAGAATAGTGATATCATAATCTTAAGCAGCTCTAACCACCTTCACTGACACAAGTTAAGATCCTTCTGCTTGAACAGATGCTGCAAAGTTTGGTGATCTGTGCAGATCTCACAAGAGACACCGTACAGATAGTGCCTCCAAATCTTTAAGGCATGCAAAATAGCTGTTGACTCAAGGTCGTGGACAAGATAGTTCTTTTCATGCACCTTTAGTTGTCTGGACGTGTCGATAATCACCCTACGGTCCTGCATCAATACCGCAACGAGAACAACTTATGACACTTCGCAATAAACAATATAAGATCCTGACCTGTATGCAATACCAGTACTGGGACTGTAGTCAAGCTTGTCTTGAGCTTTTTGAAATGGCTCCTCACACATCTCTATCCACCTGAATAGAACACCCTTTTGGTTCAGCCTGGTCATAGATGTTGCAATAGATGAGAATCCCTCAACAAATTGACGGTACTACCCCGCCAAACCAAGGAAGCTCCGGATCTTTGTAGCTCAGGACGGTCTAGGACAACTCTACATTGCTTTCACCTTATTCAAATCAACATTTATCCCTTCACTCGATATCATGTAACCCAAAAATGCCGTGGAATCTAACTAGAACTCACATTTTGAGAATATTGCATATAATTTCTTCTCTCTCAAGGTTTGAAGAACAATCCACAGGTGCTGCTCATGATCCTCCTGACTCCGGGAGTACATCATAATGTCTTTAATAAAGGCAACGACGAATGAGTCAAGATAAGGCCAAAATTCACTGTGCGTCAAATGCAAAAATATTGTTGGGTCGTTGGTCGGCCCAAGTGACATCACAAGGAAATCGTAATGACTATATCGAGTCCTGAAAGCACTCTTCGAGATATCTGGATTCGAATCTTCAATTGATAACTTGAACGCAAGACAATCTTAGAAAACACTCTGCCACCCTGTAATTGATCAATAGGTCATCAATACGGGGAAAAGGATATATGTTCTTCATTGTGACTTTATTCAATTGGTGATAATCGATTCACATTCGCTTAGAACCATCCTTTTTCTTCACAAACAAGACAGGAGCACCCCAAGGTGACATACTGGGCTGAATGAAGTCCCTATCAAGTAATTCATATAACTATTCCTTCAACTCAAGAGGGTCCATACGAAAAGGATGAATAGAGATGGGCTGAGTGCCTGACAACAAATCAATACCTAGGTTGATATCTCTATCGAGCGGCATGCCCGGAAGATCAGCTGGAAATACATCCAGGAAATCCCTCACTACTAGGACTAACTCAACTGTAGGATATCAGTACTAACATCTCTCACATAGGTTAGGTACGCATCATACCCCTTTTCAACCATCTGTTGGGCTTTAAGAAATAAAATAACTCTGTTGAGAGTGTAATCTAAGATACCCCTCCACTCTAATCGCGATAAACCTGGCATAGCCAGTATCACGGTCTTGGCGTGACAACAAAGAATATCATAATGGGGCGACAACAATTCCATCCCCAAGATAATATCAAAATCTACCATACTAAGCAAGAATAAATCGGCTCTAGTCTATAAAACAACTAATAACAATCAAACATGACCAATAAACACGGTCAACAATAATAGAATCTCATTCGGGTGTAGACACATGAACATAATCTCTCATAAAAATATGGGTTATGCCAAAATACGTGTCAAAATAAGAGGACACATAGGAATAAGTGAAGCTTGGATCAAATAGAACTGATGCATCTCTATGACAGACTGGATTAATACATGTAATGATAGAGTTGGAAACAACGACCTCTGTACGAGAAGGAATGTCATAGTATCTGGCCTGGCCTCCCCCTCTAGGGTGACCTCTACCTCCTCTATATCCACCTCGAGTTTTCTTAGTAACTGGAGTAGTAGCCGGTGCTGTAATCATAGCTTGGGGGCCCGTTAAAGCACGCCGTGGCTGAAACGTCTATGGAGGCGCACCCCACGTAAATCTGGGACAATCCCTTACCATATCGTAAGTGTCGCGACAGTCAAAATAAGCTTTGGGAGGGCCTGGCTATTGTGGCTAACTCGTGCCAGGTCTGCTGGATTGACCGCTAAAGGCACCCCATCCAAGAGGCACACTAGATACTGGAGGTGCATAATAAGGCTCATGAGGCCTAGAAGTAGCCGGAACACCACTAGCAGCTAGAAGAGCTGAATGAGGGGGAAACTTACATGGCCCCTACCATGTCGAACTGCAGTTGGGGCACGGGCACCAGAATAGCTACCAGGCTCTTAAGAACTCTTGGCCACTCTCTCCTCCCACTCTCGAGCAATACTCATAGCATATTTATACAATATATCCATCTTATCTCTCGGTCCATGCTAGTCCTAATGTTAGGACGGAGCCTCTTAATAAACCGATGGACCCTCTCTCAAACTGTAGAAACCAAGGATGACGCATGTCTATCCAAGTCACTAAAACGTACTGCATACTCCGAGATAATCATAGCACCCTGGAGCAATTGCTTAAACTCCACGCGCCATGGATCCCTAAGCTCTAAAGGACATACTTTCTAAAAAACGTGTCTGAGAACCGAGTCCATGTAAGTTAAACTACCTCAGCTTGATTGTCCAACTCATAAGCACGACAATCTTATAGGCTACTCCTCTAAGCTAAAATGCAGTTAAAGAAACCCCGCTCGGCTCTGCTATGCCCATAATAAAAACCCTAAGCATCATTTTTTCCAAACTATTGAAGGTATGAGGGTGGTACTTCTGGTACCTCTCGGGCCTATGTTGCTCCTCCTCTAAAACTGTTGCCTTACCCTTGAGCTAAATTGGGGCTACATGTGGCACATGTATAATCTCTAAAATATGATCAACCTGAACCCGCTGCTCTAGGGTGCGGGCGGTGGGAGTTTGTGCTCCTCCCGTGGCCTGAGATGTTCCTAGAGCAAGTGGAATCAACCTTGCCTGAGCTAGAGTACTGAACATGCTTAGAAACTGGTGGTGTAGTAGTAGTAGGCGTCTCAGGTTCCTTCGCTCTGACTGTAGCGATCAGTGGCTCCTCTGTAGCAGCTCACTCGGGTGCTCTAGCTACACTATGTGGGGGTCCTCAGCCTCTATCCCGGCCCCAGCCCTATCCCAGCCTCTAGCGGCTTTAGTAGGTCATGCAGGTGCCTGGTCATCTCCGGCTGCTCGTATCCTTATTGTTTGTGAGAGAATAGAAGACGGATGTTAAGAATTTTAAAGCCAACAATTTCGCACAACAAGGAATAAAAAGAAGTGAAATTTTTCCTAGCAGTTCCATAGTCTCTCGAAGATAAGTACAGACATCTCCGTATCGATTCGCGAGAATCTAATAAAGTGGCTTGTGACTCACAACACCTATGAACCTAGAGCTCTAATACCAATTTTTCACGATCCAAATTCTCCTTCCGTGAATGTCATGACGGCACCTAGTCTCTACGACTAGGTAAGCCTAACATTTTTGAAAAATAAAATAAATAAAAAACTTAGAGGTTAACAACTAACAATAACAGATAATTTAAATATGCATTTTAGATATTGCTCGTCATATACAATAATAACTCTCGAAATACACAACTCTCCCAAGACCCGGAACACCATAAGTCACAAGCTTCTAAGATCTTTGTAAACTATTCTATACATTTGTACTGGAATAAATAAAAGGAAAGCAACATCAGAAAGGATAGAAAGGGACTCCCAGGTCTTCGGACGCGAAAGATGTACCTTGAAGTCTCCGGAATGGTAGCAACCGTGCAACTAAAAACGAGGCTAGTAAGAGGTAAATAAGTCTGCACACGAAAAATATATAGAGGAAAGAGTATGAGTACACCACAATGGTACCCAGTAAATACTAAACCTAACCTCGGTCGAGTAGCAACAAGGTCAGGTCAGGGACCTACTAGTATATATATAATAAATACAAGACACGATTAAATATTGCAAAAAAAGAAGAAGATTGAGTTTAACCAGAATGAAATCATAGAAAGGTAACATCTCAGTACACAAAGACAAAAATAGGGGATATGCCGAGATACCGTCCCATAGTCCCGAACGTAAAGGTGCAGCGGATCTCCCGGAATACCCTTCCGTAGTCCCAAAGTGAATGTGCAGTACAGAAGGATCTCTCGAAATACTATTCCGTAGTCCCAAAGTGAATATGCAGTAGAGGGGGATCTCCCGAAATATTATTCTGTAGTCCCAAAGTAAATATACAACTCAAACAATGGAAGTAACATTTACATCAAGAAAACCAACAATTTAGACTAAATTCAAGTCAAGAAAAAAGCAGGAATTCACCAAACATGCTGCACAGAGTTCAGATAAGCACTTAAGGCAAGTAGGCATGATATTCTAAGCTAACATGATACTACACATGCTGATATTACTTAAAAAGAAGAAAACAGGTTATTATTTAATGGAAATCGGGTTTTTACAAAAATTATCTCATGTACGTACTCTTTACCTCACGTACACAATGCTCATATATCAAAATCAATACCAAATCCTAAGGTGAGTTCCCCCACAAAAGGTTAGGCAAGCCACTTACCTCGAACCAAGCACAATCAATCGGTAACAATTCCTTTTCCATGAATATCCGACTCCGAATAACTCAAATATAGCCAAAATCAATTACATATGATAAATATAACTATAAGAAGCTAATCTAGTTAATAAAACCAAATCTAAAGCAATAAATAGGAAAATTTCCCTAAAAAGCCTTCCCAGGACCATGTCTAGGGATCGGGTAAAGTTTACAAAATATGAACACACATTCACTCAGAAGTTCAATCGTACCAAAACTATCCAAATCCAATGTCAAAATCCCAATCAAATCTCAAAAACCTAGTTGAATAACTTCCAACATTTTCCCCCAAAATTTTCACCCAAATTCCTTGATTTAATGATGAAATCGACTGTAGATTAATGGAATACAACCAAGGATGAGTTAAAATCATTACCCCAAAGTTCTCTCTAAATATCATTGAATTATCACCTTAATCCGAGCTCTCAAACTCTCAAAAATTAAAATGGGATAAAACCCTCGACTTAGCCCTTTTTCTGCCCAGTGATTTGTATCTGCGAGCCTATAATCGCACATGCAGAAATTGCCTCGTAGGTTTTGAAATGACTTAAGGTCTCAAAACTCTGCTTCTGCAAACCCGCTTCTATGGATGGCTTTCCGCATCTAAGACCCTTCCCATGCCACCCATGCTCACTCCTATGTTTCCTCCACATCTACGGATTCGCAGGTGCGGCTCCTTTATCGCACCTACGCCCATAGACCAACTTGACCAAAACTACACCTGCTCTCTATCTCCTGCATGTGTGAATCTTCACATGTGCTCTCCCCTCTGTAGGTGTGAAAACACTAAAAACCAGCAAAACTCAACAATTTCCCAAGTCCAAATTTCAATTCGTTAAGCATCTGAAATCAATTCGAGTTCCCCGGGACCTCAACTAAACATACCAATAAGTCTTAAAGTACAATACAAACTTAGTCGAACCCTCAAATCACATCAAACAATGCCAAAACACAAATCACCCTCCAATCCAAACTTGATGGACTTGAAACTTTAAATTTCTACAATCGATGCCAAAACTTATCAAACCACATCCGATGGACCTCAAATTTTTCACACAAGTCATGTTCAACATTAAAGGACTACTCCAACTTTCAGAATTGGAATCTGACCTTGATATCAAAAGGTCCACTATCGATCCAAATCTCCAAAATTTGACTTTTGCCATTTCAAGTCGTGATTAGCTACAGACCTCCCAAACACAATTCGGACACGCCCCTAAATATAATATCACCCAACAGAGCTAACGCAGCTAACGGAACTCTATTCCGGAGTCGTCTTTATAGAGTTCTGAGTACGGTCTAAATCATAAGACTTAAGCTTCCGTTTAGAGACTAAGTGCCTCAAAACACTACAAAAATACAAATGACACCTCCGCAAGTCACGTAAGAAGAAAAAGATACGGAGGAGAGAAGAAAAGTTGGGGATTAGGGCTATAACTCTCAAAACGATCGGCCAGGTCATTACACTTCATCACCCCTTTGGCCTTTTTGGGCAGCATGATCTATCCTCGGGTTGTCACGCTTGTTAGATTAAACCCTTAAAGGATTTTTGTGGTCGGAATGATGCTTCCATTGAGCTTGGCTTGCTCCAATATCCTTCATTGTATAATATTGACCTAACTCCTTAGATCCACCAGAACACGTCTGATTCTAAAATCTAATACATTTAAAATGATTAATAATGCGTTGTTGGCGTACCAACAATCCATATGCATCCTCCTCTGTGAAAGTGATATCATCTTCGCTGACTTCCCAGAGTCTCTTGCATTGGGTTACTGACACCTTCATTTTTTGTGTGGAGAATATAGCCTAGTTAATATCGTTCCCACCGTCAGGCGCGAGGGATCTTCTTCTATTTTTGAGGGCTCTACGTTTTCGCGATTACAATCGTTATTATTTTTAGCCTGGTTATATTAAAAATTCCCCAAGATGGCCATTTTTTAGTATTGTCACCAACTCTACTACACTGATATTGACATTATATTCTGAAAGTCTGGGGTAGGAAAAATCTCGAGAACCTGATGATCGCTGCCGACTCAATGCTACACCAAGGGAGGAAGAGCGGGTCTCAATAGCTTTTACCCGAATAGTGGTTAGAGATCGAATTTCCATAGGGAGCTAGTAGTGGAGTTGTATTTCTGTTTAGTCTAGACATGCGGTTGTGCTTCTTATGTTACTTCAAACATTTTTGGTTTTCTTTGTTTTTATGACTACCATTATGAAACTAATGATTAAAATTAAATTATTCTATGAGAATATTGTTAAATGGTATTTAATATAGACAAAAGGCACTAGGGTCGTAACACTACCTAGGTGGCTAATCGATGGGTAGAAGTTATTAAGGGTAGATTTATATATCTGGGGCTTATGCTATAACCATTGCACAATTGTACTCATTCTCACACTTCTCGGTAGAGAAAATGAATTTGCCCAATTAGCTCTTTTGAGAACAATTGGGTAGGCCAATTAGACCAAGCAACTAGGTTTCAAGTATGGTGATTACTCTCTCGAGGTTTAACCCGTTAATTGGGACTATCCATCCCAATTCCTTGTTGGGTCAATTTTGGGGGCATGGATTCTCTTTCTCAAGAAGAGTTGAACCCACTAATCTTGAATCTATGTTTGCAACCACAAATTCAAAATTGAAACACAAAATCAACCCAAATAACAAACACCCAATATCAATCTAACCTTAGATGGCAACACCCATCAATTACCCACACTAGGGTTGAGCCACAACCCTAGCTAAAGGGTTTAGCTACACATCATTAAAGAAGAAATATATGAGGAACTAAACATATTAATTAATTACTAAGTAAATCTACAATAATAAAGAGCAAAAGTTTCAAAAATGGCTACAATCTCGTTCCCAGATGCACAGCTACGTTCAGAACATAAAAAACTACCTCCTAATAATGGTAAAATATTCTATTTATACTAGGCTGGAAAAATTAGACAAAAACACGGACCGCACAAAAAGGACTACGGCTGTGCTAGCTCTTGGATTGATGATTTCAGCTTCTCTAAAGTTGAGGACCGCAGACTGCGTAAAAGGGCAGTGCGGCAATGGAGGGCTCTGGCGCGGGATGCGTAAAACAGACGGCCGAGTGGCTTTGATTTGTTGTTATGACAGCTCTATGAATCTCGTTCGCGTGGACCGCACAAATAATCAGTGTGGCCGCTAAGGCTTAATACGGGCCGCGAGAATCTGACAGCGGCCGCGTAGCTTAGGTCCTGTATATACCATCTCTCTAAAATTCTTAGTGCAACTGCAGTCACTGTTGCGCGGTCCGCGCTAGGATCTATTTCCTTCAATCTTGGTCTTTCATGCTTGAGCAGGTTTCACTCCATTTTGAGTTGATCTCTGACATTTGTCACTTTGTCGCTCAAACCTGCAATCAAGCATAACTTGTAAGTATTTTGGGACTATTTTGTAGCAATTTGTAACCAAAACAATAGCAAGTAGAGATATAAACATGGTAAAATCCTAACTTATCACCTGACATTTTCCTTGTCCTGTAACGGCCTGTTTTTTGGCTGCGGTCAGTTCTTCTATTGGTAATGAACCTATTCGCCAATCAAAATTATCTCCTGCATCCTTTGGCCCATTTATTGTGCAAAAATCGTCGTTTGATTTCTCTTTATTCTTCTCTTTGTCTCGACCTTTAACTGACACTGAGAAATCGAGTTGATTATCCATAGTCCTTATCTTTTAAGTGTACCAGTTACGAACATCCGCATAAGTGATCTCTTGAAATACAAGCAAAATTTCTTTCAACTTTCGGGAAGCATTGAACTTCTCGGATTCAAACCCTTGGTGAATTCTTTAGCTGCCCATTCATCTCGAATGGCCGATAGCAACATCTTTTCCTTGTAGAATCGAGTTATAAATTCCCCCAACAATTCAGGCTATCCATGTGCAATCCTGAATATATCGGCCTTTTGGGCATGTACCATCCTGGCCCCGACATGTGCCTTAATGAAAGAACCCATGAGCATTTTGATAAAGTCTATGGAATTCTCGGGCAAAAGCGAATACCACGTCAAGACTCCCATCGTGAGAGTCTCTCCGAATTTCTTTAACAAAACTGACTCGATCTCGTGGGGAGCTAAATCGCTTCCTTTTAACACCATTGTATAGGTTGTGATATGCTCGTGGGGATATTTTTACCTCTTGGGGATCAATTTTGGTTCCAATCTTGGTTTGTACGACACTTGAACTTACTTCTTTGAGTCCAGCATGGGTGGTGTGCTCGGAATTTAGTCCATGCATGCATTTATTTTCCTCATAAACTGTATGAGTTCACTTTTGAAGGGATAGCTCTCATCATTGAGACCGGACCCACTTTCCTGGCCCATTGAAGCGAACTCTCCCCTCGGGCTATTATTGACAACCCTTTGTGCTGTTTGATTTGCGGGAGCACTGGAGGAACTAGACCTCGTCCATTCGCATTAATAGAAGCACTTGATAACACATGTTTCAGCTCTATCATAACCTTATTGTTCCGCATGAGATCGACTAACATGGCCTCATGTTTCTCCGTCAAAACCCTTACCACTTCCATGGCGTCCTCTTCTTCAGCATTATTAGGGGTCGCCTCTCGAACATGCCATGGGTATCGCTGTGACCTCGTTCCCCTCACTGCGGGTATCAGTGACTGTATCCTCATGCTGAGGTTGATTTTCTTAGGCCTCAAGGTTATGTATGTTATTAACACCATTATATTCCATTTCCTAAGATTTTTGGCTAAGAACAAATAATCAAACACGTTAGTAAAAGAGGCAAGGACCAACTTACTTATACAATTGTCTAAGACCCAAGGTGGGCGCTAAACTGTTTACCCGTAAAATGATACAGTTGAATTTATACATGATTTATAGATAAGTGAATTAATTTGATCCTACAATAATATATGAATTAGACAAAAATGTAATACTTAGCTTGAAATTGAGATAAAGTAGAAGAAATTGTAATTCCAGGAGCAAGACTTCCAGGGACAACAACAACGATATCAATAAACAAGAAGATAAAATTATATTGAGCTTTAAATAGAGTGCAGCATATATTTACTAGAAAATTTGTGTCCTTTACAATGATAATAGAGCTCACTATTTATAGCTACACCTAGGGAACAAGGTACTAGGATCAAGCCCTTCTTTAATGTCAATTATGAGGGTCATTGAAAAATATGTAACGGTAGGCAGTGAATGACATATTCCTTATACCAGGCCATGTACTTAATTCTGTAGAATATTTCTCAATTAATACTACCGGGTGACAGACATTTATTTTATCTTTATGAGTATCATTCTCTTTGGTAACAGGCGGAATTATTGCCTTCGAATTTAACTATCTTCTATCTTCAGATGTATATGTTACTTCCTCGTACGATCATTTAATATAAATATATTTTACCCTGTACAATATTAGTATCATATTAATTGAAAAATAGACATTAAACTCAATTTAATAGTGTTAAAAATTAGTATAAGTGGCTAGGACTGTCCAATACCATACATATACATGTGTTTGTGCACGTATAAAGGGCTATTATATAAAACGCATACACATAAGCTAATGTGAGAAATTAACGTAAAATATTATTAAGCAATACTTAACAGGTTTGGATGCAAAAGATTTTAGATACCAAGAAGAGAAGAAAATGTATACTAATTACTAAGAAGAATATTAAGCAGTGATGACATGCGAGTAAATGTTGATATTCTTCTGCACATTTGGCAACCTTCCCTTTACTAAGGGTGGCGGCTGCATATATGCCTATTTATTCAGAGCGGTGTTATTATATTATAGGATAACATGTTCTTCTTCGAAAATTTTATTTTATGTCTTATATAATTAATACTAATTATATCAATATATTTTTATCTTATAATTTTATAAATTCAAAATTTTATAAACTTACAAATATAAAATAAAAGTTTATAAATTTGTAAATAAAAAAAGAGCTCGTACAACTAATATAAATTATATAAAATACAAAATAAAACTTCTCATTATTCTTAGGCTTCTCACGTTATTCATCTTGTCAAATGTGATACCATCTATGAATAGACCATCCAACCACCTGTACCAAAGTTTTTCTCATTGGAAAGAAGAAGATAAATTGTACTCCATTATTCCTTTTAGATGTCAATTTAAAAGGTAAAACCGGCCGTTAAATCCCTTTGATTCCAAGACCGACACTCTAAGCAAAAGGGTGTACATAAATTGTGTTGATTTAAATTTTTTAATTAGCAAATCAAATCAATTGTATTGAGTTACAAAATTTAAAGATTAAATCAAATTAATAAAATTTATATATTTTTACTCTCGGGTTTTTTGGTTTTTGAATTTTTTTATAACGTCTTTATAACACAAAATATATAATGTGTGCTCCAAGTATTTCTATGATATTTTACTAAAATATTTAACAATAAAGATAATAAAATCGCATAAAATAAGTATTATTAATATGCCATAATAAAAATAAATATAATCTAAAATTACTAAGTTGCTAAAATAAATACGACTAACAAGTAACAGCTTTACATGACTAAACACTACTAAAAAAAGTTTTGTATTTTATCTAATTCATGAAAAAACTAAAAAAAAATGATATCCAATACTATTGTTATTTCTAGTACAATTAATTGAATGTCTTTTATTAGTATTAATATTGACTATAAAACTTATTCAAGAATTATAAGTCCAAATTTAAATAATATGTTAAAAGATAAAATTATGAAAATATTTAAGAAATATTTGTAAACTACTCAACAATAAATATTTTTATGTATTAAATACATTTAAAACTTCTATACATGTAATGTCATGTTGGTTTAGTTCAGTTTGACTTTTTAGTTAAAACCAAACCAAATTAATTATGGTCGAATTTTTTTTCAATACCAAATCATAATCAAATTTTCTCGATTCAATCGAATTATCGATTTAGTACAGTCTATCAATTTTCTTTATACAACCCTACTTTTAATTGTGTATGTTCTAGATTACATATATTTTGAAAATGGTATACATAAGAAATTCCAAGCAAGAGTAGTACTTCCCTACTTTTCGTCCATCTATTTTCGAATTGACATAGTATAAATAATGTTTTCAAAGTTGTATTTTAACATCCAACAATAAAAAAAGGTTATATTAGTCCTTGTGCATACATGTCTCTTTAAAAGAGGCAACGATCTTAAGATTAGTGAATTGTGTTCCCTTTTCTTTTTCTTTTTTATTATCTTACCAATTAAATCAGGCAATCGTCTAGAAGTAATTCAAATAAAACTTAATGTTTTCTTGTATCTAAGAAAAAATATGTGACAGCATATATTGTTCGTAACATATACTGTTATGTGGACCATATTTTTTCGATTCGTGAAAGAAATAGTGAAATTAAAATTATACAGCTGGGTCTCAATTTGAACACGGTGTTATTCCAATGCTCGATATGGACCTGGAAAAGTTAATATTACACAACGACTTTAATTAGCTTTTCTGCCACTTAAAATTTATGTATAATGAATTGAAATTATTCTAGAAGATTACTCTAGACTTCTCACCAGGATTCTTTTGCTTTCTTCCTTTTTCTTACGTGATTCATGAAGCAATAATTAATGGACAGAAATCACATTTTTGTTTCATTTTGGATACTATTTATTTAGCAACCAAGAAACAGAAATGGTCAAGTAGAGACCACTCCTTCCTCTCACTTTCCTATCTATCCTCAACATTTTCATAACTCTGAGGATCGTTTAGTTAGGTGTATAAAAATAATGCTTAATGAGGTGTATTAATATTATAAGAATTTGTTGACATTACTTAGATGTTTGGTAACTTTCCGACATCGTTTCTCGGTTTTTTGGTGACTGAATCGACGTCTGAACCTAGGGATTCATACCTAGGGTTTTCACTGCTGTCTAAAGGCCGATCTTCTTCCGGTAGCGAAGAAGGAGGGTAACCTTGGTTTAAAATTGTGCATCTGGTTTGTGTATCTCGATTTTGATTTTGTGTTTGAATATTTGGCTTTGTGTGTAGCTATTTGATTGGTTGTAATTTTGGTTGCTGAATCTGTTATTCCTTGTTGATATATCATGGCTGCTAACACCAGTACTACTACCACCAACACTGGTATTTTGGACTCTTCAAGTCCTTTATTTCTATACTCCTTCGATGTTCCCGGGGTATCTCTCGTCCCCACACCTTTCTCAGGTGATGGTTTTGGGGGATGGAGAAGAAAAATGATTGTTGCTTTGACTGCTAAAAATAAAATTGGCTTTATAGATGGAACTTGTCCTCGACCAGCTACTAATGCTGCTCAACAGAGATTATGGGACAGGTGTAATAGTATGGTAATTTCATGGTTAACTGCTTCTATTTCTCCTGCGATTGGTGAGTCTGTGCATTATTCTGATACTGCTGAAAGTATATGGTCACAACTTCAGGCGCGTTATGGTACTGCTAATAGGACCAAAATTTATGAATTAAAAAGAGAGCTGTGTAACACTTCTCAAGGGTCCCTTGATATAGCATCCTATTTTAATAGACTTAAAAGTTTATCGGATGAAATTGAGTCTATGTGTGTTAACCATGGTCAAAGATGTGTATGTGCTGCTAAGGAAGGTATTGTAAAGGAAAATGATGATTCTAAAGTGTTTCAGTTTTTAATGGGCCTCAATGACACTTACATGGGGGTGAGGAGCAATATTCTGATGATGCAGCCCCCTCCAAACCTTGACAATGTGTATAATATCCTCCTGAATGATGAGAAACAAAGGCATATTCAGTCTCCCTCTCATTTTAATCCAGATTCTGTATCTTTTAATGCCTACTCTAACAGGAAGCCTGTTGACTCTAATAAGCCTACAATGCCCAATACTTTTTCTCCATTCAAACAAAGAGTCAACTTTGATCAAGGTAGAGGGTCGTTGTTCTGTAGATACTGTAAGAAGTCTGGACATTTAATTGATAAATGCTTCAAACTTCATGGGTATCCACAAAATACAACTTTCAAAGGGAGGAAATCTGGTGTTGCTAATGTTGCTGTTGCTTCAAATTCTGATGGTCATTTGTCTGTTCCTCAAGGGAATCCTGCTGCCAACCATGATTCTGTTTCTAAAACAGATGGTCAGTCTTCTGTGATACCTGGGTTGAGCAGTCAGCATTATGATCAACTGATGAATCTTTTACAACAATCCCAGTTAGGGGGTTCCACTGCTCCAAACCCTTCTCCCATGTGTGCTGTCAATTTTGCTGGTACTATGCTAACTGAGAGTCCAGTTTCTGATTCCAAAGTTTGCATGCTTACTAGTATTAATTCTGTGTCTTGGATAATTGATTCTGGTGCATCTAATCACATGACCTATAACAAACAACTACTTTTTAATCTTACACCTTTATCTGTTCCTTATCTTGTGTCCCTTCCTAATGGTTACAAAGTAAAAGTAACTTGCATTGGTTCTTTTCAATTGACTTCTTCTATTGTTCTTCATAATGTACTGCTGATTCCTTCTTTCACACACAACTTAACTTCTGTCCATAAGTTGGTGAAGGAATTACATTGCATAGTCCTATTTTCTGAACATTCATGTTTCCTCCAAATGTTACAGGGCCCTTCTCTGAAGAAGCCACTGGATCTTGGTAACCAAACTGATGGATTGTATCAGTTGACATGGGTCCCTCCTTCATCTTCCCCTTCTTCAACAAGTTCTGTTTGTGCTGCTTCTACTTCATGTGATACTAGCAAGTTTAGTGTTTTGTCTTCTATACCTATTACTTGTAATGATACACTTCTATCTGATAATAAAGCTGTTTCATCTTCCTTACATGCAACTAGTCTCAATTGTAATAATGATTTAAATCATGATATGAATTACATTTGGCATTTGAGACTTGGTCATATTCCTTTTGCTCACATGAAATGTATTTCTGGTTTATCATTCCCTTTTGCTTCTAAACAACCTTTCCCTTGTTCTGTTTGCCCTATGGCTAGACAAACTAGGCTCCCTTTCCCTGACAGTTCCATTAAATCCTCTAAACCATTCCAACTGATTCATGTTGACACCTGGGGTCCCTATCACACTCCAACTTTCTCTGGATGTAGATACTTTCTCACAATAGTTGATGATTTTTCAAGAGCAACATGGACTCATCTGTTAGGTTCTAAAGGCAATGCCTTTTCAATGCTCAAGTCCTTTATCTCTATGGTTAAGACCCAGTTTCATACTGTGGTCCAAACTGTTAGAAGTGATAATGCTTTGGAATTGGGTTCTAGTAATGAAGGTATTTCCTATTTTAGTAGCCAAGGCATCCTTCACCAAACATCTTGTTCCCACACTCCTCAACAAAATGGAGTTGTTGAAAGGAAACATAGAACCCTTCTTGAGACTTGTAGAGCTTTACTCTTTCAGTCTGGACTGCCTACTTCTTTCTGGGGGGATTGTCTACTCACTGCTACATATTTGATTAATAAATTACCTACCAGACTGTTACATAACAAATCTCCTCATGAATTGTTGTATGGGAAACCTACTACTTTCCTTCATTTAAGGGCTTTTGGATGTCTTGCTTATGCAACTGTACCAATTCCTCAAAGGGACAAATTGAAGCCTAGAGCTATCCCTTGTGTTTTCTTGGGCTATCCTTTTGGCAAAAAGGGTTACAAATTGTATGATCTTAATTCCAAACATTATTTGGTCTCCAGAGATGTTATTTTTCATGAATCAGTTTTTCCTTTTAAATCTTCCTCTTCTGTTATTCCACCATCTGTTTCCTCCTTTTCCTTATATTCCTCCTGGAGAAGATGATGTTATTTCTGATTCTCCCATACCTACTGCTTCTTCCTTACCTTCTAGAGAAAATGATGTCCTTTCCGATTCTCCTCCATCTATCACTCCACCTTCTCCTCCCATTCTGCCCCCTTCTTCTCCTGCTCCTGTTCTCAGAAAATCTACCAGAACTCATCATCCTCCATCCTACCTTAAAGACTATCTGTGTCAACTTCCAGCCTTTTCTGGCTCTTCTTCTTCCACTTTGGAATCTGAACCACTGTATTATTCTCAAGCAGCTTCAGTTCCAGCTTGGTAGGATGCCATGAGAAAGGAATTTGAGGCTTTGGACACCAACCAAACTTGGGATGTTGTCCATCTTCCTCCTGGTAAGAAGCCAATTGGTTGCAAATGGGTTTATAAAATAAAGTACAGGGCTGATGGTTGCATTGAAAGGTATAAAGCCAGACTTGTGATTAGGGAGGATACTCAAGTTGAAGGGGTTGATTTCAAAGAAACTTTTTCTCCTGTGGTCAAAATGTGTACTGTAAAATGTTTGATTGCTGTTGCTGTGAAAAGGAATTGGAAGTTATTTCAATTGGATGTCAATAATGCTTTTTTACATTGTGATTTGGATGAGGAGGTGTACATGAAATTGCCTCCTGGTTTAACTGTATCTGCTTCTGTTTCTGATTCTATTTCCTCTCCTCTAGTTTGCAAACTTAAAAAATCACTTTATGGGCTGAGACAGGCTTCCAGACAATTGTATGCCAAGTTGTCTCATGCTCTTTCTCTCAGAGGATACAAACACTCTTTGAATGATTATTCTTTATTCATCAAAGGTACAACTGGGTCTTTAGTTATCCTAGCTGTGTATGTGGATGATATTATTATCACTGGTGAAGACAATGATGAAATCTCTGCTCTGAAACTGTTTCTTGATGAACAGTTTTAAATCAAGGACCTTGGGTCCTTGCATTATTTCTTGGGGATTCAGATGTCTCATGTTCCTGGTGGAATGATCCTCAATCAGCAGAAATATATTTCTGACCTGTTGCATCAGTTTGACTGTTCTGGTGTATCTTCTGTTGTTTGTCCTTTAGATACAAATGTCAAACTTCTTGCTGATTGTGGTGACCCATTACCCTCTCCTGATCAATATAGGAGTTTGGTGGGTAAGCTTTTATTTTTGACACATACCAGACCTGACATATGCTTTGCTGTACAGCATCTAAGTCAATTTCTCAAATGCCCCAGAGTACCTCATATGAATGCTGCTTTTCATGTGTTGAGATATCTTAAAGGCACTTCCTCTATGGGCCTCTTCTACTCTGCCAATGATGTTTTTTCTTTGAGTGGTTATTCTGACAGTGATTGGGCTGCCTGCCCTGATACCAGAAGGTATGTTACTGGATTTTCTGTTCTTCTGGGAGATTCTTTGGTTAGCTGGAAATCCAAGAAACAACCTGTTGTATCTTTATCATCTGCTGAGGCAGAATATCGGGCTTTGAGCAAACTTGTGGCTGAACTTTCCTGGTTATCTCGTTTATTATCTGATCTTGGTGTTACTGTCCCTCTCCCTATATCTGTTTATTGTGATAGTCAATCTGCCATACACATTGCTACTAATCCAGTTTTTCATGAACGCACAAAGCACATTGAGGTGGACTGTCATTTTGTACGTGATCAGGTCAATGCTGGCTTCATTCAGTTGCTTCATGTTTCCACTTCTCGACAACTAGCTGATTTTCTCACAAAGCACTCACCTGACCCGGTCTGCTGCGCCCAGGTAACCGACCCGGTCCGCCCAGGTAAGTATATTTGTATATACTCTGTAAGGTTAGAAAGATCCAGAAGATCAGATTTTACTTTTCCTTTTCCCAAAGCTGGCTCTTCGTTTCTCTCAATTTTCTCCTCCTTCTCTCTACTCTCTCTCTCTAACTTTCTGTGATTTCTCTCGTATGATCTCAACATTCACAGAATTAGTAATATATGAGTTAGTAATGCAAATATTAGTTGTGTAGAGATTATTTTTTATCCATTGTTTGGTGTGGTATATTAAAAATTAAAATTCATTGCATAATTTAAAGAAATTTTTTGTTTACAAAAATGCTCCTCCATACTATTTAACTTAAAAACTTTAATTACCTTTAATTATGTTAATGTATGCATTAGTGGCCTTGATATTGCTAATGTTATAGCGTCATGACCCAAATTTTTTACGCTCGGGAGTCGTGATGGCGCCTATTAGTGAAAGTTAGGCAAGTCAATCATTCCAATTGTTTAGCCTCTTTTCATTTTTAATCCCTTAACAATGGTGAATAAACATTATATAACCAACGAAAATAATAAAGCGGAAGACTAAGATATAACAATTTAATAATAATATCGATACCAATTCATAAACATAAGTTACCCAGAATTGGTGTCATAATCTCTCGGATTGTCTAACAATACTATAAATAGGGGTACGAAAGATAAATACAACATTGTTTCTAAAATACATAAAAGAAACAATATGGAAAGATAGAAGGAGACGTAAAGGCATACGGACGCCTGCAGGACTAACCCGGGTCACCTAATGGACTGAAGGCAGCAACCTCACTGTGATCTAAAAGCTGCAGCACTAGAACTGCATTCAGTGCAGAGTGCATTATCAGCACAACCGACCCCATGTGCTGGTAAGTGCCTAACCTCGGCGAAGTAGTGACGAGGCTAGGACCATACTACCAAATAAACATGTGCAGTTAAATCATATACAACAGAAATAAAGGCAAATATTTACAGTTAAATATAGCAGGGGAAAACATGTTGCGGAGAATACGAGGTAATAGCAGAAAAACCAATAGAGGAATGTAAAGGGAGCTATAATTCAACTATCAACAAGGATCAAGAACTTAATAACACGTGCACGACATCACCCCTTCGTGCTTGTACTCTCATCCTCACTATAAAAGTCAATAGAATCGGCACGACATCACCCTTCATTCATTTACCTTATATAATCATGGCGCGGAATTATCCTTCGGGTATTATCACTCATATCATGGCACGATTTTGTACATCACGCAGCACGGCATCATCCTTCATGCTTTTAACTCATAATATTGGTACAGCATCACCCTTCGTGCATTAACTCTCTCAAAATCATACACGGCATTACCCTTTGTGATTTACGCTCTTCCTCGTCCAAGCAACAATCACAAAGCAATTTGGGAAAGGTAATCAATAATTTCACAACAAGATCCCTATAAAGAAGCAATACCATAACAACAATATCCCAACAAAGGAAACAATATCATGAGTAATAACATCCCAGCAAGGGAGACAATATCAAAAGCAATAACATATCAGCAAGGGAGATAATATCATAAACCTCTTCTCTTTTTCACAATTACCTCAAAACCCAATTCTCAACTTGAACCAAGGCTCTACAATATTTAATTACCATTAGAAGCCTTGCTTAACAATAAAAATCATCATATAAGACATTAACAATACGAAACAAAGTCACATTAATCATAGTATAAGACTCATGGGCATGATTGACACCGACGCATAGATACTTGTCACAATGCCTATACGTCTTACCCAACAATTAACATATAGAAAATAAGACACAGCTTCTAATCCCTCGAGCTAAGGTTAGATAAAACTCTTACCTCAATGCCACAAACACAATTCAAGCCTCAACTACCGCTTTACCTCTTGCTTCCACTATAGATTCGCTTGTATCTAGTCATAATTTACTTAACGATATCAATAAATGTTAAATAAATCAATTCTAATGCATGAAAATAGGTTTTCAAATGATTTCTTCAAAAAAGTCAAAAATCGACCCGGGCTCATATGGTCAAAACCTGAGGTTCGAACCAAAACCCGATTACCCATTCACCTACGAACTCAAATATATAATTTGTTTTGAAATCGGACCTCAAATCGAGGTCAAAATCCCAAAATTTTGAAAATTTTAGGTTCTACCCAAAACACCCAATTTTCTCGTAAAAACCCTTAATTTTGAGTTGAAATAGTGTAAAAAGATGTTATAGATTAAAAAAAATGAGTTAACAAAAGTCTTATAACCGATTTGGGGAACAATTTGTCTTTAGAAAAACGCCCAAGAAAGCATAGGGTTTGAGAGAATTTGAAAAATAAAGAAAAATACGTCGAAATTTTAATTAACTAGTCGTAGATGCCGTAATTGTGACCAGGGTTCGCAATTTCAAACCCCTTCAGGATCTGCTGTCTTCGCAAATACAAAGAATATATCACATTTTCGACCAAGAAAAATTCGGTTACCTTCGCATTTTCAAGGGAGTAGTTGCATTTGCGATATCGCATTTGCCACCAAGATTTGCCCAGGCTTCGTTCGCATTCACGAAACGGGGTCACAATTACCAAGCATGTCCTCTTCGCAATTGCGAAGCCTGATCTTGCAATTGCGAGATCAGATCTGGGTAAAATACTACGTACCAACACTTGCTTCTAAGTCAAATTTCACTTTGTAACCTATCCAAAACTCAGCCGAGCTCTCGGAGCTCCAAACCAAACATGCACGCAAGTCCAAAAATATAATATGAATTTGCTCGTGCGATCAAATCATCAACATAACATCAAAAACTATGAATTAAACCTCAAATTCATGAAATCACTCAAGAACATCAAAATTACTATTTTCTGAACTATAGGTCCTCTTTATACCAAATCAAGTCCGTCTTTACCAAATTTTACAGATTCATCTTAATTATTATTTTAAACTTTTACCGGGCTCCGAAACCAAGATACAGGCCCGATAACATCAAGAATTACATCAATTCACTTCTAAAAACTTTTATATTTTTCAGAAAATAATTTTCTTTAAAAAGTCACTTCTCGGGTTCGGGACCTCAGAAGTCAATTCTGAACATATGCCAAAGTCCCAAATTTTATTGCGAACCCTATGAGACTGTCGGATCACAAGCCCGAGTTCGTTTACCAAGAATGTTGACCAAAGTCAACTTTATTCAATTTTGAAAGTCAATTTTCATATTTTACTCAGTTTTCACATAAGAGCTTTTCATAAACGCGTTCCAACTGCGTACGCAAATCTTGGTGAGATAAAGACAGGGTTTTAAGGTCTCTAAACACAAAATTTACTTTTAAAACGAGTGATGACCCTTTTGGGTTATCACACATGGTTTGCTATGCATTAGCTATACATAGTAATACCAAATAAGCTATATAATTCATGTTTGTATTAGTTATACATAGCTAGGTTGAAAAAGTGTATCAAATAAAGTTTTACTAATACACAAAGCTAATGCATATATTATTTTCCCTAACGCGCTCTACAAAATGACCTCTAAGGATTGTTTAGGTTTTGGTATTAGCAGAAGTAGATCCAGAATTTCTAGAAGACGAGTACATTAACACGATGAAGCGAATCTAGAATATATATATATATATATATATATATATATATATATATAGGTTCATCCTTAGTTCTTACTATCGTACCCATTACACTTTTAAATTGTAAGTTCAAAACTAATTTTTCTAAAAATAGTTATTTTATTTCATATATATGTACTACTCTGATGAATATAAAATATTTACTTATTATATAATTTAATATCCCACTTTATACATAAATTATATTTCAAAATTTGCCTCTTTCTAACTATTTTTGCAGGAAAAAAAGATTACAAATAACAGAAGGAAAAGACAGAATGCTCGATGAAAGTCTGCTATGGCAAGCACAAGAATTGAAATGAAAAATGGAAGTCTATAACTGTAGTTTTGACGTATCAAAGTTTCTATATTGGACGTATCCAAGCTCCTATCTTGAACACATTCAAGCTCTTATCTTTGGACACATCCAAGCTCCTATTTTCATATATGTCCAAGCTCATATCTTCAGACGTATTCTAGCTCTTAGTCTTGGACACGTCTAATCATTTAAAGCCTGGAAGACCTTTTTAAAAATGGAATGCTAATTTGGCATCGAAGAAACGTTGCAGAAGAACTACTTTTTCTAAATTTTGGTCTTAACTTCTTTCTCTAACTATTTTATTTTATTCTCGTAAGTTTTTGAAATTTTTAAGAGTATTGATAATATTCTAGAATTCTTTTTTCTTGTGAGATTTAAATACTCCATACTGAAGTAATCTAGTTTGTTGGGATAGTTTATGAAACTTGGTAAATATTTTATAATATTATTTCAGTTTTAATATAACCTTGGCTTGAAGTTTTCTTTTTATAATTCATTCTGTGATGAAATACCGGTTTCTAACTAATCATTATTATCATTTCTATATATTTTCTTTAAGTTATTCTTATATTAATTTTGTATTCTCATGAAACAAAATTAATATATAATAACCAATGAATAAAATAGTAGAGTGAGAATAATTTTTTTGTAAAACTCTTATTTCAAATCTGTAATCTTGTTTGTCTCGGTTTTAATTCTCATGGAGGAATTGTTGTAGATAAGACTACTGATTTTTAGTAAAAACATTCTCACTAAGTTTTTACTATATTTGAGCACAATTGATGCAAGAAACATTTCGGTTTAACCGTCACTTGTTTTAACTCAACTAATTACATAACCTAGCAGAGAGTTGTTGCATTAGCAATAAGCTATTATTCTTTAGAGAAATACATGTAGAAAATGAGGTTTTATTGTAATAATATTATCAAGTGAATTCGATGATTTCCAACTCTTTTTAAATTATAAATCTTTCGGAAATCGTTTGTTTTGGTTTAGGTAATTAACAAGTTTTAAAACCTCACTCGCCTTTCATCAATTTGGTTCTCTCAAATAGTAGTAAAAATATAAAAATTCTAAAGCCTAGATTAACTAATCTTTGTGGGACGATATCATAAACTATAGCAAGATTTGACTGAATACAAATAGAAAAATAATATGCATATTGCTCTTGTCAAATATTTGATGTCGTTGTAGCGTATTGGCATACATCTACTTCATATTAAATATTTTGTTACTAATTTGAAAATTTACAATTACAAATTTTGTTATCCTTATTTTATATTATTATTGGTTTTTACTAACTAGTATTATAAACATTACTATTATAAAAATAGTAATGTTGTTTCTCTCTTAATAGTCAATAACAACAACATACCAAGAAAACCTCACTAGTGGGGTCTGGGGAAAGTAGAGTGTACGCAGACCTTACCCCTACCTGAAGAGGGTAGAGAGGTTGTTTCTAGGAGACTCTCGACTCAACAGGAGAGACAATAATATATGAAAAGAAACAAAAGAAAAAGCAAGTAACAACAAAAGATTCCAGAAAGAAAATAACAACAACGAATAAATGAAAGAACAATAACACAAAACTATGGAAAAAAAAATACGAACACAACATAAACCACTCAAACCTAAACAAAACACTCAGACTACCCGGTACGAAAAGGGAAGTACTCTCGACTATTTCCTAGCTCGACTACCCCCTAGCTCGACTATCCCCTATCCTACCACCTTAATGCTCGACCTCCACATGTTCCTATCAAGATTCATGTCCTCAAAAATCTGAAGTCGCCATATGTCCTACCTGATAACCTCGCCCCAATACTTCTTAGGCCGCCCTCTACCTCTTCTAGTACCTGCCAAAGTCAACCACTCAGACCTCATAATTGGGGCATCTAAGCTTCTCCACCGCACGTGTCCGAACCATCTAAGTCGCGCTTCCTGCATCTTGTCATCCACGGGAGTCACGCCCACCCTCTCTCGAGTATTTTCATTCCTAATTTTATCTAGCTTAGTGTGCCCACACATACATCTCAACATCCTCATTTCTGCTACTTTCATCTTCTAGATATGCAAATTTTTGACTGGCCAACACTCAGCTCCATACAACATAGCCGGTCTAACCACCGCTTTATAGAACTTACCTTTGAGTTTCGGTGGCATATTCTTGTCAAACGGAACTCCAGACGCTAACCTCTATTTCATTCACCCCACCCCAATACGATGCATAACATCCCCTTCAATCTCCCCTTCTCCCTGAATAATTAACTCTAAGTACTTACAAATTTCTCTCTATATAAATAATTACTACTACTGTTTTTATTATTGATGTGTGTCTATAACTATCATACCATTGTGAGTATTTATTCCTACTACTTCTATCATTAGCTTTCCTTTAATATATTTAGTATAATATTATTGGTACTTTTACCTACTTTATCATAACTATATTTTTGTAATTTGTTTTGCGATAACTACAACTAATACTATATTCTACTTTTACCTATATAAAGTAATAAGTATTATATTCTTTTAGTATTGCTAACTACTGTTTTGTTTTGTTCATTATTTTTGTTAGCCTAATTATGTAATGATTTGGCTGATCATTTTAAGCTTATTAGCATTAATACTCTATTTATTTCTTTTCTCGTATCTTTTTCTGTTTATGCGACTTGTCGGGATATTATTTTTGTGGTTTCGGAGTGATTTGGTACACTTAGTCCCTAAAATGAAAGCTTAAATCTTAGGATTTTGACTGTAGTTGGAATTGTGTGAAGACAACTCCAGAATAAAATTTTATCGATTCCGTTAGCTCCGTTGGATGATTTTGGACTTAAGAGCATGATCGGATTGTGAATTGGAGATCTGTAGCTAATTTAGGCTTGAAATAGCAAAAATTGAATTTTTTGAGAGTTTGAACGAAAGTGAATTTTTTTATATCGGGGTCGATCCCGATTTGTATGAAAGTTGGGTTAGGCCGTAATATTGAATATGAATGATGTGCAAAATTTGAGGTCAATCGGGCATGGTTTGAAAGTTTCGGCATCGGTTATAGAAATCTGAAGTTTCAAGTTCATTAAGTTTGGATTCGAGGACGATTCGTGTGTTTTTGTTATTGCTTGATGTGATTTGAGGGCTCGACTAAATTTGTATGGTATTTTAGGACTGGTAAGTATGTTTGGTTGAGTTACCGGGTCCTTGGGTTAATTTCGGGTGGTTAGCGGGTGTCACGACCCCATCCCCGGACGTGATGGTGCCCAACACATTGCTAGGCAAGCCCAACCAATTACCAACCACCACCCCTCTCTCATAGAGTTCATTACCAATTAACAGAGTTTAAATGCCAATTTAGCATAAATAGAAGTCTGAAACAGAAGATAAAATGTGCGAAAATCATAATAACATCACTACATAGTCCACCAATCCGGTATCACAAGTCAAGAGAATCTAATGTAGGTCTGAAATGCCTAACACATAGATAGTTTAGGAATGCGGAAAAATAATAAGATAGAAGGAGAAATCGGGTAGTAACGCGGAAAATAATAAGATAGAAGGAGAAATCAGGTTTTCGAACGCCATGCAGCTACCTTGACAACTCGGTAAATCCTGATCAATGAGAAAAGACTCTCACTCAGCCTTTGGAACACTTGAATCTGCACAAAAGGTGCAAGGAGTAATGTGAGTACTCCGACTCGGTGAGTAATAAGCATAAATAATGACTGAGAATAAAAAATCATGGAAAAACATAGAATAAGCTATGATGCGGCAGATAAGACAAGTAGTACGAAAGCATTAAACCAACGAAAAGCGAAATATGTTAATTCTATAACATGTAAGCAGTTAAGTGATAGGCAGTTAAAGAAAAATCAACACATGTAACATAACCATATAGTTCACGCTACGGCGGCCAACCTGATCCGTATATCGTTGCCGCATTAGCCCGATCCATATATCGTCGACGGTGCTCATTAGGGGTGTGTAGACTCCATGAGGGCCCCCTCACAATCCAAGTGTAATATCAAGCCATCTCGTAGCATTAAATATAGGCCCTCGATCTCATATCAGTATCAGTATAACACTGCTGCGGCACGCAGCCTGATCCCATAGTATCCTCACATCTGTCCCTCGTCCATACTCAGTCCAGAAATAACATAAGCCCCTAGGGCATTAGTAAAAGAGATATTCTCATCCCAATACATCAAGTAATATATCATTTTAGTTTGAAATCGAGTAAAAGTGGCTAAGTTGTAAAATAGTGGGAAAACGGTAAGACTGAGTTCAAGTAGTAAATCAAAACAGTGAAAAAATAGTGATAAAAATCCCCGAAGCGTTCAACTAGTTGGCACAAAGCCCAAATATTACAATCAATCCAAGTCATGTTGATAACAATTAGTTGTCAGTCAAATATCAGCTAAAATCATCAATCGGGACGGACCAAGTCGTAGTCCCAATAGTAAACGACCTCACGCTCATCCTTGGGCGCGTGTCTAACGTCAATATAGACTACGATGTGCAAATCCGGGGTTTCAAACCTGTAGGACATCATTTACATTCATTATTCATCTTAAACCAGCCAAAGTTCTAGCTCGCTATGCGTTTGCCTCTCAAATTCGCCTGCTCGAATATGACCAAAACCAGAACAAATACTTTACAATATGCTAAGGGAACAAAACCCAAGCGAAAACAATCGAAAATATCAAAAATCCCAAAAATTAGCAAAACATAAGCCTCATGCCCACTTCTCAAAACTCTAAAATTTTCACATCAACGGGTTCCTTATCACCCAGAGAGTTTATGCATATAAAAACACCAAAATCGGAGTCCAAATGACCCCTCAAATCCCAAGCCCTAGTTCTTCCAATTTTTGCTAAATTTCCATGAATTTCTAGGTTAATTTCACAATATATTCACATTTTTGGTTCATAAAACTTACCTCCAATCAATCCTCCTTGAATTCCTCTTTAATTTCTCCCAAAGAGCTCTCAAAATACCTAACAATGGTGTAAAAATGGCTAAGACTCACGATGAAATGTTTAAAAACCTTTTGTCCAGCTTTCTGACTTCCTTCTATGCGATCGCGGCCCAAGGCTCGTGATCGCGAAGAGCATTTTTCCAAAGCCCCTAAAATGGACTATGCGAACGCGACCGAAGTCCCGCAAACGCGATGCTCTATTTCTCAAACCAATGCAAACGCTGCCCCACTGATGCGATCGCAGAGAACGCCATTATTGGACCCCTAAATCCTTATACGCGAAAGCGTACATACCCCTGCGAACGCGAAACACCAGCTTCCAGACTTATGCGAACACAAGACCTTCTTCGCGATCGCGAAAGGCAATAATATTATCACCTTGAATTCCTTCTATGAGATCACAGCTCAACTCACGCGATCGCGAAGACCAATTTCGTCTGCAACTGCTGCTGGAATTTTCTGCAATTCCTTAAGTCTCAAAACCTCCCGCTAGCTACCCGAAATCACCCCCGAAGCCCCTGGGACCCAAACCAAAAGCACCAACACATCCGAAAACATTATTAAAACTTTCTCCAATCATCAAGACACCTCAAACAACACGAAAACCATCAATTCCTATCGAATTAAAGCGTAAGTTTTCCAAAAACTTCTGAAACTCGCTTTTGATAAAAAAAACCCAACCAAATCACCTCCAAATGACCTAAAATTTTGCAGACACATCCCAAACCACAGAACAAAGCTACAGAAACTCTTGGTCCAATTCGACCCTCGGATCAAAATCTCACCTATCAACCGAAAATCGCCAAAATACTAACTTCACCAATTCATGCCTAATGCTACACTGGACCTCCAAAACCACTTCTGATGACACTTCTAAGTCACCATTCACCTCCCAAAGCTAACCGAACCATCGGAATTTACATCCGAACCCTCTAACTCATAAGTTAATTTACGATTATCTTTTGCAACTTAAGCCTTCTTAAAAGAGACTGAATGTCTCATTTCTTACCAAGTTTACACCAAACTCAAACCAATAGACACGACCACGTAAAGACAAGGTAAAGAAGAACAAGAAGCAAAAATGGGGGAACAGAGCGGTAATTCATGAGACGACTAGTCGGGTCGTCACATCCTCCCCAACTTAAACAAATATTCGTCCTCGAACGAGTCAAGAAACATACCTGAAGCCTCAAATAGGTGAGGATATCTGCTCTGCATCTCTCGCTCGATCTCCCAGGTAGCCTTCTCCACAGGCCCACCTCTCCACTGCACTTTTACTTAAGCTAAATCCTTTGACATCAACTTCCAAATCTGACACTCCAAAATGGCAATTGGCTCTACATCATAAGTCAAATCGCCCTCCAACTATACTGTATTGAAATCTAGAACATGGGACGAGTCCCCAATATACTTCCGGAACATAGAAACATAGAAAACTGGATGCACACTCGACAAGCTGGGTGGCAAGGCAAGCTCATAAGCCACCTCCCCAATCCTCTGAAGTACCTTAAAAGGCCTAATAAACCGCGGAATCAACTTCCCTTCTTTCCGAATCTCATAACACTTTTCATGGGAGAAACCTTCAACAAGACCTTTTCACCGACCATGTAGGATACATCTCGAACCTTCCTGTCCCCGTAACTCTTCTGGCTTGACTTCGCCGCTTAGAGTCTCCCTTCAATTACCTTCACTTTCTCTAAAGCATCCTGAACAAAATATGTCCCTAATAGCCTAGCCTCACGGGGCTCGAACTACCCAACTAGAGATCTACACTGTCTCCTGTACAAGGCCACATATGGAGCCATCTGGACACTCGGCTGGTCGCTGTAGTTGTAGGAAAACTATGCAAGTGGCAAAAATCGATCCCATGACCCTCCAAAACCAATAACACAGGCACGTGGAATATCCTCTAATATTTGAATGGTGCGCTCGAACTGTCCTCCGTCTGAGGGTGAAAAGTTATGCTCAACTTCACCTGGGTACCCAACTCTCGCTGAACAGACCTCCAAAACTATGAAGTGAACTATGTGCCCCAATCTGATATGATAGAAACCAGGATACCATGCAACCGAACAATTTCCCGAATATATATCTCTGCAAGTCGCTATGAAGAATAAGTAGTACAAATAGGAATGAAGTGCTCGGACTTGGTCAGCTTGTCTACAATCACCCAAATAGCATCGAACTTCTTTAAAGTTCATGGGAGTCTAGTAACAAAATCCATAGTGATCCTCTCCCACTTCCACTCGGGGATAACCATCTGCTGGAGTGATCCACCCGGTGTCTGATGCTCATATTTCACCTGCTGACAATTGAAACACAAAGCTACAAACCCCACAATATCTTTCTTCATTCTCCGCCTCCAATAATGTTGTCTAAGATCCTAATACATCTTTGCAGCACCCAGATGAAAGGAATACCGCGAGCTATGGGCCTCATCTAGAATTAACTCCGAAAGCCCATCCATACTGGGCACGTAAATCCGACCCTGCATCCTCAACACTTCATCATCATCAACGATCACATCTCTAGCATCATCGTGCTAGACCCTGCCCTAATTACAAGCAAGTGCGGATCATCATACTGGCCCTTTCTGATACGATCGTATAAAGAAGACCGAGGTACCACGCAAGCTAATACCTGAGTGGGCTCTGAAATATCCAACCTCACGAACCGATTGGCCAAAGACTGCACATCAACCGCAAGAGGTCTCTCCCCAACTGGAATATATGCCAAACTCCCCATACTAACTGCCTTTCAGCTCAAAGCATCGGCGACCACATTGGCCTTCCCCGGGTGGTACAGCATAGTGATATCATAATCCTTCAGCAACTCTAACGATCTTCGCTGCCTCAAATTAAGATCCTTTTGTTTGAACAAATGTTGAATACTGCCGTGATCAGTGAATACCTCACAGGACATGCTATACAAGTAATGCCTCAAGATATTTAATGCATGAACTATATCAGCCATCTCCAAGTCATGAACAAGGTAATTCTTCTCGGGGGGCTTCAACTGAAGGGAAGCATAAGAAATAACTCTACCCCATGCATCAACACAACCAATCCCAACTCTCGAAGCATCGGAATACACAGTATATGAAAGCTCTCCTCACACTCGCCCGACCATAAAAATGGAGCACTCTTCTGGGTCAATTTGGTCAAGGACGATGCAATGGATGAAAATTCCTGAACAAACCAGCGAAGAAAGCCGTTGAACTGAGCCAACCCAAGAAAACTACGAATCTCTATGGCTAAGGACGGTCTAGGCCAACTCTAAACTGCCTCTATCTTCTTTGGATCAACCTAAATACCCTCGTTGGACACCACATGCCCCAAGAAAGCCGTTGAACTGAGCCAAAACTCACACTTGGAGAACTTTGCATAAAGCTTCTCCTCTCTCAATCTCTGCAATACAACTCATAGATGCTCCGCGTGATCCTTATGACTATGCGAGATACACTAGAATATCATTGCTGAATACAATAACGAGTGAATCTAGATAAGGCCGGAATACACTGTTCATCAAACGTTATTGGGGCATTTTTCTGCCCATAAGGCATAACAAGAAACTCATAATGACCATATCTAGTCCTGAAGGCTGTCTTGAGAATATCTGAATCCTTGATCTTCAACTGTTGATAGCCCGAATGGAGATCAATCTTGGAGAACACCCTTGCTCCCTGAAGCTGGTCAAATAAATCATCAATGCGAGACAGAGGATACTTGTTCTTAATTGTCACTTTGTTCAATTGCCTATAATCTATGCACATCCTCGTAGTGCCATCCTTCTTCTTCACAAATAGAATCAGTGCACCCTAAGGTAACACACTAGGCCGAGTGAACCCTTTATCTTGGAGTTCTTGAAGTTGCTCCTTCAATTCTTTCAACTGTGTTGGTGCCATATGATATGGCGGAATAGAAATAGGCTGAGTGCCCAGCACCAGGTCAATGCCAAAATCAATATCCTTGTACGGTGGCATGCCCGACAGGTCTGCAGGAAAAACATCGGGAAAATCCCTCACAACTGAGACAGAATCAATGCTTGAAGTCTCAGCTCCAATATCCCGCACACATGTTAGATATGAAAGACAACCTTTCCCAACCGTAAGCTGGGCCTTCAAGAAAGATATCTCTCTACTAGGAACATAATCATTCACACCACGCCACTCGATCCGCGGTACACCAGCTTAGCCAAAGTGACTGTCTAAGCATGACAGTATAGAATAGTACGGCACGGAGATAGCCAAAATTCATGCCCAAAATCACATCAAAGTCCATGATGCTCAATAGAAATAGATCAAATCGTGTCTCTAGACCCTCAATAGTCATAATACATGACCAGTACACACGGTCTACAATAATGGTATCGCCCACGAGGTAGATACATGAACACGTAAAGCAAGAAACTCTCAGGACGTGCCCAAATGGTGAGAAAAATACGAGGACACATAAGAATAGGTCGAACGAGGATCAAATAGTATAGAGGCATCTCTCTGGCAGACTAAAGCAATACATATGATGACAACATCTAAAGCAATAGCATCGGACCTGCATGGCATACCATAAAAACCGAGTCTGGCCGCCCATGATCGGCCTTCCCTTTTGGGCCACCCCTGGCTTACTGATCCCCACCCCTAGCTGGCTGTGCAGGTGGTGGTGGAGCGATTGGAGCTGAAGCTGATGGTTGGCCCCTCTATTGGGATGAACTAACAATACGGTGGGGACACTGTCCTCATGTGACCAAATTTCCCGCACTCGTAGCAACTCATCGGTGCTGGGGATAGGGCTAAAAGGAACCCCTCGTACCGGAGTGACTGGAAGATGAACTCAGAGTAGAAGATCCCTAAACAGATGGAGCATGAGATGAGCTCTAAGCTCGGAGGGCTCTAAATGAAGGCTATCCCTTCTAAGACCCATGATGACCAAGACCTGAAGATGCCCCACGATACTCGGGACGGGCGGACTGACCAGGCCTGAAAGACCAACCTCTACCATGCTGGAACTGACCCCTCAAAGGAGCACCACTATAACTTCCCTATCCACGAGGCCTCTTGGCCTTCCTCTCCTCTCACTCCCGGTGGCAAACTGACTCAATTTCATGAGCGATTTCCATAATCTTCTCAAACGTATCACCCAACACCCTCTCTCTAGTCATTAGAATACGAAGACAGTAGTTAAGACCATCCACATATCTCTTGATCCTCTCACAATCTGACGCAATCATCCAAATGGCATGATGAGCCAACTCAGAAAACCTCATCCCGTACTGGGTCATAGTCATATCCCCCTGCATCAACCAGTCAAACTGCCTCCGCAGCTCCTCTCTGCGGGACTGCGGTATATACTTCTCTAAGAAGAGAGTAGAGAACTGCTGCCAGGAAAGGGGTGCTACACCGACAGGCCTACGCCTCTCAAAATCCTCCTACAAAGTGAAGGCAGCTCTATTGATACAATCGTAGAGAACAAAATTACTGGACCCCTAAATCCTTATACGCAAACGCATACATACCCGTGCGAACGCGAAGTACCAGCTTCCAGACTTATGCGAACATGAGCCCTTCCTCATGATCCCAAAAGGCAATAATTTGATCACCTTGAATTCCTTCTATGTGATCGTGGCTCAACTAACGCGATCACAAAGACCAATTTCGTCTGCAACTACTGCTGGAATTTTTTGCAATTCCTTAAGTCTCAAAACCTCCCACTAGCCATCCAAAATCACCCTGAGGGCCCCGGACCTCAACCAAAAGCACCAACACATTCTAAAATATTATTCAAACTTGATCCAATCATCAAGACACCTCAAATAATACCAAAACCATCAATTCCCATCGAATTCAAGCCTAAGTTTTTCAAAAACTTCCGAAACTCGCTTTTGATCAAAACCCCAACCAAATCACATCTAAATGACCTAAAATTTTGCACACACATCCCAAATCACATAACAAAGCTACAGCAACTCCCGGAATTCCAATGTGACCCTTGGATCAAAATCTCACCTATCAACCGGAAATTGCCAAAATACTAACTTCGCCAATTCAATCTTAATTCTTCACCGGACCTCCAAAACCACTTTCGATGACACTCCTAAGTCACAATTCACCTCCCGAAGCTAACCGATCCATCAAATTTTACATTCGAGCCCTCTAACTCATAAGTCAACGTTTGGTTGACTTTTCCAACTTAAGCATTCTTAAAAGAGACTAAGTGTCTCATTTCTTACCAAGTTCACACCGAACTCAAACCAATCAACTCAACCACATAAAGACATGAATAACAAAGCATAAAAGAAGAAGAAATGGGGGAAACAGAGCGGTAACTTATAAGATGAGTAGTTAGGTTGTCACAACGGGTCATTTTGGACTTTGGAAAGCTTGCAGATTTTCTAAAGTCTCTAGTTCTAGTTTCCTTCTTCGTGTTTTCAAGGGAAGCCCCTCGCTCGCAAAGAGAAGCTGAAGGCAGGAGGAGAATTGCTATTTTCATTCGCGAAGCGGAGGCTCCGTTCACGGAGGTTGGTTCAAGCAGTGTATTGTGAACGCGTGAAGGGCATCGAGAAGCGTAGAGGAAGTGGAGCAGCTGAGACCCCAAGGCTTTGTTCTATGCATTCTCATAGTGGACATTGCATTCGCGAAGCAACAAAAAGTGGAAGGTACGCATTCACGAGAGGTCACTCGCGTTCGTGAAAGAGGGATTTGGTCTGTGTTTAATTATTTTATGTGAACAAGAGGGCGTGGACACGTTCACAAAGAAGGAAATACCTGGGCAATATTAAACATTTCAAAATCGAGGGTTTGTCTATTTTTATCAAAACTTGAGATAGTGACTTCGAATTTGGATGAGATTTTGAGGGATTTTCAAAGAAATCGATTGGATATTTGATTTTCCTCGATGCTTACTCCAAGTATAAAAAAATCAAGATGAACTTGGAAGATCAGAAAAAACTTTGTTCATAACAAACTTTGGCACATATTGCTACATTGTGATCCCTTCGGGTTTGAGAACGCAGGAGCCACTTACCAGAAGCTCGTGAACAAAATGTTTGAGAAACAAATAGGGAAAACTATGGAGGTTTACATAAATGATATGTTGGTTAAGTCATTGAACGCAGGTGATCATCTTAAACACTTGCAAGAAACCTTTGACATCTTAAGAAAGCATAACATGAAGCTTAACCCCGAGAAGTATGTATTCACGATCACCTAAGTTAAGTTTCTGGAGTTCCTGGTGTCATAAAGGAAGATCGAGGTTAACCTTGAAAAAATTAAAATCATCGAAGACATCCCAGAAAAGCTATCAAGCATGAAAGAAGTTCAATCGTTGACAGGGAGACTGGCTGCTTTAAGCAGATTCATTTCCCAATCTTCAAAAAATGCCATCATTTCTTTTCACTACTCAAAAATAATGAAAACTTCGAATTGACTCCATAATATTAGCAAGCTTTGAAGGATTTTAAATGGTACTTTTCACGTCCTTCATTATTGTCAAAATCAGAGAAAGGCAAACAACTATTGATCTACTTAGCAATCTCGAAAGTAGCAGTAAGTGTCGTTTTAGTCTGCGAGGAAAAAGGTGCACAATCTCCTATTTATTATATGAGCAAAATTTTAAAGGGAGTAAAAACTCGCTACCCACATTTGGAAAATTGGCCTTAGCTCTCGTAGTCACCGCTTAAAAGCTTAGGCCGTATTTCCAATATCATCTGATAGCCGTGGTGGCCACTTTTCCCCTGCAGAATATCTGGCCAAATGGGCAATTGAAAAGAGTGAATTTGAAAGAGAATATAAGCTTAGAACTGCGATTAAGTCACAAGTTTTGGTCAACTTTGTGACTGATTTCAGTCCGGGACTATTTCCTTTGGCTACCAAAGAAGCAATGATGGTGTTAGAATCGGCATCCGGTGTTTGGACCTTGTTTACAGATGGATCTTCCAATGTAAAGGGGTCCGACTTCGGCATAGTGCTAACCACGCCGTCGGGCAAACCCCTAAGGCAGGCCATAAGAACTATTCCTCTAACTATCTATGAAGTAGAGTATGAAGCTTTAATCGCAAGACTCGAGCTGGACAGAAGATTGGACTCCGAGGTCATAGAAATCAAATGTGACTCCCAATTGGTAGTAAATCAAGTCTATGGGATCTTCGAAGACAAAGAGAAACATATGCAACAGTATGTACTGAAAGTCTAGGATCTGCTCACTCGATTAAAGGAATGGCCAATTACACACATCCCAAGGAAAGAGAATGCGAAAGCAGACGTACTAGCAATGAAGATTTGTCCATGTAAATGAAGGGATCGGACTTTGGTACGGTCATACACCTTATGCACTCGATATCAGACGTAGATATTTATTATGAGGTAAACGTGACTAATTTGGTTTGAGACTGGAGAAACGAGATCATGGACTATCTCTTGTAGGGAAAATTACCTGAAGATCCTAAGGTACCTCGAGCATTACGCACTAAAGCAGCTCGATACAGTTCGAAGGGAGGTCAATTATATAGAAGATCTTTCCAAGGCCTGTTGGCTCGATGTTTAGAGGCTTCCGAAGTTAACTATGTCATGTAGGAAGTCCATGAAAGAATCTACAAATATTACTCAGGCGCGAATTCCTTAGTTCTAGAATTAGTTAGGGCAGGACACTACTGACCCCAGATAGAGCAAGACGCCAAGGCTTATGTTGAAAAATGCGATAAATGTCTACACTACACACCAGTGGTACATCAACCAATAGAGCCTGTACACTCAGTTTTTGTAGCCATGGTTGTTCATGAAGCTCCCGGCAAGGTAATATTTCTTTTGATTTTAACTGACTACTTTTCTAAATTGCTTCAACTAGGTCCTTATCAGAAGATCGATGAATGCGAAGTGGTAAATTTCTTGTGGGACAATATAATTTGTATATTCGGGATATCAAAAGAGATAGCATGCGATAACGAACCACAATTTGTAAGCGCAAAGATCACAAAATCATTGAAGACCTGAAAATCAAAAGAATCACATCATCACGTTATCACCCGAGCACAAATGGTCAAGTAGAATAAACAAACAAGGTGATTATGCAAAATCTCAAAAAGAGATTGGAAGCGATGAAAGGCAAATGGCCTGAAAAGCTACCAGGAGAACTATGGGCGTAGTGAACAACGGCCAAATCTAGCACGGTGGAACTCCTTTATCTATTGTGTGCAGAGCAGAAGCCTCGATTCAGTGGAACTAGGGTAACCTACCTTGAGATAATACCAGACATACGAAGAAATCAATAATGAAGCAATGTTGGCCAAATTAGAAATGCTCGATGAACGTAAGGACTTGGCATATATAAAGATAACAACCCAAAAGCACATAATGGAAAGATATTACTATCGAAGAGCCAAACTCCGTTATTTCAAAGTAGGAGACTTGGTATTAAGAAAAGTAACTCAGTACACCCAGGTCGGGAGCTCAACGCAGGGAAGCTAAGTCCAATATAGGAAGGCCCCTACCAGATTTTAGATGTCACGAAAAAAGGGTCATACGAATTGGAAAATCAAGATGGAGAAAAGTTGCCGAGCAACTGGAATGTGGCACACCTCAAAAGATACTATTGTTGATGAGTCTCGCCTATACTAAAAGTATGTGTTGCACTTTTTTCCTTCACACAATTTTTGTCCCAATTGTGCTTTTCTAACAAGGTTTTAACGAGGCAACGACGAAAAGAATATTAAGAAGGAAATTTCATCAGCAGGAATAAGATCTTAAAATGACATGGCACGCAAACAACGGATCATTATGGAGCCGTTAGCTTATCTTTTTCTCGGTAAAATATTTCCCATTGGGAAGTAAAATGTGCTATCTGGCCAAGGTTTACTCGACCGTTCACGAGTGTAAGCCATTGAGGGGTTTTTAGATATTCTTTGGATCAATAACAAAGTTCCTAAAGGGAAGCGAAGCTTGCTACCAACTAAAGATAATCTAACCATCCATTGGTAGAGTCTCCGAAGGATCAAGACTTTCAGTGTTCAAACTCGCATCCTTCGCATTCGAACACTGAGGTGAATGATATAAGAATACAACAAAAATGATTTCCATATCCACCGGGAACATAGAACCTAAAAATGAAGTTGTATCATCAAGAATGGGGATTAAGTAGCCTATCCCGTAGCAAGAAGTTGTACAAATTATCCATAAGTAATGGAAATTTCTTTTTAGCACAAGCTAATGCCTATGTACTTTTGAAACTAGAAGCAATAAAGTAAGTCCTTTTAGTTTTATCTTGTTTCTTTCCTAAACGATGAATTAATTTTATTATTTGAAAGTTATACAAGTACTTCAAATTCTATTGATATAATTAACATGAGACTTTCCTATTTAATAGCACCGTAAATGTAAGAGGGCCCTTTCTTATGAAACTCTCACGTTAAAGGGTTGATTCCGGAAGAGATTATGCCTAGAATCCAAATGTTTTCGGGGGAAATACACCTGAAGCCTTGCATAATTCGACGTAAAGAAAAAAACTTATGCAAATTCTTAAACGAAAAGTGCACAAAGAGAAAATCTTGCACAATACTTAAATGAAAAAGTATTTCTATTCACAACAAACATAGCAAGGAGCACAAATACAAAAGTATGAAAAATAAAAGAAAGCAAAAAGCTAAACTACTGAACCCCCAGAATTCAAAAGAAGAGAAGCATCTGCAACCTCGGGAGAAGCAGGTGGATCCGCTGCCGGCTTAATATATTGGCCTTCACCATCTTGGCCTTCACCATCTTCACCTTCCGGTTCTTCTTCAGTTCACTAGAACTTGGAACGAAACCAGAAGAGTCAGTAGCTTCAAGCTGGACCTTAATACCCTTTGGGGCAATTGTCTCCAGATCATGGGCCTTAGCAATTTTTGCATCAAATTTAATGATGCCCGCTTTGGCCTTTTCCAAGGTTTTTCTCCTCATGCTATACATGGAATATATTTTTTCAGCAACAAGGGTAGCCGCTAGGCACTAGAGTTCTTCTTTAAGACTGTAAACCTCGGTTGAAAGGCTATCTTGTGGCCTAGAGGCTGACATCGAGGTCATGGACACTGGAGTTGAAATCTTTATTATGCTCTATGGATCTCTTATGCCTCTCTTCCAATTGGGCATATTTCTCCTCCGCAACAGTAACTTCTTCACTTTGGAGTTCAAGGCCGCCTCCAAATTATTCAATTTTCAGTAGAGGCGGCCTTGTGATCGAATGCAGCAAGAACGACATCATGGACCTCGGCCCAGGTTGCCCTAGCTTCTTCAAAATGTAACCTTAGTAGGGTGGTCTCTTAGCTATGGGTCACTACCTCTTTCTCACGTTGTTGCAATCGAGCCTTCAGTTCAGCGAACTTAGTAGCTCATGCTTCAAGTTTCCGTTGACGAGTAGTTATTTGATCTCGCTCGACTGACAATTGATCATGTTCGAAGGTAAGTTCCTCCTTATCAAGAATCAACCTTTGAAGGCCTTCGGAGGTTAGCTTGCAAAACATAAATACAAACTCAAAACCCTGCCATAACAAAGATAGAAGAAATAATAAAGGAAACAAAGATTATACCGCCATTATGTTGTTCATGGCATTTTTCAAAAAACACTCTCCCAAAAGAGTTTGTATTTTGTTCCTATTTTTTCTTAAGCCAGAAATTTCAGATAATTAGCAAGTTCCACCGACCGGGACAGCAGATGGAATCCGGTAGAAATCGATAGAGTGATGCTCCTCCTCCTTTGGGGATCTTCGGAGGGAGCAAAATAATTATGCCCCAAATTCCCACGAACTGGGGAAGAGGGACATCTTCCTCCCAAGCAACCGCATCCTGTGTGGATGGTATAATAATTTTGGTGGCAAAGACAAGGTTGGCGAAGAAAGAGAAGCTGATGGCATTATAGGTTGAGAAGCAGCTACGACAAATGTAGTGTTGGTTGTTGGTTGCTCATCAACTAAAGACGGAAGAGACCCGATACCTATCCTGACGATACCGAACACGGCTACTGGGACTCAGAAGTGAGAGTTAGCATTTTCTACCATATCCTATTCCCTCTAGAGCATTGAGGCATCATCTTCGGTTGGTGTAACTAGCTCAACAAATTGAGCATTCTATTGAGCAAATGAAGGTCGTCGTCTTCGATGTAATGAATCCCCATCATCACTAGCTCATCCATCATCATCGATCACCATGGTGTCTATAACAAAGATAGAAGAAATAATAAAGGAAACAAAGATTATACCGTCATTGTGTTGTTCATGGCATTTTTCAACAATCACTCTCCCAAAAGAGTTTGTATTTTATTCCTATTTTTTCTGAAGCCAGCAGTTTCAGATAATTAGCAAGTTCCACCGACCGGGACAGAAGATGGAATCTGGTAGAAATCGATAGGGTGACGCTCCTCCTCCTTTGGGGATCTTCGGAGAGCAAAATAATTATGCCCCAAATTCCCATGAACTGGGGAATAGGGACATCTTCCTCCCAGGCAACTGCGTCCAGTGTGGATGATATAATAATTTTTGGTGGCAAAGACAAGGTTGGCGAAGAAAGAGATGCTGATGGCATTATAGGTTGAGAAGCAGCTACGACAATTGTAGTGTTGGTTGTTGGTTGCTCATCAACTGAAGACGGAAGAGACCCGGTACCTATCTTGACGATACCGAACACGGCTACTGTGACTCAAAAGTGAGAGTTAGCATTTTCTACCATATCCTATCCCCTCTAGAGCGTTGAGGCATCATCTTCGGTTGGTGAAACTAGCTCAACAGATTGAACATTCTATTGAGCAGATGAAGCTCGTCGTCTTCTATCTAGTGAATTCCCCTCATTACTAGCTCATCCATCATCATCGATCACCATGGTGTCTATGGTCGGCTCAGTCGCAGGCTCATCACCAAAACATTCATGGATGGCTTAGGCGTGGCATCTTTCACCTTTTTTTTCCTCGGTCATGAAAGAACCCCCCCCCCTTGAATGCTTGTTCTCAGGCCAGGGACTCCAAGAAGAAGCAATTGCAATAGAAGTAGGCCTGAAGACACCTATTCGGGTGAAAGCCTCCTGCACCAGCCTCACCACGTCAGCAAGAGCAGCCAAAATCGCCTCTTTAGGGAAAACAATTAAGCCCTATGGTAGATTTTCTACATCAGAGAAAGGGAAATAAATTTTCCTATACAAAAGGTAAAAAGAAGATGAGTTCAACCTACCAAGATTTTTGTCCTTCCACTCATATTTAAGGTTTAGCTCTTTCCACGTGCGAGTCTCAGGCACAGTGACATCCAAAATTTTCTTGACCCACTGGTCCAAGCTTTCAACCCTAGGTGATGTCCACCGAGTTGATGAAATAAGTGAAAGTAGAAGGATCAGTAGCAGCATGGGGCGATCTTTAACTAGAAGAAAAGATAAATGGAAAACTGACGAGTATGATTCTATAATTTTGGAAAGGATGGAGTTGTTGCTAGAATGATGTCGGCGGTGGCAACTACAATGAACCATTCCATCCACCCACGGTCATTTTCATTATCTATGATGGTTAGCAAAGCATGGTGGTTACAATTGTTGAAATGTAGCATTCCCTTGCAGAAAATCTTGGGGAATAAAGGTTTATTAATCGAGCCATGGATAACTCTTCTTTCGTCTCCTGGCATAGACTCCAAAGTAAAACAACTGTACGCCACACAAAATGATTTAATTGTGTCACACATACTTGGCAATGGATGCAGAACTCCGCGATAACGGAGTCAAGCTCCCCACTCAAGGAGAACAGTCCCAAAGTGAAAGGATACATGTAAAAATACGTGAAACCTTTCTTGGGTAAGGTTATGCAATCCGCCAGGTCAAGAGCGATGATGTTTAAATCATGGCAACGACAGTCTTCCTTCACAGCAGAAATGTTAGAAGGAAGGATGAAAGAATGATACATGCCAACAACCCATGTGAAAGGGTTAGCAGAAGGATACTTCTCTTTGAAGTCCTTAGTTGTGATGAGTTTTCTTGGAATAATGGTGCTTTCCATAGGAAGAGCAGCGTCATCAGCACTACCTTTGTTCTTTGAGGAACTGAGATTTATGGAAAAAGATGCCATTATTATCAGAAGGGAGAAAAAGGTTTTTTCTGAAAAAGAAAATTAGAGAAAGTTGAAGACAAGTATAAGTTGAGTAACTAGAGTTTGAGAGAGTTTGAAAAGTTATGAAGTGTAAATTGAGAAGTTTGATATATAATACGTAAAGGAATAGGCGGCAAAAATCGTGGCCATAATTACCCTGATAACCAGCAAAAATGTTGCTGAATCGTGGGATGACGTGTGTTCAGGGTATTGAATGCGGAAAGACGTGTGCCTAATCAACCGTCAGAAACTTTCCAGAGGGGGTTAGAGAATTTTCTACCAAAAAGTATGTTTACCAACTTCCCCGAGACACAATGCCACTGAAAAGCATGGGGACTATTTGTATGGGGTAAAATATGTTCATATAAAATGATCGCATGAGAAAGCAACACTTGGAACTTCAATGCCACGTGGAACTTCTAATATGACATTCAATGCCTACTGTTACGCATTATTTAAGAGGGGCTTGATCTTAAGACCTTGTTCCTTAAGTGCAACTATAAATTAGTGGGCTCTACAACCATCGTAAATGGGACAAATGTACTGACAAGCTAATATTATACTCTATTCAAAAGCTCAATAATATTTTATCTTCTAGCTTATTAATATTGTTATACTTCCTCTGGAAACTCAGCTCCCAGAATCAAGAATCAAGATTGTTGTTGTCCTATCTCAATTACTATACTAAGTCTTATATTCTTGTCTAATTTATTTATTATTTTGAGATCAAATCGATTCATTTATCGATAAATCATGTATAGCTTCAATTATACTATTTTACGGATAATATAATGATCTAGGGAAGGAAGCATGCGTTCACATGCTCCTCAAACTTCCTAGATATGCCCCTAGGTATTACGATACTAATTCCGATATTAAATTTGGGATTACATATATCCATCTTTTTGTCATTGCTAATAGCTAATATCAATATTAATTTTATACGTTAATTTTGGTTTTAATTATCTATTCCACAGAGAAAGCGGGAATAGTCCTGGCTATAACCAAAATAACAAAATATTAGTAACCTAATTAAATTCTTAAAAGCTCGCCAGCCTGTATGATTAAGAGAGCACTCGTCATCCTATCTTCTCTTTTTATTAGAGGTGTCAACCGGGCCGGGTTGACCCGGGACCGGCACGGACCGGCCCGGTCAAACCCGGCCCAGACCGGACCGGTTTATAGCGGGGGGGCCGGGCTGGGTTAGGGGGAGGAAAGGGGTTAGGACGTTAGGCGATTCCGTCCAATTGACCCGGACCGGACCGGCCCGGGAAGGAAAATTCCGGGCGAACCGGTCAACCCGGACCGGTCCCAACGGTAAAATTTTTTTTTTTTTTAAAAAAAAAAAATTCTGAAAACGTGGGGCCCACCAGACCGTTGGCAACGGTCCAGCACCGTTGCCCAACGGGACTTTTTGCATTTTTGGCCAATTTTGAGTTTTTTTTTGTTTTTTTAAATTACATTATTAACCCTTCTTAAAATCTATAAATACCCTCCCCTCTTCTTCATTTCCTCACTCAAAATTATCTCTCTCTCTCTCAATTCTCAAATTAGCAAATATCAATCACTCTCTTCTCTTCAATTTTCAAGAATTCATATTCTACTTTCATAATTTTATTGTCTTTATTTTCCCGAATTTAATTTATCGTAATTTCTTATTTGGAAATCGGCATTCGAAGCTTGATTCTTGAAGTTCAAGTGTTCAACATTGAAATACTTGCTTGACGTTTGTTCGTGGTAACACCGGATTTGCGTAATCAAGTGCTCAATTTATTGTCGAATTCGATGCACTCTCTCCAACTCTTTCTCTTATTTAATATTTTAATTGCATATTTGATTTTAGCTTATATATTAATTTTTCCAATATGTTGAATGCTGCTAAAAGAGCGTGTAGAAAAGTTACTGGTAGGAGTGGAAGTGGAAGTGGAAGTAGTAAAAAAAGTCCTATAGCATCTGGTAGTAATAGTAATAATGAACCAATAACACATGTTTCTGAATCATCGCCTAATTTGCAAGATGTAAATATTGATTATGAACAATTACACCAAGATTTCGGAATAGAAGATAACGAAATTGGAATAGAAGATGAGATACCACCTACACCTACTAGTGGAAATGTTGGTAGTATTGGAGTTGGAGTTGCTAGTGCAACAAGGGGTAGAAGACCACCAGTCGCTAAAACTTCTAAATCTAATCGTAGAAAAAGAAGTCCTGTTTGGCAATTTTTTGATGAGATAGAAGATAGTGATAGAGTTAAGTGTAGACTTTGTAATGAAACGTTTAAACATTTGACCGGAGGTAATTTAGGGGGGACTGGCACACTTATTAGACATATGCAAAATTATCATCCTATAGAATGGGGAAATAATGGGGATGGAAGTGCAACAACACTTAACCCTACTACTGCAGGTCTCCTAAAATATGATAAAATGAGGGATCGAGAGGAATTAGCGAAAATGATTGCTTTGGGTTGTCTACCTTTTTCATTTGCTTCTTCCTCTTATCTTGTTACGTATATTCAAAGGATATACAATCCTATGTTTAAAGGTATCCCTAGAAGTACCTGTAGATCAGATATCTTTAGACTTCACAGCCAATATCAAACATACATACGTTATTTGTTTAGTCACCTTCCTTCTAGAGTATGTCTAACTTCTGATATTGGCCATGCTGTAAATGGAAATGATTATTTAACAATTACATGTCATTGGATAGATGACAATACTTGTATGCAAAAACGTATTATTGCTTTTAAATATGATGAAGATCAGAGTCATACTGCTGCATTTATTAGTAGTACAATTGTTGAAGTTGTCGAATTTTATAATCTAAACCAAAAAGTTTTGTGTATGTCTTTTGATAATGCTTCAAACAACAATGCTGCAGTTTCAATTTTAAAAATGAATTTACATCCACCTCTTGATGATATTTTTCATGTTAGATGTGCATGTCATGTTTACAATTTAATTGTTAAAAGTGGGCTCGATTTATTTTTACATGAGATTACTCTAGTTAGAAGAGCAGTTGGAGTAATTCAGGGAAATAATAGACAATCTAGAATAAGAGAATTTAAGAACAAGTGTATGCAATATAACCTTACACCTAGATTCATGCCCGACGAAGTAGTTACTAGATGGAATTATACGTATATATTTTTAAAATATTGCTACAAATATAGATTTCCAATAACAGAAGTTGCTAATGCACATTGTACTGATCCTAGGCGTATGTTAACAACTGATACCTGGGAGGTCATTAGTGATGTGATTAAATTTTTACATAAATTTTATACTGCTACTGTTGTGTTTTCTGGGGCATATTACCCAACTATTACTTTGGCTTTAGTACATATAGATGAAATTTCTTTGCTACTGTATGAATTTAAGAAGAAAGATAGATATACGGATGCTGTTGCAAGTATGCAAGCAAAATTCAAAAAATATTTCTTTCCAATTCCTCCTGTTTACTTAATTGGTGCAGTTTTAAATCCTTCAATTAAAATGTCTGATTGTCAACAATTAATGAATGCTTTATACACTTATATGGAGATTGGGCCCACTGAAAGCCCAAATTTGTATGAATCTATGAACCAACTAAATGAACATTTACAATATCTATATACTTATTATGCAACTCAATGTGATAATGCTCGTGCTTCAACTGCTGCAAATCCCACTATGCAATGTAGCACTTCTAATGTAGTCGAAGATGATGATGAAGGCATTGATAGTTTTAATATTTTTTCAACTTTTTCTAACACTCAAAGTAGTAGCAGGAATATAGATGAACTTCAATTTTACTTGCAGAAGCAAAAGGAGCCTCACACCAAGGAATTTTCACCGTTACGCTGGTGGCATGAAAATTCAAAGCAATTTCCCGTTCTTTTCGCTATGGCGCGGGATGTCCTGAATGTCCCAATTTCCACTGTTGCATCCGAGAGTGCATTTAGCCAAGCAAGACAACAACTTGGAGACACACGGCACTCATTGGGAAGCAATGCTTTGGAAGTCTTAGTGTGTCTAAGAGATTGGATAAGATCTGAACGAAGAAATCAAGGAAAGGAAGATCTTGATAGCCCGGAAGACGAAGAACTTGGAGATATATTAACGCACGGAAACCCATCCGAATTTAACTCTCCAGAAGAAGGTCATTCGGTTCATATTAATTTTGAAGAACTTTCTATTGCAATGCAAACCATTTGATGTAAATTGTAAACTAATTATGATACATTTTAGTTTTGAAATTTTGAATTTAAGAAATAAAGTAGCACTTGCAATAAGTGCAATTTTTTCCCCATCTTTTGTTGTGTTCATTCAATTATTACAAAGTATTAATATAACTTAATATTTATACTATACGTAATTTCAAAAAAAAAAACCCGGCCCGGCCCGGCCCGACCCGGATCAACCCAGCCCGTTAACAATCCACCTCTAATTGAACCCGGACCGGACCGGCCCGGACCCGGGCGGGTCAGAAAAATTGGACCCGGACCCGGCCCGGCCCACCCGTTGGTCACCCATACTTTTTATACACAAATCTACCAATTAAGCATTTTATTCAAGAAGCTGCCTTTTCAATTCCCTCTGCCAAGTAGGATCCCCCTTTCTTTCTTGCTGGTCAATCGAACCCAACCCCCCACGCCCCTACAAATTGAAAAACAAGTTCATTTTTTTAAATCTTGGTATTCAAAGCTTATATATAAGCACCATCTAATAACTTCCAAAGTCATTTCCTTAGATTTATGCGACATGGGTAATTCTAAAATTAAGCAGAACTCATCAGTGTCTGATTATATTCCCTTTATGTTCTTCTTCTCATGTCTATTAGTGATAATTCCCAAAGCAGCGGCACAGCCACAAAATAATCAAAGTGAGTTTCAATATGCAAAGCTCAATCCACCTTTGGCAATTATCATAATTGTTCTAATTGCAGCACTCTTTTTCATGGCCGCTTTCTCTGTTTACATCCGACACTGTACTCAGTCCTCTACTGGCGGTAGCGTTCGGCGAGCTCTGTCTATGCGTCGCCGTGCTGCAGCGGCGCGTGGACTTGATGCAGCGGTTATTGAGACTTTTCCGACCTTTACATATGCTGAAGTGAAGGATCACCATATTGGTAAAGGAGCTTTGGAGTGTGCTGTTTGCTTAAACGAGTTTGAAGATGATGAAACCCTGCGTTTAATTCCTAAGTGTGATCACGTTTTTCACCCTGAATGTATTGATGCTTGGCTTCAATCTCATGATACTTGCCCCGTTTGCCGAGCTAACCTCGCTTCTCAACCCGATGAACTGCCGGCCCAAGTTTCCGAGCTGAACCAACAGGGCCAACAACAACTGGGGACTGAGCTTCAACAGCAAAACGATGAAGTTTCTATACGCATAGAGGGTGACGAAGAACAAAGAGAACCGGTTCAGCAGCAACAAGAGGAAGGTTCAGTTAGATCGAGAGTGAAGCGGAATTTGAGCTTCAACGTGCTGAACCGGGTTCAGAAGCAAGAAGAAGGGGGTTCTGTTAAACCGGGAGTAAAGAGAAACTTGAGTTTCAACGTGCCGATTCTTTCACCAAGATCATTTTCCATGAAGCCAAGGATATTTAGCAAGTTCAGATCACATTCAACCGGCCACTCAATAGTACTACCGGGTGAGAATTTGGACCGGTATACTCTAAGGTTACCAGAGGGGATTCGGAAGGAGGTAATGAACCGGGCATTATTGAACCGGGCTAAGAGCTTCGGAGTTGCCTTACCAAGAGACGGAAGCTCAAGAAAAGGGTACAGAACCGGTACTGGAGAAGGAAGCAGCAGGGGTGCTAGATCTAACAGACGGATCGATCGTTCCGAACAAGAAGGATATTCGGACCGGTGGGTTTTCACTATTGCACCACCATTCATTTCTAGAGGCTCATCAATGAAATCAACAAAAGTTGGAGCTGAAACCGGTGAGGGCTCCACCTCTGGAAGTGTGAAAAACGCCGTCAAGTTACCGTCGTTTAAATGCTTGGAACCAAAAGATGATGAAACCTGTTTGATGTCTGCTGACTCGGCTCGACCTCCGGTTTAGCAAATCTTATTCCGGTTCACAGTAAAAACGCGTCTGGCGACTTTTTGTGGGCTATGAAAGAGGACCTTCTTTCTCAATCTGATGATAGGCTGGGCCCCACCTTGAAGATTACGTCAAGGTGTAAATGTATCATAGCCCAAAGTTGACTTTCAAGAATTTTACAAGGCTTAGTATAAAAACATTTTTGTTAATTTTTTTTTGTTTTATAAAATAAAAAATCTTCTATTTTTTATTTAACATTTATTTTAAGTTTTGTGCATATCTATAGTCGCTGTATAAAAAAGTCTCTTGTATTTTGTTTTCTTCCTGATTAGATAATGTCCTCAAGTTTGTGTATTTCTTTTTCTTGATAACATTGTCCTATTCAACTTTGGCAAAAAAGAAATCAAAAACGAAAAAAAGTACGAAATTGCTTTCCTTTTTGTTTATCTTTGTTGGTCAAGATGATGGGGGTTTGATATTGATTTTTTGTGATAATTAAAGAATGGTTCAATTTCAAAGAAAGATTTTATTATTATGATTAATAGATGGAAGTGCTAGAGGATTATGATCCATTTTAAATGGGAAATTTTCGTATATATACATGAATCTATATTATTAAATATGTTAATAGTTTGCATATTATCATTTATGCCAATAGTATTTTTACATAATATATACAATGCATTAAATAAGGAATTATTGTACTTTTACGATTCTTTATTTAGGCGGGGTAAAAAAGGAAAATAAAATATTCTTCCAGATCTTCCGTAACGCAAATCACGCACATTAGTCTTCTTCGTAAGTTTCGTTTCGAATTTAGCATCTCTGCTTTTTTGATACACTGTGTTTCAAACCTTTTTTCTGATTTCACAAATCAAAAATGACTAATTCTTCTACATCAAACGCAATTATATCCAAATTTTAGCAATACAAAGTAAAGAAAAAGAGAGTAGTGATTTCACTATTGATAGCCATTAAAAAGCTTTGAAGCTTTAAATTGAAATTTGAATTTTTAAAAATCATTGTTTGTTTTGATTGAATGTTGTTGCAAATAATTGGGAATATGATTTGGAGTTTACATCTCAATTTTGAGGGGTTTTGGTGAAGATTGGACTTGGTTTTGACTGAATTTTGGATTGAAACTCGAAGAAGACATGACACATATTATATTACAGAAATTGTAGATAAATTGTAGACTGTTGTTTATTTATTTTTCTTTTATTCATTTACCTATTGTATGAAAGCTGAATAATATTGTATACAAATTGTATTTAAGTGGATGATTTAGTACCGTTTTGGATAAAAATATGTATAAAAAATGTGAAACATACATTTCAGGGGAATCATATCGAGTCCAAATATGTATTCAATTTATAGATATTTTGTAGATAGATTGTAGATTATTTATATTTTGATTGTGGATGTTTTATTTTCTGTTTTCACAAATAAAAACTGACTAAAACTTTTACAAATCTTCTGAAAAAATACAATCATGTCAAAAATCTCAGTTATACTACAATTGAATGAGAATTGAGATATTAAAATTCAATGTACCTAGTTTGTAGATATTTTGTAGATAAATTGCAGATTATTTGTATTCTTATTGTATATGCTTTGTTTTCTATTTTCACAAATTAAAAATAATTAAAACCTCTACAAATCTTCTGCAAAAAATAAAATTACGTTGAAAATCCCACTTATGCTGCAATTGAATGAGAATCGGGATATTAAAATTTAATATACTCAGTTTTTAGATATTTTGTAGATAATTTATAGAAATATTGAAATTCTGTATTTTCATATTAATTTTTCAAATGATATGTAGTTTTGTTGTAGATTAAATGTAGAAAACAAGCCATTGTGAGTCTTATTTGATTCATACCTCACGTTCAATCTATTCTACAAATTTACGCTTCTTTAAATACAGTACAACCATACTTCTTGAATTTAAAGGTATAACAATATATATAACTTAAAAACATCTTCTCCTCTGCACAAGTTAGTTCCAAAACAAACAAAGTGGAACAACAAGCTCCCATCAAAATTTTTAACAGAAAAATACAAAGCTGAAAAATAAATAAACAATAGTGTATAATTTTTCTACGATTTATGCAATATAATGTATGTCATGTCCTCTTCTTCTTCTTCTTCTTTTTCTTCTTCTTCTTCTTCGAGTTTCAATATGAAATTCAGCCAAAATCAAGTCTAATCTTCACCAAAACCCCTCAAAATTGAGATATAAACTCTAAGCATATTCCCAATTAGTTACAACAACGCTCAATCCAAACAAATAATAATTTTTGAAAATTCAAATTAGAATTCAAAGCTTTTTAATGGCTGTCAATGGTGGAATTGCTGCTCTCTTTTCCTTTCCTCTTATATATTGAAATTTGGGATTGAAAGATAGAGAGAGATGTTGAGAGAATTCTCAAATCTTTGCAACAACATCCAATCCAAACAAACAATGTCTTTCGAAAACCCAAATTCGAATTCAAAGCCTTGACTATGGACGAAATAATGGGATCTTGATACAGAAATCATAGGTGTGAGAGGGAAACATGTGGGAAGGTGTGGGCATTGAAGAGAAAAACGTAAGGCTAGTGGTATTAGATGGAATATACAATACAATTAAGTTAGGAGCGTAATTAATACCTTTAAAAATCACTCATAATATATAATTAGTAATTAAATATATTAAATGCAATTATATCAAACTTTAAAAATTAAAGGTGATATATTTTGTATATGACATTGAAATATAAAAATTCCTTTTAATAATATTATTGGTCTTAAGCTTAGTTTAGTATTTGGAACGAACCTTTCCATACATCTAATGGTTGTCAACCCAAAGCTCTGTGCCCACAAATCTGAGAGAATTAGGCCTAGGACATTGATTTTGTACGTAACTGATCTTGACAACCAAGTTTGGTGTATTAATTAATTAATTGATGTATCAGAAGACTTTTATTTTCTGTATTCTCGAGTTATGGTCAGTTTGTGAGTTTATTGGGATGTAGGCATGTTATCATTGTTAGGTGGTCAAATTGAATTTGGGAACATTCTTTTTAAATGTTAAGTATATGAATTTTAATGTATTCAAAGTATATTCTACAATTAATACTATAGCTTTAGTGGGATCCATGCATCGTCAGTCTATAACGAATAAATACACTTTTCAATCAAAACAATCTTTAATACCTATTTTCGCCCATACTGTCTGAAAACTATATTTGCAACAAAAAAAAAAGTTCTATTTTTTACTTAACCATTTATGTAAGACAAGGTTTCTTCCAAATTAATATCTATATGCCGATCATCAGTGGTTTCACTAAACTTAAAGGCCAATTCACCACCAAATTAAACGTTAATGTTCATATTGTTTCAATAACCTTTTGTTCAAACAGAGTTGGAACAGAAAAGAACGTGCAAAGCTTTCCTTTTGCCACTTCGATTTTATCGGTGAGCTACCAAAATATTCTTATTTGTCAAACTTCATAGCAAAGTCACAAAGTCCAAAATAGGAGTGTTAAACGAGCAGGTCGGGTCAGATATGATTCTGATCGAAAATAAATAATAAAAAGTAGATTAATTTTCCGATCTTATTCATATTTAATACAGATAAAAAATAGTAACCGACAGATAATATGAATTACTCATATTATCCATGACTTTTTGTGTATATTCACTTTTGGAAGAATTTTTAGTATCCCTAACTTGAAAAACCCTCAAATTGAGGCTTTACAAATATAAAAGTTAGACTCATTGATTATCCATTGATTATTCATTAGTTATCCATATCTAAATGGATAATATGGTTCTTATACATATTTGACATGTTTTTAAAAAGTTCATTTTTCAACCCATTTTTTAGTAAATAATATGGATATTAACTGTTTTCTTTGAACCATTTTGCCACTCCTAATCCAAAATAATAATTCATGTATTTGTGGTCCTAAAAGCTACTCTAGAGGTTTTGCATAAGACAAGTGCTCACCTTGAAGTATCGTTATCAGCTAATTAATTAGTTACCAAACAAGGTTAGTGCTTCCTAACTTTGTATTCTTTAATTTATTAGTTTATCATGTTATAATGATTTGCGGCTATAGGAACTATATCTTAATATTGGCTAAGCTTATAAGCTGGTTAAACTGGCTTATAAGTACTTTTTGACTTATTTACGCGTTTGGTAAAATTAAAAGTGCTAATAAGTTAAGTGCTTATAAGTAAAAAGTAAGCCAAAAACTATAAGTTGGTCCCCCCAAACTTATCAAATTTCAGCTTATAAGCACATTAAGTTTGACCAAAATATTTACTATTCTATCTCTAAAATAACTTTTTTGAAACAAAACTCTTCGTATACCAAGTTCTTCAACAGTTTATTATTAATTTCAGCATTTTTATTCAAATATTTTAATATTTATATTTTTAATCAGCTTCAGCACTTCAATTTTTTTTCAAAATATAATACTTATCAACTACTCTAAATCACTAACTCAAGTGGACTCTTAATTATTTCTGCTGAAAACCATTTTTTAAAGGCCAATCACAACAGGCTCTAAGTCTGATTGAGCCTCATATTTAAACATAGATATTCAAATTAATTAATCGGTATATTGACCAATCAAAGATTGCAAGAATATTGGGCCAACGTATATACAGAATCTATGTCCACTAGCCCATAAAAGATGAGATTCCTAAACTTTGGTTTTAGGTCTGTTGAAGTGCTTTCTTGAAAGAGCTTTTATACAAACATCATTCGTTATCATAGGTTTATCATGTAGACAACGCAACGAATTTGATTCGTTTCGGTGACAAATTTTCTTTCTTTTAGATGCTGAGATAATATTAGCAACTACCAGAGAAAACCTGTTGTCACAAAGTGGACCACTGTTTTACTCTTTGATTTCTTTTATCCCTTTACCTGAAAAAAGCATGTAGTCCTCCAAAAGCATCGATCAATATCAACAAAACAACCTAAGAAAAATTAGAGAAAGGATTCACATTCACCTAATCAGCTCAATTCTCGTACACACTGTAATGATCTCGATAAGAACTAAAATGATTAAACAACCAATTTGCGAAAATTAAGAGAATTTTTGGGACAATTTTCTGTTTACGTTAATGAAAAGAAGAAGTTAAACTACAAAAGAAAAAACTAAAAAAAAAACTATCTTCTAAATTGGAACTCCATAGCTGATGAGATCTGCAGAATGAAGGAGGAAGAAGAAGTTAGAAGTGAATCGTGAGAGAGAGAGGGAGAGAGAGAAGAGATCAAGTGCAGAAGAGAGAAATGACCTAATGATTGCTGCTTTTCTCTTTCCGTTGAAGGTTATAACAGCCTCAAACTGACGTGGCTTCATCTTAATCGTTGCAGTTCATTAACTCCAATTTAATCTCAGCCGTCTATTTAAATTTTTGTTACCTCCCTTTCATAATTTCTTTTACAGTTGATCTTCAACTTCTCACTTCGAACCCAGCTAAAAATATTGATGTTGTGGTGATTATGAAAACATGAAGATTTGAAGATGAAATCAGAGAAGATGAAGATGAACAGTGTGAGACAGAGAAAGAGAGAGACGGAAGCTTCTGGAGAAAGCCAGAAGACCAAATGAACCCTCTAAATGACAATATCTGTATAAGGCTACATATATACACTCACTCTTGGGCCGGTTGGACTCTTGGGTCGGTCCAACCGGCCCAAGAACAAAAATGAAACGGGCTCAGATTATTTACAACCCAATCTTCCAATCATCACAGCCCAACTCCCACATACACAATGTATACCAGAAAATAAAATAAATATACAATGTATATACAGTGTATACAATCATTTGTAGTCTTTCATCTCAACACGCCCCCTCAAGTTGAAGGGGGAAATCACCTGCAACTTGGATAACAGTGGATGAAGCACAGTGCCAGGCAATGGCTTAGTGAGCAGATCAGCCAGCTGACGAGAAGTAGGAACATGAAGCAGCTTGAGAAAACCATTCTGTAGCAGGTCCCGAACAAAATGGCAGTCCACCTCGATGTGTTTGGTACGCTCATGAAAAACAGGATTGTTAGCTATATGGACAGCAGCCTGACTGTCACAATACACAGAAAAAGGAAGAGAAACAGATACCCCAAGATCAACCAATAAACGAGAAAGCCAAGATAATTCAGCAACAGCTTTGCTGAGGGCCCTATATTCTGCCTCAGCAGAAGACAGAGAAACAACAGGCTGCTTATTAGATTTCCAACTAATCAGGCAACCACCTAAAAGCACACAAAAACCAGTGACAGATCTCCTAGTATCTGGGCAGACAGCCCAGTCACTATCATAATAACCAACAACAGATAAAGCAGCACAGGCAGAATAAAATAGACCCATAGAAGGAGTACCTTTAAGGTATCTCAAAACATGCAGGGCAGCAGTCATATGTGGAAGTCTGGGGCATTTTAGGAATTGACTCAGATGTTGGACAACAAAGCATATGTCAGGCCTAGTATGAGTTAGAAACAACATCTTACCAACCAGGCTCCTGTACTGGTCAGGAGAGGATAAAAGGTCACCAGAATCAGCATGAAGTTTGACATTAATGTCCAAAGGAGAAACAACAGAGGAGACATGTGCACAATCAAACTGATGCAGTAAATCAGAAATATACTTATGCTGATTAAGGATCATACCACCAGGAACAACTGACATTTCAAGGCCCAGAAAATAATGCAAAGATCCTAGGTCTTTGATTTTAAAATGATCATCCAGAAACAGTTTCAGGGCACTAATCTCATCACTGTCATCCCCAGTAAGGATGATATCATCCACATAGACTGCCACAACCACAAGGGACCCAGGTTTACCTTTGATGAACAAGGAATAGTCATTCAAAGAATGTTTGTACCCTCTGGAATAAAGAGAAGAAGACAATTTGGCATACCATTGTCTGGATGCTTGTCTCAGCCCATATAGAGATTTCTTGAGCTTACAAACCAGTGGAGAAGAAGTAGAAGATGAAGGATAAACAGAACCAGAAATAGGAGCAGAAACAGTCAAACCTGGGGGAAGTTTCATATAAACTTCCTCATCCAAATCCCCATGGAGAAAAGCATTATTGACATCTAGTTGAAACAGAGGCCAGTGATTCTTGACAGCCACAGCAATAAAGCATTTCACAGTGGTCATCTTAATCACAGGAGAAAAGGTGTCAGTAAAATCATCCCCTTCAACTTGAGTGTCACCCCTAATAAAAAGCCTGGCCTTATACCTTTCAACAATACCATCAGCCTTGTATTTGATTTATAGACCCATTTACAGCCAATAGGTTTCTTACCAGAAGGAAGGGGAACAACATCCCAAGTATGGTTAGCTTCCAAAGCATCAAACTCCTGTCTCATGGCTGCCTGCCATGCTGGGACAGATGCAGCTTGAGAGTAATACAAAGGCTTAGATTCCAAAGTAGAATAAGAGGAACCAGAAAAGGCAGGGAGTTGGCAGACATAATCCTTAAGATAGGAAGGAGGATTATGCTGTCTAGTGGACTTTCTAAGAGCAAGAATAGGGTGTGAAGGAGGTAAAACAGGAGGAGAAATGTCAGGATTGAAAGAAGGAAGGGAAGATGAAGCAGCATCAGTAAAGTCAGGAACAGGAGAATCAGATGAAGGGGAAGGAGGGGAGGAATCATGTATAGGAAAATCAATGTCAGAGGAATGTTCAGCAGGAGGAATAGAAGGAAAAGATGAAGGAGAAGGGTGAGCAGAAGAAGGTTTAGTCTTAGAAGGAAAACAAGTTTCATGGAATACAACATCCCTGTAGACAAAACACTTCTTGGAAACCAAATCATACAGTTTATAACCTTTTTTGGAAAAGGAGTAACCCAGAAAAACACAAGAGAAGGCTCTAGGCTTTAACTTGTCCCTTTGAGGAATAGGGACAGCAGCATAAGCAAGGCACCCAAATGCCCTCAAATGAGAATAGGATGGAACTTTCCCATACAAAATTTCATGAGGAGACTTATTGTGAAGAATTCTGAAAGGAATTTTGTTAAGAAGATAAGTGGCAGTCAACAGACAATCCCCCCCAGAAAGACACAGGTAGGCCAGATTGGAAAAGCAAGGCTCTACATGTTTCAAGAAGGGTTATGTGCTTTCTTTCAACAACACCATTCTGTTTGGGTGAATGAGGGCAGGAGGTTTGATGAATAATCCCCTGGCTACTAAAGAAAGATATGCCCTCAATGCTGGATCCCAATTCTATGGCATTGTCACTTCTAACAGTTTGAACCACAGTGTTAAACTGAGTTTTAAAAAAACAGATAAAAGACTTATGCAGAGAAAAATCATTGCTTTTAGATCCCATTAAGTGTGTCCAGCTTGCCCTAGAAAAATCATCAACTATAGTAAGGAAGTATCTATAACCAGAAGAAGTAGAAGTGTGGTAAGGCCCCCAAGTATCTACATGTATTAATTGAAATGGTCTAGTAGTAATGATACTGCTATCAGGAAAAGGGAGTCTGGTTTGTTTGGCCATAGGACAGACAGAACAAGGAAAAGGCTGTTTAGAAGCAAGGGGAAAAGACAAACCAGAAATATGTCTCATATTTGCAAAAGAAGTATGTCCTAGTCTTAAATGCCAAATGTAATTCATATTACTGGTAACAACATTATTACAAATGGAATTATTACAACTGGAGGCAAGGCAACAATTTTGCTGTCAGACACATTGTCATCATTGCAAAAATTAGACAAAGCACATACAGAGGTAAAAGAAGAACCAGGAGAGGAAGAAGGGGTAGGTGGCACCCACAACAGTTTGTGCCAGCTTCCTCTTTACCAAGATCCAGAGGCCTCTTCAAAGAAGGGTCATGTATCATGTGAAGTAAACAGGAAGTTGGAGTAAACAAAACTATACAGTGCAATTGTTTTACCAACTTGTGAACATAAATCAAGTTGTGTTTAAAGGAAGGAACTAGAAGCACATTGTGAAGAGTAAGGGAAGAAGTTAATGCAAAAGAACCTGTACAAGTTACTTTCACTTTGTAACCATTAGGGAAAGTTACAAGATAAGGAACAGTCAAAGGTATGATGTTAAAGAGTAGGGTTTTATCATGAGTCATATGATTAGATGCCCCTGAATCTATGATCCAGGTGACAGAATTAATGTGTGTAAGCATGCATAATTTGGAATCAGAAACAAGACTCTCATTCAACATAGTACCAGCAAAATTACCAGCACACATGGGAGGAGGAGCTTGATCACTGGAATCCCCTAACTTGGTCTGTTGCAACAAGCTCATCAATTGATCATAGTGGTGTCTGCTCAACCCTGATATCACAGAGCTGTGACCATCTATGTGTGTAACATGATGATGGCTGGCAGGAGGATCCCCAAGAGGAATAGACATATTAGGATTCCCATGATTAACAGACACACATTCCTCACCAGTGGAGACATGAGCAGCTGCAGATTTCCTTCCCTTGTTGTAATTTATATTTTGAGGAAACCCATGGATCTTGTAGCACTTATCAATTAAGTGCCCAGATTTCTTGCAGTATCTGCAAATTAAGGGTCCTCTGTTTTTCTCAAAATTAACTCTGGGCCTAAAAATAGGGGGTCTGGGCACTGTGGCCTGATTAAACCCAACTGAGTGCTTGTTTGCATTAGCATTAAAAGACATAGAGTCTGGACTGATTTGAGAAATAGATTGAACTTGTCTCTGTTTCTCATCATTAAGCACTATATTGTAAACACTGTTAAGGGAAGGAAATGGCTGCATCATCAACAGATTACTCCTAACCCCCATGTATGCTTCATTTAACCCCATAATAAACTGGAATACCTTGTTTTCATCATCTTCCTCAATTATTCCATTTTTAGCAGCACACACACATCTCTACCCATGATTTGTGCACATTGTGCCCAACTCATCCCACAGACCTTTGAGCTTGTTAAAGTATGAGGCTACGTCTAAGCAGCCTTGAGATGTGTGAGAAAGTTCCCTTTTTAATTCAAAGATTTTGGTCTTGTTAGGGGTACCATATCTTTTCTCAATTTGGGACCATATACTCTGTGCAGTATCGGAATACTGCACACTAACAGCAATCTGAGGGGACAGGGAAGAGGTCAACCAGGAAATGACCATGTTATTACATCTATCCCACAGTCTCTGTTGAGCCACATTAGTGGTAGGTCGAGGACATGAGCCGTCAAGAAAGCCGATTTTGTTTTTAGCAGATAATACAACAATCATCTTGCGCCTCCAACCCCCATAACCACTACCCGAGAAGGGAGTGGGGACAAGAGAGACCCCAGGGACATCAGAGGAATATACAAAAAGGGGGCTGGTAGAGTCTACCGAGGAGGAGGTACCAGCAGTGGTATTAGAAGCCATGATTAATGAACCAGCTTGAAAGAAAAAACAATTTCGATAGCAAAATATAACGGAACCAGATAGTCACATACAGAACCAGATAGTCACACACAAAGCATACAATACTCAAAGTAAGGACAGAGTTACCCTCCTTCTTCGCGACCGAAGAAGATCGGCCTTCAATCAACAAAGAAAACCCTAGGTCCAATACCGGAAACCCTAGGTTCTGAAACTCACCGGAGCAAGGTCATAGACTCCGGAAAATCACCCAAAACGTCCATCAAGCGAAGAAAAAGTCATCGGATAACACCAAAACTCTAGGTCCGAAAGTCGGAAAACCCTAGAATTTGAAGAACTCGTCGGAACAAGGTCGGAGATGTCGAAAAATCACCCAAAACACCTACTGATACAGGATCGGAGCCTCAAACAGACATAAAAGTCCCGATTAACCGATTAACATTCATCGAAAAAAAATAATTTTTCTCAGATAACCGGAAAAAAAAAACTACAGCGAAAGCTTCATCAAGTATCGATAACACATAACAGAGAAGGATCGGAAGATTTTCCCGCTCTGATACCATGAAAACATGAAGATTTGAAGATGAAATCAGAGAAGATGAAGATGAACAGTGTGAGACAGAGAGAGAGAGACGGAAGCTTCTGAAGAAAGCCAGAAGACCAAATGAACCCTCTAAATGAAAATATCTGTATAAGGCTACATATATATACTCACTCTTGGGTCGGGTCAATCGGCCCAAGACAAAAATGAAACGGGCTCGGATTATTTACAACCCAATCTTCCAATCATCACAGCCCAATTCCTACATACACAATGTATACCAGAAAATAAAATAAATATACAATGTATATACAATGTATACATCATTTGTAGTCTTTCATCTCAACAGATTAATGGATCATTAATCTCTCACCTCTTCAAAGAATCTTTGTCCTCAAGGATTGGAGTCAAAGTTTAGAAACTTAGCTTTGATGAACTGATAATCCTTCCACGTGGCATCTTCTGGAGGTAGGTGTGACCATTGCACCAATACTCTAACCACAACAACATTGTTCTTCTTTATTAGCTGCCTTTGCAGAATTGCCACTGGCTTCACTAAAAATTGGCCATCTTCACCAACGATAGGCAAAATGGTCTGCACTACCACTATATTACCTACATTCCTCTTGAGTAGAGAGACATGAAATACAGGGTGGCCTTTAGATTCAGGAGGAAGGTCTAATTTGTAAGCCACCATACCAACTCTAGCCAGAACCTTATAAGGTCCATAATACTTATATTTCAGTTTCAGGTATAGACATGTAATTTTTGACCATCCTTAAGTTTTTTATATTTTAGTATGTAAATATTTATTTAGGCCTAATATAGCTATTTTAGCTCATTTTTATTCTTTTATTTTTAATTTAGTAAAGAAAATAAAAATTACAAAAATAGGTTTAATATTTTGTAGTCATTTTTAATCTTGAAAAAGACCAAAAAATAATTTATTTTAACGGTCAGTCTTATTTTAATAATTTATTTTAATTAAGTGGAGCTAATTAATATTTTAATAATATTTCTAGTTAATTAAGCTAATTTTAAGCATAGTAGTCACAAAGACCCAAGTTTCTAACACATTCCTTAACCCCAATAAACCAAACCCATCTCCTTAACCTAGAAAAACCCATCTTAAAAACCTAAGGATCTAATGCACAAAAAACTTAGATACTAATTGGCAAAATACACAAAATGATAACCTAAACCTAGACTCTACGTATATGATAGCACCTAAATCATCAAAAAAAAAAAAAAAGACGCCTGAAAAAGAGCTAAAAAAATAAAAAAATAGATCCAGGGCTAAGAGTGAGCGCCGCTGATACACAAGAGACCCCCCCCCCCCCCCCATTTTCTTCATCTTCTCCACGACTTAGAGCTAACACAGACACACTCCTCCATCTTCAACCCAAAATGGCGAAACCCTAATCCCCAGGGAAGCAGCGACCACCTCGACGATGCCCGGCGAGTTCGCCGGAAACGAACCAACAGCCACCAACAGAAGACACACCCTCTCCGACGTATGATCCATCTTCATCCGCCATCAGGCCTATCTCCCTCCCCTTTCTGAGTAACCTTTCCATTTCCAGTAATAGAACACCATTTTGGAGCTTCGACACCAAATACCATTTCGGGTTACAACCAACGTAGCCTATATTCAAACGTTGAGTACCAGTTCTAGGCTACAAGTATTTGTCATAGTCAGTTTTTTTGGCGAGATTTGAGTTTCTCCGGCAAGGTTCGTCCAATCCGTCGCCTATCGAGTTCTGATCGTTTGTCCTATTCTTGTCACCATCCTTTCAAGGTTGTCCAGTCAAGCTCAGATCCGGGAAACAGTTTGGTGCTCGAGGTTACCATTCGAGTTTTTTACCGGTCGCGTGTTTAATTGCTCGTTCAAAAGATTTGATGATGTTTCGTTATAGGGTGTTCTTTTTTTTAATCTGGATTTGAAAGATTTCGTCAGTGAGGTTCATTATTTCTCCTTCTTTGTTTTAGTTTTGATAACACTATCTATTTGTATCTGATTGTTGTCATGTTGTTGGTGTTTAATATGACAATATACTTGAATTTCTTTTATTAGCTTAATACACTCATGTGACAACAGTAGAGTATAGGATTATTTTTGAATTACTTTAAAGGTACTCAATCTGTTGGTTTTCTCGATCTGTTGGCTTAAAAGTGTAAATTGGATAACTAGGTTAATTGTGCAGTTTTATCCTTGGGTTGGGGAGGAAGTCATCTGTACAATTCCTTTTCATTAACTCTTTTAATCTTGGTTTTTTTTATTTTGTACAGTTCATCCATGTAAATAAAAGAGTGAGTATTACCAACTAGCTAAGGAATTCTTAAATGGTTGAATTATTCCACAATACTTTACATAACCTATGGCCCTCACTAATTTAATTTTAATTCCTTAGAAATCGAGGCACACCACTTAGTTAAATTTTCCATGGCCCTCGTGAAATTGAAAGTGCGTAGTTGCTTTAGGCGTATTTAAAAAAAATTACTTTCCTAAATTCGGGTGTGCATTTATGTGACCCAAATCCAAATCTCAATAACATTAGATAAAAGTATCGTGTCCGCGGTGTATTTATGTGACGTGGTTCAAGACGTGTTTTAGATGACGTTGAATCTTTCTCCTAAAAAATATTTAATTAAAAGCGGCTTAAAAAGAATAAAATGCACATAAGTTTAAAAATATATTAAAATTAGATAATAGGCCAATTATGACAGTTGAGTGACCGTGCTAGAAGCACAGAATTTGGGAATGCCTAACACCTTTTCCCGGGTTAATAGAATTCCTTACCCGGATTTTTGAGTTTGCGGACTGTAAAACAAAGTCAATCTTTTCCTCGATTCGAGATTTGAACCGGTGACTTGAGATACCATAAATTATCCCAAGTGTCGACTCTAACAATTAATTAAATAATTCCGTTTTGATTGTCACTTTAATTGAAAAAAGCTCCCTTATACCCTTGGGGGGTGTAGGAAAAAAGAGGCGTGACAACTCTAGCGACTCTGCTGGGGACAAGAACCCATAATCTCTGGTTCAGGGTTCAAGAATTCGAGTTTAGAATAATTGTTATATTTGTCTTTATTTATTATCTGGTTTTGTTACATGTTTGAGCCTAATGTGCTAAGTATTGCTTTTTACCACTTTTATATTATTTCAACTGTATATAAATTGTTACGAAACCATTCTCTTCTCATCTTCGGGGATGTACACGCTAGCGTGACTCCTCTTCTTTTAATGTCGTACCATAAATTAGGAGAGACTCAGACAAGTTATAAAGCCGGATAGCCTTTTGGTTCCCGGTACGTAGCCCTCCCCCCCCCCCCCCCCCCCCCCCCCCGCCTTGAGTTGTCCACTTGGGTGAACAAGTCTAGAATAACGTACTCAGGTTTTGAACCTAGAATAACTCAGCCTCATGTCGGATCCTTAGTAGGAACGCTTGTTTGCGTCATATGTATTTGACTTTGGGAACTCAACACAAGTGTTAGGTCCGTCTAGGACAAGTGTATCCAAAAACTAAAAGACCATCCTGATGCATCCTAATATGCTACATGTTGCAATCTTCAAAGGTAAAAGAGTCATTTGGCGAACCAATAATAGTTGAGGGCAAATAAAAAAAAAGAGAGAGGGTGAAGTGTGAAAATAAAGCAAGTAGGGCCTAGTTATGTTTTTTTGTTATATTTTTTTGTTAAGAAAAAGACAAAAAAAATGAAAAATTCAAAAAGATTTTGCACTTTTTCATCATTTTTCGAAAATAAAAAAATAATCCAAAAGATTTTGTCTGTTTCATCATTTTCCAAAAAGAAAAGACAAAAAATATATTTTCTCTAAATTAGCTGTTTTTTTTTTAATTCTCGCCTCTAACCAATCTTCCCGAACTACGCATACTTGATTTTTGTCTTTAGGGGCGTGATACGTAAGCAACCCACATAGGATTTGATTTTCCTAGTAAACCTTGGGTTCTTGACTTTATGGGGTCTTAGCCAAAATTTTGTACTTCTAGCCGTCTTTTGGTCACATAAGTTATTTTGCAAAATTAGCCTCAATGATGTCTTGCATGTGTCTAATAGGGAGTGTTATTGTGTCACATAGTCTTGATTGAAATTTTCTCATACACGTGTGGATCTACTTATCATATTTTGAGCATGACAGATATCCTAGGACCATTGAATTCAGGAGTTGCCTGAGAAGTGTTTTATGTTTTTGAGTCTATTGTTCATGTTTTGCTTCTTGTATAGTAGTATTAAGTCATTCAGTTGATGCTAGAGACTGTCATTGTCCAGTTAAATTTGTCGAATTTTTTGTTATTATTTCCTATTTTGCATTTGAAAATGTATTATAAATCAAAAATCCAAAAAAGAGATACTTTGCGTTTTTTCTGTTATAATTTTCTTTCGAAATACTGCTCTTGGAAATTCAAAAAGAAACTATATAAGGTAGTTTTTCCTTTAGGCAATTAATATCTAACTTAAAAGAAAATTTTATTTTTATATTCCCTTTAGTATATTTGGACTAAAAATTCAAAAAAAAATCTTTTATTACCTCTAACGGTTTTTTTTTAAGATATTAATTCCAAAAAAATTTTAAAAAAAAAAGATTTTCTTCCGAGGTTCTATTTTTGAGAAATTCACGAAAAAATGGAAAAAAAATTCTTTTTTTTTTCACTAGAACTTTACGATATTTTACATAGAATAAGAAAAAAAATATATTTTATCTTATGTTTATCTTTAATGTTTCTTCCTTAGGTAATCAAAAATTAAAATCCAAAAATATTTTTTATCTTTTCATTTCTGGGTCCGAAATATTTCTTCAGGGATATCACATAAAATTTTGAAATATATTTGTTTTGGTTTATTCTTTAGACTGCCTTCCTAAAAAAAGTATAAAAAAAATATTTTTCTCTTTTAGAATTCTTTTTCCCTTAATAATTTCTCATATAGTTTTTTTCCAGAATTAAAAAAAGGGAGGGAAAATATATACTCGTTAAGCTTGAGTTTTGAATAGGTTATAGAACATTAAGTATTGGAAATTCAAAAAAAAAAATTTGCTTCTTTTATTTCCTTTTCTCATCAAAGTAGTCATTAAGGTAAAAAAAAAAGAAAAAGAAAGAAAAAGAAAAAAAAAGAGAACGTTGCTTTATTTACTTTATTCCTGATCTTCCAGAACTATGTAAAAATCTAATTCATGCGGCGTCATGATACGTAAGCAACATACATAGGGTTTGATCAAACTATTTTTTATTATTATTAAATTAAAAAATAAAAAAAAAGAAAAAAAAAGAAAAAAAGAGAGATAAAATTATGGATGTGAGAAATGAGAGAGAAGAAAAGAGAGATAATCAGAAAGAAAAAAAAAGAAGGAAAATGAGCGAGCTAAGAAGTGCGAGAAAAGAAAAGAAAAGAGAAGATTCAAATGGACAAATTGGGATGATGCCAAGTGATATTGTGACCCTCGAAGTCATTCTTGAATCGTTAATTGTTACTAGGTGTATTGCACAAAATGTGATACTATTAGCTGTTAAATGCCCCTAACGCTAACATGATGACTTTATTTTTTTCCTCTTTTCTCCTTATTATACCAGAAGGGTGGTTGGTTTGTGGTTCTTAAGGTAACTCGTCCATACAACATAAGGTCAAAGGGGAAGGTAGCCATGGCTAGCAAAAACTTGGGCACAAGAGTTGTTGACCCGTTAAGGAAGTTTGTGGAGTCAGAGTTTGAATTGAAAGAGGAGGTCTAAAGAGTGAAACAACAGATGGTAGAAATGTATCAGCCTTGGATCAGGGGGCATCCTTCTCTTTCATTCCCCACTAACTACACTAAAAACCCTGCAACTATCCAACCACTATCACGAATCCAGATTCCTACTGCTGTTGATATCTCCCCACGACCTTTTCACACTCTACCTGCCAAAACCACATCATATCCCACTCCTTTAGCCACTCATGCTCTTGCAGCTCCTCCACCAGCTACTTTTCCTCCATCCTCTAACGAGATTGTGTTCAAATTCCCCGATGCCCAACACTGTGCTCCAGAACCAACTTTCAAAGTCTTGGATCCATATTCTCACATTCCTCATTTTGAGCCTCCCGGTAAAACTAAAAAGCTTGCTAAGATAGTGGAGCAAGATGAGATATCTAGGAAAGTAAAAATCTTAGAGTAGTCTTTTAGAAACATGCAAGAGATTGGGAGCCAGATGAGCGTGGCTTACAAAGACTTGTGTTTGTTACCTGATGTCCAACTTCCTGAGGGGTTTAAGATGCCAAAGTTTTATTTATATGACGGACACGGAGATCCCGTGGCCAATTTGAGAGGTTACTGCAGCAAGATGAGAGGCGCTAGTGGGAAAGACAAATTATTTATGGCGTATTTCAGTCAAAGTCTGAGTGGGGCAGCTCTGGAGTGGTACACCCGCCAAGATGCTAGCAGGTGGTACACGTGGGAAGATATGGCGCAGGCCTTTGCTAGGCACTTTCAATACAATATAGAAATAGTCCTGTATCACATGTCCCTCACCAAGATGGAAAAGAAGCCTAATGAAAGCTTTAGGGAATATGGGCTCAGATGGAGAGAGCAAGCTGCCAGAGTCAACCCCTCGATGGAAGAAAAAGATGGTCGAGTACTTTCTCCAAGCTCAAGAGTCAACTTACTTTGGGCATTTGATCACGGTTATGGGTAGGCCTTTTAATGATGTGGTAAAAATGGGAGAAATGGTAGAAGATGGGTTGAAGTCGAGCAAGATCACAAGCTATTCTTCTTTAAAAGAAACAACACAAGCAATTTAGAACGACACGGAAAGCTTGTTGGGTCAGAAGGAAAACGATGATGTTGCCATGGTTGTTTCAGAGTCACGACATGGACCAAAGAGTTCTCCTCACCAATATAATCAGCCTCAACTCCAACCCCAAACCTATCCCCGAGATCTACATAATCCACCTCAGTATTATCCTCCGAACAATGTCCAGTCATCTGTCCAACCACCAGGTCACTCCCTATTGCGAGCACCAGCACCACATAATGCATTCTTGCCTTGACAACATTTTCGAGCAACCAACAACCGAATAAAATAGGGGCAAGGAAGGGAACAAAGTCAAAGAAATAGTTTTACACCAATTGAGGAGTCTTACACAAGCTTGTTTGAAAAGTTAAAGCATTTTGGCCTGATTGAGCCGCTCCTCGGCTAAACTCCAGACCCATATGCAAAAGGAATTGATCCTACCGTACGATGCATGTTCCACTCTAATGTCCAAGAGCATAGCATTGGATATTGTCGTTCTTTGAAAAGGAAAATAGAATGAATGATTCAAGAAGGGGTAGTTGTGATTAATGACAGTGAGCATGGGAATCCTCTTAGGAACTTGTTGACTGATGTTGATGATATTGAAGTTGGTAATGGTCTTGGAAATATTGATGTGGAACTCAGTGGCTAAGATGCCGTGCTTGGTAATTGGAAAGATGCTCCATTTCTTGGTGAGCCTAAGAGGATTTTTGGTGGTTTATTTTGTTGTCATTTCTGTTGTCCGAGTTATTTTCAGGGTTGTAATCCGGATATTGTCTTTGACTCAAACCCTTTTATTCTTTTATTTTGCCTAGTTTGTTTAGTCGTAGTAGCTCGTTTAGTGTTGTCTAGGTTTGTTCCAGGGTTGTAACTCAAGTTTGGTTTGCTTGTTTTGTTGTTCAAACCCGTTCACCATATGTCTAATGCAATTTTCTATTTTTTATTATTTCTAGTCATTTTTGTTTAGTTCTCTTTTCCTGTTGACTCTAGTGACATGACATGCACACGTACGTAATTCTCAGCTTGGTCTTAAAAAGTTAGTTTAGTCATGAAGCAATGAAATAACTTTGAAGATGATATGAACATTTGAGAAAAATAAGTAAAGGCATTTTAAGATCACCTCAAGCCTGAATTGCGTGAAACTAGGGTAAATAGAATAAAAAGAAATACTATTGAAATGCATCCTGCCGCATCAGGTTGAAGCTAAAGGTACGTTTGCCCCTAATTGGCAGGGGCGTTTATGGTAGTGAGAATGTTGTCCAATAGTGCTTTACATTTAATATATGTAGAAGGCAAATGCGTGGATATGACTATCAATTCTGATGCAGTCAAAAGATATTATGTGTGAAATCTTTGGTTTATTTAGTTGTACTGTTTGTATCTGGCATGTTTTTGAAGATTAGAATGAAGAAGACATTTTATTCTGATATCTAAACACTTAATCATTTGTTACCTCTTTGAGCCTTATTTATTTTCTTTCATATCCCTCTTTTGGGATCAGAAGCAGAGTTTAGAAGTACAGATATAGAAAAAAAAAGAGGAAAAGAGAAGAGAAAAAGGGAAAGAAAAATGGGAAAAGAGTAAAGAAAGAAAAGAAAAGAAAAGAGAAAAAGAAAAAAAAAGAAAAGAAAAGAAAAGAGAAAAAGAAAAAAAACAAAAGAGAAAAGCACAAAAAACAAAGCAATTCCTATGTCATGAACAACGTTCGACCTGATTCCTTTTAAGGATACATAGGTAGCCTCACGGTTCAATCCCATCAAAATAAAAATCAAAAAGCCCCCAGGCAAAGAAACTGAGGCAGAAGTTGTGGTTATGTAAAAGATCTGATTCCAAAAGTTTTAAGTTTGAAGCCATTCAAGTTGTTTTGAGCCTTCATGATACCTTTTCTTTCTAACCCTATCCAAATGTACACATTATGGTCCAAAGAAAGACTTTCCAACCAATCTTCGAGAGATGCCAAGTCGAGCAAGTAGAGGTGATTCATATCAGGGGCAACACTCTGTTCTGAACAAAGAGAAGAACAAAAGGAGAGAGAGTCTTATTGGTGAAAGCCTTCACAAGCACCATATGGCGATGGTGAGTTGAGAGAAAGAACAAAATGAGAGAGGGTTGATGGTGAAAACCCTTCAACTAAAAGTCGAATAAGGATTGTGAATCAGGTTGGAAAATCAGAGCATTGAAGCCTAGTTTTACGGTGAAGATGTGCAATAAGAGTTTAACATTAGACTTGCTTGATAACCAAAAATGCTTGTCATGGTCATTAGAGTTGGTATCCACATCTGATAAGTGTGTAATTCTCCTGTTAGGGATCATCTCTTTCCATTATCCTTTACTCTGTTCCTTTTGTTTTCTTTACTCCCTCTTCTTGAGTCTGTTTGGTCAAAACAAGTGATAAATGTACCAGCTTTCCGATTGCACAAAACGGGATCTGGCTAGCACATCAAAGTGGCATAAGTTAGGAAAGAACAATGTGCGCACTGAGCAGGTAACAATCAGAATGCTTTGGGATTCATGTGAAATACAAAGATTTGGTATATATCAATTCATGAATAATGCAACAAATAGAGGATGTTGGGTGTACAGATCAAAGGTATTCTCTGTGATGAGGTTGACAGAGAAAGTGGTTAACCAATGAAAAGCAAGGTCTTCCAAACGGAATCAAAGTTATCATGGCAAGTGAAGGAGCAGTAGACCTAAAGGCCAAGGCCAGTGGTTTAAGTCAAGAAAGAACAACATACGGACTGAGTTGGTGACAATTGACGTGCTTTGGGATTTATGTGACACAAAAAGGTTTGTTAAATGTCAGTTCATGAGCAATGCAACAGATAAAGGGTATTGGGTCTGGACGGAGAAGAGGTATTTTCTGTGATAAGGGTGATAGAGAATTGGTTAGTCAATAAGCAAGCAATGTCTTTCAAGGTGAAATCAAAGTTACCATGGCAAGGGAAGGATCAATCGCCGCAAGTCAAACTCCACAAACCAAAAGGAGACACACTTCCTAGTTTGATTCATTGATGTTACACCTTCAGGAGACACATTTCCTAAATTGAGAGTTCATTCATAGTAGATGCACTTCCTAGTTTGAGTCATTGAAGTTTCACCCGGAGGAGAGACACTTCTTAGTCTGGGTCTTTCATGATACACATGTACGAGACGAACTTCCTAAATTGAGATTTCACCCCTAAGAGATGGACATCTTAGTTTGATTCATTTAAGTTCGGCCCTAGGAGACACACTTCCTAGTCTGGTTTATTTAAGTTTTACCTGTAGGAGACGCACTTCCTAGTTTGGTTCATTCAAGTTTCACCCCTAGGAGACGCACTTCCCAGTTTGGTTCATTCAGGCTTTATTTTTAGCAATGCATTTGCTAGTCAACGTTTTTTACTAATAGGAGACACACATCCTAGTCTAGTATTTATTTTACTCATCATTGAATCAATAGTATAAGTGTTTTACAATTTTGCTAGCAACTCACAAATCTTCCTAGCGCAAACTGGGGCAGAAAATTTCATTTATTTTGTTTGTTTTGATTGCAGGCACCCATATGGAAAATAAGAGAACACAGAAAGTTTTAGCAATCAAACGCTCACCTGGGGAACAAGGGAAGACAGTTCAAGTTTCAAGGGAAAACAATTCAATTTTCAGAGGAAAGGAATACAATTCAAGTGTTGGTAATCAAGAGCCCACCTGAAGAACAAAGCAACAATTCAAGTGTTAGTAATCAGGAGCCCACCTGAAGAGAAAAGCAACAATTCAAATGTTGATAATCAGGAGCCCACCTAAAGAAGAAAGCAACAATTCAAGTGTTGGTAATCAGGAGCCCACCTGAAGAACAAAGCAGCAATTCAAGTGTTGGTAATCAGGAGCCCACCTGAAAAACAAAGCAGTGGTTCAAGCATTGGTAATTAGGAGCCCACCTGAAGAACGAAGGGAAGCAGTTCAAGTGTTGGTAACCAAGAGCCCACCTAAAGAACAAAGTGAAAGCAACAAGTTTTGAAGAAAACAGGTCGAGTATTGGCAATCAGGCACAATTCAAGTCAGCAACAAAAGAAGCTCGCGACCAGAATGCAAGTCAATAATCCGAGGTGATAAGTAGAAGTTCGTCACAATAAAGAAAAAAAGAGAGAAAGGTCAGGAGTCAGAAGTTGATAAATGATGTGGACTGCTCACGACATAGCCGAGGTCACAAGCACTGCATGCCTGGTTTTGATCCGAAAAGCTGAAGAAGGATGAACTAGCACCTGCAATTAGCAAGCATCAAGGTTCGTATCTAAGGTTTGCATGAAGAACCCTTCAAGGCACAAGATCAAGCTTCAGAAGATTTATAGAAAGGAATCTTGTAACTCGTAGTTGACAAGCTTAGCTAGTCTTTTTCTTGTTTTAATTTTTGATGTAATAACATGACCGCAGATCAGAACCTCGGTTAAACGACACCTCGACTGTCTCTCCACCTCGGCAAACTCCATCATCCCACTCACTTCTGAACTATATGTGACTTGATTCCTTTATGGCAAGGATATGTAGGCAATTCAGATACCAAAACTCTGTCACATTCCCCTTTTTCTCTTAGTATTAGTATCTCCAAATAAAGGTCGGGCCAAAAACCTGTCTAGTCATTATTTGTCCGAAAACTCTTCGCGTTTTCAGTCAAAGAAGGTCAGTTGTACACATGTGATTTTTTACCCTCCCCAAGATTTTTTATATTTTAGATGTAAATATTTAATTTTTGCCTAATATAGCTATTTCAACTCATTTGTATTCTTTTACTTTTTATTTAGTACAAGAAAATAAAAATTACAAAAATAGATTCATTAATGTTTTGTAGTTATTTTTAATCTTGAAAAACACCAAAAAATAGTTTGTTTTAACGGTCAGTCTTATTTTAATAATTATTTTTACTTAAGTAGGTTTAATTAATATTTTGATAATATTTCTAGTTAATTAAGCTAATTTTAAGCATAACTAGTCATTAAGCCCCAAGTTTCTAGCCCATTCTTTAACCCCAATAAGACCAAACCCATCTCCCTTAACATAGAAAAACCCTTCTTAAAAACTTAAGGACCTAATATACAAAAGACTTAGAAACTAATTAGCAAAATACATAAAATAATAATCTAAACCTAGACTCTACATATAGGCTAATGCCTAAATCAGCAAAAATTAAAATGCCCAAAAAAGAGCTAAAAACATAAATATAGATCCCTAAGGCCAAAAGTGAGCGCCGATGATACACAAGTGACGACCCCCCTCCCCATAACCATTTTCTTCATCTTCTCCATGACTTAGAGCTAACATAGAAACACTCCTCTATCTTCAACCCAAAATGGCGGAACCCTAATCCCTCGAGAAGCAAAGACCGCCTCGATGATGCTCGACAAGCTCGCCGGAAAACGAACCAACAGCCACAAACAGAAGACACACCCTCTCCGGCGTATGATCCATCTTCATCCGCTATCAGGACCATCTCCCTCCCCTTTCTAAGTAACCTCACCATTTCCAGCTGTCACATCTCTTTTTTACTCTACATCCTGCGAAGTTCATAATGGAGTTTTTCCAATTAAAGGACAATTGAAACAGGAGTATATTATTAAAAGATCCAGAGTCCCCACTTGGGATATTTATGGTTTCCCAAGCCACCGGTTCAAATCCCGAATCGAGGAAAAGATTGACTCTGTATTACAGCCTGCGAACCAGAAATCCGAGTAATGAATTCTGTTAACCCGTGAGAAGGTGTTAGGCATTCCCGAGTTCCATAGTTCTAGCACGGTTGCTCAACTTCTACTATTGGCCTATTTATGTGATTTAAAACATTTTTGAACATATGTGCAATTTTAACTTTTAACCGCTTTATTTAATTATTTTTAAGGAAAATTGCAATGTCATTTAAAATATGTCTTGAACCACGTCACATAAATGCACTCGCAGTTCGCAGCACATTTTATTTAACGTTTAGATTCAGATTTGGGTCACATAAATGCGCACCCGAGTTTAGGAAGGCAAGTTGTTAAAATAACGCGTCTAAAGAAACTACGTGTTGGCAACTTTGCGAGGGCCATGAAAATTTGCTAAATGGTACGTCTCGAGTTCAAAGGATTAAATCAAACTTAATTAAGCGAGGGCCATGAAGTTTTATTTTTGTTTGGCACAACATGCCTCGAATTATTTTAGCTTAAGGGTTTCTATTCTAATTCATGGGGGCCATTAATCATTATTGGTTTTTAGTGGCACACCGCAACTAGCCCATGATCCATCAATGAAATAATGATTAAAAGAATCTCACCTACTTTAGAATCTCGACTGAGCTCAAATATGGGTCCAAATTAAAATGAAGTAAGGTCCAGTCCATCTTTAGTTTATAGAACTCGGGCCTGGCCTAAGATGAGGCCCAATAGCTCAAAGAACATCATATGGATTCCAAGTAACGGGTTACATTGCCGACCCTATATGGACTCAAACGAAGAGCCCAAATTTCCATGAGGCATTATCCAAATTGAATATCAAAGAGGTCACGTCTTCGAATCTGGGCAACAACAGAATGTATTTAAATTTGGAAAACATAATGACAAGAGCATCCAAGCACCACAAACCCATGAACAATCTCAACAGTTGAAATAATAATTATTGACATTGAAGACTTGATTGGAACTAAATAGACAATCATTCAAAACCCCTTTTGGGTTCCAACAATTTCATGCACTAATTAATGAAATATTGTAAGTGGGCATCTACTGACGCTTGAAGATTAAATGAACATGCTCATTGCTGAAACTTTACATCCAAATCAAGGAGATAAACAGTTCAACTTTCATACTAATTCTAATCTAACACATTCATATGATGATCGTTCACATATTAGACATTGAAACATCACTGAAATACCCTAATTATATAGCCATGCTTCCCCTTTTTATCGTGGATTCTATGTTATTTGCTACTTGACCAATTAATTTTAATTGTGCTCCTCTCAACAGTAACGAATACAGGAGTTTTTCTGCACGCCGATCAACAATGAAATAGCTACCCAACCTTGTGAGCGCATACAACGTCTAGATCTTACCCAGCATTTATCATGACCTTCCACACACATTTAGTAATCAGCATAATGAACTAAAAAGTTAGTACTACTACATCATTCATATTCAAAACAGAATGGTAGGATACATAATAAAACTAAACGAAATTAGATTTCTTTGAAAATGCAGAAACATCAAAAAAACAACTGAATTATTACAAATCTAGACTTGAGTAAACCAAACTTCATGTTCATTCTTTCTCATACATTAAAAGGTGAGATGAATACCTGGAAAAAGCAAAATAAGAGTGAAATGAGAAGAGCAGTAGTAAACAGTAGCAAACAACCCCAGATCGACCAACTCAGCAATGAAATAATGGGATTGCCTCAGAAAAAGAAACTCAACAGAACCAACCAACAAAATCAAACCAAGCTCTTTCTATATCTAAGCTCAAACTCATTTTTATCACCAACTCTTAGTTTTTTAGAAGATTTCTAGAAGTTTTAAAACCAGCAGATTGATTCAGAGAATTAAAACCAAGTAACACCAATTCCACTGACTTTCAGCAATTGAAAACTAAGAAAAATCGAAGAAAATTTCAATATAACGGTAGCTTTATTATAAATATTTTGCTATTTTAATTTTCAGATTTTTCTATCACTTAGATATGACATTAAAGGCAATAAAAGGTGCATTTATCGGCAAGGAAAGTAGGGTAAACAACAGATTTCAGCTTTGCATTTTAGCCCCTTTTGAATTTTTATTTTTGCCTAGATAACCTTAATTAAAAATCTTAATTTATATTTATATCCCCCAGCCAGCTTCCTAGAAGCTTTTTGATCAGTTAGCAAAAGATTTCTCTATCTAGTTACCCCAAAATACCCTCTATGACCCTGTTTATTACCTAAAAACTAACTGGGTCAACTGGGCTAGCTAATGGGTCATAGACCCCAAATTGAATCCTAATTTGGGCCGGTTGCTAATTACATATCAATTAAACAACTTAAAGACCCCATAATAGAATTTGCCCCATAAGTTCCCTCATAAAGAAATCCAAAATCAATTTTCAAAAGTAGCCAAAACAAGAACAGAATTCACTAAACTAGAGATCATTGTAATTTAATCAAATCAGAGCCCTAACAAAACGTGGTACTGAAACTGAGACAATAATCATGCCATGACCAAAATAGAATTGAATAACACACTAGAGAAGAAAAACTGACAGTTACCAAATTGGACAAATCTTGAATCGAATTTGTCTGGAAAAAGAAGTAAAGGAGAAGAACAGAAGCCGGAATATCAGGATGATTCGAACAGAAGAAGAACTTACCTCACAGCACTTGACTTTGATCCTGACTTTCTGATTTCATCGCTAGATAATATTGACCGCTTTCTTTGTCAAGAAAAAGAAAACAACACTATTTCACGACAAAATCAACTCTAAACTCTTAAGAAGACTGGAGCAATCACCTTGCATGCTTGGACTTGGGCTTGGTTCTTAGAAATTCTAATTTTGGATTCAAGATTTGAGAGATTTAAGGAGGATTTGAGGGAAGTGGTTCATGGATTCAGTATGAGGGTGCTCTAGTGGTTCCGTGGGATCATTTTGGTGGAGTTTGGGGAGCTGAATCGCCAATATCCATGGTGGATTAGGTTTTTTTTAGAGAATGAAGAGATGAAGACGACGAAGGAGATGAAGCGGAACTGATTGGTCTCTTATGGAATCAGACATTTTAAAGAAACATTGGGGAAAGTATGGGAGCCGTTTGATGAACCAGATTGAAGGTCTCAGATTTGTTTTGTACCTGGAACTCAAAATGAAGCCGTTTAGACTTAAATAGGAATCGGGATCGGGTCTCAGAACTGGACTTGGGCGGGTCTTGTTTTGTTTGGTGGGGAGGAGGGTCCGTTTGGGCTTAAGAAAAGTTAAAAAAATTAGGCCTAAAATCATTTCAACTCTTTTCTTCTCTTTACTTTTCTTTTCAAATTAACTCTTTTTAATTTCTTTTAAATTAAAACTAAAAATAAACCTAATATAAAATCCTACTCAAATTACTTTAGCAAATTAATTACCACAACTAATAGATTAAAGAAAAACTACTCAAAAATCCAATTTAAAATTAAAAGGTGCAAAATGACTATTTTTTGTGATTTTTCTTTTTATAAAACAACTTAATTGCTTAATCAATCCTAATTATGTCAAGTTAAATCCTAAATGCACATATATTTTTTGTATTTTTTATTAATTAAAATACATAGATAAAATGCAAACAATTAACTGAAAATGCCACGAAAAATCCATAAAATTTTGCAAACAACGAAAATAATTATTTTGTTTTGAATTTTTTGGAGTAGTTCATATAGGGCAAAAATCACTTGCTCACAGCTGCCTCTCTTTGTTCGGAAATACGAAAAGTTTTTTGACAAAGATAAGTGAGCGGATACGAGCAATTTTTTTCCGTTTGAATACTTTCGTGAGAAGCATTTTTGAAAGATTTGACCGCACCTTGCTTCCGAGGTTGCCTTTATATCCTTGTCTAAAAAGGAATCATGTCAGTGTAGTTCAAGAGTGTTAGGTAGCTGGGACTACCATGAAGCTGTGATTTCACTGTTGCTGCTACTGCTTACTGAACCCCGTTATTACACCATGACAAAATAGAAGAAACTAGACTAAACTATGATCTATGAATTACAAAAAAGATCCCTATCTATATATTCAAACTTGATCTTGTGATCCTTGTTGTCTTGTTGACTTGTATTCTCCCGGTCCAGTTCCTTTGTTGCTGACTTGAGTTGCAATAAGAGATTATTTTCCTTTTCTCCATGTGGATGCCTGATTACTAGGCTTGAACTATATTCCTTCGGTACTTGAATTGTGTTCCCTCATTCTCCAGGTAGGTGTCTGATTAACGAACTTGAATTATATCCCCTTGTTCTCCAGGTGGGCTCCTGACTGCCAAACTTGAATTGTGTTCCCTTGTTTTCCAGGTGGGCTCCTGATTGGCCAAACTTGAAATGTGTTCCTTTGTTCTCCAGGTGGGATCTTGATTGTCAAAACTTGAATTGTGTTCCCTTGTTCTCTAGGTGGCTCCTGATTGCCAAAACTAGAACTGTATTCCCTTGTTCTCCAGCTGGGCTCCTGACTGCCAAAACTTGAATTGTGTTCCCTTGTTTTCAGGTGGGCTCCTGATTGACAAAACTTAAATTGTATTCCCTTGTTCTCCAGGTAGGCTACTGATTGCCAAAACTTGAATTGCATTCCCTTGTTCTCTAGGTGGGCTCTTGATTGCCAAAACTTGAACTGTGTTCCCTTGTTCTCCAGGTGGGCTCCTGATTGCCAAAACTTGAACTGTATTCCCTTGTTCTCCAAGTGGGCTCCTGATTGCCAAAATTTGAATTGTATTCCCTTGTTCTCTAGGTGGAATCCTGAATGCAAAAACTTAAATTGTGTTCCCTTGTTCTCCAGATGGGATCCTGATTTCCAAAACTTGAATTGTATTCTCTTATTCTCCAGGTGGGCTCCTGATTTCCAAAACTTTAATTGTGTTCCCTTGCTCTCCAGGTGGGATCCTTATTGCCAAAACTTGAATTGTGTTCCATTGTTCTCCAGGCGGGCTCCTGATTTCCAAAACTTGAACTGTATTTCCATGTTCTCTAGGTAGGCTCCTGATTGCCAAAATTTGAACTGTATTCCCTTGTTCTCCAGGTGGGCTCCTGATTTCCAAAACTTGTCTTGAATTGTATTCCCTTGTTCTCTAGGTGAGATCTTGATTGCCAAAACTTGAATTCTGTTCCCTTGTGTAGGAAATCATTCTATCCATGATATGTGTGCTTTGGTTGTATTAGCATGATTTCCAGGTATAAGTTTTGATGAATGACAAACAATGAAGTCAAGTGTCAAACAACGTTATTATATGACAAACAATCAAGATTGAATGCCGAGAAGCATATTGATGAAGGGATTGCATGGAAAAGCCAAGACGAGCTCAAAAGTTCAAGACCGAAGACCCAAGGCGTAGGTTGTTAGGTAGAACCAATGGAAGAGCAACGTTTAAGTTATCTCATCTTTTGGCTCAACATAGGTCATCATAAATATGCATAAAATCATTTTATTAAATCATATATATCATAAACATTTTTAATATACTTCAAACAAAATGATTTTAACGTATTTTAACCAAAATGGTTTTTGAAGTAAGTTTTCATTTCTGGACAGAATAGGGAAATAATCGATTATGCCATATACATAATCGATTATCTGAAATTTCCAGCAAAGCTGGAAATTCCAAAGAGCCTCAATAATCGATTATGCAATAGGCAATAATCGATTATTCTGGGGAAATTCCAGCTTTGCTGGAGAAGTAAAATAATCTATTATCACCTTGTGCATAATCTATTATCTTGTATCTGTTGCCTTCCAACATTCAGTTTTATGAACGTTGAGAAGATAATCGATTATGTAAAGTAGATAATCGATTATCTTGGCATAAAATCAGCATCATTTATTGCCTATTAAGCAACGGACATACAACCTCTACCACCTATAAAAATAGAGGTCTTTTTGACTCATTTTAGATGAACAATATCTCTCATTATTCTTGAACATATTGATAATATTTCTACATCATATTTAGAGCTTTTGTTGAGCCATTTGAGAGACAACTTTGTGTTGTTCATAGAGCTTATATTGTATCTCTTTATCTACTCTTCTTAGAGAGTTCTTGTTGTAAAAGAGAAAGGTTCTTGAGAAGACCATACCTTCTCATTAAGCGTTGGGTTTGCTAAGTACCTTCAATCTTAGTGTATGAAGTCTTGTGGTGCGGTATCCACGAGCAAGGTGAAGTCTTGAGGTGAGGTATCCTCGAGCAAGTTGAAGTCTTGTAGAGTGTACATCTACGAGCAAGTGTAACGGTTTGTTAGGCACCCGTAAGCTTAACGGAGTTAGTGTAAACTCGAGAGAGTCTCTCGGGGACTGGATTAACCACACGTTGTGGTGAACCAGTATAAATTTGGTGTGTCCTCTCCTTACTCTTTTAATTACTGCACTTACTTTAATCATGCAATTTTAATTCCGCAAAATTTATCGACATTCTCGTGCCGCACTATTCACCCCCCTCTAGTGACGGGCATAAATCCTAACACCTTGTTCTCTTGGTGGGCTACTGATTGCCAAAACTTAAACCAACAACCCTTTTCTGAGTTTTGCTTTTTGCCTCACCTTCGCCTCACGGTGCCCATGAGGGTTTTCACCAATGAGGCTCTCTCATTTTTATTTCTCTCAACTCTCGTCGCCTTAAGGTGCCCATGAGGATTTTCACCCATATGATTCCTTCATTTTATTATCTTTCCTGCTCGGACCGGAGTGTTGCCCCTGACATGAATCACCTCTACTTGCTCGACTTGCAATCTCTTGAAGACTGATCAGAAGGTCTTTCTTTGGACCGTGACGTGGGCCTTTGGATAGGGTTAGAAAGAAATGGTATCAAACACTCAAAACAATTTAGGGGTTCAAAATTACAACTTTCGGAATCAAATTCTTACAACGACTACAACTTCTGCCCCAGTTTTTTGCTTGGGGTCTTTTGTATTTCTATTTTGATGAGACCGAACCGTGAGGCTGCCTACATATCCTTAAAAGGAATCAGGTCAAACGTAGTTAATGACGATTCCTTTCTTTCGTTGTTGTTTGTCTATTTCCCTTTTTCCTTTCTGTTTTTTTTTCTTTCTTTTTCTTTTTCCTTTTCTCTTTTCTCTTTTCTTTTTCTTGTTTTTTCTTTGCTTTTCTTTTCTTTTTGTTTTCATTCTTGTCATTCTTTCCATTCTTTTCCTTTCAATGCCTTCTCTCACTTGCATTTCTGACTTTTGTTACTGATTCCGAAAGAGGGGTATGAAAGAAAATAATTAAAGCTCAAAGGGTTATCAAAGGATAAAGTGTTTAGATGGCCGAACAAAATGCCTTCGTCATTCCAATTTCAAAATATGCCAAGTACAAACAAGTGTCACGTATAGAAAATGATCTAAAATAAAATTATACATAACATCTTTTGACAGCATCCGAATTGATAGCCATTTCCACACATTTCCCTTCCACATCCGTCAAATACAATGCTTCATTAGACAACACTCTTGATACGATGAATGGTCCTTGCCAATTCGGAGCGACCTTGCCTTTTACCTCGACCTGGTGAGGGTGAATGCGCTTCAATACCAATTGACCTATTTCTAACTTTCTTGGACGTATTCTCTTATTATAAGCACTGGCGATCCTTTGTTGATACAACCGGCCGTGACATACTGCCGCCAATATTTTCTCGTCAATCAGACTCAATTGCTCCAAACGAGCTTTGACCCATTCTTCGTCGTCAATTCCTGCTTCGGCCGCGATTCGAAGAGAAGGGATTTCAATTTCAGCGGGGATCACCACCTTTGTGCCATATACCAACAAGTATGGAGTTGCCCCTACTGAAGTGCGGACGGGTGCGATAGCTTAACAATGCAAAAGGCAGCTTCTCATGCCACTTCCTGGACCCCTCCACCATTTTTCGAAGTATCTTCTTTATTTTCTTATTGGCTGCCTCAACTGCCATTTGCCTTGGGGCGGTACGGGGTAGAATTTCGATGTGTGATCTTGAATTGCTGACATACTTCCCTCATTAAGTGACTGTTGAGATATGCCCCATTGTCCGTGATGAGCGTCTTGGGGATCCTAAATCGGCAAATGATATTTTCATGCACGAAGTCGACCATGGCCTTCTTGGTCACTGCCTTGAAGGTTTTGGCTTCAACCCATTTGGTGAAATAGTCAATAGCAACTAGGATAAATATGTGTCCGTTAGAAGCCGCTGGCTCAATGGGTCCAATGATGTCCATGCCCCAAGCAACGAAAGGCCATGGTGCATACATCGTATGTAACTCAAAGGGCGGAGTGTGAATTAAGTCTGCATGCACCTGACATTAGTGGCATTTGCTCACAAAGCTGATACAGTCCCGCTCCATGGTGAGAAAATAATATCCTGCCCGGAGAGTCTTCTTTGCCAAAACATACCCGCTCATGTATGGCCCGTAGACGCCAACATGCACCTCATTCATTATGGTTGTCGCCTGCCCAGCATCTATGCATCTTAGAAAATGAAGATCTTGCGTCCTTTTTTATAATATTCCTCCACTGAAGAAAAACCCACTTGCCAAACGATGGATTGTTCTCTTCTGGTCACTCGTGGCTTGTATCGGGTACACACCTCTTCTGATATATTCCTTGATGTTGTGGAAGCAAGGCTCGCCGTCAAGCTCTTCTTCCAGCATGTAGCAATAAGCATGTTGATCATGGACCCAGATATGTATCAGGTCAACATATGCCTTGTCTGGATGATGTAGCATTGACGCCAAAGTAGCCTGTGCATCGGCAACCTCATTGTGAATTCTGGGAATGTGCATGAACATTATTGACTAGAATCGTTTGCAGAGATCATGCAAGCATTGCCGGTATGGTATGAGTTTTAAATCTCTTGTTTCCCACTACCCTTGAATCTGGTGTACCAGAAGGTCTGAATCTCTCAAGACCAAGACTTCCTGGAAACCCATGTCTGCTGCTAATCTCAGACCCAAAATGCACGCCTCGTATTCTGCCATGTTGTTGGTGCAGTAAAAGCGGTGTTGAGATGTAACTGGGTAATGATGCCCTTCTTCAGAAATAAGCACCGCTCCTATCCAAACGCCTTTCATGTTGGCAGCCTCATCGAAGAACAATTTCCATCCCAACTTCTCATCCCGTTCTAATTCATCAATAAGCATCACTTCCTCGTCCGGGAAGTATGTGTTCAAGGGCTCATATTCTTCATCTATCGAATTTTCAGCAAAATGATCCGCCAATGCTTGTGCCTTCATGACTGTCCTAGTCACATAGATAATGACAAATTCTATGAGCAAGATTTCCCATTTCGCGAGCCTTCCTGTGGGCATGGGCTTCTAGAATTTTTTTTTTAATGGGTCAAGTTGTGAGATGAGATAAGTGGTATATGATGACAAGTGATGCTTTAACTTCTGGGCTACCCACTTCAAGGCGAAGAAAGTCCTTTCGAGATGAGTATACTTAACCTCGTAGGCCATAAATTTCTTGCTGAGGTAGTATATCCCCTATAGTGTCTTTGCCTCCGCCATCGAAACCTAGAACACAGATGTTATTCTTGCAGACCCTTTCATTTTCCACCTTCAGCTTGGTCAATGTGGATAGTGGACAAATATTTGCACTGGACCCATTATCGACCAAAACTCGGGCGACCATATCATCTTCACATTTCACACTGAGATAAAGAGCCCGATTATGCTCGGTGCCCTCCATGGGCAATTCATTGTTAGAGAACGTGACCCAGTTTACCTCGAATATCTTGTTTGCAATCTTTTCCAAATGATTTACTGTTATCTTGTGTGGGACATGGGCTTCATTCAAAATCTTCATCAACGCCGGACGGTGTTCATCTAAGTGAATTAGTAGGGATAATAAAGAAATCTGAGATGGTGTCTTCCTCAACTGCTCTATGATGGAGTAATCCTGCATTTTCATTTTCTTTTAGAATTCTTCTGCCTTTTCTTCTGACACAACTTTCTTCACTGGTTCTGGGTTATCTTTAGAGATTCTGCCCTTTCTCAATTCTTCTGGGTCAAAGTACCTTCCTGACCGAGTTAACCCTCGAGCCTCACACACTTCCTCCCTAACTTCTCTTCCTTTGTACATCACTATTGCTTGCTCATATCTCCAAGGAACAACTTTGATGTTGATGATTGGTGGCTGGATCACTGGTTTTATAATAACTTGCTCTATGCAAACAACCACCACAACCACGACAGGTTCTCTAGCTGCCCCATGTACTCTTACTTTTGCTCGTTCCTGCTTTGGCGCAACCATGCATGATGAGCTCCCTTTAATTATGACAGGTTTGCTGCCTCTTTATTTTGCCCCGGTTAATAGCTTTTCGCCGTGTGCATTCTCAGTTGGCAACCATGCATATGAGGGCCTTTTGGACTCTCCCCTTCTTTCCACAATCTCAATCATATTGGTCTCCTGATGGGGTGGCAACGGGTTTTGGTTAATATTGGGAGCCTCTAAGGTCTGCACCTAAATCCGGTGGGAGTCAATAAGTTCCTAGATAGCGTTCTTTAAATGCCAACACTTTTCGGTGTCATGCCCTGGTGCACCAGAACAGTATTCACAGCTGACAGAATAATCTAGATTCTTTGGGGGAGGATTTGGCAATTTCGCTTCAATTGGTCTCAACATATCCGGTTGTCGCAACCTGTGGAATAATCTAGTGTACGATTCTCCCAGCAGAGTGAAAGTCTTCTTCTTCTTCTACATTTTTTCATTTCTCAAGAACGGATTTGCTCAGAAGGCGGGCTTCGGGGGTTGTTGGTAGGATCTTGGAAGTGAGTAATGATTTTGTGGAGTTGGGTACGTATTTTGTGGGGGGTGGCGCACACTATTGTGCGTGAGCAGGTGCTTGGGTGTACGCTTGCGCGTAATGGACCAAGAAGCGAGGTTCTGGTGGTGGATAGTAATGTTGTGGTGGGTCGTAGGGAGTGTGTGGGCATGTTTGGTGGTGAGGAAGAGGCTTGGCGTAATGAGATGGCGCCTGAGGTCTGATCAAGTTCCCGACTCCACTGTTGCTACTTTCTCTTTCTTCTTCTTTCCGAAGGTTCCCCCAGCTCCACCCTGGATGGCCTGAGTAGTTGCCTTAATTGAGCTCATGATTTTATTGGATTTGAGGCCTTCCTAGACCATACTTCCCTTCTTGAGCACTTCGTTGAAAGAGTTCCCCACTGGTGACACCAAATGTCTAAAATAGGTAGGTTCCAGAGCCTGTAGAAAGTAATCAACCATCTCACTCTCCTTCGTGGGAGGATCAACTCTAGCATCTTGTTCCCTCCACCGCAAATTGTACTCTCTGAAATTCTCGTTGTGTTTCTTCTCTAGTTTTGTTAGAGATATAGGATCCGGTACAATCTCGAGGTTATATTCAAAGTGGCAGGCAAATGCTTGTGCCAAGTCATCCCAAGTATACCACCGATTGTGATCTTGCCAAGTATACAACCCCCACTCAAACTCTACCTAAAGTATTCCATTAGCAATTCATCCTTTCCCCCTGCTCCTCTCATTTTGCTACAAAACCCCCTTAGAAGCGTGACCAGATCGCCATGCCCATCACATAAGTCAAATTTAGGCATATTGAAAATTGGAGGCTACTGCACGTTCAAAAATAGACAAAGACCCTTGAATGCCACGCTCACCTGTCCACCAAATCTCTGCATGTCCCTGAATGATTGTTCCAGACTCCGGAAATTTCTGAGCATCTCTTCCTGCTCGGGATTTCTGATCGGTTTTTCTACTCCCCGGGATTTTGGGACGGGGAGTATAGGAGTAAGGCTCATGGATCTTGTAAGCAGGTTCTGGCCGATTGTATTGAGGGTCATAAGCTTGAAGCACGGGTTCACTTGATGACCTATGGAGTGCAGAAGGCGGAGGTGCCACATAGAGAGAGGCAGTTGGCGGAGGAGAATGCGGATGGACTTTAGGTAGTGGAGCTGGTGGTGATTGGGAGGTAGTACCCTGATGTTGTGAATAGATAGGAAAGCTAGAGGGTGGATCAGTGGCGGACTGGTCAGGTGCTTGGTCTAGTGGCAGGATAAAGGTTGGATTACCAGGATAGGTCGGGGGCGGCTGTCCTCTTTCCTATGCCTGGTACTTCTCAGCCATTTAGTACTTTGGCTTATACATTTCCTCCTTCATTTCATTAATATCCAATTCCTCTGCTTCCTTCGAGGGTCAATAATGCTGACATCGGTTTCCTGATTGGCCATGACTTGCTTGCTCTTAGACCACGTGTTGTAGGAGTGCGTTGCCAGAATGCTGCAAGTACTAATATTCTGTCTAATATGACTCTAAAACAACACCAAAAACTCGTTAGCGGTTAGGTTCTGACACGTGAGCGGGCACATTTGGGTATGACTGCACCTAAATAACCGTCGGGCAGTACATGCATTGGTTGCTTGCATCATCCCGTCTTTTATTTCTTTATTTGTGAAACCCATTTGTTTTAGCCTTATTCTCTCCCTATTTCCTATTTTATTCACTTTCTCTCTGATTTTATTCAATTGTGGTCGAATCCTATGTAGATTGCCTATGTATCATGACCCCGCATGAATCAGACCGAGCGTAGTTCTTGCGAAGCATAAAATATTTTGGAAATTTCCATTCTCATAATAACAAACTTTAGTTACAAGGACTTGAGAGACTGACAAATTAGACAAGAAATTAACAAGTTTTGATGAAGAACATCTAACTATGTATAAAAGAAAAAATCCGGGTTAAACTGATAGACTTTTAAATATATTTTTGACAAAAGGAAATGTAATCTTCAGGAATACATTAATGCTTCAAGTGCTACTGGGACCTGCGAGGCATCATTTGGCCTTGTTGTAGGCTTGCGTGCTTAGCTCCCTTGGAGGTGGTAGAGGTCTTCCATCACTTGCCAAACAAAGGTCATGACGGTGGCGAAGAACATAAACCTTGTCATATCCTTGCAATGGTTGCACTTTGTGGTGATGTAGTCTGCGATCGCCCGTACTCTTTCTCTAATAACACCCTTTTCTTGCCACAATCGTCCAATTTGCTCGGCCGGCTGACTTAGTTCTTGGAATTGCCGCAAATCCATCTCCAACCTTGTTACCAGTGCATAACAATGTTCTCTCTCGGCTTTGAAATCCCCTTCTTTCTTGGTCACTCAGTTCTCAGCCATGATGACCTTCTGTTTTAACCTAGCAACCTCATCATCATGCCTTTCTTTTAATTGCTCAATGATGAGGGCTCATTCCTCCGCACTTTTAGCTAATTGTTTCCAAACCCTAGATAGCTCGCCTTCTGTCTTATTCAAGTCAAACCCATGCTCGGTTAATTTTTCGCCTCAATGATGAGGGCTCATGTAGGCATATACACGATTTTATCCACAGGGAGCCACCCGAACGTCCACTCTATCTGGCTTGTAGTGACAACCCTAGATGCGACACCCGTTCTGTGACACCCTCAGGTAACCTACACCCATCAACCCTTTTGCAGAATTCTTCTATGCAGCTCTTTGTTGGCGACCCATAATTCATGAACCGAGGCCAGTGGCATATGTGCTCGATCATCCATATTTGTAACAATAGGTGACATCCTTCAAAGAAGTCTCCTCCCGCTTTACAGGCGATGAGAGAACGGAAGATCTCAGATAAGATCATAGGAGCAAGGGTGCTCTTGGCCTGAGTTATTAAAGCACTGACAACCCCTGCTATCCTTATGTCAATATTTCCATCCTTTTGCGGAAACACCAAAAGACCCAAGAAGAATTCCATAAATGCAAAACATCGATGCTCCTTCCATTTGAGTTGGTTTCCTTTGCTACAAATATGTTCTTTCGGGTTATTAAATCCCCCTATGTGCCCGTACCTCTGGTATATATATTACGGGGTACAGAAGCCGGCTGACAGGTCTGGGTTATGAACCATCCTACTGATTATTAAGGAGTCCAAGACTTGTGCACGACGAGGGCTCTTGGCGCAATCAGGTATTGGTGCCTCAGGGGAATCGTAGGGGCCCCAATATATCCAGTTATTTCTTCCAATGTCGGCGTGAGTTTAAAATCCAAGAAATGGAATACATTGTGAGCCGAGTCCTAGAATGTGATCAATGCCTTTATGATATCTCCCCTCGAGTTAATTTTCAGCAACCTGGTAAGTCCTCTCAAATGCATGTTGACCATGTTTTCCCCGCTTCCACCAGGTCATTCCACCACATGTGTAGCTCTAAGGGAATTTTGTTCATGAATGTTATCGGTAAATGCTGATTCGTGCTCATTCTGCACATTTATTAAGGCGACTTAGTATCTCAAGACGTAATTTTGTTTGACTCTACAAAACAATAAAAAATGACCTCTTTCTTTTATGAAATTTATTTTCTAAAACCAGGGCCCAGCTTTGCAAATACGGCCTTTCAGCACTTCCACATGAAGATTTTAAGGCTGTGCTCACTGACCGGCCAAAATAAGACTCAGAGGTGGCCATTTTTGCAAAGTCAGCCTTCCGACGTCCCTTTAAGTAACATTTGACTATTCTTTGCAGTAACGGCAACACCCGATTTATTTAGCAAAATAAATAACATTGGACATTTGATTTTCTTTGTTTTGGTTATTTTTGCAAAAGTGAGGTTGGACCCGATGGGGGTTTCCTCGTATCTGGTACCTGACAAGAATCAAACCGGCATAGTTCGGGCAAAATAATTTGTCAAAAACAAAATTTTTTGGAACAAGCCCCTTTTTTTCTTTTGTTTTTCCCTTTTCTTTTTTTTTTAAAAACCGGCAGCATTTAGGCGCTAATTGAGCATTGGTTTTTACAAGAGAAATGATTAATCTCAGCCAGCCCTAGTACCATTTATTTTCTCAATTCTCTTTCCTTATTCACAAGCCGGTCAACATGCAAATCCAAAGCAGCTAAATGCACCAGTTACACGTAATATGCATCAGGATGGTCTTTTCATTTCGGGTCACCTGTCCTAGATGGACCCAACCCCTGTGTTGAGTCCCCTAAGTCAAATGCATGATGCAAATAAGCATTCCTACTAGGGATCCAACATGAGGCTGAGTTATTCTAGGTGAAAAACCTTGGTATATGTTCTAGAAAGTGTACCCGAGCGGACAACTCGAGTCGAGGAAGGGGCTACGTACTAGGAACCAAAAGGTCGTCCGACTTAGTAACTTGTCGAGCCTCTTTCTTATTTCAGGGTATGTATCTAACAGAATAGGGAGTCTCAACCAGTAAGCACATCCCCGGAGGTGAGAAAATAAGGGTTTCGCAGCAATTTATATGTACAATTCAGAAAATATCAAAGCAGTAAAAACATCATTCTGCACATTAAGCCAACATGTAGAATCAGATAATAAACAAATCCAAATACAACTCTTATTCTAGGCTCGAATTCTTGAACTCTGAACCACATATTCTGGGTTCACTTCCCAGCGGAGTTGCCAGAGCTGTCACACTTCCTTTTGGCTACTACAACATGACGAAGGGCGCATATAAAGGAGTTTTTCCAATTAAAGGACAATCGAAATGGGATTCAATTATTTAAGAGAATTTCAGAGTCTCCACTTGGGAGAATAATGGTGTCCCAAGATACCGTTTAGAATCCCGAATCGAGGAAAGAATGGCTCTATATAGCAGTCCACGAACCAGAAATCCGAGTAAGGAATTCTGTTAACCCGGGAGAAGGTGTTAGGCACTCCCGGGTTCCGTGGTTCTAGCATGCTTGCTCAACTGTTATATTTGGCTCAAATTATTTGATTTTATACAATTATGAACCTATGTGCATTTTAAATATTTTAACCACTTTTATTATTATTTTTAATGAAAATTGCTACGTCGTTAAAACATACCTCAAACCACGTCACATACATGCACCCGTGGTTTTTCACACATCCTAACTTCATTGGGATTTGGATTTGGGTCACATAAATGTGCACCCGTGTTTAAGGAGATATAATGTTTAAGGACGTGCCTAAAAGCAACTATCGTGTTATTATCTTTGCGGGAAAGCCTTGAAATTCGCTAAACGGCATGTTCCGAATTCTCTACTTATTTTGATAAGTGATTCATGAGGGCCACGCAATTGGATTCCGTTTGGCGCGGAACGCCCCAATCATTATTTTTCCGAGGGCCATTCCTATCGCGAGCTACCATGTTTCTGTTGGTTTTTTCTTTAGACTTAATTAATTTAAATTCTCACAAGGGAAATGCATCATATTGGGCTGTTGGGCCCAAATAAATAGGGCACGTCCAGCCTTCACAAGGTATCCCAAATAGTTTAATGGTTTGGACCATCTATTGAGTATATCCTAACGGGATGTCTCCCAATTTAGCCAAAGATTATACTAATGATTTATTTTCAATAACGAAACATGTGATATTACCCAGCTATTCGATGACAATTAAAATATCTCAAGTTGATACTGCGTGCAATTATTTTCATGTATTTCACATTAAGAAAACAAAGGCAAACGAAGAGTTACATTCTAAATTGGTAGACTACAAATGCGACAGTTTGTACGATTTAATCTAGGAACCAATTGAGCACATGATTCGATTAAGCCACCCTAAATCAACACTCATCAACCAAATACACAGCTAATTTTCCTCATGAAGGATCCAGATGACTTAACAAAAGCCAACTATAATGCTACAGTTTAACTTATCAGTCCAAAGTACTGTTATACAATCCAATGTTTTAACTATAATAGACACAATAATTTTAAAAAAACTGATAAAGAAACGAGTAATATGCTTTCTTCAACTTGAGTATTCATTAAGCATGGGCTTCATACATCAGTGGAGGTTGAGAAATGTACCTGGAATGTGGGTAAAACAAAATTGAAGGTCAGTAAAGGTCACACAGCAGGATAGTCTGAAATCCGAAGCTCGTGAGTAGTAATACTCCCAGTAATGCTACCAAATGTCCCCAGGAAAGCTTAAACCCAAGTTCAGCCTAGTAAAAACCAACCAACATCAACAATTTGACTCACAATAGCTGGAACAATGACCTAATCAACTCTTATTTACCCCAGGCCAATCCTGGAAACTCAACTCCCTAAATGCAGGCTGTTTTTCATTTTCCTATAGCTAACCCTCTAATGCACAGGTGGGATTAAGATTATTTCAAAAAAAAAAAACCAATTGAACAGTAGTTACACTGCTCAACTTCAGGGATTCAATATTTCTTAGCAAGAGTGGAATTTTTGGAAATTTTTAGATTTCAAAATAGCTAGAATTTTTTGGAATTTTTTGAAGACTATTCAACCCCCTTTTTGAATTAATTGAGGTCCCTTTTTATAGCCAAAGGCTAGGGCAACCCTCTTATTACAATTTAGCAGTTAGTCCCTCTTTTGATTTTCAGACTTTACCTACTTGGTCCTTCATTTTTTAACTTGTTTCCCAAGTTACTATACTAAACTACTGATTTTAAAACTAAAATCCCCTTCTAGAAGGGTCTAAAAGATTCTAGCATTGTTCTTTACTTGTAAGATACCTATATTACCCTTGTTTTATTCCAAGCGCTACCAAAGCTAAGTTAAAATTCTATATTACCCTTATCTTATTCAAAAATTATCAGAACTAGGTGGAAACCCTATATTAACCTTTTGCTGCTAAAATTACTGTTTCATTCAACTAAGACTCTCAATTAATTACTAGCCAATCAACAGCTATAACCAATTTCTAATTATATGTGAACTATTAATCATAAACAACCCCCAAACCCAGAAATCAAGACACTAATGAATCGAGAATTCAAATCAAATGCTGAAACAATGAATGTTATAGTAATCATGCTATTAACAAAATTGAAGCGAGTCAGAATAAAAAACTGGGAGCTACTATGCTGGACTAACAAAATTAAAAACTAAAATCAACCCAAACCAAACATGACCAATTCCTAATTACATGTGAACCATTAATCTACACTCAAACTCAGAAATCAAGAAACTAATTAAAAGAAAAACATGGAAGTTGTTATGCTGGACTAACAACATTAAAACTAAGAGCAACCAAAAAAATTTGAAACATAGTGGCTAACTAGAAGTCACAACCAAAGTATAGGAATACGCAGGGCTCTTAGAACTAACAATTAAACCACACGAGTCGTTCACACAATATCAAATAAAAATAGAAGAGGGGAAAAATAAAGGCAAGCTTACTAATTATTCTTCAATTAAACTCGGTTGAAATACATTTGAGCCTCCAAGCAGAGTCACAGGTTTGTTTTTGGGCCAAAACAAACGCGTGACTCCGTTTCGAAACTCAAACGGTCTTTAAAGGTCAAACTAAAAACTAGGTCATGCTGGTTTTGAAATTGGACAAGTCTGGGAGTTATTTGAGAAGAACTTGGTGTGTTTTTTAGAGGAGGGCTAGAGGGGTGGGTGGTGATGATTTGGAAGCCATTGGAGTCTGGTCACCACCGTGCTTGGCGGAGCTGGCGATGTCCAACAAATATTCGAGGAGTTGGGGCCGTATTCGAGGGTGCCTGATGATGGGGTTTGAAAGAGGGGAGCGAGGAAAGTGTATGGTGTTGTTTTGGAAGCCATTGGCCACCAGTTGCTGCCGTGGACGGCGGAGCTGCAAATTTTTAGATGGATATTCGACGAGTTTAGGCGAGTTTTGAGGGATGATCTTAGGGGGGTTGGAAAGAGGGGAGCAAGGGGAGCCTGGGGTGCAATTCTAGACGCTATTAGAGTTACGCCGCCACCGGAGGTGATTACCGGCCGGTGGTGGATGGTGGTGGTATGGCGAAGGCAGGGGGAGGTGAGGCGGCGTTACACCGGCTAATCTAGGGTTTAATTTGACAGGGTACAAGATTATATTGGTGGGGGGGAGCTGTCCAACATATATACAGGGGAATTGACCTTGCATCTTGACCGTTTGGTCAAGGATGATCAACCGGCTCAGATGCATTGGTCAAAATGATGTCGTTTTAGGCACCTACCGGAACAGGGGACTAGGTTTGGGTTTGAGCATGGTTTTGGGCCTGACTTGCTAGTCCGTTTGGGCTAAACATGGTCTCTTAAAGACCCAATTCTATTACTATTTTTCAGATTTTTTAATAAATAAAAATAAAAAATAAAATAGCCAAAAAGCATATTTAACAAGAAATAAATTAAATAAACTCATAACCCATAATATGTGGAAGTATCGACGTAATTTCATAAAGTCATTCGGTCTGAATGCTACATGAAGAACATAAGCCAGATGACGGAACGGGAAGACCCAGGATGTAGAAGATCATAACATGAGTGATTCGGCAGATTTGGATTCATATATATATCCACCCATGTGGTACTTCATTCTACGATATATATAAGATCCATCTGTATAGATATCATCATCTACATCCAGAAAATTCCAAATTTTAAAAGGAATTAACTAATTTTGTGATTATTATTATTTTTTATTTCAATACTAACTAATTAATAACCTTAAAATGTAAAATTTAAATCCTAAATGCGAACATGCCATTTTTTATATTTTTACGAATTATGTAAACTAAACGTGCAACATGCAAATAAACACAAACTTATGCAATTAATTCCTAAATCATCAAAAAAATTCAAATAAATCCTGAAGATGCAAATAATAAAAGAAAAAAATGAAAATAAGCACGAAATCACTCGCATAATTCCTAAAAATTCAAACAATAAAGACGAATTATTATTTGAGGAATTTATAGGAACTATCAAGCGAGGCAAAATCACGTGCTCACACACTGGGCCCAACAAATTGCACATCAACCTTACTAGAACCGTCTCCAGCTTCCACCATATTCGCATCTTCAAAAAACCTCTTAAACCTTTCAAGCAATTCCTTATCAGGACAAACCATAGAACTGTGATTTGTTGTTGATGGGCACTTCTTGGTCCAGGGCCTAACAAATAATCTGGAGAGATGTGGGACAGGCTTTGGAAGGGCCCATGCTTTCTGCTTCATCTTTCTGGCTCTTTTTACGTCTGCAATTGTGGGCTTGAATCCCAAACCAAAGGTGTCCATGTTTTTTGGGAGAGACACCGGCTATACGATACCTTTCAAGGATGCTCCCAAACTTTTCCCTAGAACAAAATCATTCCTTAACATTTCAACGGCTACCATGAATTATGCAGCAGCTTCCTTTGGAGCTGGAACGCACTCCCCTTCTAGAATTTTCTTTACCGGTACCGTGTCAGAAACCTGTTATACCCAAGGCCCTCTATCATCCTCTGTCTCAATAAATGGTACAATGGCATCACTATGGGCATACATATTTTCCTCGCCGTGCACAATTATTTCCTGTCTATCCCATTCAAATTTTACTATTTGATGTACAGTAGAGGGGGACCGCTTTAGCGGCATGGTCCAGGGTCTCCCCAATAGGAGATTGTAAGAAACAACCATATCTAAAACCTAGAATTCCATGGTGAAATCAACTGGTCCGATTGTCAACTCGAGTACTATGTCACCGACCGAATATTTCCCTTCATCATCGAACCCTCGTACACAAATAATGTTCTTGTGAATTCTTTCATCAACCACTTTCGGCTTGTTCAAAGTTGAGAGAGGGAAAATATTCGAAGTTGAACCATTATCGACCAATACCCAGGCAACCATGGAATTTTCGCACTTCACCGTAAGATAAAGGGCTCTACTGTGCTTAGTACCCTCTACAAGCAATTCATCATCAGAAAAAGTGACCATATTTATCTGATAAATCTTGTTGGCTATCTTTTCCGAGTGATTGAGTGAGATTTGTTTAAGAACGTGGGCTTCATTCAGAATCTTCATCAATGTCTGACGGTGCTCATCTGAATGGACTAACAATGACAATAGTGAAATTTGAGCAGGCGTCTTCCTTAATTGTTCCACAATACAATAGTCTTGCACCTTCATCTTTTTCAAAATATCCTATGCTTCCTCTTTAGTCACAGCTTTCTTCAAAAATACTAGGTCATCTTTGAATGTTTTAAGCATTCTCAACTCCTCGGGGGAAAAGCACCTCCCCGGAACGGGTCAATCCATGGGTTTCATAGACTTCTAATTTAACCCCTTTCCCTTTGTAGTTCACTGTCACTAGCTCGTAATCCCAAGGGATGACCCTGTTGTTGACCACTGGTTGCTGAGTTATATGTTTGATGATGACGGGCTCTGTGCGAGCACTTTCCACAACCACAACAGGCTTGCTTACCACCCTTGGTACAACCACCTTTGCATTTTCTTGTTTCACTGTCCCATCCCCTGAGGATCCTTTCTTGATTACAGCAAAAGGCTCGCTGCTTGTTCCACTCAACTTGAGCGTTGACATCTCGCTTGTTAGTTTTTCAACTGGCTTCCTGTCACTGGCTCGGATCATCATGATGGTTTGCGAGGGCTTTTTAGGCTCTCATTCTTTGTACATTATCTCAATCATGTTCGTTTCTTGATGGGCGGGCATCGATTTCTAGTTAATATTGGGTGCTTCTAGAGCTTGTACCCCAACCCGATGTGAATCAATGAGCTCATGGATAGCCTTTTTGAGATGCCAACATTTCTCTGTGGCATGCCATGGAGCACAGGAACAATATTTGCAACTGACCGAATAATCAAGATTTCTCGGCGGAGGATTCGACAACTTTGCTTCAATCAGCCTTAATATATCTAACTATCTCCACATGTGGAATAAGCTAGTTTAGGACTCTCCCAATGGAGTAAAGGTTTTCTTCTTCTGCAACCTCTCATTCTTAATGGCTTGGTTGGCCCGGAAAGCTGGTCTCGGAGGGTTTTGGTAGGCTTTTGGAGGTGGATAGGTATTTTGTGGAGCTGGGTAAATATTTTGTGGGGTTGGTGCACACCATTGTGCGTGGGCGGGGGGTTGAGTGTATATTTGAGCTTGATGGACAGAAAAATAGGGTTCTAGGGGTGGGTAGTAGTGTTGTGGTGGGCTATATAGAGTGTGGGGGTAGGTTATGTGGTAGGTTCGAAGCTGGTTGTAATGTGATGAGCCCTTGGATCCAAACCAAGCTCCTGAATCAATCGTTGCTACCTCCTCTTTCTTCTTCTTTCCAATTGTTCCCCAGTTCCGCACTGAATAGGTCTAGGTGGCTGCTTTGATTATTGAATAGCTCATGATTTTGATAGACTTGAGCCCCTCCTCTACCATGCTTCCCATTTTCACCACTTCATTAAAGGACGTTCCCACAGCCAATACCAAGTGACCGAAATAAGTAGGCTACAAGGCCTACAAGAAGTAATCCACCATTTCACTTTCTTTCACTGGAGGATCGACCCTTGCTGCATGCTCTCTCCAATGGAAGCCTTACTCCCTAAAACTCTCATTGTGCATTTTCTCAAGTTTTGTCAAGGACAAGCGATCCAGAATAATTTCAAGATTGCTAGATCATCCTAAGTATACCACCTTCCGTGGTCTTGCCGGGTATACCATTCCAATGCTGAATCGCTTAGACTTTGATTGAAATATGCCATTAGCAATTCGTATTTCCCTCTAGCTCCCCTAATTTTGCTGCAAAACCCTCTCAAGTGTGCTATTGGATCACCGTGCCCATAGTATAAATCAAACTTGGGCATATTAAACCCTGTCAGAAATTGCACATCGGGAAACAAACATATATCTTTGTATGCTACACTTCCTTGACCTCTCAGTCCCCGCATGTCTCTGAATGATTGTTCTAAGCTTTTGAATTTCCTGAACATCTCTTCCTAATCAGGATTTTTGACTGGTTTTTCAGCTTTTGCAGGGAGATCAAAACAAGGGGTGTATGAATAGGGTTCCGGGGCTTTAAAAGTAGGCTCTGGGGGTAATACTAGTTATCATAAGTTTGGAACAAAGGTTTGCTGGATGATCTGTGGAGTGTAGCGAGTGGGGGTGCCACGAAGATAGGAGCAGCTAGTGGATGAGGGTGTGGAACTGGTTTGGGTGGTGGAGCTGGTGGTGTTTGGGAAGTTGTGCCCTGGTAGTGTTGGTAGATGGGAAAGCTTGGGGGCGGATCAGTGGCAGGATGATCATGCGACTGGGCTAATGGTGGGATGATGGCAGGATTGGCAGGATAAGCTGGTGGTGGTTGCTCTTTTGCCCATGCTTGGTACATTTTGGCTATTTGTTTCAGATTATACATCTCTTCTTTCATTGAATTAACATCCAACTCCTCCACCTTTCTTCAGGGATCAATGATACTTGCGTCAGGCTCTTGGTTGGCGATAATCAACTTATTTTTGGAGCGGATGTTGTAGGGATGGGTTGCCAGAATGCCAAAAAACTAACCACCTATCAGTAAATAGATATACAACAACAAACTTATTAGAGGTCAGGGTTTAACAGATAGGCAACCACACATTCGGGGATGAATGCACCTAAGCAGCTATTCGTTTCTATTATGCATTTGCTCGGCTGCTTGTGTCATCCCGGCTATTCCTAAATTCTCTTTTTCTTCTTTTTTTTTTCTTCTTTCTTTTCTCTCTCTTTTTTTATTTTATTCACCTTGATTTTGCTTGATTTCTCTTTTTTTGCTCTCTCTCTTATTTTGGCGTTGTTTTCTTCTCATGGTTTCTTATTTTTCCTCTCTTTGCTTTTCTCTCTTTTTTACCTTTATTTCTTTTTCCTTTTCTTTTGGTTATGGTCGAATCCTATGGATATTGCCTACGTATTATGACCCCGCATGAATCAGGCCGAGCATAGTTCTGGGAGATAAGTGTAGAAAATAAATAACAAAATATTTTTGGGATTTCAAATTTTCATAAAGTAAAATAGTTTTGATTACAACCACCAAATTATAATAGACTCCGACTCAAAATAAGACTAACAGGCTCTGAAAACAACAAACTCGACAACCACCTAATAGACTCCTAATAAAAGAAAATGAAGACTTTACTAATACACTCCAGCAAAAATTATGAATACATTAGTGCCTCTAATGCTCCTGGGACCCGCGGGACATCATTTGGTCTCGCCATGGGCCTGTGTGCTAAATCCCCTTGGAGGTGGTAGAGGTCTTCCATTACCTAGCGGACGAAGGTCATTGCAACGACAAAAAATATAGATCTACGATCCTTCGGATTCTCTCTCTTATGACACCCTTTTTTTGCAACAATTGCCCAATCTGCTAGGCCCTGGTTTCCAAAGTTTGATCGGCTACCTGATTCTGTTCTTGAAATTGATGCAAATCTCTTTCTAGTTGTGCCATTGATGTATAACAGTTTTCTCTTTCAGCCTTATAGTCCTTTGCCTTCTTAGCCATTTTGCTTTCAATAATGACCCTTTTCTTCAATCCCGCAACCTTGTTGTCGTAATTTTCTTTCAACAGTTCAATCAGGCGTGCTTGTTCTTCCGCATTTTTGGCCAGTTGCTTTCGGGGCTTGGCTAGTTCATCCTCTGCTTTGTTCAAGTCAAAACTGTATTCCCCTACCTTCCGCCTAAAGTTGCTATTCTCATTTTCTGAATCTGGGCTCGCAGGGCTTCATTTTCTTTGGCTTCTCTTCTCTTTTCACCCTCATTCGCCACGGATTGAAAACCATTCTCGAATCGAAGGTCTTTCACTTGCCTTCCCAACTTTTCTATTGTACCCCTGCTCACTTTCCTAGGCCAACCAATCCCATAGTTCTAGTGACGCCTCAACAAATTCCTAATTATGGGTTCTTTTGGCCGGCCTTCTGAACTCTACTTCCCTTTTGTACCAAGAAAGGTATCCTGGTGCAACTTCACATTTGGATAGGTCACGTACTCGAGTGTTCGCCGTCAAGTACTGGCATTCGCTCCAAATTTGGCGGACTACTGCTTCATGAAACGGACCATCGGGACCGATCTCGACCACGTAGTGACTAATGTCTTCATCCCTGGGAACCATTTGGCATCTCCCAAACTGTCTCAGAACCCGGTATGGGGCATAAGGTTGGATGCTACTGAGACCCATCAAAAGGAAATGAGGCCCGGTAGCTGGCATATATATGATCTCGTCGACGGGAAGCCACCCAAATGTCCACTCTATTTGACTTGCGCTCATGGAACAGAGATGTGATACCCATTCTACGACCTTCTCTGGCGAGCTAAACCCATCAACTCTCGTATGATATTCCTCTATGAAACTCTTTTCTGTCGACCCATAACAATGAATTGAAGACGATGACATAGATGTTCGATCATCCATATCTGTAACAGCAAGTTGCATCCTTCAAAGAAGTCTCCTCCAAATTTGTAGGTTGTGAGGGCGCGGAAGATTTCAGATAAGATCATGGGTGCAAGAGTAGAAAAGTGCTGACAACCCCAACTATCTATATATCAATATTCCCATCTTTCCGGGGAAACACCAAAAGGCTCAAGAAGACTACCATAAATGCAAAACACATGTGTTCTTCCCATTTGAGGTGGTTTCCTTTACTACAGGTTTTATTTTCTTGGTTGTTAAACCCCCTATATGTCCATACCTCTTGTATATAAACTGGAGAGAACAAAAACTGGCTGCCAGATTTGGGTTTTGAATGCCCTACTTATCTTTAATGAATCTAAGAATTTGTGTATTGTGATGGCCCTTAGTGCAATCAAATACTTGTGTCTTGGAGGAACTTTAGGTCCCCGATATATCTAGCTATTTATTCCAAGGTTGGGGTGAGTTCAAAATTTGAGAAGTGAAATACGTTGTCGCCCGGGTCCAAGAATATAACCAATGCCTTTATGATGTCTCCCCTAGGATTAATATCCAACAACCCGGTGAGACCTCTCAAGTATGAATTGACCTTATCTTGCCATGATTCACCCAGATCAATCCACCACATATTCAGCTCCAAACGGATCTTGTTCATGACTATTATTGGAAATTTGATTCGTGCTCATTCTGCACATTTGGGTGATTAAGCAAAAATCATGATTCATTTGACTTAAAACAAAGCTGACATTTTTTCGTATTTTCATTTCGAAAGTAAAAATCCGACTTTGCAAGTACGACCTTTCAGCACTTAAGGATGTGCTTACTACCGGCCAAAAATTTGAAAAAGAGACCAAAAGCGGTTGTTCTTGTGAAAACAACCTTCTGGCGCCCTATTAAGGACCTTCGGCTAATTTTGACAAGAACGACATTGCCTTATTTATTTATCACAATAAAATTTTCGTTCTTTTGAGGCTATTCTTGCCAAAGGGAAGTTGGACCCGATAAGGGTTGCCTACTTATCCTACGCCCTATGAAAATAAAACTAGCGTATTTCGGGTAAAGAAACCAACTATTTTTGAAAATAAAACCTTTCTCTTCTTTTTTTCATTTTTCTCAAAAATTTGGCAGATTTTCAGTACCGTTTGGACATTGGTTTTTTTTTTCAAAACAGGTGATTACCCCTCTTAATCCTCATACTACTATTTTATTTTCAAAACTCTCCCCATTTATTCAAAAAGCCGGTCAACATGCAAATTCGAAGCAGATAAATTCACAAGTAGGATGCATCCGGATGGTCTGTTATTATGGGTACCTGTCCTAGACGGACCCAACCCCTGTGTTGAGTCCCCTAGGTCAAATGCACATGATGCAAACATGCGTTCCTACTAGGGATCCATCTGAGGCTGAGTTATTCCAGGTTCAAAACCTGGGTATATGTTTTAAACTATGTACCCAAGCGGACAATTCGAGTCAATGAGGGGGCTATATACCGGGAACCAAAAGACCATCCGGCTTAGTAACTTGCCCAAGCCTCTCTCTTATTTCAAGGTATGACACTAATAAAATTGAGAGTCTTGACCAGAGAGAAGATCCCCGAAGATGAGAAGAGAAGGATTTCACGACTAGTTTATATGCAGTTCATATAGTATCAAAGCGATAAAAGTATCATTTAGCACATTAGGCCCAAACATGTAATAAAAGCATATAATACACCAAATATAATAATTTATCTAAGCACGAATTCTGAACCCTGAACCAGAGATTCTGGGTTTGATCCCCAACAGAGCCGCCAAAGGTGTCACACCCCTTTTTTATACTACATCCCGCGAAGGGTATAAAGGAGTTTTTCCAATTAAAGGTAAACCAAAATGGGATTATATTATTAAAAGATTTAGAGTCGCCACATGGGATATCTATACATATCACCGGTTCAAATTTTAAATCGAGGAATAGATTGACTATGTATTACAGTTCACGAACCAGAAATCCGAGTAAGGAATTCTCTTAACCCGGGAGAAGGTGTTAGGCATTCCCAGGTTCCATGGTTCTAGCACGGTCTCTCAACTGCTACTATTGGCCTATTTATCTGATTTAAAACATTTTTGAACCTATATGCAATTTTAACTTTTAACCACTTTATTTAATTATTTTTAAGGAAAATTGCAATGTCATTTAAAATATGTCTTGAACCACGTCATATAAATGCACCCACAGTTCACAACACATTTTATTTAACGTGAGATTTGGATTTGGGTCACGTAAATGCGCACCCGAGTTTAGGAAGGTATGTTATTAAAATAACGCTCCTAAAGCAACAATGTGTTGGGAACTTTGCGAGGGCTATGAAAATTCGCTAAATAGCGTGCCTCGAGTTCTAAGGATTAAATCAAACTTAATTAAGCGAGGGTGTTGCATTTGTTATTTTTGTTTGGCACGGTGCGCCTCGAATTATTTTAGCTCAAAGGTTTCTATTCTAATTCATGAGAGGCATAAATCATTATTAGTTTTTAGTGGCACACCTCAACTAGCCCAGGATCCATCAATGAAATAATGCTTAAAAGAATCTCACCTACTTTAGAATCTTGGCTGAGCTCGAACTTGGGTCCAAATTAAAATAAAGTAAGGTCCAGTCCATCTTTAGTTTCCAAAACTCGGGCTTGGCCTAAGCTGAGGCCCAATAGCTCAAAGAACATCATAGGGATGCCAAGTAATGGATTCCATAGCTGACCCTATCTGGACTCAAACGAAGAGCCCAAATTTCCATGAGGCATTACCCAAATTGAATATCAAAGAGGTCACGTCTTCGAATCCGGGCAACAGCAGAATGTAGATTAAATTTGGAAAACATAATGACAAGAACATCCAAGCACCACAAACCCATGCACAATCTCGACAGTTGAACTAATAATTATTGACAATGAACACTTGATTGGAACTAACTAGTCAATCATCCAAAACCCCTTTTAGGTTCCAATAATTTCATGTACTAATTAATGAAATATTGTAAGTATGTATCTACTGGAACTTGAAGATTAAATGAGCATGCTCATTGCTGAACTTTTACATCCAAATCAAGGGGATAAACAGTTCAACTTTCATACTAATTCTAATCTAACACATTCATATGATAATCGTTCACATAATAGACACTGAAACATCACTGAAATACCCTAATTATATAGTCATGCTTCCCCTTTTTACCGTGGATTCTATTCTAACTGCTACTTGACCAGTTAATTTTAGTTGTGCTCCTCTCAACAATAATGAATACAGGAGTTTTTCTGCACGTTAATCAACAATGAAATAGCTACCCAACCTTGTGAGCACATACAATTTCCAGATCTTACCCAGCATTTATCATGACCTTCCACACATATTTAATAATCAACAGAATGAACTATCAAGTTAGTACTACTACATCATTTCATATTCAAAACAGAATGTTAGGAGACACAAGAAAACTAAACTAGTTTAGATGACTTCAAAAATGCAGAAACATCAAACAAACAACTGTATTTTTACAAATCTAGACTTGAGTAAACCAAACTTCTTGTTCATCCTTTCTCATATATTAGAAGGTGAGATGAATACTTGAAAAAATCAAAATAAGTGTGAAATGAGAAGAGCAGCAGTAAACAGCAGCAAATAACCCTAGATTCAACCAACTCAGCAATGAAATAATTGGATTGCCTCAGAAAAAGAAACTCAACAGAACCAACCAACAAAATCAAACCAAGATCTTTCTATTCCCAAGCTCAAACTCATTTTGATCACCAGCTCTCAGTTTTTTAGAAGTTTTCTAGAAGTTTTAAAACTAGCAGAGTGATTCAGAGAATTAAAACCAATTAACACCAATTCCACTGACTTTCAGCAATTGAAAACTAAGAAAAATAGGAGAAAACTTCAATAGAACTGTAGCTTTCTTATCAAACTTTTGCTGTTTTAATTTTCATATTTCTATCAATTAGGTCTACCTTGAAAGGCAAGAAAATGTGCCTTTAGGGGCAAGGAAAGTAGGGTAAACAACAGACGGCCTTGCATTTTAGCCCTTTTGAATTTTTATATTTGCCTAGATAACCTTAATTAAAAATCTAAAACTTCATTTAGACCCCCACCCAGCTTCCTTGAAGCTTCTTGATCAGTTAGCAAAAGATTCCTCTATCTAATTACCCCAAAATACACTCTAAGGTCCTGTTTATTACCCTAAAAACTACTCGGGTCAACTGGCCTAGCTAAATGAGTCATAGATCCCAAATTGAATCCCTATTTGGGCTGGCTGCTATTTACACATTAATTAAACTACTTAAAGGCCCCCAAAATAGAATTTGCCCCATAATTTCCCACATAAAGAAATCCAAAATCATTTTTCAAAAGTA